>HG995349.1:2476796-4876796 GCA_905333045.1 Lysandra bellargus | reverse complement strand
TCACCTGTCATATTTCCAAAACATTTGTTTTGTAATTTTTATTTTGGACCATATTTTATGGGCTGTTTTGGAGTTTGGACATCATTTTCTGATTTAAAAGTAATGTGTGTAACTTCTACGTGACTAAATACATACAATAGTTGTTTAATAATCGAACACTATGCGGATATTTATTAGTAGTTAAGCCCGACGCTTGAGAGGTTAATATCTCGTATACATAAGTCATAACCTAAAAACTGTTAAGCATATTGATAACCTAAATTCCTGCATATCCACCAATCACCATGTCTACGATGGCAGGGGTTTGTAAAATAAAAGAAGAATTCGTAGTTCAAAGACCATTGCTGAATAAAACACCAACTAATGAAGTGAACGGAAGTGAAGAAGCTAAACGGAAGTTAAATGGTGACAATAATGAACCTGAAGCAAAGAAACCTAAGCATGAGGAACATACAGGCAACAAAAAGAATAAAAAGAGAGGCCAAAACAAAGCACGGCCTAAGACTTTCAGAGACATCAAAGAATCTAAGCCATGTCCAAGTATTGTAAATATTGCTGTCAAAGACCAAAAACCATGTGAATATACTAATTGTAAGTATATTCATGACCCCTTAGAGTATTTAAAATTGAAGCAAAAAGATATAGGTGAACAGTGTCATGTATATAATCTTAGAGGTTTCTGTGCCAGAGGCATCGCATGTAGATATGGTTCAACTCATATCTCCGCAGAAGGCTTTAACTTGATTGATGAAGAGAAATACAAGATGTGGCATGAAGATACGAAAAATACTATCCAATCCACATTACAAACCAAATTACAAAAGAGAAATTATGACTTTACCTTAGCTGAAAGGTTGGTCAAGTCTTTGTATAAGAAAGATAATGATAACAAAAATCAAACAAACATTGAAGGTGATGAAGAAGTAACAACTGAAAATATTGGGGCTGCGAGTGATGAAGACTTAACTAAGCTACTACCAAGGGAAAAGAAAACTATTGATTGGAGAGATAAATTATATCTAAGTCCCCTCACAACTGTAGGCAATTTACCATTCAGAAGAATTTGTAAGCAGTTTGGAGCAGATGTCACATGTGGAGAAATGGCCTTATGTGAGGCAATGTTAAAGGGAGCTAAACAGGAGTGGGCTCTAGTAAAAAGACATGAATCTGAAGATTTATTTGGGGCTCAAATTTGTGGAAATAATGCATATATGATCTCGAAAGTAGCCCAACTTCTGCAAGAGAATACAGAGCTAGATTTCATTGACCTGAACCTAGGATGTCCTATTGACTTAATTTATAAAAAGGGTGGAGGTAGTGGAATGATGCATAGACTAGCTGCCTTAGAGACATCTGTAAGGAGTGCATCTAGTTTATTGTCAATACCATTTACAGCAAAAATAAGAACTGGCATTTATCAAGATAAAAAAATTGCTCACAATATAGCTCCCAAATTGGCCAAATGGGGTGCCTCGCTGATAACACTGCACGGAAGGTCCAAAGAAGCCAGGTATACCAAAATGGCAGACTGGGAATACATTGAACAGTGTGCTCAGGCTGCAGCACCATGTCCAGTTTTTGGAAACGGTGATATTCTTAGCTTTGAAGATTATATCCAGAGAAGGCAATTGGCTCCAACTGTACAGGGTGTTATGATAGGGAGAGGAGCCCTAGTGAAACCATGGGTGTTTACCGAAATCAAAGAAGAAAGGCTCTGGGATATCAGCAGTAATGAGAGATTTGATATTATTAAAAAATTTTGTAACTATGGTCTTGAGCACTGGGGATCAGATACCCAGGGAGTTGAAAACACTCGAAGATTTTTGCTCGAGTGGCTCTCCTTTCTTTATAGATATGTTCCTGTTGGGTTACTAGAGAGACCTCCACAGAAAATTAATGAAAGACCACCGACATATTTTGGCAGAAATGACTTAGAAACTCTTATGGCTTCAGGCAACTGTGAAGATTGGATAAAAATAAGTGAAATGATTTTAGGACCAGTTCCAGAAGGATTTTTGTTTCTACCTAAGCATAAAGCTAATTCATATCAATGAAATTATTAATATAAATGTATAGAAACATTTACGTTATGACTACTCAGCAAAAACCTTTCACATTGCATCAATAAAGCCATGTCTTTCAAATCTCGACAGAGTCATAAGTTGTTTAGCAAAAATTACAAACAACTTACCTAATAATTGTGTTACACCTAAAGTTATGTTTTCATAAAATGAATCTTCAGATACAAGATCTACAAAAAAACTCATAATTTTAATGATAATTTTAGTTCCTTTTTGCTAAAAGCTAGCAACTGTATGACAATTTAAAATCAATTAACTCAGTTTCTATAGTAACTAAATAATAATATTAATCTATATTTATGTGTATTTATGTTGCCTGGGCAATATCAGTCGTACAATATTAGGCTGGGAACAAATTATCGGACGAGCTTCCGCGGACGTTTTCATCGGATGCAGCTTGTTTATATCTGATCAATATAAAACACACTAAACTGTGCACATTGTCTGACATAAGTCACGGACGCGACGTTGAGCGTTCGTACGTCCGAACAGAATCTGGCTGGCCGGATGTTTTTTGCATCCGCGGACGTCTGCCATTGACATATAGGTTATTCTTTATGCGTCCGCGGATGAACCGTGCACATTGTTAGGCCGCATCCATCAGCCGCGACTTATGGATGCGTCCGATAGTTTGTTTCTAGCTCTCTACTTTAACTTATGTGATACATCCAAAGATACATCACACTCTACATGAGCCAAAGAAACAAGATTTTAGGTGAAAAATTTATTTCCTTACTACTAAATTCTTATATTAGAGAAGACTGCTTTTAACTTAGAAATAGATTCAAGTTGTCAAATTGTTCATTTTTTATTGTTAAACTCTATGAATAATAAAAACTAAGGAAACATAACTCCCATACTATTACCGTTTAAAATTTGGTTCCTTTCGAACTGTCATGTAACGTCAGCCTTTATATCGCTCGAGGCCACCTAAATAATGCAAATGTATTGAAATGTGTACCTAAGGTACACTTTTTTGAATTTTTTGTATTTTGGAGCATGTTTTTTGACAGAGTTACTCTTCCTTAGTTTTTATTATTCGTAGGTTAAACTTCATTATTTCAAAGCACTTTTTACAATCAAGTTAACAATAGGAAAAAAGGGTAGATAATAATACATAATGTGCAACAATCTATTTTGAAAAATGTAAGTAAAACAAAGTAACAGCTGCACTCAGAAACGAATATTAAAAATACTTAATTGTAATAATAATTAAATGAAGATTTTGACAAATAATAATGTATGGGACTTAAGAGCCCGGGTTACCCTCAAAATTCTCATACATACGTAATACTAAAATCATTTTGTCATACGAAAGTATTAAACATGTTTGAGTTATTTTTCAGCTTAAAATAGTAATTACCTAGGTTCCTGAACAAAAATTAACTTCAAAATATTTAAACACTAAAAAATTTTTTTTGTGTATAATTTTTTTTTACTAAATTTACTACTAAATATTTAAACACTAAAAAATATATAAATAAATAGTAAATTTACTACAAAATATTTAAATACTAAAAAATATTTTTTAGAGTTGAAATATTTTGTAGTAAATTTAATATTTATGTATATATTTTTTAGTGTTTTACTCTATTTTTTAGTGTTTAAATATTAAGTAGCAAATTTAGTAAAAAAAAAATACACAAAACTTTTTTTTTTTGTTTAGATATTTTGAAATTAATTTTTGTACAGGAACCTAGGTAATTACTATTTTAAGCTGAAAAATAACTCAAACATGTTAAATATTTTCGTATGAGAAAATGATTTTGGTATTACGTATGTATGAGAATTTCAAGGGTAACCCGGGCTCTTAAGTCAAAATTATTAAAATTCATCTCTGAGTGCGGCAGAAGACTTGTGTACAAAGAAATACATTGAAAATGTAACTATCTAGAATATACCAAGCCATACTATATGAAGTCTATGAATAATTATTATCATAAGGTATGGCTAAAAGATCTTTACAAAATGTGTAATCTCATAAGTAAAATTCCCCGTGGTAAATTTATAGTTTTATATTCTACTTAAAAATCTTTAGGTTGCAGAGAACAATCACATACAGTTAAACCAATGTGCTGATAGTTTCGGGGACCTTTTTTTGTTAGGAATATTGCAGATAGTATTATAAAATATTTTAATAATGTAATACTATCTGTTCAGTTACATATTAAAAAACTAAGTTACCCAAAAAAACTTTACAAGCAAATTGGTCATACTGAACAGAAAATTGTATATCAATATAGTCACACTGTTATCAAATTATGTTAATCGAATGGTGAATGAATTCACAAATGCTGCTACTTGTAATGGAATGAAATTGTCAACATCTAGATATTCACTTCTTCATTTGTCATCTACCGCCTCCTGCGACGACGCGAGTCCCCGTTGTGACCATTTTCTGTAATAAAAAGAAAATATTTATTAAATCAATTTATTAATTTTGTTGTATTCCTTATTCAAAGTGTATAACATGAGAGTAGGTATGTCAACAATCAACTTAGTATGTGTAACAGGTATACAAGTAGTGTGAGCTTGAATTGGTCTGAATATAACAAACCTCCAATTCCTCATCGTCGCCGATTGCCCTGGCGGTCAGTTTGGTACCCCATGGAGCCATTAGGTTGAAATGCATTGTTAGAACCGACTTGATCCATACCAGGTCCATACGGTCTTCCGGGGCCCATATTTTGATGAGCATAGTAGTCGTTACTATTTCCACTTCCATATTCGTAGGACAAACTTTTATTTTTCGATCCGTAGCTGCCGAACGCTGTAAAATTGGCATTTTGTGTCGTCGAATTGAATTCACCGATGTTTTGTGGAAGCAGACGCGGCATAAGGCTCCCATGGGGTACACTGGGACCGCCAGAACCGAGACCCGGGCCTTGCGAGCCGCCCGAATCGTGTGTCCCGAGACCACCACTCGAGAAACCAGAGTTATGGTCGTCGTGGTCGCGTCCTCTTCCTCGACGACGCCTATCGCGACCGCCCCGCGATCGCGGGCCGGAGTGGCTCTCCTCGGAGCCGAGGCCTCCGCCGGAGCCGAGGCCCCCGCCAGCGCCGAAGCCCGCGCCGGAGCCGGCACCGCCGGTGCCGAGGCCCCCGCCACCGAAACCTCCGTCGGAGGCCAGTCCGCCGCCACCGGAGCTCGTACCTCCGAGGCCGCCAGATCGACCACCTCGCTTTCTGGAATCTGACTCCAGGCTGCTTTGTCTCATGCCGGTTTGCCCGTAATTATTCACCGCCCCCATACCGCTAGCCACTTCCGAGGGGGGAGGAGGGGGAGGAGGAGGAGGGGCTCCCCAGCCCATTTGGTTTAACATCGTGTTAGGTGCATAGTTGGGCATCACCATTCCATATTGATCGGCGGGAAAAAAAGGGGGCATAACGTAGCCTTGGGAGGGCCCACCCATGGGAGGAGGCATGCACATGTTCATTTGAGGATTCATGGCCATCAAAGGTGGAATCATATCGGGTCGCTGAGCTTGTTGCTGATGAGCTGTGCTTTGATCGCTGCGCTCGTTTCCTTGTCGATGCTGATCTTTTCGGGCGGGAGGGGAGCTCTTTCCGTTGAAGTTCGGAGGTAGCTGCGGGCCGATGGGCGTGGGCAGGAGCGGCTTGGGCGTCGGCAAGAGACCTTGGGGGGCAGCCTGAGGCCCATCGTTAGATGCATTCTTCTGTGGGCTGCACTTGCCTGATCGTGATTTGCTTCGTGAGCGGGAGCGCGAGCGTGATCTGCTGTGACTCTTGGAAGATCGCGACGATTTGCTTCGCGAAGATCTGGAGGAGCTGCGACGACGTCGGCGGCGATCACGGGAGCGCGAGCGTGTGCGGCTGCGGCGGCGGCGGTCGCGCGAGCGAGACCGCGTTCGCGATCGGGAGCGACGCCCTCTTCGGTATCTGCCTCCCCTGCCTCTATGTCCTGAAAAATTGAAATAAGTGAAATAATTGTTGTAGTTGACATAATATATTAGGGAATGGTGAATAGGATATTGAAAAATCTATATTTGTAGTTAACTCCCTTGGTTACGTAGTAACTAAGTTTCTGTTTATATATACAAGATTTATTATTATGTACTATGGTTACTGTTTGTTAACTTCAATAAATTTAAAAAAATAGACTCACTTCGACCGCCACCCCCACCACGCTCAGCCAGCTCTTGTAGCTTGGGGTTCACGACTTGCTTGGCCTCCTTTAAAACGGACACGAGATCTCCGGCTTTGGCAGCGTTGGAAGGTGTGAAAAATGTATATGCAGTTCCTGTCTTGTTTGTTCTTCCTGTTCTACCAATACGGTGAACATAATCTTCTGAGTTATTAGGGTAGTCAAAATTGATGACAAACTTTACATCATCAACATCTGAAAGATAACATTGTGTGAGTTTTGTGTCAAGGTGTAACCTATAATATTTTTACAAAATTTTAACCAGTAAACATAAAACAATGGAAATATAAAGTAGTGACATACCTAAACCTCTTGCAGCTACGTCTGTAGCAACAAGTATTGGAGCTTTTCCACTTCGAAAATCTGCAAAAGTAAGTAATGTGAGTGATGTATAGTAACATGTTAATTGAAAACAATACTAAAAAAATATGTGCTTCATATTAATAAATATATTTTTAATTTTTTTTTACATTTATACATAAATTCTATGAATTAATGTTATTTGTATACTATTATATGTATGTTATTTGTAAAATGGTTTAAAAAGGTTCCTATCTCTTGACTTAAGAAATCAACCAATGAATATGGTACAATTGCAAAGTTCTACTATTACTAGATTGTGTCTGGGAAATGCTTATTGTTATGTAGTATTTTAAGACGCTGACAACTGCCAATGACCTTGATCTCGCATCACTCTCGCACCTGTGTCGATTTTCATGCCAGAGAGACAGAGATATGAAGTGTTCACTCGATAGCGTGGATACATTTTTCGTTTTTTAGAGGAAAAAATAAATATTATGGGAAATCTAGATGTCAGAACCGAAAATTAAAACCGGCAATCTTTGAATTTTTGTAAAAGGTATCAAATAAACAAATTCTAAATCATAGATTGTATTATTACTTTAGTTCAGGCGCGGTCGAAGCCTGAAATTTTGGAGGGGGTCACTAACCTAAAAATTTATCGTTGTTATGGGATAGCTAGATTTTTTCTTATTATTTGGCAAGATTTTGAGATTTTTCAATTTGATCTTAGATTTTGGGGGGGTCATGTCCCCTGTGACCCCTTCGGACCGCTCCTGCTTTAGTTAGAACTGTTTAAAGTTCCCGAAATATGTCTTTGGTATTTTTTTTCATCCAGTATTATTTTATTATTTAAATTCGACAAGCTTTTCCAAATATGATCAAAATCACATATATTTTTTTGTGCCAATCAATGAAATACATACATCTAGAAAACTGCACAAAGATGTCGAGTTGGCAGCTGTCTTCCCCTTAATGTTAAATTTGTCTAAATTTTGGGATTAATTTACAACACTAATAATTTAAATTAAGTTTTGCTACACACTCTCAAATAAACACAAAAATATATATTTATGTATGATTTACAAAGATAATATTATGCAAAATTTAGACTGTAAATACCAAAATAATACTGCTCTGCAAATGCACCAAATCATGTATGCTACTCTATAACTATGTTGTTCCTTCTAAAGATATTATGAATAAATTAAAATACAAAGATTTATCATAATAAATAAATGATTACACAATATCATTCATGTCGAAAATTTAAAACCATTGCAATAATTTAATGCAGCATCAGCATATGAGAGCAAACCCTATTCAATTCAGATGAGTCTTAATCAAATTCAGTATGCTCTAACAACTTACTAAGCATTATGGATCCATCTATTTAGAATGATGAACTAGGGAATAGTTATAGAGCAAAGTAAGGGCGTCCGCGATCTCAATTAGCAATAGGGGCGTAGCGGCGAAGCGGACCGCTGGAGCGCCAGGGTGGGCGCAGCGCAGCGGGGTCGCCGGCCGCGCTACGGTCCGCCGCAGGCGAGGGTGCGAGCCTCGCCGCGCCGAACGTGCGAGAAGCGGCTCAGACTAGCCGCGGCGAGTCAGAGTGCTTAGGGCTTAGCCCCAACGACAAGGGCGGGAACGGTGCGGGTGCCACGCGCGGGGCGGCACCGACCGGCGCGCACCGCCGCCCGAGCCGCTCGCCCGGTGCTCGCCGCAGCCTGCACACGCGGACAAATTTGTCATTTATACTGTCGAGCACACGCGTCCGACACCGCTTCTCGATTGCAGACCCTCCGTTACCTCTTATTCAGCAGCAGGTTATAATTTTATAAAAAAATCTTTATACATAAATATTAAATTACTAAAATAGTAAAAATTTAAATAAAATTCTACCAAATGAAATCCATTAATCCATTCGAAAGAGTATTCTTACCTTGCAGAACCCAATCTCGCTCATTTTGAGATTTATCTCCATGGATACAAACAGTTGGCCATCTAAAAATATAATATTCTTATTATTTTACCTTGTACCATTTTTGTTGAACCTAATCTAAACTAGTTTTTAATATAATACCCAATGAAAGAAAATGCTTAGATTTAATAATTTAGGTTTTAGCTATTTCAACACAAGCCAAACTTACCCATCCCTCTTCATTTTTCGTGTAATATCATCAACCCTACGTTTTGTTTCTATAAATATTATAGTTTTATTTTCTTTTTCTGCCATTATTTCTTTTAAAAGTGTACTGAGCTTAGTCTCTTTTTCATATTCCATACACACATCAATAATCTGCAAGATGTTGTGGTTAGCTGCCAGTTGCAAAGACCCAACATTAATTTGTAGGTAATCTTTTAAGAACTCAGATGCCAAACTTTGCACTTCTCTAGGCCATGTTGCAGACCACATAAGTGTCTGTCTGTCGGGTCTGATTTGTTCAATTATCTTCTTGATTTGTGGTTCAAATCCCATGTCCAACATTCTATCGGCTTCATCCAGAACTAAATATGTACATCTCTTTAGATTTGTTCTTCCACTCTCTAAGAAGTCCAAAAGACGGCCAGGAGTTGCAATAATTATTTCGACTCCGGCGTCTAAATCTCTAGCTTGAGGTCCTTTAGGAGCCCCACCAAAAAGACATGTGTTATGGATGCGCGAAGTCTTCGCAAATTTATCACACACTTCTTGAATCTGCTGGGCCAATTCTCTCGTAGGTGCCAACACCAGGGCAATGGGCCCATCTCCTCTGCTAACTTTCGGTTGATTGTTTATATGAACAATAGCAGGTAAAATATACGAAAGAGTTTTCCCAGAACCAGTAGATGCTATTCCGACCATATCATAGCCACTCAAAGCGATCGGCCAGCCCTGTGCTTGTATAGGTGTAGGTTTTGCAAAACCCATTTTATCTATTTCATTCATGACATAATCCGGGAATCCGGCTTCTTCGAAAGTTAACGTGGGCTTTGGGATGTTGCGCCCTTTCAAAGTGATTTCGTTTTGGCTTCTCCAAGCTTCAACTTCTGAATCGGGTCGGCTTTCCACGTCTTGATGCGGCACATAAAAATCTTTCTTGAATGGTTTCAATCTGCTCATATCCCATTTCGGTTTACGAAGACTAGCTCCGGGGTTACTTCTTCGGCCTCCGCCTCCGTATCCTCCTCCTCCTCCGCCGCCTCCGCCCAAGCCATATCTAGGACTGCGACTACGACTTCTACTTCTACTGCGGCTTCTGCTTCTGCTCCTGCGTCTATCACGACTACGATCCCTATAAAACCAAATGAAATCAAAATTATGCCAATAGCTTTTCTTACAACAGTACATGCAGAGATGGTCAATTTCTTTCTTACCTTCCACGTCCCATTTTCACGACAAACTTTATTCACTGATCACAATTAGCAATTAAATTATTATATCCTTACAGACTTTACTTATCTAATGTAGTAATAGCAAAGAGAACGGTTTATCATTACAAGCATATTACAAGCACAATAAATTGAAAACAAAATGGCGGAAAGAGAGAAACTCCAAGCCCGCGCCCCGCTATTTCGCGCATGCTGCGCATCTAGAAGTCAGTGTTACCTCTTTCAAAAAATAGAAATTAAAAAGGCCCATTCGCTATCCTAATGACTAATCCTGAATTGCAATCCGACATCCGTCCGTGTCGTCCGCCGTCTTAAGCAGGATAGTGAATGGTGTTGCAGGCCTGCATGGCTGCAGCCGCAGGCCTACGACACCATTCCACTATCCTGCATAAGCCGGCAAACTGCACGGCGGACTGCCGTGAATGGGCCCTTGAGTATTAAAAGGACCCCATTCACTATCCTGCATTGCAATTTGCAGTCCGCCGTGCAGGACTGCGAAATGGACGTATCACGTTAGCCCACACATTATCCTGCTTTGCCGTCCTGCTACGGATGTGATATACTTGCAAAATTCAATATCAGGGCTTCTAAGTAGAGATCAACTACGATAACATGGCGCGCCGCGCGCCCCTCCAAATAACTGTTTCAATGTGTGCAGTCACATCCTTATGAAAGAGTTTGTATGTAGTAAGTATTCAACCAATCACAGTACACGTAATATTTCAGTTAATGTCACTTATTACCAATATTTTTTGGTCAACTAATCATAACTGCGCAAGACAACGCACTTCAAGTCGTTTTGACAACGCACTTCAAACGTTTTGAATTTTGGAGGGGCGCGCCAAGTTATCGTAGTTGATCTCTACGAATACGTAACGAAACGAAGCATATAGGCATGCTCTACGTCAGTGGTCCGGGGTCCCCAACCTTTTTTTCATGCGGGCTTCAAACATGTATTAGTCTTGGTGTCGCGGGCCGCAACAAAAAAATTTTAGGGTTAAAAAATAACATTCTTCATAATAATTAACGATTTAAAAGTGAAAAAAATTTAACGATTATCACGTAGACTTTACGTTATTTTGCCGGTGGGCGTAAATTTTGAAATAGTTAAACATCACGCGGACCACAAATAAAGTCCCGGCGGGCCGCAGGCGGCCCGTGGGCCGCGGGTTGGGGATAGCGGCTCTACGTAGAAAATTAAGATGTTTTCGTTCCGAGTAGAACTTTCTAAAGTGTAATTTGAGGGAGAAAAAATCGTTTTTTTTAATGATACGGCTCATGTGTCATACGCCACACGTTTAAAACATATATATATTATGAGTTATGACACGTCGGCTCAGACCAATAAAAAAAGATAGACAGAGCCATCCATGCTACGCGGTGAGGCAGGCAATAGGAAGCCGATACGGCCATAGGAAGCCGGCCGCCTGCCATTCCGGTTTCAACGAGTGACGGCGCATGTCGTTTTCATCTGTGTCAAGAAATATCGAAATATGCCGTCCTGCATCGTTAAATGGTGCAAAAACAATTCTTGTGCTCAAAAGAAACCTTGTGGGATTACGTTTCACAAGTAATTAGTTGAATATTTATGTATTACCACCGAAATAACGAATTTAATTTATTAGTTTTAAAAATTGTCTCGGGAGTCTCGGAACACAGAACCTCAACCAGTGCTGCATGCTGGTCGCAAGATATTTTTCCCCATAATAGGGGAAAAATATTATTACGTGCTGTATTATCCTGACAAATGTTTATTTTTAACCTAAAATTCGTTATTCATTTAAAATCTATTAATATAAATAAAATTGGAGTGTCTGTTTGTAGTATTGAAAGATTTTTTTACTATTTGCATATTAATATGTATACGATACATACTCCATACACCAAACAACATTCTTTACAATTTTTGTCTGTATGTATGTCTGTCTGTCTGTCTGTTCTTAGTTGAAACACATAATTTATTAGATATAGATATTTAAGTATTTACTTTTTTCAGCAATTACTAATGAATGATGATTAACAATCTAGTTTGTTAGCAACTTTTGTAGTCATTACTTAGTAGTTTAATAAGACTGCAACAGGATGGGAGTTTGACAATCTGAAACCCTGAGTTGGCAACATTATTTTTTTGCACACAAGCGCACGCCTAGCGTATCTATGCTAGGCATGACGCACACATTGATCGACAGCGACTTCACGCCATTATATGTAAATACTCCGTCTTTCTTTTTTTATTGGTCTGAGCACGTCGGCTGCCGTGTCATCCGCACTGAATCAGTTAAATAGTGGAGAAATACTGTTATTGTTGGGGTTGCTAATGACGTGATGTCGTAAATAATTACATTTTTTCCGCTTACATTGAAACGCAGGCTGAACCCTACAAGATTTATCAAAATAATGTACCAAGTATAGTGCGTCAAGAATGTCTAGGAGGCGAATTTTTTTTTTTAGCAATAGCAACACTCTTTTGACATTTGTCCCTTTGTTGTATCAATAATCAATACTCTATGACATAAATAATTATGAGGAAAATAAAAGAAGACAAGGCTTCGGCCTGTTAAATAAAAAGGATTTAAGACAATAGTACTACAAAAGACATGGCTGTATGGGCTTTGTTCCCTTTGCCTGTCCTGAATGGGACGAATCAAACCAAAAAAAAAAACTCTATGACATAAAGGAAAAAAGAGCGCGGGAACTGAAAAGTTAAGGCGGGCTTTTGAAAATTTTAATCATTTCAAATAATTTTATTGTATTATTTGTAAATATTGGTTATTTTTTCTGTAAATAACTTAAATTTAGGTTGTACATAAGTGTTTTTGTGGAAAGATGGGGAAGAAACGTAAGAAAAAGGATGAGGGTGAGTCTCCGCCTTCCAGTACCAGTAGCGATTCTGATTGTTATTTGTGAGGACTCGTAAGTATTGCAGGATGCAGATCCCTTCGCTCCTTTTAGGGTCGCTGATTACTCTCGGCGATATCCTGAAGATGCGGAGGCCAAATATGAATTTATTGTATTTGTTGAAAGTACGAATGAAGTTCCACTAGGTAATAGGGATATGATGTCGCTCAGTACTTGTTTTACTAGGTTTGTGAAAGGCGTACAATACTTAAAAAAGATGCCTTTCTAGATAATAACACATTTTTAAAGGAACAACGCATTAAAGCTACAATACCAGCAGGGGCCACTGAACTTGCGGGAGTTATGTCTTCGGTGCCCACCCATCTGTCTAATCAAAAAATATACAAAGCCGTTACTAGTACAAAAAAAGTAATTTCTGTCCGACGCATAATGCGTAAAGTCAAACAAGAAAATAACACCTTTATCTTGCAGCCTACTCAGAGCGTAGTTATAACGTTTGCGTCAGCCACGTCACTGCCGGACTATGTTCATATTAAGATGTGGCGCCTGCCCGTCTCAACATACGTCCCTCCAATAAAACAGTGTTTCAAATGTTTACATTATGATCATCTGGCTAAGTATTGTAAAAACTCACCACGATGCTCCATATGCACAGAGAGACATTCTTTTAAAGAGTGTAAAGTTCAAATTGATAAAGCTAAGTGTATTAACTGCAATGGCAATCACATTGCCATCTCTGGACAGTGCCCCATTAGGCAAAAGAAAATTGCAGATAGTAAATCTAAATCATATGCTGGTACATTAAAAAATTCATTAAATTTTCCTTCATTAAATAAAAAATTGAATACTCAAGAAGTAATTCAAGCCATCTTATCAAACTCGGAAGCTATGACTCTACTAACAGAATCTATAGTAAAAGTAATAACTTTAAATAAAACTCAAAATGTCAGTATTAGTTCACAATTTATTAGCTCAGCAATTAAAGAAACTATTCAGGATAAAAATAGTAAACCGTCACATTCAATCATCAAGTCTTAAATATTGTACAGTGGAATGCTCAAAGTCTGTTAAATCCATGCTGAAGAAAAAGGATTTGAAGTATTCAGTTTCAAGAAGTTTTGTGAGGTTTTTGACAGGCAAAACTTATCTTTATTCTGCGTTAAGAAGGATAAGTGTAATACATGCTCTAGTCATGAAACAGGAAATTTACCAGATACTGAATACAACTTACATGTTGAGAAAAAAAACAGAGCGCGACAAGAAAAAGCACAGGATAAGGAAAAAGCAGAAAAAGGTGAACTGATTCTTATACCGATGGATTTTCAGGCCGTGAAATTAGCACCGTTCACATTAGCTAATGCCTTCTACTTCAAAACCAAATTAGCTTGCCACAACCAAACCATCATGAATGTTGTATCCAAACATGTTAAGTGTTATTGGTTTTCTGAGGATCAATGCAACCAATTAGTGGCATCTACTTTTGTATCTTGCTTGTTAGATTACTTGCACAATTATTGTGTCACTGAAGAAAAAATACCTATCGATATTTACTCATACGGCTGTACAGCGCAGAACAGGAATAACATTTTGGCCAACGCTCTCTTGAATTTCAGTATGCTTACAGGAATTAAAGTCTTCCAAAAATTTTTAGAGGTTGGCCATACTCAAATGGAAGTTGATTCTGTACATGCCTGCATAGAAAGGAAACTTAAAAACCGGGAAATAAAATTACCGAGCGATTATGTAACCTTGACTAAAGAAGCCAGGCTTTCCCCATCACGTTATGAGGCTGAAGAGTTACAATATTTATTTTTCAAAGATTACTCGGAATCAGAATGCTTGAGGTATTCTTCGCTGAGACCTGGTCGAACTGTAAGCGATCCATGTGTCACCGATATCAAAGTAATTTTTTCAATCCTGAAGGAATTATAACAGTAAAAACAGACTTTTCAAATGATTGGATTGAATTACGTCACCGACCTAAAAAAATTAACATAATTCATGAGTACCCACCAATGTTTAGGGTGAGATGTAAAATTTCTAAAACTAAATGGCAACATCTACAAGATTTAAAAGCTGTTATCCCTAGGGACTGTCATTCGTTTTACGATAATGTGCCATACATTACTGCTTAAGTTCCTATTGCCTTCACCAAATAAGTAAAATGTTTTAGTTATTAAGTTATGTCATTGTAAAGTTGATTTTAAATTTGTTGATTTAAATTGCAAGAAATACTGTCAGGTATTTTGTTACCAGAAATTTTCAATTTTTTGTTTTAGTACTAGATAGTACATATTGCTTATTACTACTCACGTACTAGATAGTACATATTACGTTCAATTTGTCCTATCGTGCACGAAATTTTCGCACAATAAGTCCTAAGATATAAAAAGGTACTCTGTGGTCCTAAGTACCACCCAGATGATTGCATTAAAGTTAGGTACCAAAAAGTTAATTATTACGATAAATAAAGAGTCTTAAATAACAAATGACGTGTTTTTTTTTTTCAATCCCCAACGTCCCTCAAACTGATATAAAACGCATTTTGTCCCTTCTGAAAAGTTGGTGAATATGACTTAGGACCTATTGCCAGTAAACAGTCGATATGTTATATGATACAAAATACACATAATAGCATTACAAATCATTACCAGAGCCACCGAAACCAGCTACAGTACTTTTTTTTTAACGGGCAAATGGCCCACCACACATTCCCACCACTGCAACTCCTGTGTCGCCAGGATCTGTGGCCAGGATCAACAGTGGTAACCAACGACGACAACCCTTTGATATGATCTTAAAGTCGGGGCATTTTAATAGGCCACATTTGACATCTGTCAGATTAATCTCCATAGTGAGGTGAGCTGCGTAAAAACATCGACCAAAACGAATAAATCGATACGAACTTGAAATAAAATATTTAAATTTTATACGTTTTAAACAAACTCCTGTCCCATTATTACTTTTTCTTTTGCAAATTCAAGGAGCAAAATAAGACAAGTACATGATTTACAAAAAAAAAATGCATTTATTCGCTTGAATTATAAAAACTGTTAAATGTAGTATTATCATTATTCATTTCACATAAATATGTGTTACTTTTCACAACGTGGTTATTAATTTATGGGGATATTTCGTTACAAGCAGGGCTTCATAACGTTATCGAATAACAGAAAAAATATCGTTACGTACCGTTATTTTCATAATGGTAGCCAGACAACGTTATTTTTTTAACGATATTTAGTAAAATAACGTTATATTTACCGTTATTATTATAACGATATTTTTTCGTTATGTATAAGCGAAAAAATATCATTATTATAATAACGGTAAATATAACGTTATTTTCTGGTATCAGGTATGCGATCGTGCACGGTGCACTAAATCTCACTCGCAGCCCACTTTTTTTGCAAGATTTGTGTGAAAATACAATGAAAAAATACACCTTATAAGCGTGATTACGTTTAGAAAATTTTCCCGCCTGTCATGACTTTCTTGACGGACTATAACGTTATCAAAAAACATATATTTACCGTTATAAATTCTATATAACGTTATAACATTAGCCGTTATAAATATCAATTTTTAACGTTATTTTTAATATCGGGTAAATTTTCGTAACGTTATCCATGCCCCTGAAGCAGTAACGTTATGAAAAAATAACGTTATTTGAAGCCCTGGTTACAAGTAATCAATGCATCGATACTATTTATTCGCTTCCAATTTTTAGGGTAACTTCCCTAGAGTTTAAAAAGAAAAAAGGTCAGCTAACGTAACATTGTAACGACGTGCAATTATTAAGATCAGAATTTGTTTATTACGTTTAGAATTGTTTATCAGTAAAAGCAAATCGTTAAATAATTCGTATCGGTCATATTTACAATAAATATGTAATCGTCATTTAAAAAAGTTAGTCAATTGTGCAGTTATAACAAAACGAAAACATTTATTTTTTATGTACGTCGCTATAAGGTTACCTGGTACAATTTTGATGAACTGTCAAATGTGGCCTATTAAAATGCCCCGACTATAGGGATGCCCGAGGTACAAGCTAAATCTGTCTTGGGACCCGCAACGAAATTAATCAGAAGAAGGTAGAAGGAGTAGGAGAAATCCAATTTCCCTCCCCAAGCAAAGCGGGAGACAGCCAAATTTTCGTGACATTAATATCCGAACAAAGGGGAGAACACCACGGGAAAATTATTAAATTGTATTGTAAGCCTACTTAATAAAAATGACCTATACTTAAACTGACAAGTTTGTGTTGGATTGTTTCCAATAGAATTTATGGCAAAAACGTTTGAAAGCACGGAAATTCTTTGCGCTGCCTACGAGATCATCGTAATACGCGACTTTAGAAACACATTGGAGGCTGTTTAACACATCGGTTCTTTCCTCATGCCAGAGATCACATTCCCAGAATATGTGATGAGCAGTTTGTTCTTGCAGGCTGCCTTCGGTCGAGCACTCGCCAAGAGGAGACGGAACTAACTTAAATCCATAAAGTTTAGCTTTAAAATTGCCGTGACCGGTTAAGAATTGTGCAACGCAGTGATCGATTTCTATCCAATGCATAGCGAGTCGTTTGCGTACCGAAGGAAAGAAATTGTACAGGTGCCGACCTTTGATTGAGTTATCCCACCGATCCTGCCATTCAGATATAAGATTTTGTAGTGTGACATCTAGCGGTTCGAATAATCTAGTTACTTTATTTCTATCTTTCATGCTTAAGAAATCTGGGGTCGTCATCTTTTTGCTTTTATAGTATAAGGCAGCCCGGCGCTGTATTTCTAAATCTACCGGCAAAACACCCGACAGGACAAGAAGTGCTTCAGTACTGACCGTTCTATATGCCTTACATAGGAATATTAATGCGAGACGTTGGCTTTGTAAAAGTTTACGTCGGGCTGCACCTATCGTAGCCCTATCTGCCCAGACTTGTGAGCCGTAGCATATTCTGCCTAAATATGTGGCTGTATATATAATTTTTAACGTTTTGAATGAAAGACCCCATGTAGACGTTGATATTTTGGTGAAACTATAAAAATTTCTTTTAGCTTTTTCGCCCGTCTCTATAATGTGTTCAAAAAATGTAAATTTATTTTCTAGAGTCAATCCAAGATAGCAAAGTGACTGTTTACGTTTAACATTTGTTTCGTTGAGTTTAATGCGAGGAGTTGAGATAAGAGAGCCTTTCAAAAGTATTTGATAAGTTTTATGCGCCGCGAATTCCAAATGATTTCTATGACCCCAACTTGCAATTACGCTGAGGCACTTGTTCGCCTTCTTTTCTATTTCAGTTCGCGTATTGCCTTCAACAAGGAGAAACCCATCGTCTGCATAGCCTACCAGATAACAGAGAGGCGGCAAAGGAATGCACAGCAAATCGTCAAAATTTATATTCCATAGGTATGATGATAGTACCGACCCCTGAGGGCAGCCGCGGGTTAGATCTTTGACGTAAATGTAGTGACCGAGTCGTAGTTTGATTACGCCGTAACGGAAATACGATTGTAGTAAATAATAAATATTGCGGTAGCATAATTATTTAAAATTTTCTTAACTACATTTAGAGGACCGGTTGGTCTCTCTAAGAGTTCACTAGAGGTCGGAGGAGTAAAGAGTAAAACTCGATTTACTGTGGTGAATTGGAGTGATTTATTGAGAGATTTGTGCTGCTTATATACAAAAATTTGAGTTAATTATTATTATTACAAATCTGTACAAAGGTAAAAAGGTTATTTGTGATTGGTTAACTAGATTAGACAGAGATGTAAAGAGAGAGACAAAAATATTTACAAAACAAGAAAGAGAAAAAAATCGAATAAGAAATATTTACAAGTTGGAAAAATTAGCCGCGCGGGAAACTGGCCGTCCCGCGATACGTGGCGCTGGTATCGCGCGAGTATAAATATAGGCTCGCGTGCCGAGGCGAATTCAGTCCGCGCGCGAATTTCATACCGACGTTGTCACTCTGTCGCTCGGCGCCGCGCCGGTAATAATAGTAGTTGTGCCGCCATTTTGTGAAGATCTGAAGCTCGTGCAACGCCATGAAGACTGCAGCTATGTTGTGAAGATTCCTCTCTCGATGTAGGCACGATGTGGAGACGCGTAGTGTTGTCTTGTGAAGAATTCTTATTAGAAAAAGTCCTTTTTAGGGCTGGGCCACGTCCGGTATTATTACACGGACGGTTTCTTTCGTTATTGCGAACGTACGTTCTTAGTAGAACGATTTTCTTCTCTGTTTCAATCTTCTACGACGAACGTTACATACAAAGACGTCGGGCGCCCCTTACGGGGCGTAGTTTTCTTTGTTTCAATCGCCGAACGAACGTGTAGGTACTGCTGCATACATAATATATAATTTATAATCATAATATTTACAACGTGTTTTTTAAACTGTATTTAATATAAAGTATCAAAATCTTTTATAGTGACTGGATATAGTGTGGCCTTGGTGTGGCCATAAGAGGCCACACCGGAAACAAGTGGCGACTCTATTAATGTCGTGACTTTTTTGACGGGCCTTGTCGAGCTGTATCATGTATGTAATATTATTATCTTCGAAAATATTTATTTAAATCATATACTGTAAAGGGCCATATATAATAGATCTATATTAAATCAACAATGTATTTAAAGTGTTTAGTTGAATAAATATTAATGCCGTATTGGTTAAAATCGCTTCGAAAATTACCCATTATTTGTCGTTAAAAGTAAATGACAAGAAACTGTGAGTATCAATAACTTACACAGTAATTACTGTAAGTAAGTTATTGATACTCGTACTACTGTAACTAACAACAACAGTACTACTGTAAGTAAGTTATTGATACTCTAAGCTGTTATAATTGTGGGATGTCCATAAGAGATATCTACATAATATACCATCGCGGAGTTTTCTGTAGACCTTTTCGATGTGTACAATACTTGGTACATTATTTTGATAAAATATCTCGTAGGGTTCAGCCTGCGTTTGCAATGTAAGCGGAAAAAAATGTAATTATTTACGACATTACGTCATTAGAAACCCCAACAATAACAGTATTTCTCCACTATTTAATTAATGTTATTATATTTATAATTTATAAACCTTCCTCTTGAATCACTATATCTATTAAAGAAAACCGCATCAAAATCCGTTGCGTAGTTTTAAAGATTAAAGGAAACAAAGGGATATGACAAAAAAAGCGACTTTGTTTTATAATAATAATTAATATGTAGTAATAATCCGCTTGCTAGTTGCTATATATCTTATATCTTTGAACGAGCAATTTTTGTATATATGTTACAGCCAAAGTATTAAATCTGGATTTTATATATATTATCTAGCCATTATTTATAATGTCTACTCAATTTAGATAAAGTGATAATTGACACAGAATTAATCACATTAACTAGCAATTTTATATAATATCTTCAAAGACTTGGATATTGTAATAAAACAAGTAGATAAAGATTATAAAATTATATTTCAATTTGCTTATGCATACCTAACTACATGTGTAGCAATATTATACTAATAATTGAAATAAAATAACATTGCCATAGATAATATTAAGCTACGTTAATTAACATTGTTATAAAGTTATTTAACTTTTAATGTATAAAGTTAATTTAAAGCTCACTAGCCATAAAAAATCGACAAATTACGAGTTGGACTCGTGCACGAAGGGTTCTGTACCATTATAGAATACATATAGAGCAAAAATAAACGAAAATTGTGTTTAATGTATGGGACCTGGGTTGTAACCCTTAATTATTATCATTAATTTTAATATTAATTATTAAATTGTAAATACAACTAAGTATTTTGTGAATATTTCAAGTGCCTACCTGTTGCCATTAGGAGCGAAAAAGGCCAAAAAATCACGTCTGTTGTATGGGACCCCCCCTTAAATATTAATTTTATTTTGTTTTTAGTATTTCTTTTTATAGCGGCAGCAGAAATACACAATCTGTGAAAATTTTAGAAGTCTAGCTATAGCGGTTCTTAAGATACAGTCTGAAGACAGACAGACAGACAGACGGACAAATGGACAGACATCGAAGTCTCAGTAATAGGGTCCCGTTTTTTACCCTTTGGGTACAGAACCCTAATTTACAGCGATCAATACACATATTTTTACTAACTGTGTCATAATTATTATTTATTCTTACAAGTAAGGGGGTTATAAGTCGGTTAAACCGTATTTATTACTTTGGCTAACTTCGACCAGCTATTATGAATAACATCCGGATAAAGTGATTAATTAATCACATTGTCTAGTCAATTTAGGTATTATATATAATGACCAGCCATTATGTATAATAGCTATTTAATCACTATGACTGTAACATATATATAATTGGAATCTCGGAATCGGCTCCAACGATTTTCAAAATTTAGTATATAGGGGAGTTCGGGGGCGAAAAATCGATCTAGCTAGGAGTCATTTTTAGAAAATGTAATTTTATTCGTGTTTTATCGAATACCGAGCAAAGCTCGGTCAAATAGCTAGTACTTATATTAATCTGTGTTATAATCACTACGTGGTTGACAATGGACAACACGGGCTTAGTGGAGTTTTAAAGTTTATCGAAATATATAAAGAAAATCTCTGTTTATGTAATCAAAAATCCCCAGCCTTTAGTAATAAGCAAATAAGAAATACGGCACTGCAAAATTTATTTCTATACATACACAGATTGGTCATTGGAGTCCTATTCAAGTATTTTCAGGGTGCCACGGGGCTCGACGCGTTTGCGAGTGGCAACTGGCAAGTGGCAACTTGCAACGTCGGCAAGGCGCAAGAGGGGCAAACGCGCTGAGCCCCGTAAGGCTCCCTGAAAATACTTGCATAGGAGTTCAATCTGTATTTGTATAATAAGGAGCAGAATCGTGTAAATAAAAAAAGTGCGCATGACACGGCAGCCGTGTCATATATATTTTTAACGTGTGGCATATGACACTTGAGCCGTGTCATTAAAAAAATATATTGTTTCTTCCTCAAATTCTGCGTGCAGTCCGCCGGCTTATGCAGAATAGTGAATGGTGTTACAGGCCTGCGTAGCGGACTGCAGCAGGACTGCAATGCAGGATAGTGAATGGGCCGTTTTAGAAATTTCTACTCTGAACAAAACCATCTTAATTTTCCACGTAGAGCATGCCTTAGATATGCTTCGTTTCGTTACGTATTCGTTTTTTTTCACAGCCTATGTCCATTTCACAGTCCTGCATGGCGGACTGCAAATTGCAATGCAGGATAGTGAATGGAACCTTTTAAAAAAATTTCAGGTTCCACTTTCCAGTGATGTTCCAGACTCCAGTGCTTAACCAATAAAAAAATAAAAACAATCATAAAATGGCAACACTCAAATATGCGGAATCCATTTTCTGCGTCTACAAATATATACTAGTAATCTGTGTTCTGCGTTGTTGTGACATTTTGGTTTTGGTTTTCTGTTTTAAAAAATGGTGTTAATACTTTATAACATACAGAAATGTCGATATAATAAGTAATGATTTCTTATAATCAGTTGTTAAATTTTACAAGAAACCAATTGCTGTGTGCATAATGGGTTGAAAGAGTGATCGTCTGCGGCGAACATTTTTCAGGCACTTCTATTTATTCCCTAAGTCCAAAAGGCTGACCTGCTAATAATACAATGGAGTTAGACGTAACGCCACTAGAAGCTGATGATAACATAGATTGTTCTGATAACTCTTCCGATAGTAAATATCTAACGTGCAATAACAATGATCAGTATACAGTCATACGAATATCTCCAAACGAAGAAAAAAATAGTAAACACTCGTCTAAAAAACAGTCAAAACGAAGAAAAAAGAGTTCTAGCCATACTAGACCTTTACCCAGGATAATTGTTAAACCGCTACCGCCCCCTCCTCCAGAAAATCGAGAATGGACAGCTGCAACTTCATGTACAGATACATCCAACAGACCGTCAACAATGAGAGAAGTATTGGCCAGTATACCAGGATTTTGTATTAAACCTAGAAAAAGGAGTGGTAAAAAACTATCTACGGCTGCACAGCTTCAGCAAACGAGGGAAGGTTGTATAGACTTAGAAACTCCTGACTCAATTTTAGTTAACACTAATATTAGGTCACTGTTAAATAAACATACATTCTCCTTGCTTCCTCCTCTATATCAGTATAAATTGGGGCAACTTCTTCCTAGTGTAGATAGACCTAGTTCCTCAGGTCGGCTGAGTTCTTCTAGTCTTAATAATGAATTTTTTGCTCGAGCTTGCTTAGAATGGCAGGAATGTCTCTCCGGAGGAGAATTCACCCCAGAAAATCAACAGAAAATGAAGACTGAAGCAGAAAAAGAGAAGAGCAAGATTGATCCATGGAAACTAAAACATTTTGAACCATTTTGGGGAGAGAAATCGAAAAGAGAGAAATCATCCATGAGCTTAAATTCTGAAAGACCATCTCTGAAGACAACAATTAAGTTGAGGCCTACAGCTTCAATTACTAGTAGTAGTACTGTTCCTAAAATAAAGAAAAGCAAGTCCTCGAGTACTAGTAAAAGATTAAGATCGGTTGGTGCTGTTACAAGATCATCAGCAAAAGCTGAGGAAGTTGATAATGACTCTATCTCAGCAAGCAGTAAAACATCTGCACCAGTGCCAGGCCTGCTACCTTTAAAACATAGCAAGAATAGCCAAGGCTATGTTGAATGCCAGATGGACTTTAGTTTTTCAGATTCTTCTACAAATAAACTTGAGGAATCTGTGCCCACCACTCCCATAGATCCATTACTTCTACCTGATGCAGATTCAGGAAATGAACTTAAGCAAGAATTGGATATGTCTGTAGTGAAAGAAGAATCGAGTACATCTAAGGATTGTGATGATGAAAAAATCTTAGAAAGTGAAAGTACATCTATTGAACCAATAAAAAGACTAAGCACAGATGAAGATTACAGGTTTTCAAAAAGAGTAAGATATGATTATGATTATCGAATTGAAAATTCCACTTTTCTCACACATGAAGGTGATCCAAATATCAATAATGGATCAGACTTAGATGCCAATTATATGAGTGCAAATCATCATGGGCCTTTTTCTGCTCAGGATCATGTTGACACTAACAGTGAAGATAGTAAAGCTACCACTTCTGTTTTTGAGTATGATGAGCACAGTGTGTCATCTATGTCTAGTTTGAAAATAGAAAGCCATTTAAACAATGTATCGTTAGACAATGAGCAATCTGATAATTTAGAAAATGAGTATGATAACTCTGTTTCTGATTCAAACCATATAATGTCAAGCAATAGTGATGCAAAGGTGGAATGTACAGAAGAAAAGAAAGAGGAGAGTGTAGCTGATATTGATGGTAATGTTTATAGTAATTATAATAATATAGAACAAGAACCTTGCAGTAAAATCACAAATATGGCAAATGAAAGTTCATATGAGAACATGGAAATTCTAGAGGACATGAGCTACATCAATAAAGAAGCAATCTCAAATAATGATAAAAATGAAGTTGAGGAGAAATGTATACCTGATGAAGAAAAACCCAAGGACCCAGAGGACATTGTTCCTAATTACTATGATGAGCATTTCAAGGATGCTGAATCTTTTATATTGGAAACAGCTGCTATGCCAATAATACAAACACGTGAGTATGTTTTGATTATCAAGTCCAGAATAAAAAAAAAAAATACTTATCAACTTTTATTGATAGGCAAAATAAAATTATAAGATTATAAAGTATTGCATAATTTTAAATGATAACAATAGGAATAGCATTCTAGTATTTATTCATTGCTAGCGACCCGCCCTGGCTTCGCACGAGTATAAAATATATAGCCTATGTCACACACTGAATAAATGATTAAAATCGATTCAGTAGTTTTTAATCTATATATAAAGAGGTAAACTTCGTTTGTTTACTCACAGATCTACTACTACTAACTACTACTCATAGATGTAACATACTACTCATAGATCTAAACTCCCCTCCTGCGAGCGTACCTTGGTAGCGCCCACTTCGAAATGGGCATAATTCGCAATATTTTAATTTCAACATAACTCCTAAACCAAATGTCCAATTTTAATCATTCAAAGACCACATATTGTCTACATAAATTCATCACTAAGTACTAGTGATGAAATAATTTATTTTGATAAGGATTATTAGCATGGGTAAAATAAATGCGTTTAAATGTAGTCCAAGAAAAATCAAGATTTTTAAATAAAAAAATGGTTGTACCTCACTTGACATTGATAGGTATAGTGTGTTTTGGACATTTTTGTAGATATTTATAAGATATACATTTACTCAGAACATTGTATGGTTCTATCATTTATAGTTTAGGCAGTGTACGCAAAATAAGTAAATTTTCTGCTTGTTTCCGGAAAACTGAAATATCTTACGAAACCCTATATTTTCCAAAATAAAAAGTAGCCTATGTTACTCGTAAATAATGTAGCTTTCGAATGGTGAAATAATTTTTAAAATCGGTCCAGTAGTTTTTGAGCCTATTCATTACAATTAAACAAACAAACAAAGTTTACCTCTTTATAATATTAAGTATAGATTAGTAAATTACATTTTAAACTTACATAAAACTTATAAAGTTTAAGACCTTATGTCTTTCTTTCAGAAAATGAGGATATAAAATATACACAACCAAATATTATGGAGCTTACATCCTATATGAGTGAAGCTGGTAAGTTTAATGAAATATTCAAAATAATATAGAATTTTGTTGCAGGTTGTTACATGTTCTAATTTTCCCGTTTATTTACAGATGTTACAGCAGTAGTGACTATGCCTATGACACAAAACTCGTCTATACCGATTATGGAAGTCACAAACACATCGGTAAATTGTGTTTAATTTCTTAACACCAAATATACTATACTACTGTTTCTCATAATATCTTATGCATTGTAGATGGTATCTTATCCCGATGATAATACAGAAGATCCAGCCAAACCTAAAAATTCAGCAGTTCTATGGAAAAATGAAAATGATTGGGTGCAAGGTGAAAACATTTTGGCCTTACAAAACTTCGGCAACATGAATATGGACAATACAAAATATGTTAGTGAAGATTCAAAAACAAGCATAGAGGATGCCTCCGTGAACGATGAGAATTTCAACATGGAAACATCTAACTCATCAGAAAGCTGTCAATCTATGAAGGATGTTGTCATTAAGCAGGAAACAGAGTCAACCACGAGTTTAATATCCAATAATATGTTATCTGCCTCTATAAATACTGGCACTGTAGCACAGAGCATGAGGAATACTACAAAAAAGTCCAAATCAGGCAAAGAATCTGGAAGGTAATGCTATGCCACTTCAACTATTATTAATTATTATTAATCTGATATGTTTCGTGTTCAAATATGTACTTGTAACATGATATACTTTTTTTACATTTTATGTTAAAATCATAGGTAATAACTAGAACAGTTTAGAAGTAACATTATTTTTCGAACGCTACTTTGGCTAGATTTATTATTAAGGCTAAATTGCTCTAGTTATGTTTATTACGTGCAATTCATATTCTCATTTATAGTTTACATTCTAAACATATTATGTAGATGCTCAATGTTAATACTGGCTCACGCAATCTACTCTTTTATAGGAGCCGGAGCTCCAACAAAGTGCCCCCGGGTGCAGTGAACCTCGAGCGCAGCTATCAGATCTGCCAGGCGGTGATACAGAACAGCCCGAACCGCGACGCGCTTCGCGGTCAGTTGCGGCCTCCGCCGGCGCTGCTGACGCGCGCCCCCCGCGCCCCGCGCGCCCCTCCCCCGGTGCTGTTACGACACGTGCCGCACCTGACCGCTGCTGTTATGACGCATGAGGTACGTACACTTTACCTGCAGGATACACAGGACAGCTCGAACCGCGACGCGCTTCGCGGCCAGTTACGGCCCCCGCCGGCGCTGCTAACGCGCGCCCCGTGCGCTCCTCCCCCGGTGCTGTTACGACACGTGCCGCACCTGACCGCCGCTGTTATGACGCATGAGGTACGTACACTTTACCTGCAGGATACACAGGACAGCTCGAACCGCGACGCGCTTCGCGGCCAGTTACGGGCCCCGCCGGCGCTGCTAACGCGCGCCCCGTGCGCTCCTCCCCCGGTGCTGTTACGACACGTGCCGCAACTGCCCGCCGCTGTTATGACGCATGAGGTACGTACACTTTACCTGCAGGATACACAGGACATACCGATTCAGAGCTGCAACTGCCCGCGCCACCCGCGCTAATGCCACGCGCTCCTCCACCACATAACATTTTCTCAATTGCTGGAATGCATTGGGAAATATTGTTGACATAGAGATCAACTACGATAACTTGGCGCGCCCCTCCAAATGACTGTTTCAATGTGTGTAGTCACATCCTTATGAAAGAGTTTGTATGTAGTAAATATTCAACCAATCACAGTACACGTAATATTTCACTTCATGTCACTTATTACCAAGATTTGTTGGTCAACTAATCATAACTAGCCTACCGCGCAAGACAATGCACTTCAAACGTTTTGACAACGCACTTCAAACGTTTTGAATTTTGGAGGGGCGCGCCAAGTTATCGTAGTTGATCTCTACATGAATATGATTTTTTTTTCATGGATTTATATACTCTTTCTTCACATCTCTTTAATCCTTCGATCGCGGATTCTTGGAAATCTATTGTTATTCCATTGTTGCGGTCACCGGTGTCCTTATGGGGCTTGATGGGCGAAGTATTCTTATGCGACCTATTTGTCTTGGCCCATTAATTACCCTCTTGTATTAAATTTTCAATGTAAAACATTTCAGATCAATGAGAACAGATCAAATAATATGGGGCAGTATATTCTGGTCCAGAGAACTCCGAATGTCGCCCCTAGAGCCTCGAGCGCACCGCCATCAAATCAAAACACAAATGTGGTAAGTTTCTTATTTTCCTTTTTGAAATTATATTTTTGCTATAGTTTTATAAAATATAAATATTTATTCCATCGTAACAAATTTATTAGTGGATGAGCTACTAAGGGAACTGAACCTCATAGGCTACTACGCTCAAGGGTACGCTGACGACCTGGCGATTATGGTGGTGGGAAAATGCGCATTGGTGGTCGCTGGGTTGGTGCAGTCAGCACTAAGAGTCGTCGAGGATAGGTGCCAAAGGGTCAAGGTAACAGTAAGCGATGATAAGACGGTCTTGATACCTTTCACCAAAAAGAGGAAGTTGGAGGGACTAAGACCCCCAACACTCTTCGGGAAAACTATTAAGTTTGCGGGTGATGTCAAATATCTAGGAGTAATCCTAGACTAAGAACTCACTTGGAATAAGCACATCGAGTATATTACGAAAAAGGCTAGATGTGCTCTGGGTTCCTGTTGGAAGCTTGTCAGCTCTAAATGGGATATTCGGCCGAAGGCAATGCTATGGCTATATACAGCCTTAGTGAGAACAATCACCAGATATGGCTTACGCAGCCATGAAAAGGCTGAACAAGTAAACTGTAATAAAATTCTAAACAGTGTACAGAGACTGGCATGTCTAATAATCACGGGTGCACTCTCGTCAACGTCAAAAGAAAAATCCCAATCGATGTCCGCCCTAGCGACATAGCTTGGTTCATGGATGGATCAAGGAAAGACTTGAACCGTGCGGGAGCCGGATTCTACGGAGGCAGGCCACCAAAAGGCAAATACGCCTGTTTGGGGGAGTTTGCGACCGTGTTTCAGGCTGAAGTCTTCGCTAACCTCGGTTGTTCACTAGAAAGCCTGGAGATGGCCCTAGTTAATAAAAACGTTTTTATCTTCTCTGATAGTCAAGCTGCACTTAAAGCACTGACTGCCGCAGAAGTCTCGTCCAAATTAGTTCTGGAATGCACTGAGACGTTAAACATGCTAGGAAGGAACAACATCCGCCTAGTATGGGTCCCGGGCCACAGTAACATCCCTGGCAATGAAACTGCTGATGAACTGGCTAGGCTTGGGGCTGAGAGTCTCATATATGGTCCCAGTACCACAAAACAAGTGCTAAAGGAATGGGGTCACAGACTGCAGAAAGCAATGGGCTGAGACCCCTGGCCTTGAACACTCTAAGGCACTAATTCCTGGCTTCAACGAGAAACTATCAGAATTAGAACCAATTAAGAATCCTTACCAGAAGCCTAACTGGGCACTGCAAGCTCAACAAACACCTAAACAGAATGGGTATTTCTAGCATAACGACTTGCAGATTCTGTGAGGAGGAGGAGGATGAAACACCTATTCACCTTCTCCTCGACTGTCCTGCCCCCGTAGACAAGTGGCAAAACGCTAACGCTAACGCTAACGCCAACGCTAACGCTACAAAATGTATGGATTTGACATATTTAGTCTTCGCTAGCGAAGCGATGACTTATGTCAAATCGCATACATTTTGTAGCGTTAGCATTTTGCCACTTGTCTAAGGGGGCTGCTCTACTACAGAGCAGGAACAGGCACCTTGGTCGCTACGAATACTCATCCACAGAGGAAATTCGTGGCACCAACCCCAACCATATTCAATTTATGAGCAGTATTGGGTTGGTGATGATTCTCTAGTGCAAAGGAGTCACAATAGAATATAGATCCTCATGGATCGCAGTGACGTCGGGGCTATAGCGACCTGCCTTCTTTAATAAAAAAAAACAAATTTATACACTGTACTATACAGTATTTACTTCTTGTCTACGAATAATATAAACTAAGGAAGAGTAACTCCGTCAAAAAACATGCTCCAAAATACTTGTCAAAAAAGTCTTTCACATTTCCGGCAAAACTCCCAAAACAATTATTTGTATTATATTATTTCGTTTACTGTCTACACCCCTATTATTGTAATCCATAATACCATATACTAAGGAAAATAAATACCCACAAATTTTTATAATTTGGAATTTTTTAGGTCTGGAAGTATTTTAGATTCCATATCAAACTCTGTGATATAGAATCTAAAATACTTCCACACTTGATAATAAATAATCTGTAGGGCGGTTTTTATTACGAAATATACGATCGTCACATGAAGAACGAATTTTCTTGCAACGCGAATGTGAAAAGATTGTTTATTTTTTTGTCTTTAAAAATATTGACACATCTTACAGAACGCGACGCGATGTCGCAGCGTAGGCGCAGAGGAGTCGTGCGTGTGCAACCTGCGCGCCATGATCCCCTGCAAGAAGTGCGGTGCCTTCTGCCACGACGACTGCATCGGCTCGGCCGAATTGTGCCTCACGTGTATCATACGTTGACACCGACAATACACGCTCATTGTGCTGACCCGGTATCCAAATATTCATAATCGGTAGTAGAAATTTGAAAGGAATGACAAAAAACGAGGAAATCTACTAAAAGCACTGACTGCTGGCATCACAAATAATAATAAATTAAGGTGATAATTTTCAGTGACATTTGTGAGACATTTTTATAATCGAACACTTGGACCCTCGAGTGTGTGTATAAAGTATGTGTGTGGGTGATATTACAGTAACGTAGGAGTGGCGGTGCTATAGCGTGTTGTGTACCTATCTACTGACTGTAGGGTAGTACACTATTTTGCAAACCGTACTGTCTTTAAGACAGATGCGCTTTGTAAAATTTAATTTGTATATAAATCTCCACTTTGAATGAATGGATGTGTGAACTGATTATTGTATGAAAGCATATTATTGTAATAATGGATATGCACATAACATAAATTCGATATATATTTATACAGGAAAAACAGTATAACATTAGACTAGCAATACAGTTACTGTTAATATTTCGATGCATATGAAAAATAAATGTTGTATAGTTAGGTATATGCACAATTTGACATAATATACATGCTCATATTGAATAAGCTATTATATAATGGCGTAGGGAATAGGGACTACTTAATTTATGTTATTTTATAAGTTGATCTTAGTTATTTTTGTATTAAATAATTTTAAGCAAGCTACAAACTAGAATATTTGGTTAATATTTTAGTTGTATTAGTGAGGTTGTTTGTTATATAATATATCCCTGTATTTATTTTACACAGAAAAATCTAGTGTCAATGAGAGCTCTGCACACAAGCAGTTTTACTCATGAATACATTAATTAATAGAAAGCAGCTTTATTGTTTACATTTCTACTGTCTACAGATTCAACGACTTCATAATATTATATAATTTATCTCAAAAATTACAATACTAGTTCTCAAATACAACCATACAAGTATGCAATATGCATGTATAAATTATATAATAATTTTTTAAGTTGCTAAACAAATTATTATTATTAATGTCACACGCGTAGTTGTAATGTTACTTGAATATTTGATTATTTGTACGAATCTTATAAATATTATAGTTTATCCGCCTTTTCAATATGATTTTATTTAATTAAGTAGGTTATTTATTTTTGTCACGCAGATCGTACAGTGAAATTTTTAATTATTTCTTGTTTTCGGCCACAATATCTGAAACTTGAAGAACAGAAAAATTAGGCTGGACACACGTTTTCCGTATTCGATTTCGAAATTCGTTTTCCTTATTCTATATATTATATCAGTATATATATTCAATATTCATACAGGTTGTTAGGGTAAACACTGTTATCCGTAAAACCATCCAATGAGCCCATCAAAATGAACAACTTTTTAACGGACTCGTTTGATGGTTTTAAGGATAAAGCTGAGGCTTAACCTACGTGTCAGTGACGGAGCGTCAAGTTGCGTCAAGTTGTCAAATGTGTGTTTTGTATACAAAAAAACCTACGAATAATAAAAACTAAGAAAGAGTAACTCCGTCAAAAAACATGCTCCAAAATACTTGTCAAAAAAGTGTACCTTAGGTTCACTTTTCATACATTTGCAATATTTAGGTGACCTTGAGCGGTATAAAGGCTGTCGTTACATGACAGTTCGCATGGAACCAAATTTAAAACTGTATTAGTATGGGAGTTACGTGTTTCCTTAGGTTTTATTATTCGTAGCAAAATACCACATTTGACAACTTGACGCTCCGTCACTGACGCGTAGGTTTGTTCTAAGCTTTACGGTGTTCATCCGAACAACCGGTATACTGACTTTAGCCCATATCTGCGCAAGTAGGCCTGAGAGAGAGCTATAGGTGTACCAGAATCTGATGGCAAAAAGTGAGAAAATAAATTGACTCTAGTCTCTAGCAATACCGGGGTAATTGAAATAAAACATTTTGATCCTTTTCTTTTAGCAGCTAATCTGTGTATTAAGAGCCCGTCCTCTCTTTTCCACTGCTCTCTTCACACTCACCATATGCCAGGTGGAAAAGGACGATCGCCAAGTTAGCGGGCAGATAGAGGTTTTCTGTTTTTAAAGGGTTTTTTGTATTGAAGTGGTAAAAAGTAATTCCAACATTGTATAGACGACTTTCTCAACAGTACATTGTATTTTTTTAATACCGTTAAGACGTCAATACAATCCATAAAAAGGTGATATTCTAAACCTTTTACAGCTAAAATCACAAAACTGTCGCGGGTTTGAGTTGGATTATTTAAAGATACTTAAAAAAAATAAAAAATCTAGCTCCAACACTATATTATAATTGAAATGATCTTACATGTTGTGCATTAAAACTTATAGGAATACTGTATTTTAACTGTTAAATCACGTCTGTTAAATGAGCGAAATCGGCAAAATTTCGTATACGGACTCTTAAACATGCAAATATAAAAATTTATCAATGATTTAGGATATTATATGAAAAATCTGCTGTCAAAAATTGCCATCAGATTCTGGTAGACCTATATCTATTGAATATTAAGGGTGGGTTGCACCAACTTACTTTAACTATTACTGTAACTATAACTACAATGCAAAATGTCAAATCTTTGGTTAAAGTAAAAAATGGACGCCATATTTAACCATAACCATAGAGATCAACAAGGCTTTAATTTGCTTTAAATGAACGTGGCGCTGAACGCTGTCATCATACAAAAATGCCATTTTTGACAGTTCTCCTTTACCAGCAGCGCCCTCGCCCACATTCAATTAAAGTCTTGTCGGACCAGCAACAGACATCTGTCAAATTCTGTGGTCAAAGTTAAGGTTAAAGTTAATAATTAATTATAATTATGTAAACAAGGGCATGGTTACATAATTATAATTATTTATGTAACCATACCCTTGTTGCTTCACCAGACCTACATTAAATAGAGCAAAGTCTATCTAATACACTCTGTCATTGGCAACCCACGAAACAGTTGCCATTAAGGTAACGCCGCGTTAAAATAAGAAACCGTGTTGGATATGTTTTAGATTGCTTGTTTTCTATGAGAGCAATGGAACAGCAAAAAATGGAAAGGGCATAAGCAACAAAATGGTTTTTGTCGCGTAATTTAAAAACCATAAATACATTTCATATAAGCTATGCACATATTAAAGTGTATGCTTCAACCTATTTATGTACAAATTTTGGAACCTTAAATCACTCTCCTCTGTTGGAAAAATAGGAATCCATTTTTTTACAGAGGTCTTTTCGATTGATAATTCTGTGTTATGAAAGTTGTCCAATCGTGTTATGCTATGGGCAATTCAAAGACAAAGACATGATGAATACTGACAATGAACTTTAGTTTCTTAGCTTTAGTCATTGCTGAGAAAAATCGGCATCGCTACATCCAAATTATCAAGGCGTCGCCTTAAAGAAGAAGAAGAAATTAAGTTAGCCTCAACTATAATCTCTTGTGCAACCCACCCTAAAATGATTTTCAAAACAAAGTTATGTGATGTATAAATAATTTGTATATTTTAATCATGACAATTTCAAGTGTCTCCGTGCCATAATTATATTCAGTTATTTAAAGCATAATTTTAACATATTGATGTCGCAGTCATCTGGTTTAATCTGCGATTCGATTGAATGACTAGCGCATCTATTGAATGACAGCATTCAATCGAATGACTAAAGGACAATTCGTCAAGACGTTGACTGTGACGTTTAACGTCTTGACTAAAAGTCATATAGCGAAGTCGTTAAAAATGGGTTGCTATATTTTTTTTTTAAGTTAAGTAAGCCGTTGACGGGGTTGTTATGGGTAAATCCACGCTGTTATAATATTTTATTACAAATAAATCACTTTAAACTTTTAAGTTAGGTACCTAATTTAATCGACAAAATATCAATACAGTGCTATCAGCTGTGCGAGCTGTTTGACGCCATATTTGTTTTAGTGACTACTAGCGCCGCAGTGGGGAAAAATGAATTACTTACATACGTTCAATTTCCTGACTGATTTCATGTCCGCTATCTTCAAAGGGCTACGTTACAAATCGCTAACTAGTTGGACGTTGAGTGACGATCATTCAATCGACGTTCGGCCGAGTCATTCAATTGAATGGTGTCATTCAATGAATGCGCTAGTCATTCAATCGAATCGCAGATTGAACCAGATGACAGCGACATTTATATATTGAGACATTTGCAGGTGGCCCTTTTGATAGGTAAAATATTTTTTCATTTTATTATTTAATTTCGAATCATTATGTCGTATACCTATGTACTACTATAAATTTTTCATAAGCGACGAGTTTTGATTATGTACTTAGATAGTAGGAACTGATAATATATTGCAATATTGTATAGGTATCGTAAAGTATTTTAAAAATGTAATGGTTATAAAAAATAAAGTAAACTGCGTTGCTCATTTAAATCACAATTAAAATAGGATGTTCAAAGTGTTTCACTTTAAAGGTCGTTAAGATTGAAATATTTATGAACTTTAAATACATTGCCGCTGCACTGTATAGTGTATAACATAGATGTATACACGGACGTAAAAAAAAATACGGACGTAGAGATCAATTACGATAACTTGGCGCGCGCCTCCAAAATTCAAAACGTTTGAAGTGCGTTGTCAAAACGACTTGAAGTGCGTTGTCTTGCGCAGTAGGCTAGTTTATGATTAGTTGACCAATAAAACTGAAATATTACGTGTAGTGTGATTGGTTGAATATAAGTATTAATTAAGTTGTAGTAAGCTACATACAAACTCTTTCATAAGGATGTGACTACACACATTGAAACAGTCATTTGGAGGGGCGCGCCATGTTATCCAGTGGCGGATTTACCAATAGGCTGAGTAGGCTGGAGCCTAGGGCGGCAGATTTAGAGTTGCGGCAAATTTTGCCCAATTTTTTTTTATTTTACAGAAAAATAAAATACGCATTGAAAAAACGAAACGAATACAACTCTAGCAAACAAAAGCTTAGAATACTGCTCATGAAACCGAAGTCACCACATGATTCCACATAAATTTTGAGGAGTTCTCTCCATTACTTATGGATCCCTTCATCAGGTCACCACTTTTATGAATATGGTACCAAATTGGGATGATAACCTATACACAAAAAGAAAAATGTTGAAAATCGGTACACAAACGACGGAGTAATCGTTGAACACAAAAAACGAACATAACACCTCTCCCACTTTGAAAGTCGGTTAAAATTGTAGCTTAAGTGTTATTCTGATGTATAAGTTATATTATTATAAAATTTCATTAAATTCTGTTCAGTAGTTTTTGCGTGAAAGTTGCAAACATCCATACATACATCCAAACTTTCACGTATGGAATTTCAAAGGTCAGTAGGGGCGGCAAAAATTGAAAAGCCTACTGGCGGCAAATTTGTAAATCCGCCACTGATGTTATCGTAGTTGATCTCTAACCATGTCTAATCACGAGTGAAGCATAGTTATGGCCGCCCGTGTAGGATGTGTGCGTGTCATTGGCGCCGTCACTCAATGTACAATGGCAGCGGGTTGTACTAGTACCTAGTTGCGTGTGTGAGTGTCGGTCACGTGTACAATAAACGAAATTGTCGTACCTTGCATGCTTCACCTCTTTATAGTGTAATGCTACGTCCGTATTTTTTTTACGTCCGTGGGTGTATAAGTTATAACCCATTTATATTTATTTTGATTTGAATGTGAACAAAGCTTTAGTATGAGCGGGATATGTTCTTATGCAAAAAAAACTTACGGAACCCTTCGTGCGAGCGTCCAACTCGTACTTTGCCGGTTTTTTGTTCACATTGAAAGCAAAATGAATCAAAGGGGAGTAAAAAACTCCGTTTTCGCCAGAAAAAAAAAACTAATATTTCCGTAAAGCAATATTTATTTTCATTTTGTGTATTTTTAGTGAAACGTTAAAAATTAAAATGTAATGTAAAATCACAATATTTTTTACGCTTTGTTTATAATAGCATTATTTTAAATATAATCGTTATAGAATTTCTATTAAGCAAGTTTTTAATACTTTTATGAACTGTCGACACTTTACAGTAATAATATTCAGTACCAACATTTTCTTACACTTATAGAAATATTGCCTCTAATCTTTAGTAAATTAGTTTAACTGTAAGGGTCTACACAGACGGACCGCATTTCAACTGAGATCCAACCGCAAATTGCAGTTCAAGTGCAGTTTGAATGCAGTTGACACGACTGCAATAGAACTGCAAACCAACCAGTTCACACGACTGCACGCCAACTGCAACTGAACTGCAATCCGACTGCGCGTTTGGTTTGCAATTCTATTGCAGTCGTGTCAACTGCATTCAAACTGCACTTGAACTGCAATTTGCGGTTGGATTGCAGTTGAAATGCAGTCCGTCTGTGTAGACCCTAAAATATTTATAAGTTACAAACACAAGTGCGTAGGCTTTTCTAATATTATATTCATACCATTCAGACTACAGCGTTGAGATTTGTATGATTTTTTTTTTGTGACTCTATTTATTCAAAAAATATAATACAAAATATCCTATGTTGTGTATAATAAATATTATTATACACAACATATTTGCGAAAGTATTGTCTTGGAGCATGGTACTTATTCCTACATTAAACCATCATCTCTTGTCTACTACACACGCCCACTCATAATCTGACTTTTATATCGTCTTTATACGAAAGCAAAAGGATAGCTATATTTGGATGTAATTTATGAGGCTGGCATTGTCGGTTTCGACACAAGCCTAATAAATAAGAAAAAAAAAAGAGTGAAAAGGCCAAGTAGAGCATGGGTTAATGTACGAATTTACACAGGTATTAATATCGTTATTTATTGGTGATTAATTTTAAAAGGTTTTAAAGCACTTGAGAATATTTCTCGAATAAAGTTTTGTTCTTCTGGAAAATATTCTTTATTTCTACTCATAGAATATAAGAATATGAAACCAAGGCCAAACAAACGTCTTCCACTTCACCGAGGTTCGGTTAGATTCACCGCTCAAGTCTCAACTCTCAGCTTTTAATTCGTGAACTCGTGACTCAATGGATGGCGCAGTCTCAAAGCGCAGCTATATCGGAGCTAGCAGTATTCGCATTTATTCCGAATTTTGAGGAGCACTAAATTCGCGGTTTTTGCATCAAAATAGCACTCAGTTAGCACTTAGTAACGCAATCCAGTTATTTTGCTGACTTTGTCATGCTAGCTTTACATACGTGTAAGTTGAGACTTAGCAGCTAATTCCTAAGGCTCTGGGCCGCGCTACAAAGGAATAGCAGCGGCGCGGCGAGCACTTTCAGTGTCATATGATTTTATTGCTTTTATTTAACTTGCTCTGTACAGGGCCCCCGTAAAGGCTACTGACGTCTGTGTGCAAAAAAAAAGGCTTTTTGGCGCCCCTTTAGGCAAATTTTTTGGGTCCTCGGTTTTGGCGCCCCTAAAGATGGCGATTTGGCGCCCCTAGGGAACGGCGCCCGCGTGCATTGCACACATTGCACATATGGTAGCGGGGGCCCTGGCTCTGTATGTATGTAACTATGTATGTTGCGGTGGAATTTTGGAACTCAATTTTCAAGCAGATAATTATATATAACTGATTGAGCTGAAATTTTGCATACGTGTTTAGTTTGGATATGGTTTGGACTTTGGACCATATCACCATAGTATACAAAGAGAATATAATCACTATGATAGTATGTATTATAAGTCTACTAGATTAAGCCCGGAACTCCGTTGCGCCAAAATTCGATTATCGCGCGGGAACCGTACATTTTTCCGGGATAAAAAGTATCCTATGTCCTTTCCCGGGACTCAAAGTATCTCCATACCAAATTTCATTACATTACACCATTACACATTACACAACTTTATCTTTATCCATAAACTATTTATCACTGGTAGGTCTAAGGTTACGTCACTACATAGATAAAGTACCTACTGAATAGTAAGTTATTTAATAACGTGTATAACAATCGGAAAAATCGGCAAGCTCGATTTAACGTAGTACCACCTCTTATAGAAAGACGTATGAGCAAGCGATAACGCGATGTAGGATACTCTTGGCGCCATCTGTTATGAATTTTTGGAACTAACTTATTTTGAACAAATTTACGCATTTTCACCCCCTTACAACCCCTTTTTCCAGTTAAAAAGTAGCCTATGTCCTTTCTCTGACTTTAGACTATCTGTGTACAAACTTTCATTACAATCGGTTCAGTAGTTTTGGCGTGAAAGCGAGAAAGACAGACAGACAGAGATACTTTCGCATTTATAATATTAGTATAGATATTGTTATTACATTTTTTACGTCTAAATCAAATGAGTTATAGAACAGTTTCTTTATAGTTATATAAATAATGAGGTGGCTGACTACTGGGTATGCGTTTCTTGTACATTATCTAGTGTTCGGCCACCCCCGGCTGAGTACTGGTCATACAAAAGTTCATATAAAAACCAGTAGTCAGCCGCCTAACTAGATACGGTTGAACCACGGCTGAGTACTGGTGAGGTATACCCAGTGTTCAGCCATCAGTAACTTACACTGCTTAATTTATTCATTTATTTATGAAGCACCTACCTACCAAGTATTTTTTAGTTTTTTTGCATTGTTTATTTGTTCTAGACTTCTAGTCAAGTTTCAGTTCCATAGGTCTCTTTCGAGGCCTATTTAAGGTGAGGCTGACTACTGGTAGCTATTTGGCCGAGAACTGGGTTGTGACGGCTGAGTACTGGAGAAATGTGCCTTATTTTGAAAAATACTTGTTTTTCAATGCTTATTAAGAAAAATTATCTTATATGTTAATTTCATAACAAAGTTTAATAAATGATGAAGTGAATAAGTACAAAAGCGCTTTCCACTAAAACCGTGGTCCCCAACCTTTTTTTCATGCAGGCCACAAACATGTTTTGGTCTTGGTGTCGCGGGCCACAGCAAAAATTTTTTAGGGTTAAAAAATAACTTTATTCAAAATTAACGATTTAAAAGTAAAAAAAAATTAACGACTATCACGTAGACTACGTTATTTTGCCGGTGAGCGTGAATTTCAAAATTGTTTAACATCACGCGGGCCACAAGTAAAGTCCCGGTGGCCCGCATGCGGCCCGCGGGCCGCGGGTTGAGGATAGCGGCACTAAAAGGCTGACTACTGGTGCCCGTACCCTAGTTCCTTCCTTTTCTCGCCCAGGGCTTCAAATAACGTTATTTTTTCATAACGTTATTGCTTCAAGGGCATAGATAACGTTATGAAAATTTAACCGATACTAGAAATAACGTTATTTTATTTAATAACGGTAAATGTAATAACGTTATATAGGATTTATAACGGTAAATATATGTTCTTTGATAACGTTATAGTCCGTCAAGAAAGTCATGACAGGCGGGAAAATTTTCTATACGTAATCACGCTTTTAAGGTGTATTTTTTTCTTTGTATTTTTACAGAGAACGCTTATTACATTTTAAATATGAATGAGATTTGGTGCACTGTGCACGATCGCATACCTGATACCAGAAAATAACGTTATATTTACCGTTATTATTATAACGTTATTTTTTTGTTATGCCATAACGAAATAACGTTATTTTACTAGATATCGTTAAAAAAATAACGTTATCTGGCTACCATTATGAAAATAACGGTACGTAACGATATTTTTTCTGTTATTCGATAACGTTATAAAGCCCTGTTCTCGCCACGTTCACGGTTCAGACTTCAGCCTTGTCTAACTGTACATTAAAAAATTTTTTTTGACCAATGACAGCTGACACTGACATCTGTCGACTAGAACAAGTCAACATCGATGATCGAATCGGAAATCGCAGAATTTTCAGTAATTCAGTTTTCCTTTCTCATGCCGAGGTGTAGCATTAATGGCGGGTTGCCGGTATCTTAATATTCCATAAAATTCGTTACCTTATCACTGTAATGTAGATCATTGTACCAAACCGTGAATTGTGCACTGTGAAAACTTTCCACTATGTCGACAGTACTTTTAGCTGTAATTGCTGTTATACTTTGTGTGCTTTTCCGAATACTTAATGTGAACAGTCAGCCCCACAAGCCTCTTATTTATGGTAGAGATAAAAATTTTATAGAAAATATATTATTCATTGCACCATTCCTATACGAACCGTAAGTATCTTGTGTCAGAAACATCCTACCCTATTACCTATAAGTACAACCAAAATATGTTCCAAGATCATTGATTTATCCAAAACATTGTACACAACCTTGTAGATCTCTGTTTATTCTTAGTGAAAACTACATTCTCCTTATTTCGGAACATGGAAATATTTATTTAATAGTATGAGAAAGTGAATGATAATTTCCTTTGCAGTTACATTCCAACAAGATTATGGGGGTTCAGTGGTCATGTTCAAACAATTTTACACAGCCTGATAGGCCGATTGAGATGCCCTTGGCCTATTGGTGGTAGAATATCTTTGGTACTGCCAGACAAGTCAACACTTACATACGATCTGTATGAACCACTAGGAGCAGAACATGAAGGTGAGCTTATTTAGCCTCTTGGCATTGCAATTGTCTGAGAAACATTATTTTAAGTGCATCAATATCTTTTACTATTGGTTTGCACTTTGCATACACTATTTTTCATAGAAAACCAAAAAATTGGCAAGCCTTATTAGCAGGATGGTCATGCTGTATATTTATATCCCTTAGCTACTTAGAAAAAATGACCATTTATAAAACAAATAGATGTCAGTTGCAACTTGCATCTGTGCATCAATTGTATTTAACAATATCATATTGTTTAACCTCATTAAACCTTAGAAATCACACTTTAAACCTTTAGAGGCTTGCAGTTTCTAATTAGAAATCCTAGGTATGATATTATATATGTGTATTGTGTAAGCTAAGTGATTTAATGATAAAAAAATATACCTAGGTGAATACTGTATAACAAATTATAACATAATGTAAATGTTGTTTATCTCTTTTTATACAACTTTTCTATTGTTTTGGACTTTTTAATTACTTAATTCTTTCTCATGACAGTTATAGATTATGATAAACATAATATTGTTGACTTTTCTCTACTTTCTGATGTTTTTGTATTCCATCACAGATACAAAGCATGGTAAAGGTTTTTTGAAAACGTAACTTGTAACGGCCCGTTGAGATGTGCGCGTTTTCTGTGGGTTTTCTGCACGTTTTCTGCTGTAGCATTTGGGAAAACACGTGAGCTGACTTACCCTGACAATATATCAATGTTGGTCGCAACAACAACAGGGCTCAAAACACTTGCCTTCGGATTGCAAAAAATACCTTGTTATCAGATGACGTCACAGTGGCGATCTGTCCCGGCATCGGCAACACGTCCGAGAGTGTGTATATCCGCACCTACGTGCACTACTCCCAGCGGCATGGCTACAGGTGCGCTGTGCTCAACCACATTGGTGCCCTCAACAGCGTTCCAGTTACTGGCAACAGGATATTCTCATACGGTAAGATGAGTTGCTCGCATGTCCTAATGGAATAGTATATTATGGCATGTAGCACCTGGCAAATATGCTTTTTTGACTTGCATGTGGACCTCAATTCAATTCCTTCAATATAATTGCGCGTCACAAGACTGCAACTCACGCGATGTAGCGGTTGGAAATATTTGTGGCCCATGTTGAGTTTCCTGGGCTATTAGCTGCGGTAGGTGTTAACCAGGACTGTATATTAGGACTTACGGGGCCTGTAGGGATCGAGCACAACGAAAGGTCGCAGGGAACACGATCCCCCGAAAATCTAGGTCATTGATTCCCAAAGTGGTCCAGGTGGACCCCCAGGGGTCCACGGGAGCCCGATAGGGGTCTACGCTTTCGTGGAAAAAAATGGGGGTCCACGAGTCGTTAACGGGGGTCTATAAAAATTAGTTGACCCGACTCGACTTCTCCTTTGAATATAGGTAGACAGTATTATATTAGCAGATTATATATTACAGAGCGAGGAGATTTAGAAATAAGTAAAACTGTGGTAATTTTTGTGTTAAATAACTAGGTACACAACAAGAAAATATTTGCGTTTACTTTTGACGTGACAATGTCTTATAATTCGATGCAGCCGGCTAGGCTGCACGCACGAAAAAACATGACTCATGCGGCGTTACCTCGCTGTGAGGCGTTCCATTTAGGGCTTGAAGTGCAAGGTAGAGCGCGAAACGAGCGACAAAGAGGCACGTTGTCACGTTCAACTATCGTCATTAAACCGACTTTACAGACAACCGTTTTTTTACCAAGTGGAAGCTTATTGGTTCCTTGTACTGTGACTTGTGAGTCAAACTTAGAATACAAAAAAGTAAAGGTACTGTTGGATGAATACGCTTTTCAGACCGGCGCGGCGTTGAACTTAGGGGGTCCCCCGGATCCAGCAAAATGTTTAAAGTGGTCTATGACAAGAAAAAGTTTGGGAACCTCTGATCTAGGTAATCAGTAATTACTATGCGTCTTTTATTTTTACATAGATATCGCGCTTATTTCTATACACCCTGTAGCCAATTACAAAAAGTAGAAAATTCTGTTGAATATCTACTTCCGGACTATATCTCTTTAGCTTTATCTCATCAGCAATTATTGGAACAATTATTCACGGTATTAAAATGTCAGTATTATCAAATCGGTATAATTAGTCACAATTCTTTATTCATTCAATTGTTTTAATTAAAATTTAACTAAACCAGAATGTTCCATCGCAAATATGTTAATCATAAATTTTATTATTGGTCTTAACTCGATTTCAAGGGGTAGCATGAAAATTATCAAAAAGTATGTGCTATTTAAATTGAATTCAATTTCAGTAAAAAATTTTACGATAACGAATCGTAGTCGTGAACTTTACAAAGGAGGATTTAGAAACGATTTTTTTCTTAAAACGAATGAGTAAAGCATAGTATGGCTATGGAGATAGGCTGCATGTGTTATAATTTGTACGATGTCGTCATCAATATAATTATAAATGCGGGCGAGTGACTCAACGCCCGGCATCTATGTTAGCAAATATTGAATAATGAGACGGACTGTAAACAATCGAATATATGGGAAATTTTCCCAACTGCTTTCACATACCTGAGTGAAGCGAAAAAGTTCGGAGACCTAAGCACTTCGTTATGCCTTCAATTTTGCCAAATAGCCTTCGGAGAACTGTAGATTCTAGAAGCTATTTTCTTAGCATACCTAAAGTTGCCGTTTTCAGTTATTCGTCACGGCATACTTTACTGCCCAGTGCTAATAGTGGTGCATATGTTGCAGTCATCTGGTTTAATCTGCGATTCGATCGAATGACTAGCGCATACATTGAATGACAACATGATTCAATTGAATGACTAAAGGACAACTCGTCAAGACGTTGACTGTAACGTTTACCGTCTTGACTAAAAGTCATTTAAAGCGAATTCGTTAAATGGGATGCAATTTTTTTTCAAGTAGCCGTTGACGGGGTAGTTATAGGTAAATCCACGCTTTCATAATTCATATTATTTTATAAGTTACTACAAATAAAGCACTTTAATGTAAATGTAATCGATAAATTAATACCAACACAGTGCTATCAGCTGCGCGAGCTGTTTGACGCCATATTTGTTTTAGTGACTAGTAGCGCCGCAGCAGGAAGAAAATGAAATACGTTCAATTACCTGACTGATTTCATGTCCGCTATCTTCAAAAGTCAAAACGCTATTCTACAAATCGCTAACTAGTTTAACGTTGAGTGACGATCGCACAGTGTTTTAGAAACGCCCAAAATCGGACATGACTAAGTTAATGCAATAGTCGATGGCGTCTTATATTTCAAATGCAAGAGTAGAACTCCCGTGTGCGCATTTTACTTGGTTTTTGAGAAAATTAATTTTGAAATTGCTCATTTTTGAACTCCCTAAAAACGAAATTATTTTATTTAAATTCATTACGAGGGTTTGTAAATTTGCTACCCAGCTGATTAGATTAATCATTAAGAGACACAAATTTTGTACTTTATTTCATTCATACAATTCAAGTAGTTCCTGAGATTTTAATGTTTTAAAATATTTAGACTTTATTTTTTTTCTCCTTTCCTATATGATTTCCGCACTTTCTGTCCATACTGAAAAATACTTTGGTTTAGTATTTACACTACAATATTTTTATTTTTTGTGAATCGCGTCTCATACCAGAGATTTACGAATTTCTAATTTTTATTCGCGTCTTAAAAATTTTAAGAGCAAAGTTTCATCAAATACTATTTTTTTAATTAATCAGTTAAATAAAATAACATTTACAATTTAATTTTTTAAATAATTAGTCAAATAATAATCACTCAAGTAATAATGATAATAAATTTATAGTGTCGTTAGTATTATTAACGATTTCATCCTCGTCCATTTGGCACGAGAGGACAGCATTTTTGAAGACCAAGGTGATGAAGAATAAAATGTTTCATTATTTGACTGTTTTATTATTTGAGTGATTATTACATATTTGACTAATTATGAATTTTTTTAAAATTGTAAATGTTTTTTTATTTAACTATTTAACTGATTATTTAAAAAAATAGTATTTGATGAAACTTTGCACTTAAAATTTTTAAGGCGCGAATAAAAATTTGAAATTCGTAAATAAAAATACTGTAGTGTAAATACTTAACCAAAGTATTTTTCAGTATGGACAAATGGTGCGGAAATCATATGGGAAAGGAGAAAAAAAATAAAGTCTAAATATTTTAAAACATTAAAATCTCAGGAACTACTTGAATTGTAGGAATGAAATAAAGTACAAAATTTGTGTCTCTTAATGATTAATCTAATCAGCTGGGTAGCAAGCTTACAAACCCTCGTAAATATTTTAAATAAAATAATTTCGTTTTTAGGGAGTCAAAAAATGACCAATTTAAAAATTGATTTTCTCAAAAACGAAGTAAAATGCGCACACGGGAGTTCTACTCTTGCATTTGAAATATAAGACGCCATCGACTCATTGCATTAACTTAGTCATGTCCGATTTTGGGGATTTCTAAAACACTGTGGATCGTTCAATCGACGTTCGGCCGAGTCATTCAATTGAATTGTGTCATTCAATCGAATCGCAGATTGAACCAGATGACTGCGACACATACATAACGTGACCATTTAAATTTTGTCAGAGCGGGATATCTAAGGAATTAACCACCCCTCCCCCCACCCCACCCACAAAATGTTATTTCCATTTATTATTAACTAGGAAAGTATTTAGTATAGAGGTAAATACAATCAATTGAGTATTTTCTGAATGTCTACTGCCTATCTGTATTTAAAGCAAAATAAGGCAGAATAACCATATTTGTTGAATGGGTTATGGGAGTGCGTTACTTCCAGGCATTACACAGGCATTTCAAACATAAAAATACTTTTAAATTATTGTCGTTTGGTCTGTTGCCAAAGCGGGACAATTTCGGCCTCGCGGGGGACAGCGGGACAGACTGCCTGAAAGCGGGTATGATCACGTTATGCATACAACATACTGCATACATTGTAGTCAGGGTGCCATTGTAATATGATAAAGATAGATATCAACTAAGCTTCATGCAACAATTATTCTGTGAAAATGGTCCACTTTTAGAATACAATGCAATCATGGGGTAAAGTAAATGTTAAAAATTAAAATTATATTCTGAAAAAATCCGAAATTGCATCAAGCTAAGGTTGTTGCTGGCTCGAATTTGGGTCTTTGTTCGTTTAAAAACCGGTACAGGTACTAGGCATGACCTCATAGTTACGTCACTCATTACATGCCGAGTTGAATCAGACAAACACAAATGATTTTATTTGGTTTTGGTCTCTATGTGATTCATGGGAGCTAGGTAGGTATTATTAATGAATTCATTAAGACATATAAAGCATCATCATGTGGCTTCAGTTTCAAAACCACTAGGTAGGTATTATATCCTACGTAGGGCAATGACTTAAATATTCATAAACTGCATTAAGTTTTTAAACCGTCGATCGCCAATTCCTGGAAATCTTTTGTTATCGCGGCCCATATGGGCCTTACGGGCCTTGATGGGTTTAAATAGACGACGAGACGAGCCAAGCGTAGGGTTGCCAACCTCGAATTTAAAAAACCAGGATTTGAAGTTGGAAAAAAGTATAAAAACAGGACACAATAAGGGGGCGACTAATCCAAAATTGTCGATTTTATAATTCATTTTCATACTTGAAAAAAAAACCCCAAATTGTTTCATTTTCTAAACATATACTCTGGTAAACAAGTGCCATTTTCGTCAAAAACTGATCTCATGCACCAAAAATTATGATTTTGATCTCATTCGATTCGGAATACCATCTAGAACATTCTATCAAAATTCCAAGACGGGCTGAAAAAAAGCAAAAGTTATAAACAATTAAGTAAACATCAAAATAAGGGTTAGGTTTTTTTAAATTATGAATTTTTTTGCGTTAGTTTTACTGCTTTGATTTACTGCGCGACCACAGTAGAGCGAAAGAGATATCATCAAGTGGCACATTGCGCCTTTGTTTTGAATTTGAAATAGCATGGCAGCGCGGCAACGCAACTACTTGCGAGCCGTGTGGCCGCTCATAGCGTAAAAATTCGAAAAGAGGCGCGCGAATTTTAAAATTAAAAAACCCAGGACAACCCAGGACGCTGCTTAAAAACTATTCAGGACGTCCCAGGACACTAAAAAAACCAGTACATGTCCTGGGAAAACAGGACGGTTGGCAACCCTAGCCAAGCGAAGCGCATGGGCACTACCTACCTTTTCTCGAAGTGTTTCGCCGTTTTTTTGAACCTTCATAGAATTGGTTTCCGTTGTAGCAGATAGTTCATATTTTCAGGATATGATGTCATCAATGGACTTATTAAGCATACAAAGTCTCAATTGAATAGCTCTTATACTTTAGATTTTATTGATATCTAAAATACGCCGATTTCGTCACTGACACACTGATGGTCATCAAAATGTTTGGCCACTTCCTGAAGTGCTGGAAAGCTGAAATTCGGTATGTAATCTAAGTTTAGTATACAACCAACAAAAAAATTCATAAACTTGTAATTTTCGTCCCCCATCCCCTAAAATTGGGGGGTGGAAGTTGACCCTTATAGAGTTGGTCTCCGATGTACCAGATAGTTTATATTCTCAGGATATGATGTTAATAATAGACTTATTAAACATACAAAGTCTCAATTGAATAGGTCTAATACTTTATATTTTATTGATATCTAAAATACGCCGAAATTTGGTTATAACTTATACGCCGTAAAATAAGTTTAGTAGGGGGATAATCGAAGTTTAAATGAGACTTTCACCAGTTTTATGAATAGGGACATGAAAGTTTCCACGGGATGGACATTAACTAAAAACGTCTTAATAAAAGATAAAAACACTAAAAAGACTAAAAAGACTGCCTAGCAAGTAGCAACTTACAAAAAGGACTGAAATCCCACCAAAAACATTTCATGTAAAAGTTACCTCGGCGACCACAAAAGGTTTGACCTGTTAAAAAGACACCAGATCTAATGTAGAACCAAGCTTCTGAATCGACGCGGCCTAACTCTATTGACTCATAACTCCAACAAATTCTACATAATATCAGTAAGTATGTATCTATGGCTTGGCAGTTTCGTTACTTATTTCAGATCAGAATTCAAAAACTAAATATTCGAAACAGCGAAGCCATACATACTTACGGACATGTAGAAAGTGTTGGAGTTAGGGTCGATCGAGTTAGGCCGCATCGATTCAGAAGCTTGGCTCTACATTAGATCTGATGTCTTTTTCACAGGGTTTCATACTTTTTCACAAACCTTTTGTGGTCGTCGAGGTAACTTTTACATGAAATGTTTTTGGTGGCCTTTCCCAAAGTGGGCGATAACACCCGCCCCCTTGTGGGCGCTGAAGGTCTAAAATTTTTTTCTCGTGTGGGACCCAGAAAAAAATAGGGGGGTTTTGTAGAGGCTTGGGGTCACCCCCCATTTTTCATCTGGATGCATTTTAAATTTTGTTGCCCCGCCCCCGTTGTTTCAACAGAAACAACGGGGGCGCTAAAACATTAAAACATTTTTTTAAAATGGGCAGCAGACAAAACAAGTTTGGGAACCCCTGATCCAGATAGACTACTTCTAGTCGTTGGAAATTCTTATGAACATGAATCACTTTCTTCGTATCGGAAGCCGGAACGCGATTGGCTGCTTTGCTACATTTCCTCAAGATTTCCTCATACAAGGATTACAATTTATTGGCCCATATCATATAATATGACATAACAAGTCTAATAAACGTGGTATTACACTTGAAAATTTACTGCTTCATATATCTTTCTTAAATAAAATGCAAAAATAAGGTTTTCGTTCACAAGCATAATATGTTACTAAGGAGTAAGGACTCCCACACAAAACTGCGGATTTGCATCGCATCGTAATGTGATAATGTCATTTTTAGTATGAGTTTTTATACTCACGTATGAATTCGCAGTTAGTTGATTCCTAAACCTTGGAGCCAGAATTACCACCATTGCTCAAAGTCCGGGCTCGCATTTCATTGCTAATTCTGCTTTAGCTACCCACTTCCTCAACTGCTCGCTTGGTTATAGGAAAGGGATCTCCAGATACAAATGAAAGAGAAAGCAAAATAAATTTCATCAAATAATTGGACTGTCAGCTTTGATTAAGCCTTTTTTAACTTTCATTTATAACTTGTATCTTTCTTTCGTTTGCTTTGTATGTTAGGACCACCTGTTTCGTGAAAAAATGGCGCAGAAGATCTCTTTAGATATTCCTTATCGCGAAGTTTGTATAAAAAAGTAAAATGATTGAGTTGACCCTGCTGTCGTGTCTCTACATAATCTGTGTTATTCGTTGTCATTATCGTTAAAAGGGTTATTATCATAAAAGGCCAATGCTCTTCCACCTTGTATTAGTGTCATTGTCTAACTCAACAACTAATTAGCAAGACGTTAATGGCGTGTTTTAAAAAATACATCATTTTCATTGTCCTCTTGAAAATATATAATAGAGTTGTGACTCTTGTTGTAGTATGGCCGGTTTAAATAGTCAGTTCTCAAGATGCATCTCGGTCTCAAGACACGGTTCAAGCTCTGTGATTGATTGGCTGTCAAAAATTGGACCAATCATAGAGCCGAACCGCGTCTTGAGACCGAGATGCATCTTGAGTACTGACTATTTATACCGGCCTTAGGCCTTTAAATGACCTACTTTTAAGTAAAACTTTTCAGATGTCTCTTGGAATTCGTATTATTTATTATGTGAATTTATTTTAATATAATCTTTTATATCTTTGCCAAGTAGGTCAAGAACCATGGTATCGTCGGATCAGTGTCCCTAATTAGCGAAATATACTCCGTTTTAATTAATTCTGATCTGAATGTAAACAAAAATTGTTAACTCTGGGTATTGCCTTATAACGTGCCATGGTATTTCTTTATTCCGCGGGAAATAAGTCGCATTTAATTTGGTGGTATCATAGCCGCTCGTGTTTGAAAAATGTATTGGAACGGATTACAATATCACGCCTCCGTGTTCCAGGGCACACGGATGACTTCAACTACATGATAGACAACCTCCTGGAGCGCTACCCCAACACCAAGCTGATCCTGGTCGGCTTCAGCCTGGGCGGCAACCTGATCACCAAGTACCTCGGCGAAGACAGGAAACGACCGAAGAACATCATCGGAGGCATCTCCATATGCCAAGGATATAATGCCATTGAGTGAGTAAAGGCCTATTCAAACCGGAGCGGGTATCCGCTAGACCGCTATCGACTACCGCCGTCGGTAGCGATAATATTAAGAGCAGCAATGTGTACCTGTTCTACTAATCCAGTCATTATACAGGGTCTAACAAAACTAAGTGATAGTGCCCTTGTTACACCCTGTATACATTTGGAAATGCAAATGAACCGAGAAAGCCAAATTTTGGATATTATGTGGGGGATGGCTAACCTAAGCTTGGTTCAAATTGTCGACCAAAATAACCTTGTGGGTTTTCCGCCATCTTGAAAAAAGGGTTAAATTCAGTTTTTTCATCATAACTCGGTTCCCGTAGAGTTCCAAAAAAAAAATCGTATCTAGAGCTAAGCTTGGGAGGTTAAAAATTGTCAGATTCAAGTTTACTTTGAGAATCACCTGGGGTAAAAACGGGACCCTATTAGTAATACTTCACTGTCTATCTGTCTGTCTCCAGGCTGTATCTCAAGAACGGTGATAGCCAGGAAGTTGAAATTTTCACACGATGTATGTTGTGTAGTGAGTTAGTGAGTGTGGCAAAGTGCGCCATATAGCTATAATTCCAATTATAATAATATATTATAAGCTCTAACTATATCAATATTCAATAATGGCTACACGTAGGCACTTAAAATATTCCTAAAATACTTAATTGTATTTGTACTTTAATAATTGTTCATAAAAATAAAATGAATGGTTAAAAATATAATATTTAGAATAACTCAAATACAAAAAACACATTTTTCTCTACCTATGCTTTATAATGGTACGGACCGGAAGCCGTCGTGCGCAAGTCCGACTCGCACTTGGCCGATTTTATTCAATTTTAGTATAGCAATACATAACGATTAACGACTACACTAGCTTCATACTAGCTATAAGGATATTAGGACTTTCGTTAAACCCAAACATCTGGTATCAAGGTTAAATTTAAATACTTTATCATTGTATTTAGGCCGAATGCTTGCTGACGTAAAGGAAAATAACATTTTTTTTCTGAGCATACACCATTAGAAAACGATGTGCAAACTTTATAATAATATTATATTGCGACTTCAAAGAGGAGTGAGAACACGTCTAGAACTGATGATAGCATCATATCAACGTCTTTTTGGGTCAGAGGTGGAGCAGGAATTTGGTGATAAGATAGTTCTTTTCATTATTTAATGAATAAAAATATTATATTTTTAATACAATTGCTTAAGAGCCCGGGTTACCCTCGAAATTCTCATACATACGTAATACCAAAGTCATTTTGTCATACGAAAGTATTTAACATGTTTGAGTTATTTTTCAGCTTAAAATAGTAATTACTTAAAATAGTAATTACTTATTAAAAACTTCAAAATATTTAAACACTAAAAAAAATTTTTTTGTGTATAATTTTTTTTTACTAAATTTACTACTTAATATTTAAACACTAAAAAATAGAGTAAAACACTAAAAATATATAAATAAATAGTAACTTTACTACAAAATATTTAAATACTAAAAAATATTTTTTAGAGTTGAAATATTTTGTAGTAAATTTAATATTGATGTATATATTTTTTAGTGTTTTACTCTATTTTTTAGTGTTTAAATATTTTGAAATTAATTTTTGTACAGGAACCTAGGTAATTACTATTTTAAGCTGAAAAATAACTCAAACATGTTAAATATTTTCGTATGAGAAAATGATGTTGGTATTACGTATGTATGAGAATTTCGAGGGTATCCCGGGCTCTTAAGTCCCGAATAATATAGGTTAGGGGACTTAAACAGCTGTTTGGGTTTAACAAAGTCCTTATCCTTATAGCTAGTAGATATGTACCTAGTGTAGTCTTTATATATTGCTATACGTCTTGCTCTTTACTTATAATAATATACAATATTATGTATCATCTAAGAGGCTATGTAAGTGAAGGTTATATAAATATTTTATTTCTGAAGCAGTCAAAATATTTTATTAAAAAAAGTATATCTACTGTAGTAGTGCATAATATCTTATATCTTTAAACGAGCAATTCTTGTATATATATATATATATATATATATATATATATATATATATATATATATATATATATATATATATATATATATATATATATATATATATATATATATATATATATATATATATATATATATATATATAATGAAATTTAGTATATAGGGGGTTTCGGGGGCGATAAATCGATCTAGCTAGGAATCATTTTCATAAAATGTCATTTTATGTGTGTTTTTTGAATTTTTTGAATACCGAGCGAAGCTCGGTCATATAGCTAGTAAAAACTTATAAGAATGGTAATGACCACTTTCCCACAGCGTGAAATCAATAATGTCTAGTCTAGTGCAAAATGCGTTAGACGTTATTGATTGCTCTGGAGTTCATGGTGGTGGAAATTTCACGTTATTTCGATCGATCCGATTATAAATTATAAAATTAATCCCCTCGAACGTTCTTTATGAATCGTACGATGTTTTTATCAAAGTCAAATATTGTTTTAACAGTAGCAGTATATTTGATACCTCCATTTAGTGCTTCTGAACTAAAATGTGGGTGACGTAATGCGTTATGCGAGATCACGGAAGGTACGGTCTGGTCAAAATTCATTTACCTCGGGCAAGTTTTTAATGCTAACGACTTAAGAAATACTCTCATAGAATCTTCTAGGTAGAATAATTGTGAACGAACCGTAATGCGTGCCTAGACTAACGAGAGCGATTACTTAGAATTCGTAAATCTTTACTAACATATTGATAACGTAATTTATTAACTAGTTTAATAGGTAGCCTTATCGTAATTATTGTAGGAATTCCAAATCCACGAGATAATCACGTCATAAACACTAGATAAAGGATGGCAGTCGTGTACAATACACAAAAAGTCTAGTCTCTAGACCAGTGGTCCCCAACCTTTTTTTCATACGGGCCACAAACATGTTTTGGTCTTGATGTCGCGGGCCGCAACAAAAATTTTTTAGGGTTAAAAAATAGCATTCATCAAAATTAACGATTTTAAAGTGGAAAAAATTTAACGACTATCACGTAGACTTTACGTTATTTTGCGGTGGGCGTGAATTTCAAAATTGTTTAACATCACGCGGGCCACAAAATATAACGTCCCGGCGGGCCGCCCGCGGCCCGCGGGCCGCGGATTGGGGATAGCGGCTCTAGACTGTATCTAGATGCTATAATATACTTAAAAGCAGTCTCGACTGGTATTATAAATAATCAGCCATTGCTAGCCTACTTTTAGAAACAAGCTGCTACATCGCAATTGAAATTTATAAAACAAACTTTACACGTCAGGCCCATAAATATTTATCGACAATGATATCATATGAGAGATGATTCATGCCTGCCATGCACTCATTAAAAACCAAGGTCACTAGTCATCGTAACTATTTACTTATGCACGTAATTGGGATTAGGTACTAAGAGCGGTATAATGTTCGCTGAAGAGTGACAAGGTACCCAAACAATAATAGCCCGGTCGAATTAGACGCAAAAAAATCGTAACCTCGGAATGATTCGCATAGAAGTGAAAATTGGTAGAGACTTTAAATACACCATCTTATTGTAAAACTAAAATAAAATATATAAATAAATACTTATTATTGTTACGTGCTAGGGTTCGAGGATTCGGAGAGAAAGACCTGGTGACTCTTTTGAAGAATTTATTCACAAACACTAGCTCACACAAATCACTAAGTCCAAACAGTAAGTACTAGATCCAAATCACTGAGCACTATCACTGTCCTAGGTCGTAGCCGAGTCGTTAGTTCACTATCACAATCACTATTGATCACTTGTTCTCACTATTGAAGTCGCCTTGATGATCGCTCGGATCGAACTGAACTGACTGCCGGCTTGTTTACCTTTTATATGGCCCGCGTCGCCTTCAGGAATGTTCTATTCTGGATTGTTTACGTAAACACGCAATTCACATAAACAAGGGTCGGACTTTTCTCGAAGGTACGCGCAACGCGCGCAAGCGCAGGTAAACAACTGCCCGTATCCGTAACATTATAAAACAAAGTCGCTTTTTTTCCCTCATGTCCCTTTGTTCCCTTTAATCTTTAAAACTACTCAACGGATTTTGATGATTCTTTCAGTGTTAGATAGCCCATTTATCGAGGAAGGCTATAGGCTATATTTTATCACGCTAAGACTAATAGGAGCTAAGAAATAGAGGAAAATGGGGAAAAAACGGGGAAAATTATTTGAAAGGGCTAATTTGAATGCGCTAATCTCAGGAACTACTGGTCCGATTTGAAAAATTATTTCAGTGTTAGATAGCCCATTTATTGAGGAAGTCTATAGGCAATATTTTATCACGCTAAGACTAATAGGAGAATGTGAAAAAAAACGGGGGAAATTATTTTAAAGAGCTTACCTCACGCACTACTGGAGCAATTTTTATGTTATTTGGCACAGATAAGAAGTAGACCACGTGAAGGATTATAGGCTATCGATTTTAATCATTTTTTCAGTGGCTATATATTTTATACCCGTGCGACGCCGGGGCGGGTCGCTAGTTATAAATAAAACGTCAAAAGTCCCCGGCGATCCTCCTTGTGCTAAAAGTTTTATTCAAGGTCAAAGGTATGAAAATGAGGTTTTTCCCGTTTTTTTCCAAACTACATTTTATACAAAAATAGGTAGGACAATAGTTTAGATCATAGAATTCTCTACAAAAAATATTCAGACACTTTTTTCATACGACTTACCATTCCTTATAAATGGCGGGCTTAAAGTTTGGGAAAATCATATTCCATACTTATAATGTAACTAGCTGTCCCGCTGAACTTCGTGTCATTTTAAAACCTTCCCTGGACTTCTACGAATATTTTAAGACTAAAATCAGTCCAATCCGTTCAACCGTTTTCGAGTTTTAGCGCGACTAACACATTTGAAAATCCATTTTTATATATAAGAGAAGCTAGGGAATTTGTGGAACTACTGCTTTGAATAAAAAAATCGTCTTTTGTTGAATAGTCTTTTTATCGAGGAAAACTTAAGAGCCCGGGTAACCCTCGAAATTCTCATATATACGTAATACCAAAGTCATTTTGTCATACGAAAATATTTAACATTTTTGAGTTATTTTTCAGCATAAAATAGTAATTACCTAGGTTCCTGAACAAAAATTAACTTCAAAATATTTAAACACTAAAAAAATATTTTTTGTGTATAATTTTTTTTTACTAAATTTACTACTAAATATTTAAACACTAAAAAATAGAGTAAAACACTCAAACATTTTTAAATAATTAGTAAATTTACTACAAAATATTTTAATACTAAAAAATATTTTTTAGAGTTGAAATATTTTGTAGTAAATTTACTATTTATTTATATATTTTTTAGTGTTTTACTCTATTTTTTAGGGTTTAAATATTTAGTAGTAAATTTAGTAAAAAAAAATTTTACACAAAAAAATAAATTTTTGTGTTTAAATATTATGAAGTTAATTTTTGTTCAGGAACCTAGGTAATTACTATTTTAAGCTGAAAAATAACTCAAACATGTTAAATATTTTCGTATGACAAAATGATTTTGGTATTACGTATGTATGAGAATTTCGAGGGTAACCCGGGCTCTTAAGCTATGTTACATCACGTTGGCACCAATAGGAGCAAAGAAACAGAGGAATTATGGAAAAACGGGAAAATTTCTTTGAAAGAGCTTATCTCACGAACTGCTGAACATTTTTTATGTTATTTGGCACAGATATAAAGTAGACCACGTAGAGGGACATAGGCTAATTTTTTTCGGGAAACTACGTTTTCCGTGAAATTTATATATTTGTAATAATAAACATTATTCCTTAGATTATATTCTATTAAAATAATGGGTTTATTTGCGTTGGCCGGCACAAAATAGCCCGAAATTGTATGGACGTTGGATCTTGTCCTTTATACATTTTGTATAAAGTATACACCTGCCAAAATCAAATAAAAGAGAAACAACGACGGCACGTTAGATATAAAATTGTTATTCAGGCATTCCTGGCTACTTTATTAACAAAGAAAATTTATTGAAAGCACTGCTCTCACACTCTACATTCTACAACATAGATAACAAAATATTTTCTGTGGTTCGAGGTATTATCAATATTAATTACGCACAAAGAAAGTTTTAACTTTCATTGATGCATTAATACACTAAACCGAATTAACGAATTATGCGAAAAGGTGAATATTCTCTCGGCCTTGGCTCAGTTGGAGTGCGTGCCTTTCTTTTTTCCAGCCCGACTGGTTCCCGCAAACGCAAATGTGGGTTAAATAATTGACTCGAGTCAATCACTTTACGATGTTGTTACGTAAGTTTTGGAGACATAACATTATTTATTTATTTATTTAGCTATTTGAGTCAGGCATCTTGGCCCATATTATAAATACCTTATAGACTAACATATATACAATTATACTAAAACTAACACTAACACGTATTGTCTGCGACGTGGGGCGCGACGTGTTCGGAAGTCGTCCTCGGAACCTCCTGTAGACGACTCCAATCGGCCAGAACTCCTCCTTCTCGAAGGTCGGTAGATGGTGCGTCGGGACTCTCACCACAAAGGAGCTAAAATTCACTTTGTGACGGGACTCCAAGCGCTCGACCCTCAAGACAAAGTGGGTCTTGCTCCTGATGTAGTCCACGACCTGCTTGTCCGTCGTGGACCAGTGCAGCTTGGACACGTACAGCGGCGTCGCGGGAGTCTCACGCCGCAACAGCTGCTCGGGTCCTTCGGGTGCGGTGCCGCGATGGTTGCGGACGACGGGTTTCTTCTTCCTCTCCACTCTTATAAACCCGTCATCATCGCACTTTCGGCCCTTTTCGGAGGGAGGACGCTCCTTTGCAGGGGCCTCCTTTTTCCCTTTGTTTTTGGAACGCGGGGGAGGAGGCGGGGGGCAAGCGGCGACACTTGCGTAGTTCGGCCGCGGCTCCGTTGCAGGCGGGGAGCGGGCGGCGGGGGAAGCGGCGGCGGCGGCGATGACGTGCTCGTGCGTTGACCCGTCAGAAAGTGCTGACGGGCTGAACGTGATCGCTTGTGCACCACGTCGGCGAGTGACGAACGCGGCATCAGGTAACCTACATATTGAATTACCACTCTTTAATTGTGATAATTCATTACGTAGTTCGCTGATCGTAGACTCCGATGCCTGCAGTCTACCTCGAACTTCGGCCAACCCTTCTTTCAGGAATCTGATGTCCTTTAAGAGGGTGACGACGTCGACGTGGTCCAGCGTCACGGGCGGCAGCTTGTGCAGTTTTTTCGGCACAAAAGCCGGCACCTCATCCGGATCCGTCTGCTTCAGCAAGGATATTATATCCTGCACGCTTCTTTCTGTTCCATCCCTCCGTCGCGATGGCATATTCGCGCTCTGGCCGAGCGTCTCGTAGAGCAAATGCTTCCCCTGGCAACTCTCCTCGCTGGTGAATGAGAACTTGCAGATCTGCATTATGCTAACCGCGTCCATTGTGTCGATGGCGTGCTGGATAAACGCCAGCAGCTCATTCGCCACGAGCGCCATGGTGACGTGCAGCGGCAATCAGCCGCGCGATTCGCGAAAATATTAATTAATAATTAATAATATTTGCTGCGTGTGCATAACGTGGAGCGCGACCGTCCTCTGGCTCGACACATTACACTCGACACATTATGAACCAGCTAAAGAATATCTAACAAGTTACAAGATATCGCTTGTTTAGATGTAAACATTTGCATATTTTATCTCTTTTAATGATTACTGTGACACAGATGTTTTAGGAGCCATTAAAGAGACTAAAGAGTAACACAACTTCTCAAGCATACAATTAACCATTTCAGTAGATAAACAACAAATAACAATATTATCTACCTCATTTTAAACACTTTCTAGGTTTACCTAGTTCCAATATAATAACGAAATGTAAAAATATGAGATATAAAGCACAATATTTAAAATACTTTAAACCATAAACATTTTTATAAAACGTAATACTTTGGCTGTAATTAATTTACAAACTCACCTCCGCCAAAAATCTAATTCATCGAAATATAAGTATTAACTATGATAATTTTACATTTTATTTGAATAAATTGTTAGTTTGTAATTTTGTTTCTTAATATTTATTTCCAAAGATATTTAAAAAAACATGAAAAATAGAGAAGATCCGCCCCTACTAACTACAGTTTTATGCTAAGCTAAAATGAATCTTATTGCAATGCGTATACGCTTGGTCTTTGTTTGTGTCATGTGTGCATGTTATCGTTTTGAATTGAGATTGATCCCTGCCTTAAGGCCACACTGAGAGTTATTTAATAATTAGTTAACTTTAATTGTATAATCACTATAAAGCATTTTATATAAAATGTATCTTTGTAGTTATTTTCAAAATATTCATTTAATTAAAGTTAAGTAGGTAATCATTGAATGCAGGGGCGTATAGACTATAGACTAGCACGAGTCGGCGCATGAGTACCGGAAACTATTCCACCTCAATTTTTTATGCGATCCTCTTCAAATCGCCCTCCTGATGATATAAATGCATGTTGCCATGATGCAACCCGGTGCCATATTGTTTAAACAACTGCAAGGAATTGTTGTTATTCAACCGGACAATTTTTTTTAATATTCTTTATTAAAATACTAATAAAAAGGGTCCTATGACTTTTCACGATAAAGTTAATATTTTTAAAGATATGAATTTTAAAGGTTCGAAAAAAATCTCAAATTTGGGTACTTTTGACCCATGAAAAATATATTAAAAAAAATAATAATAATGTCTAAGTTATATATTTTTTTAAATTCTCTATACAATAGTTAATAATATCGTAATTAGAGATTTAAAAAAAATCATTGTTTATATCTTTTTTTATCTTAGCAAAAGTAGACAAAAAATTGTGTTTTTTCATGGGGGCCCTTAAACATTTAATTTATTTTAATTTTATTATTAGTTGTTAAAGTACAAATATAAATAAGGATTTTGTGAAATTTTCAAGTGCCTAGCTGTTACCATTATTGATTACGAGCAAAAAAGGCCAAAAAATCACGTTTATTGTATGGGAGCCCCCCTTAAATATTAACTTTATTTATAGTATTTGTTCTTATAGCAGCAATAGATATACACAATCTGTGAAAATTTCAGAAGTAACTAGCTATAGCGGTTTTTGAGATACAGCCTGGAGACATGCAGACAAACGGACAGACAGTATCTCAAAAACCGCTATAGCTAGACTTCTGAAATTTTCACAGATTGTGTATATCTGTTGCCGCTATAACAACAAATACTAAAAATAAATTAAAGTATAATATTTAAGGGGGGCTCCCTTACAAGAATCGTGATTTTCTTGGCCTTTTTTGCTCGTAATCAATAATAGTAACAGCTAGGCACTTGAAAATTTCACAAAATCCTTAATTATATTTGTACTTTAATCCTTCAGGCCCCGCGCGAGCACCGGTGATCGCGACAACAATAGAATACAATAGCAATTCCTGGAAATTCCGACTGAAGTATTAATAATTAACATTTACATAATATTTACATAATTATATTTACTTAATATTTACATAATACATCCATATTACTTATTACTAATATTATAAATGTGAAAGTGTGTCTGTCTGTCTGTCTGTTACCTCTTCACGCTCAAACCGCTGAACCGATTTCGCTAAAATTTGGCATGGAGACACTTTGAGTCCCGGGAAAGGACATAGGATACTTATTATCCCGAAAAAATGTAAGGTTCCCGCGCGATAAACGAATTTTGGCGCAACGAAGTTGTGGGTCATCTAGTTATGTTCATAAATGTTAATTGTTGTTGTTCGTCAGATTAATTTAAAAATTATGTTTTAATTATATTTGGAATATTCCAGCAATATTAATGCAAAGCCAATGTAATTAATTATAAAATTCTTACGAATTATACTTAAAATAACTAGAATTTTGTTTACTAGGTACCTACTGATAGACTAACGAGTTAGCCTGCGGTCTATTGATCGCTTGTTTATTATTGTATCATCGTGGGGTGATTGATACATTTCACATGGCAATCAATAATAATTGTATTGTATAAAGTGATATATATATAAATACTATTATGTTCTGTAGAACATTTCACATGGCAATCAATAATAATTATTGTATTGTATAATGTGATGTACTTAATAAATCTTATTACGTTCTGTAGATTGCTCTATAGTTGGGGAGAGGAAGAGGGGATTTCGGGATCAGCTCGAGCGTGTCAAATTAAGCTTGTATAGGCTTCCGACACGTGTCTAGTTATCATGGTATAGAAATCAGATTTCTCACATGGTGGGTTAATATTTTTTTTTAATTTAAATGTCATCGGATCTGTCAGATTAAGATATGGGATGTTTAGTATACCCCAAAGAAGCTTCCATATAAAGCACTGACGATTCAAAGGTCGGGTAAGCCTGTAGGGACATTTTAAAATAATATAAAAAAATAAAGCTTCATGTTTTCCTAACTAAGCTTCGCAATATTTTATTTTGCACTAAACTAAATGATTTAGTCCGTGTTGTCTTATATATTTATAATTTACCTAAATAAGCAATTCTGTGAATATATTTCCTTTTTCAAAACTTTAAAATGGCTGCAGTTTCTGAAACTGATAAAAAAATAATAAGAGCGTTTTTAAGCGGTGCTTTAAAAACGCTCTTATTATTTTTTTATCAGTTTTACTTAATGTAAAAAAAACCTACTAAGTCTCCATGACGCTCGAGTGACTACAAAAATAGCACCTTCCCCTCCCCTACTACTATGTTATTCCAGTTTTTTATCACGTATTTTGTCTCCAGTACTCATTATACAAAGTCTAACATACACGTCACTTTTTATCGTACTAGCTGACTCCGCGAACTTCGTTTTGCTGACAATGAAATTATAAAAAACTAGCTGTTGCGCGCGGCTTCGCTCGCGTAATTTAGGAATTTCACACAACCGTACGTTTTTCCGCAAAAATAGCCTATGTCCCTTCACGTGGTCTATTCTTCAAGTTTGCCAAATAACATAAAAATAGCTCCAGTAGTTAAGATAATAAGCAATTTCATATAATTTTCCCCGTTTTCCTCTATTTTTTCGCTTCTGTTATTCTTAGCGTGATAAAATATAACCTATAGCTTTCCTTGATAAATGGGCTACCTATCACTGAAAGAATTTTTCAAATCGGACTAGTAGTTCCTGAGATTAGCGCGTTCAAATAAGCCCTTTCAAATAATTTTCCCCCGTTTTTTCCACATTTTCCTATATTTCTTCGCTCGTATTAGTCTTAGCGTGATAAAATATAGCCTATAGCCTTCCTCGATAAATGGGCTATCTAACACTGAAATAATTTTTCAAATCGGACCAGTAGCTCCTGAGATTAGTGCGTTCAAACAAACAAACAAACAAACTAAGAAACTCTTCCGCTTTATAATATTAGTATAGATTATACCTAAATCTGTATATATTCTGTCTGTCTGTCCGTTCGTCTGTCTGTCTGTCTGTCTGTCTGTCTGTCTGTCTGTCTGTCTGTCTGTTACCTCTTAACGCCCAAACGACTGAACCAATTTTGCTGAAGTTTAGTATGGAGATACTTTGAGTCCCGGGAAAGGACATGGGATGCTTTTTATTTCGGAAAAATTTTGGCGCAACGGAGTTGCGGGCGTCATCTAGTAACACAATAATTTACATTTACACATTCAATACAAACAAACTTTTCCTCCTTATAATTGGTAAAGATAAAAGGTTGTTTACCACAATGTTGTCTATCGGTCGTGTGTATAATAAACCGATACAACAATTCCTAATTGAAATGAAATAGGATAAAAATCGGAACTCATAAACGGGATTTGGGATCATTTTTTGGGGCAATTCCAAAAACAAGTAATAATTTTAATTTCCAGTACAATGGTATACCTGCTGCAGTGGCAGAACTTCCGGCGGTTCTACTTGTACATAATGACGGACAACTACCGCAACATCATCACGCGGCATAAGCGCATGCTGCTCAGCCCCGAGATGAAGAGCCGATACTCGCTGGACGAGAAGATGATCGTGTCCGCCGGCACTCTGCCGGATCTCGATGAGGCTTATTCTAGGTGAGTTTGTAGACACATCTTAGGGCCTGTTTCCCCACTTCCTGATAAGTGCCGGATGGACAACTTTTCTGACAGATAGGGTATGGATCTGTCAGATAAGTTGTGGATAGCCTATTTGGAACTTATCTGGAAGTGGTGAAACAGCCCCTTAATCGCACCATATTTGGTGCTGGTGGCACCAATGATATTCTAAGAAGCGTTTACGAATAACCCGTTGCGGTTTGCGCTCCTCGTGTGGATTTAAGATTATGTAACAACTAACAAATCTAATTCCCGCTGCATTTAGAGACGTTATCAGAAATAGTTTTAAAATAAAAAAAATTGAAGAAAATGTATGAGCTCAATATTCAAACCTTTACTAAGCGAATCCTTTAAATAATAGTAATTGCTTTAAATGCAAAAGTTCAAGCAATCGCTCTACATTCGGATAAAAAAAATCGAAACTTTACAATCCCCAAAAAGTAGGAACAGAAACATAAACAGAAGAAGAGAAAAACAAAGACGCGGATATCCCAATTGCGACGGAAACATATATTGCTTGACATCAATAAACAATAATAGTTCAAACTCAAACTCAATTTTTTTTATTCGGAATAAATTTCTGCAAATATTTTCTGAAAGTCTACATGATGCCTACCACCGGTTCGGGAACTAACCCGGCGAGAAGAACCGACGTAAGAAACTCGCAGGGGGTCCACTTTATTTACCAAAAAAGTGAGAAAAAAATTATTCTTTTAAAATAAAGTTTACAATGCTGTAACTTTAAATTATACAATGTCAACAAGTTAATACAGTCTTCCATAAATGAGGCCACTGTTTCTTTGATTGGCCGTAATATTGCGCGAACTCCCGGCACATGACTCCACACGTGAGATGTGACCTCGGTCGGCCTTCACCCTGCGCCCGCGCCGACATGGGGAATTGAAACATCTGATTGATGTGACTCATTTAAACGGGATAAATGGGGAGGGCTGCAGTACACGTGTTCATTCTATACCAGAATATGAAGGTCATTACTAGAAACTGTTTGGTTAATGTAAAGGGTCTGACCGCGAGCTAATAATAATCGGAAGAAACGAGTGAGACCACGGAGCTAATACAAAGCTTTGTATTAGCTCCGTGAGTGAGACTTAAGTGTCTAAACTCTAAACACACTAGGCCGAAGTTACGCCGGCGTAAATTCCGTAAGTGATTACTCCCGCAATGTATTTTAAATTGCCGACGACACACTATTCCGTCGCGTTCCGTCCGTATTTTGTATGCGTTTGACATTGCGGACGTAATTTACGCCGCGTAACTTCGGCCTAGTGTGTCTAGACACTAAGGCGCTTTGTAGACGACGGGGCGGGGTGGGCCGGTCAATTTCGCCGCGAACGATAGCACAAAGCGAATCCTATATTACCCACGCACACGGCGGGCAAAAAGACCGCGCCGCAGCAGCGGGCACTGGCGGCGTGGCATGTCCGCGGCTGCCCGCCGTGGATCACACAAACCAGTTTACATGCAGTAACGCAGGCGGCGTGTGCTTTGTGTACGCGGTGCGGGCAGCCACAGACATCGACGGGTAGACGCGGTCTTTATCGCTTCGCAGACAAAAAACCCGCCTCGCCCCGTCGTCTGCAAAACGGCAAGCGCCAAGTTTTCATGGAGCTGAGCTTATCCTCCATAACTATTGGTGACAATAAAATGGATAGAGATCAACTACGATAATATGGCGCGCCCCTCCAAATGACTGTTTCAATGTGTGTAGTCACATCCTTATGAAAGAGTTTGTATGTAGTAAGTACCAATCACAGTACACGTAATATTTCAGTAAATTACCAAGATTTGTTGATCAGCTAATCATAACTAGCCTACCGCGCAAGACAACGCACTTCAAACGTTTTGACAACGCACTTCAAAGGTTTTGAATTTTGGAGGGGCGCACCATGTTATCGTAGTTGATATCTACTCCATATCGCAACAAACCAATCCCAAGCTATCGATATTGGCTTCACAGAGTGTGATAGGAATGTCTGTTATTTACTCTATAAAAAACCACAATCAAGTTCTTTGACAACAGTAGAAATGCAAAAGAATAGAAATGCTGACTAGGAACGACATGACCCGTTTCCAATCGGCACTTCGTCCATTCTTCCATTGACAAAACCTTTTTCATTGACATGCTAAGCGATAGAAATACATCTGGCTGATTTCAGTTACCTTTCGATACACAGGTAGGTACAGCTGATGCCTAAGCAGCGGATGCTAGTATTTTAGGCCGATGCACGATGCCTAAGCAATTACAATGGACAGCAGTATTGCTCAACGCCAAGGTCGTATCAATTACACCTTGTCCGATGTTGCGATAGCATCCATAATGAGACATATCCGTAAAATAGTCGATACGTTGTTCAGTCTTCACTTTTCAGTAATCTATTACATCTATGAATTGTCGTCCACCGATTACACCTTAAGTTGCGACCGTCGATTTACCAAAATCTTGTTTTGAATTATTATGATAATGTTGAATCAAAATATTTCCGAAGGAATAACTCAGGGAGGTAGCATATATAGTATATATAGCATATATAGTATAATATAGTATAAGTATGTTGTACCACAGCGCAATAAAAAATATGACGTCTCAATTTATAAAGAAAAATATAATATTTTATATTAATTATTATTTTTCCTTCTCTACGTAACATAAACAAACTGAAAATAAATTATTATTATTAAATGTTAAGTTGCATAAAGGATTATTTTAAGCGAGGCCATATTATAGTAATATTATGATATTTACTAATTCAATTAAATATTAAATTAACGTACTCATGGTCGCCATTACAACAGCTATAATCTTATTTCTAAATGATCTTGTGTGTTTCCAAAGCGGGGTGCCGATTAAAGCGATGGTTATGGACTATGGTAGATCTTATTTTGCCCCGAAATATACATAATAATATAACACTCATATCACAGTCATCATTTTTATGGAACTCTACATGAAGTGCGACAAACAAGGTCAGACTCAGGAATGTTTCCCCACCCAGGATCAGATAATAGGACAACCGATCACTTTCACTGATTCCTCGCCTTACCAAAGAGTTTCAAATTTTAATTTCAAATGACTCTGATTAATTGTTTTATATTGGCACGAAGTTCCTTATCGCGCGTTTCGAAAAGGGGCTAGACGGAAAAAGTTGTTACGACACTTTTTGACCGACACTTATTTTAGTACCTGCGAAGTAGGGGCAGAGGGCGTTGATGTGGTGATGACGTCAACTGACGGGAAATTTAAAATTCTACCATTCCTTTATGGCGGGAAATTTTATTTTTTTAGCTGGGTGGGGTGGCGGTACTCTTTATTATTTATTTATTTTTTAAACTTTGTTCCAGCCGGGTGTCCCTTAACACCTCTCAAGTTTTTATTATTAATTGTCGTTACAGGAAAGTACACGGGTTCGAGTCCGTGGCTGATCTGTACAGGTGGAGCTCGTCAGCGTTCTACCTGGACAAGATCAAAACGCCGATGGTGTTCATCAACGCCAGGGACGACCCTATAGTGCCTGAGCCGCTTCTGCCCGTCGTCAGGGAGTTTGTTAGTGAGTACCGCTTATGCCCGACTGCACCAGTAGCTCAGCACGGCCACAGTAGAAATGCGAAAGAATATAAGCGCCGACAGTTTTTGCGGATAAACTGACAGATTTCCTCAGTTAACCCTTCACTGTGTCTACTTTACTGTAAGAATAGAGAAACCTTTCTATTGTGGCTGTGTTGAGGACTATGTTTCTCCAGTGTATGTGTTTTTACCTCGCTCTGGAGACCTTGTCACGCTTTACCTTGAGCATTAGATTCGTCTATTCGAATATTCGCGTATGTAATATAGTAAAGAAGTATATTATTTTTCCTTGTACTTAGTCAGGACCTCTTTAATCCATAATGAGGTCATCTTCTTAGATCATTGCTTATATTCCTACAATTGCGGACAAAGAGCGAAAATCTATTGTTTGAATTAATTATGTGCCTTGTTAAGGGCGTTCCCTAAGATTCCGTAATTGACCGTATTTAAAATCTTATAAACTCATAATCTGAAAGCTACAAAGTTATAATAAAAATACAGCAATAATCTTCAGTATATCAACATTCCTGTCCCCGTTTTAAATTTTCTATTTTTGTTTATTATACTCATGATATCAGCTTCCAAAGTAATACCAATTTATTAAAATTCAAGCATACATTCAGCATCTCCTTAGGATTTACAAATTACTTTTCTTTGAAACTCACGCCAATAGATCGACAATATCATAAACTACATATTCCCCGTTTTAATTTTTTTTAGGACAATTTTGAAAAAAGATAAGTAAGAAAATAGGGTTTTGCTGCGATCTCGGCAACGCGGCAAATGTATGGCCAAGGTAGTTTGCTCGGGGGACGGCCTTAATAACTATTTTAAATGTTTAATACAATGATTATTATTAATACTAGATGTTCCGCGCGGCTTCGCCCGCGTAATTAAGGAATTTCACGGAAACCGTACATTTTTCCGCAAATAATAGCCTTGTCCCTTCACGTGGTCTATTCTTCATGTGTGCCAAATAACCTAAAAATTGCTCCAGTAGTTCTTAAGATAATAAGCAATTTCAAGTAACTTCCCCCGTTTTTTCCACATTTTACTTAATTTCTTCGCTCCTATTAGTCTTAGGGCCTGTTTCACAACTTCCTGATAAGGCTATCCATCACTTAACTTGAGAGAAAGAGTGGTGAAACAGGCCCTTAGCGTAATAAAATAGGTATATTCAAATTAAAATTCAAATGTCTTTATTGCATGAATGTTGTACATATATAGGTCTTATAATTAACTACTTATAGTTCTAACATTCTGCCATAACAATGGCGTGCAATTAAATTAAATTTATATACGTAAATAAAATTAATAAGTACATCATATTTATCTTACTAAGAATTTTATACATAATTTGTCAATTAAAGAAATATAATATATTAAATTGAATAATTATACAATAATAATAATTAAGTAGATTACATAGAAAATACTTAGTCAGTTTTTTTTGTTATTATTTATGTCATAAAAGATTTTCATTAATTTTATTACAATACATTGTACATTGCCTTATTTTTCTTTAAATGTCATATAATCGTTTAATGTGTAAAAACAGTTGTTTAATAGCCATTTAGTAATTTGTCTTTTAAAGTTACTTGCATTTAATGATTTAAAATTATCCGGCAATTTATTGAAAATATGAATGGCGTTAATGTATACATTTTTCCTATATACATCCATGTGGCACTGTGGCATGTATAGTTTATATTCGTATCTTGGTGTAGCACTTCTATTGTTGACATCAGCATTTTTTGGGAAATAGTGCGAATGTTGCTTAACAAAAACACAAATGTCTCTTATATACAAGCATACCAAAGGGAGAATCTGTAATTTTTGAAAAATTGGTTTGCAACTATCTAATGGGGAAGCTCCACAGATTGCCCTTACACACATCTTCTGAACTTTAAACGCCTTATCAATTTCAACAGAGTTTCCCCATAATAGTAGCCCATATGAGAGTACAGACGAAACGTATCCGTATAACGTGCTGCTTCGATCGAGACTTTTAGACGTAATATTTTAATTGCGTATATAAACTTGTCAATTTTATCGCATACATGGTTTATATGATCCTTCCAGTTACAGTATTCCTAAAAAATTTGCGGAATTAACTTCTTCTATAGCAGTGCCGTCAATGTTAATATTCAAGTCAATAGGTCGTGTTCTATGATCTCTAAATTGTATTATTTTAGTTTTATTGATATTAATTTTTAAGTTATTATTATTAAGCCATGTCATGATTTTTTAAATTGTATTATAAATGTCATTTTGAAAATAATTTATATTATTACATTTAATTATAGCCGTGGTGTCGTCTGCAAACAAAATTGTTTTTTGGTCTGTCACGTTCGGAAGGTCGTTAATGTAAATTGAAAAGAGCAATGGACCCAGTATGCTACCTTGTGGGACCCCGAAATTATTAGGTAAAAAGTCCGACCTGGTAGTAGATTCTTTCCCTTTCTGAATTTTCGATATTTTTACACATTTTCGTCCCGTAGTGACTATAGCCTTCCTCGATAAATGAGCTATCCAATACTGAAAGAATTTTTCAAATCGGACCAGTAGTTCCTGAGATTAGCGCGTTCAAACAAACAAACTCTTCCGCTTTATAATATGTTTATAACTAGCGAACCGCCCGGGCGGCGCACGGGTGTAAAATATATAGCCACTGAAAAAATGATTAAATCGATAGTCTATGATCCTTCGCCTTTCAAATAATTTCCCCCTTTTTTCCACATTCTCCTATTAGTCTTAGCGTGATAAAATAGCCTTCCTCAATAAATGGTCTATCTAACACTGAAATATTTTTTCAAATCGAACCAGTAGTTCCTGAGATTAGCGCGTTCAAGTTAGCCCTTTCAAATAGTTTTCCCCGTTTTTTCCACATTTTCTTCTATTACTTCGCTCCTATTAGTCTTAGCGTGTTAAAATATAGCCTATAGCCTTCCTCGATAAATGGGCTATCTAACACTGAAAGAATCATAAAAATCCGTTGCGACTTGCGTAGTTTTAAAGATTAAAGGGAACAAAGGGACGTGAGGGGAAAAAAGCGACTTTGTTTTAAGTATTATTATCACTTATTTTTCTTACTCACTGTAGATAATAATTCGTGGCTGCGCGTGCGATACCGCGTATGAGCAGTTGGTAAATACCGCGTAACAGCAAAATGCGCAAAATTGAGATATTGTGCCAGCCGATTCGAAACGCATATTGGCTTATGTTAGGCTTCACAGAATTTAAAATATCCAATTAGAAACGCAAATTTTGCCATCGAAACAATACCGCGGAACAGTAGGCGGCCGCAAGTTAGAAGCAATTGTCAAAGAAGCGGCAAGAAAAATATAACAAAAATAGTAAGTGCTCCTAGAAATAACTATTTTTCTGAGATAAACCACCACGTACGGTAAGTACTTTTTTTTTAATTATTGTTTAATATTGTTCATATTATGTTTTGTATTCAAGCTAGAATGTTTCAATTAATTTATCACCATTGCCATTGCTTTGAAGATCAAGGAAGATTACGTCATGTGATCATTATATCTTCACCTTAACAATACAGGCGGCAAGTGGCAACTAATCGCCACGACAAAACATGATCACCAGGTTGGGGAAGTAGCTCAGTTAAGCTAAAGCACCCCGGGGATATGGCCGACTAGTAGTGCTAAACCTACCCATTAAAACCACCTGCGATTTGCCTTCAGCCGTATACGGAGGGATGTTCTGGATTTGTCAAACACAGGGCTCCCTCCACGACTGGATGGTTTTCTCCAGAAGGGAGCAGACTACCATCAAAGTAAGGGAACGCTTCGGAAAATTGAAGAGTTCCCTTCGGCGTCGGGACTAGCTGAGCCGGATAGGTTTCCAGCCTCACTGATTCGTCTTCAGCCGTATACGGACAGATGTTCTGGGTTTGTCAAACACAGGGCTCCTTCCACGACCAGATTGTCTTCTCCAAAAGGGAGCGGACTACCACCAAAGTAAGGGAACACTTCGGTAAATTGTAGAGTTCCCTTCGGCGTCGGGACTAGCTAAGCCGGGTAGGATCCCAGCCTCACCCGGAGCCCCAATTGCATAGAAATTTGAAGATTCGCATAATGACGCTTCCACACTCCCGATCCGGAACAGAGAATAGCTCATTATCTTTGTTACTCTATGGCCCAACGATTGTTTGCCTCGAGGCTGCTTTCCTTGCCTTTAAACCCTCCGGAACTCCCACTGCAGGCCGCGACGTCCTCTCTGGAGCGAGGATGAGCAACTTGGCGAAGACCTTCGTAACCAGCTGCCACGATTGATGGGCTAATACCCGCCTTATTACTACGAATTAGTGAAGGAATCTGCCCATATTGAACCACCGTATAGAACTAAGCATCGACAGACTGGATTCTGGCGGCTATACTCTGGAGAGTATAGCTGCAGCTGCTGTGGTCCCTACATTTAAGCGTCAGACTCATTTTGACCTTCGACCCTCTGATAAGAAGTGCTCCGGGTGGGGGTCCTTTTCTTTAGGTCCGTGGAAGTGCAGGGCTTTAGTATGTACTTATGTAATATATCATTATTTTTTATTTTAAATGATTATTATGATCTCTGTCAGATAAAGTAAAAAATCTATGAAAAATTGGGATATCAATTAAAAATTAAGTGAATAGATAATATTGTAAAATGAATTTGGTAAATAACACATCATATTTTTGATAGGTTACAGTGTAAAAATATAAAATATTTGATTTTTCTAATAAAAAATGCAACCTTTTACTGATTTGTTTGGTTTCAAAACCGCGTATCTTTAATATAAAGCCTACTTATTTTGTATCTACTTAATACAAAAACGCGTAAGTGACTTTACACAAAACCTAAGCCAATTGCGAACAAATTTACGTTACTAACCACTAAAGGAAAGTACAAAGAACTAACTGTTAAGTTCAGTTGGTAATAGAAGTCAAAATAGCTGAGATATTCAGTTTTTTCTTCCTCCTGTAAAATCATCAAAAAGCAGATACGCGGTATTTACCAACTGCTCATACGCGGTATTATAGCACGCGCAGCGACGAATTATGTCAATTAATATTGACGACCTCCGTGGCGCAGTGGTCAGCGCGTTGGTAGCTCAAGCCGGAGGACGCGGGTTCGAGTCCCGCCGACGGAACAGAAAGTTTATAAAGTCCCTGGGTCATGGATGTGTATTAAATATTATGTGTATCATATAATAAAAATCTTAAATATATTATGTATAGTATAAAAGTATTAAATATATTTCCGTTGTCTGGTACCCGTAACACAAGTCCTTCAGGTACTTACCACGGGGCCAGACTGACGTGGTGTGAAGCGTCCATAGATATTATTATTAAAAATATTATAGAATATCAAGTACTTGAACCACGGTGGCCTGTGGGATAAAGAAAAATTGGTTAAAATAAAATAATTAAAATTGAAACCTTGAATTTTACCGCTTACCTAATTGCAATATATTATGCTTCTTGTGAATTTGACTTTGATTACCCACAACATACTAAAATTTCTCATACATTTTTATCAACTCGTTTGCATATATTTATTATTATTTTATGAGTACATTGCGTTTCATTCTATGTAAATTTCTTTTCTTAAAATAGTAATTGAAGACGTGAGTGGAAGAGCCATAAAACTAACATTTTATAACATACGGACAAGTCAATTACTCATTTTTTCCTTATAATTTGAACAAACCTTGTAACTTATCTGGCTACACATAAAATCCACAGTTTTTATTTCAATTTTTTTAACTGTTACTTTGTTCTTCCACTCACGTCTTTTTTTGTTTCCGAAAAATCTTTAGCAAAGTATTGGCAATAGTTAACTATCAATATTGTGTTGATACAAGATAAAAAAAGTATTATAAGTTGTTCAACAATTTTATTTATATACTTAGACTGTAAACTAAAACTACTCAATGGATATCAATAAAATATTTAACAGTAGGCAGTGTAATGTAAGCTTAGCATTAAAGCGACAAAAAGTGCATAATGTAAGAAAATAAGAATTGAAAGCTTGAATACAAGCAGTGGCGAAGCGTCCATATAACCCGATTCCCATCGGCTTCCCTTAGGGCTTAGAAAAATCGAATATATGGGCCAACGACATATTTATCTAATAAATATTTTACATACCTACTTAAAAAACTTTGAATTCACAATGTTATATGCAATAAATTTTTCTCTCACTTGAAATACATAGTTTGAATTAATAACTATCGCCTACAAATTTTAAAAGGCAATGCAATGTGCGGGCGCAGAGAATCAAGCCGTGGATTAGCGGCTTATTTCTCCATACAACGACAGTTCATAGTAAGCATATGTCCTTTTCATTCCTGTAAACTGGTCGTCATGTTCTGTCTCGTTCTAGTACGCGCGATATATACTTGGAAATAACTCGATGCCTGACGAGTTATTACGGAGAAAGGTTAATTAGCAACCCACAAGTGCAAGCGAGATAGATGAGTCATTAAGTAAAATTGCTATGATTCGAATTTAAGAATGAATGTAGCGACATTATACTTTTGCTGGCGCGTAATACATTTTATTTTGGTAGGATTTTTTGTAATACGACTTTATTAAGAATGCCTTTAGCGGTACTAAATATGACAGGCGCGTAATACATTTTTATTTTGCTGGTTTTTAGATTGCCATATTAATATGGCGGATAGTGTGTTTGTAAACAACATGTCGTTTGTTTTGTTTTGTCGAATTTAAATTTTGTTTTAGCGTTAGAACTTAGAAGAGTGTCGTGAATTAAATTAATTTATATTGTGACTTGTGAATTGTGAGTCATACGACGTAATCGTGTAGTTCGGAAAATATGGCATTAATTCAGAAATACTGTTGTCTGACAGATTATATTTTGCTGTCGAAGGAAACTTTGTTTTCCAAACTTAGTTTTGAAAATTAAAAGCATGTCATTCAATTATAAATTACCAAAATTGGTAAGTAGATTTTTTACTCCGGCTTCCCTTCTCAAAATATTCACCCCTCGCCACTGAATACAAGGCTGGAGTGTATAGCGGGTTGCTAGTATTATTTAACTCTATCCAGATATTTTTGTACTGTAGAATATACAAGATCATTTTACTCAACTGATATTACTGTGCTTTAAATTTATTTATTAATATTGTCTATGGTCTTTAGTCTATACTCTATGTCAACACGTAGATACTTTGAAAACATTTGTTTCAAAACTCAAAAATAAAACATTCTTTTATTTATAATATGTAATATGTAATAAATATCTTGTATCGCAGGCCGGCACGACCAAACGATGTACCTGGAGCTGTCTCACGGCGGTCATCTTGGTTTCTACGAGGGGGGGCGATTCTTCGCCAACCCGGTCACGTGGCTGGACCGCGCTCTAGTCGGCCTGGTTGGCGGCCTGCTGATGACGCACAACAAGTGCTCGCCTAAGGACGCCACCACCCAGAGCGACATGTCCCTCCCCGATGATGAGCCCGACCTCATCAAGTCCACCATCATATACCGGGACCCCCTGGAGAAGGCAGCTTAGGTAGGTTATGAGATTACGGGTTACACGAGTCTGGGACCTGGGTTATAGTTAACCCTGGGTTAATGTTATCTCTTTCATAGATTTTTATGATCTCTCGGCGCTGAATATGGCCATTCAGACATGTTTATTATTTATTAAAAGTACTTATTCATTTTTTTAAACAAAAGCATACATTTCAACAAAATCAATACTATCCACGTTTTTTTCATAATATATGCTCATCGAAAAATATATGATATCTATTTCCTCTTATCTAAACACACTTTAACCTTTAGAGCAGGCGCTGGGTACAGTTGAGTATGCAAAATATGAGCACCGCATTCTGTGAATGAGGTTGAATTTAGAAAAAGCATGAATATTATGGTTCAGAATGTTGCCAGGAATCTTATCGGTCCAATTTTTTTACAAAAAATTGGCCCTCACACTTATTTTGCATACTCAAGTCCACCCAGAATCCACTCTACATGTTCATAATTTACCACCTAAAACTCAGGCCGACTGTCAGGTGAGACTAAATCAGCCATAAATATGAAGGACGACAGAGATGACAAGATACTTAATCTAGAGTTAACTTAAACCCAGATATACGCGAGTGGGCCCAAAGAGATTAAACACAATATGCTCAAACGAGAATTGTATGTGGCTGATTATTATTTAAAAAAAAAATTCTGTAGGTATATTATGCAAAATGACACGCATTCTTTTTTCGTTTGGGCGAAAGCTGCACTAATAAAAGCAGTGTATAGAAGGCCTAAGTCACAATGATTGTATTCTCGATCCGAATAGGTCTAAATATTTGTAGATTAATTCGACACTAGCGATCTTAATTTTCCAGTGGCAAAGACACAAAGTGTGTGGTAGTACCTACTACAAATTTTAAGATAAAACTACATTGGATTGTTGTATGGCTCAGGGCACTATCATAATATTATGCAGAGTGGTGTATCGGTTTTAAACCGATGGCCGCTAAAAAGTAAATAAAACAACGGATGTAGATTAAAAATAAGTATTTGTAACTACGCATTCGTGTGAATTTAATGTGGGTATATATCCTCGAATAAATGCTATAATCTATTATCTTTATTATTAATTACATTTGAAAAAAGAGGGGTTTAGTAACAAAACATTTATTTGTTTGAAATACATTTTTTTGTACGAAAAAAAAAATATTTGAAAAATAATGGCTAAAGTTTTAATAAGTACTATGTATTATCGTTAGTGGACAAACTACTTAATGTATACCACGAGGTGGATAAAATCTAATTTCAATCTTTATTAATACAGAATAGGTCCCAAATCCCAGTAAAGGGGGATTTGAACCATTCACCTAGTCTACAATATTTTTATAGCGAGTCGTTTGTAACTGTTTTATGCTTGCTACAGACGATAATGCTAAACAGCACAGTTCACGAGTACGCGAGTCACCACTCACCAAACATATTGTAGTAATCCACAGAAAGGCCTTCACCTTTTTCAGTCGCGTACGCGTTATCCCGTTTGTAGTATATCTAAAGACCAAGATAGCAAAGTGTTTCGGGAGTGTAGCGGCGGCAAGTATAGCTAGGCCTTTTTCAAACTACTTATTAGGTAACCCTTGTATAAAACCGGCAGCGCACGTTTATAAAGCGTCTTTTACACACCCGCCAATAAAACGCGAAGTTGTGTATTAAAATTAGTGGACTGTATTATGCTGTGTTGTTCTATGTCAACTATGATCGAACTGTGCAGTTGTGACGTCGTGGTCTCTAGCGGGCATTAGTTGAGCTTGATAGTATGGTAAAGCTTTAGAAAATATGAAATGTGCTAGAGGGATCGTTGTAAACTACACAAAAAATTATAAAGTAGCCTTTATAATGATATGTGTTAGAAAATATAGCTGTTATTTATATTATTACGTATTTATATTTTTATAAATTTGTAAATGTTCGAAATGATATAATTGTGATATATACATTATTGCTAGCGCTTGTTTTGCGTATCTGTATACCAACTGAAGGGTATTTTCAATTCAAGAACTTACTGCAGATTGCAGAAGTTATCTTTATTCTTTGTAAAAGCATTTTGCTGTGGTTAATAATATAATTCTGTAATCTCTGTATAATTTTTGACGTGCCTATCATTCTTGCATTTATTGTTAAAAATGGTTTATGTAACAAAAAGTATTTATTTATAATAATTAATTTAATATTGATGACATTCTGTAACTAACCCGCGCATATGCTATCTAGAAGAATTTGTCATCTACTTACAAATTATATTATTTAATTTATTACTAACTCAAAGAATTTTTGTTACGACCAATTTAGTTGTGATTATTTTATATTTTTAATGTATCACTTACTAGGTCAAATGTTACAAACAAAATTACTGAATACGCGTTGTATGCAAGTGTTGCGCGTTGGTAGGTACTTACTACTTGTAGTTTTATACCGTTGTGAAATTTGCAATATGAAATGTTGCATAAAAACTTGTTTTGCTGTTCTGGTCTAGTATGCAGTACATTCATTGTGATATGTATTTATTTAACTACTAGAATATATATATTTAGAATATTAGACATACAGACTAGTGTTGGTTATTCTGAAGGGCTATATTTTTTTTCCAACATCTGCTATGTCTGTATACTTTGTTAAATTGTTTGTATCGTTTAGTTACATAAGAACACAATATGGATCACTGTCTACAGTCAAATAGTACAAATGTGAATATCGTTACAAATAATTTGAGATGAGAATAAGTTAGAGTTAATAAAAAAGCTTTAAGAGACGGGATTCAGTAGTTGTAAAAACTTTTCCATACCTACAAATTACAATATATTGTTTAAACGTTTCTTCTATCCTAATGAGATTGTCTTAGGGCCGGGACACAAAAACACGACACGACGTCGTGTCGTAGTTTCTTACGACGCGCGTCGTAGATTCCCACGACGTGTTTTTGTGTCCCGGCCCTCACTGAGATCGCTCTTCGCATTTATATGACAAAACGTACTTACAAGTTACACTCCATACTTTTGATCTCCATAACTGGGTACTCACTAAACCGTGTTGCGCGTAAGTCGTAACGTATCAGTAGGCGTACTACGAAACCGTTTTGAGAATCAAGCAATCGGATGAGAATGCCGCGTCCTGCTCTGACAACTGGTCATATTATTTTCAACCTGCGATTGGGTTGTGACTTGTGTAGCTGAAAGTGGGCTCATGCTGACGTACTCACTTGAATCTGTTACATTACATGCTACACTGCTAAGTGACTCCCCAGCCCATCATGTCGCGTGTAAAAGGTGACTATTTCATTGGCACAAAGTGTTTATTGATGATGTGTCCGCTGCAGCATGCCGCGCGTTTGTGTTCTGACTCATGTAGTACTTTTTGAAGTATATGAAGGTACTAAAAGATGGCTTTTGGATTTTTGTCGCGAGCGACCGCGACTGACGAAAATTTAAACGAAATGCCACTTTATGACATAGGCGATAGGTTTCATTTTACTCTACCTACTAGCTTTTACGCCGCCGCCGGTGGCAGCGTGGGTCGCCACGCAAATGTCAGTAGAAAATGATACTTATATTGTATGTCATAAAATAGCACTTTATTTGAATTTTTACCGGTCGCGGTCGCTCGCGGCAAAGATCCGAAAGCCACCTTCATAAGTATGAAGGTGGCAGACTTTTTAAAAATAACCCTACAGTTATCTCTGCTCGCTACATGTCGCTCGACTAATGTACTGGGTATTGGGCTTGATTTATATGCGCGCGGATTAGCGGCCAAAACGCGCGTTAGCGCTGCCGCATATAAATCTAGCCTTAAGGCCCAGTAGTCCCTAAAATTAGCAGGTCGATGTCTGTCAGTACGAATATCGACGTAAAGCACATTAAAATAACATTCATATCAGCGCGCCTTGTACAGTGGCGTTTACGCGCTCGCCGCGTGCCTTGATAATAGAAAATAGGAGAAAAAACCTTTTGTTTTTAGTATTACACAAATCAAATATATCAAATCGTTTAGGTTAGGTCATGACAAATGTGCTACATCTTTTGTTTTTTCTAGAAAGTGTGTAGTTTAGCCATAAAATGATTTAATTATGAAAAACAGCGTTATAAGAGTCATCTTTGAGATTTTTTTCTATCGAGCAGAATTTGTCAAATTGTGTACTGATATACCTTTGCGTATAGGAAATTTTCTCAATTTTAAAACTGTACTTTTTTATACTTAAATAATGACATTTACTTTACAAAAAACATTATTTAAAAAACCCATTTTACGTAGTTGCAACAACCACTGCACCTTAAGTAAATTCAAACGACAGAAGCGACTGAAAGCTATTTACTGAAATATTATGAGGTATTGATAATGTTAACATTTACATTTATTTATTAAATATTTTAAGTAAAGTTTTACTGTGACCTACACTTCGAATAAAATCTGCTCGTAGATACAGAATTAACATCCCGATAATGTGATTAACAGTCAAGATGAATAATAATTACTGTTGTACCGACTAAACACTGTTAAGACATAATATTTTTGTTGTTTTTAGCGAATGGCTCGACTGCAGTTGCACAAATACTGCGTTTGTAAACTTTCAGTGGAATAACTATTTCTGTGAGCATAAATTTTTAAATGTGCCTAATAAATGTGATTAAAAATAAAACTATATTTCATTTGTTCCATTTATAATTAAATTAATCATACAAAAACTTTTCATAAATAAGTATATTTCTAAGTCATCAATTATATATAAAATTTAAAGAGACGGGTGAATTAATGCTGCCTTACTCACTAGAAAGATACAAATAATCTTATTTTGTAGATGGAATATTTCGCTGACGTTATTGTAATCCTAGTTTAGGTAAAAAAAGAACTTGAGCAATGAAAAGAGATCAAAACGAAACATATTTTTGTTTATCAGATGATATATGATGATAGTGTATTGATAGATTAGTAATTTAGTACACGTGAGTATTGTAAATAATTAAAAACTACTTAAATTTCTAAGAAATAAAGCAAATTACGTTAATTGTTCATCTGAATAAAACTCTCTGGCTGAGTATTTGGACTGTGAAGTTTCATTCTGGATATTACAATACATAAATCTGTATCTTATTTACAAAGTCATTCACCATCTTTAAAATAAATGCTTTACTTAACTTTATAGAGATTCTAAAGAATATTTTATAATCAAAAGCGACACAACATTATGGAATAATGACTAATGAATAATGATATAATATCAGCAGTTATTCAAAAGCTTAAATATTCAAGTGGAATCTACAATTAAATGTGTGAGGCCTTTATAATAATTTAAAAATAAACCTTAACGTTATAAATATTCCAAATACAAATATCACAACATTTCTCTTAAACTATTCTTTACACATACATCTTACCTTAATACACATCAATATTAAGTATTCTTGCAACTTCTCTGTAAATTTACAATAAATATTGGTGCCGGACCATTTTAGCAAAATTATAAAAATGTCGTACGCTTTAGAGAGCAATAATTATGAACTTACATTGTGTACAGTGATCACTAAATAATATTAAAAATGGCATTTAGAATAAAATATGGCCACTGGGAGATTCATTTAAAATGCTTATTAAAAATTAACAAGTATAGTGGAATTAAATAGGTGCATAAAACCATCAAAAAGTGATGTAACTTTTTATCTGAATATAATTACTTTATTAATGTTTTAGCCTATTAGAAATATTTATTGAAGAAAGTAATCTCAAATCTTTTGTTTGAATAATCCATATGGAACTGATAAAATAGTCTTTTTCAATGGCGTAACTATAACATCCGGGGCCCGTGGCAAACCGCAAATTGATGGGATGGGATATCAGTAAAAATCGTCACGTTAATAATAAAACAATGTATAAAAAAATTCTGACCTCACGGCCTCTTGGGCCGCGACCTTTTGGGTCGGGGGCCCGTGGAATTTCGCCAGCCCTGCCACCCTATAGTTACGCCACTAGTATTTTTATACAAATCTGGTATGTAGTTTGAGTAATAAAAAATTAAAGCTTTTTTTACAAATATATATAATAATAATAATAATAAATTATGTAAATGCAATCAAGTCAAAACTCTTGTTATCATATAGTCAGCATATAGATGCAGGATCTCCTTCCATTGTGCAGGCTACATTATCTAATTTATGGACTAAGTGCATTTTGTTTTCTAACCCTAACGTTATTTGTTCTCTGTATTTACTGACATAGATGTACAACTCTTTCAGAGCCGACAGGGTGTCGAACTCGTTGAGTTGCTCCACAGACAGCTGCTGCATAGAGGTACTCAGTTCCTGGTCGGTCACTTGGGGTAATTGCGATACCGCCTGGTAAAACTGTATAACCATGTCCCTATAGCCTGGCAAATCTTTAGCGAATAACAACTTGTTCGACGGAGAATCCTTGCAAAGTCGATGTTCAGATAGAGAACATGCATCCATAAATGTTTGAGCAATCACAGATAAGGAGGAATCTACAGTGGAAGTTTTGTTAATGTCGAATATAAAATCAGGATTTTTTATGAGGTTCACCCAAAAGCGTAGCGGTAAGCTGTTCGATTTCCAAGCGTGGACCACCTCCGGATTCATTATGCCATGAGTTCGAGCGGCGTCGTCGAACAAATCAAAGAGCCATTTAACGGCAGGTGGCAGAACATCGTTTACTGTCAAAATTGTGCTGAAGAAATCGTCGACAAATTTATGAACCGTGCCTTTTGTAGACAGCAATCTTGTGAGGAATATTTCAGGTATTGCTTTGTGACTGTGTTCAGAAGATTTATTTATAATATGCTGATATTCGATCGGCCTCACCAAGTGATAGTAGTGCACGTTTTGTTCCGTTATGTCGCTCTTATATACCCTTATATGGGAATTAGAACAATATATCCCTGTACAATTTTTGCAAGGTATTTTGTAGGGAGTATTAAAACTGTCATTTTGACGAGATATCAAAGACATTACGGCTGACTCCTTGACTCCATAGTGGGCTAATGTGTTAAGTCTTCGCCAGCCATTGACTGTTTTGGTTGTGAGGTCTTCGTCTTGGAGTGTTACATGACCTCCTCTTCCATGTCTCCACTCTAAATCGACATCATGGACGGAAGGACGCATGCTGAAAGGAGTATTCTTAAAAAGTGCGTCCAAAATCTTAGATTTAACCTGTGATATACTGTCACAGTCCAGAACTTTGCATTGTACTTTCTCGTCAAAATCGTCTTGAACTATATGCAATGTAACTATTTGATAATCAATTTGCTCTTTCAAAAGCTTTTCTTCAGATAAGGAATATCTCGCCTCGTGAGTGATAGCATCCACAACACCCTTTTCTATTTGATGTTTTATAGCTTTGAACAACAAAAACAGTGATGAGCCTGCATAATCTTTTAAATAGTAATACATGCAAAGTGCCATCCAATTTGTCAGCATTTTTTCTACAACACTATCTGTCCTTCGTAACATCAATTGTGGGTGTTTAGCACACACTGACTTATCTATAAGTCTCAATAGAAGAGACTTCAAGATGTCTGTTGCATATTCCATTTTTCCCATAAGAATAACCATTAACAGAGAAGCAACGTTCACCTTGTCTCTTATATTAAAAGATTTTTGAGCCTCCAATGTGTCTATAAATGACAGTAGGAAACATTTATTGTTAAGGAGTTGTTCAAACTGAATCATTGCTGCATCATAGTTTGTTCTCGGCGTATTGATAAACTGACGCTGAACATTTAAAATCGGATGATCAGATACGCCAGGGAAGAATACTTTCATAACATAATTAACGTGGTCTAATGTCGGTATACCTGAATGTTCCAAATCTGCTGCCAAATCAGACATATCAGTTTGCAGCTCTGCAAAAGCTAATTTACATTCCAATCTCACATTGCTTTCTAGGGTATCCATCTGTATTTGTATTCTTTTGTACTCCCTTTCTGCCTTTGTACTTCTTCTTCTGTACATTACTAACACTATCATGAAAATAAGAACTAAAAAAAAGGTTCCCGCAGCAATACCAGCAATAGCTTCAGGTGGAAAATTATAGTTTCTCAGTAAGTCGTAATGCAAGTACCCAATAGGGAAGCGTAAATTACGTCCAATTTTGACAACCACTAAAGGGAGATTAAAATCGGTAGTTTGTATTCCATTTTCATCCGTATTAGCAGGTTGTATGTCTGGAGGGGTGCAAAGTAACTGCTGCATAGTTAGACTGGTTACATTACATGGTTGCGTACCAATTGTGACAATCACATCAGACTCATCACTGGCTCTAATTAAATTTTCTCCCTCTATTACTAAAGGATCTCCTTTGTACGACTTTATTCTATTGGGAAATTGGAAAACATGTGGATCTTCAACAAATAACATGTGACTCCTTGGAGGATTAAAATATTTTTCATGATCATGCAAAGTTTCAACATTATCCATGACAAATCCAACTTTCATAGCTACTTGTGTTGTTGTTTTTTGAGTTTCCAATATTTCATAATATTTCTTGTTTATAGCTGGACTGGGACATTCCATTTGATTGGAATTGAGTACGACACAGGTAGATGAATTAACAGGAATAAGATCACTGCCATAATAGAGCTTCATCAGTGGCTTTTGTATTGTGTGTAAATTGGTACCGTGTACAGTTATCATTCTCCCACCAGATACAAAACATTTTAATGGTTTGATTTCCATAATTGTTGGATCTGCTGTATAATTGAATAATTCACCATTCAATGTTCTGTTTGCATTATCTATAGAAACAGTCAAAGTGTGAATTATGCGGGGAGCATTTGCTTTAGGTGTTATACATATTAATCTATTATTGGATGTTTGATTTTTATCTACATAACATGGCAATTCATCTAAATAAGCAAAAACAGAGGAGCCAATATTTAAGTGTTGGCCATTGATAGCCAATTGTGTCCCACCCGACATTGGACCCACTGTGGGGTAAACACCTTGTAGCTTTATGTTTTTGTAACTAAACAACACTGAGGATTCAGTGTAACCGGCTTCATTTTCCACAATCACAGGTGCAACTACGGAGCCATTGGAAGGCCCAGTTCGGCAGGTAATACTGACTGAAACTCTAAAATCAATAATCTGACATAGTACATCACCAATCCTTACTTTACCAGTCACTTCTTCAACTCTTAGACCAAGATTACTTCCTTCAATTGTAACTTCTGTTCCACCTTCTATGGGACCGCTTAGGGGCTTAATCATATCAATTCTGGGTTTAGGACATTCAGTCACAGGGTTTTCTTGACAAGTTTCAGTGTAGGAACATGAGTTACCACACCAAGTACATTGATAGACAGAATTACGTGTTATGCAAAGGGAACAGTCAGCATGGTCCCTGTGAGATCCGAGAATTTCACATTTGTATAGAGTAATAGTAATTGTATCAATATAGTGTTTATGATTCCAGAAGACTTTGACACTCACATTATACTCTCCAACATTTCCTTCATATGAATACATTGTCTTATCACAGACAATAAAATGATTTGATTCAACTCTTGCTGGTAAAATCATATTAGCTAATTCAATGCTGACAATACATTGGAATCCAGTGTGACCTGGTTGTAAATGGGGTAAATTCTCAACTTCAAGCTCTAGCTCCTTGGGTACGTTGTTAGGCAATAAAATAGGTTTCTTGTATTGCCTTATTCTAGGACAGTGACCAATACCATGGTTGAGTAATTTACTAGGATTATTCTCGCCACTGATGATAGTTCTCTGACATGCTGAAGTATCATGGGTACACTTGTTATCATAAATACACCAGTTGCAGGCCCAATCACTCAAAATGCAAGATTGACATGTTGTATGCTTCAAACAATCATAGAAAGCAAAGTTCCTGGTCACAAAGTCTTTGTTGGTCTCTGAAGAATGAACAGATAATGGAACATACACATGATCCTGGTTCTGCGGGATTTTAGGCCTGTGTTTTATATCAGGAGTAGGACAAGCTAGTCCAGTTGATGTCACTGCTGCATCAATAGGAGGGCCATTACCAAAAACACATTTATATTTAGCTCCAAATGGAAGCTCTGGCAAAGTTTTAATTATAAGCTGTACAGTTGTCACTTCTGTCATTGATATTCTATCAGGCAAAATCTGTTCAAAATCTATACACTGCTGACCAGTATATTGTGACAACCACCTTGGTGCACTTTGTGTCCCTTTTTGACACATACTCTGAACAGTACACTTCTTTTCTAAGGAACACCATCCACAATGGGGGTCATTCGATTCGAGGCAAGATGAACAGTTTCCATATTCAGCACATCTTTCAGTTGGAATTTGAATAATGGTGTTCTTACCCAGCACATACAGTGTTTTGCCATGGGGTGATATCGTAGTATCAGGAAGAATTTTTTGATTAGCTAGAAGAAGTTCATGAGAATATTCTAGTGCTTTATCAGAATCTATCAAAACCTTTTTCAAAACACCCTCACTGGTACCTAAAAATGCTACTGTATGTAAACCAGTCACTGACATAGTCACAGAAGTTACTAAGGTATCATTCCAATATATTACTGACATAGTTTTTATAGGATACAGACCACTTATCTTAAGACCTACTTCACAAAAGTTCAGAATGTTACCAACGGATCCAACACTTGGACATTTACCGTCAGATATCATTCCTGATATATAACCCATGTTACGAGCCTTAGTACTACCATTGAAACACATATGAACATTTTCATTAAACTTAATTTCTATCTCTTGCAATGAGAATACACAAACTGCTGACTTAGCTACAGGTTCATTAGTTATACCTTTCGAAGGGCTAAAGGAGGCCACAAGAATGGAATCTCCAGTCTCTATACCTAGCTGTGTCGCTATGTTTACACCGGCTCTAGCAATTTTTGCATCTTGTACTAAATTATAATTGACAGTTTCTACCTTACCATTGCCGAGATCTTCATGAACGTGACATTCCAGCGTAACTTCAGTGTAACTATTGTAGTTGTCATCATTTACACAAGTGCGAGCCAATCTTGTGACATACCCGAGTTCCTCATTACCAGCTAAGTGAGAATGTTTCTGAATAATGAGAAAGTATGCATACTCACTTGCATTGAATCCGTATACATACTGCACAAGGAAATTATCTCTATACTTCACATCTATTTGAATCAAACTCTGTTCGGAGAAAGTGAATTTCGCCAACTCTAAAGTCATCAAGTTGCGGCTGGATATCGCTGGGACGTCATGTCTGTATTCACCGTTGTTGGTGAAGGTTGTCCCCACATATAAGACATTGGATCTTTCCCATGCATTGTATCTCTCGGGACCGATGAATGCGTAAGTAGAAGCATCTGCATCGTTCGCTGCGACTCCTTCTGACACGAACTCCGGTTTAGCAGACAAATCGCCAAGCCTGTACTTGACGCAGGAACCCTGGGCGACTGAACCACAAGCTATAACAACGCGAGACTCCTGATCAAGAACCAATATTTTGTTCACATTGTCGGTCCACGACGTTTGTATGTCATCCGAAGGACAGCCAGTGGCATGGCACAGCGGGTTATCAAGTTTAGGCCCGGTTTTTATTACATGTAGGGGTTTCAAATCCGGGCTCAATTGATGAAGCCAATTTATTGAACTTGCGTATAATTGACCGCTTAATCTATCGACAGTGAGGTGATTAAAATATAAAGTTTCGTTCGGATTGCTGGGATACTGTGATATAAATTCGTGTTCTTTCGCTATTGTACATCGAAGCCAAAAAAATATGACTAACACCGTCCAAATAGTAGCCATAATCGCATTTTAGATTTTCTCTTCTTCGTTATTTATATGTTTTCACATACACTGTATTCTTTTCAGTTCATTTTCAACCCATTTTATTTATAAAAATATTGGAAAATCAAAGCATACATTTTGATGCCAATGACACGGAATAAACAATTTATATTTTTTTTAAATGGTGAAATAGTGATGTACCGAGCAGTGTTGCCAACTCAGATTTTTTAAAGGAGCTAGATCATATCTGAAAAAAAGCTAAAAGAGAGCTAGATTTTTTTAGAAAAAAGAGCTAAATTATTTTATGTACTTTTTATTAACAAACATCTTTAAAAACTAATGAAATAATATTTACTGACATTAAGTTTAAATAATTCCTAGTCTAAAGTGATATTGTGTCGGGGGACCGCCAACAACGACTTTTGCATTTTGTATTGCCAAGTCACTGATTGTCTCGATTCGGTTCGCACTTTGCTATGAACTGACCATTAAACTTTAATGTTATGTGAAATCAAACATCTACATTAGCGGTCCCCCGATGGACTAAAATATCACATTAGACTAGGAATTATTTACACTTAAAGTCAGTAAATATTATTTCATTACTTATTTTTTAAAGATTTTTGGCGGGTTTTTTTTTTAAATTTCTTAATTACTTCATGCTTTTTAAACTTGTGTTGGTTATAGTGCAGAATAATTCCTATCAACAGGATCATAATATATCCTAATGAATACCATCTATGAATGTCCCTTTGGACGAGGCCGTCGATATGAGTCCAAACATGAAACCTTCACTTTGGGTTAATATGGAGCTCGGCTCCTATAGAATCCAGGTGATGCTGCAGCAGCAGCATGCAAATGAAGCCATTGTCTAAGTTGGTGAGGAGTTGGGTATCCATGGTGAGGAGATGCTGAATGTATGCTTGAATTTTAATTAATTGGTTTTACTTTGTAAGCTGATAATATCATGAGTTTAATAATCAAAAATAGAAAATTTAAAACGAGGAAAGGAATGTTGATATGCTGAAGAGTTAAGATTACTGCTGTATTATAACTTTGTAGCTTTCAAATTATGAGTTTATAAGGCTTGAAATACGGTGAATTACGGTATCTCCGTAAGGAACGTCCTTAATCTATTTTCTAAGGATTTATTCATAGTGTACACGGAAAAAAGCTAAGATTGTAGAAGAAACAAAGCTAAAGAGCTAGACCCACTTTTTTAAAGCTAACCAAGCGGATTTAGAGCTAAATCTAGCTCTAAAAACTCCGTGTTGGCAACACTGGTACCGAGTACGACAACCGAGTACCGACCGACCGATCGTAATCGATATCGTAAGTATCGATTGTACGAGCAATTCTTGTATCTTTGAGTATTAAGAGCCCGGGTTACCCTCGAAATTCTTACACATACGTAATACCAAAACCATTTTGTCATACGAAAATATTTAACATGTTTGAGTTATTTTTCAGCTTAAAATAGTAATTACCTAGGTTCCTGTACAAAATAAAAATCCTTCAAAATATTTAAACACTAAAAAAAATTTTTTTGTGTATAATTTTTTTTTACTAAATTTACTACTAAATATTTAAACACTAAAAAATAGAGTAAAACACTAAAAATATATACATAAATATTAAATTTAGGTACTACAAAATATTTCAACTAAAAAAATTTTTTTAGTACTTAAATATTTTTTAGTAAATTTACTATTTATTTATATATTTTTTAGTGTTTTACTCTATTTTTAGAGTTCAAATATTTAGTAGTAAATTTAGTAAAAAAAAATTATACACAATTTTTTTTTTGTGCTTAAATATTTTGAAGTTATTTTTTGTTCAGGAACCTAGGTAATTATTATTTTAAGCTGAAAAATAACTCAAACATGTTAAATATTTTCGTATGACAAAATGATTTTGGTATTACGTATGTATGAGAATTTCGAGGGTAGCCCGGCCCCTTAATAACAGTAGTAGAGCGCGCATAACGAAGTGGGAAGTGGGAACAGTATGCACAAGTGAGAACAACATGGCGTAAGGCGTTCCCGCCGCGAGCGCTTGTAGTTCTACAATATTATTATATACTAGTAATCTGTGCTATCAGGGGCGTCTTTCCCTTAGGTGCAGGGTGTGCGGTGCACACGGGCGCTGCGGTCCTAGGGGCGCCGAGCGCCGCTCACAAAAAGGCGCCGTGCTTTAATGACCACCGTAAAAAGAACTCGAGTTTGCATACATTTTGTGAATTATCTGGAGCTCTTCTTATATGTTTTGTCGAATTACAGCAAAGCAAGGCGCGCCATGAGCGGCTCGGCTTTTGCAATATAAAAATAAACTTTACTTTTCAACATGAAATGAATCTTAAAACATATAAATGAAGATAATATTTGTCGTCAAGACAGGCGCCAAAATAAGCGCGTAAGCGCGGTTTCGCCGCTAAACCACAAGATCATAAGCAAAATATGTATTCTTGACGGCGCCCTTGCGGTCGCACCGGGCGCCGCCTCCGTGCATCCCTCTCATGAGATCTGCGTATTTACTTCCCTCTCTTTATGCATCCTCCGTTTGCAACATAACAGTTTCGCAGAGGGTATAAGCTACTGCCTCCCAATACTACTTATTGGTCCAATCCAAGGACGGTGTAAAACTCAGCCCGTTGCTCAGCCCAAGCAGAGCGTTCAATCGTCTTTCTGTTCAGACTGTGGTGGCACCACATGGCGATGTTTTCCTCCTAGCTGTATGGCGCCCCTTGAATGTGCCATCGACTATTGTAGTATCGACCGGATCGCTTTCACAGTGCGGCGGCTGGCAGTTGGGGACGCCATCTGGTCTTGCCAGGTGCGTATTGTAATAACACGCGCCTGGTGGCGTCTTTGGGTTGCCAGGTCTAGTAGCACCCGTTCCCCTCGCTCTTTAAAGATGTGTGTTGATACACCCTCCGACAACACGCGTGCTTTCAGATCCCACGGAGGGGACTCTGTCAGCGCCAACGCCGCTTCGCCAGCTAACGATTCGATATCAGCGTAGTATCCGCAGTGCTAAAGCATGCTGCGGGCTTCTGAGCAGGGGTCTATTGCGGGTGCCATATGTTCCTCATCTGCAGGTGAACCCTGGACCACAGACTTTTGCAGAAGGCAATTCAGGACCATGGACATCTTCTTCAGAGATAGCGCCAATCGACGAAAATGAGGGGTATTAAAGATCTATTCAGAATTAAGGACCAGAATCAAGCACTGCATTTCAGCGCCGATCGGCACACTCTCCTCCACATCTCTGCGTTGCGCAGTGATGCCTCCGCGGGGGCGGTGCTTCCGGGGCCCATAGAAAAACATGGCTCACGTCTTGTCGACTGCGACTCGCAGCCCCAACGCTTCTATAAGCGCCACAACCTGAGACTCACCCACTCTCGCCATTCGTATTGTTTCCTCAAAAATGTCTCCGTGGGCCAGCATATATGTGTCGTCTGTATAGTGGATAGCAATCCAAACGTAGCCCACGGAGATGGGCCGTTCGCAGGATGCAATGGTAGCCGATGTTCCACAGAAATTAGTAGGCCAAGAAAGTTGAAATTCTCAGATAACAGATTATGTGATTCTGTTGCTTCTTTTTGACCGACTTCCAAAAAGGAGGAGGTAATGTTCGGCTGTATGTATCTTTTTTTTTTTGTATGTTCAATAATTACTCAGCCGTTTGTGCACTGATTTTCAATTTTTTTTGTGTTGTATGGGGTTTAACTCGAACTTGGTACCATGTTCACAAAAGTGCTGATCTGATGATGGGATCCTTGAAGAATCGAGGGGACTCCTTGAAATTTGTATGGAAACTAGGGTTGCTGAGGATTCCTCTTCCGCTTCCTCATAATGAGGAAGTTTCGCAATATTTTGGGTTCCTCAACTGTTACCGCATCCTCATAAATAAAAATAAAAAATCCTCTTCCGCAATCGCTTCCTCAAAATTTAAGAGGAATTTATGAGGAATTTCACTGCGCATGCGCGTCGCGTATCCCATCATGGCAACGCACACGCCAGAGCGCGAGAATCATGAATTGTATTATTCACTCATATTTTTTTTGTGTGCGTGTGTTGTGTATTGTATGTTACTGTGTGCCGAGTGTGAGTTTTTGTTTTGTGTTTACTAAGATTTTGTATGGGATTAGTGATTACCCACTGGGCTGGGCTCACAGGTGGCGCTGTACAAATGTCAAATCCCATACATAATCTTAGTAAAGGCCAAACGTGTTCATGAAATAAAAAAAAAATTCACACTAGTCACACGAACTCCTCCTTAACTGCTGGACCAATTTTGATGATTCTTTATTGTGTGTGTTTCGAGAATGGTTTAGATTCATAGTTTGGTCCACTGGAAAATGATCTTTTAATAATTTTTTGTGTATTGTTATGCACAGACAGGACAAAGGCTTTTGGGTTGGATCCGCTAGTATTTATAATTTCCTATCATCCTATTCCTCATCCGCTTCTTCATCCGCATCCTCTTCCTCAAAAAATATCCTCTTCCTCATCCGCATCCTCTAAATTTGCGCGTGACAATTCCTCTTCCTCCTCCTCTTCCTCATAATCACTTCCTCAACAACCCTAATGGAAACATATAGTGATTTCGATTTTTTCTGAAGCATTTGAGGTAAATGCTACCAAAAAGTAGGACTTCGCACCAGATTATACCCTGGATCCGAAGGTACCGAACAGAACTTTTGAATGCTAATAGGTACAGGTTCGGGGATTTCGGCGTTGTTTAAACAACTGAAAGCATAAGCTAATACATCAACTTGATTAATCATCATCATCACAACCATAATTATATCATGGGTCATCGCACTATGTTATTATTGGTACTTTTCGTGATATTTTGCATCTAAGCAGATGTTTTTGATGATGATTTCGCTGTTTGTGGACCGATTTTCAAAATTCTCGTGTTGTTGTATAGGATATAATCTTAATTTTGTATAACAATTACGAAAGTGGTGAGCTGATGATGGAATATATGAGAAATCGAGGGAAATCCTTAAAATTTATCAAAACAGTCATAGTGGTTAAAATGTTGTTTAGCTAGAAAGTTAAACATATGTTACGAATAAGAGAAATTTCATACGAAGGTGTCTCTTGGTGCCAAGGCACTGAACAGAACTCCTGAACCTTAAAAGATAAAATTTTGGAAATTGCATCATCGCTTAGATTAAGTAACTGCAAGCATTTACCACAATTTTGCTTACAGCAACATAATGTGAATAGTTAACATTCGCATTGCTTATTTACGCATAAAGCCTAATTTTGTAGATACTTAACTAAAAAGAATGAAATTATTATTTTTAACAAAAAATTAAAACCGACTTCCAAGATAAAAACAATAGTAATATGAACTAAAAAGTATTAAATAACTCTTACTCTTTAATAGCACGCCTTTTTCAGAATTCGTCTAAATCTCAACTATTTCTGTACTTACATAATATACTACAGTCTTCATTACTTTGAAATCGGTACCAGTCCCAAAAGTTTCAGATATTCTGACATTACTGAACTCAGGGTTAAATTAGCTGGTACCTGCTGGTACCGACTTCAAAATAATGAAGACTGTAGTATATGTTAAAGTACAGAAATAGTTGAGATTTAGACGAATTCTGAAAAAAGGCGTGCTATTAAAGATAGTAGTGTAGTATATGTAAGTACAGAAATAGTTGAGATTTAGACGAATTCTGAAAAAGGCGTGCTATTAAAGAGTAAGAGTTATTTAATACTTTTTAGTTCATATTACTATTGTTTTTACCTTGGAAGTCGGTTTTAATTTTTTGTTAAAAATAATAATAAAGAATACTACAAAGCAAAATTAAATATTTAAGGATACAATCCCATACAAGAAATGTGATTTTTGGCCATTAACGTAGGAACTTGAAATTTGAAATATTCACAAAATTCTTAATTGTATATTTTGTACTTAAATAAACATTTAAGGGGCTCCCGTAAAAACATAATTTTTTGCCTATCTTTGCTTTATAATCGTACGGAACCCTTCGTGCACGAGTCCGACTCGCACTTGGCCGATTTTTTAATGACTGCGCGCTTGCTAGAGGGCGCTAGAGTAATATTTGCACACGGGCGCCACACCGGCTAGAGACGGCCCTGTGTGCTATAGTCGTCGTTGAGAGCTTGCGAAGAGCGTGTCTCCAAAGTTTTTTCATATTTTACAAGTCAAAATGGTCAAATGTCTAGTTCAATCTTGTAAAAATGATACTAGGAAGCAAACGAAAGTGAAATCCAATGTTACTTTTCATTGCTAAATCGATTTTTTCACTTATTAATAAAAATAAATTACGGGTCACGATCATTTCTCCTTCTCCCCGACTGAGTAATTAGTGATGCGACACAAATCACAATCAACGCTCGAGTCGATATTATAAAATGTTTACTTGGTGTATAATTATAATTGTAGGGTTGGCACATGGAATAATACTCGCAATATCTTCTTTACTTAGTTTATTTCAGGTTCATACAAAGAACACATGTACATATTTTACTATTTAGTATAGATTCATGCGGAACCCTACTATGGGATCGTAGGTAGGACGCGTGGCATCGCAACCTTTATCTCTCCTAGGTCCTAGCTAGCTTTTACTAGCATCGATCAAGCAAAGTACTGGACTCTGAGCAGACTACGGGAGTTATCGTACTCGGAGCCGTCTAGTGAGCGACTGACTTAGTACTTACTGAGGTGCGGACGCCTCTTATATATACGCAAATAGTTGTGGGACAAACAAGTTGTACTAGAGATAGGGCCTATGGACGGTGATTTCACGATGGCGCGCTATATAATCTAAAATTTTCATCTTTTTTCTCAAAATCTTCTAATGAAGTATCTACGTGTGTATGTCCAATATCCTTTCTAACGTAAATGTATCGTAAGATTAATGTACTTTTTTTTTCAAAACAGGTATCTAAGAACAAAGTTAATTCACGGATGCACCCTTGCTAGGTGCATGACAGAATATTAATATTTCATCTTTTATCAGCTTTCGTATGGGCCGAAAATTGATGAAAAATTGGATTATAAAGTGGAATTTATCTAGAACAAACGGATTTTGAACCAAACATATGGAAGTTTGTTCAGCACACTTTTCTAATTCTAATTTCTTTGAAATAAAAAACAACTCGTCGCCCATCGGCCATAGCTGCGCCGTACAGATAGGCGACGAATTGTCGATGAGTGCGAGCTATACTCGGCGCGGCGAACCTTGATCCCTATGACACTGACAGCTAATGTCATCATATAACATTATAGTGGTGTCACCATTAAATTGGGATCATATTGGGGGCGTCTAAAAATGCCATTTAAAAATTTGACGTAGCTTTATACCATTAGTAATGTATTCCGTTGATATTTTTAACAAATCTTAACATTTACGAGAAGTTATCTCAATCTCAATTTATGTTTACGTCCTGCAAAACTTACGTCGTGTGACGATTATCGACTAGGGCGGCAAGTATCGATAAAAAAATGTCGGTAATGGAAACGAGTGCACAACGTTCCTTATATAGTTTACACTTTACAGTGAAAGTACTCAGCGCTGAAAGCGAAAAAAATGTTTTGTGATTTGTATGGGTACGCTGTCAAGTGGCAACAAAGGGCCGCCATTTTGTTGTTCACAAGCAAAGTAATCTCGCAAACGCACAATAAACTCCCGCGTTTCACTGTTGAGTACAGTTTTTCGTTGTCTTTTCGGCATTTTTCAATAGTACCAGCAATAACAAAACAGCTACAAAAACAAAAAACAGTAATAACAAGAAAACAGTAATAAAAAGTAACACTCCGATAACAAAAACACGTAGCGCATACAAGGCGTTAGCACTCGTACTGAAGAAGCGAGCGCCCGGCGCCAGCCGCAGAGCGATCGTCGCGTCGTTAGTGACCGACCAAATAGTGTGGCTATATCTAAATATATCCTATAATATTATAACCTACAATAACAATTCTTTTTCAGACAAAATAAATAAATAGGAAACATTCATTTTCATGATAATTAAATATATACTTAAATAGCAAAAACGTGTTCACCGGGTCAAGAGTCCGTATACGAAATTTTGCCGATTTCGCTCATTTAACAGACGTGATTTAACAGTTAAAATACAGTATTTCTATAAGTTTTAATGCACAACATGTGAGATCATTTCAATTATAATCTTATGTTGGAGCTAGATTTTTTATTTTTTTTAAGTATCTTTAAATAATCCAACTCAAACCCGCGACAGTTTTGTGATTTTTGCTGTAAAAGGTTTAGAATATCACCTTTTTATGGATTGTATTGACGTCTTAACGGTATGAAAAAAATACAATGTACTGTTGAGAAAGTCGTCTATACAATGTTGGAATTACTTTTTACCACTTTAATATAAAAAAACCCTTTAAAAAACAGAAAACCTCTATCTGCCCGCTAACTTGGCTGTACCATTGGTACATTATCGTTGAAGGAGTAAATTAAACACGTAGAATACTGTATTACTGAACACTCTACTCCCGGCCGCGGCTGGTAAGCAAGTGGTCGATAGCTCTCACTCTGGCGACCATCTTGTCACCGCCTCAACCTGATTGGCAGTAAGGCGGCCATCTTTATTTATCAATACACTACATTGGCGATCGTCCTTTTTCACCTGGCATATGAAAGGCGGGCGTCAGTGTGAAAAGAGCAGTAGAAAAGAGAGTACGGGCTCTTAAACATTATTAGAAAATAACAAGGTTGGAAACTTTCGTTTTACTTACCTACTTAATCTATGCCAAAAATCTTAAAATAATACAACAACAACATAATGCACATTAAAAATGCACATTATAATATTTTTTAAAACATGTTTACCAACGTGGCTGAATGCAAGCCACGCCTTTGTCTAAAAAAAAAAATAATTTATCGACACGACCAAAGACACGACCCATCACTAACACGAACTGTCATAGGGATCAAGGTTCGCCGCGCCGAGTATACATGCAGCTACATCCCTAATCGGCATAGAGTATAGACTCAATGCTTGATTTATAGTCTGTTTCTGACAATAGACAATATAATGCTTGTCACTTGTGACATGTGTGACAATTGACAGTTTGTCATTTTCAATTTTTGACAGAAAAAAAAGCTTGCGGATTGCGGTACGAAAAAATAAAAGTTTTTCGGTGTTTTATTTTGTGTTATTACAAATTATTAATCGTTTTTCATTATGATTTGCATAAAATTATGTTTCAAGAGTTGTTTGAGTGGATAAAATTAAGTTATTATGTGAGAATAAGTTGCATGTTAATCATTTAAGAAAACCTAAGGTATTTGTAAAAATGATGTCTTCAATGGCATCAGGGGGCCCTGGTGATCCACACACCCAAATGAACACATACCGCAGCTATGTCACTATGTTAGCAGACCCGGGCGCTAAGGATGAGATCAAACTCAAAGCTGCTCAAGAACTTAGCGAAAATTTTGAGGTTTGTTTATAATGCATATAATTAATAATTATTATGTACACATTTGGTACATAATAACTAATGTTAATGAGTGGGACGACGATCTCCGTTTAGTTGCGGGTCCATGTTGGATGCGAGTAGCAGATCGGTCATCTTGGCGTTCATTGAGAGAGGCCTATGTCCAACAGCGGACAAATATAGGCTGATATGATGATGATGAATGAGTTTTGCTTTTGATTATATGCAATCTGGATCTTTTAACTTCTCTGAAAACACCATAAATACAATACATTTTTGACGTTTTAGAGGTGTTTCTATAGTAAGGTTAATTTATTTTTAGTCCTACTCATGCTTTTATTTTATTATATATTACTTAAGAGACAAGTTTTTATACTTACTAACTTACTTAATTAAGCCATAACAATACTTTAATTAGTTTTACTTTTACCCGCAGGTAATATTGAGCTCTCCTCAATATCCTCAGTTCTTGGATCACTCACTTAAAATATTCCTTAAAATATTGCAAGAAGGAGAACCTCATTTTATAGCCGAGTACAATATTCAGCAAGTACGAAAGTTAATACTGGAAATGATACACAGATTACCAATAAGTGAAACCTTGAGGCCATATGTCAAGAGTATCCTTATTTTAATGCTGAAATTGATGGAAATCGAAAATGAAGAGAATGTGCTAGTGTGTTTGAAGATATTTATGGAACTGCACAAACAATATAGACCAGCATATAGCACAGAAGTGGATGTAAGTATTAAATGTCCAATAATTATACAGTCAAAACCGTTTATGGTGACATCGTTTAGAACAACATACCGGTTAAATCGACCAAAATCAAAGGTCCTGGCTGAATGCTATATGACCACCTGTCACCGGTTATTACAACTATCGGTTTTTACGACTAAATATGAGTAGTCCCTTCGATGTTGTTGTAACAGATTTTGACTGTACTTACTTTCTGAGATTTTTTGTGAAACTTTATCTGTTCATTAGGACCTTTGATTAAAATGGGAACAAATATAATGACCATCATAAAATACTCTTATACTCTTAGCTTGTTTATCAAAAATAAATAATTAATAACATCAAAAAAATAAAGTTCGAAATCACTACCTATTTTAGTCACTTCAAATTGTAATCAAATGCCAAATATAGTAAATTATCACCAAATCCTAGCGAGCAAATCGATGCGATATTTCTGTCCAAATAAATCACTATGATTTACAAAAAATGCAAGCATATTAACAAAAAAGTATCTATTATTATTCTATGTTATATTGTCTCCGGCTTGCTGTCCCCTCCCACCACACCGCTTGCGCCGTGCATGCCAAGACACGCTCATCCCACATGTAAAATCGGTTCAGCAGTTTGGATGTGAAAAGGTAACAGATAGACATCTACCCTTTTTAATTCAAAATATTAGTATGGATGATGAGAGCTATTCATTATCATCAAATACAATGATTTTTTGCTTTAATAGGGATAGGAAGATGAACATAATCAAAAATTTTAAAATACTTTGGTTATAATTTTACATTAAAATGCTAGTATAATGTTGGTGATCTTTTACTAATTTTGGTGATCATTTACTACTTTTGGCTTAGCAATGATTTGGTGTCATTATGCATAAATAGGACAGCTCGAGATGTTAAATATTTGGTCATCATTTTACATTAAAATGCAACTCTGTATCTTGGTGATTGTTTACTATTTTTGTCTGTTAAATGTTAGTATATCTTGTTTAAAATTGCTAATCTAAAGATAAACCCCAAAAGCATATGGAACTAACTAAGTCCAGTACTCACAAAGTAATAAAATATTTATTATGCTATAATATTGTTTTTTTCAAATTAAAAAGTAATGTCATTTTAAATAATTTCAGATTCACAAATTCCTACAATGGGTCAAAGGTATTTACTCTGACCTGCCAAATCATTTACCAAAAATTTTTGAGCCTAAACCGACGATAAGAGTCAAAGACTTGTCAGAAGTTAATATTGAGCAGTTGTTGCAAGAAACATACACCACTACACCTATTCACACTGAGAAGAAATTGCTTGATGGCAGCGTTGTAACTGTAAGTTGTATTCGAGTTTAAACACGAGCTAATAAATAAGCAAGAATGTGTATAAGTTTCAATTCATTTACCACTATTTAAACACAATTTTACATTATACTTATGTAATAATACATTTTTGTTTCCAGTATAATCTTATTCCAAGATCTGTATTATCTTTGAAAGTCATTCAAGAGCTACCAATCATAGTAGTTTTGATGTACCAACTTTACAAGCAGAATGTTCATCAAGAAGTCAGTAACTTTATACCACTGATCATGGAGACCATTACTTTACAACCTGCAGCTACACATAGGTACGATATTGTTATATTACAATGTTTGTCAATGGAAGAAATAACATAGTTATTAAGAGACACAATTGAATGTTATTTTTGTATTTTTTTTGAGTTTTACTTAAGGACCAAAATACTTTGGGATGATTCATAATACTGTTTAATATTTGTAGCCATAAGCAATTATTATAATTAATGTACATTTCAACAGTAAAGAAAACACTTATTCACAAAGTAAGTAATAATTAAATTTTTCTTTTCCTTTTTAGACAGTCAGCATCATTCAATAAGGAAGTATTTGTAGATTTTATGGGGGCACAGATAAAGACATTGGCATTTCTAGCATACATCATCAGAATATACCAAGACACCATCGCCAATCATGCAAGTCTTATGGTGAAGGGTATTATAGGATTGCTGACACTTTGTCCGCCAGAAGTTGCACATTTGCGCAAGGAGCTAGTTATAGCAACACGACATATTTTGGCGACAGATTTAAGATTAAGTAAGTGTTACAAATCACATAATATTCTCTGAAAAAGTGTCCATCCTTACTATATTGTAAATGCTTAAGGGTATCTGCCTGTTTGTTATATCTTGTCTCTGTAAGTCTGTAAAACGGCGAAACATTGGGTAACGTCTTGCATCAAATATTTTAAAATACATAATGTAAAGTGCTTTTGAGGAATTTTTAAGACTAGCAATCCATACTAATATATACTAATATTACTAATATAATTACTAATATAATATTATAATTCCGAAAGTGTGTCTGTCTGTCTGTCTGTCTGTCTGTTACCTCTTCACGCCCAAACCTCTGAACCGATTTGGCTGAAATTTGGCATAAAGATACTTTGAGTCCCAGGAAGGGACATAGGATACTTTTCGTCCCAGAAAAATGCACGGTTCCCGCGCGATAAACGAGTTTTGGCGCAACGGAGTTGCGGACGTCATCTAGTTTAATATATTCTCTATTGCAGAGTTCGTTCCTTATATGGAGCGACTATTTGACGAGGATGTACTATTGGGCGGCGGGTGGACGGTACATGAGTCTTTACGTCCCTTGGCCTACTCTACCCTAGCAGATCTGGTGCATCATGTCCGCCAACATCTACCGCTCAGCGATCTCGCCATCGCTGCACATCTCTTTTCCAAAAATGTCCACGATGAATCTCTACCGACGAGGTAAGATATTCTGTAATATTATGATAACTGATAAGTAATGAAATATAATAAATTAAGTTATGTCCTTATGGAAAGCTGTTTTCCGTCATCGCGTGTGTCTCACAATATTGGATTCAGAGTGATATATATAGCTAACCTGGCATTATCGAGTTGAAATTGTGTAGAAGCTTCAAAATTGAATTGTTAGATTCCACCCCAAAAGAAATAAGTTGAAAATAAAAGTATATATACTGCTCGATCAGATGGAGATCTTGGAATTTTGTATAAAATATGATGTTTTGTAATATCATTACATCCTCCTTTTCTTCATGCAGTATCCAGACAATGTCTTGTAAGCTGCTTCTCAACCTCGTGGACTGTATACGTCAGCGGTCTGAGAGCGAAGGGGCGGCGGCGGGCGCGCAGCCACAGGGCAGGCAGCTGCTGATGCGCATACTCGAGGTCTTCGTGCTCAAGTTCAAGACCATATCCAAGCTGCAGCTGCCCGCTCTCATGGCTAAATGGTGAGTGCTAAAATATCGTAAAACTTTACATGGGCTTAATTTTATTTACATTTAAAACTGTTTTCAATAATAGTTGTTAATTTCTAATATCATATAGTAAAATGAAATTGTGAAGCGCAGAATAAGTCAATTTTCAGCAATAAACAAAACACGGCCACACCGAATGGGGCAAATGGAACCCCAACCAATCCGAGCACTCCGACAACACCTGCGCCTTGCACGTCCACCACTTCCACAGCTGAGATCAAATTGGAGGAGGAAAAACCCAGCACAGAATTCTTGGACGGGATTAATAAACCCGAAGAGAAGTCGAAAATCGGTTTCCCGACGTCTCAAGTCGGTAACCTGAACGTTGGCGACTACAGAACTCTCGTCAAAACTCTAGTGTGCGGAGTTAAAACTATCACATGGGGATGCGCGTCATGCAAAGTGAGCTTATACTTGTTTTGTGACTATTACAATACATATTAACAAAATTGTAATGTTTAATGTTCATTATTTTCCTTCAGCAAGCGACAACAACAACAGAAGGCACAGCTACCCCCGTTCTCACCGGTCAGAAACAGTTCAGCGCGCACGAGACTCTAGTGTTCATTCGTCTGGTACGCTGGGGCCTGCAGTCGCTAGACATATACACGCTGGCGGGCGCACGCGCGGCCCCGCCCCCCGCGCCGCACGCACCTCACGCACCGCACCCGCCCGCGCAGCCGCTAGTACGCTCAAAGGAGGAGAAGGAGGTTCTTGAACATTTCAGCGGCGTGGTAAGTTTCGGTTACCTTTTTCTATTAAAATAATGTTAAGAAAATTTAATTAAATAGTAAACCATACTAACAATATTTACAATGATATTTATTTTCAGTTCTCCATGATGAATCCCCAAACGTTTCAAGAGATCTTCACTGCTACCATATCTCACATGGTTGAAAGAATCAATAAGAATCCGACTTTACAAATAATAGCAAATACATTTTTATCAAATCCGGCGACATCTCCTATATTCGCCACAGTACTGGTCGAGTACCTTCTCAAAAGGATGGAGGAAATGGGCACTAATATAGAGAGATCAAATCTCTACCTTAGACTCTTTAAACTTGTTTTTGGTTCTGTTAGTTTGTTCCCAACTGATAATGAACAAATGTTGAGACCTCATTTGCACAGTATTGTCAACAAAGCGATGGATTACGCCATGACTGCGAAAGAGCCTTACAATTACTTCTTGCTGCTAAGAGCATTATTCCGCTCTATTGGTGGAGGCAGTCATGATCTACTTTATCAGGAATTTTTACCGCTTCTGCCTAATTTACTGGAGGGGCTGAATAGACTTCAGAGCGGCTTACATAAGCAGCACATGAAGGACCTGTTTGTTGAGTTGTGTTTGACAGTTCCCGTCAGGCTCAGTAGTCTCCTCCCTTATTTACCAATGCTTATGGACCCCCTCGTTTCGGCTCTCAACGGCTCTCATACACTTATATCACAGGGTCTTAGAACGCTGGAGCTCTGTGTAGATAATTTGCAGCCGGATTTCTTGTATGAACATATTCAGCCGGTAAGAGCAGATTTGATGCAAGCCCTCTGGAGGACCCTGCAAAACAACGAGGTAGCGAGGATCGCGTTTAGAGTTCTCGGGAAGTTCGGCGGCGGTAATCGCAAAATGATGATCGAACCGCAGCGCCTGGAATATCGCGAAACAGACGCACCGCCGCCGGCCATTCAAGCGTACTTCCAAGATCAGCCGAAACCGATCGATTTCGAGGTGGACAAAGTTATTGAAACTGCTTTTACGGCGTTAAAGTCGAGTACCACAGATCCGTTCTATAGGCGACAATGCTGGGAGGTGCTGCGCTGCTACCTAGCGGCGTCCCTCAACTTGGACGACGACAAATCGACTCTGCAAAAGCTTTTCAATCACCCGAGTTTCGTGGACGGGCTCATCCCCGCACAGAACGGCCCGTACTACAAGTGCAACAACGCCATCGTCAGAAACACGCACCAGACGGCGCTGACGGGCATGTTCGTCGCCGCAGCTATCAAGGAGCTGCGACACCACGTTCTGCCGACTATGGTGTCCCTGGTGAGGCATTACACGTTGGTCGCAATCGCTCAGCAGGCCGGACCGTTCGCCGGCTCGGGCGGACCGAAGGAGGGTCTCGACGCGCTAGTTATAGTGGACGCGATCGCCGTCGTGATGGGCCACGAGGAGAAGGAGCTGTGCAAACCCGGGCACCTGGCTCTGGTGCTGATGATCGAGACCGCCGCAACGGTGTTAAACAGCAAGGAGCGAGCGTGCCGGCTGCCGCTAATGGAGTACCTGGCGGAACGAATGTCGGCGCTGTGCTACGAGCGCGCGTGGTACGCGAAGCTGGGCGGGTGCATCGCCGTCAAGTTCATGTTCGAGAAGATGGCGCCGGAGTGGGTGTACAGGCACGTGTTCACGTTCCTGAAGGCGGTGCTGTTCGTGATGATGGACCTGACGGGGGAGGTGTCGTCGGGGGCGATAGACATGGCGACGATCAACCTGGAGCGGCTGGTGCGGGTGTGCGTGGTGGGGCCGGGCGGAGCGGGGGAGCCGGAGGGCGAGGTGGCGGCGGCGAGGGCGCGCGCGCTGCACGACGTGCTGCAGGAGCTGGTGTTGCAAGTCACCAGCCCGCACCTCCTTGTTCGACAACAGGTACGCATTTTTGCTGACCTTGACAGATTTCTGAGGTTTTTCGACGAGAGACAGCGTTTTGATTGGTTTACTGTTTGACGTTAGCCAAGAATGCGCTAGTAAATGAAAGAAAAAACCTTTATAGAAACCGGAGATAGTCATTCAATTAAAGAATTGAATCCTAATTGAATCGTAGTAGAAAAACTAATATTGGTTAGATCATAGCAACTTTTTTTTTATTTTTTTAGGCCATGAAATCATTAGAACTGATCGCGAACTTGCAAGGGAAGACTATAACGGATGTAATGGACCCACACCGCGACGTCTTGGCTGACATTATTCCACCGAAGAAGCACCTGCTACGTCATCAGCCTGCCAACGCCCAAATGGGTCTCATGGATGGAACTACATTCTGTACTACTTTGAAGCCAAGACTATTTACGATTGGTAAAGTTTTTATTTCCCGTCCTATATTTTTAAAAGTTTAATAAAGTCTCAAATGGGAGACGATAATGTAAATATTTCTTTCCTTTTTTAAATATTTAATATAAAATATATAATCACGAATAAATGATAGTGAGTTATCCCATTTACTCATTGTAGATCTCAATGTAAACGAGCACAAGGTGTTCTTCCGTGAGCTGCTTTCATTATGTGAAGCTGAAGACGCTATGCTGGGGAAACTACCGTGCTACAAGGGAGTAAACTTGGTACCTCTCCGCGCATCGGCGTTACGGGCCCTAGCCGCTTGCCACTATATACAGGAGAAACATTGCAGGGAAAAGATATTTCAAGTCCTGTACAAATCTTTGGAGAAAAGTGATCAAGAATTACAACAGGTAAGTTTTTAAAAACTATTCTTGTTATTGCTTCGCTTTTTTATGTGAAAAATCATACTTATCTTCAAATTTTTGTCTCAGGCGGGTTTTGAGTGCATGCAGAAGTTCCTATCCGGATTCCAAATCGATATGGAAATGGTTCATCCTGTGATGCGGCCGCTGCTGCTGACTCTGGGAGACCACCGCAATTTGAGTGTGAACGGCGCTAAACGCCTGTCCTACCTCACACAACTCTTCCCGTCCACTTTCAGTGAAAAACTATGTGAACAACTGCTTCAGTTGTTAAAGAAACTTCTGGATTATTCTATACAAACTAATAGAGGTAAAAATCAAATTGTATAGTTTGTAATGATTTACTTATGTTTACGCAAATATCGTTTGATGACGAAGTGACGTTTTGAGGAATTTATTTTATGTAATTCCATAGAGAAGCATGAATACTAGGTTTACTTTCTCTTTCAGGAGGCAACTTCCTTCAAAGTGTATCAAAGAATATGGAGAACGAGCAGAAGATAATAATACTGATCGGCATCTTCCACCAAATACCGGCCGCGTCGCCGCGTTTCATCGACGTACTGTGCCGCCTCATATTCCACACGGAGAAGTCACTGATGATCGAAGCCGGCTCGCCATTCAGGGAACCGCTTGTTAAATTCTTACTCAGGTAAAATTAGCTTTATACTAACCAGTAACATATACGAACCGATCTTGCATAAGTATTAAGCAGGTACTCCACCAATGAACTTCGAGGAATGATAGTCGGTCGCGGCGCCAACTTTTCAGCTCCCATTTTTCAGAGCTTGTGTTTAAATGATGTGCTTATTGTGTAACATACTTTTTATATCATGGAATCCTAAAATTGTTCATCAGATATCCAAAAGAAACTCTAGAGCTGGTGATGAGCGACAACAACATGAAGGATGCCCAATGGAGTCGCTTCCTTGTGTATTTAGTGAAGCATCCTGAAAGTGGGGGTGCATTTCGCGAGGCGCTGCGGGGGCCTAAAAGACCCCGTCTGTTGCAACTACTAGCGGCCGACCGCCCAGAGCTGACGTACCAGGCGGTACGGTTGGTGTCACTGCTGGTGAAGTTTGACTCCGAATGGTTATCAGCGCAGCATGACTTGGTTGAGCTGCTTCAGCGTATATGGTGCAGCGATCGTTACCATGTAAGTGTTGATCTGAAATATAGTGGCTTATATATTTTATAGTAGATTAATTCACGGTCAATATAAATTCAATATCTAAGCAGTATGTTTAAGGAAACATGTTTTATACAGCCTTATGTTTTAAATTCTAAGTGTTTTTACAAATGTCAAAAACATTTTTATTGCATGTGTTTTCTTTCCAGGAAATTCACAAGAAAGTGGAAAACGTAGATTGCACTCACTGGAAAGAACCAAAGCTGATTGTGAAGATATTGCTACAATATTTCTGTCATCACCCAAATAACATTGATCTTCTGTTTCAATTGTTACGAGCATTGTGTGATCGTTTCATACCTGACTTCCAGGTGAGAATATCCTTAAACTTTAACTCCCTCATTTATTAAATATATTTACTTCACGCTTACAACATGTAGCTGTCATTGTCACTCCAATGAGTTTTCCAATGCATCAGACAAAGACATCAACATAGATTAGCAAAGGCGACGAGTTAATTATATTATTGAGGATGCCAGTGAGAACTTTATCATCCTTACTATTTTTTCTTCCCTTTGTAGTTCCTTCGCGATTTTCTGGAGAATACTGTGGCTCAAAACTACACAGTCGAGTGGAAGCGGCAAGCGTTCTTCCGTTTCGTGGAGCATTTCCAGAGCGATGCTATGTCGCAGGACCTCAAAGCTAAAGTCCTGCAAATGATATTGATACCGTGCTTCGCCGTTAGCTTCGAGAAGGGGCAGAAGATTGTAGGCGGCCCCCCTGCTCCGTACCAAGACAATCCGGATAATGTGGTTTCAGTCTTTATAAATAATGTAAGTTTAATTTATTTGAAGTAAACCATAATTAATTTGTAAAGTTGCATAATTATAAATGAATTAATACAAATACCTTTAAACGAGCATTCGATTCGGATTCGTAAACTTATTGCGGTCATTGGTCAGCGCTCAGCGCAGTGTTTATTAGCTATCACTCGGTGAAGTTGTAGCATTAGCATTGTGAATTGAGCACTATAATATACTCATTGTAATGAACAACAATTTTAAACACTCTAGCTACATCCATTTTGACTACCCGAAATGACATTCCTAGTTTTATTTTAGGTAATAGATCCAGAGAACCCATTCGCGTGTTCCGACGCAGTCCGGATAGCGTTACTCCAGTTCGCGTGTCTGTTGCTGGAGCAGGCGTCGGCTCATATCCACGACGCCAACAACAAGAAACAGGGCAACAAGCTGCGCCGCCTCATGACCTTCGCCTGGCCCTGCCTGCTCGCCAAGAACTACGTGGATCCCGCTACCAGGTATATGGTCTAAAGTGGCATAGACCTTCATAGACGTAGGTTACACGATCAGTTTTTCATCAATCTGATCCATCAGTCTGGTAAAGATTGACGGAAAACAGCTGATCGTCTAACCCTCGGATTGATGGATTAATATTTTTTTAGTATGTACTTTTTAGTCACAGGCTACACGGTCAAATTCTCATCAATCTGATCCATCAATCTGATTGACGGAATATTGATGGTTATAAAATATTAAAAATACAATCAATCCATCAATCCGAGTCATACACGATCAAATTTTCGTCAATCAGTACCAGATTGATGAATCAGATTGATGAAAAATTGACCGTGTAGTTGCTGACATATAACCATCAGTATTCCATCAATCAGATTGATGGATCAGATTGATGAAAAACTGATCGTGTAACCTACGTCATAGAAATATTGTGTCAACATGAAATTCAATGGTATGAAATACACTGCCTGCTCGCCAAGAACTATAGCTCAGTTAACTAAAGCTGGCACGTTCACAGTGCTCACACTTATGCAGTTTCACTATACAGTATGTTTAAAAATATAATATGTTTGCATCATGATAAAAATTATGGTATAATCTGCGTACGATAATAATATGCTATCGTACATCGGTACGTACGCACAAAATTATCGTATGTGTACGATAATTATCGTACGGTTCCGAACGCTGGCCGCGCGCCGATCACAAGTTACCGATTTGTAATGCTACGTTTTGATGCTTGCCGAGCCACGGCAAGCCTCCACAAGCCCGAGCGTGAAAACAGGTGAAATGGCTTGGCTTGCGTGAGCTTGCGGACGCTTGTAGACGATCGGGAGTAGTGTCGGTTTTTGGACAGAGAGCAAAGGGCATGTATGTAATACACTGACGCGTTCACGAGCGTGAAAAAGACTTACAAATGCAAAGCGAGATTTGTGGAGGCTTGTGGCTTGTGGAGGCTTGCCGTGGCTCGGCAAGCATCAAAACGTAGCATAACATCACGCATAAACAGTAGCATAAGAAAAACAATAACTGTCCCCTTCTAGTTCATAAGATAGACCGCGCGCGAGAGAGACGGGCAGACTTTTTATGATGCGTATGCAGTACGACGTCACGCCACGCGCTTATTCACAGACACTACACAAGCGCAATGTTTAAATGTCAACATCGTGCCAGCTCTTGTTAACTGACCTGTACCCAATACCGCTACCAGGTATATAGTCTTTAAGTGGCATAGAACTTCATAGAATTGATGCTGTGTAATTGCATATGCATTAAGAGCTGGTTAATGGCTTTATAATATCAATCTGATTTAAGTAATGTTTACCAGTTTGTATTTACATTTGTATACTAGCTGTTGCCCGCGACTTCGTCCGCGTGGACTTCAGTTTATAGTTGTTCCCGTACATCGATTGAATAGTTTACGCGCAAATCATGAAGGTACATTTTGTGAGAACCGTACATTTTCCGCGACAAAATATATTCTGTGTTCTTTCCCGGGACTCAAAGTATCTCTATACCAAATTTCAGCAAAATAGATTGAATAGTTTAGGCGAAAATCACAAAGTTTATTTAAATTGCTTTAGTATTTCGTAAGATAAGCCTTTTCAAATAATTGCCCCGTTTCCCATTTTCACATTTTCCTCTATTTCTTTGCTCCTATTAGTTTTAGCATGATAAAATATAGCCTTTAGCCTTCCTCGATAAATGGGCTATCTAACACTGAAAGAATTTTTCAAATCGGACCAGTAGTTCCTGAGATTAGCGCGTTTAAATAAGCCCTTTCAAATAATTTCCCCCGTTTTTTCCACATTTTCCTCTATTTCTTCGCTCCTATTAGTTTTAGCGTGATAAAATATAGCCTGTAGTCTTCCTCGATAAATGGGCTATCTAACACTGAAAGAATTTTTCAAATCGGACCAGTAGTTCCTGAGATTAGCGCGTTCGAATAAGCCTTTTCAAATAAATTCCCGTTTTTTCCACATTTTCCTCTATTTCTTCGCTCCTTTTAGTCTTAGCGTGATAAAATATAGCCTATAGCCTTCCTCGATAAATGAACTATCTAACACTGAAATAATTTTTCAAATCGATCCAGTAGTTCCTGAGATTAGCGCGTTCAAACAAACAAACAAACAAACTAACAAACTCTTCCGCTTTATAATATTAGTATAGATTTTTTTGATACAATTTATAAGAATGTTGATAATGTTTTATAGATACCACGGACATCTCCTGCTGAGCCACATTATAGCGAAATTCGCAATTCACAAACGAATCGTTTTACAAGGTATGTATGGGGAATTTTGATTCTCTGAAATCTTTGTTCAATTGTTGTCTCATGCGATTACCTGTAACACTACAATGATTTAAATTATACTTTTAATTTGAATTGACTTAATATAATTTGTCTAAACTAAACCTGTGACCTAAATATATAATCTTTTATCTAGGTTACATTTAGTTAATCTTATTATAGTTAAACAAATGAAGAAGTATTATAAAACTATGTGGCATATTCCAGTGTTCCACAGCCTGCTAAAGGCGCACGCGGTCGAAGCGCGTTCAGTCGTGCGCGCAGCGTTAGAAATACTCACTCCAGCGATGCCGCAGCGTATGGAGGACGGAAACACTATGCTCACACACTGGACCAAAAAGATCATAGTTGAAGACGGTCACTCCGTGCAACAGCTGTTCCATATTTTGCAGCTAGTCGTGCGTCATTATAAGGTGATTTCATTTGCTTTGACGAATAATTTGCTAACAAAAAAGGTGGTTACCAGCTCAAAAAAATATTTGGGTATTTTATTCTAATTATTAAAATACTTTTATGTTACAAAAAAATAATTTTTGTTGTAACATAAAAGTAATTCATCAAAAAACGAAACGAAAAACGCGGTGAAACAAAATCGAGGTTTTTATCACACTGTGCATTGTCGTGTTGATGTAGGTGTACTACCCGGTGCGTCACGCGCTGGTGGGTCACATGGTGGCGGCGATGCAGCGACTGGGCTTCTCCGGTACCGCCTCGCTCGAGCACCGCCGCCTGGCAGTCGACCTGGCCGAGGTCGCGCTCAAGTGGGACCTCCAGAGGATACGGGATCACACACCGGAGGATTCTATTGTGAGTTGATTCTATTTATTAATCCTTTTTATAGTTCTTGCAATCTACGAGCGCGCGTAGCCTTTATTTGTAGTTATAATTGTGTAGGCAAATATCAAATCCCGGCATGTCCACCATAAGCGAAACTTGGCAAATGAGAGAAATATGTTTTTGGCTATAAATAAAGGTATTTCTTGGAATTTTCAGCAAATGGGGATTTATATAGGAGGTAGTGTGTAAAGGAAAATATAAAAACATAGTTTTAATAAGAGATTACGCTTTAAAACCATGTTAAAGTTTGGACATATCGGTGTTTGATGTATATTGTCGAAATTTATCGGAGTTTGAAAAATATCGCTGTGGACTTGCCGGATTTCGAAAAATAGGTACTGGACTTACCTAGTTTTGAAAACACTACTGACAAATCTTATTTTGACGATCCCATACTTAGGGTTGCTTCATCGTAATATTTTACAAAGCCATAAAATAAAACACATCATACAATGTAGTTTATTAAAGTACGAGGTAAACGAATCACACATAAAAATCTAAGACCTCGTCCACAGCATAATCTTCGGAATTATTTAAGTATTAGGTCTTCTTCCCTGTCTCCAATTAGCTCTATATTGCTTTCTATAATATTTGTATAAAATTTTGCGGTTTGCTACAGCTCTATTTTTCACAGCAGAATTCCACATTCCAGCTCGCTAAACACATGTACACATTTTTTAATTAAATAAAATCTGTAATATTAATTTAAACATTGTTTAACGCTTAACTTTTGTACAACCCTAGGTTTTCATGATCACCACTGAAATAAACACACAATATGTAAGAATTTGTTTTGCCTTTTAACTTTATTCTCGGCATTTTTCTTTTTAACTTTTGACACAGACTTCTTCTTTGCTCTTTCAGGATTCACCACATTAATTAATAAAAAACGCTTTACTTGTACATTTTGAATATATAATTCGTATGTATACCCATTTATTATCTATAATTAATCTGTTTTGCTATAATAGTAGGTGGCATACGACCACGGCTATCCTTTAAACATTTCCATATCCCTATAAACTGTTTTCTTGTTTCGTACTTTTTAGAGCGCGTTTTAGTAGTCGGGTTTTAGTTTTTTAAAATTTACTTTTATTTCAATTACTTTGGGGCTAAGAATTATATATTCAAAAATTCAAAATGTACAAGTAAAGCGCTTTCAAATGATACCAAACACGGCATATTTATCTTAACTTTATTTTTTTACTCTGTATGTTTTGTCCGCTAGAGGGCGCCACATTAGATTTTGTGAAACCCCTTATAGTCTTTAACCAGCGGACAATTAAGATGCTTCTAATGATATGTCATTTGTCGAATTCTGATAAGTAGTTTAGAAGTTACGAGGGAACAGATGAACATACATACATACATACATACATACATAGCCTGTCAAAATCATAACCCTCCTTTTGCTTTGCCGTAATCGGGTAAAAATGACCCATTTAACATCACAAACATTTAATGAATGTCTCTTGACAATTTTAGTTTTTTTTAAGTGTTTTTTGTCAGTGTCAGTGTCAGTGACAGTGTCAGGTCAGTGACATACAAATAATATACTAACATTTTTAATTTTAATTGGCATAATCAAAGTCGTCTTTCTGTGTTCGTATATCAGTTTTACATAATCAATGTCGTCTGTCTGTGTTATTACTCTATCAGTTACAATAGACTGTGTTCCGCGCAGGTATCAACGTCACCAAGCGGCGCGATCAAGCGTATATCGTCCGAGGAGAGCGGCAGCGAGTCCCGCAAGGCGCTGAACACGGGCTGGGCCAGTCCACAAGCGAGCACCGCGCGCCTCGAGCCCGATGCCGCTAAGCCGCTAGAGAGACAACACGTCGACGTCGTCGTTAACCTACTGCTGCGGCTCGCTTGCCAGGTATAAAGCTGGGCTTCCAGTTTCCACCAGAGATGTGTTGCGAGAAATGAGTTTTTAAGATCCAATAGCGTCCCCGCGCTGAGCGATGTTATGATAAGCTCACTTCAATGAAGCGATTCTATTGGTTCTCAAAAACACATTCCTCGCAACACATCTCTGATGGAAACGCAGCCTTACTGAAAGAACTTTTACTAAAGAACTTACTAAAGAACTTTTACTATATGTAATGTACTTCGCCAGTCCGGATTAAAGATAGACTTCGGTTAAATACCGTGTTTCTCCTCATTGGCTAGATATTTAAACATAAACTAACTTTAACACAAACTCGGGCAAGTGGCTCTTAAAGGTTGTTTTGATAAATTAAGTCCATTTACGATTTACATATCAATTTCGACAAAACCTATCACGTCTTGTCTTCATATTTTATAAATTGTGCTCTCTCGTTTTAACGCTATACTGTACTCGGCGAAACATGGCGGTAGCGGTCATTGACTCCCTGTCAAAACTTGTCATTTTCTATATAAACCGGGATTGACAATGACACTTCATTGTCAATCTGACACTCAGAGGTTGTCATTCGTGGCTTTGTATAGAAAATGACAAGTTTTTGACAGGGAATCAATGACCGCTACTGCCATGTTTCGCCGAGTACAGTATAGTAAAAAGTGAAATATTATGAACAGGTAAACGAGGGCACAGTGGGCGCGGCGGCGGCGACGGCGGCGGCGGCGGCGGGCACGGCGCCGGGTGCGGGCTCGCCGGGCGAGCAGCTGTCGCGACGCTGCGTGCTGCTGCTCAAGGCCGCGCTCAAGCCAGACGTGTGGCCGCATCTGTGCGACCCCAAACTGGCCTGGCTGGACAAGGTTTGTTAAGAAAATAATAAACCTAATTCATATAGGTAATATACGCATAATCTAAGGGCATTTTAAAGTAACGAAGTTAAAAAAGTTGCCTAAATTTTACACTTTGATATGAATTTATCAGGATCCAAAGTTAATAGCTAACATTATGAAGCCTCTTAAAGAAAGTTTCTATTTACTATGGATATATTCCCAGGTGTTCTCGAGTGCGGACAGTTCGGCAGCAGCGTGCGCAAACGCGTGCACGGCGCTCGAGTTAGTGGTATTCTTGCTGGGCGTGCTGCGGCGCGACCAGGTGTTGGCCGCGCTCAAGCCGCTGCAACGGGGACTTGCGGCCTGCGTCGCGTCTACTAACGCAAAAATAGTGCGGCTCACCCACAACTTACTGGCCAAGTTGACCGCGCTCTTCCCCACCGAGCCGACCGGCGCCGCGCAATCCTCGAAGGTAATATTTTTTTTTCTTTTCGTTCGTGTCAGTTTTTTTTTGTTTTTTTTTTTTTGTGATTTGAGAGAGAGATAGAGAAGGCATCCGGAAATAATTTTATCCGGCAAAATATTAGAGTAAGTTATTAATTTTTATGGCGCAAGTGGACTTCGCAAACGATAAAAATGTAACGTTTTCAGCAAAATATTAAATACGCAGTTATAATTTTTATTAAATACTCATATGAGTTATCGTCATCATATCAGCCTATATTCGTCCACAGCTGGACATAGGCCTCTCTCAATGAACGCCAAGATGACCGATCTCCTGCTACTCGCATCCAACATGGACCCGCAACTAAACGGAGTCGTCGTCCCACCTAGTTTATGCTCTTTGTAAATTATATGTTTAAAATAATAATTATTTTTGAACAGTACAATAATTTATTTTTGAACAGTACGAGGAATTGGAAACGCTATACGCGTGCGTCAGCAAGTATGCGTTTGAGGGGTTAGCGACATACGAGAAGAGCGCGGCGGGCGGCGGCGCGGGGGGTCTTCTAGGCCCGCTCATGATGCTGAAGGCCTGCTGCGCCTCCAGCCCCGGCTACGTCGACCGACTGCTGTTGCCTCTCATGCGTGTGCTGCAGCGCATGGCCAGAGACCACGTAGCGCCCAACCCTGATGCGACTACGTCGGATTTGTTGGTGAGTAATTGTGTACTTCTATGCTGATTTAAATTGTTTTTCTTCAAATTTTGCGTAGACCTCTTTAATAAATCTTCCAGCTATTTACACTGTTTTAACTTAGCATAAATTAGTAAGTACTTTAACTATTTGATTATATAAAATTGTATTCAACCTTTTTACTTGTCCAGATACTAGCATTAGACCTCCTAAAAGCGAGAGTCGCGGTGATGCCGGGCGAAACGAGGAAGACGTTTATTGGCTCCATATTAGTCGGTCTTATAGAGAAGACGAATGATGCAAAGGTAATCAGCATTTTGATATTGTGTTCTTCAATATTATGTAAGTTCTATTGGAATATGCGAGTTTCTTACGCCGGTTCTTCTCGCCGGATTAGTTCTCGAACTGGTGGTAGGCAACATGTAGACCGACATTCTGAAAGCATATGATTCAAATTTATTCAAATATTATATTAATTTTTATTTTATTTTTATTTAATAAGTAATAACAAAATTTCATTCTCAGGTGATGAAAGCGATAACTCGGATGGTTGAGGAATGGGTAAAATATAAAGGTGCAGCGCCAGCGGCAGCGCCGTCCTTGCGTGAGAAGTCCATACTGCTCGTGAAACTCATGCAATACGTCGAGAAACGATTCCCTGATGACTTGGAGTTGAACGCACACTTCCTTGACCTCATCAACTACGTCTACAGGTATCGATACAGCCTAAATAATAATTTTAAATTGAGAACAGAACTTTATTCTCTAAATAAGTATAGATGTTAAGTTGATCGGATGTTGCATAAACTCATTCTCATTTTTATTGTTACCAGGGATGAACATTTAAAAATGACAGAACTATCGATGAAGCTAGAACCAGCGTTCCTTGCCGGCTTGAGATGCCCTCAGCCACAAATAAGAGCAAAATTCTTTGAGGTGTACGACCAAAGTGTGCGCAGGCGCATCTTTGATCGCCTCTTGTATATAATTTGCTCTCAGAACTGGGAGCATATCGGACAACACTTCTGGATCAAGCAGTGCTTGGAATTGCTACTTGTGACGTGTGTGTCAAGTAAGTTGTATGAATACGAACTTTCACACAAATTATGATCACAAATTGTTACCATTTCTAATCATTTTTACTTGACAATTTCTTTAATTTCAGGTACTCAAATTAGACTATCAAACACAAAGTATTTGTTGCCCAACATAACGTCTGTTATAAACCTTGCGGATAGCGAGGAGAGAAAATCTTTCATGATATTTAGCAGCGTCAAAGAGGAGACCATTGAGGGTTTCAACGATTCGCTCGACCCTGAGAAAGAAGACGTTCTAGACATGGATCTAGATTCCAGTTCAAACCAGAAAGATGATCTAACAAAGAATGTTCCTAATCGGTGAGTATCTTTTACAATCATTTACGTTGTTTTAAGTTTTAGGTTAAAGCAGTGCTTCATAACATTATCGAATAGCAGAAAAAATATCGTTACGTACCGTTATTTTCTTAATGGTAGCCAGATAACGGTATTTTTTATCGATATCTAGTAACATAACGTTATATTTACCGTTATATATACCGTCATTCGTTATGTATTACGAAAAAATATCGTTATAATAATAACGGTAAATATAACGTTATTTTCTAATATCAGGTATGCGACATCGACGGGCAGACGCGATCTTTATTCCTTCGTGGACAAAAAGCCCGCCCTGCCTCGTCGTCTGCTAAACAACAGAGTCCGCCCGGCAGCCAGCGCTGGCAATACAATTATTTACTATACAAACCATAAATTAGTAATATTTGAACAAAGATACTGAGTTCTGAACAACTGACCATGTCATTCTCATTAGACGTCGTTTTCCCTATAATATACACCTACTAGTCACCAGACACGTCTAGACTCTAGTTTAATTTTGTGCATACTGCATACTGAACTGACTGATTAAATTAAGTACTTATTTTACAAAAGGTAACGTTATCAAAAGACGTATATTTACTGTTATAAATCCTATTAACCGTTATAACGTTTACCGTTATTAATATCAATTTTTACCGGTATTTCTAGTATCGGATAAATTTTCATAACATTATATATGCCCTTGAAGCAGTAACGTTATGAAAAAATAACGTTATTTGAAGCCCTGGGTTAAAGTATTAATGTAAACTTGCAAGGCGTATTCTACAGCACCAGTTCCTATTTTATGGCAATTTTTTCGCCTTTGTCCGATGTGTGCTATACAAACTTTTTAAAACGGGCAAAAGGCTCACTACACATTCCCACCACTGCAACTACTGCGTCGCCAGGATCAACAATGGTAACCAACCACGAACCCCTTTATATGATCTCAGGGGTGCCCGAGGGGGACAAGCTAAATATGTCTTGGGGCCCGCAACGAAATTAATCAAAAGAAAAGTGGGAGGAGTAGGAGATCCGAGATATCCCAGCCAAAGCTCTTGTTGTTATGTTAAAGAGCTTTTAATTTCTTCTATCACGCATTACTCCTTCCGTTTTTCAGGCAAAAGTCCCTTAACCAGATCGTGGCCAAGCAATCAGAGTTTCTGGAGCTGGCGCGGCGCGTGCGCACCGAACAGTTAGTAGTGGCGGCGGCGCAGTTGGCGCACATGGACGACGCGCTGGCGCACCACACCTGGCTGCGCCTGTTCCCGAGACTGTGGTCGGCGCTGGACGAGCGGCAGCTGGGGGTGAGTCTAGAGTGTTATTATTGTTTATATCTTCAATGTTATAGATCTACCGTGCTATCTTTCTTTCGATTGTTACATTTAAGAGAAACATTGTTCACACACACACAACAAATCACTGCTTTATCACCACAACACCATTTTACATCATCTGAAAATATTGTATACGCATGTTATGTAATTATTCTGGACTTTTTTCTTCGTTTCAGACGGTGATGAACGAAATAGTCCCGTTCATAATATCGGGGGTGCACGTGATACAGAGAGACCAGCCGCTGAGCGCACTCAACACGTTCATCGAAGCGTTGTCCAGGTGTAACCCGCCTGTGGCAATTAAACCGTAAGTTTTTATCACACGTATTTAAAGGCAAATGTCTACAATTTTGTAGATTTGTAAAATATAGTATCTTGTCATAAAATATAAAATTTCACAAACTCCGATACACTGTAGTAAAAAAGGCTTAAATACTTGTTGAATTTGTTCCAGTCCCATGATGAAATATCTCGGGAAGACTCACAACCTTTGGCACCGCATGACGCTCAACTTGGAGCAGATGGCCATAGACCAAGCGAGCAATCGCACCAACAGAGATGCTATGGAGATTTACGATTACGACGCAGAAACCACCACGCCCACTGTAAGCTTACCTACCAATTTAGTTTCGAATATATTTATTCACATGTTTCATACTTTTTTACAATATTTTATGTGTTTTTTTAGGAGATATTAGACTCTCTAAGCGACATGTATGAATTGCTCCAGGAAGAAGATATGTGGTCCGGATTGTGGCAGAAACACGCGCGATACAGGGAAACGAATGTTGCGATCGCTTACGAGCAACAAGGTTTCTTTGAACAGGCCCAGGTAATTTATTGCAATATGTAAATTGATTTGACAATGTCTACTAATTTTGTTTTTTGTGTTTTTCACATTGTCTGTGTGATTCTTTCTCAGGCTGCGTATGACATAGCTATGGGCAAACTAAAACAAGAATACGCCGCTAATCCGTCGTCCTACACAATGCACAAGGAATGCACGCTCTGGACTAACCACTGGATCAAGTGTGCGAAAGAACTGAATCAGTGGGACTCACTGCTGGATCTCGGATTGACCAGAAACGTTAAAGATCAATTCCTTATCCTGGAAAGCTCCTGGAGGAACCCCAACTGGCCAACGATGAAAGATGCTTTAGCAGAAGTTGAATACAACTGTCCTAAGGAAATGGGTATGTATTGGATAACTTCAGTAATATAAATGCGGTAAATTAGACTACACTGTTTCCAATATTATTTTTTTTCTATCTTGCTTTATATAATATCTGAAACCTGAGTTTCAAAGCGCAATTCGTCTCAGATTCGAATACTATCCTGAGTTACTGACAATGACTTTAATCAGGGCTTCCCGCTCTAGCGTTTATCAACTGCGCAGAAGATTTTCAATCCAAATGTAGTGGGAATTGTGAATAGTACGACAATATGAAGACGCTTGTTCAACCGTATGACGCTCTTTCTTCCACTACTGGCCCGCTAAATGGTCACTGTTAAGAATTTGTGTATTAACCTAAAAAAATCTTGAGTTATTAATGCAGTTTTGTTCGAAATGATCTAGATAACATGACTGCCTTCATAACTCAATACGTAATTTTTTTGTGGGATGATACATATTAAATGCTTAGCAAGCATTTATTTGATACATATTAAATGCTTGTTAAGCATTTAATATGTATCGTCCAAATATGTTGTCTTTTCCAGCATGGCTGGTAAACTTATACCGCGGCTACCTGTGCATCTGCGCGGGCGGCGAGCAGCAGTTGAGCGGCGTGGAGCGGCATGCGGAGGCGGCGGCGGCGCAGTGTCTCCGCGAGTGGCGCCGCCTCCCGCGCCTCGTGTCGCACGCCCACCTGCCGCTATTGCGGGCAGCGCAGCAGCTGATGGAGCTGAGTGAGGCGGCGCAGATACACACTGTAAGTGTTTTTTCTTTCTTACATACATCACGTCGGGGTTTCCCCAAAAATATATTGAATACATTTATTCACACGAAAAATATCTACAGGGCCTTCTACACAGTCGACCGACGTCGTTGCACGACATGAAAGCGATTGTCAAGACGTGGCGAAACCGGCTGCCCGTCGTCGCGGACCCGCTGTCGCACTGGGGCGCCATCTTCACCTGGCGCCAACACCACTACCAGTTCATCGCGTCGCACTACGACTCACAGAATGACCACGCCTCCAACCATAGCATGTTGGGAGTGCATGCTAGCGCGCAGGTACGATTGGGTTGGGTTTAGAAATCACAGGGTGTTATTATGATTTTGAAGATTATAACAAAATATGTTGTATCATTCAGATATTGATTCTGTTTAATATTTCCAGGCTATCATCCATTTTGCGAAAATCGCGAGGAAACACAATCTATCCGGCGTCTGTCTGGACTCGCTGCACAGAATATACACCATCCCGAGCGTGCCCATCGTGGACTGCTTCCAGAAGATAAGGCAGCAGGTTAAATGCCACATCCAGATGTCGTGGACCGAGGGCAAGGATGAATTGCAGGAGGGACTGGACATGATAGAGTCCACCAACTTTAAATACTTCACCAAGGAAATGACAGCGGAGTTTTATGCGTTCAAGGGGCTGCTACTGGCCCAGTTGGGTCGCTCCGAGGACGCCAATAAGGCGTTCGCTGCGGCCGTCCAGCTGCATGACACGTTGGTCAAGGCCTGGGCGCTGTGGGGAGACTATTTGGAGCAGATATTCACAAGAGACCCGCGACAGATACAAGTGGGCGTGTCCGCCATGACGTGCTTCCTGCACGCGTGTCGACACCAGAACGAGTCCAAGTCGAGGAAGTATTGTGCTAAGGTAATCCTTTGTTTAAATTAATCAGGTTGACGTATTAAATAAACTGCATTTATTTCCTTCTTAAGCTAATTAAAGGAAATAAATGCAGTTTCATTTTTTTTTCTTAAGCTAATTAGGTCAACATAATTTTCAATTATGTTGATTGGCAACATAAAGTTGTATAATGTGATTTTAATATAACCTGAATGAAATTTAATTCACCAGGTACTCTGGATGTTGAGTTTCGATGACGAGAAGAATAGTCTCGCGGAGGCGCTGGACAAGTACTCAGTGGGAGTGCCGCCGGTGCAGTGGCTGCCGTGGATCCCGCAGCTGCTGGCCTGCCTCGTGCAGTATGATGGCAACGTTATACTGAACCTGCTCAGTCATGTAAGTAGGGGAGACCGGGGCTGAAAGTTCCGATTTTCAAATAACATGTAATTGCATGATGAAAATGATAAGATACATTTTTAATATTTGCATATATCAAAGAACCTTAATCTGTCTCTGTAATAGTATAGTCATTTCTGCCAATATCTTAATAGTTTTTTTTCTACAGGCATATTTTTGCAAAATTTCGGATAACCTAACCTAATCTAACCTAACCTTTTTTTTTTTTTTTTTCCGGAGGGGGAAATGCATTACGCATACCACCCAGGCGCAGGGGGCGACCCGAGCGGTGATGTGGGACTCCCGTAGCTAATGAGACCACGGTATACCCACTAAACCCCCCCCCCCCCCCCCACATCTTCCGCCACGCCGCCTTTTGACGGGGCCACGGGAACGATACACACATCCGCGACCCCGCCAGCGGCCTGAACACTCCACGATGGGCGCACAACAAAACGTGCGCCCTCCTCCTCGGCCCCCACCAGGGCTGTAGCAGACGCCCCCCGAGTCTGCTACTTGGAGGCCATGTGGCACATCAGGTCTTTGGCTCTACCACCGACCACACCTCGGCCGCAGAGGATAGGGCAAGCGGCGCACCGTAATACCTACTTGCCTCTTCCTCTGCGGCCCCACCTCGGTGCGCATCCGCAGCGGACTCCTCCAGTCCGCTGGGAGCGCCCTCCTCGGGCCAGGCGGCGACACCGGCCGGCCCTGGTTGCCTCTTTGCTTCACCGCGGTTGTCCAAGCCGCGGTTACTAGAGCCCCACCGCCACGACAAGGCGTGCAACCATCGGGGGGAACCTAACCTAACCTAACCTAACCTAACCTAACCTAACCTAACCTGGGAACATTCAACCCCGCGTTGGGGCGAGTTGTTCCATGTGTGGGGCAAATTGTTCCGCTTGTATAAAATATGAGAATAATGTAGTTTTCTTTTAAACAAAATAGTCATTTTTAAAGTTTTATTTATTGTATGTTAATTCAGTGCTATAAACTACAAAAAAAAAAATATTTATCACAACAAAACTCTCGCTTTCTTGTAACTCTTCGTTTAGCTTTTTCTTAAGCTATTCCCTTGCCTTTGCCTTTTCCTTAATTATTGTTGTTTTCTTTTCCCTTGTTTGGAATGCCTTTGTTCTTCTTTGCTTTTTTTCTTGCTTGTTCTTCCGCCAATGCATTTTTTTCTGGCGTGTCAATCAAGTAAGGTACGTTGTTTCGAGGAACAACCAGCCCCATTAGGAGGGAACTTGTAGCCCCAAATTGAGTTTTTGTAAAAAAATTGTAATATAATTAAATAAACGAAATCAATTGAAAAAACATTCAAACAATAAGGTACCTAACTAATGCCACTCTTAAATAGTAAAGACGCAAATAAATCGGTCAATAATAAATAAAAATAGACCAAAAAGATTAAATACGAAAATATTTACTAAGGTGGTGTTCTAATAGCCGGTGTGCACAGCCACTTAACCGCCGCCGTCAGAGCAACTAAAATGGCCGCCAACGAGGCGCGTCACCTGATGCTTAAACGACGCATTTCACGAGTATTGATATCTTTTTCCTTTACAAAGTTATAACTGTCGGAACAGCTTACCCCGGGAACTTCCAGCCCCGATCTCCCCTACTTAATACTTTAGTTACTTTGGGAGGACAATGGCGTGTCTTTTAAAATAATTTAAGCTGAGGAACCAGTCTTAATCGCCTTATTATGTTCCTGCAGGCTTCAAGCATGCAATGCAAAGAATAGAAATACTTACGGAGCTTAGGCAAAAATGACAGAGTTCCTTTGTCCATCTGTCACTTTCTCAATTCTATAGAAACCCTCTATCCCTAACCTAACCCTCATCTATGTTGGCAAAGCTAAGCGTGCAGACTACCTTATTTTTACATTTTTATCGTTGTACTCAACACCGACACGTAAACACATACATTGACAAGTTTATTTGTTGTAGGTCGGGCGGCTGTACCCGCAGGCGGTGTACTTCCCCATCCGCACGCTCTACCTCACGCTCAAGATCGAGCAGCGCGAGCGACACAAGACTGCCGAGAACGCGCCCGCGGCTTCCGCAGTAAGATGCTTATAGTTTTTATTAAGTCTATCCTTAGTTTAATATCAGACTGGATGTAGATGTAGATGCTGGATGGGCGTAGTTTATGTTGAAACAATATCCTTAAAACTTGACTAATACTTTATTGTAAGATCATAAGCTTTTGTTATTATTGAGTGTCTAACTGTGAAAACGTGTTAATAGTGTTAAGAGTTTATGTAGTATTTTTAGATTGTTAATTAAATCACTGTATGTTTTCCTAAGAAAATAAAAATAAAATAAAATAAAATTATATCAAGAAAGGGTGGGCCGTATATAATCTTTTGTCTATTAGATACCTTGGAGACGTTGCTTAAAGACGAAACAGTGTATAATTTTATAGCTCTGGCTCGCTCTTGAATACATCCTGTAATATTATTTCTTCGAGGCGTAATCCTCGAAGCTGATAGAGAGATAATATTGCGTTGTCTTGCGTCCACGTGTCATCCGATTCTAGTTTTATAGTTAAATTCGTAACACATGTGTGATTATGTATATTTAGGCGGCCACCAAAGCGGGCGAAGGGGCGTCGACATCTGGGGCGGGGGGCGCGGCGGAGGCGGGGCCCATCAAGGCCACTTTGCCCATGTGGCGCTGCTCCAAGATCATGCAACTGCAGCGTGAGATACACCCGACTGTGCTGTCCTCGCTAGAGGGCATCGTTGATCAAGTGAGTCCCTTTCCACGTTGTTGCCTTTTCATAGTTACGAGAATTTTGTTCAAAATTATAACTTTAAGCCCCAATTACAACAACGTCTATTAGTGACTAACATCTTCTTAATATGTCACGTCTTCTCTTTCATTCATAATAAAAAAGAAAAAGGTATCGTGATACTAATTGGAGCGTTAACTTTAACAGTTGTTGGTGAAATTGGGGCTATATTGCGCAACTTATTATGTTTCTACTGTCCCAAGACAGCAACCACTACATGGTTATATGTGTGGTTGCTGAATGCCGACTTAACCTAAACAATATTTTAAGTGTTTTGGGCGTGGCAGTCACGTGACAATGACAACAATAATAATAATAATATTATTTATTTTCTCACCACAAAATTACACATTATTAAAGATTCTACATAAAACACAGGTTTTGTGGGAGACTGGTGCCTAAACTAGGCGTTGCCTGTATTTCAGGACACCAGAGACTCCGGACCATCTTGCAATACAGTAGAACACTAATTATTGCGACATTCATATTATTTTATAGTGAAGTCCAGATTTCATGTTAGTATTTTGAGTGTTTGCGAGGGTGTTAGTTGGTGCGTGTGCGCGTGTGCGTGTGGTGTGCGTGTGCGTGTGTGTGTGTGTGCGTGTGTGTGTGTGTGTGTGTGTGTGTGTGTGTGTGTGTGTGTGTGTGTGCGTGCGTGTGTGTGTGTGTGCGTGCGTGTGATTTTGTGTTTTTAATAATTATTTAGTCAGGGACCATTATAAGTTTTTCTGTCTCTTCATAATTTAAAGTTTGCAGCCATTCATTTAGTTTAATTTTACATACTGATTTTGTTGCAGGATAAATATTTATAATTTCATTGACCTTTTTATAGATGTAGTCTCCAATAAAACTAAAGAATCGGTTGGCAAAACAGGTGTGGAATATATGACTAGATGTGTTGGGATTGATGCGTCTTTTGCACAGGATGGATGGTGGAGTGTAAAGTCAGAATTGCATGGTGTTTTAGGATTGCTTGTGATATAAATAACTGACGTACGGTCAGGAATTTATGTTTCCTAAAGAGGTCTTGGGTTGGGAATCGAAATGTAAGGTTATTAGATACTTTTAATATAGCTCGCTGTGCACGCTCTAGTGGCAGCATAATGTTTTCGTAAGTGCCTCCCCACGTTGTAATACAGTAGGTGAGCACTGATTGACACAACGATAAGTATACAGTCCTCCTTAAAGCTTCACTGGCCACTTTTCTTAGATTCTTGAAGATGGGTATTAGCTTCCTTATTCGTGCAGTAAGTGTTTCAACGTGTGGGCGGAAACTGAGGGAGGAGTCTAAAATGACGCCTAAATATTTAATTTTTGTGATACGCATACAACGATGTGGTACAATGTACTAATGTTATATCTTTATACGAGCAATTCTTGTGTATCTTATATCTTTAAACGAGCAATTCTTGTATATATTATGTATTATCATTTTTAGAACATGTTATTTTATTCATGTTTTATCGAATAACGAGCAAAGCTCGCTCATTAACTGCGAACTTGCTTCGGACACTATCAAAACCAATACCCTTACAGATGGTGTGGTTCCGTGAGAACTGGTACGAGGAGGTGCTGCGGCAGCTGCGGGCGGGGCTGGCCAAGTGCTACGTGGTCGCGTTCCACCACCGTGCCGCCGCCGCCGCGGCCCCCGTCACGCCGCACACCCTCAACTTCGTCAAGAAGGTCGTCTCCACCTTCGGCATCGGGATCGGGATTAGTAAGTAATGTTACACTGAAGTCATATAAAATGTGACCACAATCTTTCAACTCAATTATTTAGATGAAGTAAAAAAGTATGCTTTACTTAGGTCAAATTAATACAATATATACATTTATAAATGCTATGTGAAAAAAGTAATCTTTCAAAAACATAGTACTGATTAAATTACTGTTTGATTTATATTTTAAGGGTATAACACACTAGGCTGAATTACGCCTTCGTAAATTCCGCCGCGTTTAAATTGCATACAAAATACGGGCCGAACGCGAGGGGTGACACACTATTACGTCGTATTTTGTATGCGTTTGACAGGTCAATACAATGCTGATGGACACTGAGTGTGTTACATAGTTTAGAAAACCTTTAGTTTGCAAAATCATTTGTGATATATTATTATATTCATAGAGTCACAATTTTACGTTTGTTTCTTTTTACCTTAATTTTTACACTTAATTTATCCATTACTGTAAAGCTCTTTGAGATTTTTAAGCCAAACATTAAAAACCCCCGCACTTTGTATGTCTGCAGAAAATATTTCAAGTTCTGCATTCTCTTCAGCCGCGTCGGAGAGTCTGGCGCGGCGGGCGCAGGCGACGGTGCAGGACCCCGTCTTCCAGAAGATGAAGAGCCAGTTCACCGCAGACTTCGACTTCAGCCAGCCCAACGCCATGAAGCTGCAGAACCTCATACAGAAGCTCAGGAAGTGGGTCAAAATACTAGAGGCCAAGACCAAGGTGCTGCCCAAGTAAGTTGACGGACTCGAGGTAAACTATTGTGATGTTCTTTTATGTCTATAGTTAGTATACTGTAGATTCACTTCACTGCTTGTATGTATAAGACATATCATTTACATTACATCATAATTTATATATTTCAAATTAAATTCCGTATATAACATTGTCATATTTTCCCTAGGTCCTTCCTGATAGAGGAGAAGTGCAGGTTCCTGTCGAACTTCAGCTTGAAGACGGCGGAAGTGGAGCTGCCCGGGGAGTTCCTGCTGCCCAAGCACACGCACTACCACGTACGGATAGCGCGCTTCATGCCGCGAGTCGAGATCGTACAGAAACACAACACATCCGCCCGACGTCTATACATACGGGGACACAACGGCAAGATATACCCGTACCTGGTCGTTAACGATTCCGGCCTGGGTGATGCCAGGAGAGAGGAACGAGTGTTACAACTGCTGAGAATGTTAAACCACTACCTCGGCAAGCAGAAGGAGACTTCGCGAAGGTTTTTGCATTTCACCGTGCCGCGAGTCGTGTCCGTCTCCCCTCAGATGCGCCTGGTCGAGGACAATCCGAGCTCCATCTCTCTACTAGATATTTATCGAACTGAATGTGCAAATAGGTATGAATTAAACTGTATCGGTAATCGACCGTAATTTACAACTTGCAAAATATTTAATACCGTTTTTGGAGCTTGCTCTTGTCTATGGTTATCAATCTGTTGTATTATCGTTTATGTTGTGATCAAGATATTTTCTTTTATGAATACAAGTGTTAGTGTCTAAACACACTAGGCTGAAAAAACGCGGACTACTGATGACACTTATTGTGAAATATTTATGAAAATGTATTATGAAACTATATCAGGGGTTTGGAGTACGACGCGCCGATAGCGCGGTACTACGAGCGGCTGGCGGCGGTGCAGGCGCGCGGCTCGCAGGCTTCGCATCAGGTGCTCAGGGACATATTTCGGGAGGTAGGTTGCGATGATTTTAGCTTTTTTATTTCGTAGTTTGAAGAGTGACAAAGTAGAGAATTATTACTATGAATTGCCCAGCAGGATTAGCATGGCCACAGTAGAAATGCGAAAGAATAGAAACGCTGACAGTTTTTACGGACAAACGGACAGATTTCCTTTGTTATTCCATTACCTTGTTTATTTTACCGCAAGAATAAACCTTTCTATGATGGCCATGCTAAGCCTGCAGGTAGGTAGAGATTTTGCCACATAGCTGTTAGCGGTAACCCCAAATAGCTCTCATGGTATTTAATGTTGCATTATGTTTATAAGCAGTTCTGCCGTATTATTTCTTTGAACACTCCTGGTAATTTAATTTGCATGACATTTGTATCGTTATTCGTATTGCAAAGTTTACTCGCGATCTACGAGGATCCAAGAGTTCGGGGTCCAGGGTTTTTCATAGTCGAGTGCCGCCTCGCACTGACCCGCTTTTTAGTTTTCTATTTATTCCTCGGAGCTTACGTGCGGAGTGTGTGTGTACATCGGTAACTCTGTCCAGTAGGCTATTTGACAGTAATAATTTTTTTGTGATTATTGATGATGATGCTTTTGCCTAAAATGATAGTTTTTTTATGTGATTTACATAAGTTTTAATAAAAATAATAAGAACGAATATATCCAAAAACACAAAAATATGTTGTGCTTTTTGTTTCTTGCGCCACTTATTCGAAAACGATCCGGATTGGCTAATGTCATGATGACGTCATAGGCGAGTAATGTCGTTTACACAACAGATTGAAATATACATTGGTCCACACGCTAGTGACGTCACTTACAAGGCGCGACTCCATATTATTGCCGAATGAAGCGTGTCTGCGGCTTATTCGAATTTTGAATTTTTATTTACATGTTTCTTACGTATTTCGTATTTTAAAATAAAAAAAAAAATACTTTCGATGAACTTCTTAATCGCAACCAAGTAATTCAAGATAGAAATTAAAAATCTGTCAAAATACCCTATTTGGGCGTCGTTAACGACCTAATAAATAAACAATATGAGCTAGCTTATATTATTGTTTCTCTTATCTTACTAATCAAAACTAGGTGCAAGCGAGCATGGTGGGCGTGGGCATGGTGAAGTCGTGGGCGCAGGGGGCGCTGGAGTCGCCGGCGGAGTACTGGACGTTCCGCAAGCTGGCCACGCTGCAGCTGGCGCTGGCGGGCGCGGCGGAGTACGCTCTGCACCTCACCCGCCTCGCGCCGGACCAGCTGTACGTGCATCGCGACTCCGGCCTACTCAATGTGGCGTACTTCAAGTTCGACGTTGACGATACTACAGGTATGACGCATTTGTCCTGTGCTAGACAGATCCGGGACATCCCTCCGTATACGGCTAAAGGCAAACCGCAGGTGGTTTTAGTGGGTAAGCCCGGCGTTTCTCATCGGGAGTCCCACACACACCCGGGGTGCTTCAGCTTAACTGAGGCATATCCCCGACCCGGAGCACCCATAAAGGATTTCTCCTGCGCATCAAAAAAAATAAATAATATGACACATTTGTTGTTGCCGGTTCCACTCTATGACAGTAATGACGCGTTTGTCATTACTGTCATCGAGTACTTACTATAGACATCGGTAGTCAAGGGTCGTCTCGCTGGGGTTGTTCCTGAAGTGGTGGGCATTACGTAGACTCAAATGTGTTTGGAAAATAATTATTATTAATAGTCTATACCAGTTGTTACTTGAAATTAAATACTCGATTCAACATTTTTATTGCTTTAGGTACCAGTTTAGCAATTAAGCGCGATATGTTGATATTTAAACGCTCCTGCGCGTTCATTAGCTCGTTTTATTAGCCCGCCCCGAGCAGGTTTTCGCTTCCTTCACAAAATAAAACCAATCCAAAGTAATACATAAATGCAGATATTTTCCTCTATACGGACTTTTAAGGTTAACCAGTAACATTACAATGTATCATGAATTCCTGCCGCATGACATAATTTGAGAACATATAAACTTTAGAAAAGTCTTAATCAAGTGGTGACATTTGAAAATAGATAACCGCTCCTTAATTGGACCTTTGGTGTGTTATGTTTATTTTTGTTGGTAAGTACATAGAAACAGCCTTATAAGACATATATGACGATGTTGGGTGGAAAAGAAAAGTGAGAGGAGTTTTCTGACAGCCTTCGATTTTTAAAACAAGATATTCGCCTACGCCATATCCGCGATACTTAATCATAAAAGATAAGGTTCGGACGTAGGAGTTTATACTTCATCTTGGAACAGTCTGTTTTGGAGATTTTTGCCATTTTAATCGTGCTGCCGTCAGCCTTAAAAGTTAATTAGTGGGGAAATGTTAAAGCAAATTAGCTCCTAAACTAGTGAAGGATATATTTTGGCAATCATTCATCAATCATAATCCTCTTACTTTGAAATACTTTGATAAAGACAAAAGGAATCATAATGACGTATTTCCTTTTTGATTATTTTATAAAAAATATGCAAAATCTGATAACGTACTTTGCGTTTGACAACAGAGAATGCACAATATCTGCTGTTGTATAGCTGCCGCAAAGCCTGTTACCACGCACGGAGTAGAACTTAAACTCGTCTAAAATAATATAGCATCTATAACGTAACATATGTTAACTCTGTCGTAAAAGATAGCCTTAGTTTCTACAAGATGTAACAAAACTACAAAGGTGACCGGCCTGACCGAGCATACCATCTCGCTCGGTCGGAAGATCTTCCTTTGCGGCCTCCACGCATATTCCCACAACTCTGTCGTAAAATATATCCTCAACTTCTAAACCTTATCTTGTTTGTCAGGCGAGCTGGACGGCAACCGGCCGGTGCCGTTCCGTCTGACGCCGAACATTGCGGAGCTGGTGACCAACATCGGCGTCACCGGGCCACTTACTGCCTCCATGATCGCCGTGGCCCGCTGCCTCGTCACACCCAACTTCAAGGTCAGTCAGATTTAATACGCAACACGAAAGCAGCTTCATTTCTTTAGATCCAGTCCGATGGCCTGATTAAAGTGCTGAATCTAAATTCATTTTCCAATTTCGATATTGGAAAATGCATTTTGATTTCTAATATTCGACATTTCCAATTTAAAAAAATCGAATGATTAATATCTTGAGTCTTCGCAGCAATGTACTGCCGAAACAGGAGTTACTTAGTGTTTTAAAAATCATTCCTATTCACTTCTTTTAAATTCTTATAATAATTATTTAAAAAATGATTATGGTGAAAATATTACAATGCGTCGTCTTATGTTCGTTATGTTCTTTTAACATTCTTGTCGCAAAATAATGTCGAACCAACGTTTTGATGATAGATAACGTAGACTGCGCTGAACTAGGAACAAAGTTGTATTTATTAGTATGTATACTACTTTCAAAAATTATGTAGACCTAATTTGGCGATGCGGCCGTTCTGTCGAATACCAAACGAGTCTACAGATATTTTGAATATGTATTTTTAATATGTGGTAAAACCCACAGTTTCCTAGTAATACCTCAAACTAGTGTTATATACATAGTATGAATCATTCGTTTTATTCCTAACTTGAAATTATTACCATATAAAATTTTATGAATATCGAAATGAAACAATCACAAATACACATTTATTAATTTATAATTATTAAAATTAAAATATAATCCTTATGAGCCATTCCTTTACCTCATTATTAATTACCTACAAAATTATTTAAGCTACAGCTATTTCGCAATAAAACTCGATTTTTGCAAACATTTTAGTATTAAGATTCAATATATTACTTATAATCTAAATAATAATAAAAAAATTCTTTGAATGTTTAGCAGTTATTACTAATCATAATACTTAAATTCAGTTTATTCAGTGTCTACTCCTTCAACAGATACAATCGATCCTGCGGACGATACTGCGCGACGAGATGGTGACGGGGTACCGGAAACGGATAGAGGACAAGTCGGGGCTGGCCACCGCCGACACCAAGCCCATGGAGATGGACAACGAGACCATCATCAATATGGTCAACAAGGCCGTCACCGTCATCATGAACAGGCTCAACTCCCTCGCCCAGTTCGATGGCCCCGACTCCAAGGTGGCAACCCTGGTCACCGCTGCCAACAGCCACGACAACCTCTGCCGTATGGACCCCGCATGGCACCCCTGGTTGTAAGCGACCTTAACCTGGTTGGTTCTATGGTGGCAACCCTGACTGTACTACATATACTTCGTTATGAAGTGACAACCCTGACGATAATATGGCAAGCCCTGCTAAACGGCTATTACTCTGAATATCTTGCCGATTGGTATCTCTGGATGTGGTTGAAAAAAGCAGAGGGAAACAAGTGAAATCTAATGAGATGAAATGTAACATGTAAACACATTTTATATTTTTATGAATGACACTCACTTACAGAAGTTACAGAGCATGTTGGTATTGTCCATTGGAAAAAAATTGCAGACCAATCACGTTGTCATTGTCCATCGGCAATTGTTTTAATGTATGAAAACGACAGAAGATGTAATAACGACTACATCTAAGGGGCATTAGGAAAGCATTTAAGTGGGGGGACTGGAGAAAATTTTCTATTACGTAGTCCCAACCGAATTCTACTCTTTATAAGAATAATTATTGTGTAATGATTTGTTTATATGAGTGCGGTAAATGCACAGGAGCCGGGGTTGAAAATCGATATTTTATTTATATCGAGTCGTTATATTGATTCCTATACAATCACCCGTGAATTACGTACATATTATCTCGATTATCCGAAATCCGTACTAGCTTAATCGTTGGTAGATTCTTGATAACGTATTTGTATTTTAGTCTACGGATTATAATTGACTGAATGTGATTTGTTTTAAGCGTATTAGACGTACTTTTAGTTTGTAATTATGATAAGTGAATTTTTAGTGTCGAAGGGCGCTAATAAAATTTATGAATAAAAGTTGCGTCTTTTTATTCTATTACGTGCTATCTACTGAATTCCCCTAAAATTGCATTTTTATAATTTTTTAAAATCTAGTTTGCTATCAAAAGTGACGTACTTATGAGAGTAATTTATACGTAGCGGTACATAATTTAAAGTTATATTACATTTTTGATATTTAAAATGACTAATTCATTTGTTACAATTCTAATAGTCGCAGAACGCAGTTTATTATTTTGATAGCGTATAGTCGGCAGCCTATGCTGGTCGACTTTTTACAAAGCGGACACACTTCCGCTCTCTAATTACGACGTTTCCAGCATACATATAACTATACCTACCTATTCTTAACGCTATGAAATATAATATTTCGCTAATGCCTAATCATACAAATCAGCTATATGAAAATTATTACTACGAGTATGTTGTTCATGTAAAGTAAGTTTTTATTCATATTATATTGTTCTTACCACTTTTATAATATCTGAATGTATCGCTCGTCCCATGCTAAGTCAAGTCAGCCTCAGCTGGTTATTTTCGTACGGACCTGTTTTGAATAAACACAAAAACAAAAGTTTTATTAAAGAAGGAGGTTATCCTTATAAGTGCATAGGAGTAATAAGTGAGATTTGCCGCGTGGTTACCGTGCCGACCTCAACAACATCCGACATTGAACTTGACCGAATAAGGTCATTCGAGTAATTTTGTGTATAATAAAGCCTTTACCAACAGAATACAATGCAGATAACTCCTTTTAAAGTAAACATTAGGTTTACTTAATGGTGTGTTTCACGACGTTATCGGAGAGCTTGTTCGCATGTTTTAGTTTTCGATACTTTGACTATACTTCTTCGCGGTTTAAAATATTGTAATAGTGAGGGAGCGCTAGAACAAATTTTTTTGTGATTACTAACAAGCAAATTTTTTGTGAGTAGCTTCATTTTGATAAGAAAAACAACTTTTTTATCTGCGAAAAATCTTGAAAGTGGCAGCTAACAGTAACAGGGATAGAAAGGATTTCATACTTTGATCTGATGGTATTAAAATATGGATTGTTCAATTTGTAGGACAATGTTACTCTTAAATGATATAACTATTAACCTACCAATATAAAAAAATCAGCTGGTTAGGGTTCCGTTTTAGGGTTCTGTAATCAACAAAACTTGGTTGACTACGGTACCCTAAAATGGAACCCTAACCAGCTGATTTTTTGTATATTGGTAGGTTAATAGATATATAATTTAAGAGTAACATTGTCCTACGTATAGAACAATCCATATTTAAGGACCATCAATATTCAACCATTTCTATCTCTGTTAGCTACCACTTTCAAGTTTCACGATTTTCCGCAGATAAAAAGTTGTTTGTCTCATTAAAATGAAGCTACTCACAAAAAATTAGCTTGTTAGTAATCACAAAAAATTTGTCCTTGGGGTCCCGTACTATATATTTTAAATTAACAAAAGCCCGCACAGTAAATTATTATAATACTCAAATACATACAAGTATTAATTATTCGTAAACTCAACTGAATAAAATCTCTTCTATTCTGACAAAAGATGCAGTTTTGCAGTAGCGCTAAATTATTGGGCAAATACAAAGGCGGTACAAAAATGGTAAAGGGTCTCCGCCGAACTCATATGTCGAAATACAGTATAGATATGAGAATGCTATTTAGGGCAGTTTGAAATAGAAGGCCACCCTTCTACTTTATGCTTATCGTGGCACGACACGCCTAGACTGGCTGAGTCCCACAGACACTGAGTCCCGTGTTCTATACTTTTCTAATCCATGTTTTCAATAACTTATGTTTTTTTACGACCTAAGCTGTGATTGTCTCATTTACAATCAAAAATAGGATTCATTAGAATTTACAATAAATTAATTACAATTACCTTATATTGTTGGTGGATAAGAGAGGTCATCAACTTACATTTTCTCGATGAAAAGAGTAGAGCCTACTCTATCTATTAAAGTTTAATAGATAAAGTAGGAATACTTCAGTCGGAATTTCCAGGAATTGCTATTGTATTCTATTGTTGTCGCGATCACCGGTGCTCGCGCGGGGCCTGAAGGATTAAACACAAGATTCTGTTGTACTATTGGTATATATATAACCTGCGTCTTTATCTAATCGCGTGTTAAATATACATCGGGTACACGGGTTTTTGTGGGCAACTGTCTAGTAAATAGAGATCTACAGGAGAAAGTACTTGAAATGAAACGCGGTTAATTCGTCTCCTGCCTATCTCGTCCGATCGCTAGATAGTAAAACCGATTTCATCGCGCCAACGACTAACAATGGGAAAGAAAGTTTCGTAATTGTAGGATAATACAGGGACGTGTCCATTCAGTCGGGCACGCAACGATCCGCTCGACATGATGTTACTTTTTTAAAATGCTGAGACTTTTTTTTATACAATAGGTGTAACAAAACTAAGCGATTATACTTTACGGTGTGTATGGGTCCGATATAATATAGAATTCACTGGAAAAGAAGCAGCGCTGAAAGATGATTTTTTCGTGATTTGTATGGGCAAGCGCTCCAGCGTCATGAACAAAACGAGTTTAAAAAAATTAGTCTTAAAGCGCTACTACTTTCACAGCGAATTCTATAATACAGAGACCCGTGCAGACCCTAAACTACACCATGTATTCATATTTTAAAAAAACCTCAGCATATAAAAAAGTGTCATTTTTTAAATATCGTACACGTAAAGGATCTTTAAATTCTATGTGGTGTTGCAAATAATGCGTTATTTTAAACTCTACATAGAGAATCGTGGTTGGTGTCACGTACTCCAATTTTTCCAACTTTTCACGATTGTTACCAAATGTCATAGACTAATGTCGATAATAATAATTATTGGTATATTCATCGAAAGAGATGAAAATAGTAGAGATCAATTACATAACATGGCGCGCCCCTCCAAAATTCAAAACGTTTGAAGTGCGTTGTCAAAACGTTTGAAGTGCGTTGTCTTGCGCGGTAGGCTAGTTATGATTAGTTGACCAACAAATCTTGGTAATAAGTGACATTAAGTGAAATATTACGTGTACTGTGATTGGTTGAATACTTACTACATACAAACTCTTTCATTAGGATGATGACTACACACATTGAAACAGCCATTTGGAGGGGCGCGCCATGTTATCGTAGTTGATCTCTAAGCAACTTAACATTTATGGACATTAATAATTGATAACTTTATGCATTTACAAAATATACTTTAGTTGGCCTAAGAATGGAAAGAAGGTTTTACGACAATAGACAGAATAGTCAATAACCTCTGTAAATCAACTGTAAATAATATGTTTTAGATTCACGTCTGCACCGTAGAATGTGCTAATTGAAAATCATATTCAAGTAAATGCCGCATGCCTCTGTCAAGTGGCAATAATTGTGAATTGTTTAGGGGTTCGTTGACATTTATAATATTAGTTTTGTCACGAAGACCCCGATAACGGTCTAGCCATGGTGATGATGAATATATGCTAATGATTATGACCAATTACATAAACTTATTTGAATATAAACCGTAATTCACTATAAGTTTACCGTAACTTTTGAAAATGTAGAGAAGTCGGAGTCTAAGCAACATAGTAGAGTCTTTTAGCATTGTTTAAAATAGTGTTATTATTTGCATTACAACAATAATGTTCAATATTGTAGACTTATAGCACATCATATTTTAATAATTGGAAAATTTTAATACATTTTCTCCCACTCATCCTAACTCATCGAAGAGGAGAGTTGGCAAAGCTGGAGGGTAGGGGGCTCTACATTTTAGGTTTTTTATTTTTTACATTAATTTTGTGTGTTTTGTTGTGTTATATTTCATGTAAAGTGTATAATTATTCGTTAAATCGCTTTATTTTGTAAAAAGGTGACGTAAAAAGAAACTAAGTAGACCATAAAACTATAGATAGATACCTATTGTAGTGTTCAATCTCTACACTTGTTGTAGTTATGTAGTGGAAAAATGTAGTGTGGATGTAGGTTGGGTGGCTGGAGCTGAGGCCGTCGGTCGTGGCTGCGCGCCGCGGAGGTGCCGGCTCGGGAGCGCCGGGCCGCGGCGGCGCGGAGCCCCGGCCCCCGCCCCGCGCGCGCCCGCCCGCGCCTCGCCGCGAGCGAGCGATTCAGTACGCTCCGTGGCGTCGTCTACGGCACCGGTACGTCGCGCGCCCCTGCCCGGCACCGACGGTGTCCGACCTCTGAATTCCGACCGCCTGTGACATTCGAAAACCCCGCCCCGTGCATTTTCTCGAGTTGCATTTCGATCAGTGCGAAGATTCCGCCGCCGGCGACCGACCCGAGGCCGAGCCGTCGACTCCTCCCGAGTTTATTTATGTTGTCGTTTTGGTGTGGTGAATATTTGTGCCGTCGACGATAACCGGATTATCTGTGCGCTCGAGCTAGTGGATTCTCCCGTTCGGCGCCGGCTTTTCCTCGAGGTGAGTGAAATTTTCTTTTTGCGAGTTGTCTTTTGTCCTCCGGAACGGACGACCGCGACCGCTCCTCCTCGCGGCTACGTGGCGGTCCTCGCGGCTCCGGCACGATCTGGAACATCGATCGAGACCGCGAGATGGGTACGTCGATGAATCATATCAATGTGGCATCGGTGCTGGATCTCGGCCGTACGTCGGAACGTTCGCTCGTATCGCCGTGACGTCACTCGGTCCCGAACGGTCCGGAAAAATTGTGCTCCCCGGCCGGGGAATCCCGGGAACGGTCGGAGTCTTATAAGAATGCTATCGGCCCGCGATCATATGTGTCGATTCCATATGGCCGCGGGTACTCGCAGGTTGACGACACGAAGGAGAGCGGGCCCGGGCGCGGGGCGTGCGCGGCCGGTCAAGCGACCGCATTCCATATGGGATGCCGGACTACACGCAATGTCAGCGCGACTAGGAGCCGTCGCCGCGCGCCTCCCGTCGCTCCCGATGCATATTCGCAACGACGTGCGGAGGAATGTGCATCTCCAATTGAGAATATTAGATAGTATTGGACGAAGTCTGCGCCACGGTGGGCGGCGATTGACGTGCCGGCGCGAGTCTCGTGTGTCATGCCCGATGCCACCCACGTTATAATTTCATTGTGTAGCTATCACCACTGTAAACATATTGATACTCAAACTGTGCCATATTTGAGCACCGGCTATAGTCAATTAATTGAGATGCTCGCAGAACTGACCCACTTTGTTGCATTCGCGAGCTTTATCTTGGTAGAGTTTGCTCTACTGTTTCTCCGTAGAGAATCAACACCAACATATTATTTATAAGTATTTCGCTAGAATAGGGATGATGAAAAGGTCAAAGATTACCGAATTTTGTCAATAAAATAAAGAAATCACGGTAAAAAATAAGTGTTCCCAAAATTTCAGCTTGATAGCATTTGTATTTTTTTTTGTTATGCGCCTTCAAAGTTGGATAATCAAGTCGATTTTTTTTTCAATTAAATTTCTTAATATTTGTATACCATTCGAACGAACTTATGCAATTAAAAGCAATTTTTGTTATGAAACCACTTTCATAAACGCAATTTTTAATATACCTACCGAGCAAAATTCTCTCCCGATGCATAAAAACTACGATTTGAAAAGATTGACTTTATTCTTTCGTAGCACTTTGTATGGAGCGTTTCGGGCAGGTCTATTTTATGAGATGTTTGAATTGTCATAATTATCTTGGTGAATATTTAAGCTATCAGAGTCATGCTTTCAGCGATGTTTCTATTTTTTAAGGGTCTTTCAATAATTACCAATAAGAAAAAAAAATTAGTCATCATGCCTATTGTTTACGATGAAGTGTCGACAAAAACTGTTTTTTTTTTTAAATGAAATAAGGGGGGCAAACGAGCAAACGGGTCACCTGATGGAAAGCAACTTTCGTCGCCACTCGCAGCATCAGAAGAGTTGCAGAGATGCGTTGCCGGCCTTTTAAGAGGGAATAGGGTAATAGGGGAGGGTAGGGATGGGAAGGGAAGGGAATAGGGTAGGGGATTGGGCCTCCGGTAAACTCACTCACTCGGCGAAACACAGCGCAAGCGCTGTTTCACGCCGGTTTTCTGTGAGAACATGGTATTTCTCCGGTCGAGCCGATTATAAAATGTTGGTGTTATTATTGATTGATTGAGTCAGAACCCCTTTACATGTTTACTACTTAATAAATATTTAGCTTTGTTTTCAAAATTGTAGGGCAGTTTTTGATGAGAGCTTATTGAAAAATTTCTAATAAACATAAGGCTCACTGTCAATTCCTCTAATACCGGGGTAATTTCAGATTGTAATCTATATTCTAATGCTCGCTCGATTTGATTTGATTTGTAATGTACTTTGTTTGTATTTCTTTTTATTGTCTCATGTAAGTGAATTTATGTAAATTCTTAATGAGAATAAATGTCTTAAACCTTAAACCTTAATTGGAATAAAACATCCTGATCTTTTTTTTCCTTATAGCGACTGATTCTGTGTGTGAAACATGCAAACATATAAATCCAATGATCAAGGATATTTTTTGAAAATCTGCTGTCAAAATTTGCCATCAGATTCTGGTAGACAATATTATACAATATACATAGTTTTAATAAAACAAAACTACGTGTAAAACTTTTACTATACTATCTTTATCAGTCATTAACCACTCTTTTTAATGAATAAACTACACATTAAAATGTGAATAAACATACATATTTTTATTTTGTTGTCTCACTAACTGAATCTGGAAATATAACTTTTGCTGAAATTTTAAACGATATACGTGTAAAAGAAAAAATGCAAATTGGGTTCATTTTTATGCAGTTATTCAAGCACTTTTGTTATTAAAAATAACTTCCTGTATTTAAGAGCCCGGGTAACCCTCGAAATTCTCATACATACGTAATACCAAAATCATTTTGTCATACGAAAATATTTAACATGTTTGATTTATTTTTCAGCATACAATAGTAATTACCTAGGTTCCTGAACAAAAATTAACTTCAAAATATTTAAACACTAAAAAAATTTTTTTTGAGTAAAATTTTTTTTTACTAAATTTACTACTAAATATTTAAACACTAAAAAATAGAGTAAAACACTAAAAAATATATAAAAAAATAGTAAATATACTACAAAATATTTCAACTCCAAAAAATATTTTTTAGTATTAAAATATTTTGTAGTAAATATACTAATTATTTATAAATTTTTTAATGTTTTACTCTATTTTTTAGTGTTTAAATATTTAGTAGTAAATTTAGTAAAAAAAATTTATACACAAAAAAATTTTTTTTAGTGTTTAAATATTTTGAAGTTAATTTTTGTTCAGGAACCTAGGTAATTACTATTTTATGCTGAAAAATAACTCAAACATGTTAAATATTTTCGTATGACAAAATGATTTTGGTATTACGTATGTATGAGAATTTTGAGGGTTACCCGGGCTCTTAACATCTATCATTCGTTCACTTTAGGTATAATTGTTATAGTATAACGTGTTTTACTTATCAGTACTTTAATATATAGTTACTTTGAGTAATACCGACTCTATAAGTATCTTATGGTTTCTACCGTCACGTAGGTAGGGCAGTTAAGGTGACGCCGCGTTAAAGTAAGAAACCGTGTTCGATATGTTTCAGATTATATAGAAAACAAGCAATGGAACAGCAAAAAATGGAAAGGGCGTAAGCAACAAAATGGTTTTTGTCGCGTAATTTAAAAACAATAAATACATTTCATATAAGCTATGCACATATTAAAGTGTATGCTTCAACCAATTTATGTACAAATTTTGGAACCTTAAATCACCCTCCTCTGTTGGAAAAATAGGAATCTCTTTTTTTACAGAGGTCTTTTCGATTGCTAATTCTGTGTTATAAAAGTTGTCCAATCGTGTTATGCTATGGGCAATTCAAAGACAAAGACATGATGAATACTGACAATGAACTTTAGTTTCTTAGCTTTAGTCATTGCTGAGAAAAATCGGCATCGCTACAGCCAAATTATCAAGGCGTCGCCTTAAAAAGCGGGATGTTATTGACAATGTATTTTGTATTTTATTTAAGTGTAACTAAACTAAAAATATATATAACTAAGTAACTCACCTATTAACCTAACTTAAAAAAGACATAATTTATTATCTATACTAATATTATAAAGCGGAAGAGTTTGTTAGTTTGTTTGTTTGAACGCGATAATCTCAGGAACTACTGGTCCGATTTGAAAAAATTTTCAGTGTTAGATAGCCAATTTATCGAGAAAGGCTATAGGCTATATTTTATAATGCTAAGACTAATAGGAGCGAAGAAATAGAGGAAAATGTGGAATGTTCAATATTTAGAGAATGGGTAGGTACCTGGTTATTTTATAGCCAAGGAGTGAATAAAAGCCCTAAATTTTAAATTAAATACGACTATATTGTAAATCTAAATATAAAAGTTGTTTATGGATTTTCGCTGTACTTAATTGTTTTTTGTGTCTATTATACAATAATTGTTTGTATTAAGAAATATTTTTATAAATTTATCTTAGTTTCTGCCCATCTAGGACTTCTTTTTCGTATAACCCTAAATATTGAGTAAATTTCATAATGCGTATCACGGTATCACAATTACAAAACATGTAACTCGCTGTTCATCTGGCCGATAGTTGCCGTACGACCGGAGATAATGCGTGCTATATTTCGAACCGTTTCGTCACATCTTCCGGATTGTGCCCTACTGCCATTATGTAAAGTGGCCCCATCTACGTGTTTATTTAACGCCCAGAGTTCAGACGAATCTTGACTCCCTACGAATTGTAGCTCCTGGTTTAAAATGTATGTGCTTCTTGGTTAGCGTAGACTGTAGAGAATATAGAGACTCGGGTAAAGTAGAGAGGGTTTTCTGAGTATTATTTATCTGTAAACAGTAAGGTTGAGTAATAGGTGGATTAGCAGTTGATCACACTATAATAAATCAAGCATTTGGGCTTGCGCTATCAAGTAAGGTAAATATAATCTATACTAATATTATAAAGCGGAAGAGTTTGTTAGTTTGTTTGTTTGTTTGAACGCGCTAATCTCAGGAACTACTGGTCCGATTTGAAAAATTCTTTCAGTGTTAGATAGTCCATTTATCGAGGAAGGCTATAAGCTATATTTTATCACGCTAAGACTAATAGGAGCGAAGAAATAGAGGAAAATGTGGAAAAAACGGGGGAAAAATAATTTGAAAGGGCTTATTTGAACGCGCTAATCTCAGGAACTACTGGTCCGATTTGAAAAATTCTTTCAATGTTAGATAGCCCATTTATCGAGGAAGGCTATAGGCTATATTTTATCACGCTAAAACTAATAGGAACAAAGAAATAGAGGAAAATGGGGAAAAAACGGGGAAAATTATTTGAAAGGGCTTATTTGAACGCGCTAATCTCAGGAACTACCGGTCCGATTTGAAAAATTCTTTCAGTGTTAGATAGCCTATTTATCGAGGAAAGTTATAAGCTATATTTTATCACGCTAAGACTAATAAGAGCAAAGAAATAGAGGAAAATGTGGAAAAAACGGGGAAAATTATTTGAAAGGGCTTATTTGAACGCGCTAATCTCAAGAATTACTGATCCGATTTGAAAGATTCTTTCAGTGTTAGATAGCCCATTTATCGAGAAAGGATATCAGCTATATTTTAAAACGCTCAGACTAATAAGAGCGAAGAAATAGAGGAAAATGTGGAAAAAACGGGGGAAATTATTTGAAAGGGCTTATCTTACGAACTACTAGAGCAATTTTTCTGTTATTTGGGTCAGATAGGAAGTAAATCACGTGAAGGATCATAGGCTATTTTTTGTGTACTAATTTGTCTGTGAAATATCTAATTTACGCGGGCGAAGCCGCGCGGAACGTATATTTTAATAATAAAAATGAATCCATATACTTTCCTTGGTTACGACATCACACGTAAAAAGCTGGACCGATTTTGCTGAAATTTGGTATGGAGAATGGAGATACTTTGAGTGTCGGGAAGGACAAGGGATACATTTTGTCCCAAAAAATGTACGGTTCCCGCTCAATAAACTTTTATGATTTTCGCCTAAGCTATTCAATCTATTTTGCTGGGTATAGAGATACTTTGAGTCCCGGGGAAGAACATAGGATATATTTTGTCGCAGAAAAATGTACGGTTCCCACAAAAAGGATCTTTGTGATTTGCGCGTTAACTATTTAATCGATGTACGGGAACAACTATAATGCTTAGCACAAACTACGCGTCAGTGACGGAGCGTCGAGTTGCGTCAAGTTGTCAAATGTGTGTTTTGTATACAAAAAAAAAGGTTTGTGCTAAGCATAAACTGAAGTCCACGTGGACGAAGTCGCGGGCAACAGCTAGTATTATATTCGTAGCAGCAAGCTAGAGTTAGATGACCACAAAATAAACATTTATAATCCCTCATCTGATTAAGGGCCCGTTCTTCCAAATTCATGTTTCTAGAATGAGTAATTTTTAAGGAAAGCGTCATTCAAAAAAAACTGAAAAATATATACATGTATAATAGATACATCTTTTAACTAATGACTTTTTTTGGTTAGAAACACAATACATACTCGATAAAAAAGGGAACAAATATAATGACCACCAAAAAATGCACTGATACCCTAAACTTGTTTACCAAAAAAAGATATTGAACAAAAAAAAAAGTCTAAAATTGCAATACTACCAACTATTTTAGTCATAACAACACTTCAAATTGTAATCGAACACCAGATATAGTAAATGATCACCAAATATAGTAAATGGCCACCAAATACCGTTGTAGCGGTACAATTCGCCTAACATTCCTGCATCGCGATATCGAAGTTTTCTAAGCGCGTCGGTATATATACGACAGCTGAATTGTATCACGTGGGCTTCGGCCTGACCGGGCATACCACCTCGCTCGGTCGGAAGATCTTCCTTTAGCGTCGCCACACATTATTCCCACATTGGTGACCCTCGACAGAACACGCCTCCTTCATCATCATCACTCCCCGCCCCTCCGCACCGCGCCAGCCAGCATCGCCTCATCGGGTACATCGTCCACTAGCCGCAACGTACCGCGGCCTGGGCGACTCCGCATCGGCATCATCGGGCTTTCTCACTACACCGACCGGTCAGCAAGCAGAGCACATCTCTCCTGGTCAGCACGTAGCATCGGCCCCGCACGGCAGCTTATCCGACTCACTGGATCCCGTGCAGCAGCTTACAGTTCCGACTCACTGGGACTCACTGCAACAGTTCCGACTCACTGGAACTCAATGGCACTGGCGACTCAAGCGACAAGACTTCAAGATTCGACCTCCGGTCTTCGGGGGGGAGTGATGTAGCGGTACAATTCGCCTAACATTCCTGCATCGCGATATCGAAGTTTTCTAAGCGCGTCGGTATATATACGACAGCTGAATTGTATCACGTGGGCTTCGGCCTGACCGGGCATACCACCTCGCTCGGTCGGAAGATCTTCCTTTGGCCTCCACATATATATCCCACACCGTAAATGATCACCAAATAAAGTAAATGATCACCAAATATAGTAAATGACCGCCAAATATAGTAAATGATCACCAAATAAAATTATTGCCAAATCCTTGTGAGCAAATCAATGCAATTTTTCTGTCCAAATAAATCACTACGATTGACAAAAATGTAATTAGACCTAAAATTGTGTTTTTGTATGGGTTGGGACTTGGGAGCCCCCTTTAATTTTTTTAAATACTATTATTAATTATTGAAGTAAACATATAATCAAGGCCTTTGCAAAAATATCAACGTGCCTACTGGTTGCCATCATTGATATCGAGCAAAAAAGGCCAAAAAAATCACGTTTGTTGTATGGGAGCCCCCCTTAAATTATAGCGGCGACAGATATACACAATCTGTTAAATTTTCAGAAGTCTAGCTGGAGCGGTTCTTGATATACAGCCTAGAGAAAGACAGACTGACGGACAGACGGACAGACATCGAAGTCTCAGTAATAGAGTCCCGTTTTTAGGGTTCCGTACCCAAAGGGTACAAACGGGACTCTTTTACTAAGACTTGCTATTGCTAAATAAAAATATATTTGGTTATAATTTTACTTTAAAATGTTAACGTATAATGTTGGTGATCATTTACTAATTTTGGTAATCGTTTACTACTTTTGGTTTAATAATGATTTATTTGGAGTCATTTTGCATAAATAGGATAGCGAGATAACAAATCTTTGGTAATCATTTTACATTAAAATGCTAGTAGGTATAATGTTGGTGATCATTTACTAATTTTGGTGATCATTCACTTATTTTGGTCATCATTTACTATTTTTGGTTTTAAGATGTTAAACCTTTGGATATCATTTTACATTAAAATGGTGGTCTGTATTTTGGTGATCGTTTACTATTTTTGACTGTGAAATTTTACTATATTTTCTGTTGATCATTTAATTATAGCCCAAAAAAATCCGAAACAACCTCGGTTTTAAAAACATTTTGAGTTTTATAGGACTTACAGGGACTCAATCAAAAAACAATTTGGACAGTTCGATTACTATTAAAATTTTACAGGAAAATGATTGGATACATGTTTAGTTATAATATTTTTTATCTTAGAAGTAAAAATGTTTTTTCTCCTATTTCGCCCTGTCATGGACGCGGCGAGCGTCGTAACCGCCAGTAACCGCCACCGTACAAGGCGCATTGATATGAATGTTATTTTAATGTCATTTACGTCGATATTCGCACTGACAGACAATCGACCTGCTTATTTAGGAAGAACGTGCCCTTAAGCGTCCCTCAGGTTTTGTTATTACTTATTAGGTACCAAGAGGTTTCTGTTGAGGAAGATGATTGCGGTTAGCGAATAAAATATCGAAAATATTCAATTTGCCCAACGAAGTAGAGCTAACCCTACTATTTCATTTTTTTTAAAACCTTTATCATTAAAAGACACTAACTTTTAATGATAAAGGTTTTAAAAAAAATTAAAAAGTAGGGTTAGCTCTACTTCGTTCGGCAAAATTGAATATTGTCGATATTTTATTCGCTAACCGCAATCATAATATTATGTCCACAATATTATGGATATTAAGTTTAATAATTATAGCTAATTAAGTCTAATACTTTAAATAATTAATCAAATAATATTTTAATACAGATTGGCATTAACTATATTTCGCATACACTACAAAAGCTTTGTGAAATACGAAACCACTAAATAGGCAAGCTGAAAATTAATAAACATCAATTCTTATTTTACTGACATGTATAATTTAAATTAAATTCCTAGTAGATATTGGATGTGCTCTACATTTTCAATATAGGTTTTAATTCATGGGCAGATGGCGCACCTACATTATTTTATCGGGTTACGTCAAGCCAAAGTCGTGGATCGTGATCCTCTGAAATGACTCGATGACCAAAAGTGTGTTGGTTCGCCTGTCTGTTAGTCAAATCCTCTGATAGTTATACATGATCCGATTAGCCTTTTTTTTGACGTGATAACGTCTTATAATTCGATATGGGGTGCGCGCACGAAAAACATGACAGTTCATGCGGCGTTACCTCGCTCTGAGGCGTTCCATTTAAGGCTTGAAGTGCAAGCGAGAGCGCGGAACGAGCGACAAAGAGGCACGTTGTCTCTCAACAACCGTAAGACTAAGGCCCACCTGGGCCGCGCTCTTTGTTTCGATTATATTACGTATTTCGATGACTTAGAGAATACTTTTGTATGAAGAAGTTTGGTTAGTTATGACCTTTGATACATTGACCACACTCTGAATGAAAAATAAATAAACAATCTGTGAGCTATTAGTATTATTTCGGCTATTCAAAATTGTGCTTTATTTCCTACGTGTCAAGGTATGACTTGTGCTTTGTTCGAAGATTTTACTGGATTTCACGAATGTATACAGTAGCGTTTTGTATTGCGAATAGTTTATTTTACTCATTATAAATATTTTTAGATAATCATTTGAAAGAAATACATCGAAATAACTTTAGGTTACACTCGAAAAAGTTTGTTTCCATTTATAGAGATTCGGAAGCGAGGGTTAAGGGGTTAAGGATAGTTGAACGTGACAACGTCATACGTTGTCTCGTTCAACTATCGTCAGTAAACCGACATTGCAGACAACCGATTTTTTTTTGATGCGCAGGGGAAACCCATCATGGGTGCCCCGGGTTGGGGATTGGGATTGGGCCCTCCACGACCGGCAGTTACCTTACAAAAAAACCGGACTTCCATCAAGTTAGGGAACGCTTAGGTAAACTAAGGCGTTCCCCTCGGCGCCGGGACTAGCTAAGCCGAGCAGGTTCCCATCCTGAATCCGATGACCACTGCAATATAAAATAGAATTGTTTTATTTATATATTTTACGAACTAATTACTGTATATCGTGGTAATTTATCAGTGTCCGGGAGCAGGTCAGTCAATCTCGCGACCTCATACTTAGATAGCTTAAACGAGTTCTTTTGTCGATTCCCAGAATAGTCGATATCGCATTGTTTTCGATAACGACATCTCGTGATAATGTATCTATTACATTCTCGTTTTCCTTCAGCTTTATGTTCGTATTGTTTGAATTTTCCACAGTATACGTTACGATAATATAATATTAACAATGGATACTACGGATGTTATAATAATATCTATGGACGCTTCACACCACGTCAGTCTGGCCCCGTGCTAAGTACCTGAAGGACTTGTGTTACAGGTACCAGACAACGGAAATATATTTAATACTTTTATACTTTACATATATTTAAGATTTTTATTATATGATACACATATTTAATACACATCCAGACCCGGGAACATTAAAAACTTTTTGATTCGAACCCGCGACCTCCGGCTTGAGCTACCAACGCGCTGACCACTGAGCCACAGAGGTCGTCCTTGTGCAAATTCATCTAGGAAATCTTTTTAAATGTTAGAAAAAAGCTCAGTTTGTACTTAGAAAATAAGTAGTAAATATACATTATAATCCATATTTTTTATACTTTATTTTAAGAAATCGTGGATACCGAAAGCAATCTACTTAGATAGAGTAGGTCTCGAATTGGAAACAATTGATACTATGGATTTATTGTAGTCCTGCGGCCTGCCCTTGTGCAAATTCAACTAGGAAATCTTTTTAAATGTTGGAAAATAACTCAATTTGTACAAGTACTAAATAATAAATATACTTACATTAAAATCCACATTTTTTATACTTTATTTTAAGAAATCGTGGATACCAAAAGCAATCTACATAGATAGAGTGGGTCTCGAATTTTGCAATAGGATCAAAACGTGAAAAATCAAAACTGGAGGTTGCGCATGGACTACTGGAAAACATTATCCCACTGTTGCTTTTCACCTGGCAACAGCGAAGTCAAAGGAAAAAGTAATGCTTTTAGCGATCTGTATTTGGTGCTTAAAATATAATTATTAAGTTTGTATTGTTTGTTACATTTTCATACAATGTTCAATAAACTGGAGCTTTTTCCACTCTTATGTCAAGTTTTATGCTTCTTTGTCGTCCAATCTTGGGTACTTCCAAGAATGTCGTATTTATAAATATATTTATTACATTTTACATAACGCTTTAAATCGTACCGTGGGACTGTCACAAACACGAGCCTACTCAGTAGCTAACTACATATACGTGCTAATATTAGTGTTGTTGTCACTTGTTGCTCTACAGTCTACATCTCATAAAAACTAAGCACTACATAAAGTGCTACCTTAAAAACAAACTGCTTATTGCATTAATGATTAAATGCTCATTTACAATATAGTCATTTCTACGAGTGAACGGTCTAGCTACGAAATGAGGCTCAATTAGATAACTTAAAGGCTCAGGTAATAAATCTCGAACGTGAAATATTTCGGTCTAATGGCTGCGAATTAGCTAAACGATCGGCTATTACATTTTTAAGCGAAGGTTTTGTCTAGATCTGATTGCCTGCGAAGTACGGCGAGGCGGCTAACGGTTTCTTGTTTGCGGAGGTGATCTGTGTGCGTGCGCGCAACACGGACACACACGCACACAGATCACGGCGGCCGTTGAACCGAGTACCCGAGGAATTTCTCCACTGTCGCTATTGCTTAGACCGTAGACGAAGAAGTAAATTACCAAAGGGGAGAGTTGAACGCGGCGCGATTGACGTACATAATCTAATTTAATTTAATGAAGACGTATTAATTGACAACCTTCAGGTTTTCTTTCTCGTGTTCGCTTTGCTGATATTATAATTGGACGCTGTTAAAGCATTTGTGCATCATTACACGAAAAAATAATACATTGAGTTATTAATGCATTCATGTTCTTTATATAATTTAGAACAAGACTATTCATAAGTCAACAATTTTTTGTGGGTTAAAATATGTTAATACACAAATGCTTAACAGCGACCAATTTAAAGATTTATCTGAGAAGAGAATCGAGTATAATATTATTGAGTTATAAGTAACATTTTGAATCAATTTTGCCGTTCTTTGACTAATCCTTTTTTTACAAAAAATGTCGTAGCAGGTACCGTAGCAGCGGCTGCTCTTTCGAAAAAAGCGTGCAGATGAAACAACTTTTCATCGGCATTAACAGAGAAATTATATCTGAAAAAAATAATTAGTAGTCTACATGATATAATACGTAATTTGGTTTTGCCATAATATTTTTTCTATCGGTATCACATAATAAAGAAATAAAAAACCAAATCACCTCCAAATCGTTGAATGAAACCACTTTACTCCTTCATTATTTATCAAAAGAATATATAAAAAATATCTTCTGCTTTGCAATACATAAGTTAATAATTTGTTTTTTTTACTTTTTTGAAATATGTATTATATTAAGCCTTAAAAAGGTTTTTTCTCCTATTTCGCCCTATCATGGACGCGGCGAGCATCGTAACCGCCACCGTACAAGGCGCGCTGTTATGAATGTTATTTTAATATCATTTACGTCGATATTCGCACTGACAGACAATCGACCTCCTAATTTAGGGAGAGAGGGCCCTTAACTAGTAAAATATTACTCGTATAATATTGTCTGTGTATACTGTATAGTGTATAGTATACACTAGTATACACTAGTATACACTATAATATTATACAGTATACACTGTATGTATATATAATATTATATTATCAAACGAAGTAGCTCAAATTTGTAAAAACCTTTTAAGTTTTAACCGAAATTGGGTAAACGATGCTAGTTTCCTATTAACTAAGATTTCAAAACCGTTCGCTTTCAAATGCATACCTAATTTTCGTCATTTGAATATTACGCAAGTTCGTTACTTAAGTCATTAAAATTTTCCCTAATAAAAGTAAAAACTTTCACACAGTGTCGAGTCGCGGAGTTTAAAACGTGCAAAGGTTAAATTTAGGTAGTTATATCGAGAAAATTCTGTAGTGTGTCAAAGAACTCCAATTTAAAATTCCAAGAACGAGCCGAAATGCGATTTGCTTTTATGAGTACATACTTCTTAATTTCGTATACTATACTGACATAATTATCTCGTTTTGAACATATAAGCATAACAGTATAGTCAATAATGCAAAATTTCAAATCAAGATTTAGAATCTGAACATGATCATAAATTTTTCCATGCCTTGCGAAATAACAAGGAGCATAATAATACGAATGACGAATAAGATCCTTAATTATTATTATTTACCTTGTCTTATAGCGGATTTTGGATGATGGATTATTACAATATTTGTTTGTTTTTCGTAATTTTCGTCACACAAATGCGGTATCTAGCTCACTTAAGGGGCCGGGTTACCCTCGAAATTCTCATACATACGTAATACCAAAATCATTTTGTCATACGAAAATATTTAACATGTTTGAGTTATTTTTCAGCATAAAATAGTAATTACCTAGGTTCCTGAACAAAAATTAACTTCAAAATATTTAAACACTAAAAAAATTTTTTTTGTGTAAAATTTTTTTTACTAAATTTACTACTAAATATTTAAACACTAAGAAATAGAGTAAAACACTAAAAAATATATAAAAAAATAGTAAATTTACTACAACATATTTCAACTCTAAAAAATATTTTTTAGTATTAAAATATTTTGTAGTAAATTTACAAATTATTTATAAATTTTTTAGTGTTTTACTCTATTTTTTAGTGTTTAAATATTTAGTAGTAAATTTAGTAAAAAAAATTTATACACAAAAAAAATTTTTTTAGTGTTTAAATATTTTGAAGTTCATTTTTGTTCAGGAACCTAGGTAATTACTATTTTATGCTGAAAAATAACTCAAACATGTTAAATATTTTCGTATGACAAAATGATTTTGGTATTACGTATGTATGAGAATTTCGAGGGTTACCCGGGCTCTTAAGTAAACTAATTAGGTATATAGAGATAAGCGAGATTATATAGGGTTTAGCGGCCTCTTTAATTACATCATGTTTGTATTTACGTTCACGATAATATCAGTATATTAATATTATTATAATAATATAATCTCTATTATTTACTGTATATTTTTGTACAATTGACAAAGTTTTTAAGTAATTCAATTTAGAAATGTAAAGCAAAACCAATTTTTTCATATTTTGTTTTCCTATTTTGTTCATCTAGTACTAATAACACCTTTTTAAATCGGTGAAGTTTTTTAACAAAAGAAAAAAGAACTATCGGATCTAGAGATAGTCTGTGGTAAATGGTGAATGGTGATTGAGGAATAATAGAGCGCCGGAGACTTTGTTAGAGTAGTCGAGATATCGCCCGTCGCCTGTCGCTATTATCACTGGAGTCTGGACGCGAGTTTGTAGGACTTAGGACTTAGGGCTGATTTACAATGTAACAGGCGCCAGTATCACTGGATTCCAGTAGTGCATCAATGTAAACAGGCGTCTATCCAGGCTTACATCTATTATTCTTTGTTTTCATTGATAAAGTGCAATAGATTGTAAAACGAATAGCAGAATCCAGTGATTATCCTACTCTAAATATAATAAATTAGCACTTAAAAACTATGGCTGTTACTGTAACATTGTAGAGATCATTCTGCTAAGAAGTAAAGACATTATAATAATAACTATGTACCTGTTATCATATATTTTCATACATAAAATTAACACATGTTCGATAAATTGAGCATTCATTAGTTTATTTTAATAAGTCCATGCAATTTAGTAATATGCGTATTGCGTAGATACCTACGAGTAAACCTCAGTAGTTTAGTGACGCATTTTTACTCGATCACATTTTTCACAATATTTTGTTTTGGTACTGGAGGATACATTTCTTTTAATTTGCAAAAACTACGCATAATCACAACGAGTAGTGAAGGTGGCGGAGTGCGGGTGGGGCGTGGGGTGAGGTGGGGCGCGGAGGGCGCGGGTGGGAGGGCGGAGGGGGAGGGCACGTTCAACGAACGTCCGCGGGCCGGCACGGGCCCAAGGTCGCGGCACGGCGCTCACTCGCCGTCGCCGCCGCCGCCGCACTCACAATCGATACTCGACCACCTACCTGCCTATAACTCCTTTTGTTTGCCCATCTGGAGCCGGGCCGGGGTATCATGTAAACAAGAAAACGTCACCGCGAAATTAGCGCCCCGTCGACATCGCTCCTCTTCGCAGTCATCGACGTCCGGTCGATATAGACTGCAAGTACATCCATTCCGGTTCCGCAACTTCCTCTTCACCGCGTTACCCAATAGTAAAAGTTTGAATGACGTTTTCTGCATATTTTCTATCGATTCAGGTCGGCCGGGCTCCTAAATGTCATGCCGTGTTATTCTTTCGAAGCGGATGTTTATGCAATGTGCAAGTTATGCATAGTTTCGACACCGAAAAGTGAACGCGCGATGACGCAATCTTTTATACCTATTAGTGAAATGCCGATGAGGCATCTCTGGATTAGCAGAAATACGCGAAACTATGGCCCCATAAAATATATTCTATCTGTGCAATGGAATAAAATAAATAAAAGTAACTATTTTATATCGTTAGTTGCTACCCCACAAAGTTTATCAAAGATGTTTTGTATGCTACTGCGCTGTTTGTCAAAAGTGGACCATTTATCAGCTATTATTGAATTTTGACTGAAAATCCCAGACACACCCAAGCCTGGTATGTTGTTGCAACACCGCAGCCACCAACTAACACGTGTAACATACATACACATTAGATACTACACAGGTACTAAATGTTGCAATTTAACTCTAAATAACACCCTGGGAAACTTTTGATACAAGATAATGTTGTTAAATTAAAACAGATTAAATGAGGACCTTTTAAAGGTATCTATTACGTAATAAATAAACTGACATTTGTCTGTAAACTGCTTTTAATTAAATCAATGTAAGCCTCGATTGAAATCATAGCTGTTATGCTAGGTACGCGATTCGTGAAGCGAAATAGCTGCTTATCTATTACTAAACTACGCACGTTGTGATGCGGGTTGCAAAAATTTTAGTGACGTCAAAAATTTATCACACAAATACGGCAGAAATACGGGCTTGATAGTGCAAATAGTTTTGAGTTTCCGAGCCAAATGACAAACATGATCAGTTACGTTTTTATGAATTACGTGCAGAATACCGTCGAAACGTAAAGTAATAATAGGCTTTCCAGGAGCCAGCTAAGCCTCTTACTACTACTAAAAACTAGAGTGATAGAGTCTCTGTTTTCTTCGTCGTACACTTTTCACTTTTCCTTTTTCCTAACCGTTCGGTGGCGCCGGCTCAAACTGTCATTGTTTCAGACGAAAGGAGTGTTGAAATCCGAATAATTGAGGAAAATTGGCGTCTCTGTTTTTCGTATTTCTTTGCTTGTATCCCATTCTAATACAAAAGGGCGTTCTCTGCTTACACGTCATTTGTGTGTGGTGAAGGTTTAGTAGTATTTAAATTGTACTTTAAGTAAAAACATTTTAGTAAATGCTGAAGACCACATGACCATAACCAAAGCCCAGGGGCGAGGGAAACAGCACGAAAACGAGATTCCGAGAAATCACGCTACGATAGGCAATTTGACGGCTGCTAACGGGTCCTATAATTCGAGTATCGTGAGACGTGTGAGGGGGCCTTTTCGCAACATGCGTGGGGCTGCGCCGCGCGGGGCCGCGAGCGTTGACCGCACCATAACAATATGAGGATGCCACGTCGCGTACCTGTTCCTTAAACAGGTGAAACGGCTCATGTTTCACACCCAAACATGTAAATGAGATCATCTTTTGGCGTTGGGTGCTGCGCGCTGGCAATCGGAGATTGTTGATCTTTGTAAGAAACTGATGACGCCCGCAACTCTGTTGTGCCAAAATTCGTTTATCCATACATATTTACGGGATAAAAAGTATCCTATGTCCTTTCCCGGGACTCAACCAAATTTCAGCAAAAATGGTCCAGCGGTTTGGGCGTGAAGAGGTAACAGACACACAGACAGACGCACTTTGGCATTTATAATATAAGTATAGATTTAAAACGCTAACCTTACGAGTTACGATAGAATGAACCGTGTACATTTTTAATTTAATTTTTGCAGACCATACACACCAAAATGTTAAAAAATTCTTTGCTGTTTAACCCGGAGTCACAGACGATTTAATATTTAAAAGCTAATTAAAAATCAGTATACTATCTGGAGACATGTGAAGCGTGTCCTGACACTGAATGGTGTCCCTGTGTCACTACTCACTCGCGACCTCGTCACAACTTGAGTCCAATAATTATCGTGAACGTTACCATTTACGAAATACGGCGGATGGATGCTGTCTGCTCAGCGCTCACGTTCTCTACTTCTTGAATGTGCTCATTATAAGATGAATATGTACTGGAATGATTAAACATTACCTTTATTCTACAGATTATTATACGCGGTTGGTATTATACTTACTTTAATTTTTTAATAAAAAAAATCGCAATCAAAACATAATTTACATAATAACTGCTACTAATTGTTAATTACATAATCACAACAATAGCGAACATTTGCATCCATAATTCATTATAAGGCGAGTGTCCGAATGAATTACATTCTTTTGTTATGCTTTTTGACCGACTTCCAAAAAGGAGGAGGTAGTATGTTCGGCTGTATGTATATCTTTTTTTTTTTGTATGTTCAACGATTACTTTGCCGTTTGTGGTCCGATTTTCAAAATTCTTTTTGTGTTGTATAGGGTTTAACTCGAATTGGGTACCATGTTCACAAAAGTGGTGATCTGATGATGGGATCCTTGAGGAACCGAGGGGACTCCTTGAAATTTGTATGGAAACATATAGTGATTTCGATTTTTTCTGAAGCATTCGAAGTAAATGCTACCAAAAAGTAAGACTTCGCACCAGGTTATACCCTGGATCCGAAGGTACCGAACAGAACTTTTGAATGCTTATAGGTACAGGTTCAGGGATTTCGCTGTTGTTTAAACTGAACTGAACTGAACAACTGAAAGCATAAGCTAATACATCAATTTGATTAATCATCATCATCACAACCATAATTATACCATGAGTCATCACACTATGACCCAATTATTGGCACCTACTTTTCGTAATATTTTGCATCGAAACAGATGTTTTTGATGATGATTTCGCTGTTTGTAGACCGATTTTCAAAATTCTCGTGTTGTTGTATAGGATGTAATATTAATTTTGTATAACAATTACGAAAGTGGTGAGCTGGTGATGGGATCTATGAGCAATCGAGGGAAATCCTTGAAATTTATCAAAACACTCATAGTGGTTAAAATGTTGTTTCTAGTAAGTTAAACATATGTTACGAATAAGAGAAATTTCATACGAAGGTGTCTCTTGGTGCAAAGGCACTGAATAGAACTCCCGAACCTTTAAAGACAAAATTTTGGAAATTGCAGCATCGCTTAGATAACTGCAAGCATTTACCACAATTTCGCTTACAGTAACATAATGTGAATAATTAACATTCGTATTGGGGTTTTACGCATAAAGCCTAATTTTATAGATACGTAACTAAAAAGAATGAAATTATTATTTTTTAACAAAAAATTAAAACCGACTTCCAAGGTAAAAGCAATAGTAATATGAACAAAAAAGTATTAAATAACTCTTACTCTTTAATAGCACGCCTTTTTCAGAATTCGTCTAAATATCAACTATTTCTGTACATATACTACAGTCTTCATTACGTTGAAGTCGGTACCAGTCTCAATAGTTTCAGATATTCTGACATTACTGAACTCACGATTAAATTAGCTGGTACCGACTTCAAAATAATGAAGACTGTAGTATATGTACAGGAATAGTTGATATTTAGACGAATTCTGAAAAAGGCGTGCTATTAAAGAGTAAGAGTTATTTAATACTTTTTAGTTCACATTACTATTGCTTTTACCTTGGAAGTCGGTTTTAATTTTTTGTTAAAAAATAATAATAATTTGTAATAATTATTCTGATTGACAAAATAAAAATAAATTTCGTTACTCTGATCCGAAAACTGCAAGTTTTCCGGGATAAATCCCGGAAAACTTGCGGGCTTTACTACGCACGGCCATTTTGTAAGCCGCATACAAAAGCTAGTGTTTGCAAAAATGAAACTCTTAAACTGCATCGGCTCAGTGTCGTAACTAGTCGTACAATGTACTAGCACTACTTGCGATGCGTCGCGGCGAGTTTCACCGCATACGTGGCTCGAACAGGATGTCGGAACATTTTCCTCGTTTAGCCGCCAGTCGCGACCGCGTACTTATTAACTAAAGATATCTCCGTTAGACGCTTTGCATTGGCACGAATGCGTGTTCTATTAATCATTATTGCACACTCGGCCTTCGTACCTCGGTGCCAAAGAAGCTCGCAACGATGTGCGTCTGTGTGCACGCACTCGCGTCGAAATGACGATAATCGTTTCAATTACCGCTGCGGTCGGGTCTGATGTCGCTAATGATCAGCATCACGCGAGTGAGGCGGCCGATCTCTCCCGGCACGACACCGCTGACTTTTCTTTCTCCGTATGCACGTCGCTAGCGAAAATCTCATTTAAATACAATCTCATTACTGTTAAGTAGTCAATTTGCGATTTGTATCTAATCTTAGGTACTCAAATTTAACTTTGGAAAATGAACCGTGCACCGAACTCTACTTTAATAGAATCTACCCATCATCAAATGTAAGTCAATTTAATTTTACGCAACGACGTAAATCAAAAATACCAGATATTCGTAATTCGAAACAATCTCATATGTTGTCTTTGGTCACATTTCCCGAAAAAGCAAATTTAGTTGAAAGTATGCAATTTATAATAACATGCCTCCGAGTACATTTGAAACATTCTACAATTTTCAGTATGTTAAAGACATGTTTTTAAACAATTACTTTGGGAAATCCATTCTTGGAGTTGCGGCATTGTTTAGATTTGTCTGGTGAGTCAATGGGGTTAGTCAACGTTCAAACCGTTCTTTCTTTTGTTTACTGTGACTTAAAAGGATTCCAAGTTTAAATGTTTCGTTCGCGAATCGCGATAAAACCGAGGACACTTTTATTCCCGTTTGCTAATTACAGATTTTTATTTTGACTCTGTTTCACTTTAGAGTCAACACTGTAAGATACTTTTCAGGTCTCTGTAAACAAATTATTTGTTTTGTTTAAACAACATCAATATTATTTATTCTGAGATGTTAGTACCAAATAATATTTATGAGTAAATCCAGATTGGTATAAGAAATGAGCATGTTAGATTGTGCTAAAGTAAAAGTTAAAACAGTGGAGCTACAACGAGTTAACTGGTGGTTTATAAATCGTTAATAAATGTAACTGAGCTAACGTTATCATGTTGCAATCGATAACCACCTACACCTACTCCGCCCCGATACATTTTTCCTTATCGGTTTTACAAACATTCGTTACTTATATTTAGATATAAGTATTTAAGAGTCCGTATACGGAATTTTGCCGATGAATATGAAATTGCAAAGGTTCGCTACAGAAATATTACTTGGTTTTTTCCCCTTATTAGATATAAATATATATATATATATATATATATATATATATATATATATATATATATATATATATATATATATATATATATATATATATATTAATTATTAGATTTAAAAATATATTTAGGCGCGGACTGCCGACTCGGGCCTTGCGGCGAGTAATATAATGTGAGATTTAGGTTGTTTTGAATCGTGTTTTTTGGCACAATTTTTTTTTTCTTCTTTCTCGAATTGGAATTAGAATTTTATCTATTAGATTATTTCTGTCGTTTTCTTTTTATGAATTACAGCTCCAAGTTGCCGAAATTAACAACAATTCTTTGCTCATTTTCTCTAAAATTTTGCCGAGTTACATATTTTTCTACTCAACTATTTCATATTAAAGTGGTAAAAAGTAATTCCAACATTGTATAGACGACTTTCTCAACAGTACATTGTATTTTTTTTCTTCATACAATCCATAAACAGGTGATATTCTAAACCTTTTACAGCCAAACACCAAAAATCACAAAACTGTTGCGGGTTTGAGTTGGATTATTTATGTATATATATACATACATATATATATATATATATATATATATATATATATATATATATATATATATATATATATATATATATATATATATATATATAGTCGTGTAGTAGTATAGGAGGCATGTCGCACCAAGTTCAACATTAATTCATAAATCATAAAATATTATGCCTCCGACTGCATTTTATTATCCACTTTCTTCTTCTTCATTTTTTCTATGTAACCTTCTATTTATCCTGGCATGAAACTCGTAAGCAAGAGTCGTATCAATTAAAACATGGACTCGATGCCTCCGGCAGAATTAGGTCTTGTTTCGTTCTTTTTAGTTAACATTTTTTGCAGTCGGGTTTTTTGATTTTTAATTAATTTATTTTATTTGCGACTTTTTAGTTGTAGTCATCTAACCATTTCGACAATCAATCTAATAAAAAATTTAAAAACTACCTCACTGATATAACCATAATATATCGTAGGTACACTTAGAAAAGTGTACCTACAATACGTTATAATATGTAATAGGCACGTAGGTTTGGTACTGTTTCAATGTATGTTTCTAGTTTTGGTACCAAATCATTGTTTTTTTTTAAATACTTTGTCATTGAATTTTCATCTTGTTTCAGTAATGTCAGTTAATTTTTAATTAATATTGGATTTATCCATGCAGGCGGATTTTGGTTTTTTTTTCAACTCGGATTTTTCAAATCGGTCCAGTAGTTTCCGAGCCAAACAAACAAAAAATCAAATCTTTCCTCTTTCTATAATTAGTGTAGATTAATTATACTATTTAATATTAAAACTGCAAGTTTTATACATATTTAGAATCAGTGTTTAAAATCCTTTATTTTGATACCCAACTCGATATGCTTGGTAGAATTTTAATTTTTTTTACCTCACAATATGGCGTCAAACATCTGCAATTTTGGTTTTTTTTAATGTCCTAAACCTATCTAAGAACACTTGGGTCATTAAGACAAATCTAACGATACCTCAAATGTGAAAATCCGTTCAGCGGTTCTGAAGATACGAGGTAAGGAAGAATATTACAAACATACAAGATACGCGCTAAACACATAACCCTCCCGGCAGTCGGGTAAAAACCATGTTAATAATAGGTAAAAATAATAACAAGTTAGTTTAAGTAACAAAAAACAACAAAATATTATGTAGATGGTAATCTGTATTATGTATTGAAAGATATTTTGCTTGTACCATCGAGGAAATTGATTCCTAGGCAGTTGACGTCATTTGGTCGGATCATGTCAATTCCATGTTAGTTGTGAATTGTGATCTGTCGGCTGGGTTTGACGTAACGCGACCAAACGAACTACGTAGGTCCCTCGTCTGCCTAGGAATCAACTTCTCTGATAGTACTAAGGTACAGCAAAATAACTTAGGATACAAGAAAATAAGAAGATGAAAGAAGAAAAACATAGGCTTCTCTTTATTTAGGCAAAATGATTCCCGACAGATTTTTTTACGCAAATTCATCACAAGTCGAAGGCAACATCTAGTATGCGACTCTAACGAGGTAAATATAACTACATAGTTTAACGAAAAGTTATTATATATATATTATATACGTACCTAGTGTATATTTATAACAGGCTGTTGGTACTTGACAACAGTGTTAAGCTAGAGCCTAGAATGTAGGTATGAGTGGTTAGAGTTACCGGCCTACGTAAAACGGTTGCGTCAAAACAAAACGAGTGACGTCATTGTAGTCGAGATAATGGAGCTGTCGTATCTGTTATCAATTTGGCGATGAATTACCGAATAACTCAAGTTCGAGATGTGCTATCGGGGTAGCAACCTTTTTTTAAAAGCCTGCCAGGCAAACGTATTTCCCAAAATCTCCGAAAAAAAGGAGTGCCTCTCGCTCTTATATATTTGATTCTTATATTCTTTCCTTTACAATCAAATATTATCCTAAACGAATCTTTTTTTTTTTTTATTTAGAAAATTACAGTATTTAGTTTAAATATAGATTTATAGGTTTTTATACGTAACTTATATTTAACGGTACGTCAAGCAAAAGAAGCAGTACAAAAAGAGAACCAACTATTATCCGAGCATCGCCTGTGCACGCACGTCGTGTTGATGATGAGAACCACGACGGTTCAGCTGGTACACAGAGGATGTAACAAGTGTTGCTCGGATGGAGCACGATCGATACAGTATAACTGTAGGCGTACCGCCCGCCCAGCCGCCCACGGACTGTTACTAGGGTTGAGCGCTTCCAATATGCTCACAATACTTGTACTGATAGTTCAATCATTGAAAAGAAAATGCTCTGTAGTTACATTACCGACTGACGACCTCCGTGGCGCAGTGGTGAGCGCGTTGGTGGCTCAAGCCGGAGGTCGCGGATTCGAGTCCCGCCGACGGAACAAAAAGTTTATGAAGTTCCTGGGTCATGGATGTGTATTAAATATGTGTATCATGTAATAAAAATTTTAAATATATGTATAGTATAAAAGTATTAAATATATTTCCGTTGTCTGGTACCTGTAACACAATTATTATTATTACCCCCGTTCTTTTTTAAGCTCTTACAATATAAATGTAAAATTGAAAATAGGTTGAGATCGTAGACATACAGGGTGTAATAAAACAAAGCGAGTACTTTAGGGTGTGCGTCCCTTATATAAAGTAGCAGCGTAAAAAGAGCAAATATTTTTGGCAATTTTTATGGGCAAGCACCCCAGCGTCATGAATTTGCCCGTACTAAAGTTAAATAAACTCCTTCAGCGCTGCTACGTCACAGTCAGCTCTACGTACAGGATCATACGCCAAAGTATTATTACAGTTTTGTTGTATAAAAAAGTACACTGTACAGACATGGGACACAATATGAGGTGAAAAAATCTTTAGTAAGTATTTAAAAGATTTTCTTAGTACAAGATTCGTTAAAATATTTGGTTAAAATTAACAGCTTATAGTTGTACAACTTTAGCATACTTTTGTTAACTTAATGAGTGGCCCTTTTTCTCCGAAAAAAGCTAAATACTTGCAAATCATTATAATTTGCGGTCGCCGTTCCTACCTATAGGCACAGATTACTAAATAAGCAACGCATTCGCATCAAAAAAGGCGCCTATACCATCCACTAATAATATCACCGTTAAACGTTTTCATCAAAATATTTTAGTGTTGCCAACCCTCTCCTCGTCTGTTCGAAATGAAAAATGAAAATATAGAGCGTAATGTTGGCGTTATTTAATATCGGTCTGGCTTTACATTAATCTATTTTTGCTCCCGCACTACCGTCTAGACTCTAGCCTATATTAAGCGAAGGAAAACAGGTTTTTCCCAGACTTAATACAATAATTGATATTCTTTTCTATAGGTATTTAATAATAATACATGAAAATAACAAGGTAATTAAATTACTTTTATTAGGTACACGTATATTTATATTGCTCATTAACGTGATATATGATCAAGTTTAAGAACATAAACTTTGTTTATACATATTTAAAACAGAAATATTATGGCTGTTGTCAACTTGGATCTTTTTCTGTAATAGTAATTACAATGTATAGGCACAGAATATATATTAGTAGGTATAGGAAAAATTATACCTACATAATATACACAGATACGGATCCTGAATTTAATCACGTCGGACTATATCAATCCCAGATAGATCACTTGATTTTTATCAACCATACATAGGTTGGCCATTTAATAAATAAATTCCCCTCACCTGTATACCGACAAAACTAGGTAAATAAATATTTTTCACGATATTCTTTACATTTTCATACTTCAACAATGTAACAATAAAAATACCAAGCTTGAACTGATTAAAGACACAATTCAAGCAGCACGTACACAAGTAGGTCGCTGAAAAGTCCCGAGATGGCCACAATAGATTTACAACCCCGACAGATCGGGACCTAAATCGGGATGCGAGTAACGTTGGTCGGTCGTGAATGAAAGTAATTTGCGTTTTGAGGTCAGCTCTCCTGAAAGTAATCGCGTACGGACGCTACTAACTTAATCTGCGATATTGAATTCAGAATTTACGTAAACAAATGAAAAAATAGATGATTAATCTGTTTCTGCAAATAGACCGTTTGCCATAAAATAGGTTCGTAGGCCACACATTAAATGAAAGATGGTAAACAGATTTCGTAGATTTCTCAATTTTTGTTTAAATTTAGATAAAAATGAATTAAAATGACATGACATTGTTTTTGTTACTTTAACTGCACCAGTTGCCCATTCTCAACAATAGGTACTTAGTTATAACTACAAATACTTAAAGACGTCGAATTTAACATGTTTTTGTTTGAACGCAGCAACGATTCGCTTTAAATGTCAATTAAAATTTATTACGAATACAGAGTATTAAGATTTATATTCTTGAATCAAGCACTCAGTGCGTATTTAAATAAAGGATCCAGTCGAGTCTTGAAAATTTTGATTAGGCCAATAAGTAGATGAAACGGGCCAATTCGTTTAACGATAGTTCGTCGCTCTATCGGTTGGCACAGCGGTTCTGGGAACTGCGATGGCCGCCAACGGCTAAATAATATCGGAGATATGTGGGCCGAGTCAGGAGGGACTCTGCTGTAATATTATCGTGTTAAACAAAATCGTGCTACGAGAGACGAACAGTTGCGCATTTCAATGGATTTTTTTGCTACAAAGTTCATCTGAATTGGGTAACGTTTTAGGCTTGAATTAATCGTGGAAAACTGTTTTTCTTTCACATGAGGTTGTATCATGTATGAGTGATTGTACGGCATATTCAAGTCCTCAATTCATTAAATGTTTATTTTTATCCATTCAGTACCGCTTTATTGTATTCAGAGTCGTGGAAAATTAACAAAATTTAACCATATTATGATAACATTTTTACCCGGTATAGTTTACTTAAGAATATCTTTAACTTTAATTTGCGTTAATTATGACAACAAATTAAGTTTATGACAAACGCATTCGGTTTATTCTTCATATTCCGGGGTACTTCACTATTATCCGAGCTGTGCTATTTTGAACTCACCTAGTCTTTATTACTTTCCAGGTAAATATGCAGATGAAATGGGCCTGCCGGCAGCGGCGCTAGCCATCTTGCTGGGTAATGTAAAAACTAAATTATCCGACCAGTATATCCTCTTAAGTATGAATAATAATATTATTTTATAAAATAAAATACGTGCATATTCCATGTTAAACACAAAATAATATTGATCTTAGATGTTGCTGAAAGTTTTATTAGTTGTTGATAATTAAAAAGTCTGTAACTCGTCCAGACTATAAAAGGTTCCGACCAATATTTTTATTTTTGGTTGTCTGCGTTTAATAGGTTCAAGGAAGATCCATTAGGTCAGCGAAAATTCTTCGAAATGCGATCCCGTCCCATGCAAAACATTCACGATCCCGGATCCGGAAGTATTTTCCTGTTGTAGGATAAATGTGAAGATGCCCACCATTATATATTTAAATTCATCCAGAACCTTGGACTGTAAAGTTTGTTAATTTACCGTTGTTTTGAACTCACTCTTATTTATATGTTGAAGTCCGAAAATGAAATATCTAGCATCTGCTCCTTATTTCTGCTCTAGAATTTAAATCTTTTGAATATGTACCTTTTTTTTTCGTTGGGGAAATGCCTTTACGCATTCCCGGCACTCTGGGGTGGGCTACCGGGGTATGTGGGACTCCCTGGGGGCGGAAGGCCGCGCCCGGGCATACCCACTAAAACCCCAACGGTATCCTGCTCTTCCGCTTAAGGCAGAGACACGGAATACGCGGAATACACAACCGCGACCCTGCCAGCAGATGCCCCTAAAGGATTCAGTGCATGGCTGTTAGGCCCACTTGAATATGTACCTACTACCTATATCTTCTTATACCTGTTGCCAAGCTTCTCCGAAACAGTTGCTGCTTTATGAAATGCTTCAATAAAAATTTGTGTACCTATCGGGTAGGTCTGGGTCAGCTAGTTTAATAAAATAGTCATAATGACTTGCATGCAATAAAGCAATTAGGTACATCTATAATTGACTTGTCAACGAACAGCATGTACTATCAATATGCCTGCACTTTGACACTAGCAGTGCACTAATGAATAACAAAAATAAAGATGTTAGTGAAAGAGGACAATAAGTAACATTTCTTGCCTTATAATTTCAACAAATTTTGAAACTTCATCACCTGATTAATATATCTGGCTACACATAAAATCCACAATTGTTTTATTTCAAATCATTTTTCCGGCCCTAAATCCTCCATTTCTGCAAAAAAACCGTCATTTTTTCTGATTACTAATACCTGGTTCATCCACTCACGTCTTCAAATGTGATTTACATCCATATACGTGCTACGCTATGATATAATGTACTACGTGTTCTATTTGCACTATTTACACAAACTACATTATGACTACACTGTTGTAAATATATATTATTATGCCCATAGTTATGTTTATTAATTATTATAAACCTTTATAAGGCAAACCGTGTAATTATAAGAAACATTACTTGCTCGAGTCGGAGGTGTTTAAATCATAATTGCTACTAAGCAAATATCCTTTATATTCCTCTCTATGTTGTATGATACATCTATATTCTAGATATTAAAAGATGAGTTTGTTTAGTTACTTAGATTTTAATTGCAATAAAGAATGCACAAAATAGTAAGCGAAAATGTCACAAAAACCGTAAATTCTTCGGGAAAACAGAGGCCAGTTTGTAAACTCGGCAATTGCGTCGCCATCAGCTCCTACGAAATGTATAGCCATTGTCGCGGTCGCTGTAATTTTTCAACGGAATAAATTGTTGTAGACTACAATGGTGTCAGTAAGAGATAATAATAGATACTGAATTGAGTTAGTGCAACAGCTGAGTGTCAGTTTAGGGGCCGCGTGCATTTACATTTATTCTGCCTCCGACTAAACCCTAACGTTAATGATATAAGGATCATTCTTAATGAAGTTACTGTGAGCAAACTATGGTTTGTGGTATATCCCTCCCGAGTCTATGAGTTCATCGCCTGTTATATTGCTCTTTGTGATGTAACTATGAACTTCTCTGTTGCTTATAAATGCTTGCCTTCATTATTATACCAACTTTAGATTTTAAGCCTACTCTACAACCTGTTATAAATTATACTACACGGAACGGTTTACGGAAACCGTACATTTCCCCCGCAAAAAATAGTCTGTATTACTTCACGTCATGGTCATCTGTGCCAAATAACTTAAAAATTTATCCAGTAGTTCGCGAGATAAGCGCCTTTAAATAATTTTCCCGGTTTTTCCACATTTTCCTATGTTTCTTTGATTCTATTAGTCTTAGAGTGATAATTTATAGTTTATTACCTTCCTCGATAAATGAGCCATCGAACAACGAATGAGTTTTTCAAATCGGACCAGTAGTTCCTGAGATTAGCAAGTTCAAACAAAAAAACTCTTCCACTTTATAATATTAGTATAGACTAGATATACATCGCCAAAACAGAAATATCTGAAGCATTTCTTCTTATTTTTATTATATTCTTAACCCTGTTGGGTTTCCATAAAAAATACGCGAATAGACGTCTGATCCATTGATGTGAAACTTACTAAAAATAAGAAGAAATGCTTCAGATATTTCTGTTTTGGCGATGTATATCTAGTCTATACAAAGCTCTACATTGGCAGTAATGCCTATGCAATGTTATTTTTGGTGTTTGTCTCATCGTAAAACGTTTATCATGTAAATAGGCGATTCGGACATGGAACTGATCATTTTGACCGCGGTCAAGGGTATTTGGAGGTGAGACTATTCCAGTACACGTTTAACCTATTTTATTGTTTACTGATACGAGCCCACAATATTGTTTGCTGCACCTCTACGTGACTTTATTTTATGTACTCGTACCGATAATCCAACGTAATAAAAATCAATTGGACGTTTCTACAAGCATCTTAGTAGTTGGTTTAAGAATATGAAGAGCAATAAATTAAATGAATAAATGAACATATTCATATTATTATAGGTGCCATAAGTAAACAGATTTATATATAAGTATAGGTATGTCTTTTTACTTGATTTTATTACTTTTACCGATAATTTTTTATTATTGTTATGATGAAATTTAGCTCATTACTACTATTACAATTATTATTAATTTGCATGAAATTTTAATTTTATTTAATTCATAATTATATTTTATTGATTTAATTGTGTTTTGTGAAGAAATCAATTTTTATAATAAGTATTGTATTTGTAGAGCTATAATCGTGAATGCTGTGTCGCTTTACATGCATCGCGGTACAGTTTACTATTATTGTGTTTACCAAGGTTTTAATGCACGTACTGTTTGGAGTCCATAATTGAAATAAATAAATAAATAAATAAATCCCATTTCATTTTCGGATCGCTGATACGTACATAACGTCGATTGAACGTAACTTACGTTCAATCGACTGCAAAGGATTATACAGTTTTTTTTTAATATTAAAGTTTAATGTCGAAGCACTAGATTATCATTGTTCGGTGTTGAAATGTCATAGCAGCAATTTCTATTTAAAATAAATCGGGAATGAGTTACGAAGTATTTGCGTTCAATTTATTGTATGACCCTCTGAACTCGCGTCGAACGAAACGAAACGATCGACACCACATCAATTTAAATTAAATCGTTATAGGGACAACTCTGTGCTGTACATTCATTTATCACTCGTAGTCACTTTCAGAATCTGTTCAATTACTAGCTTGTGTACACGAAATGTACAAGAATATTAATGCTCAACAAGTGAATCTATCTGCTCATAACTAACGTCTCTAGAACGCTATAATTCTATACTTATTAAATATCTTTAAATAAAGATATTTATTATTTATATAGCATTAAAATAAATATTATTATGTCCGAATTATGAATGCCTACCGATAAGTATAATGTAATTAATTATTCAGGCGAAGTCCAAAGTTCTTTGATCTGAAGAAAAATTTTTAGTTCTTTGATAATTTGTCTCAGTTGTAGGAATGTTACTATTTAAAATGTTAGAAATCTTTATGTTGTATATGTTACTTCAGATAAAGTAACAAAAATATTCCGTCTCTTTTGAACTGACATATTAAAATACTTAAACCTAGGCAATCTATTTCACTAGACTCCTTGTGTGACACGATCGATGCTGGAACGACCCGCTCCAGAACATTCGGCGTCGAGTGATATTCGTGTCTAAGTTCCAGATTGACAGATGGCGGGAATCCTCTTCATAAAAAAATAATCTGTCAATTTCGAATTTCGAATGTAAAGTTTATTGAAAATACGTGTTTCGAAATGCGTACTAAAATTAATATAGAGAATGTTATAATAATTATAATGCTAAAAGGCTTGCCTTTGTAATTCATTTTCGACATCCGCGACGTAGCCTTCGCGTCAGAAAACCAGAAAATCATTACGACCAAAAGTGACAATGCCAACCACTTTAATAATTACGATAACATCGATGTGTCAAAAAGAGAAAAAATAATTGGCCAAGTGCGAGTCGGACTCGCGCACGAAGGGTTCCGTACCATTATAGAGCAGAATTAGGCCAAAAATTGTGTTTGTTGTATGAGAGCCCCCCTTAATTTTTTATTTTATTTTAATATTATTATTAAATATTAAAGTACACATATAACTAAAGATTTTTTGAAAAAGTCAAGTACCTACCTGTTGCCATTATTAATATAGAGCAAAAAAGGCCAAAAAAATCACGTTTGTTGTATGGGAGTCCCCCTTAAATATTAATTTTATTTTGTTTTTAGTATTTGTCGTTATAGCGGCAACAGATATACACATTCTTTGAAATTTGCAACTCTCTAGCTATTACCGTTCTCGAGTTACAGCCTGGTGACAGACAGACGGACAGACGGACAGACGGACAGACGGACAGACGGACAGACGGACAGACAACGAAGTCTTAGTAATATGGTCCCGTTTTTACCCTTTAGGTACGGAACCCTAAAAACCGACAAGTATCGGTGCAACAGACAGCTGTTCCGCAACCTCCGCTCACCGCGCGGGTCACGTGCCTTTCTAAAGCTTTCTATGTCTGCATAACCATAATAATTAACACTTGGAAACATCGTAACATTTTCCTTTCCGGTTTTCCTCGCAATCTCGAGGCGGATGCGAGGTTTTGCGCGGTACAGTGTACAATGTACATACCGCCGCGCCGCGTCATCACTGCAGCTGAATGGGTTGGCTGTATTGTTTCATTTATTACTTTTTTCCATTATGAGTCGTAGTTTTTGTTGTCCATTGAATAGATCGATCGTTCATTGAGCGTCCTTTCCGCGTAATGATTCATTAATAAAATAATAATGTTCTTATTTTAAGCATAATCCTATGGCATCATTTTATTATTTCTCATTTTTATATCTTTCGTCATATTATTTATTCATTTTGCACATAAATTCATTTATCGCGCGGGACCTTTTTCATAAGAAAATATTTTATCCTTTTCATGGAATCAGAGTAACTCTATGCCCATTCAAATTGCTTAATTGGTTTAAGCGTGAAAAGAAAAATACACACACTTTCATGTATAATATAAGTACGGATACATTAACCTATTTAGAATGTGATAAAAATAAAATGACATTTATTAAGTTACTGTATTGAATCCCACATTATAGGTCACACTGGTCACAGAACCATGTTCCAACTAGAAATGAAAGTTGATAGCTGAAATCGTTAACGAGTACCTACAGTAGTAACCAGTAACCATCTAATCCAATCCAATTATTTTAAGATCAGCTCGCGAACGAAATGGAAAGTATAGTGTTCGTTTGTTACACAACGGCCGCGCCATTGTCTCGCCGCTCGCGTTTTCCAGTGCTCGTGTAATCCATCCGCGCGGTTGCAACAGAACCATTTACGATCATACGATGGTACTCAATACTAGCTGTTGTCCGTGACTTCTATATCTATATCTATACATATTATAAAACAAAGTCGCTTTTTTCCCTCATGTCCCTTGTTCACTTTAATCTTTAAAACTACGCAACGGATTTTGATGATTCTTCCAGTGTTAGATAGCCCATTTATCGAGAAAGGCTATAGGCTATATTTTATTACGCTAAGACTAATAGGAGTGAAGAAATAGAGGAAAATGTGGAAAAAACGGGGAAAATTATTTGAAAGGGCTAACTTGAACTCGCTAATCTCAGGAACTACTGGTCCGATTTGAAAAATTCTTTCAGTGTTAGATAGCCCATTTATTGAGAAAGGCTACCTATAGATTATATTTTATCACGTTAAGACTAATAGGAGAATGTGGAAGAAACGGGGGAAATTATTTGAAAGGGCTTATCTCGCGAACTACTGGAGCAATTTTTATGTTATTTTGCACAGATAAGAAGTAGACCACGTGAAGGATCATAGGCTATCGATTTTAATATTTTTTTCAGTGGCTATATATTTTATACCCGTGCGACGCCGGGGCGGGTCGCTAGTTCATATATAAAAGTCAGGGTGGTATTGTATCATGTGTATACGATATGCCGAGGCATACATTATAATGACATGACTTCCTACAGCTAACAGCACGTCGGCATACTGTCTCTCTTACAAATTTTTGATCAAGTCACGTGTCTACGTCTTACAAATTTTCGATCAAGTCACGTGTTCCGCGAGTTTTGGTTTCTCCCGCAGCAATGTTTAGAAATCATAAAACATGACAATTATAAGTAACTACAATAAGTACAAAATTTTGACATTGGCACTAATACTAGGACTATAGTGGAAAACCATAATCTAAACTGGCAAATAATTTCTTCACTTCTTATATTTTGTGTATTTCTAACTTGTCTTTATTTACCTAAATTACCAACAAGTTGATCAAAGGTGCACATTACGAGCATACCAAGTCACATAAGAACAATATGATAAATATTTTTATCATATTTTATCACTCGACCACAGACACAGTTGAAAACTTTTCGAATTCGAATGTACGAAGTTCGAGCAACATTCACTTGAGAGTAGTTGAGAGAGCAGATGATGTAATAATTACGTACTATATGTTTTAACTATCACTTTCAACAATACATAAGAAACGATTTTCATTAAGATTTTATCTATGTTGCCTTTATTCTCACAATAGCTATAATATACTCTTACTCCCTTAGGGGGCGTCCACAAGTTACGTGAGGTGTTTTATTGAATTTTTTGACCCCCCCCCCCCCTCTCCACCTGGTGAGATTCTGTGAGATTTTATGCAACCCCCCTCCCCCCCATACATCTCACGTGAGATTTTTCAAAATGTGGGTTTCTTACGTAAACGTTTGGTTTGACAGTCAGTAGATATTCTTTCGAACGAATTTGTGAATGATCTTAATAGTATAACGATTACGCTTACGATTAAATCTTAAGCATACGTACAATCTGGATGAAATGAACCAAAATAGTATTATTTTGTTGAGAAAAAAATTACGTGAGATTTGCCGAGACCCCCTCTCTCCCCAACGTGAGATTAGATGAGATTTGAATCGACCCCCCCCCCCCCCTAAACACCTCACGTAATTTGTAGACGCCCCCTTACTAATAAAAGTGTTTTAACAAAGCATTAGCTATACACCGTTTTGTATAAATTGTCTTTCTTCTATTAGAAAGGAACAAAAAATTGAATAAAATGATTGTGTTATTTTATTTTCATTAGTATTCAGAGGTTAAAAATTATTAAATTTAGTCTATATCCCGTAATCTTCTTTGTGAACAAAAACTTATTTGTAAACAAAAAATCCAATGAAAACAAAAAATTAATATTTATAATATTTAAAATGAATTATAAGTTTGTGAAAGCTAACATAATATCTAATACAAGTTGGACACTAAGATGTATGTAATACGAGGTTTCCTTGCAATTTGCTAAGGAATTCGATGGATATAACCAAAGTTACTTAGTTGTTGTTCTAAGACTTGGCTATAGCTAACTCTCGGCTCATCAAAATTAGAATAATCCATATACTACTAGTTATTATGCATGAAAAATCGTGGGCGTCTATCTGCTCTTCCAATTTGGATGATATTTTGTATTGGAGAATTATTAGTCCCAAGAAAGGACGAAGTATTGTCTTCATTGCGGCGAAGCATCGTCTTCATTTTGACGACCTCTGTGGCTCAGTTGGTGGCGCGTTGGTAGCGCAAGCCGGAGGTTGCGGGTTCGAATCCCGTATGTATAATATAAAAGTATTAAATATATTTCCGTTGTCTGGTACCCGTAAGACAAGTCCATCAGGTACTTAGCACGGGGCCAGACTGACGTGGTGTGAAGCGTCCATAGATATAAAAAAAAATGTACTGCTGCTCATCAAACAAATTTCGTACTAAAAGGAAAAACACTTAATATGTTATCTATACCTAAATAAAAATGGATTTCCAATAATTGTATCAGTTAGCCGTTATCGAGCTATAGCGAGCTCGATAACGGCTGAACCGATTCTGCTAATTTTAGTCTTAAAATAATCCTTGAAGTCCAGGGAAGGTTTTTAAGTGACACGTTGTTCACCGGGATAGCTAGTTTTAAATATTTATGAATTTATATATTACGAGCTTTTGCCCGTGGCTTCACTCGCGTTAAGAAGTATTATTATATACAAACTTTCATCCCCTATTTTAACCCCTTGGGGGTAGAATTGATCAAAATCCTTTCTTAGCGGATGCCTACATCATTACAGCTACCTGCGTGCCAAATTTCAGCCCGATCCGTCCAGTGGTTTGGGCTGTGCGTTGATAGATCACCATGTCAGTCAGTCACCTTTGAGTTTTATACTTATTTAGGTATATTTAGAAGACAGATAAAGAGCTGTCCATATCATACGCCAAAACATCCTTCGATGAAGTCGATTTTCACAAGCCAACAACACGAGCAAAGTTGGGTGTAGTACCTAGTAATACAATAATAATAAACAAAACAGCATTATTTATAAATATGCTACTCGTTTCGAGCTCAAAGGCATTGTACATAACGAGCTTCTGTGCAATATGAAATAAAGCAAAGTGTATAAATTGCATGACATTTGCTCAACAACCCGGATAGGTAAATATAGAACCCATAATGCTACAGGTCACGGACACTGTCTGGCCAATTATCGTCAGAGAACATTTTATATTTTATACCAATAACAACTAAAATTATGTCTATTTCAGAACATCGATTTGTATCAGATTGCACCATAATAAGTTCCTTAAGGGTAAGTACTCTAGTAAGTTTAAAAGTTTAAACTGTTTGCAATTTGCACAGATTCGTTTAAATATAAATCGTAAAATTAAAAAAAATTGGGGCAAAAAAGTGGAAAATTTCAAATCAGGTCGCCGTAGCGCGTAGTTGCGGCGTAGGCATTTTCGTAGACGGTCTACGAGCGTCTCTACGACGTTGTTACTTTTATTCGATTTTTTTTCTTATTGCTTAATTGAAAACTTTATATTTCTCACAGCCTTATACTTTACTGAATTCAAACTATGTATAATCGGCCAAGTGCGAGTCGGACTCGCGCACGAAGAGTTCCATACCGGTATAGAGTGAAAGTAGACACAAATGTGTTTTTTTTGTATGGGAATATTTACTTTATTTTAATTTTAGTATTAATTATTAAAGTGCAAATATAATTTGGGGTTTTGTGAAAATTTCAAGTGCCTGTTACCATTATTGATTACGAGCAAAAAAGGCCACAAAATCACGTTTCTTGTATGGGAGCCCCCTTTAAATGTTAACTTTATTTTATTTGTACTATTTTTTGTTATTTAGCTATACTATACGCATAGCTAGACTTCTGAAAATGTCAGCTGTAGCGGTTCTTGAGATATAGCCTGATGACATACAGACGGACAGACATCGAAGTCTTAGTAATAGGTTTTTACCCTTTGGGTTCGGAACCCTAAAAATGAGTCGTCTCCACGTAAGTTTTCTTGGCGTAGACTTGGACCTCGGCTCAAACTCGTTGACATATTGTCTAATTAGTTAATCTACGAAGACCTTACTAGATGACGCCCGCAACTTCGTTGCGCCAAAATTAGTTTATCGCGCGGGAACCGTACATTTTTCCGGGATAAAAAGTATCCTATGTCCTTTCCTGGGACTCAAGGTATCTCCATGCCAAATTTCAGCAAAATCGGTTCAGCGGCTTGGGCGTGAAGAGGTAACAGAAAGACAGATACACTTTCGTATTTATAATATTAATACTAATCCATATCCATAATCCATACGGATGAATTATGATTTTTGATGGTTGAGGCTGATGGCGGTGGATGGTATCACGTGGTATCAATAGTCCTGTCTGCGGGGTTGCTAGGCGACCTCAAGTACGTCCCCGCCAACGCGCGGCCCCCCGCCGCCCCTCGCCACCCGCAGACGCGACGACGGATCCTATAAATAATCCCATCGATAATTTACACTTTCATCCAACGTGTGATATTAATAAAGCCATGATGAGTCTGTCTATTTACATCAATTATCATCTATTGTTGAGCTGAAGAGTTTGTAGTAACTACTGGACTAATTTCTATGTCATTTGGCATAGATATTGGCATAGATACAGGGTGTAACAAAACTAAGCGATAATACTTTAGGGTTTGTATGTGTTCCTTATCTATATAAGAGAAGATACTCTATAGTACACTGTGAAAGGGGCAGCGCTGAAAGAACAATTTTTTTAGTGATTCGTATAGGCAATGGCCCGCGCGGCATATTTTTTTCATACAAAGATGAAAAAAGTTACTTTTTCAGAGGTGCTACTTTTACATCAAACTCTTTATACGTGACCCATACACATCCTAAAGTAACTATTATCACTTAGTTTTGTTACATCCTGTAGAGTATATAACTATATATTATAGTCTACATTTTGTGGGAAAATGATTGTTTCTCGTGGTATTCTTCATTTACGCGGGTGGAGCCGCGGGGAACTTTCAGTATCTTATATTTTTATTAAAAAAATAGGAGTTTCTACTTACGGTTATGTCATAAAATTCATAGGTTACAACTTACAGGCGTTGTAACTTGGACATAAAAATACCAAAAAGCCATAACTAAAGTTATTCGTGGTATGACTCGTAACTAAAGTATAAATTACAGGCTTCTATGTAGTACACGAAACACTTCAAAACCACATTCCAGAGGCTTTAATCACAAATATGCAAATACTATGAAATGGCATTTATATGTATACGGAAATATTATTATATCATGCTTATATTAATACTTGATGAAACCCGCAACTCCATTGTGTGTTTATCACGCGGGAAGTGTACATTTTTCCGGGATAAAAAGTATCCTATGTCCTTTCCCAGGACTCAAAGTATCTCCATACCAAATTGCGGCAAAATCGTTAATAGGCATGAAGAGGGCAGGCATACACAATTTCGCATTTATAATAAACTAGATGACGCCCGCAACTCCGTTGCGCCAAAACTCGTTTATCGCGCGGGAACCGTACATTTTTTCGGGATAAAAACTATCCTATGTAAAGGACATAGGATAGTATCTCCATGTAGTCCGGGACTCGAAGTATCTCCATGCCACATTTCAGCAAAATCGGTTCAGCGGATTGAGCGTGAAGAGGTAACAGACAGACAGACACACTTTCGCATTTATAATATTAGTATGGATAATAATAGTTTAATTCATAAAAGTTTTTTGTGCGTCAAACAAGCGTGTACGTCAAAGTGTGTGTTTCGAGTGGTTACGTGCTTACGGTGTACTAGGTTACGCCCGCAACTTCGTTACGCCAAAATTCGTTTATAGCGCGGGAACCGTACATTTTTCCGGGATAAAAACCATCCTATGTCCTTTCTCGGGACTCAAAGTATCTCTATGCCAAATTTCAGCAAAATCGGTTCAGCGGTTTGAGCGTGAAGAGGTAACAGACAGACAGACAGACAAACACACTTTCACATTTATAATATTAGTATGGATTGACGGTGTGGTTCGCCATTGGTCCAGTTTATCGCTATCGGAAGCGATAACGAATTTTCTTGTTATTTTATTGCCGGAAAATGTTAATAAGCCAACGAGTTTGATAAAAGATTGAAACGATTTGTTCCGATTTTTCAAACTTGAGTTCATCACAGAAAACTTTAGGCAAAACGAAAGCTTAAAACATTCGACATAACGTGTATTTCACATAAAATGTTTACTAATAAGTAAAATAAGTTTATTTCGTCTTTTCATATTTTTGTAGCTTTACCTAACCACTATTTTATTGCCAGATCTATCGCCAATAACTTGCTTTTTTCATTATAAAGGTTGAATTTTGAAGTTCACTAACATTAAAATCTGATTTGACTCAGGTTCAGCAAACGAAGATGGACTTCCACGAAATTGTTTGGTGTCGGCCCTGCCACACAGACTGGTCTACACAGACGGACCGCATTTCAACTGCAATCCAACTGCAAATTGCAGTTCAAGTGCAGTTTGAATGCAGTTGACACGACTGCAATAGAACTGCAAATCAAACAGTTCACACGACTGCACGCCGACTGAAACTGAACTGCAATCCGACTGCGCGTTAGGTTTGCAGTTCTATTGCAGTCGTGTCAACTGCATTCAAACTGCACTTGAACTGCAATTTGCAGTTGGATTGCAGTTGAAATGCGGTCCGTCTGTGTAGACCCTAAAACGTTATTCATAAAATAAATATCGTCTGTCGAATGACGTCCTCGACATCCGTCTGCCCCGAACAATATTAGAGTTGTTTAAAATTCAATATTCGATAGAGACATTGCGTTGTGCATTGCGTGCGTGTTTGTGTGTGCAACGAATTTACGCGAATCAATTTTGTCGAGCTTTCAGTAAAGTTCACTCATCATTTTCTAAGAAAACTATAAAGCTAAAAGCAGGGGTTCCCAAACTGTGCGCCGCGGCGCCTTGGTGCGCCGTGAGTCGATCCTCCACATTATCTATAACCACAAAATAAAATTATAAAGAAGTAATTAATTGAGTATGCCATTTAAAAATTTGGTTTGCAAGAAATAGCTGGTAATAAATCATTTTGTCAGCATAGAAAGATTTTGTTAGCAATAATTAAAATCAGGCTGCAATTCGTGTTCTGTAAATAATCATGACAATGGTCGGCAATTTAAACACAAACTGGCAGCGAGTTTTATTATGTATCTGCAAAATAAACAGTCACTCGGCAAAATAATTACTTGGTCAGCAAGATTATACATTCGGTCAGCAGAGAAAACGTTTCAGTATTTTATTTCATTTCATTATTAATGAAAATACTTAACAGAAGGCCTACTTACCACGGTTACCGAAGCGGGGGCCGGGGGGTGCAGCCCCCCCGAAAGGGTTTGCCAAAACAAAAACAAACACAATCCAGAAAGTAAAAAAGTAGGTTAGGTTAGGTTAGAACTTAGACCACAACACAGAGGGAGCCGAGCGAGCTGCGGCAGTAGCCGGCAACCGTTACAAAATAAAAGGGGGGCTTGGGGGGCGTAGCCCTCCGCCAAAACAAAAACAAACACAATCCAATTTTAATGATTTTTTTGCTTATTCTCTGAGTGCTTACCAAAATTTAATTAGGTATAGGCCACTCATTGCAGCTTTGATAACTACTCGGCTGTCAAAAAAATTTACTGCTGTTCAGAATGATATATATTGCAGACTGATTTATAAATATTTGCTGAACACAAGTTGCTGTCCAACTATCAATTTTAGCTTACCAATTACATATTTCTGCTCACAAATATACCAATATTTTGCTAACCGTTTAAATAACACCCAAATTATAATAGATATGAATTATACAAAGCAGGCAGATGATTAATTGTTTATTATTATTTACTTGCTTTACCTAACTATAATCATTAAAAAGTGTTTATTTGTGTATCTTTTTGTAAAAGCTAGGTAGAGTAGGGCGCCGTAGGGCGTTGACTTGTAGGTGCGTCGCAGGCTGAAAAAGATTGGGAACCCCTGATATAAAGCATAATGCTCCTTGAACTTTATTCTCGATTAGAATAATGTATTCCGTTTACTATATTACTATGATTAATTTATAGCTTATTAGTTATCTATACTAATATTATAAATGCGAAAGTATCTCTGTCTGTCTGTCTCGTTTTCACGCCAAAATTACTGAACCGATTGCAATGAAATTTTGTACACAGATAGTCTAAAGCCTGAGAAAGGACATAGGGTACTTTTTAACTGGACAAAGGGGTGAAAATGCGTAAATTTGTTCAAATTAAGTTAGTTCCAAAAATTCATAATAGATGGCGCTGTTCGTCTCCTACATCATGCTGACGCTTGCTCTAAAGTCTTTCTATAAGACGTGGTATCTTCTTAAAGTAATCTTCCGATTTTTTCAATTGTTATATCTAATGTACGTTATTAAATCATTAATCAGTACTTTATATTACTTATATGCAGTGACGTAACCTTAAACCTATCAATGAGAAATAGTTTATGGGTAAAGTTGTGTAATTGGGGGGCTAAATAAGCTTTATTTGGCATAAATGAAGTTTAATTCGAAAAAATGAAATATTAAGTGCACACTGCACAGCTGTTTTTGGGTGTTTTGATTACCAAGGTTTTTTATAAAAGCTTTTTACACCAATTTTGTTGACGTCGCGCGCTATAAGCTGAAGTCCACGCGGACGAAGTCGCGGGCAACAGCTAGTTACTTATTATATACGGGAAATCCTTAGCAACATGTACACAAACAACCATGAGCTTATACTTTGTATGTAGCAGTAGATACAATATGGCCTTCACTTTTCAGTAAGACACTAGACATCTTCTTCATTATGTCAAGCAAATTCTGTTTTCCCCCATTCCTTAATTACTTAAAAACAAACCAGATCTTATCCCTCTTGATTCTGCTCCGAAGTGGGGCCGACGGCAGGATAGCCTAGCGTCAACGCCGTAACGTCAAGGGCCATTTAGAAAGACATTAGACAAAACTTGTTGTAGAGTGCTCCGGTACTTCAGGCCAGTGTTTAAGCTGATCGAAGGCTCTTGTCTGAAGCGTCTCGAAACTCCTCGGATTGACACAGTGGACTGGTGCGAAAAAAGCTGCTTATACTTAACTTATTTACTCGTTAATGTAGTTAGGTGCCAACTGCCAACAACATGGTATGAATGTTTGTAGTTATGAATAATTTTCTTCTTGAAAAATATAAATTATTTTTACTATAGATTTTTGTACGTCTATACTCTATAGTCTATATGTTACCGCTAATGTGCGTAAACCAGTTAGACTGCAGATTAACAGGTATTTTGCTGATTATCTGGGTGAGTCAGTTAATGTGCAAAAAGTTTATTCTATTCTTACATTAACGAGATAATCTACAGAATACTAGGTAATCTGCGGACTAACGACCATGCATGCGGTAAATTGCATAAAACCGGTTCTTGTTTGAATAAATATTTAGTTGTATGGAATTATTTTCGGCGCCGGTTGCCGAAATTGCTGCCGGCGCCTATTCGGCAAACATCGTTTGTCAAATGACAGAAAAATGATTAAAACCATCAGTCTTACTTTACTACTTAGCCACGGATGCCGAAAAGGGGCTCGGGGGGCGCAGCCCCCCGCCAAAACAAAAACAAACACAATCCAAAAAGTCCAAAAGTAGGTTAGGTTAGGTTGGAGCTTAAACCACAACACCCAGAAATAGTCCGTCAACTGATAATTGAAGCTAGTTGTGCCATATTGAGGGTCATTGGTCTCTAGGTATGACTGATGATGTATCTGAAGATCTGACGTTGAACATCTAGAGTGCAATTCCTAAGCGCAGTCCCCCACCAAAACAAAAACAAACACAATCCACAAAGTCCAACAGTAGGTTAGGTTAGGTTAGAACTTAGTCCACAACACAAAGGGAGCCGAGCGAGCCGACCGTCATAAATTGTCTTCCGCAATTTAACGATGTACTATTCGTTACTATTCAAACTAACTAGGTGAAGTGCGAATATAAGCTTTTTTGATTTAAACTTCACACTTTAACGTATGGTTTATGGACATCTGCAGTTTACCTCGTTAATGTGCATATTATCGTATTCCGCATTCTAGCGGTAACATATACATACAAAATATTTTGTTATATTGACAAGCATCGATTTGGTTTATCTTAGTCAAATAAGTACAGTGTTTTTATGAAAAGATTTTTAAAGTAGTTATGTCTAACATGTAGGTCTATGTATACCTCTATTGATAGATAAGTAAGATTTTAATTTTATTCTAAGTATACATTTTTGCTGGCTGTTGCCTTTGTCTTTGATATTAAAACTTGTCGTCGGTCGCCACTGATACTTAACAAGACGGTAATTGATATAAATAATATGTTGAAACAATAGCTGAGCAGAAATATATTCAACTAAGTTGAGATAAACAGTAAATATGGAATGTATAAAGCATCCCGCCGTATCGCATTGTATCCGACCTGCATACAAAGTTTTAATTGGGTTCGAAGTTGGACGCTAGCTCGCGCTGCTAGAACTCGCAATTACCATAATACAGTCGCAAAGAAAATAATTTTCATTCATGTCACGGTATAATCAGTCGATGTAGCGAGTCGCGAAGGTCATTGCCGCGGCCACGTCACGCCAGCGTCGAGTCGCCCGTGGGTGCCTGCTGATGTCGGCTACTCAGTAGTAATTTCGTGCTACAACTGTACAAATGACACATCATAATGCTATTTAGATTTGTTTGTGAAGGTGGAGCCGCGAATACTCGTGCAAACCGCGTTTGTTTGTGTTTTACACTCGTAGACGTGCAAGTACTGTAGGAATATTTGTTCATATCCACTGAGTGAATCATATTATAGTAACATACTGGGAGGCGCTATACATTTGTCGAGTGTCCAGTCTTTGAAATGTATGACTCACGCCTCTCATACCTCAATTAAAGGATAATAATATCATTTGAATTTTTAGTACGACTAAGCGCGACTCTATATAAAGTATTTATCACTACTATGCCTCCATTTTGGTAATAATCGGTGTCCTTATTTGGAAACGGGACAGGTTTTATGGGCAAACTCGTTCACTCCAAAAACGTCAGTTTATTAAATCTCTAGGTAACAGGTAGAGCTGTAAGCGTAGGCTTACATTTCTTATTTAAGGCGGGCATAAACCCCAATTTGTTATTCCGTGACTCCCGGTTTACCTAGTTCCAATATAATAACGTAATGTAAAAAATATGAGATATAAAGCACAATATTTAAAAGACTTTAAACCATAAACACTTTTATAAAACGTAATACTTTGGCTGTAATTAATTTACAAACTCACCACAGACAAAAATCTAATTCATCGAATTATAAGTATTAACTAGGATAATTATACATTTTATTTGAATAAATTGTTAGTAAATCTATATTAAAATATCCTTAACCGAACAATTTTGTTTCTTAATATTTATTTCCAAAGATATTTTTAAAAAACATGAAAAATAGAGAAGATCCGCCCCTAGTAACTACAGTTTTATGCTAAGCTAAAGTTAATCTTATTGCGATGCGTATACGCTTGGTCTTTGGATGTGTGCAAGGTTATCGTTTTTGGATTGAGATTGCAACAACTGGTAAATAAACGAGAATTAATGTGATATTTTACTTTTGATTGAAAATATCTTTTATCCACGGCATCGTACATACTCAAGACGCAGAAAATAAATATTATAGCATTACATCCGAGAGATAAGTCAATTTATCAATCTCAGTCTCCAGAAGATTTTCTTGTAATTCGTTGCAGATTTGTGAATGTAGGAAATTATCTTTAGAATATCCTCCTAATTGCATGCAGATTGCAGGGCGATATTCAATACGGTGAGTGCAGGAGATGCCTGTGCAAGGGATTTATGTACAGAGCGGTCTATTGATTTTCAGCGGGCGGGCGTACTCGGGCATAATTTGATAATGAACAAGTGGGAGCTCGTGTCGCTGCCTGAGGTTTGACGTGCTGCCTCAACTGCCTGCAGCCAGCTGTTTGTTGGTCAGCGCCCTTTGATCACAGAAATTCGACACTTGGCTAGCCTAAATAGATTTTACCTGGAAATTGGGGCGTAAAGCTTAGGATCGATTTGGCCATGATACTTCCATACTTAATTCGAAAGTATATTATATCTGTTTTAATCCTTCAGGCCCCGCGCGAGCACCGGTGATCGCGACAACAATAGAATACAATAGCAATTCCTGGAAATTCCGACTGAAGTATTAATATTTTACTATTTCACACTGTACAATCTTCCGGAATAAATACTTTATTATTTAGCCTGAAGAGATAACACCCAGAAACTCTTATGCGTTTATAACACTGGTAAGTATAGAGGACAGTTTTAAGACGGTGTACCTAGGTATTGTTATTTTATATTTAGCGAAGTAGCCAGCTAGAATAATCGTAACTAATGGCCTACGTCTATTCGATATAATTACGACGAAAACCCACAACAAAGACTGATCTCATTGCTGAGTCGTCACTGTCAATGTTGCGATGTGATATGCACCACAATGGCAGAGAGAGTCTTGACTGATGTGAAAAAGTCCCGCTTAATTACAGTTTCGGTACCTTTCACCGCAGCATTGTTAGTAATCAATATTAGAATGTACCGATATTTTCTATTTCAATTTCAGAAAAGATAATTGATGGATTAAGGCACAACCGAAACGCTTAAATTATTATTAGAATCAATTTTTTTATTGTTTATGATCCACAAGGAAATATTTTTACGGGATTTAGGGCGATAGAGCATATAAATTTTGGCCGCAAGTAAAAGATAATTAAATATCAATTACCATCATATTGCCTATATTATCTGGGTTTATGCGAAAACGGTTACAACACAATCAAAGTACAAAAGTTGGTTCTAAATTGTAAACTTATCTTGCTATTATTTTAACTTTCTATGAACTGTAAGTCTTCCTTACAAATAAAATAAAATAAAACAAAAACTTCGCATGACTATTGCGTATCGGCTTTCCACAATTAGTATGAACATGACGCCCGGGGACATCATTTGAATGGATTTTTATCAATCCATTCATACCGCCGCGCCGTCGCGTGAACGGGGCCCATTAAGGGCGCTAATTGGCCGGCGAGGGCACGCGACTTCCCATACATCCATATTCCATACAATCTTTTATGTTGTAGCGTGTCATTATTGTCTGTCACAGATCATACAATTAAACGAATGTTAATCAGTTACATAATAAAACACGTAGGAAAAACACAATTGATATTAATAAATTCGTCGTATGAAAATATTGCAGTTCCAATAAACAAACGTACAAACTGTAAAGATTGGAATTGTAAAATCAATCATTGGCACGTGTAACGTAGCTTTTTACCTGGAAATGGTTTACATTTTGAGTTATAAATATAACATACTACTTTAAATAATATATTCTACAGTATAATGATATCATGTACCACGTTCATGGATAAAATTTATTCATAGGCAGATCATAGATCACTACATCATTTGGTCGGGTTCTCCGTGATCAGTCAGCTAGATTGGCATAACGCGACCCAATCACATATACCGCCATTCGTCTGAATCTGATAGTAGTCATAGACTTAAGACTACCTATAGACTATATAAGACTATCTATACATATAATAAAACAAAGTCGCTTTTTTCCCTCATGTCTCTTTGTTCCCTTTAATCTTTAAAACTACGCAACGGATTTTGATGATTCTTTCAGTGTTAGATAGCCCATTTATCGAGGAAGGTTATAGGCTATATTTTATCACGCTAAGACTAATAGGAGCGAAGAAATCGAGGAAAATGTGGAAAAAACGGGGAAAATTAGTTGAAAGGGCTAACTTGAATGCGCTAATCTCAGGAACTACTGCTCCGATTTGAAAAATTCTTTCAGTGTTAGATAGCCCATTTATTGAGGAAGGCTGTACTTAGATTATATTTTATGACGCTAAGACTAATAGGAGAATGTGGAAAAAACGGGGGAAACATATGCAATTTAAGAGATTTTTTTTCTCTCGTGACTCGTGAGGTGGTAGATATAGAGAGCGATCCAAGCTGCGACGCAGCGCGGCGTGAGAGTTGAGATAGAGGCGTAGGTGGCGGCGCTATCGGCGGCCGCGGCGGAAGAGGCGCCGTATCCTGCGCATGTACTGAGCTCTGGCTTTGTGTACGTGTAGCGTGTTGTGTACACACGTCAACTAAACTGGTTTAAAACTTTGTATCGTGCGTATACATTGTTTTATGAAAAAAAAAATGAAACAAACAATCTACAGTTCAGTTTAATGTAAGCTTGTAAACCGATCCATTACATTAACATCATCTGGTACCGCGTGTCCTCGTAGACCAGTACCGATCCTTGAGGCGTTGACACTGGGAGCATAAAAAAAAAATAGTCCATTTATCGATCGCTTACCATAGACAATGTATTTCGATTTTCGGAACTAATTTACGAGCGATAGCCCGGGTTACACTGGAATTTTTTCATGTTGGCAGTACGAGTTGCGTGCGCGCATTCCGTCCGGCACAGTCATGTGTACTATGCAGTTCTGCTCTATTAACGTTATCATGTTGGCAATAATATAATCGTATTACAGTATAAACTTGCTGGTGAATCCCCAGATTCGGCGGCGTGGCGGGGGAAACCACTTCGATAACAAACGTCGTGGGGAATATAATAATCCCACCAAAAACATTTCATGTAAAAGTTACCTCGACGACCACAAAAATTTTGCCCTGTGAAAAAGACATCAGATCTAATGTAGGGCTAAGCTTCTTTTAAGCTAATACTTGAAGGTGGTCATTTTTAGCATTACCGTTGAATACATAGCAGCACTGTTGTAAGCGTCTCGACGTTCTTCGCAGGAAAGGAGCACACCTTATTTCATGCGATAACTTAAAACTCCCATATTATATCGAACAAGTAAGGAGTGTATACCTCAGTACTGATTAGTGATTACATTTATAATATTTAAATCGAATTTAATTATTGTTTCATTATTAACGATGTTAATATTATTTTTTATTTAATTAATACCATTTCATTGAGTTCATAACTAACTTAAAGCCTTTTGTACGTCAAACAAATATGCAGTCGAAACTCATACTGTTCTTGCAAAGTTACAAACATAAAAATATTTTATTTTATTTAATACTTAAAGTATTATACTATTATTTTTCAATTTCAGTTTTTAGGTTTCCCTGCCCAAAGGATGAAAACGGGGCCCTATTATTAATAAGTCTTCGCTGTCTGTCCGTCGTACATCCGTATGTCACTAGGCTAGATCTCGAGAACCGCAATAGCTAGATAGTTGCGATTTTCACAAATTATGTATTTCGGGTGTCGTTATAAAAGCTAATAGTCTAATAAAAATAAAATATATTATTAAAGGGTATACTCATACAACAATCACGTTTTTTTTCCCTATTTCTGCTCTATGTCCATAATGGTAAGACTAAGGTTTTTGAAAATTTCCGGAAACCCTCAATTTTATGTTAACTTAAATAATTAATAATAAAAAATAAATAAACTTATTATTAAAGGGGGGCTCCCATACAAATTTACGGTACGGAACCCTATATACGCCAGTCCGACTCGCACTTGTCCGGTTTCATAATTTTTCCTTTCATTGTGAATAAATACCTATCTGGGTACCAAATTTCAAGGTTCTAAGTCTGCTAGAAGTACCTTAGAATTTTGATGATCTATATGTCAGTGAGTGACAAAATGTAGTAACTTTGACCATCCGTAACTATTAAACTATTTATCGAAATTTCATGTAATTTCGAGGTTAAGCTAGTTTTAATACTTGCTCCTTGTGACCAAAATTTGAAATCCCTAGCTTTGTTAACATCGAAGATAAAGCGGGTGTGAAATAGCCGCGAACCGCTTCGAGAAAAGTATGGTACGGCCGTGCCTTTGCTAAAAAGCTTGGCTGGGGCACTGCCGTGGCCCCAGATATCAATAAAATCTAAAGTATAAGAACTATTCAATTGAGACTTTTTATGCTTAACAAGTCCATTGATGACATCATATCTTGAAAATATGAACTATCTGCTACAAAGGAAACCAATTCTATGAAGGTTCAAAAAAGCGGCGAAACACTTCGAGAAAAGGTAGGTAGTGCCCTTGCGCTTCGCGTGGCTCGTCTCGGCGGGTGCACTACCGTGCACACAGATGTGCACTGTACTTTTATATTGCAAACACGTTATCAGCGCGAATATTTTCCTCTTATCTTGTGGTCTAAATATCTTAACTAATCGGCATACAGAGTTATCTGGGAATTTTCGATGACTCACATTTCTATTGAAAATACGTTTTAGAATTTTGTTTATGTTTTGAAGCGAATATTTAAGATAACAATAATAATTATTAGTGACTTGTTTTAAATTGGAAAGTCTAAAAAACATAACAAACTCGAAAGATAACATGGCGTCAATATATTTTTTTGATTCAATTGTATTTTAACATTTTTGGTTCGAGATTTTTTCAAATGTTATTACCTAGTTATTACATCTATTGGATGTAATTCTCACACGAAACTCGCTCTATCTTACACTTTACCGATTCTGTGGCTTCTCTACATAAATCATTAGGGATGGAATAATATTGTGTGTTCGTTGTTCGACTCAATGGTTATTTAGTTCAGACATCAGAATTCAGACGACGAAATACAGACGGACAACCGAGACAAAGATCGTGTATTTTCACGTGACTGCCTTTGTAAACACGAGCTTGATTAATCTAAGATTACCTAAATATCCAGCCGCTCAATATTTTAATAAAAAAGCAACGGATTGTACCTAAAATAAAAAAAAACATGATCAAGCTAACATTTACGTGGTAGAAAGAGAGGGTGAATAATACTCTCCTACGCCGCGCGGTAGTCTATGTGTATGTGTATTGTGTGTTATACCTTCTTCTCGTGAATTTTTAGTCAGGTCACTTGTCCTGAAGCTAGTTTAACATTTTTACCAATACCAAAAGCACACATGACATAACGCCTCTAAGCAATTTCTCACTTAAAAATGCAGGTTTGATCTCTGGTGGAGGCGTGTGCCAATGAGACATTGTTCTATCAGGGAAGTTGATTCCTATGCAGATGGCGGACCTAAGTCATGTGTTCGGCTTATGTCAATTCAATGTTAGCTGTGATCGGTCGGCTGGGTTTGACGTAACGCGACCAAATTATTTAGGTCCGCCATCTGCATAGGAATCGACTTCTCTTATAGTACGGACGTTCCTAAGTCCTATGGTGAAGGAAATGGCTAAGTTGCGAGAATGCCTTATGTGCTTAGGCAGCCATACGGACATTTAAAAATCTTGTCCTAGGTATTTAAAGAGTGGTTGCTTCGCTCTGAAAATACTGTATAAAACATCCACAGCGGATGCAAATAGGCCTTCTTTTTTACTGAATAATTACGACTGGGGCTCTATTGTGTGCTTTCAGAAGAGGCTAGTTCCACATTTGTTAAAAGACTTAGGTCTGGAAATAGCTTTAACGACCTATTACAGTAATTTTCCGTGCAATTTCCCGCACTTCGCAGTCGCTCAATCATGATTGAACTGTTATCTGAAACTATCATCATTAAAAGAATCGTTGCATGGTAAACTGCGTGTTGTGAAAACCGTGTTATTATGTGTTTAACAGATTTGTTTTGCCGCGGGAAATATATTGCCATTACATTTTCTACTACCGACAGAGTAAGCGCTCGATTAGACCCTGACTATCGTTTGACATCGCCCGCCGTAGAGTGGTAGAATCGCGCTCACAAAATAAACGTGTAAATACCTACATAGTCTGTATACTGTATAGTCATGAGAACAATTCGTTTTAAGTTTTTAAAAGCGTCGTAGTACAAACCTAAACTTTTGGAACTAAACTAACTAAACTTTTGGAGCTAAACTTTTGGAGCGCCAACTTTGTTGAAATCGAACCATTAGACAAATTGATTCATAGGCTAACGTCGCGACTCGCGATATATATCGCGATATGTCTAGTCAATTTAATGCCATAGTTAATGCCGTGCCACCAGATCCAAATTTTTCGGCTGGGCTTGGTACAACTAATATATATTCCGTGGGCTGGGCTTGACATTTCTCAACCAGATATCACTCTATCAAGTCTATCAATCTTCTCTGATTTATAAGTTTATGGATAGAACATTGTATTGAAATTGTGATTGGTTTGGTAGACTCAGAGATTTAGTCAACGTATAAAACGAAGTTTTTTTTATCTTGTCGTACGAACATTGTCGTAACTTAATTTCTTAAATATTGATTTCCAAAAAAAAGTCATAAGGGTCAAATTCGTAGGAAATTTAATGATCTATCACCTACAACTTTGTTTCTACAATAAGTAATTATTTTCATTAAGTACAATAAGTAATTATATTCGATAATAATAATTGACATACAAGCGAAATTATACTTTGACTTGTTTTTTGCGTTTATCTCCGTAAATATTGATTTTACAATGAAAATTACAAGAACTCAAAATGTAGAAAATTAAATTTACAACAAACGTAGTCCTTAGTATTATCGTAAAAACATAAAAAATAAAGGAGATAATAGTCTAAAAAAATGGCGTGAATGAGGTCACTACAGATTTAATTTTCAAACCAATATGTCGGCTAACGCACACGTCGGATTTGATCGAGTTTTTGAATTTAAGCTATTTGTGCCCTCCTCTAAACACTGGTGCAAAAAAAATTCTGACTATGATATAACTTGAGATATAATAGGTAATACGGTCTACGTAGTACTACTTACATCTCAGTGCTCTAATGGGGTATTTTTATTAAAAGTGTAATACCATGGCGTGCACAAATTCGGCAGCATGATAATGTGATAACGTATAATATAACGGAAGTTAAAAATGTCCTTATTGATAATAAAATATATTATTATGAATATCAGCTGGCCTTGTAAGTTGTAACATGCCCGTAGAATACGCCAAATAAATGATACTTATTACAAAAAATCATAATTTAGTTAATATCACTCTCAGTCAAGATATTTAAAATTACTGATACGTACATGTTTATTTAAATTAAATATGTTTAAACACTCAAAGCTCAATGAATTTTCAAAGGCAACAACACGACTTTTATAAAATATATTTTAAACAAAATTGTAAATCTTCGCTGAATTTATGGAGGTGTTACCGTTAGAATGCAGAATACGTTAACGTGCACATTACCTAGGTAATCTGCAGATTCCTTGATACCATCCGTTAAAGTGTGAAATTTAAATTAAAAAGGCTTATATTTATTTGTACTTTACCTAGTCAGTTTTCATTCTCTTTCTTCGTAAAAGTCCTAAAAACTTTGACTTAAGAGCCCGGGTTACCCTCGAAATTCTCATACATACGTAATACCAAAATCATTTTCTCATACGAAAATATTTAACATGTTTGAGTTATTTTTCAGCTTAAAATAGTAATTACCTAGGTTCCTGTACAAAAATTAATTTCAAAATATTTAAACACTAAAAAAAATGTTTTGTGTATAATTTTTTTTACTAAATTTACTACTAAATATTTAAACACTAAAAAATAGAGTAAAACACTAAAAAATATATACATAAATATTAAATTTACTACAAAATATTTCAACTCTAAAAAATATTTTTTAGTATTTAATTATTTTGTAGTAAATTTACTATTTATTTATATATTTTTAGTGTTTTACTCTATTTTTAGTGTTTAAATATTTAGTAGTAAATTTAGTAAAAAAAATTTATACACAAATTTTTTTTTAGTGTTTGAATATTTTGAAGTTATTTTTTGTTCAGGAACCTAGGTAATTACTATTTTAAGCTGAAAAATAACTCAAACATGTTAAATACTTTCGTATGACAAAATGATTTTGGTATTACGTATGTATGAGAATTTCGAGGGTAACCCGGGCTCTTAAGTTTGTCAACCTGAGACTGTTTTGTTTTGATTGGTTTTTTTCTAAGTAACTAACATTTTACTTTAAATTTAATAATTTATTCCTTTGGTTATGTCTAAAAAATTATATGAAATAATTATCTACAGCTAAATAACATGTTTTATTCAAACAAGAGCCTGTTTTATGTAATTTAATGAGAATAGAATAAACTTTTTGCACTTTAACTGACTCACCCAGATAATCTGCAGAATATCTTGTTAGTCTGCAGTTTAACTGGTTTCCGCACATTAGCGGTAACAGTGGTATAAAATTATAACAGAGTTCTTCTTCACAAGCTTAGATATTAGTTAGCTAGATGTTCTTTAAATGATAACCTACAGTATAATATTACTTCATGTCTTCGTAATTGTCTTGTACAATTTGAACAAAAATTAAAATAATATTGTAATTGTCAACTACAAGTTATAATTAAGTTTGCGTAATGGAAAACATAATTTTTAATTAACTTAAAACAAACCTTGCCTTGTTACGTGCACGCGGGGAACGTTACACACACTATTTATACGTGTATCGCTTTAAAACGAACTGATATGGTTTCATGATTGCATTGCAGCGCTAAGTGCAGGTCATCTATTATATTGTCGGACTGGTGGTCGATATTTTTATGTTTATGGGCCGGGAGGCCTCAGGGAGCCGTCGCCCGGCGCTGGCCCCGATCCAGGAATAGGCCATAGTTCAAGTGTACGATGTTTCCGGCTAGTGTAGTGTAGTTTCGCGCCTCACTGGCGCCGCCTCATGCTCTGAAGGAATTTGTGACGCTAAAATATATGTATCAACTCGCAAGTGCAACAAGACACTCGAAATTCGAATGTTTGTTGATCGAACAGAACTTTCAGGAATTAAAAGAAATTGAACGTGTGAGACTCAATTTGATATTCAATCCAAAGAATACCAGTAGGTACTCTATTACTGCAATATTTTATTACCTCCGAATTTTCCTATGGAATTTTGTGCGGCGTCATATAGGATCTAAATTACCATAATATAGTACAATACAAAACTATGCTCGCCTTGTGATGAACATATTACTTACATCATAGAGAACAACGAACCTAAAATTACATAAAATTTAAAAACACGTGCAGACCTTTTATTTTGCGCCATCAAAAATATAATATTGTTCTGGAGCTCCCACGCAAATTTATTTAATTGTTTTAATGCTTTACCGTGTATAAATTATTTTAGCACATTTAAATTTAAAGCTGTTTTGTAAGGACATAATGAGGGAATTACAAGGGATGGCTCGCCCCCGTGGTCGTGGGCCGCGGTCCCGTCTCGTCTATTAATCGTCGCCCACGCCGAAGCTATCATAAGTACGTAATTATAGAAGAAAAAAGGATACTGTTACTTAGCAGATCGTGACGCTGTAACTATACACCTACGTCTCCGGTCGTATTGATTTAAGGAAAATATTTTCCCACGTGGGCGGGCGGCCGTTAAAATGCCTTGTTGATCCAGGAAAGGTTAAACATCAACTCATACTGCTGAGATGAATTATTGTAATAAGAAAAGTCGTGCGTAGGCGACTAGGCGACCGAACATATGTAGGAAAATGTAGAGAAAAAAAGATGGGTTGCACTCCGGGAGTGCCGGCAGAAGTGAAAACTTGATTATTAACGTTGTGCATTATTTTTTCAACCCATTTTTTATGAAAATCGATTAAAAAAAAAAAACGATCGTTTTAATTAATTAATCGAAACCCTTACAATCGATTAAAAAATATCGACAATCGAAAAAAAAAGCTGCTGTCAGACAGACTGTCAGACACTTCTCGCGACAGTTGTCTTGCAGGTGGAAACGCGGCCTTAATCAGCGCATCTGCTAAAGAACTCTTTTCCCCGACTGTACATTTCTGCTTAGCACAATTTTCTCCGACTGTACATTTCTGCTAAACAACTCATTTCCCCGACTGTACATTTCTGCTAAACAACTCATTTCCCTGACTGTACATTTCTGCTAAACAACTCATTTCCCCGACTGTACATTTCTGCTCAGCACAATTTTCCCCGACTGTACATTTCTGCTGAACAACTCATTTCCTCGACTGTACATTTCTGCTAAACAACTAATTTCCCCGACTGTACATTTCTGCTAAACAACTCATTTCCCCGATTGTACATTTCTGCTAAACAACTCATTTCCCCGACTGTACATTTCTGCTTGGCACAATTTTCCCCGACTGTACATTTCTGCTAAACACAATTTTCCCCGACTGTACATTTCTGCTAAGCAACTCATTTCCCCGACTGTACATTTCTGCTAAACACCTAATTTCCCCGACTGTACATTTCTGCTAAGCAACTCATTTCCCGGACTGTACATTTCTGCTAAACAACTCATTTCCCCGACTGTACATTTCTGCTTAGCACAATTTTCCCCGACTGTACATTTCTACTAAACAACTCATTTCCCCGACTGTACATTTCTGCTAAACAACTCATTTCCCCGACTGTACATTTCTGCTTAGTACAATTTTCCCCGACTGTACATTTCCGCTAAACAACTCGTTTCCCCGACTGTACATTTCTGCTAAACAACTCATGTCCCCGACTGTACATTTCGTTCGAGTTCGAGTTCGACACAAAACACCACTCTCCAACCGTCTTACGCGTTTTGTATGGTTTTTCGATCAACACGAAAATCTGGCGCAAGTTTCACAGTTTTTACCCATCTCACAAAAGTGCTCAACGCCGCTAAATAAGTTTTCACTTCAAAAATACTGTGTAGAGAAATCTCTGGATCAACAAAAGAGAATCTGGTTGCTTAGTATGTTAGTCACATAATATATTGTTATCGATTAGTCAGGCCTGTCCCACTCGCGCCTGTAGGCAATAGGCATCGAACTGTAAGTACCCCCCTAGGGGGGCACTTCAGTAGGGACTCACAGGCGAGCGGTGACGCGTGCGCACGAGTTTTTAGTTAGTTGATCGTTGCATGTCTACCTGCGTACTTATCATTCGCTGTCACAGAATTGATAAATTAATCTGATCACAATGGACAATAAAAAAGGCAAAGAAATATTGCGCAGTGTTTAACTGTCTTAACACGGAATGTGAACCAAATTTAACTTTCTTTAAGCTCCCTAAGGACGATGAGAGTTAAGAACTTTTTTAAACTGTTTTATTGTTATTTATTATAGATTTAAATTTTGTACAATTTATTATAGACTCAAATTACGATATGATTTAAATAGTTTTAAATACTAGTTGAAGTAGAATATATTAGTTGGGTTACTTTCGTAGACGTATAATTAATAAAGGTATTTCAGTGTCAAAAAAACACATTAATTAATAAGGTTAGGTATTAATTATTACTAATAGTAAGCATCGTAGGTTGGTGTCGCGTCTTTGCTATTATCTATACTAATATTATAAAGCGGAAGAGTTTGTTAGTTTGTTTGTTTGTTTGAACGCGCTAATCTCAGGAACTACTGGTCCGATTTGAAAAATTCTTTCAGTGTTAGATAGTCCATTCATCGAGGAAGGCTATAGGCTATATTTTATCACGCTAAGACTAATAGGAGCGAAGAAATAGAGGAAAATGTGGAAAAAACGGGGGAAAATTATTTGAAAGGGCTTATTTGAACGCGCTAATCTCAGGAACTACTGGTCCGATTTGAAAAATTATTTCAGTGTTAGATAGCCTATTTATCAGGGAAGGCTGTAGGCTATATTTTATTACGCTAAAACTAATAGGAACGAAGAAATAGAGGAAAGTGGGGAAAAAACGGGGGGCAATATTTGAAAGGGTTTATTTGAACGCACTAATCTCAGGAACTACTGGTCCGATTTGAAAAATTCTTTCGGTGTTAGATAGCCCATTTATCGAGGAAGGCTATAGGCTATATTTTATTACGCTAAGACTAACAGGAGCAAAGAAATAGAGGAAAATGTGGAAAAAATGGGGGAAGTTATTTAAAAGGGCTTATTTGAACGCGCTAATCTCAGGAACTACTGGTCCGATTTGAAAAATTCTTTCATTGTTAGATAGCCCATTTATCGAGGAAGGATATAGGCTATATTTTATCACGCTAAGACTAATAGGAGGGAAGAAATAGAGGAAAATGTTGAAAAAACGGGGGAAATTATTTGAAAGGGCTTATCTTACGAACTACTAGAGCAATTTTTCTGTTATTTGGGTCAGATAGGAAGTAGAGCACGTGAAGAATCATAGGCTATTTTTTGTGGACTAATTTGTCTGTAAAATATCTAATTACGATATTAATAATAAAAATGAATCCATGTACTTACTTCCCTTGGTAACGACATCACGCGTAAACAGCTGGACCGATTTTGCTGAAATTTGGTATAGATATATTATATACTTTGAGTCCCGGAAAAGGATATAGGATACATTTTGTCCCGGAAAAATGTACGATTACTGCACGGTATATTTTCATGATTTGCGCGTAAACTATTCAATTGATTTTGATGAATTTTGGTATGGAGAATGGAGATACTTTGAGTCTCGGGGAGGACAAGGGATACATTTTGTCCCAAAAAATGTACGGTTCCCGCTCAATAAACTTTAGTGATTTTCGCCTAACCTATTCAATCTATTTTGCTGGGTATAGAGATACTTTGAGTCCCGGGGAAGAACATAGGATATATTATTTTGTCGCAGAAAAATGTACGGTTCACACAAAAAGGAATTTTGTGATTTGCGCGTTAACTACCTGTTGCCCGCGACTTCAGTTTAAAGTTATTCCCTTGATGTACGGGAACAACTACAAACTGAAGTCCACGCGGACGAAGTCGCGGTCAACAGCTAGTAATTATATATAACCTCATTTGTTTACAAAAATAACTAAGTTATACAAACACTTTATAGGTAATATAAGACCGGTTTCAATAATTAAGATACGGTACCTATCGAAATTCGAATCTAAGTACGCGTAACTAGTTACTCGCGAATTTATGATAATTAAATCTACATAGTACTAAAACATAATATCTTAGATTATTTCGAGTTAAATAAAATGTAGTTAATTAAAATATAAATATTATAATATTATTTTTAAAAACAGACAACCCTGATTTCTTCAGAAAAGGTACGAGCTATGCGATAGAAAGAGAGCGGAGATGTAGGCAAATATGATTGTAGGCACCTAGCACTGCGCGGTCGGAATTTTAACTTTATAGTATCGGGGCATGAGTCGTTTATTCTTTAAACGGGTTTCGCCAGTGGGAATTCTGTTGGTACAACTAATATATATTCTCTGATATAGTGCCGACACGAAATTAGATATCAAATACATCACTAGTGGCATGGCCTATGCGACGCCTTAATTCAAATTCAATTTATGACTTACTTCGCTATTATCTAATGCAATTTGACAAGTACCGAGGTCTACAATCTCCATATGTAGGTATGTATTAGAATGTTGTATTACAAAACTGTTCGATTACTTAACTTGAGATTAGGTAAATGTTAATTGGCCACAACCGGTACGAGATACATTCGCGAAATAAGTTACGGTCCGCCGACCACAATGGGCGCCAATGCCATCCCATACGACTCATCTGACACAACGTGTGGCGAATTAAAAAACCGGCCAAGTACGTGTCGGGCCACGCGCAATATAGGGTTCCGTAGTACAGCTAGTTTTTTTTTAATTTTTGTATGGTCAATGAATGTACATTTACAACGTATTTTACACTACTAACAACATCATCTCAGTTACTTTCAAAGGAATTTGAACGAAAAGTTCCTTTATACTTCTCCTATTCGGCGATTTTTTTAGTTGATCGACTATTACTCAATAACTTATGAAGTATTCTTAACCGTGATAGTTTTCCTTTTAAATTCAGCATATTTCCTACTCCCGTGATTTTTTTCACATTTCTAGAAGCAACCGTTTAGCTGGTAGAAGGGACTGGACTCTAACAATATTTTCCACATTAAAACTTGATATTTCACAAACGGATCTCTAAATCGGAAAATGATCTATGAAAACTCATAATATTTAAAAAAAAACCTATTCAACGATACCTCATAAGATGGGGTGGACGCGAAAAAAAATTTCATCCCCGCTTAATGTATAGGTAGGGAATGCAATCTCGTTCTCGCGAGATCTCGGCCTTTTTAGCGAGATTGATATCGGACGAAAAAAAGGCGAAATCTCGCGAGTTTGACGAGATTGCACTAGACTAGAGCATGAAAACGTCTTACTCAAAGCGCGGACTGACACGGACGGAGTTGCGATCACGGAGTAAAAACAAAAAGGAGCTGGCCTAAGCAACTGTGCACTGTGATTTTCAACTAGGTCCTGAATTTTGAATTCTCGCTGTTTTGTTAGTTATAAAAGAGCTGTTTTATTTACTAAAAGATTAGTATTTGATAATGTGCGCTTTTGTAATTCTGGACGTCACGTTATCTCGGACGCCGGCTTCCACGATAAAACTTTGGGTACGTTAAATACCCTTTTGAAGTTTAGACGTCGTGATGTCCTCTAACGTGCACGTTCAAAAGTTATCGTCAACGGAAATTTAAAAGCGTCTTCATATAATATTTCCATACATTTTACTTCCCTATGTTATCGTTTTACCGCGGACGTCCACGATATTAAACCGCCACCTCCAAAATTATAAAAGCACACATTAAAAGAGTTGTTCTGGTTTGGACTGGTTGTTTCTTTCATTTGTTATTAATTGATAGATAGTAAATACGTATGCGGTATGTCAAAGTTACTACTAACGTACTACTAAAAAATTATAGACAGATACTGACAGATACCAATGTTTGATGCATAAAATTCTATTGAAAAATTCGTGAAAATTAATGTTAATCTTATAATACTTATTATAAGATTAACATTAATATATATTATTATAATATTTATTACCTTTTTTTCCGTAATTTATTCAAATATTATGATTATTTGCAAAAAAAGACGGGTTGCACTCCGGGAGTGCAGGCAGAAGTGAAAACTTGATTGTTAACGTTGTGCATTTTTTTAACCTATTTTTTATGAAAATCGATTATTAAAAAATTGATTTTTGAAATTAATCAAAACCCTTACAATCGATTAAATTTTTAACCCATTTATTATGAAAATCAATTTTTAAAAAAACGATTTTTTTAATTAATCGAAACCCTAACAATCATTTCGAGTTCGAGTTCGAGTTCGAAACAAAACACTACTCTCCAACCGTCTTACGGTTTTTCCAAGGTTTTTCGATCAGCACGAGAATCTGACGCGAGTTTCACAGTTTTTACCCATCCCACAAAAGTGCTCAACGCCGTTAAAGAAGTTTTCACTTCAAAAACCCACCAATCTGTTAATCTCGCGAGATCTCGAAATTGGCGAGATCTCGCGGTATTGTATTCATAAACTCACAGGATCTCGCTTGAGCTCCAATCTCGCGAGATTTGCATTCCCTATGTATAGGGGAGGTACCATAAATATTTTTTTAAATTTCGTGTAGTGTACCATTTGGTCGGCAGCATTAATATGTGCATTCGTGCCAAATTACAGCTGTGTAGGTCCTATAGTCTCTGAGTAAAACCGCGGACAGACAGACAGACGGACAGACAGACGAACAGACAGACGGACGGACAGACCGAAACTATAAGGGTTCCTTGTTAACTACGGAACCCTAAAAAACATTACCCCACTTGGGTAAGGCCAAACTAACCATCACCAAAAATGTAATTTGGAGAAGAAACCTTAATTGTATTTATAGTAGCTTAAAACTTTAATAAAGGTGGTCTTCGATTGAGGAGGCTGGAGGAGGATTGAGGAAGAGAGGAATTAAGAGTCACCTGGCATATGAAAGACGGGAGTGAGTGTGAAGAGAGCAGTAGAAAAGAGAATCCGGGCTCTTAAGACGTCAGTACCATCCATAAACAGTTGATATTCTGAACCTTTTACAGCAAAAATCACAAAACTGTCGCGGTCAAACCCGCGACAGTTTTGTGATTGGTGCGACAGTGTTGTATTATTTAAAAATACTTTAAAAAAAATCTAGCTCCAACATTAGATTATAATTGAAATGATCTTACATGTTGTGCATTAAAACTTATAGAAATACTGTATTTTAACCTAATTTTAACTGTTAAATCATGTCTGTTAAATCAGCGAAATCGGCAAATTTCGTATACGGACTCTTAAAGCATTTTTAATTTTGCAATTTTTCATCCAATTTCTCTCCACCTTTTCATGCCGGATTAATATATGAGCTTTGCTAGACATTAATTTGAACGTCTAGGATAAAAATGTATTTACTTAGGTATAAGATTTTAGTTACATTCTACTTAATAACTAATAAGTCTAGAGTACAAATTGACGTCGTGCTCCTATTCCAATTTAAAATCCTTGGCTGCCAGTTCAAGGCCAACTTTAAGGGTACGCGGTCGATGTTCGTATTCGGATTTCAAACCCAAATTAAAATGTTTTCGCTACCAGTTCGAGGTCGCAGCGGCGGTTGGCAGGCCACATTTGTTGTGTGCTATGTAAATTAATTCTCGGAACGTCTCGACGAACACGACCAAATGACTTCCTTTTGTAGCTCTTGAGTCTTGACATTTGGAAATACCCCGGCTTGTCTCCTTATATTTTCGCATTTGAGATAACACGCATGGATCTGATATATGCATGTCTTAAACTCGGTTAACGTTAATCTTTGGTTAAATATTATGTTATTCCTCTTATTTTTCGTAATCTATAAGTACGTTGAGTTGACACTCACTAATTTATTTTAATATACAGGGCATTTGCACTAATAAAACAAACTTATTATAAACACATGCAGGCCCTTAAAAATGACAATAGTACATGGATCTGCAATAATCTGCACTCTCATAAAATAATAACTCATTTTAAGAGAGTGCATATTTTATGGAAAAGTTTGGAGCTAAGCAGTAAAGTCTGACATAAGAAATGTTTTAATCAAGCAGTACCTGCCTTTGATAAACAAAGGTAAGTGTAAATTGTAATAATATTTTTTATTATCAATGTTACTTGTGTTTATTAATTTGTTAAAAGTAAACATAAAGATTAAAGAGACTGCATAAGTTTTTAATGTGTACAAGTAAAAATTATTATCTTACCTTTTCGTAGCGCTAAGAGCTACTAAGAGCGTAGAGATAAAAACTAGGTAAGTAAACAAATTAAGTAGTGTGTTTCAAAGCAATTCCAAGATTTTGCACATAAGTAGTGAATTGTTAAAAGCATTATCCTGTAGATTAATTGTATTGGTACTGTGTTTGATTTGCGATAAGAACGTCAGCCGTTCGCTCGTCAGCGGCGCCAATATCGCAATAATTGCAACGCCAATCAATATATTATTATGATCATTGATCATAAATCACAACTCATAACCATTCCGAAGATTGGTTTCCGCGAACTAATTGTAGTGCATCATTGACAAGGTGAATTTCGAACAAACAGCAATCATAAAAAAATAATTCTATGTTAAAAATCAAAGAATTAAAAATGATTAAAATATGTATGGCGGTGCATTAAGAGCCCGTCCGCTCTTTTCTACTGCTCTCTTCACACTCACGCCCGTCTTTCATATGCCAGGTGAAAAAGGACGATCGCCAAGTTAGCGGGCAGATAGAGGTTTTCTGTTTTTAAAGGGTTTTTTATATTGAAGTGGTAAAAAGTAATTCCAACACTTTATAGACGACTTTCTCAACAGTACATTGTATTTTTTTCATACCGTTAAGGCGTCAATACAATCCATAAAAAAAGTGATATTCTAAACCTTTTACAGCAAAAATCACAAAACTGTCGCGGGTTTGAGTTGGATTATTTAAAGATACTTACTAAAAAAAAAAAAAATCTAGCTCCAACACTATATTATAATTGAAATGATCTTACATGTTGTGCATTAAAACTTATAGAAATACTGTATTTTAACTGTTAAATCACGTCTGTTAAATGAGCGAAATCGGCAAAATTTCGTATACGGACTCTTAATCAAGATTCAAGAGTGCAAAATTATTTTAGCGCAGATAATAATATGGGCTCAAGTCTCAACTAAATCATTAATAATTATTATTGTTGTGTTAATTTCACACTTTGAAATTGCTTTCATCATATAAACTGATTCTTGCGTTGTTTTTAAGATACCATTTTGTATACGAGTCAGCAACTCAGCACCGAAACCGTTTTAATAATATAATTATGTATTTCTATTTTCTATAAGATACATTTAGCAGAATCAACCTATAACAGGTTTCATGGTTTCTACTGCTTTGCAATACAATAATGTTCTTAGAAACGATGAAGGAAAATCCGTATTGTAAACATATTAACATTATGAGAATAAACAATAAGGTAGGTACGTTTAAATTTCGAATATTATTTTTTAATTTTCCTTCGCTACTTTATTTCTCGTTATGCAACCTTCTTGGCCAACTAACCCGAGTTAGAAGTTCTAGCAAATAGTTATCGAGTTATAATATATTGATGAAAGTAAAGTATCGAGACGTGGGTAAACGAACGGCCTTCACTCCTCCACAAACCGGCCCAGTTATAATTAGACCTCGGACGGAGCTCGCCGCACACCGTCAAATACTGATCACTGATGATGTCTAAACATAGATCATTGTACGTACGATTACAATAACCTGTGCCATCATTCGGTTATTGTCTCCCGCTGGCCGCTACACGCCGTTAAACGCGCGTAGCGTATGTAGGTAGGCAAATTTTTCATAATATTCGGTTCAACAACATAAGCTCTAAGTACATAATGTAGGGCTTTAAACAATATAATTTTCATTATATTGTTTAAAACGTAATTTCTATTTATTTACGTTCATAATTATAATTAAGTACTGGATTATTTTCTTGTCTTCATATTTTTGGGTATTTTGTTTTTAAGCGCAGCTTATATTGACGTGGGCACACCGCATGAACCAGATGTGGAGTATATCTGATTCTCTTGACATAGCGAGTGGTTTACCGCTTTTTTTTTACCGTCAGTCGAAGGTTCGATGTATCTAATATTTGCATGAAAACCTACAATCAATCACTATATGGTAACATGGCAGTAGTTTTGTATACGTCATTATCGGCAATCAATCGATAAATCATAGAACTCGAAGTAGTCTGCCGACGCTAAGTTAAATAACATGTTATCTACATTGTCCCCATTCGCGAGTCGTCGACTTCGTCAAAGAGCTCTTACTGAGTTCCGACGATCGTTAGGTGAAAGGATTCCGACTGGAAATTCGCTGAATTATAGACGAGTTTAGGGTTCCTCAACTTCGTATTGCATGTATTACCTCGACTTACTCGTTTATCAAACTTAGTTACGAGTTAAGTGTTAACCATTATATAACTTAGTGTAGTTCAACATAAATTATATTACCCTACAAAATAATAAGTATTCATTAGCCTGCTTGATTGTGTTACTCAAAATTTTTGAGACAAAACAAAACCCGAGCATTGGAAATGAATATTTAGGTACATAAAAGAAAGTTTGCAAGTGAGACTATCACTTACACTAGCGGAGATGTCAGCTTCTGCAACACCCCGTCTAGAGTTACGGTAGGGGAAACTCCACTTACCCACTGGAGCATGCTCGTATTACGTTACGCATTTTCTCAGCTCAGATGGATCGAATATAATATCAGACCATAACGGTTGTTAGCAACTTGTCGGCGGTCAAATAACAACCACTGAAACGGAAAATATTAAGTGCAAATTGTTAGTGGAACGCAGGGATATTGATGTAAGCTTGTTAGTGAGACCTTCAAAGTGGATACGTCATGTTTAGTGCCTAAATATGCTAACTACAGCGTCAGAATGGTCAGTCTACTGACTCTAACCGTACCATGTATTATGCACAGTGCACTACACAATAATTTAAACCAATTTTAGATCTCAGTTAAAGTTCTGCAGATGATAAGAGTTATACTACAACGGATAACCAGCAAACCTTTTGATAACAGCGATTTAACGTTCTCTCTCCTTTGTTCCAGGTGGTAAGGGAAAGGCGCTCGCACCACGGATGCGTCGCGACGCTGCGATGAGCAGCTAGACATGGTGGGCGTGGGAGTGGCGGAGGGCGGCGGGGGCGCGGCGCCGGAGGGGTACTACGGGGAGTACTACCCGCCCGAGTACTACGTGCCGCCTGAGATGTGCCCGCACCCGCAGCACCCGCAGCACGCGCACATGTGCACTGTGCACGCTGACTACGGTGAGACATTACTTTTTTTATGATAGGGACAATGAAACAGGATACGGATGGTAAAGGATTGCTGCTGCCCATGGACAATCGCAACTGCAGAGGAGTGACTCTTTCTCTAGTGCTGCGCTTTTGCGTACGAATTCGCAAATCGGATGGATCGAAACCTCTATCCCAATTCCCATTTGGGCCCCGGTAGACTCACTTACTAAACTTGGTAAAACACAACATTAGCTTTATGTTACTCCGGTTTCTCTGAAGATTTCTTGTTTGTGCCAAAGCACTATTCGATTTGTCGCAAGATCCACTATCACAATATGTTGAGACAATAGAGTGTTGTGACAACGTCCATGTACAAACGCGATTTTGTGTTTTTGTGTCGGTTAGGTATGATTTTTAGAACGTCTTGGATCCTTATTGGAAATTAAAATTAGTTGAGTAGATATTATAATAAAAACTTTATAAACGGAAAGAAATAACCAAACGAAATTTAAATTAGTTATTAGCGAATCATTATGTGAGATGCATTTGAAGATGAGCTTCAAGGTTGTTTGATGTCATAATGGATCAGTGAGCCTTGCGGTTGGATTGCGTTGCCTTTCTAAAACTATGCGGCACGTTTCCGACGCGGTTTCAAGCGGATCATCCCACAAGAATGTTGCGATCTTCTAACCGCAAATTTTAGGCTCTAATTTGTTTTGTTTCATTTAAAGTGCCTAGCTGAAGTAAAAACTTATTATAGAACAAAGTCATCACAATGGCTTTTCCAAGTGCATCAAAAAGTCAATATTTATGTCAATTGTCAGTGTCGTAAGATGTTCCCCGCTTAAAATATCTGGTACCGCATCGCTTGTGGGCTTATTCCACGGTCCACCTTACTAAATTTAGACATCCCAATTATTAGGATCCTTAAAAGAAGACTAATAATTAGAGGTTCTGATTCCACCAATCAGAAGCCACACTTCTTCCGATTTAGTACGCTAATAATTAGGATCCTAACTTTCTAAATTATGTTATTTCACTTGACTAAATTTAGTTACCTACTGAATCAATAATTTAGTCGTTTAAATTTAGTAAAGTGGAATAAGTCCTTTACTCGGATATTAATATGACCCATTGTATTCAGGTGGAATGCCAGTGGTGACTTCAGCGACGATGATGCAGCCTATCCTACAACCAGTGATGGATGAGAGCATGCGGCACTTCCTACTGCCGCACCACCAGCCTCATCCGCACCACGCGCAACCCCACCCGCACCACGCGCCCCATCATCAGCCGCCGCCACATCACCAACCACAACATCACTATGTAAGACTTTTTGGATACAAGCTGTCTGTCCCCGACAGATCATATTTTGCTATTGCAACGGTAGTAAAGGCTGATGTACATTGATACAGTAGCTGTATGTCGCCAGCTACTGTATCAATGTAAATAAGCCTTTAGGCTTTAAACAGTTTGCAATGGCAAAATATAACACATATTAGTAAGAACGAAGAAGAAGAAGTGTGCAGTTATTTTTCTGTCTACTGCAATGACATATTGGGAGGAGTTTTTGGCGGGCATGTGAAAGAGTGCTGTTGTGTTTTTGTATTATTTTCCTAAAATTGTGTTAGCTGGGTTTTTAATGTGTAATATTGGTAGAATATTAACCATTATATATTCGTGTTCATGCACAAGTGTAGGAAAGTGATGTAATATCCAGAAACGTGCTATTTTGTGTTCCCTCCAAAACTCCATCGAAAGTTTCAGTAAAGCGTCTACCACTTTACTGAATCGACCGACTTGACTCCTTGACTGTATTGACTTTTACTTAGACTTTGACTAGACTTTAGACCTGACGATACATGAAAACGATGATGAAAATTATAATAGGAGGAATATGGTTTTCCCGCCATATTCCTTACCTTTTTACCTTGTCTGTGGCACAACATACACATCCTTTGTGTCAAGTTGCCAAAAAAGAAGAAAAAGAAAAAAAAGAATGACATATTGGTCAACTGTCAAACCTGAAACGTCATTCCGCATTCGATGTTTTTGTAAACCACTTGTAAACTCTTCGATTGTTATTTGTTGACAAAAATCGCCGTTTTAATAATTTGTATAGATAAATACGTTTGTCTCGCATTATGTTACATAATACTAGTGTTTTATTCCTTAATTTAAGTGAAGTTTGCTTTATAAAAAATCATACATCGCTCTATATTATCTTCGTTAAACACCAATATCCAGTGTAGTGTACAAAACCACGTACAAACATTAAACAGTCTCAATATAATGCAGCTGTATTGACTGTGCGCTTGTTTTACAGTGTTATTTGTTTATTCGATATATCGGAATGTAGTCGGATTAAATCGCGCTATTGGTTTTGCCAACGTTATCAGTCGCGTTGGTAATGGTATACGTGGCCTTTTGACGTAAGCGTTCGGCGCTCTCGAAAAATATTACTTGTTTTAAGACTTTGCAGTGCACTTAACAAGAAAAATGACTGAGCCAAAATCAGAAAATGGAAAGGTTAATTTTAATTTTTTAAACATTTCCCGTAATAATTATGTGATAAATATATTTATTTATTTAAACATATAATTGTGTTTTCAGGGGCCAACAAACGGCGCAGCGGGTCCACAACATTACTATAGTGCTAGTTACCCTCATTACCACCACGTTCCTCCCCACATGCAGCACTCACCTCCACCTCCTGTGTATCAGAAAGATGAGAGAACCCAACGTCAATACTCTAAACTGAAACAAAAGTTGGAGCGTAAACACAACAGTAGAAATAATGGTATAGGTAAGTTGCTTGCACACCATAAACATACCTTTTTTTAAAGGTTAAATGGATAAAAGTTATTTAATAATTTGTTCTGTCTAAAATCTGAATCAATATGTAGTGTCCTTGACATTTGTAGTATCTCTTAAAGCTGTTTATTTATGTTTTATTCTAAACTAGACACTAGTTTATGGACTGTATCTACATTTAATAAATTGATTTGAATGTTTGAAAATTACAGAAATAAATTCGGGTGCAAGTACACCGTCTCTGTCTCCTCGTAAAGAGCTAAATGGCGTTGGAGGAGGCAGCGGCGGTGCATCATCAGGTGCATGGTCGGAAGGGGAAGGATCCTCAGCAGGAGCGTCAATACAGGGAGACGACGACAATGACACCCAAGCATTGTTAGATTTAATATCCGCTACTCGTACACCACAGGTATGTTTTTTATTCCTTCAGCCTTTTGCTGCCAGTCAGCAACCTTAATTATTACTAACCCTTATTTTTAACTGGCAAACTAATCTTCATTCCTTTAAACTCTAGTCTTCGACGCTTGCAACTCTGTTGCGCCTATGTTCATTTATCGCGCGGGAAACATACATTTTTCTGGCACAAAATGTATCCTACGTCCTTTCCCAAGACTCAAAGTATCTCCATACCAAATTTCAGCAAAATTGGTTGAGCGGTTTGGGCGTGAAGAGGTAACAGACAAACAGACACACTTTGGCATTTATAATATTAACTTATTAAGTTATTAAGTATGGATACTTAAAATTATTTTACTAGCAGCTGTCTATCTTCTTAATTAATGAAAATAAATTCTTCAATAATTATTGTAGTTGTTGGTTTACGAAATTAAAAGGTATAATATTTAAAATATAATATTTAATAGTTTATTAGAAATAAACTACGATAACATGGCACGCCCCTCCAAATTACTGTTTCAATGTGTGTAGTCACATCTTTATGAAAGAGTTTATATGTAGTAAGTATTCAACCAATCAACCAGTACTCGTAATATTTCACTTAATTTCACTGTAAATTACCAATATTTGTTGGTCAACTAATCATTACTAGCCGACCGCGCAAGACAACGCATTTCAAACGTTTTGAATTTTGGAGGGGCACGCCATGTTATCATAGTTTATCTCTGAATCTTACTATCTTACACTACAACTTTTTGAAAAAAGCTTAAAAATCATATATTATGATAAGCTTATTAATAATCTATAGTTTATGAATATCATATCATAACATTTCAGGTTAGTGATATGACACCTACAAGTGCATTGGTGCAGTGGAACTCACCGCTACCTGAGGATGTTACACTACCTAACGTTGAACTTACATATGATCTACTATTGGGTGACCGAGGTAGATACAAAGCAATATACAGTGGTCCCTCTCTGTCTTGCCGGTAAGATTTTAATTTTATTTTTATCATAATTCATCAAACCATTTATCATGTTTAAGTGTACAGCAAAAATGTTATATTTTTGCTGTCGCCTTAGCAAATATTTAACATGAAAAGAAAAATTGAAAAGAAACAGAAATTTAATAAAAAAGACGGGTTGCACTCCGGGAGTGCCGGCAGAAGTGAAAACTTGATTATTAACGTTGTGCATTTTTTTAAAACCAATTTTATTTAATCGAAACCCTTACAATCGATTAAAAAAAATATCGACAATCGAAAAAAAAACCAATCGATTGTTCGATTAATCAATTTCAATTAAAATTAATTTTAATCATTACTTAATTTTGATCATTACTTAATTTTACCATTACTTAATTTTAGTCATTACTCAATTTTAATCATTACTCAATTTTAATCATTACTTAATTTTAATCATTACTTAATTTTAATCATTACTTAATTTTAACCATTACTTAATTTTAATCATTACTTAATTTTAAGCATTACTTAATTTTAATCATTACTTAATTTTAATCCTTACTAAAATTTTAATCATTACTTAATTTTAATTATTACTTACTTTATTTTAATTATCATTTAATTTTAATTATTATTTAATTTTATTTAATCCATATTTAATTTTAAATGTTACTTAATTATTATAATTATTACTAATTTTAATTATTATTTAATTTTAATTATTACTTAATTTTAATTATCATTTAATATTAATTTCGATGTTACAACACTACTCTCCAACCGTCTTACGGTCTTAAGCGTTTTGTATGGTTTTTCGATCAACACGAAAATTTGGCGCGAGTTTCACAGTTTTTAACTTTTTACCCATCCCACAAAAGTGCTCAACGCCGCTAAAGAAGTTTTCACTTCAAAAATTAAGACTTAGCTTAAGCATACAATTAACTTTGCTTATAGTCAATAATGCTTTTAAATTACCTAATAACATTATTAAGGGCGGGAAGACCAAAGAAATAAAAGTATTCGCAGCGACGAAGCTCCGCTTGAAACAATCCGATCGGACCGAGGTGCGGGGCAACTTACTGCGGGGGGAACTCGTGACTGCACGGCCCGAGCGCGCCACAGTATATAAAAAATGAGCCGTAGTCTAATTAGCTATTTCATTTTATTTAGAATTTTGTTTCTTTTATTCATTTACTCCTTTATAGTGATGTTAATGAGTACCTCTATAAATCATATTATAATATCATGGCTCAAAAAAAGTATCCTATATCCTTTCCCGGCACTAAAAGTATCTCCATAACAAATTTCAGCAAAATAGGTCCAGTGGTTTGGGCGTGAAGAGGAAACAGAGAGATAGACAGATATAATATATTATACTTTTGCATATTACATAATCTTTTCTGCAGTTTCTTTGTTTGTTTGTTTGAACGCGCTAATCTCAGGAACTACTGGTCCGATTTGAAAAATTATTTTACTGTTGGATAGCCCAATTATCGAGGAAGGTTATACGTGGGAGAGCCATGCTTCGGCACGAATGGGCCGGCTCGACCGGAAAAATACCACGTTCTCACAGAAAACCGACGTGAAACAGCGCTTGCGCTGTGTTTCGCCGAGTGAGTGCGTTTACCGGAGGCCCAATCCCTTACCCTATTCCATTCCCTTTCCATCCCTACCCTCCCCTATTACCCTATTCCCTCTTAAAAGGCCGGCAACGCACCTGCAGCTCTTCTGATGCTGCGAGTGTCCATGGGCGACGGAAGTTGCTTTCCATCAGGTGACCCGTTTGCTCGTTTGCCCCCTTATTTCATAAAAAAAAAATTGGGTTTTCCTTCCTGACGCTAGAACTCCAGAACGCACGAACCGATTTCCACGGTTTTGTATTCGTTAGAAAGGTTTCGTGAGGTTTATAGAAAAAAAATAAAAAAAAACTTTAAGAGAAAAGCCGGAATACAGGGAAAACAGGAAAAACAACGTTTGCCGGGACAGCTAGTAGGCTATATTTTATCACGCTTAGACTAATAGGAGCGAAGAAATAGAGGAAAATGTGGAAAAAACAGGGGAAATTATATGAAAGGGCTTATTTGAACTTTCTTTCTTTCTTTCTTTCTTAGAAAAGGGCTTATCTCACGAACTACTAAAGCATTTTTTCTCTTATTTGGATCAGATAAGAAGTAGACCACGTGAAAGGTCATAGGGTTTTTTGTGAACTATTTTTTCTGTGAAATACCTAATTCACGTGGGCGAAGCCGCGCGGAACGTCTAGTTATTTGTAATACCACGTATAAAATCGAAACGGTCATTTTCGACAGAAATTATATACTTATGATAAAACAGCGTACATAATCGAAACTGGTACGTTCGATACTATTGAAAAACGAAAACACACCCTAAACAATCAAATCTGCCCGTTTTGATAATTTACACGGTAAACATTTTTATTGAGTTCTACCGTACAAAGATAAAGTAAAATCAAATTAGTGTCATTTGTTAATGACAAAATGTACAGTCGCGATAGTGCTAGTTTCGTCCTATTTTTACGCTCACCGATACAGCGTAATCTCACGTACTTTGACTTTCTTTATTATACGACGCATAGACTATTACGTTTAAATAATATTATACATCTCTAAATATAGGAAATTTTCCAAAATGTTTGAAGCTGTATTAAAAAATATCCTTTAAAAAAAGCTCAAAACAGAGGAGCGCACGAACCGTAGCAAAAATAAGCCAAAAAATGAGTTTTTTATATGGGAGCCCCCTTAAATTTGAATTTTATTGAAATATCATTATTTATTATTAAAGTACACGTAAGTATATCTAAGGATTTTGTAAAAATTTCAAGTGCCTACCTGTTGCCATTATTGATATATCGAGCAAAAAATACCAAAAAAATCACATTTGTTGTAAGTATGGGTTATTTTATTTTTAGTATTTGTTATTATAGCTAATAGCGGCAAGAGATATACACAATCTGTAAAAAATTTAGAAGTCTACAGAATACAGACCATCATACAGACAGACATACAGACAGACGAAGTCTTAGTAATAGGGTCCCGTTTTTAACCTTTGGGTACGGGACCATAACAAGTATCTAGCCGATTTCAAATTGTACGTAATAATAATTGAGATCCCCACAGAATCTATCCCCTATCTCATAATGAACCGACTTTGAGGAAACTTGCCGTATTTAAATACCTAAGTTGAACAATATCTTGAACAAAATAGGAATTACAGTTCGGTAGGTATGCGAACACAAACATAAAAAAATTTACATACATACATACACCAACCCACACGTTGAAAAAACACTGCCCTAAATTGAGCTAGTGCAACGAAAGGAATTACTTACTTACAAGTCTAAGTAAGAGTGAGTAATTCAGGAGATAAAACATAAAAATTAAAAACATACATACATGCACTTCCCAGATACGGCACATTTGTTCAGACTCTGATATTACATGGAAATATTACATTGAAACAGGTCGAATAACCACCTTTTTTATAGTTGGTTAAAAATAACCATGTCATTATAAAAGTAATTAGACAGTCAAAGATGCAAAGAAAATGTTGCAGGTGGGCATTGGGCATGCCCCCGCATGTGTACGTACTGCGAGTCTATAATATATAAAATATACAAAATAATTTAAATACGGTGGGGTTATCTACAAATAATTACAATACTGTATGATAGACGATAGTATTTACGGTTGTTGTGCTAATTCTAAGGTACTTCTATCGAGCCTATTTTGGACTTGGTTTGCGTCACTTGTTAGCAATGATCAACCACTTGCATAATATGTTAAAATTATTTCTCAAATAGTAAAAATATGTATTGAAAATGTTGCTAGAAAAAGTTGTACGGTCCGTCGTCAAAGAGCGCCAGAGCGCGACTGAGCGCACGAGCCAAGCCTTTGCGCCTGCAATTTTATAGTTTTTTGATCGTCGTTATTTTATACATAATTCAATCGAGTCGAAAAATCGAGAGTCCCTAGATATATTCTGTGTCTTTCATTCAGTACAAAAATTATCTGAAAATTCCAAATAATTTGGACATAGTAAGGAAATTTCGTTAAAAGAAGAGGTAACTTTGGGATTTTTTTCTATCGAGTGAAGTTCATGATATTGTGTATTGGAATATACATTCCACTGTGTTAGATCCTTAACTAACACATATACTTTTTTCAGAATTTAAATTACTATATTTCTATGTCTCCTGTCACTTTTAAATCTTGAAAATCGTCCGTTTCTGGGAATACACGGCCTTAAGGCTGATTTACATTGATACAGTAGCTGGCGCCAGCATCACTGGATTCCGTCGCTTCCGATTGAAACATTTTTACATTGATACAGTGCTGATCCAGCGACGGAATCCAGTGATGCTGGCGCCAGCTACTGTATCAATGTAAATCAGCCTTTATGCTAGCAACTAATTTGTGAAATATTTCTTATTTTCAGTGTAAGAGACCTGCGGCCGGGATGCGAGTATTCAGTGTGCCTACAAATCCGTGCAGGAGAACTAACCGGCGCCGCAAGCGAAGCGGCCACTTTCCGCGCTCCCGCCGCGCCGCCCGAACGTATGGCGCCCGCGCGCATCACTCAGAGGGCCCGCACCTCCATTCTGCTGCGCTGGCCGTCCGCTGTCGATAACGGTGCCAAAGTGACACACTACGTGCTGGAAATGGATTCGGGGGAGGGCTTCGTCGAGATCACCCGACCGCGCACCCGCCAACATACAGTCAACAACTTGCTGCCCCAGACGCGATATCGTTTTCGAGTCGCGGCCATAAACGAGTGCGGTCGAGGGGAGTGGAGCGAGGAGACCGTCGTGTGGACGGCGGGCTCGCCCCCGCCGGCGCCGCCCCCGCCCGAGCTCTTGTCCGCGCAGTCGACCTCGCTCACGCTCACATGGCAGCGCCGCTCCGACGAGGAATTCACTCTGCAGATGGACGATACCGCCCGCGGCCACGGCTACCTACCCGTGTATAGCGGGCCCGACGATACTTACGTGTGCGAGGGATTGAGACGCGCGACCGACTACCGGTTCCGACTCAGGTGTGAAACTACAGACGGCCAGGGACCCTGGTCGATAGAAGTGTCCTACCGGACGTCGCCCGAGCGACCCGGCCCGCCGGGTCGACCTTTCGCCCGCGGAAAAATTCACTCCCGGGCGTTTCGGTTAAGGTGGGATCCGCCCGCGGAGGACGGCGGGGCGGCCGTAGAATCGTATACCCTGGAACTCGACGGTGGAGAGGGCTTTGACTGCGCCTACAGGGGACCCGAACGTGAAGCGCACTGTGATAGACTGCTACCCGGCACGGCGTACCGCGCCCGCGTGCGATGCGCGAACGCAGCCGGCGAGAGCGAGTGGTCGGCCTCGGAGACCATCACCACCGAGGCGACCTGCCCCGGCGCGTGCGCCGCGCCCGAGCCAGCCGGCCCCGCGCGCGCCACGATGCTGCCCGTGCGGTGGCGGGCACCCGACTGCGATGGCGGATCCCCCCTCACGGAGTACCGGCTCGAGGTGGCCGACGACGACGGCGGCGTTCGTCTCGCGCACTCGGGGCTCGATACCGAGTGCACCGTGCGGGAGCTCCTCCCTGGTCGAGAGTACCAGGCGTGGGTGACGGCTTGCAACAGGGTGGGCCCCGGCCCGCAGTCGCCGTCGCTGAGGTTCACCACCGCGCCCGCCCCGCCCGACGCGCCCGATGCCCCGAACGTCCGAATAGAGAGCCCCCGGTCCGCGCTAGTCGAGTGGATCGCCCCGACCGACAACGGTGCGCCAATCCTGCACTTCCGAGTGGAAATGAGCGCCACGAACGTCGACGACGCCTACTCCGAAGTCTACCGAGGAGCGGAGACGTGCTGTCACGTCGGAAAACTCGTCCCGTTCACCCCATACTTCTTCCGAGTCTGCGCGACAAACTCGGCCGGCCGAGGCGCGTGGTCCGCGATAAGGGACGCGTTGACGCCGCGCGCCGCGCCCGCCGCGCCGGCCGGCCTCCGCCACGAGTCAACCGCGGACTCCCTCCATCTCACCTGGCGATCGCCGGCGTCGCACGGGGCGGACATTCTCAAGTATCGCGTCGAAGTGGACGACATGGCGTTCGAAACCGACGGGCCGACCGCCGAGCGGCTGGTGGAGGGGCTATCGCCAGACACGGTGTACCGCGTCCGCGTTGCTGCTCTGAACGAACTCGGGCTCGGTGCCTGGTCCGAGGAGGCCCGCGCGAGCACGCGGCCCCGACCGCCCGCGCCACCCGCACTCCACTGCGCTCAAACCGCTCACAACTACATCCGACTCGAGTGGGACGGGCGTATGGAGGGCGCCGTGTACTGCGTGGAGATGCGCGCCCCGGAGGCGAAGGAGTTCCGGCCCGTGTACCGGGGCTCGGCGCGCTCCTGTAAGGTCAAGAAGCTGCGAGAGGCAACGACGTACACGTTCCGGATACGCGCCAGCGAGGAGCGGGCGGGGCGCGGCGCGTGGAGCGGGCCCGTGACGGCGTCCACGGCACAGGCCCCGCCCCCCGCGCTACGTCCGCCCGCGCTGGCGCTCACGGCCCCGCGCACCGCGCTAGTCGCTTGGGACGCCGTCGACGACGCCGAGTATGTGCTGCAATGTACGCGCGGCAAGGACACGGTCTTTAAAGATGTAAGTTGAAACGGGTTTCCTGTGATATTTTTGAAACGGATTGTACAAGTAAAAGGAAGCGTCGAAAAAACCCGGAACACGAATGAATGAATGAAATTATAATATGTCACTTTGAAGTTTGAACATAATAATAATTATATCGCTATCTCCGATTAAAATTCTTGTGAACTCGATAGGGATAGCGATAACTAAAATCGTGTCATTGGATTAAATAATGTGATAATACCTTCATTAGGTTAATAATAATGTGATGTCATCGATTTCCAGACGTACAGCGGGTCGGGGACGTCGTTCGTGCTGGAGGAGCTGGAGGCCGGGTGTGAGGTGTGCGCGCGCGTGTGCGCGGTGCGGGGTGGGCTGGCGGGGGCGTGGTCGGCGGCGGCGCGGCTGGCTGTGCCGGCGGCGGCGGCCCCGCGCGCGCGCCGCCCACGCCCCGCCCGCGCGCTGCACCCGCGCCACGCCGCGCTACTCATGGCAGCTGGCTTCCTGCTGCTGGCCGTGCTGGTGGCGGTGCTCGTGCAGCGCCTGGTGGAGCCGCGCCCGTGACGCGCGCTCGCGCAGGCCGCGCCCCGCGACCTCGCGCGCCTGTGACCGCCAGCGCCGCTTCCCGAGTGAACCGTGCCCGAGAGATTTTCGAGCGGCCCCCGCGCCGGTCGACGGCGCGGGATCGTTTAGTATTATGTATGAGTATGTGCGATATCGAATTTTGATACGTTCGATTTAAAATATTAAAGCTTTATTTTCGTAATGTTATTGCCGCTGCGCGAGGGTCGGCCGCGGAGCTCCCTGCGCCGACCGTCTCCGTCGCGCGGGATCCGGAGGGAGCGGGGCGAAACGATCGGATGTATCTATTTTTGGGCTGCCATTATTGAGATGTAATTATAATTTTAGGACGTAACTTGTACTTTTTCTATATCGAAATCTATAGTTTTCATATTTTTGTCTAGTCTTCGTCGCGTCTCGTCGTTTCCTGACACCGTATAGGCGCCGCCTTGGGCGTGCTCGTCGGGACGTTGTAATATTATATGAAATGTACTTCCATATCCTCGATCGGCGCTTCGTATTTTCTGTGCAATTCGATATTTACGCGGGCGGGGCACGGGGATCGGCCGGCGGCGCGCTCGCCCACGACCTTCATATTTTATCGTAGCGAATTAGCGACCAAGGTGCTCTAATGTTAATATTCAGTTGAGGGACGCGGTCCCTCGATCTGCAACGAGTTTCCAGTGTGTGTGCTGTGATCACTTCCTTATGCGAATGAGACTGATTTTAAAAATATAAATCCTCTTCTTCTATAGATCATTTCAAAGTAATTATTTTGTGGAACGACCATGACAGTGTAGCTCGGCCGCACGTGCGGGACCGACGCGCGCGGCGCGACCTCCGGCGCGATGGTCGATAGCTTTCGTTTTGTTGTTACAGATTGTGATTTTATCCGAACGATACTATAGTATAGATTAAATCGTTTGTAAATTAAGAGATTTTAAATTTATCGAGATCGTTACCACCCGGAGTAAATGTAAGATTTTTTAAAATTCTAATTTAGTTTTAATGTGTAACTGTTGCAAAAATAAAACCTAAAAAAAATATACGTTTATAAGAATTCTGAGTCGGTGTGTTATTTTAGTCGACGTAATATTATGACTAGCGAAATGTTTACTGACTTCCGTATATTTTATTCAAACGTTTCGTTCGTAGGAAGGACAGTCTTCGAATACTATCCATTTATACGAATTAAATTATATATTATAGGGAATTTAATATTAAAGTTTTTATCGGTGTTCTCCGTGACATTAATCATCGTATTGAATGTTGTTTACATATTTTCGTGCCGCGACGCCCTATCGACGTTGCGGGAGCTATAATATAGCCTTTATCGCATTCGATGTGTAGTTGAACCGTCGATGTCGTGTTTATATTTTGTTAATCATGCTTGTGCACGAATTCGAAGCTTTATAATTTTAATTGTAATATTTCTGTGATGATATATATTGTTCGATATCGATGTTATAGACATTCCTCGCCATGTTATATGTTACGAGCTGCGCAGCTGACGGCGGCGGCGTATCGCGTCACACGTGTGCGTCGACTCGCTGGTTATTTTCGAAGATTTTTTATAATTCTAATGTGCAATTATCGAGTTATTTATTAAGGGCTTAATGTATTTATTTTTTAGAATTTATATATGAAAAGATTTATATTATCTTGTAAAATTGAGGGAATCGATGTTCCTAATATAAGTTTTACACTTTGTACAATACACGACTCGCAGCTGTCTCGTAAATACGGCAAAGCATTCCATCGTTATTCCATTTGTAAATAGGCCTAAAGAACTCTAACACTTAATGTACATGTCGCTTTTGTATGGGAATGTATATACTGCTGATGTGCTCGAGCCGCGCGGCGACGTACCGAGTGTCGGGCTACGTTTTAAATTAATTCATATTAATGGGGATAACATCTCATATTGTATTTGTGTTTGAATTAGTGACGTATAACGGAATGTATATGTTTATAATATAATATTTGATGATGTTATGTATACAATTTATTAAACATGGATATATCAATAAAATTATATTTTGTGTACGACAAATGTTTAATTTTCTTTTTTTCCTCTTAACCTATAAAACGATTAATAAACGGCCTAATGCGACTAGACAAGTTTTGTACTATAAGTATCGGTTTACATAAAAACTACTAACGAGTACTTAAGACCTAATCAAAAAGGGACGGATAAGTACTAGACACAGTCTAACAAACAAAAAATGCAACCAACATATGAAGCAAACAGAGAACAGCTATTGATAACACTCAATCGAGACAACTAACTGTAAGACACATCGTGTGGGGCTGCTCGTAACTAGGTTTACTCAAATCCACTTTTAAATGGTATTCGATCAAATAAAAGTTTACCAAATTCTAGTGTTGTAGTGAGGCAGCATTCAAGTAGTAGGGAACAGTTGGCACGACTGGATGTTCTCGCTCACGACGGCGCTGTAGTCGGTCAAGTAGACGTCCTCTTTCGTCGATATTTGATCGATGCAACCCCTGAAGTTCTGTGGAAACAATCTTCGGACCGTGACGTCATCTGTATTTAGTCCGCCTGTAAAAAAAATGTTAGTCTTTCTATAAACGTAAGAAAAAAAAAGTACAATTAGATAATATAATGATTTGAAAGAAAAATGCTAGAGAACTAATTTGTCTTTCGAACATAAAGAGGTGACAAACCATTGGTATTGACTATATAGACTGAAAATAATCTCACCTAGAAATATATCAAAGTCCTTGTATTTGTCATCCAAGTGGAATTCCTCGTCGAAGTACAGTAGCTGGTCTACTGTCAGCGTGAGATTGTGGTTGAGGTCCAGCACTAGATCGTGCCAGTCACCATCGGCCAGGAATCCCGCTTGCACCAGCGTACTCGATTGACTATCCCGCCTGGACTCCTCGTTCTTAGTCTTAATAACTGTGCTGTTGCCGACCGACCAAGCCACTTTGAGGTATCCATTGTGGAGTCCCAGGCCGAAGTAATTACTCCCCTATAAGAAGACACGTTCCTGAATAGGTAATCACAAGTTATTTCAATGTAGGATACCATCAGAGTACGTTATTTGATCTGGTCAATGTCTGTCGTAATCTGACAGCGGGGCACCCAGCCATATTATGATACAATATGCCCGCGCCTTCTGCATATTTATGAACTCGATTGACCTCGAATCTGTTTACAATATGTTTATCATTTAATCTGTTTGTTGATTGTATTAACTGTTAACGTAACCTACCGTTATAATCCAAAGCAGTAGTCCATCTGGTTCGGCGGTGGTGAAGTTGAAGGCGACACGCGCGGGCGCCGCCGCCAGCTGGCCGCTGCGCCGCGCCGCACGCGTGAGCGACAACATGGCCGCGCCGTCGAACTGCGGCGTGCTCACGTTCACGTCTAGAACGGTCATCATTATTAATATTTTGTGTAAGCAATAATAGCAGCTATTAAGCATGAGCTTGTTTGTCAAATTGTTTGAGGTGAAGATTTTATTTCACACACAACAAATTGGACCACAGTTTATTTTTAAAACAGTTCACCGAGGGCACCACGACACATCCAGCAAGAAAAATTATTAATCAATTAGATAAGTAAATACTGTTTGTGATGTAATCGTTAAATTAGCTAAGCAGAGACAAGCTGATGTTTTTTATTTATTTATTTATATTAAAACAGAAGTTTGCAATATTAAATTGCATACAATAGTATTACGTACTAAATACGAATAAGCATTTTGATTCGAGCGTATTATTTATTTGACTTGGTCATTGCAACTTTGTCTCAAATAGTCATAAAGTAACAGGTAACTCACGTGTAAGACAGCGTTCGCCGGCGGTAGTGGCGGGGCACAGACAGCGACCGCGGTAGCAGGGGGCGGGGCCGCAGCGCGCGCCCGCACACGCGCCGCGCCGACACCGCGCCCCGCTCCCCGCGCCGCCGCATACCGACCCGTCGCACGCACCGACATTTTGACCATCTGGAAATTGAATTTACTAATCAGCTACTTACAATATGACATTAAGGGCCTGTTAACTTGACACCTACCTTGACACATAGAGTATGGAGAATCTGTCAAATAAGCCTATCGGGCACCTTATCAGGAAGCGGTGAAACAGGCTTAGGGCCTATTTTATCACTTCCTGATAAAGTGCCGGATAGGCTATCCACAACTTTTTCGACAGATTCTCCATACTCTATGTCAATTTAAGTGGTGGATAGACTATACGGAAGTGGCGAAACAGGCCCTCAATGTAATTCTAATTACTAGCTAAAATTACAAACATTTGAAAAAGCTACCTTTTATAGTTTGTTCCTCAAGTGGGATTGGAACATTGTTGATATGGAAATTTCTAATGCAGCCAGTATAGGATTCTGGGGGTCCCGACATAACGTCTATCGGCAATGTTGACAGATCCGCAGCACCACCTGTACAAAAAATCAAGCTTACGCAAATCTTTAAACGTCACCAATAATTCTACTTTATTTAATAAGATACTTTAATTGATATTTAGTTTCAATATGAGTACAGAATGTGACTCAATATAATATTAGGTTAGAATTTTCATATAATTGGACCTATAACAACCAATAGCAATGGTAGAAAACGGTATCATGAACTATAGCAGTCTCACCTAGCACAACTGTTGCGTCACTAGCAGTGTGCGGGTACGCGTGCGCCCGCAACGGCTGCGTGGCGAGCGCGCCGTCCGCCCACACGTACAGACGGTCGCCGTAACGGCCCGCGCGCACGCCGTGCCACGCCCGCAGCGCGGACACCGCCCCGCTCCGCACTACTGACGTCACGCCGGACAAACGGTCTGTACGGGTGTTTATGTCATGAAAAAATATATTATTAAGAAAATAATAGTTTAGTGGTTTTACATGCATAATATGACAATAATTATTACAATCGTTTCAGGGCGCTGATACATGCTGATACTTTGCTCGGGAAAATTAGAGAGCGTCTACAATTTTAATTTTTAGCAAGATATCAGTACATACAATACAATTTTTGACACGTTTTGAGAGTAATACAGTGCACCTACTGCTAAGTGCTACTTAAGTACATAATATTTATATTCACCTGTCCATCGGTACTCCAACAGTCCACCTTGTAGTGACAACGCTGTATAAAAATGCGGAGTCTCTACGAATATGATAAGACCGCGCTCTTTGATAGGTTTGATCTCCGCTTCCAGAGATAGCGAAACACTGGACAGTGATCGAGGGTGTAGAGTCAGATACGAGCGTCTTCCGGTAAAATAAATGTCCAACGGAATTAAATCTAAAATAAATTAAAAAAATTAAATTATCTTTTTTAACTGTAAAAATACCTCTGTTAAATATGAAAGGAAGGTACTAACCGAGCTCACAATTTTCCCCAGATTTTCCATAGGGACAATCACATTCTGATCCGTCGAGGGTTATGACGCAGCGGCCTCGGCACTTACAATGCTTGGGATCGCATTGCCCTTGACGACTGTTGCAAGTTGGCCCAAACCAACCTTCATTACAGATACACCTAAAGATAAATATTATTATACAATTTTTACGAGTAGATCATAATATTTTTATGCCCAAAACAGCCTAATTGATTTTAATTTTACCATACCCCACACTTTATGGACGTCTTACCCGTACGTAGCTGGCGAGTGCACGCACACCCCGTGCGGCGCGTTGCACGAGCGCGGCGTACACTGCGACACGCCGCACTGGCCGACGCCGCGGCCGGCGACGACGCGCGACACCGACTGCCCGCCCACGTCCCATACGCATCCGCTCCACCCCCCGTGCAGCGGGATGTCGTGCGGCAGCTCGTGGAAACCGTCGGATGGGTGGCCGCCTTCAAAAAATGGTTATTAGAGGCTACTAGAGTAGAGGTGATGAAAGCCGTTAAATAAATATATAATGTGTGATGTCTTAATATTGAATCATGTTTTGATACTCTTATGGACCAGTTCGATTGAAGAATTCGTTACACTTGAGGGTTTTGAGTTCGTCAGTCATGATATTATGACAGCAGCTTGATATGACACTTGACTCGAAAGACCTTACTAGCTACTGTTATTAAATAAATAAATGAAACCCTTATTTTTTGTTAATACGGTTTTAGTTTTCTATTATGGTATTAGATTTATACGATTAACATAAAACATTATAATAAATCAAGTTACCAATATAAACATAGGGAGTGAGCGTCATGTTGGTGCGTGTGGCGGGCGCGTTGCCGGTGACGTTGTGTCGCGCGTCCACGGTGAGGCCGGCCGTGCGTCCGCGCCGCCACACGCGCACCGTGTGTGCGCCGCGCTTTATCGCACGAGCGGTGAACACCCTACGAGGACCTAAACGATGTTGTAGGGTTATGAAAAACATACCTGAGACTATATGAAATGTAGTTATTTTGTGCTCTAGACTCTACTGACTAATCGACGCCTTGACTAATTTGGAGCGTTATGCTAAGATGGGGCATCTACCTTAAAGGTTCAGAGGGATAAGCTAGACTTCGATCTCAACGCGATCGAGTATCGAGTGACAAATGTATGCAGATGGAAATGGAGAGAGTCAAAAATTACATACAAATCATTTTCGATAATGTCCCGCTACTTTATTTAGACTCTAGAGTCTCGAGGAACGTGCTCAGAATAGCAGAATAGTTCTTAAAAACAAGGGAGACATCTTACCTTACCATTTCATTAATTGAAAATGTGGGTTTTCTGAATGTAGAGCATTGAATACCTACTCACCACTTCCCATGTTCCACGTGAGCATGATGTAACCTTTCACGAACGTCAGAGCCAGATGTTGGCTCTTGGAGTCGTGCCGGCCGTTCTGCCCTACAAACGCCAATAAGGCAATTTGGTCCATGTCGTTCGTTTGGAACCGAAGTCGGAGATCAAATCTGTCCGAGTTCAGGGCGTTGGGCGAGAGCCCATAGATGACGTAGGATGACTTCCCTGACGCAATCGGCGCTAACAATGGTCGAGTGATCTCTACATCTGAAATGTATAATTTTTTGTTGTGTTAACAGGTTAAAATGACGCCATAATTTATAAAGCCCAAAATGTCGGTCGTCCATATTAAATTTAAACTGGGCAAAAATGGAAGAAGATTGGACAGTGTTCGATTTTAGGTTTCTTGAGTGGGGTGTGGAGTGAGTCACTTGCTGTAATGACGAGAAATAAAAACTAGGATATTGACAACTGCACTATTTTTGGTATTCAATATTTAAATAATAAGAGTCTTACTATACTCGCAGAAGATGCCATGTCTCCCGTACGGACAGAGGCAGAGGAAGCCGCTGCCGGGGTGACGGATGCAGCTGCCGGCGCCGCCGCACGGGTTGTGCTCGCACACTGACTGGTTACAGCTTGCGCCCATCCAACTACAATATTCCAGAAACTTCGGCTTAACATACAGATTACAGTCTCAATTAACATTTAAGGCTATAACCGTAATTAATTATCAAACACACTCATCAGAACTAGGGATTGCAATCCCGCACCTTATTCAATCCCGCGGGATTGATTTGCGGGATTGGCCAATTCTGCGGGATCTCGTATGTTTGAATTTATGTTATAAAGTTGAATAGATTGAAACTATAGGTTTATGTTTTATTTACTACCCTACTATAGAAGTTAGAGGGGGGACACACATTTTATCACTTTGGAAGAGTCTCTCTCGCAAACTATTCAGTTTAGAAAAAAATCATATTAGAAACCTCAATATGATTTCTGAAGACCTATCTATAGATACCCTACACTCATAGGTTAGATGAAAAACATTTTTTTTGTTTCAGTTGTACCAATGGGGATTTTTTATAATATTTCCATTTTTGTATCAAAATCTTAATGCGGTTCACAGACTTCATCTACTTACTAAGTTACAATAGTATGGCTCTTATAGTTTCGGAGAAAAGTGGCTGTGACATGCGGACGGACAGACAGACAGACAGACAGACATGACGAATCTATAAGGGTTCCGTATTTTGCCATTTGGCTACGGAACCCTAAAAATTGGTCTAAGTTCCAATAAGTATAAGTACCTAATATTAAATATTATACAAATAATTTTTATACAATATAATACTTATAATATCAGAAGATAGAACGTATACAATATTTTTGAACGATTAGTGCTTTATGCCGTAAGCGGATTAAATTAAGTCCACCAATGAATATCTCATAAAATGGATGTGACCTTAATAGCTTTCTATTAGTTACGTATTAATAATGAATATCGCCCTAAGCCCATTAATTTTTCCTCGATTTATTTATTTGGTACCAATTAACTATCTAGAATTATAATCTACTCACCGTAACCTATTAACTATTAATAGTAAAGAAAACGCAATAATTACTTCTTAACGCAAGTAGGTGATAGCCGATAGGATCTTACCCATAGATAATACAGTATATAAACTGAGAATCTTACCCATTAGCGCAGGAACAAACGTAGGTGTCATCATGATCACTGCACGAGCCGCCGTTGAGGCACGGCGACGACAGACAAGACAGAGATGAGCATTCCGACACCTCTACCGCGTCCACCGCGTCACCGAAAACTTCTCGACTTTCACCATTTATCTAAAAAAATAGCCATAGGCTCAAAATATTATGATAAAAAGTAAAAATTTAAAAATCTACGAAGCTCTACTACCTATATTTAAATATGTCACCGTCACAGTGAGTATATGAATCCATGTATTATTTTTCTCTATGTATGAATTTAACACTACTTCTCAAGCTAAAAACCATCAACCATAAAACAATATTCATAATTATTATTAAGAAAGCTAACGCCAAAACTTCAAGACTTTCCCTCCAATGTTAAAGAATAACAAAATCTTACGATTAAATCCTTTATGCAGCCGACGAACTGTTTCTTTTCTGAATGGTTACTGATGAAGCCGTTACCGAAATGAACGGTGGCGTTATTGTGTAGAGTAGTGATGTTCGCAATTTGCCCTCCACTCATGGCCAGAGTGTCATTGAGTCTGATTGTCGCATTGCACAGTTGCTCCTTCATGTGCAAATCCAGTCTGAAATGTAAGATTTAGTAAGGGCCCCCTAATTGCTATAATAATTGCCTAATGAGTAATTTTTGTGATTACCTGGTCTCAATTTTCATCGGATATCCTTTATTGACATACGTCTTCAGTTCACCGAGCAGCATTGTCTGATACCCGCAGGAGAACTGAAACTTCAGTAGACCGGATTTCATGTAGAGCTCCATGTAAACGCTTCTAGCTATATCCACGTGCATAATCTGGCCGTCGCTGATCAAGGTTCTTGCGCTGAACTCTATATTTATAGAGGTAGAGTTCCTTATTCTATGAACAACGTAGGAATTTCCATCAAATGCAGCTGACTTGATTGTGATTTTTTCTTCGCAGTGTATACCTCCGTAATTGAAGTTACACTGGCACTGAAAAGTAGAACCTTATAGGTAAAATGTTACAAAATACACCAACTTTAAAAATGTAATATACTTACTCTTATTCCATGCATTCCGGTGTGACAAGTTCCATGATTGTTGCAAATAGAATCATCACAATCTATTGGTACAGTCTGGTATGAATCAGTTGAGAAATCAAACATTGTGTTAGTTGTATCAGTATCGAGAGGTATAGAAAATGGCACAGTCGATATAGACGTTGTACTATCTAGAGGAGTGTCTGTAAACATTTTCTCGGTGGTCGTGTCTAGTACTGGTATAGTTGATGTCGTGACAAATGGTGTGGTTGAACTATCTGCACTTTTGCTAGTTTTTTCTTCTTCTGGAACGTGTTTGGTAAATTCCGATGTAGCACCAGAAGTTCCTTCAGTTACTGGATACAAAGTGTTTGGTAAAGATTTTGCAGTCGTCTGAATTGTTGTTATTGGCTTTTCCGATGTTATTAACGTTGTCACTTCAGTTAAGGTTGGTGATGGTGTCGACGTAGTTTCAGTCGCTTTAGATGATATATCCGTTGTGATTGCTTCCGTCGATGATTCTGTTGTAACTCCTACATGGGTAACACTCGTCATAGTTGGTTCAGTCTTGTTTGATATAGTTTGATCGTCGGCTTCGATTGTTTTTGGTTGGATCGGCTCAGTGACTGTAGTAAATGAGGTAGATTCTGGTTGTGTTACATCATTGTTATACCCGGGACTAGAAGTTGTAATGAAAATATCCAATGTACCAAATCTAGTAGTACTTCGGAAGCCTTCTGTTGTAAAGTTTATGTAAGTAGTTTCGGTCGTCGTTATGTCGTGAATATGAGTAGTTTCTACAAAAGTAGTATATTCTGGCATGATAGTGGTTCTAACGTATTCACAGTCGTATGTGCCGTCGTCGAGAATCAGGCACTCGCACAATGGCCCCGTGAGATCCGGAGGACAAGAGCAAGTGAAATTGTCTACACCATCGATACATGTTCCTCCGTTTAGGCACCTAAAATTATATTTTGGAAATATTATTTTATTTATTACTTTTATATGAATTTACTTAAGTGACACAAGAATCCAGAGGCTGCTGCGTTACTAAAGAAACCTGAAAGGCGCATAAATCAAATCTTTTGAAATACAACGCGCGGAAACCTTCTTCCTCAGAATTTCCTTGGAACGAGGTATCTATTTACCTTCTGGGTGTTGTAAAGAAATACTTATTATGTAATTACTTATTATTCAGCTTTTACCTTGGTCCCAGTAAGCACTCATCGTATTGGAACTCGCAGCGTTCCCCGTGGTAATCAGGTACGCAGTAGCAGATTCTTTCACCGTCCTCAACAACACACAGAGCTCCGTTGCTACAGGAGTTCTCGTCACAGAACTGTATTTGTACTTCACAGCTTTTACCGGTGAATCCTGAAAATTATCTTTCGTTATCCACCGTAATATCATGCTGTGAAAGTGTTTACTGTGTATGTATGTTACCTCGTCACGCTTAAACCTCTTAACTGATTTTGATTAAATTCGGTATAGAGATTTATCAACAACAGATTTTTTTAGCATTGTCATTTTTTTTAAATATTGCTTACAAAAATTAGTTACCATATGTACAGGCGCACATGTAGTCTGCATGAGCATCGATACAAATGCCGCCGTTTTTGCACGGGCTCGATTCGCATTCGTCAATTTGATCCTCACATTTTGGACCCGTCCAACCTATAACCAAATTCGTAACATAGTAGATTCAAATCTTTTGAGTATTCAACCTGAAAAGAATTATTATCGTCTTTACCTGCTAAGCATTTACAATAGAATTTCAAGCCTGGGCCTTCTATGCACTCTCCGCCGTTATAGCACCTGATTTCTTCAGTAGAGATGCAGACAGCCACGTCGTTTTCACAATGATCGCCAGAGAACCCCGGCATGCAGTGGCAGACATACTCGTTCGTCATATCAATACATGTCCCATTATTTAGACATGGGTTCGATTCGCATTCGTTGTAGTTAATTTCGCAGTTGTCTCCTGAAATAAATCTCATTTATCAGCATTTTATAGAATACTATTAAGCCTTCCTCGATAAATGGACTATCTAACACTGAAAGAATTTTTCAAATCGGACCAGTAGTTCCTGAGATTAGCGCGTTCAAACAAACAAACTAGGTAACTAACAAACTCTTCCGCTTTATAATGTTACAGTATAGATACAGCCAGGGACCGCGGAAGTGGGGTGCAGAGGGGGCCAAATCAAATAGGGGAGGCCGCGCCCCCTCCAATTTTACTGCCTGGTAAAAAAATGTTTTTTTAAACTTCATTCACTTAATATTTAATCTTTATTTTTACAATTAATACATACACTTTTAAATAAATAAAAACTGACAGCCTTATTCATAAAAAGTTAAAATAGGTTTATTAGCTTGTTAAAATGAGAATCCCGAAAAACATTATTAATTTAAAACGTTAAAAAACTTTGTAAGTATTGCAACGGTCGACCCAACCTTACATATTATGGCCAACAAAATATGTGCAACATTTTTTTTCGCGTTCGGACCGTTTTATTGTTAGTTGCATGGACGAAAGGTCTCTACATCGGAAGTCGGAACATTCCTCCGACTACCAATGAAGCAGAGAAGACTTACTTATCTAGCAATACTGCACGTGCATAAGGCTGAAACATTTAGTTTAGATTTAAATGAAATTCTTAAGGAATTTGCTGCAAGGACGGCTGCGAGACGCAACGTTTTTGGTATCGTCCAATGAATGCAATAAAGCAATATTTAAAAAAAGGGTTTTTAAAAGTTCACTGGTTTTTATTCATTGACCGTCGGTTGCAGAAAGCTCAGAATACAGAACAAACTTCTTTCAGTGTTAGATAGCCCATTTATTGAGGAAGGCTTTAGGCTATAGGCTATATTTTATCGCGCTAAGACTAATAGGAGAATGTGGAAAAAACGAGGGAAATTATTTGAAAGGGCCTCAGAATACAGAACAAGTTTGTTCTGTATTCTGAGGCAGAAAGATGCATTAAAAATAAATCTTCTTCTATTGCTGACCCTTTTTATCGTGTTGACAAAGAAAGAGCCAGCAATAGATTTAACCCATTCAGTGCCAGCAACGCACCCTTTGCGTTTTGCGAGTTTACTTTCTGGTGCCACCAACGCACCATATGCGTTGAGGTACCTTTGATATTTTTCCCGGTTTTTCTTTATAATGGCTATATTTAATTTGAATCTTTGACCTCATTAGCTACTAGACATGTGGTGACACTGTCGGTTTCTGGTCTGGACCTCCCCTCTTTTTTTGACAGCGAAAAAACCGTTAGCCCAAAAACTGCCAGATTTCAATTCAACATATTTTCAGTTTTATTGAATTAGAGTGAGAAGTTTTTGACTAAGAACATAAAAGTAAGCAATATATTTAGGTATATTACAATTTTTCTTCGATTCATGGTATATTTTATGAATAAAATTACCATAACGCAAATGGTGCGTTCAATGGCATTTTAACGGCGAATTTTGTTGGATGGTTTCATGCATGACGCAACACTACTATGTTCAAATTAGTAAATTTTACCAACCATTCGTTGTATTTATAATTAAATTAATAGAAAATCTTTTACTGTCTGACCAGTTGTATTTTTCAATATTTAAGAAAAAAAATTATTTCAAATAAGTAAGGATTTTATTTATTTTATAAGAAAATTGAAAATTCAAAGAATGAAGGGGAGAAAGGACTTTGAATTACCATGGGTAGCTTGATAAGCGGTTAACTGTATGTAGAAAAAAACCTACCTGTATTTAAAAATTATTCAGCTACCCACTATGTTGCATAGCACAGTTCAATTAAAACAAAAGCGTCAAGGTAAGTGGTGCGTTGAATTGCACTTGTGATTGGATTTGTCTCACCAGTGCCACCAACGCAATTGGTGCGTTTATCGTATTTAGAGAGGTTTTCGTTATTTATTGCATTATTTAATATATAAAATACGTTAAACAATGTATTTTAAGTTAGAAAAAACAAAAAAATCAAGTGGCACCACCGGTATGTTACAGGTGGATTGGTGGCATTGAATGGGTTAAAGAAGCTTTAAATTTAATGAAACTTTCTGCAACTGACTACCTATATTATGAAACTGTTATTTGTTTGACCTAGTCATCTCCGTTTTGTCATATTTATAAGTAGTTAATTGACTGGAGGAAGTTGGGGCCGGCCGCCGGAGGCTGAAGGAAGAGGGTGACTAAACCCCCAAAGTTTGCCCCCCCATGGGCGTAGCCAGGCTTCTATACATATTATAGGGGGGGCAGATTAAGAAAATCCTAGACTATATTGTTTTATTCGCGACTAGTGACCTGCCCCGGCGTCGCACGGGTATAAAATATATAGCCACTGAAAAAATGATTAAAATCGATAGCCTATAATTATGATCCTTCACGTGGTCTACTTCCTATCTGTGCTAAATAACACAAAAATTGCTCCAGTAGTTCGCGAGATAAGCCCTTTCCTCAGAATACAGAACAAACTTGTTCTGTATTCTGAGGCCCTTTCAAATAATTTCCCCCGTTTTTTCCACATACTCCTATTAGTCTTAGCACGATAAAATATAGCCTAGCGATTGAATAGTTTACGCGCAAATCACAAAGGTACATTTTGTGGGAACCGTACATTTTCCGCCACAAAATATATCCTATGTTCTTTCCCGGGACTCAAAGTATCTATATACCAAATTTCAGCAAAATGGATTGAATAGTTTAGGCGAAAATCTCAAAGCGAAAATCATAAAAATTTATTGTGAGGAGGCCGTACATTTTTTGGGACAAAAAGTATCCCTTGTCCTTCTCGAGACTCAAAGTATCTCCATTCTCCATACCAAATCATAAAAGTATATTGTGCGATAGCCGTTCATTTTTCCGGGACAAAATGTATCCTGTGTCCTTTTCCGGGACTCAAAATACATATGTCCATACCAAACAGCAAAATCGGTCCAGCTGTTTACGTGTGATGTCGTAACCAAGAAACTTAAGCTTCTTGGTCGTAACCAAGGGAAATATTATATGGATACATTTTTATAGACGTTCCGCGCGGCTTCGCCCGCGTAAATTAGATATTTCACAGACAAATTAGTCCACAAAAAATAGCCTATGATCCTTCACGTGCTCTACTTCCTATCTGACCCGAATAACAGAAAAATTGCTTAGTAGTTCGTAAGATAAGCCCTTTCAAAGAATTTCCCCCGTTTTTTCCACATTCTACTCTATTTCTTTGCTCCTATTAGTCTTAGCGTGATAAAATATAGCCTATAGCCTTCCTCGATAAATGGGCTATCTAACACTGAAAGAATTTTTCAAATCGGACCAGTAGTTCCTGAGATTAGCGCGTTCAAACAAACAAACAAACTAACTAACAAACTCTTCCGCTTTATAATATTAAAAGTATAGATGGATTTTAAACCTATTATTATAACTCACAGTATATTGGAGGTGAGGTAAATATTAAAAACAAAATATGAGCTAGCGCTTGAGATTTAATGCCTCCCCTTTCACCCCACAACTGCCTGTACCTCGCTACGCCCTTGGCCCCCCCGTCATAAAGTACTTCCGCGGTCCCTGGATACAGCTAAATTTGCGACTCTATTTTACAACTCAAATTCATCAGCTCTTTCTTTTACTAAAAGCACAAGGTAGTCTCAGTGCCGTAAATAGTCTTTTTTGCGCCCTGTGCGAGCTTCAATAACGAGGCCCTTGGTTTTTTTTTAGATATTATAGGTATCGAGAGCAACGCTATGTTTAGGCCTATTTTCTTCCATTCAGGATGATAAAACAAAACTTGGTGTTGATAGACCAATTACAATAATTATTCTAATACCAATCTCCTAGTGCTCCAATTATAACTAGAGCACTATGAGCGCAGCGGGAACTTATCGGGAGAAAACAGAAAAAATAATAGTCCTGCCTGGTTTGGTCATTCTTGCGCCCCCCAAAGTCTACGCCCTGTGTCTGGGCACCGGTGGCACTGGCCTATTTACGGTACATACCCATGTACCGTAAATAGGCCAGTCTAGGGGTTTTTTTCCTTGTACGTATTCGGTATCAATGGTGTAAAGTAGATAGGGTGACTTTTGTGTGGTGTCACACCCTCTCAAAATTGCAGAGCTGTCTTTAGAGCACCGACTTTATCTCTTACAGGTACCGCCGGGACTCAGAGACATTAATTATGATTAACCTTCAATTTAATGAAGAGTTTGACAGATAATAATGTATGGGGCTTAATTAATTACATTTAGGTAGATTCTGATCTGAGTGCGGCAGTTAATTTAGTAGATTTTACAGATAGAAAACTTAATAAAAGCATGATACCGATAAATCCATCAGGACACGAGCAGTTGTAGGAGGCCACGCCGTCGATGCACGTCCCTCCATTCTGGCAGGGATCTGACCAGCACTCGTCCCAGTTCGTCTGGCACTGTATCCCAGTGTAACCGTCCGTACAGTAGCATGCGTAGGTGCTAAAATCAATTCTTGATAATTAATAAAATAATTAACTTTCGAAAGTTTTTCAATCTACTTTGGATATAATATTAGAACAAAAGTGGAATTATTTGTTTAAAATATTTTAGAATTCGAATTGGTATTATCTATACTTAGGTAATGATTTTTTTTATCATTACCAGCCAGTAGCCCTAATTTTTAATATATTTATTATTATTTAGGACTTAGTAAAACGTTTCATATATTGCTTACCTATTTAGATCGTCGATGCAAATTCCATGGAAACATGGATTCGCTAGGCAAGCGATTCCAGCGGATACGACGGGTATCATGATGACAATAAGAAGCAGAAAGCTGCACTTATTCCTTTCTTCTAACATTCTGACAGAAATTCTAATCAAGACTAAAACGGTGCATATTTAATCTGATCTAGGATACAATTATTATTCTATTATTTATTTATTATCTAACTTATGAATGTCACCATCGTGAATTATGCATACACTAAAGAACACATCGTTTGTAGTTCACTATATAAAGTAAATAAATTTGTTATATTACGAACTCTACATCCAACAGTTAAAAAGGATAAAAAAGTAATAACAGAACAGGGTTTGATTGGGTAAGGTGTGGTTTACAGTGTATCAACGTCACCATGGGAACGGTTTAACATACACCGTTTATCACGGTGCTCCCAATTATTATTGATGAAATTTTATGGTTGTTACTTGCTCTACTTAAGTGCAATACCCTTTTCTTGATAGATTGATGGCGTTGAATTTACTGCTACGAAGTACAATAGTAATAACTAATAAGTGTGTCAGTATCATTCATTCATTAATCTGTACCTAATTAAGATTACCTAAAGACGTCGATTTAAAAGTAACTTTCATACGTTTCGAATATGATTATCTTTTTTATTTCTAAGTCGTTGTTTTCCTTAGTAGGTATGTAATAAAAGTGCTTTTTATTTTAAAATTGGCCTGAGGCCAGTGGACACTGAGGTTCTAGCATGTATTATATTTCCCTATGGATCTAAAAGCCCTTTTAATGCCCAACGTGGCATGAAAGTCAAGATATCATAATTAAATGTTTTATGCTACTTAAGGGTATGCGCGCACGTGCAACTTATTAGTTGCTCGGCAATTTATTTGTCTCTCGATCAAGTCTTTGGGTATGCTCTAAATTTCATAATACATAGTATGAAATTTCCCGAGAATCAGCTGATCGCTCCATAATGGATGCACCCAATGTTCTATTTTTCGACGCTTTCTTCGGTTTTTTAGGTATTTATTTTTCGAAAGAGACAAATAAATCGCCAAGCAACTAAGTTTCTCGCGCGCATACCCTTGTAGAAGTAAAAACAGGCATCATAGTCATAAAAAAATATTTTAAATGGCCATAAAAAGGATGAGGTTATCTTTGGCTGTATGGGCAACGCTCCCTTTGCCTGTCCCGACCGGGACGAATTAAAAAAAAAGGATGAGGTTATAATACTTGGCTAAAAAAGCTTATGCTGTGGCCTGTGCACGATTCTGAGTATTAAAAAAAACACTGGCAACCAGCAACCAGCTGACATCCCTAAGTAGTCTGTGCAGCTGACACTTGACAGCTGACTTTTGACAAACTGAGAACCAGACAAATGTCAAAGATTTCGAATTTCCAATTTGCCAATTTCTAAAGTGGATGTGAAATTAGTATCGGAAATGAGCTAACAAAGATTTCTCTAATAGTGTTTAAAATAGTGTAATGTGAAAGACATGTTTAAATAGCAATCGTTAAGGGCTTTAAATAATATACGCTAGTAAATGTTATAGCTAAAATTTAACTGTATTTTTGAAAAGTAACAATGGATCCGGGTATTCTTTGTTTCCACCATTGTGATCACAAAGTATTCTGTACAATTATCCCAGAACAATGCCCCGTTTGCCAACAGAAACTAGATAGATACGACTATAATCTCTTGCCATTTCGGTGAGTTTCGTACAATGTCGCTAGCTTTTACTTGTGCTACTTGTGTGTTAACTTTTAAGTGTCCTCTATCTTCCAGAGTTCCATATCCTTTCGTTAAGGCCTCGCAGCATCCTCGAGCGATAGTAATGAAGCCAACCCATGGAGACTTTCTTAAGTAAGTATTATAATATCATGATTACAATTCTTCAAAATGTAGGAAAAGCCTTATGAAGCATCTTTAACTCTAGTCTTACTCATTTCTAGTGATTCATAATTTGTTACTCAAGTGTTATCTTAACTTTCAGTGACTATTACAATTCTAAGGATTTACACATAGGAGTCACCAACTCCCAAGGATGTGTAATAGAGTTCAGTGAACAGGGAATAAGCGGAATAGATCCCGCTACTAAGAAATGGAGTGGAGGAGACACAAGCATACACTGGGACCAATGTCTTTTGTTAGAGCAGTTTGATGAACTTTGGAATGAAATATGGGATGGAGTTCTCTTGAAGGTAAATTAGAAAAAAAAGTCTAACATTACATAACAAGATTCACATACAATTTTATTGGCATTATTTTATCCATATTGAAATTTAGTCACATAATCTTGTGTCATTCTATATTATGTTTGCAAGTAAGTTTTATTTATATAAAAGGGACAGCAGTCATTATTACTTGGCCTGCTAGGATTCTGTCTAAATATTTGTTGAAATTGGTTTTCCTTTGCTTTCAGGTCAGCCAAAGCGCTCTATGGGAGCCCGAGAGATACAATGAGGAGAGACACAACTGCTTCACTTTTGTTCTCACATTTTTAAGGGCCCTTGACTGTGGGGAACTTTCCGAAAAGGCTCACGATCCCAAACTATTTTGTAAGCAGTATGTTGTTCCCAGAACTTCAGCAGCGGGGAAATATATTTCTTTGTATAGGCAGCTCAAAAGACAGAGCTATTTTATTCAAAAGCAATGATTTGTAAGGTCTCATATTTATTTATTCAGTATTAGCTGTGATGGTCGTAATTTATGTTGTTTGACTTGGCTGCATTTAACAAGACCAAAAAAAAAATACTTCAAAAGATAATTAATGTTTAAACTTAATAAGAACAGACTTTTCTTGAAAGGTTTCTTTACTTAGTATCCGACTGTATTAGTTTTTATTGCATAAGATTATTTTCATATTAAGTAAAAACAAAGACTATAAATTTAGCATGAAGTGAATTGCAATTATGTGGACATTTCACAATTAATATGTGTCTTCCGACATTGTTAGAGTTTTGATAACACTGAGGTTTTGCCACTTTTATACCAATTTACAACATTCTAGTTTCTAGGTAAATACAATAATTGCACTAAGCACATACTAAAATAAGTAAATTAAAAATTTTAAGTATAATATCTATTTGTCGCAATATTTATGTTGAATTATTTATTAATCATTTATAGAATAAAATTCAAATTTAGCTTCTAGGTATCAAACTATCAAATAATTTGAGAAGAGGTTATCATTATTATCTGTGATGTATGAAATTATATTTTGTTTTGGAATGTGAGTAACAGAAGTCAACATTCAAATTACTTTTTTATTAAATTTATAGTACTTAACAGATTAATGTGGGGATAGCTCAAATTGAATAAAATGTGAATATAGAGACTTGTTAAACAAAAAGTGAGAAGTTTTTTGCAGGTTTCATGAATGCAGTGTGTGTGTGCATACAACACATACATATTAATACACATGTCATGCCACTTCAAAGTACTGACACTATATAATAAGGTTCATTCATATCGCAATGTTGCAAGGTACTGTAATGCATTTTTGAATGAGCTATTCGAATAATTCCCAGGCAAATTGATGGAGCGGAAAGTCAATGCGAAGTGTTATTTGGTGTAATAAATTAAATTCAGTTTTGAGGTGTAATTTGAAAATTCATTGCAATGCATCGACGCATTACAACTTACACTGCAATGTAAAATTACCCTTACACGGCAAGGCGTAGTTTAGATGTTAGCAAATCTCTGTATTTACGTTTTCATTCGCTGTGAAATTTTTCCGGCCTTTTAAAATATGTTCTGCTTTATGATGGTTTTATAAATTTTTGGCCTAAATCTTAAATTTAACTGTATAATAATTGTAACTGATAACTGCCACTAGATGTAGATATTTAAGAGAAGCATAATTTTAAGATATTGAGTCATGAGTGTTCCCATGTGTACCTATCCTATTCTTTGTTGCATGCAACAATGGACATTTTGTATGGATGAAGTTTCTCACAATTTTAAACAAGACAATAGGAGATACTTCTGTTCATGTCTTGTGTTGTGTGTTTTCCTTAAATAATTTTGTATTTCCAAATAATTTCAATCCAAGTTTAAATATAGATTTACGGTAAAGTTTGATTGTCATTCCAGAATCTCATATCTTTCTAAAAAACGAAGATTGTTGAGGAGCTCTTTAGATTCTGCTGTACAATATATTCTATATAACCACATTCTTTTTTGAAGTAGAATAAAAGAAATACAAACACTACATTCGTACATACTTGTTTTTGTGGTAATCGTAATATTTGCTGTATTTTGTCATACTGACTATTATAATATTATTGTTCTTATATTGCCTGTAGTGTTAGAAAAATTGCTCAATTCTGAACCTTTTGATAATGTCTCATTATAACTAAGTCTTACAAACTTGCCAATAGGAATTTGATAAGGAATTTATATTTGTCCATTTATATACCTACTGATCTGTCGCTATACTCTTGACTAGAAAAATTTTAGGTGCTACAGTAAGAATAAACGAATTTCTTAAAATGAGGCTTTTATTTGTACAACCAGATGTAGCCGGCAACTCCGTTGCACCAAAATTCGTTTATCGAAAACTGTACCCCTATACACGGTGCAATTAAGCCTTCCGGCCAAATTCGATCTAAAAATAAAAATACACGTATTTTTTCTTTTCTTACTCGGTAAGTACTAAAATGTTGAGAAATAGCTTCCGAAAGTTTTCCTAAAAACATCACAATTTAATGGACACTACACTACCCGGCGCTTGGCGAATTGAAACTTTTAATGTGTAAACATTATAAGTTTAAATTCTTACTACTTACATAAAGGTTTAAATAATAAAATATTGCTAATTTTATTTCTGTTTATTACAAAAAAATCTTACTTAGGTATAGGTAACTAATTATACCTGTAGAATTTAGTTAAACGTACTCCAATTGTGAATCCATTTAATTAAATTATACTTTTAATACTATTTTTAGAGTTTAAAGAGAGACTTTGATCGGCGCGGACTCGACTCCGACCCAGAACACAGCTCCGTTCAACGCGATGGTGGCCCTGAAACAACAAACACCAGTTGTAAGATGGTAAGACTTAAGAGTAACAGTTGTTATAATTATTTTTATCGGAACTGTGAAAAAAGTGTGTGTTTAGGTTGCGTCCAACTATGACCTCGGAAAAGAATATTGCTGGAAGTTATTTGTTATGATTCCTGAATCCTGGCGTTATTTTGGCATGTACCATCGAGGAAATTGATTCCTATGCAGTTGATAGACCAACGTTATTTAGTCGAATATGTCAATTCAATGTTAAGGTGACGCCGCGTTAAAGTAAGAAACCGTGTTGGATATGTTTTAGATTGCTTGTTTTCTATGAGAGGCCGGCCCGGCCTCTCATAGAAAACAAGCAATGGAACAGCAAAAAAATGGAAAGGGCATAAGCAACAAAATGGTTTTTGTCGCGTAATTTAAAAACCATAAATACATTTCATATAAGCTATGCACATATTAAAGTGTATGCTTCAACCAATTTATGTACAAATTTTGGAACCTTAAATCACTCTCCTCTTTTGGAAAAATAGGAATCCCTTTTTTTACAGAGGTCTTTTCGATTGATAATTCTGTGTTATAAAAGTTGTCCAATCGTGTTATGCTATGGGCAATTCAAAGACAAAGACATGATGAATACTGACAATGAACTTTAGTTTCTTAGCTTTAGTCATTGCTGAGAAAAATCGGCATCGCTACAGCCAAATTATCAAGGCGTCGCCTTAATTGTGATCTGTCGGCTGGGTTTGACGCATAAAGTTAATATAGGTATATTACCTTTATGGTTTGACGTAACTCAGCCAAACTACGTAGGTCCCCGATCTGCATAGGAATCAACTTCCTGATAGTACATTGTATAGTAATAAAATTATTCAATCATCGACAATTCTTACTAACTAACTTGAAAACGACACGATCCACGCCTGGACGCATCTATGTATTGAAGGAGGCGGTCAGAGATTTTGTAGAGGACTACAACTTGAAATTTGCTCACCACAGCATTTATTCAGGTTCAAGAAAGCTAGCTATTGCTTATTGCACTCAGCGCCGCTTGTGCTTTACAATACATAATATAATAAAGCGATATAGGATGTGTACTGCCGCTGTTTTTAAAGCTAAGCGACTTTAATAAAAATGGTCAGGGGTTGTTTTACCTGAACTTGACTTCGTCGTTGAGGTCTGCGGGCGGCACCCAGGTTAGGGTGAGGGTCTGGCGGTCCAGGCTAGCGTCGTGCTTCTTGTGGGTCACCGTGTCCTGGGAATATATGATAGGATTAAATCATGTAAATAGCATGCCTCGTCTTCAAAAATACTAGGAACGAAAGAAATGACCTAATGCATAAGATTAAGATGGCATAAGGTCAGAGTTTACTTTAACCCTGTAAAGGTGGCCTAAGACTGGCCAGTGCGAAATAAATCTAGCCGCAGTGCAACCTTTGGGTTCATATTATCGGCAGTTGTCACTACAGACTACAGCAAAGTCAAAGAAATCTGTTTTTTTTTTTAACGAAATAAGGGGCAAACGAGCAAACGGGTCACCTGATGGAAAGCAACTTCCGTCGCCCATGGACACTCACAGCATCAGAAGAGCTGCAGGTGTAGAGTGCAGGTAGGTGCAGGTGCAGGAATAGGGTAATAGGGGAGGGTAAGGAAGGAAATAGGGGAGGGTAGGGAAGGGAAAGGGTAGGGGATAGGGCCTGCGGTAAACTTACTCACTCGGCGAAACACAGCGCAAGCGCTGTTTAACGCTGGTTTTCTGTGAGCTCGTGGTATTTCTCCGGTCGAGCCGGTCCATTCGTGCCGAAGCATGGCTCCCCCACGTCCAAAATGGTACCTAAATGGTTTCGGCAGTATAGAGTATCTAAGACTCCATATAGTTTTATGTTAGTTTGGCGTACCTAAGTACCTACTGTAGGTAGGTGTCATGGATTTCTGGCAATGGCCTATTGAGCTAGAGGCTAGAAGTAAGGCTAAGTGATTTTTAAGGTACAGAAATATTATAGTCTTTAATCAAAATTTTTCATGAAATCCGGCAATTGGGACATGATACCCATTGCCATCACAAAATAAATTATTATTTAAAAAAAAATTTAAAACCGACTTCCAAGGTAAAAACAATAGTAATATGAACTAAAAAGTATTAAATAACTCTTACTCTTTAAGAGTGCGTTTTTCAGAATTCGTCTAAATCTCAATTATTTCTGTACATACTACAGTCTTCATTACTTTGAAGTTTGTTCGAAGAATTCGAGAGAGATATTGTTACAATATCGATTCTTTGATATTATGTTTCTAATAATGCACTACATCACTAACCAAACATGGAGGAAATCATATTATGTAATTTTTATTCCATAATTTATATTCACAGTTCAAATATTTGATTCCTGACGTGGAATTAGGTTAAAAAATTCGGAAAAGAATTACTATTATACTTTCATTTTGAAACATGCGACAAATTGGTACCACCTTTGAGCATTCGCCTTTCAAGGATTTCCTTCGATTGCTCATAGATCCCATCATCAGCTCACCACTTTCGTAATTGTTATACAATATTAAGATTATATCCTATACAAAAACATAAGATTTTTGAAAATCGGCCCACAAATAGCGAAATCATCATCAAAAACATCTGCTTCGATGAAAAATATTACGAAAAGTACCAATAATTGGGCCATAGTGTGATGACTCATGGTATAATTATGGTTGTGATGATGATGATCAATCAAATTGATGTGTTGGCTTATGCTTTCAGTTCTTTAAACAACGCCGAAATCCCCGAACCTGTACCTATAAGCATTCAAAAGTTCTGTTCAGTACCTTCGGATCCAGGGTATAACCTGGTGCGAAGTCTTCCTGTTTGGTAGCATTTACCTTGAATGCTTCAGAAAACGTCAAAATCACTATATGTTTTCATACAAATTTCAAGGAGTCTCCTCGATTCCTCAAGGATCCCATCATCAGATCACCACTTTTGTGAACATGGTACCAAATTCGAGTTAAACCCTATACAACACAAAAAGAAATTTGAAAATCGGACCACAAACGACTGAGTAATCGTTGAACATACATAAAAAAAAGACATACAGCCGAACGTATTACCTCCTTTTTGGAAGTCGGTCAAAAAAAAAACAAATTTAATAATGTTGCGATAAGCAACATACTTAATTAAATTATGGACTTAGAAAAGACTTATACATAAATGAATATTGAAATCGCCATACGAGGTACTCGGTGTTGCAATTCTAGCTTCAAGGCGATCTTTGTTGTGACAATGATTAATGGTCGAAGTAAATATTATGGTTAGAGGGCAACAGGTGTTCGGAAGCTTCGCGTGTCTTGCATGTCGTTAGTCACTTCCGAAGCAAATCCTTCGACGAGATAATTAATCTTATTATACCGTAAGGCTTCGGTCCGTAGTCCGATCTATCGTACTTACACTTACATAGTAATTAGTATATTATGTTCTAATAGGTGACGCCAAAATTCTGAAGGTACCCAACAGAACTTTTGTGTCCTTATATATCTATAAGTTTGAGGATTTTGGCTTTATTTAAACTACTGCAAGCAAATCCTACATTATTTGTGCTGAACATAGGCTAAATTGTATTTTGGAAAAAAATTGGGTTTCGTAAGATATTTGGGTTTTTCGGACGCCAGGTGAAAAAATCAACCAGAAAAGTTACTTATTTTGCGTACGCTGCCGAAACTATAAAAGATAGAACCATAAAATCTTCTAAGTATTGTAGATCTTATAAATATCTTCAAAAAAGTCCGCGACACACTATACTTATCTATGTCGAGTGAGGCACAATAACCATTTTTTTATTTAAAAATCTTGAATTTTTTTGGACAACTATTAAACGCGTTTATTTTACTTATACCATTTATCCTTATCAAAATAAATTATTTCATCACTAAGTACAGTTTATGTAGATAAAATTTGAATGATTAAAATTGGACGTTTGGTTTTGAAATTATGGCGAAATTAAAATATTACGATAGTGGGTGTCACCAAGCGGGATGCGCTTGCGGGAAGACAATCTGTGCAGTGTGCACTGTTATACACCCTTCGGATAATGACTGCGTCCGCGTCGTCGATGTCAGTGTCGGAGTCTGTGAATTGACCTGGGAATCATTTTGCTGACCGAGTCTTTCCTTGGTAGGCTTTTTGCAGCCGTAACCGACATCCACGCGGGCAGAGCCGCAGGCGACCGCTACTAATATGTACAACTCTAAGACAACAAGCTATAATATTATAGCCTTGTCATCTCATATTATGTACCTAACTAAAAAGGGTAAAATTATTATTTTTTAACAAAAAATCAGCTTACCTTAGCGTAATTGCTATGTCAAGGATCTCAGAACTTTTCCGGGCTGGTACCGACTTCAAAAGCATGAAGATTGAGTACAGAAATAGTTGAAGGCTTAGGCGAAGTCTGAAGACGCCACTATAATAAGGAATAAGAATTATTTGATTCTTTTTAGATTAAGAATAAGTATTACTTTTGTTTTTATCTTGGAAGTCGGTTTTAATTTTTTGTTAATAAATAATAATTAGGACTATATTTTTTGTGGACTAATTTGTCTGTAAAATATCTAATTTACGCGGGCGAAGCCGCGCGGAACATCTAGTATGTCATAAAGTAGGATGTTATTTGAATTTTTAGGACTATAGTCTGTCATAAAGTGGCATTTTAATTGAATTTTTCGGAGCGAAAAAAGATCGGAAAGGCACCTTAAATTTATCTCCACAGTTTGTGACTATAGTCTGTCATAAAGTGACATTTTAAGGTGAACGCAGATTTGGCCGCACCGCACGCACCGCAGTCGCCGCATTCGCAATTCTTCATATTATTATGAAGTTGCGAAGACTGCGGCGCGGGTAGGTAGGTATGCGAGCTTGCCTATAACTTCATATAAAGAATTGCGAATGCGGCGACTGCTGTGCGTGCGGTGCGGCCAAATCTGCGTTCACCTTTATATGAATTTTTCGGAGCGAAAAAAGATCGGAACGGCACCTTAAGTTTATCTCCACAGTTTGTGACTATAGTCTGTCATAAAGTGGCATTTTAATTGAATTTTTCGGAATCTCTCTCCACCATATATCGCATCTTAAGTACTGACCAAAAATACGGGCCTTAGAGCAGCCCGGCATAATTCATGTCCGAACATGAAAAAATCGAGAAACTACAGCCTGAAATGTTTTCGCAACACAGTCCGAATCGACTATTTATACTAATTGAATACGATATGCTAATAAAATTTCGTGTGTACCTAATGCTATTAAATTTCTTAACTTTTATTTTTTAGTTATTTTTGTTTTCTTTTTATTATTTTTTGGCCTTTGGTTTTGGCGTCTCTAGAAATGTCATTTTGGCGCCCCTATAGGGTGGCGCTCGTGTGCATTGCACACATTGCACATATGGTAGCGGGGGCCCTGGCACAGTGCAAGCAATAAATAGGTCCTCTACATATTTGCAGTATAGTCTTCATAGAATATTATTATGTGTAAACTAATATATAAAGAGGAAATGTTTGTTTACACAGAATAGGCTTGAGCTCGCAAACTTAGGCAGACCATGGACTTTGGCTACTTCTGCCCTGCAGGATTCTATATTGCGCTTACGAAGTCGTGGATAACGGCGAGTATTAATATTTATATTATGTATATTACAAAACTTATAAAGATATAAAATGTTAATTGCATGGGAACAGTGAACACAAGGGCAGACATTGCGAAACAATGAAATTTTTGAAATTTAACTTTTCATCGCTAACCTTGCAGCATTAATTCAGGCAAATTTTACTTTAAGTTCCGTAAGGATAATCTGAAATATATTATTTTTGAACTACCCTGAACAATCTTAGTCATAAATTTTCGCGAGGGGTATTGGCATCGAAATTATAGAAGTAAATATTTTATTTTCTACTCTAGCTATTTTGCAATTATCAGCGCTATTAGCTGTACCGCCGCGCCTCTCCCGTCGTCCGCTCTACATTAGCCCGCGATGCGTTTATCTTATCTCATTAAAATAGACGATTATTATGCAATCTCTATCTACAAAATGGCCCAAACGTGAATTTCATATTAGTTAATGCTAATCTGAAAGTAACTTTACCCATAATATCTGTAATGTCACAATTCTCAAGCAGACTTGCCTCATCATTAAGACAAGAGTTGAGGTTCCAATTATATTATTGATGGAAGGACCTTCGGTGCCGCATCACCGGTTATTAAGTTTGGAGCGTCAACTAAATTGTACACAATATTAGCCTTATTGGATATTATATTATGTTACTAGCGACCCGCCCCGGCGTCGCACGGGTATAAAATATATAGCCACTGAAAAATGATTAAAATCGATAGCCTATGATCCTTCACGAGGTCTACTTCTTATATGTACCAAATAACATAAAAATTGCTCCAGTAGTTCGCGAGATAAGCCCTTTCAAATAATTTCCCCCGTTTTTTTCACATTCTCCTATTAGTCTTAGCGTGATAAAATATAGCCTATAGCCTTCCTCAATAAATGGGCTATCTAACACTGAAAGAGTTTTTCAAATCGGACCAGTACTTTCAAATAATTTTCCCCGTTTTTTCCACATTTTTCTCTATTTCTTCGCTCCTATTAGTCTTAGCGTGATAAAACATAGCCTATAGCCTTCCTCGATAAATGGGCTATCTAACACTAAAAGAATCATCAAAATCCGTTGCGTAGTTTTAAAGAATAAAGGGAACAAAGGGACATGAGGGAAAAAAGCGAGTTTGTTTTATAATATGTATAGATTAAACGGTTATTAATTAATATGGGTTAAACAGCCTGAAATAAACGTATTTAATTTTTTTATTTTATATTAAAAAGTCTAGACAAAAGGGACTACCTACCAAGCTATTATATGTAGCATTTGTTAGCAGTTTTTACGCAGCTTTTTATCTCGGCTTGACATGACTTGGACGCGAAGGTCTCTGACAACAATAGACTTAATTATTATCTGTTTTTGTAGGCATATAACCAAAGGAAATCACATAGGATAAAATAAGTACAATATAAATCAACACGACGATGACTTTTTGCAAGGCAACATTTTCCTGTGTCTATTAAAATTAATAAATTAAAATCTACTCGTACCACTGGTAAAAACCCGTAGCTGTTATAGAGCAGTCGATATGAACTCTACGTCTGCGTCACTCTACTTATTGATACCTAGCTAAATAACGCATTTTTTCAATATATTATTTTAGTGAATGACATAAACTTTTTCAAAGTAGGTAGAGGTAGGCATGTAAATAGTTTGTGATCACGGTCAAAGCTCAATGAAAAAATAATATCTTTTGTGCATTTAGACCTGAACAAAATGTTGATTTGTCCTTTCACCTGCCGGCTCGTGGCTAGATATTTCCAACATAAAGGCCATGGTAAATTCGTTAATCGCTACTCGCTAGCCTTTGGTATAGGTTATAGAGATAATCAAGACCTGAATAATATATAATTACAATTCAAACCTTATCAAAACAGCACAATTGATTCGTCGCAACTCGCATTTAATATAGGTTCTAAGGATTTAATTACTTCTAAATATGAATTAAATTTACCCTCATAATTTCCGAAGTTATCAAGAGAAACAAAATTAAAACCTATAAACAAAGAACTATCAAATTGCTACGGGACTCTAAAAACGTCAAAGATACCAGCTATTTTACAAAATACATAAGTACATAATAAGATTTTCTTCCTGGTTTCTATAACATTTTACGAAATAAGCGGATTTCCTTTCTCAATTTGTATCGTCCTAGTAAAAATATTCAAAAAGTAACTTACACCAGCATTGCTGCACTTCAGCAGCTGAACGAGCTGCTCGTTGGGTGCCAGCTTGAAGGTGCCGACGGGCTGGTCTCCCACTCGCGCCTGCAGCATCAGACCCTTGATCGTGTCCTTGGACGTTTTTCCCGAGATGGTTACTTCCAATGGTGTTCCAGCTTTTACCACCTGAGAAAAGTATCCTTGATGCATCCATGGTCCATAATTGTTATGATAGCTCTTTGAAATACAGTTATTTAGATATTTGATGCTTTTCCAGCTTACTTAAATGTTAGTTACGAATCGAATGTGATAAATAATAAAAACACCTAAAAGTACCTACCCTGTACCTACTATCAGGGAGATTGGTCGTGTTATGTCAGGTTCGGCAGCCTCATGATGAACATTGAATTGACACAGCTCAATAATTAATTAATTATTATTTAGACCCACCGTCTGCCTATAAATCGATTTCTTCAGTAGTACCTTAAGGTCTTACAAATGAAGAAGTTAAACAAAACTGTGAGAAAATTAGGTCTGAAAATGCTACCTTGGTGTTAGTAGTGACGATATAAGGAGCCGGGGTCTTCTTGGGTTCCACGGGATGTCTGGGGATCATGTCCTTGCAAGCGCTGGTGGGGGCGCCCTCGGAGTACGCCTCCGCGTACACGGCCAGGGCCACCACCATAAACGCACACGCGATCTTCATCGTGGATCCGAAATGAGCTGAATAATTATTGACACTTGAGTAATTAAGTTTAAGGTCTGCCGCGTTAGGTCAAAGTTAATCAAGGATTAAAATACGGGCGCAAGGCCTGAGCTTTCGTGTAAAGTACTTATGAGTTATGTAGTATTAAGTCGCTAAGGATTCAGCCAGATACGGCTCTTGAGAAACATAAGCCAAGCTTTACTTATTAATTCGGTAGCAAGTATATTATTTCAGTATATTTTGAACGTTGAATTTTGCTATTGAGTACATTTGAATTTTGAACGAGTAGAGCAAGCGCATAGAGTCGCATAAAAATATTTTATATCAATATATTATTGTAATATTCTATATCAATGTATATTATTTCAGTATATTTTGAACGTTGAATTTTGCTATTGAGTACATTTGAATTTTGAACGAGTAGAGCAAGCGCATAGAGTCGCATAAAAATATTTTATATTTTTATATTCTAACGACGGAAATCACGTAAATAATGGTATTCTGTGGTTCCAACGCTTAGGCTTATTTGTGTGGCGAAGTTCAATAGTTGCCCAACGAGGTCAGTGTCGGTCGGACCTCTACAGAACCCAAAATCTCGCAAAACGACTGGTTCTATTGTGACACTGGACGATTGCACAAATACGAATATACAAACCAAATAAAATTGCCTCCAACTTGAGCTTATTTATTGACACACTCGACCATTGACTTCTTAATTTTTACGAAGTCTGTCTTAAGAATAAGTGCGTCCATTATTTGAACTCTCCGACTACTGACTCTACATAACAAAAGTTATGTCGAGACTTTAGTATTTACTAATTTTATAAAATAAACCATTTAGGTTTTTCTCTCAATGCTGTTATACAAAAGTTCGAATAAACTTTATTTAATCATAATAAGTCCAGTTCAGTGCCGTAAATAGCCTTTTTTGCGCCCTGTGCGAGCTTCTATATAACTGCGCCCTTGTTTAGATATTATAGTCACAGGTTACACGGTCAAATTTTCATCAATCTGATTGACGGAATATTGATGGCTATAAAAAGTTCATATAAAATACGATCAATCGAGTTACACGATCAAATTTTCGTCATTCTTTACCGGATTGATGGATCAGATTGATGAAAATTTGACCGTGTAACCTGTGACATAGGTACCCAGGAAATGCTCTCTACACTTTGTATAGGCCTCTCTGGTCTGGCCATTCTTGCGCCCCCCCAGAGTCTTACGCCCTGTGCCTGGGCACCGCCCTATTTACGGCACTGGTCCAGTTACGTAGCTGGACCTATTTAAATAATATTGTGTAGCTGAGTTTTAAATTGTGGTTTTAATCTAATCTTAAGGCTAAAGGTTCGTACCTATAGTTAGATTAAAACTGAAACTTTTTCAAGTATAAAAAAAATACCTGAAACCACTACCTACAATGTAAGATATCGTGTTAAAAACCGCAATGCTCTTGAAAACAGTTTTTATGCAATTGACTTTAATATATTTTTTTTTATAAGTAATAAAAAAAATCTAAGTAACAAAAAATATGCACAATATGATATCATATAAAAAATATTGCAAATATGAATGTTGAAATATTTTTTGCCCTTGTGTTAGATATAAAATTACAGGTAATTTAAACATAAAACATGCTTTTATATATTGCATTATTTTTTAATATTTACCTACCTTTGGTCGCAGCAAATGTGTGGGCTGTGGAGGTGAGCGGGCGGAATGGTGCGACCTCGGCGGCGCGCGGCTATATATCGGGTCCTATGGAAGGGCGGAATTCCTAACATTGTCTACACCATAAACACGGCTTAGGGAATAACCGTGCGTTTTTCTGATGACACTTCTAGGATGACCTAATTTCCTACACTAACCGCAATGTTATTGTTTGTGCTGGATATGACTTTGCGATTTTACGCTTTCCCGCGTTTGCAAAAGCAAAGTAGGTATTTCGTAATCGTTTATCCTTTTGGTACTAAAACAAAGTGATGCCAACAAATATTTTATGTGTTATTTTTGCCATGATTTGATTTTATTTAAGTGCTAAATAAATTTGCCTGTCATTGTTTATTTTGAACTTCATTCGCGTTGATGTCTTTTAAATGCAAATATGTATTTTCAATTATTTCTTAGGTACATCTATAAAACCATGGTCATTACACTGTGGTCATAGGTATATTAAAAACATCCAGAAACATCCATTTATATCTAGTAAATGATCAGACTTTTAAAAAATTACGTGATGATAGATATTATGGCTTAAGATTGTCGTAAGAGTTTTGGCTTGGTCTTTTTTTAAATAGCCATTGTGTATCTACTGTAGGATGGAATAGGTATTTAAAAAAAACCATCAGGCGTTCTCGGTGATTATAAAGGAAGCTCATTTTTGGCTTTTATGAGACTTCCAAAGAGAAGTTCTCTATCTGGGAGCACGGTGGAGACGAGCCATCAGCCAAGCGAAGCGCAAGGGCATTACCTACCTTTTCTCGAAGTGTTTCGTCTTTTTCTTGAACCCTCATAGAGTTGGTTTCCGATATTCAAATTCTCAGGATATGATGTCAATAGTAGACTAGTTAAACATATAGATAAAGTCTCAAATGAATAGCTCTAAATTCTAATACTTAATTTAGATTTGATTGATATCTAAAATACGCCGATTTCGTCACTGACTCACTCAACACTAACACACTGACAGTGGCGGGACAAGACCAAAATTTTATGTGGGCGAGATACATTTTGCGAGGCCCCCTAGGCCCAAATGGATTATTTTTAGACAATCATTTTTATAAATAAAAGAGTCTCAAAACGCGTGAAATTCCCAAAAAAATATCCTCGGGGACCAAGACGCGCGAGGCCGTGGGCGGTCGCCCACATCGCCCACGCCTTGCGCCGCCTCTGCACACTGATGATCATTAAAATGTTTGGCTACTTCGTAGTACTAGAATGCTGAAAGGTATGTAATCTAAGTTTAGTATTGGGGGGGGGGGGGGGGGGATAGAACATAAGAGTTTACACGGGACTGTAGACAGTAACTAAAATACCTGTAAATAAGTACTTATAATAACCAACTTACAAAAAGAACTGAAATCCCACCAAAACATTTCTTGTAAAATGTAGCCGAGACGACCACATAATATAAAGGTTTGCCCTGAGAGAAAGATATGAGATCTCATGTAGAGCCAATCTTCTGAGTTTACACGGCCTAATAATACTGACCCTAACTTAAACAATACATAGGTACTCGTATATCAGTAAATATGTATGGCTCGGCTGTGTCCTGACGTCTAGGAGGTGAGCCGGAGGGAGAGAGCGGGGGGGGGGGCGACGAAGGTCTAAATTTTTTGTTTTTCGTCAATAACTAAAAAAATATGCGTTGTAGCAAAAAATATTCTATGACGACCTTAAAGCTTCTTAAATTCTCTATAAATTAAATTCTATAGTTTTTCTAAATTCTTATCCGTTTTCGAAGACCACGCTCAGGAAAAGTAAAAATTAACAAAAGCTTTATTTTAAAATAGATGTACCGCGCGGCTTCGCCCGCGTAAATTAGATATTTCACAGACAAATTAATCCACAAAAAATATAGATGATAGCCTTTCTCGATAAATGGGCTATCTAACACTGACATAATTTTTCAAATCGGACCAGTACTTCATGAGATTAGCGCGTTCAAAAAAGCTCTTTCAAATAATTTCCCGCGTTTTTTCCACATTTCTCTATTTATTCGCTCCTATTCGTTTTAGCGTAATAAAATATAGCCTATAGCCTTCCTCGATAAATGAGCTATCTAACACTGAAATAATTTTTCAGTTGCACAACAGTTTGTTGGCGATAATTTCGTTGTGCTTAATAAACTTAATAAAAATAATTATTAATTCTAAAATGAATAACACATTCACAACCTCTAATAAAATAAGTGGAACCTCTGATACAGAACTTATAAGAAATACAACTAAAGTGGATTAATTCTAATTTCTAACATACAAATTACAAACTCAACATTAAAACGTACATAACTATAAACTACATCACACTGACTATTCTCATATGAAATGTAACATGGTTTTATAATATTACTAGATGATGCCCGCAACTTCGTTTCGCCAAAACTCGTTTATCGCGCGGGAGCCGTACATTTTCCCGGGACGAAAAGTATCCTATGTCCTTTCCCGGGACTCAAACTATCTCCATGCCAAATTTCAGGAAAATCGGTTCAGCGGTTAGGGCGTGAAGAGGTAACAGACAGACAGACAGACAGAAAGACAGACAGACACACTTTCGCATTTATAATATTAGTATGGATTAGTATGGATTTAAAGTTTTTCAGAAAATACTTTTCCTGAGCGTGTACTTTGAAAACGGATAAGAATTTGGAAAAACCGTATAGAATCTAATTCATAGAGAACTAGCTGTCCCGGCAAACGTTGTTTTGCCATTTAAAATATTTCTACTATGAAGTAGAAAGGACAAAAGAGGGGGTAAGTTTGTATCAACTGATGACAGTTGATACAAACTTACCCCCTCTTTTGTCCCCTAAGAGGGGTGGGGCGAAAAATTGCATACACCAGATGTTAAGTTGGAAAAAACAGTTAATAATATGTCAAAGTAAGTCCATTAAAGAAAAAAGTTTGGCAAAAATCTGACCCCCTCTTTGGTTTCCTTAGAGGGGTGGGGTGGGGGGATTTTTAGTCACCAAATGTTGAGTCGGAAGAAGACAAATATATCTGTGAAAACTGTATGCAAATTGGATCAGTAGTTTTCGTGTTAAAGCAAAAGTCTTATACAAAATCTGACCCCTTCTTTCGTCCCTTTAGAGGTGTGGAGGGAAAAATCCAAATATCTTACGGAACCCTACATTTTCCAAAATAAAATATAGTCTATGTTACTCGTAAATAATGTAGCTTTCGAATGGTGAAATAATTTTTAAATCGGCCCAGTAGTTTTTGAGCCTATTCATTACAATTAAACAAACAAACAAACAAAGTTTACCTCTTTATAATATTAGTATAGATATTAGTATAGATTTAATAAGCTTTAAGGTCGTCATTGAATATCTTTTGCTCCGGCTCACCTCCTAGACGTCAGGACTAGGGAATGTTATTATTCGACAAATTTACTATTCCAATAATTCGAATATTATTCGAATAATTTAAAAATTTTGAAAAATGCTGAAAACTCTGAATAAAAGTAACAAAAAGCTTCGTACAACGATGTACAACCTATTTTGTTAATACTAATATGAAGTAAGGCAATTCTTATTTTTACTTTTATCAACATAAATTTTTGTAAATGACATAGGTAATTTTTATTGTTAAACACTTTAAAAATGTCTATTTTAAGGTTACAGCTGGGCAATAATAGGCTGTAAAGTGTAAACCGTTTTCGATCGTAGCACCTTTTACTTTTCTCATGCTTACTCTTGCTAGGCAGCAGTTGAGATTAAATAATAATATGAATTATGATATTCGACGTAATGATATCTGTTCATGAATACTAAGCCAGCTCACCCGTCTTTTTGATATTTTCGATCCGCGTTCACCTGGTTCACCTAGTCGACTTCACTTCACCTGTGTCAACGTGGCTAGAAATTATAAAAAAGGGCCACTAGAAAACAAACACCACAACAAAGAAAAAAAATTGCAACAAAGCCCAGGGGGAGGGCAGTGGCGTAGCGTGCCATCTCGGCGCCCGGAGCGGGAGACCCATTTTGCCGCCCCCATTCTACAGGGTGATTTTGAAATCTTAAACCAAATTTCAACAGTGGCTTCTACTCATGATACTGAAAACTTGCACAAAGAAAAAATTTTTTGGACAATAAAAAAATTTGAACTTTGTATGGAGATCGGTCAGCTGATATGTCAAGGCTCCATACAAAGTCCAATTTTTTTTTTCAGAATTCAGCAAAGTTGTAGAACAAAAGTTGTTCAGTATCATGAGTAAAAGCCACTGTTAAAATTTGGTTTACGATTTCAAAATCACCCTGTATAGGTCCTCAAATTAAATTAAATTTCACAGGCAATGAAGTATCTTTTATTGAAGGTAAAATAGGATGAGCGATTTTACAAGCGGATTCTACGGGCCTTTTGAGCAGCGAAGTCAGAAATAACTTTGTCAAAATCAATATTTGCAGCCAATTCTTGTTCAATCGACAATATAGCCAAGTTTGATAGTCTAGCGGAGCTCATAGCAGATCTGAGGTAATTTTTTATTAGCTTCAACTTCGAAAAGCTTCGCTCACAACTTGCAACACTAATCGCCAAAGTCAAATATATACGAATCAAGATGATTATATTTGGAACCGAAATTCCGAGATTCAGTTTTTGAATGAACTGGAGGAGCTCCAGTGGTCCTTTACCCCTTATATTATCTTCCTCTGATTCAGAACTGGCAACAAACTGCTGAAGACGCTTCCGCTCCATCTGAAACTCGTCTTTGTCGATGTCTTCTAATACATGGGAAAGATCACACTCGTACTTGCTGTCCAAAAGATTCGCTGGCGTCAAAAATCCGAACGTGTCCGATATTTCTTGAATTTGCTGGAATCGAGTCGTCATTTCTTGAATGATCTTGTCAAATGATGCGAACACCTCTCGACGGAGTTCCTGCTCGTGAGACAAAGCTGCATCTTCAAAAGATTCATCATCATGCATGCGTCTTTTCCTGCGAATTCTTCTCGTTTTTAGTTCGATTCCGAGTTTTTCGCAGAGAGTCTTAGCAAAGTCGATTGCGTCTTGGACGAAACGGTCTCTACTTTCCACTAGGAGGGTTTTTAAAGCGCAGAGTTTCTGAGTACACTTATCGACACTTAGTCCTCGTTGCTGCAGGTAAATCTGTGCGTCATCTACTTCAGGTAGCACTGCAGCCCAAAAGCCAAGAAAAGTTAGGAAGTTAAAGGACTGCATGGCTGTCAGGAGAAGACTGGCTCCTGATCTTGTTTCGGAAGTTTGAGATGAATCTGTTAATTCTTCCAGTACCTCAAGAACTAACTCAAACTTATTTTTAAGCATCTTGACAGCTACATGTCTAGCGCTCCAGCGCGTTTCAGTGACTCGTTTCACTGCTTGACCTGTGACGGCAACCAAAGCGTTCCATCGAGCAGTTGATGCAGAAAAGAAGGCAAATAGCTTCTCCAGAGTTCCAAAAAACGTCACGGAATTCACTGATTCAGAAGCAGCGTGTACCCCAGCCAAGTTTAGTGAGTGGTTTGTGCATGCAACGAATGTAGCTTTCGGATTCAGGGCTTTAATCCGGGCTTGAACTCCATTGTGGATCCCTGACATTGTGGCAGCATTGTCGTAAGCCTGTCCTCTCAGATTCTGTATGTCCAGTCCGTCTGATGTTATCTTCGCGATTATATCGTTGCTGAGATCTTCTGCATTTTTTCCTTTTGGTTCAAAGAAGTCGATGAAAGATTCAACCACGGCGACTTTTTCTCCTTCGATATGTACGTATCGCAGAACTTGGCTCATTTGGTCATTGTGGGAGATGTCTGGTGTACTGTCGAAGATTACGCAATAATATTTAGCTTCTTGAATACGACGGATGATGGTGGATCGAACTTGCTGTCCCAGTAAGTTTATAAATTCATTCTGGGTTTCTGGAGATAGATACGAAACTGGGACTCTTGCTCCCAGCTTTATCTTTGTCAGGTGTTCCATTAGAAGAGGGTCATATTTAGCTAGGAGGTGCACTAACTCCAGAAAGTTCCCGCGATTGCCACTATCATCTCCTCGAATGTCTTCTCGATGTCCTCTGAAGGCCAGATTCTGTTTGGCTAAGAACTGGATAATGTTCAGCAACCTGTACAGTACATCCCTCCACTTCTTCACCTCACTTTCGAAAACTTCTTGTTGTTTCTGATCGATGGTTGCTTTACGGTTCAGGCGAACTTCCAACTCCTTCCATTTCAAGAAGCTCTGCTCATGGCCCGGGCTATATTCATGGTCTCCGATTCTTGGATTTAGCTTCCACCATTTGTTGAATCCTTCTTCAGATGCGAAGTTTGAGTCGGAATTGCCAAACAGCTTGCAACAAAAACAATACAAGGATTGCTTCGAAGGCGAGTACACCATCCATGTTCGGAGAACCTTTTCGCCGTTAGATAATGGTTTGTAGAACCACTCTTTGGTTAGTTTTCGGGTACCGCCTTTCGTTGAAGTCCCTGAGCGAACAACATCGGCAAATTTGCAATCGATGTGCTGTACTAAGTCAGATCCGCGACGTACTAGAAGTGTTCTGACTTCGTCGGTCATAGGAGAAGGCCAGCAACCTACATCGTCGAGATTCACATCTATGGCTTCGGCAGGAGCAAAAGGCACGATTTCAATTATGTCTTTTTTGGCAACATTCACTTTTTCTGCAGGCTTATGACTAGATGCTTGAGATACTTCTGGTGAGTCGATTTCGTCTTGACCCTGCTCTGTGGTGGGACCAGAACGACTTTCAACTGCGACGGCAGGCACGTCTTCTTCTTGTTCCTGTAAAATAAGTTATGTATTCCCATGAATACAATAAACATCCCCTAATATAAAATTTCATCCGATTTGGTTCAGCGGTTAAGGCTCTAGAGCTGACAACTGAAAACAGATATACTAGTACATACGCACATACATACATACCTACACATTTTGATTTTTTTAGTTTTTCGGACTCGGTTAACGATATACACTCGAGAGCAATGAATCCGGGTCAGGGCCGCCCAAAGCACCTTAAAGAATCCCAAAAATCTCGGAAACTAAGAATGCTAGATTGATGTAATATATTGTGTTTATTAGATCATATAATACTCTCTAAATAACAGTAACTATATCAAGCTAGCACTCCCAGTCTCCGAGACTTTTAGGATTCCCCAAGGCGCTCCAAGCGACCCCGACCCGGATTCATTGCTCTCGAGTGTAGATAGAGAGAGAACCTATCCCAATCAAAATCTCAACTTCGATTTTTTTTACGATTATAAATACTTCCTCTATACTTCGTTCACTAGAAAGTAAAAATTACAACCTTGCAATTTATTGCGACCCAACCCATACTTGTTATGTCTAAAATAAGTAATAACAGGAGTAATTCTAGACCACGCACGATTCTAGATGGAAGAATCATATACCTAGGTACTTACACTGGAATCACTTCCGCTGCTGCAGGATGAGGATGCCACCGAAGACGTTAACGTGGCTTTCGAACCAGAACTGGAACTGAAATATTTCAGTAATGCACCTTGAGACTTCTTCGCATCTGCTTCTTTCTTAGCCCTTTTTTTGCGGAATTTGGCACCGCTTTCTTTGACTCTTTTCATTTTCAAAAACTAGTTCAAAGGTTGGGTGAAGTTCTAATGTTTAGTTTTAGAAGATTCAACAGTATTTAAACGATCGAAACACAATCGAAATGACTTTCGTTCCGAATCTGAAACTCTCGCGAAACAAAAATAATGCGTGATTGCGTAACGGTACTTCACGATGCACTAAAACAAACATAAACAAAAACAATTCACAATTGCACGTGGCCAGCGCGCGTTGTTGCCGTTCCGTTCCGCTGATGCGATGTGCGAAAACAGGCAACGTCGCATTGTGCGTGCTGTTGCTGAGCGAATTCTTTATAAGTAGGTAATATCAATAATGGATGATGGAGGATACTGGATAATGATAAATAACAGCCCTCTCGAGCGTTATTTGTACACCGTACGTATGTACAAATAAATTTCGGGCCCCGGGCGTTATTTGAACACCGTATCTACACTACTATTATAAAGAGGAAAGATTTGATTTTTTGTTTGTTTGTTTGTTTGTTTGTTTGTTTGGTTTGAATAGGCTCTGAAACTACTGGACCGATTTGAAAAATTCTTTCACCATTCGAAAGCTACATTATTTCTGCTGAACATAGGCTACATTTTATTTTGGAGAAAAATAGGGTTCCGTAAGATATTTGGGTTTTTCGGACGCAAGGTGCAAAAAATCAACCAGAAAAGTTACTTATTTTGCGTACGCTGCCTAAACTATAAAAGATAGAACCGTAAAATGTTCTAAGTAATTGTAGATCTTATAAATATCTACAAAAAAGTCCGCGACACACTATACCTATCTATGTCGAGTGAGGCACAATAACCATTTAATTATTTAAAAATCTTTAATTTTTTTTGGACTACATTTAAACGCGTTTATTTTACTCATGCTATTAATCCTTATCAAAATAAATTATTTTATCACTAAGTACAGTTTATGTAGATAATATTTGGTCTTTGAATGATTAAAATTGGACGTTTCATTTTGAAGTTATGGCGAAATTAAAATATTACGATAGTGGGCCGTGGGCGTCACCAAGGCGGGGGTGCGCGTACGGGAGGAAGACAATAATTATTTGTGTTGTGTGCAGCCTGCGAATAATGACTGCGTCGTCGATGTTAGTGTCGGAGTCTGTGAATTGACCTGGGAATCATTTTGCTGACCGAGTCTTTCCTGGGTAGGCTTTTTGCAGCGGTAACCGACATCCACGCGGGCGGAGTACTTTATATGGCAAAACAACGTTTGCCGGGACAGCTAGTCTATACATATAATAAAACTGTAGAACCCAAATTTATGTACAAACAAAAAAAATGACAAAAACAGAGTCAGGCGGATGTAGGAAGAGCAATGAAACACATCGGGATTTTTTCCAATTCACCGGCGACATTTTTTGCCGCCCCCGCGGACTGCCGCCCGGGGCGGGCCGCCCCCTCCGCCCCACCCACGCTACGCCACTGGGGGAGGGTGAAACAATCCTAGAGCTGGTGACTTTAGTTGCTTGAAGTTTGATAACGCCAATAACATGATATTATTAAGGAGCCTTCGATATTTTTTGATACTGCACTAACTGTTTCAATTATCAGTCGAGGACTGCCGCGGTAAAGCTATTGAATAGCAAATTTTTATCAACTTGTCGAATCATAGATCACGTATTATCGCGAGCTTCAAGCCAGAAGGGCGTATAAAAAATTACATATTTTAAAACTCAATATTGCACTTACATCTATTACCTTCTTAAAAATCGAGTTTGTTTTATATATGTCGTAGGATTATTTGATAAATCGAATTATCGCGAAAATCCTAGGGACATCGCGAAAACACGGATAATTAGACAATGGTGATTACATTTTTCAAACTTACTGACAAAAGGTAGTGTTTTCGCGAAAACACGAGTCGCCTTAGTAAGATTGCGAAACGAATCGTTTGTTATTATCGAAAAAAATCACTGATTGGTCGGTTTAAGCGCCCCACAACAATATCTTCTCTGATTGGTTGAAGAGTTGACATTTTAAATGTCAATTGATTGTCACGCGTTGTTTTGTTTGTGGTTGTTTTTGTAAGCGAACTAGCAGTTTTTAATATTTAATGTGTTTAAAATTGCAGTTGGATTTTAAAAATAGTGCAAAAAGTTTAACAGAACCAGAAACTAATTATTCTGAGGTTATGTCCGATAAAGAAAGATTCGACATAGAGCTAAGAAAGTTTTACGCTAATAGACAGGATGGATGTACGAAACTAAATAGAAATGGACTAAAGAACGAATAAATATTGTAATAGCTTCAATTGAAGGATTCAACTCTGCTAATGTACTTAAACAACCAGAAACACAACAACAGTATACAAATGCAAAAAAATACTACGTAATCAGCGTAGGAGATGAAAATTCTTATTATTAAAAGACAGCATATTAACTCTCCTGTTATTCAAGTACCTTCATCTAGTGAGTACTATGACATTATTAACCAAGCACACTTATCTATAAGTGTGCTTGGTTAATAATGTCATAGTACTCACTAGATGAGAGTTAATATGCTGTATTTTACTAATAATAATATATAATTTTATCTCGACATGGCGATGTCCCGTAGATACGGGACATGGCGGTCGAGATAAAATTATATATTTCCTAAAACAGGAATATTTAAGTTGTGTTTATATTATGACTAGTAACTTTTCTATGATAGATATTTACCCAAGAAAAAGGTTAAATAAAAAGTAAAGTTCCTATGAACAGTCATTGTCATTTCTTACCCTTTATAAGTCTATGGTGTAATACCTCAAAGATACATAGGGAAAGATAGTAACCAATCAGAATAAGAGTTGGCCAGTAAGTAAAAATCAAGCCAATCAGCGTTAAGAATGTGCAATGTTACTAAGGCAACTCGTATTTTCTAAAACACTACCTTTTGTCAGTAAGTTTGAAAAATGTAATCACCATTGTCTAATTATCCGTGTTTTCGCGAAGTCCCTAGAATTTTCGCGATAATTCGATTTATCAAATCATCCTACGACATATACATCCTTCTTGCGTAATACCTCGATCGTGGGAATCGCAGTTCAATCATTATGCGACAGTCGGGTGCCGCTTAGGGATTGATGGGTTAAAGCCCACGATATATAGTTATCACGGTAGACAAAAAATTTGAGAAAGCTTGAAAGAAGTCAATGGATACAGATTGGGAGCGACCATAACTAACGATACTGAAATCCATGACTGAAAGGAGTTTATATCTTCATTTGCATGTCTTTAGGCAAAATAACGTCTAAAACATGGTCAACGACGACGATGAATGGTCGTATACTTATTAGTTAGACTAAAAACAGATTTATATATATCATTAAAGATGTAGAATATTCATAAATAATATTATTATTCTGAAATAAACTTAATTATGTTCTTATTCCATGTTAATTTTATGTTTGATACCATTTTAAACAAAAATAAAAAATATTTTTACTATTCGAATTATTCGAAAAATAATTTGCCGAATATTCGAATAATAAAATCGTCGAATATTCGAATAAAACGAGTATTCGAATATTCGAATAACATACCCTAGTCAGGACTTTTAGTATGTTTTGTCCTTAACCGCCCTTAATAAGTTCCTGCAGAAATTGCTTAGGTTCCCGCTCACGCACTCTATACCCTCTTTTGAGTCCTAATATATTCGCATCATCTCCGCGACGCGACGGTAGCGAAGCGGCGAAGCCTATACGTATCTATTTACTGGTATGTAGAATTTGTTGAAGTTAGAGTCGGTAGGGTTAGGCCGTGTAGATTCAGAAGCTTGGCTGTACATGAGATCTCATATCTTTTTCACAGGGTAAACCTTAATATGTGGTTGTCTCGGCTACATTTTACAAGAAATGTTTTTGGTGGGATAGTATTTGGAATTGGGATGTAAAGTTGTTTTTTCCGTCTTACCAAGTCCTCTTGAAAGGGTCGCCCTTCAAACCCCTAATTAGAATCTCCAATATGCAAGACGGAGGTGGAAACCTTGCAACCATCTTCCTACACCGAGGCCGAGGGGTTTGAATCAATTGGTCCCGCCTCAAGGTAAAATTTAACGAGCTGAGTTTCAAAAAGCTGAGAAATTCATAATGAATGTGAATGAATAGTACTTATTGTGTAGCTGCATGTGCTATGGATGTATATACCTACCAGATGTTTGTCCTGTTTTCCTTATGCGGGCTGTGATTTCAAAAATATATTTCATGTTTTATGATCTGTATGTATCTGTAATTTAATATAATATGTAATTTATTATGCCACACATTTACATGATAAAAAAATACTTAGTTACTACATTTTCCTCATGCTGGGAAAAACATTTCAAAGGATTTACCTCAATGAAATATAAAACTTTATTCGTCATTAAAACCCTCGCTAGCACCCAAAGGCTTAGGCAGTAGGGGGAAAGGTTCACAGGGTATAATAATACAATATGACCATTGACCTCCCCCTCAAAATGTAGGATGAGGACCATCCATAAATTGCGTCACACGTGTTAAGGGGAAGGGAGGAGGTCGACGAAATGGATCTAAGTGTTGTGACGTCACACCTCCAACTCAAATGCAATTTCGGAACTGCTGTTCAATAATTTGTAGGAAATATGTATAAATAATATCTTATTATAACGACCATGCACCATAGAAGGCCACGTTCCTTGGAAGGCCAACTATTAAAAAGTCGTAGTTATCGTCACGGTACGATATATATTTATTCCACACACTTAGTAAACTTTGATTGTCGAGGCTACATTTGTAATTTCCGCACCCTGAAAAACTTTATTTTTCAATTACATATTACCTATATCTATCACACATTTTACTACAGGGCATTGTCTTATAGCGATATGTGTATGGTACTAATAAAAGAAAATCTACTTATGGCTCGATTTAAGTTAAAATATTGGTAATGTTCCTAGGAAGGCCGGTGGTTCCTTATAAGGCCCAACCAAAGATTTGATAGTTGGCCTTGCAAGGAAAAATCAACTTTACAAGGATCATCATCACAATCATTAACATGTAAACAGTCACTTTTAGTTATAAATGCGTACCGTAACAATTAAAATAATGCTGTTTTTTTATAACATCTTTACTTATTAGAATTATTAAATTCATACAAGCATATTGAACATTTTGGCCTTATAAAGAACGGGCCCATAGGAAGGCCATATTAGATTTTAAAAACTTTTGATCGCATTATAAAACGCACTGGCAATTAGTTATAAGGTGTCGATATGACACTCATTACTACTATTTTTGAGAGATTTCCATTTATATATTCTTAGAACTATAAGATGATGTTCAAGAAATTTTCAATATAGTTTTGTTAGGTGATATAAATGTATTGAATATTTAATTTGTTACTTATTTGAAAGAAATTATAATGTCGTTGTTCGTAAAAGCAGATAAATAAATACTTGTAACAATATTTTCAAGTTAAACGACTAATGTATAATATTGGCCTTGTTTGGAGCTGTGTTCCTTGCAAGGCCATTTGGAAGAGCTTAACAAAATTAGGTTAAAAAGTGATTTATAATATGATACTTTATAAAACAGAGCAAAAGTATTTTCCCGTTAGGGTGGCCTTACATGGTACAGGGTCCTTACGTATAACTTAATAATATTTATCCGCCTTCAAACAGTATAATAATTTATCCTTCATGGGAGCACCAGTGAAACGAAAATCGGTTCATAAACGGCGAAGTTATCCGCAAACAATTATAAAAAATCGGTCAAGTGCGAGTTGGACTCGCGCAAGAAGGGTTCCGTACCACAGTAGAGCAAAAATAGGCTGAAAATTATGTTTTTGTTTATGGGAGCCCCTCTTAATTATTTAATTTATTTTAATTTTATTATTAACCAGCGACCCGCCCCGGCGTCGCACGGGTATCTAGACTAATATTATAAAGAGGTAAACTTTGTTTGTTTGTTTAATTGTAATGAATAGGCTCAAAAACTACTGGACCGATTTTCAAAATTCTTTCACCATTCGAAAGCTACATTATTTACGAGTAACATAGGCTACTTTTTATTTTGGAAAATATAGGGTTCCATAAGATATTTCAATTTTTCAGAACCAACCAGAAAATTTACTTACTTTGCGTACGCTGCCTAAACTATAAAAGATAGAACCATACAATGTTTTAAGTAAATGTAGATCTTATAAATATCTACAAAAATGTCCGCGACACACTATACCTATCTATGTCAAGTGAGGCACAAGCACAACCGCCATTTTTTATTTAAAAATCTTGATTTTTTTGGACTACCATTTTACCCATGCTAATAATCCTTATCAAAATAAATTATTTCATCACTAAGTATAATTTATGTAGATAATATTTGGTCTTTGAATGATTAAAATTGGACGTTTGGTTTAGAAGTTATGGCGAAATTAAAATATTGCGAATTACGCCCGTTTCGAAGTGGCCAGGGTACGCTCGCGGGAGTTTAGATCTATTTAACCGACTTCCAAAAAACGAGGAGGTTATAATATGTTCCGCCGTGGATTTTTTATTATTATTTATTTCGGAAAACAAACAGTACAAAATTACATATAAAACTTCTAGGAATATAATATAGACCATTTACATGTTTTCACTTAAAAGATTCTAAGAAAAACAAAAGCTTTTGACAAATGACACAAGATAAAGTTAACATTTAAATATGAGTAGTATTTTACATCTATGAGTAGTAGACGAAGTAGTAGTATAAGATCTGTGGGTAAACAAACAAACAAAGTTTACCTCTTTATATTATTAGTATAGATTAAAAACTACTGAAGCGATTTTAATCATTTATTCAATGAGTGACTTAAGCAGTGGCTATAATTGTATTTTATACCCGTGCGAAGCCGGGGCGGGTCGCTAGTAAAATATATAGCCACTGAAAAAATGATTAAAATCGATAGCCTATGATCCTTCACGTGGTCTAACTTCATTATCTGTGCCAAATAACATAAAAATTGCTCAAGTAGTTCGCGAAATAAGCCCTTTCAAATAATTTCACCCGTTTTTTCCACATTCTCCTATTAGTCTTCGCGTGATAAATTATAGCCTATAGCCTTCCTCAGTAAATGGGCTATCTAACTCTGAAAGAACTATTCAAATCGGACCAGCAGTCCCTGAGATTAGCGCGTTCAAGTTAGCCCTTTCAAATAATTTTCCCCGTTTTTTCCACATTTTCCTCTATTTCTTCGCTCCTATTAGTCTTAGCGTGATAAAATATAGCCTTCTTCGATAAATGGGCTATCTAACACTGAAAGAATTATCAAAATCCGTTGCGTAGTTTTAAAGATTAAAGGGAACAAAGGGACATGAGGGGAAAATAGCGACTTTGTTTTATAATAAGTATATAGATATAGATAGATAATAAAAGTACAAATTAAACAACTGAGTATTTTGTGAATATTTCAAGTGTCTATGTGTTGCTTTTATTGATAGGTATCGAGCAAAAAAATGCAAAAAAATCATGTTTGTTATATGGAAGCCCCCTTCAATATTTAAGTAATTTATTTTGTTTTTAGTATTTTTTGTTATAGCGGCAACAGATATACACAATCTGTGAAAATTTCAGAAGTCTAGCTGTAGCGATTCTTGAGTTACAGCCTGGAGACAGACAGACGGACAGACATCGAAGTCTTTGTAAAAGTAACTGGGACTATGGAAGGACTGTGCGCCGAGGCGGCAACATTGACAGAGCGGCTTGAGGCAGGAGAGGTGTCGCTAGACTTTAAACGCCGATCATTTGCACCCTCAGAGGGCCCCATCACGTCGCCCACTCGCCACACGCCTCACATCCTCCCTCCAAGCCGAAGCTCTTGCGACTCCACTCTACAAGGCAGAGGTAGGGCTGATTCTCCATCAGTGTTCACTCCGGCCGGCCGGTGAAGGCAAGCCGGAGATGGAGAACAGGGGCTTCCCTGGGAGCACTCAGGTACGTGGGGTCGCTACTCCCCAACAGCTCGCCACAAGCTGCCATCGGGCTTATTTATTCTATACTATAATATTATAAAGCGGAAGAGTTTGTTAAGTACCCCGCAAGCGATCATTTTGTTTGTCAAATTTTACGTGTTTGTCAAACAGTTTGATAGTGTACAGCTTTGTTTGAAGCGTCTGTCAAACAAACAGACAGTTTGGTGTTTGTGATGAAGTAGCGTTAGCAAAAATGTTCTGAACATTAATTTATAGGTTTACACATAGTTAAATAATAAAATAGATAATAATATTTGGAACTGTGTTTTTAACTTTTTTGTAACCCTGTGGCCAGGGCCCCCGCTACCATATGTACAACTCTTTCAGTTACTTTGTATTTTTAAGCAAGGCAGCGTCCATAGCTTAGGGGGCTAGTAGATTTCGTAAATGGGGTGGCAGAATTAAAGTGGCCTACACTCATAAAAAATATAAATTCGGCGCTGCATCATGTCACATCTAGTCTGTACGCACATATTATATGTGTGCGACACTAACGATTTGTTACAGCAAACACACATTACATTGAACTGCTACCAACCAAAGAGAATATTGTTACGGATACGGACACACAGTGCCATCTAGATTCTAGCTTCAACTGGTAGAACCACTCGGGGAACATAGACAACTTAAATCCCCTAATCCCGTTATCTCCAACCCGCTTACTTTATTTGTGGCTTTATTTGTGGTTTACGGACTTTATTTGTGGCCCGCGCGCCGCCCGCGTGAAGTTAAACAATTTTGAAATTCACGCCCACCGGCAAAATAACGTAAAGTCTACGTGATAGAGTCTGGCCAACGAAAGCTGTCCACGGCTTTTTTGAAAAACTTTGAAATGGCAACACTTTTTGCCTGTCAGTGTTGTGACGTTGAAGTTTGAGCTCGACTTATTTTCAGAATTATTCTATAACTTTATTATATTGTAATAGTTGTTAATAATGCCGAAAACCGTAAAAAGCAATACAAGGAAGATTCTGTTCACTATGATTGAGAAATTCAAAGATGTGCAAAGTGAAATAAATCGGACTAACACAGAAAAAATACGACAACTAGACTCGATAAACTCAATTTTAGGTTAGTATTTCATAGTTATACGAAAACGTCTTGATACTTTATACATTATTTTCAACGAATTTGCGACAATTCTCACAATTAATTAATTTAATTTTTTGTTCATTCTTTTCAGAAAGTATTGACAATAATTTGGAAATAAAAAACAAAGTGGCAGGAATTGTTAGTTCACTGAAAGCTCTTGAAAGAGACGAAATGCTAACAACGAATGAAATAAACAAATGAAACACGTTACTTGGAAAAGATATCGTTGATGACAGGTATTTTATCGCATGAAATATTTTTTCTTTAACTATTTAATAATAAAATAGAGTGGTCCCCCAGTTGCCCAATGTATTTTCTGGTAACCAAGATGGCAATAGGAACAGGCCTAGTGTTTATATTGTCTATCTACTATATTATTGATTCATGAGTATCGTAAATTATTGATGAAATGTATGTATGGAGTATTTTCATTGTTCAATAATTATAATTTAAGCTATAGAGGGTCAATAGTATGCATAATAAATATACTTATTATTACTATTAATACTTCAGTCGGAATTTCCAGGAATTGCTATTGTATTCTATTGTTGTCGCGATCACCGGTGCTCGCGCGGGGCCTGAAGGATTAATAAATGTCTGAAGGATTTTGTCTGTATTGTATATAAAAGTCACTTTATTTATTTATTTCAGAAATAAGCGTTAAGACATTAAGAAGAATAAAAACTGAAGGTTCTATTAATCAGGGACAGTGGAACACTCCGGGAAAAAAGCGACCACACCCAGCCCATGTATCTAATTTGGATAATTTTGATTTAACAGCCATCAGAAATAAAATAAACGAATTTCACTGTGTGAAAAAGCAAGTCCCGACACTGCGCACTTTGAATACTGAGTTGAAGAACTCAATAGGATTTGGAGGCTGCTGTCAAACACTGAGAAAAATTTTGCACAATAATGGGTTTGAATTTAGAAACAATAAAAATGAATGAGCTCTTCTTATAGAAAGATTTGGGATTGCTGCATGGAGACACAAATACTTGAGAAAAATACATCAAAAGAGACTTGAAGGTAAACAAATTATTTACATTGATGCACATATGTGCATCAAAATTATAAAGTAAAAAAATCATGGCAAGGCCCTTCTACTAGCGGTGATATCAGTAACATATCATCTGGAAAAAGATATATAATTGTGCATGCAGGATCTGAGGATGGTTTTGTACCAGGTGCATTATTGGTCTTCAGCACCAAATCCAAATCGGCTGACTACCATGACGATATGAATGCATCTAATTTCATGAAATGGCTAGAGGAAATGCTGATACCAAATCTGACAAAACCCAGTGTACTTGTGATGGATAATGCAAGCTACCATGTAAAACAAGTTAATAAACCACCTACTATGTCTGCCAACAAACCTATTATCAAAAAATGGCTTCAAGAGAATGGCATTCATTTTGAAGACTATCATACAAAAGATGAATTAATGTGCCTTGTGACAGATAATAAACCTGCACCTATTTATGAAGCAGAAGAAATACTCAAGAAATATAGCCACATCCATAATCATGAAATTTTACTATTACCTCCATATCATTGTGATCTTAACCCAATTGAAATGGTCTGGAGTCAGGCAAAAAGAATAATTGCAAGCAAAAATATAGGCAGACCAGGGATCGAAATGCAAGATTTAATCAAAGAAAGCTATTTGTCTGTAACTGTTTCGGACTGGAAGAAATATACAGATCATGTAATACATGTTGAAGATCAGTACAAAAAGAGGGATCAAATTCATGAAACTGAGTGTGATAGCTTCATCATAAATGTTGGCAATAGCAGCAGCAACCGTGAAGAAAACACTGACGCAGAATCAATTTTTTCAGGTGTAGAATACTTGGAACCCGATTTTGACTATGAATCATCCTGAGTTGTGTTTTTTTATTGGCCAGGTTCCATATTCTTTGTCCTGAGTCATAGTCGAAATCGGGATTCCATCTGATGTGTCTCATTTATTATAATAAAAATGATTTTTTTAATATCCTTTTATTCGTGTCATATCGAATACCGAGCGAAGCTCGATCAAATACCTAGTAATTATTATGAAAACAAGCACGCTGCGCTTTGCTCTCAGAAGTCTGAACAGTATACTCTGATGCTGCGTTGCTTTTAAATGTGTTCTGGCATCATTTTAGGCATGAATATAAAAATAAAAAATACCATAGTATCAAGTCTGTTTATTCCGTGTTTAGTCAGTGTTGCAAGACGCAGATTTTTTAAATTTGCCGCCTTTTCTTGTGGACTTCTTTCCTGGCCAGACTCTAGTCGTTAAACCTTTTCCACTTTTAAATCGTTAATTTTGAAGAATGTTATTTTTTAACCCTAAAAATTTTTTGTTGCGGCCCGCGACACCAAGACCAAAACATGTTTATGGCCCGCATGAAAAAAAGGTTGGGGACCACTGCCCTAATCGGTAGTAATCGACTGGCGTACTTAGGTGTACGAATTCATGGGCGTACCGAGAGTGGGCGGGCGTCCCCCCCCCCCCCCCTGGAAGATAAAATAAACGTCAATTTTCCTCAACAAAATATCTTTTAAGGCCAGGCCAGTTCGAAAAGACTGATTTTTAAGAGGCCGGGTACCCTCAAAATTCTCATACAAACGTAATACCAAAATCATTTTCTCATACGAAAATATTTAACATGTTTGAGTACTACAAAATATTTACACACTAAAAAATATAAACGATTACATTTCATAAATTTTTACGCCATTGACGACATACTTTTCGCACACTTGTTTCATATTAAAAACTCATCGAATCGTTATGTATTTTTCCTGGGACCTCAGCTTATATTGTGTAGTTACAGAATGTCTTCAAAAGAATGGCAATATAATAAATTTTCATTCATCATTTTTGGTATTCGTAAACGCGGCGCAATTTCTCTATAATTTCCAACATGGTATCGTGCCGATCCGCTCGCACGACAGAGCGCGGCAACGGCCCGCGGGCGGCGGAGTGGGGTAACCTGTACGAGTGACAATATTAATTCATTCAAGGCATTCAAGTACAATATTCCCTCAAATGCCTCAAGCTCCAAGCGGTCGCATGCGACCGCGCGCGCGATAACAGTAGATTTCCAAGAATCAGCGATCGAGAGAATGTTATTGTTGTTGAATGTTGATTTTGATAGTTTTTTGTGATACTTGAAGAAAATTGCTTGAACAAAATAAAATTATTTTGATTTGTGGTGTTTAAACTTTTGATAATAATTAATACTTAATGGAAACCGAAAGGTGGGATGTATGATGTATCACACAGTAAGTATATAATAATATAATAAATAATAATTATGAATATCATAAATCATAATATTATTATTTTCTTATACTGTATTTTGTAAATAACGTTTAGGAATAACGATAGTCATATTATAATATTATGCATTGATATTATGTATAATTAATTTCGTTAGTCTCGCTATAACTCGAGAACTCCTGAACAGACTTGCTAATTTCTGTCTTGAAATAAAGTAAAATATAAAACTGAAGAAAATTTATATTTGTCTATACTAATACTAATCTATACTAATATTATAATTGGGAAGAGTTTGTTTGTTTGTTTGTTTGTTTGAACGCGCTAATCTCAGGAACTACTGGTCCGATTTGAAAAATTCTTTCAGTGTTAGATAGCCCATTTATCGAGGAAGGCTATAAGCTATATTTTATCACGCTAAGATTAATAGGAGCGAAGAAATAGAGGAAAATATGGAAAAAACGGGGAAAATTATTTGAAAGGGCTTATCTCACGAACTACTGGAGCAATTTTTCTGTTATTTGGCAAAAATAAGAAGTAGACCACGTGAAGGATCATAGGCTATTTTTTTGTGGACTAATTCGTCTGTAAAATATCTAATTTACGCGGGCGAAGCCGCGCGGAACGTCTAGTATAAAGCGGAAGAGTTTGTTAGTTTGTTTGTTTGAACGCGCTAATCTCAGGAACTACTGGTCCGATTTGAAAAATCTTTCAGTGCTAGATAGTCCATTTATCGAGAAAGGTTATAGGCTATATTTTATCACGCTACGACTAATAGAAGCGAAGAAATAGAGGAAAATGTGGAAAAAACGGGGGAAATTATTTGAAAGGGCTTGCCTCACGAACTACTGGAGCAATTTTTCTGTTATTTGGGTCAGATAAAAAGTAGACCATGTGAAGGGTTATAGGCTATTTTTTTAACTAACTTGTCTGTGAAACGTCTAATTTACGTTTGCGAAGCCGCGCGGAACGTCTAGTATAGCATATTTTCGACAACGATTATTCCATTCTAGCTGTTGCCCGCGACTTCGTCCGCGTTAGCATAATAGTTCACATCCCAAGTAGGTAATAATATTTATTGTACAAAAATATTCAATGTACAGAATTGACTTTCCTACGATTTTATTATATAAGTATGGGTGATTCTACAAAAATTGGGTAACTCGCTGTCACCAGTCAATATTTATTAAATTGATTGACAAAAAATAAAATTAATTAATTGTAAGAATTGTCGCAAATTCGTTGAAAATAATGTATAAAGTATCAAGACGTTTTCGTATAACTATGAAATACTAACCTAAAATTGAGTTTATCGAGTCTAGTTGTCGTATTTTTTCTGTGTTAGTCCGATTTATTTCACTTTGCACATTTTTGAATTTCTCAATCATAGTGAACAGAATCTTCCTTGTATTGCTTTTTACGGTTTTCGGCATTATAAACAACTATTACAATGTAATAAAGTTATAGAATAATTCTGAAAATAAGTCGAGCTCAAACTTCAGCGTCACAACACTGACAGGCAAAAATTGTTGCCATTTCAAAGTTTTTCAAAAAAGCCGTGGACAGCTTTCGTTGGCCAGAGTCCAGACTCTATGATGTTTGCAAAATGCAAACACGAAAACACGGCGCAGCGGACCCGGCTTAAGTCTATTAAAAAGGCAAACAAATTACGAAGACAAAACGCCAGTTTCTATAGTCTATGCTTTGGTAGTATGGTGGTCGATACGGCAATATTTGTGTGAATTGTTTGGTAAATTACGCGGGAAGTTGTGTTCGACATATAACAAAATAATAATGAGTGTTACTGAAGATGTGTTAAAAATACAAAAAAAGCTGACAGAGATGACAAGAGATGATGGCTCGGTACGAACATGTTATATTAATTACAAATAACCGGGCGTCGGGCAAACGCTATTGCAATTTGGACTATAATTTTTTGGTGAATTCTCAGATATACATCGCATTGTTTACATAAACATGTCTTTTGCTTGTTCTAAAATTGTATTTCCTAATATAATTAACAGTCCGTTATACCGCTTATAGTATTTTATTTTTCTATAAAATCAATCGTTTATTTTGTTCTATCATAATCTCTAATAATTGCTCTTTTTGTTTCAGGGTCAAGAAGAAGCTTTGGAACTCTTAAAAGCCTTGCAAGTGATGGCTATTAATTTAAATGTCCTGACAGACACTAGGATAGGCATGACGGTTAATGCATTGCGCAAATCTAGCAAGGATGAAGAGGTTATATCCCTATGCAAGACACTCATAAAAAATTGGAAGAAGTTTTTGTCTAACACCCCAGCTAAAGAATCATCAGGCAGCTCATCAAAGCCTAAAAAAGAATCCAGTAAAGGCAAAGATAAAAAGGATGACAAAGAAAAAGATAAGAAGTTACCTGCTTCTTTCCCACCACAGTCAAATACTGCTGATGCAGTGAGACTGAAATGTCGAGAACTGCTCACCCAAGCACTTAAAACTGATAGCGACAATCCTAACTCCTGTGGAACCCCAGAAGAACTCGCCGAAGAATTGGAAGAATGTATTTTTTCCGAATTTAAAAATACTGACATGAGGTACAAAAATAGAGTTCGATCACGAGTGGCAAACTTAAAAGATCCAAAGAATCCAACCCTAAGGACGAACTTTCTGAATGGTGTTATATCTGCCGCTCGACTCGCTAAAATGACACCCGATGAGATGGCCAGCGACGAAATGAAAAAACTGAGAGAAAAATTCATAAAAGAGGCCATTGATGATGCCCAGTTGGCCACAGTACAAGGAACAAAAACAGATATGCTTAAGTGTGGCAAATGCAAAAAGAAGAACTGCACTTACAACCAACTCCAAACAAGGAGCTCTGATGAACCTATGACCACTTTCGTTCTTTGTAACGAATGCGGTAACCGTTGGAAGTTCTGTTAAGACTGCTTTTATTAAATAACATTGGGTGTATCCGTTTACATTAATGTATGGAGTAATAAATTTCACTTTTACTATAGTAAAATGTTTTCCCTTTAAATGTATTGAGCCCCTACTATATTTAAAATTAAATCATGCTATGTAGAAAAAGGGATTTTATTGACTAATAAATTACTGCTTTAAGTGAAATGTATTTTTTTTCTGAACTTACTAATCCATTATTATTTTTATAAACTACAAAAGTAACAACTTTTTTTTGTTGAATTATTTGAACAAAGCTAAAAGAAAAACAACAAATATCACAATAAAATATATTCATTATGTACATATTATTTTTTAATGGTACTAGTTACTACAGCAGGAATGACTTTTGTAAATTACTGGAATAATGCAACAATCACATACACTCTTGATACTTTTATATCCTAAATTAGATGGAAATAGCTTTTAACATGGTTTAACGGCAAACATACATTTAGTTTTATTATAATATGACTTTCTAAAATAAGTGTGTAAGTACTTAGTGAGATAAGTATAAATATTTTATTTGTACATAGTACAATATTCCTATACTTAATAATAATTTATAATTAACTACTATAATCTCATTTCTTCCTATGTCTATCGGATCGAGTTCGTACTTCATAACTCCTTATTCTTAAAATAGGCATGACAAGAGTTTGTATAATCAACATCATAATCATTTTAACTGTAGGTACATTTTTTCTTAGTTTTTATACTCCAGATACAAAGTATGTTTATTCTTACCAAATAATTTTAAATCTAATATGGCAAAATTACACTTTGGTGTACAATCAAAAGAGATTTTTAGAATGTTAATGGAAATATGGAGCACCATTGTTTCGTTTGCAAGGTAGGGTAGGCTCAAACTGTATGATATTGATATAGAATCTGGAAGATAATTCAGAGCACTGAAAATAGAACCTTGGACTACTCCAATTGAATTGAACACATGGGAGCTATTTTAAAGTTAAACACCTCTAAGTTGAATTTTCAACTGTATTGTAAATTGTTATAACAAACGGCCAAGTGCGAGTCGGATTCACGCACGAAGGGTTCCGCACCATTAAAGAGCAAAATTAGGCCAAAACTTGTTTTTTGTATGGCAGCCCCCTTTACTTTTTTTATTTCAATATTATTATAAATATTAAAGTACACATAATTATAGGTAACTGAGAATTTTGTGAAAAATTTAAGTACACCTGTTGCTATTATTGATATAGAGTATTATAGAGCAAAAAAAGGAAAAAAAATGACGTTTGTTGTATGGGAGCCGCCCTTAAATATTTATTTTACTTTGTTTTTAGTATTTGTTATTATAGCGGCAACAGAAATACTGAATACATAATCATTAATCGGTGAAAATTTCAGAAGTCTAGCTATAGCGGTTCTTGAGTTACTGCCTGGAGATAGACGGACAGACATCGAAGTCTCAGTAATAGGGTCCCATTTTTACTTTTGGGTACGGAACCCTAAAAATTAAACCAGAGTTATGTTTTCCGTACTCTACGTTTTTGCCTGATTTGAAACACATAGCATAGGTCCAGCCAACGTGGATGTTGATGTGTAACTTATGACGCTTCGGGTTCCCACAATTCACCAGTTGCTAGCTTTACAAATATTTTTTCATCATTTGTGACTTCTTCGACATTTTTTATATCCAACTTGAGATCAGTCACCACATCAGCGGAGGATTTTTCTTCCTCAGCTGCAATTTTCTTTATAGTGAAACTAACATTCTGATTGGCAATGTAACATTCGGGATTCAAATGTTTTTGGTACATGAAATGCGTTTTGAGATGTTCTCGAAGAAAATGAGATTGCACTACTACTAAATTACAGTAGCAACATTTTTGGTTTCCGACGGCTCTACTGATATCATTTTCGTCGTGTCGTCTAGAGTGATTACATAGGGCATCTTGACGCTGATTGGTATAAGGACACAGTAAGCACATGTGGAGTTTACGCTCCTTGGCGGGAGAATTATCTGTATTTTCTTTCATGGAGTTCTCTATTGAGCGTCTCCGCTGTAGCAGACGTAGCGTCTGTTGATCGCTTATTGAGAATTGTTGAAAATCTGTTTTCGGTGGTCTTTTTGGCATTGTTTTTATTGCTAGTTTTATATTGTCGCTGTCGTCCTCCTGTTTAGCGTCTTGATTTTCTGCTTCCGCTTCAGAGTATCCGTTGATAATTTTTTTACGTTCCGCTTGAGCTTCATCGTTCATTTGATGTTTTCTCATGTGTTGCACGTAATTAGCATAGTATTTGACGGAGTAGTCGCACAACTCACACTTATATCTCTGCTTTGATCCATGTAGAGAGAGGTGTATTTTGTACTGTTCCCTCTTTTCGAATGCCGATGGGCATTTGTGGCATTTGTACCTTTTTTCTTTTTGTCGGCCGTTCTTCAAGTATGTCGGGTAAATAAATTCAGGATTACCGTGCATGAGATATCCGAATTGCGGATCGGCTTGCAAAACCGGCGGAAAATGGTCATTCGGCTTTACCAATTTATCTTTGTCAGTCAAAACTCTTTTTTGAGCTTCAGTCTTTCTCTGAAATAAATCCGTGCCGGAGAGCGGTATTTTGTAGTCTACGTCGTCCCCGGAGTCATAACCGTCAGCATTTTGTTGGGGCTTGTTGGCTATATCATGCAACAACTCGTGTTTCGCTAGGTTTCCTATATTTTTTACGGCATAGGAACACGATTTGCATTTAAATTCACCGTCGCCCCCGTGTAACCCCATGTGGTAGCTGAGGGCAGAATTTTTAAAGAATTTCGCAGGGCATTCCTTGCAATTATATTGTTTAGGAGGATTTTTTCCCTCTGGTTTTTTCGCGTGACTCTCGTTTTTCTTGTCTGGATTGGCGGTGACCCATATTATACCGGACGTGAGCGGGCAGTGAACTACCTGAAGCTGGGGATCCGGGTGCATCGGATGTATTCTGTGCATGGATTTAAGCATCTTAGACTTAGTGTTGTACTCGTCTGTGTGCACAAAGTTATGATAAGTCAAAGCGCTCTCCTTTGGAACTGAAAACTCGCAACTCTTGCATTTGTAGGCGTAATTTAAATTGAAATTATGAAGTTTGTCGTGCCTCTGCAACTCTAGTTTATCGAAGAACCTGGCGGGACACCTCTGGCAGAAGAACAGGACTCTGTCATTACCGTAGCCGTCCTTCTGATTGTCGTCAACGTCGGCAGCTTCGCCGCCTTTCTCGATCACTTCTCTCAACTTGGCGATCTGCTCCTCATCAGGCACGTCGAGGTCCACGGGGCAGTAGATGCGGCCGTATATCTCACCATGCGACTTCGAGTGCTCGGTGAGCTTGCTCTTAGCGTCGCAGGTATATTTGCATTCGAGACACTTGTAAAAAGTTACATCGTTGTTGGCGAGTTTGATGCAATGAATGTCCTCGTGATTCGGAATTTTGCTTTTTTGAGAATTAACGTAGGAGCAGTAGCGGCACTTGAACATTTTGTGGAACTCGTTCTTCGCAGACACCCAGACGTAAGGAATGTCGTCTAGATTGGAATAAGATTCGTCGTTGTCCTCGATCTCCGGTCGATACGGGGGTGGGTACTGGGAGCCGACATCCGCCTCTGTGTCGAATTTTTTGCAAACTATCCCGTGAACTCTCATATGTTGGTGCAACAAGTGTCTCTTGGAAACGCTATAATTGCATTCGGGACACTTGTACGGCGTATCGGCAGATATACGGTGAAACTGTTCGTGGTACATGTACTGGGACTTGCTGTTCGTTTCGTAGGGGCATTCGTTGCACTTGTGTCGCTTCGTCCCCGGTGTGACACTCACGGGGGTCATTTGCTCGGGCGCTGGGGACTCGGAGACGGCCTTGAACATATTGAATTCCTTGGATACGTTGAATTCCTCCGGTTCGGTTACGCCGTGTAAAGTTAAGTGCTGCGCCAGCTCGACCTCGTCCTTGACGAAGAATGGACACAAGCTGCATTTGAACATGGAATGTGGCGAGGGTTGATGTTGGCGCTGGTGCATGAGTATTAAGTTTTTGTCGCTCGATTTGAATGGACATTTGATACATGACTCGACGTTGGGCTCACTGGGTGCAGCATTCGGATCCGGTTTCGCCTTCACTGTTGTGATCACTTTGATAATCCCGTCGTGCTTCAGTCGACAGTGTCTCTGGAAATTATATTTTTCACAAATTAATAATCAAGTATCTACATCTGCAAATTTCTTATTACTAAATTTAAAACTGGATGTTAGTTTCTACAAGATAAATGATAATCAATGAAAATAATTTAGAACGTCTTTTCTTACCTGAATAACGTGCTTCCAATTCGACAATTGATTGCAGTGTCCGCATCTGTACGCTAAATCTGCTGGGTCTACAACGTTCTCGAGTTTTTTATTCTTGTCTTCTGGTTCCTCCGGCTTGGAATGCTCCTTTACGTGTTCAAGAAGTGCTTCGCGCGACGTATCCCTAAAACAGTCACATAAATTTAAATTAACATTAACTCTTTCGTTCCCAAGCGCTCGCATGCGACCGCGAGAACAAAAGGTTTCCAAGAATCCGCGATCGAGGTATTACATCTACAACTACGATGTTTATGATTTTCGTTTGCCAGATTGATAATTACACAATTTAATTAACAAAAAATGAGTTACTTACTTGTAATTACATTTTTTGCATTTCCATAAAGTCTTTTTAGGTTTTTTCCCGTCAAGTCTATTGTCGGCTTCGAACTTGGCGTCCATCGAGAATGTTTGTAGATTTAGCGGTTGAATATCATATGGAGAGTTAGTGTTTTCATCGTTTAAAGATTCGTCATCTATTTCTGTATTTGTTGCCGCATTCTGGTCCAAGTAATGGAATTGGTACTGATCATTTTCGCATATCGCGATTGCCATGAATCTGTTGTATTTGCTATAGTTGCGTCGGCCCGTTTCGTCCGTCATGAGCACTTTCGCTTCGGCATGCTCAGGATCTCTAACTGATTTTAATTTAATATGTTTAGTGATATCCCATCTCCAGTTGGATTTATATTTGCAAGAGGAGCACTCGAAAGGTTTCTTATTCAGATGGCCTACTATATGAACGTGAAATCTGGAAGCTGTGGAAGCCCAGAACATACAGTGAGGGCATTTGAAGACTTTTCTACCGGTGGCTTGACTAGGCGACAAGCTCATCGATTCATTGTCATCTACGATCTCCGATTCGAAACTTTTGTGGTCTGGGAGCGTAGAGTCGTCGTTTATTCTGATGTCTAGAGGAGTTTCAAACTTATTTTGTGTTATATTGTTCCAAACGAAAACTACGTTTTCCATCGGATGTGGCTCAGCGTCCTTTTCTCCGCTACTATTTGTGACACCATTCACCTCTGGAATTTGTCGCTCTGGTTTAATTTCCGCAGAGGGTTTTTGGTTCGATCCGCATGTTTGCATGTGTACTACTAGATCGGCGCTGGATTTGCACCGATGTCTGCAATTCTGACACCTCGTTGATCCTAAATTTGAACCCGACGTATTTGGCTGGCTTCGATTCGAGAGCGGTAAACAAGTTTTTTCATGAACAGATTGTTCCGATAAACACTTGCTTTCGAATCCGCAGTTCTTACATATTAATCCATCTTTACCAGTTTCGGTCAACAACCTTTCTTTTAATCGATCGAAAAATGATTCATTTTTCTTCCGACTCACAGTGTCCTTGGGCGCGCTACTCGCCTGAGTAAAATTGACCTCCTTCGGTAAACTGACAGTTTTTTTCGTGACGATCGGCTGTGTAGAGGAATCTGGCACAGGGTTTTCCTTAAATTTTTTAGCAGGTGGCTCCCCCGAGGGCTCTCTTGATTTTTGGTTCGGAGTTGAAGCTGTCAGAGGTATAAGTTGTGGAATAGGTCTAGGAGGCTTTTTACTTTCTTTTTGGTTCTTGCTGTCGTCCAAATTAGCGTTCGATCCGAGCGACAGTTGGCTATCATCTTTTGATATCATATTTTCAGACGTCGAAGCTTCATTTGAATCGCTTTGGCATCCAGTCATTTCCCTATCGTTTTGTGTATACTGAAGACCCATGTCCTGGAATAGATACAAAATAAAATGTTCAGTAAATAAAATATATATTATCACTTACTAACAATTAATATCAACTTTATTGTAACTCTTTTTGGTTTATACCTACGTATTTAAAATTAAAATAAAGTAAATAATAATTTTAAAAAAGTGTAATTACAATGTTAAAGAATTTGGTCGTGGTATCAATAATATATTATAATTATCACATAAGTACCTATAAACGCTTTGTAAGTGAATTAGAAAGGATAAATTATTAATTAATTAGTAGCTTTGAGCACTGAGATAAAAGTACTTTGAGTAAATTTTTTATGCCGTTAACTGTCAAGTTATAGAGAACCAATGTACCTAGGTATGTTTTGCAAAATCAGCAGGTAGGTATGTGTTGTCAATCCAGACTCCAGTATCCAGTATCCACTCCGTGTTATATTTTTCAGTCGTTCATTACTAAAGTATCTACCTACATTAGTACATTACTGGTGTAATAATATGTGTCTTAATTCTAGATCAAAAAATAAAATAGATAAATAAATTAAAAACGTTCCAACACTGAGGTAGTAAGTACTACGTAGAACATACTATGTCAGTGCGTTCCAACGTTTATTCCAATGGAATTGGCTATCTTCTGAAGAAGGTTTAAGATTTAATGACGTTCACTGGCAAAAGAGACGTTTCGCTTCTGGCGAATCTGAAAATATAGGGTCGGAGCACGGAGGCTGATAAGGCGCGACCGACTAAGCCCACCCCTTCCCCGCCTCCCCATGTAGCCTGCAAGGTCATTGAAGAGAAGACAGATTCGAGAGCGCAGCGTCGCGAAACTCGAAAGCATCTCTCATCTCGTTTCTAAGGCGGAAACCGGAAACTATTTTCCGTTATGACACCGAGAGGCGCTGAAATAATAAGGCCTGCCTGAAATACTAAATACCTGCTGAGCTCACCAAACTTCAATAAACGAAAGTGAATAATCGACCAAGTGCAAGTCGGACTCACGCACGAAGGGTTCAGTACCGTTATAGAGCAAAAGCAGGCCAAAAATTGTGTTTTTGTATGGGAGCCCCCCTTAAATTTGAATTTTATTTAAATATCATTATTTATTATTAAAGTAGGTATAACACATAATTTATATCTAAGGCCTTTGTGAAAATTTCAAGTGTTAACCTGTTGCCATTATTGATATCGAGCAAAAAGGCCAAAAAATCACATTTGTTGTAACTTGTATGGGAGCCCCCCTAATATTAATAGTATTAATAATATTAATAGTAATATTATTAATATTAAAAGTATTTTGTTTTTAGTAAATAATATTTGTTGTTATAGCGGCAACTTGATCTTGAGATACAGCCTGGCGACATACAGACAGACGGACAGACAACGAAGTCAAGTAATAATAGGGTCCCGTTTTTATTCTTTGGGTACGGAACCCTAAAAAAACTGTGTCTGTCTGTCTTTAATTAATTACATCAAGCCGAAATCAGTGGATAGAATTATTGGATGTACATAATAATTATTACGAGTTCACCCATCAATCACCTGTTTTTAGTGGCGATTTTGGAACCTGAAGTAAAATTGGCAGACCGTGCCCTGGCCTTCCCTCTGCACCTGCTAATTTTACGTGCTGTTAAAATACATTTATTTATATATTATAATATTTGAGAGTATGTTTTATCATTTATGTTTATTTTGTCCTAACTTTAAGAAATTATTTTGAGCTATAGAAATAACGTACCTAATTTTTAATAGACGCCTCCATTACGACCTCCTCCAGACGGGCGTTTTCAGGGCGTACATCAGTTTTCCTGATCCGTTTTCCGAAACCGGGTCTCCGAACGCAGTAAATTCATACAAAAGTAATTGCATGTCACACACATTCGAACAGTTTCCGTACGGTTTTTTTTCGTGATACGGTTCCCGAATCCCGGATCAGGAAATCGAATCAGGAAAACTGATGTATGTGGCCGACCGTAATGTGGCCCCTGCACATAATATAATATTGGCCCCCGCTTCATTCTTCAATATTTTATTTGGCTTTTGTGTTCAAACATCGAGTACATCAAACTGTTCTCCTACCGGAATTTAAATAACGCTTGATAAACAAAGTGGGGGGCCACATTACCACCTTCTCCTAATATACCTCCTTTCCCAGGACTCCAGAATATAATGATGTATTTCCATTCTAAATTTTGACCAGATCCGCCTTTATGGGGCAAGTGCCGGATAGGCTATCCACAACTTAGGGGGCGTCCACAAATTACGTGAGGTGCGTTTCGTGAGATTTTATTCAACCCCCTCCCCTACCCCAATCTTACATGAGATTTTTCATAATGTGGGTTTCTTTACGTACGTGGATTGTTTGACAGTCCGTAGATGTAACGTCAAAGTATGAATGTTTTTTTTTTTTAATGATCTTAATCGTGTTACGATGACGATTAGGGAGACTACGCACGTGCGTCAAGCTTCGCTTTGTAAGAAAATAATATAATACTTATGTATTATGTGACTGTATCCACTGCAACCCACGGACACGCTACGCACGAATTGACTCAAATCAAAGAAATAAATCCGCGTGCACCGCGGTGGAATGGAGCCTTAAGGGGCCGGGCTACCCTCGAAATTCTCATACATACGTAATACCAAAATCATTTTCTCATACGAAAATATTTAACATGTTTGAGTTATTTTTCAGCTTAAAATAGTAATTACCTAGGTTCCTGAACAAAAATTAACTTCAAAATATTTAAACACTAAAAAATTTTTTTTGTGTATAATTTTTTTTTACTAAATTTACTACTAAATATTTAAACATTAAAAAATAGAGTAAAATACTAAAAAATATATAAATAAAAAGTAAATTTACTACAAAATATTTAAATACAAAAAAAAATTTTTGAGTTGAAATATTTTCTCACATCTATTAAGTTTGAACCTTAACTTCATAGCGTAATAAGATCGAGGTTGTAGTATACCGGCACTGTTGGCGACGGCTGTTCGCGAGTGATAAGGGTGTGTGACGTCACCGGCGCTGCGGCGGCCTATCACCTACGTGTGTCGTGTGTCGGGACAGTGATAAGGGCGAGCACTCACCGAGGCGCCCTGCGACGAGTCCCCGCTGCCGTCCTCCTCCTGGACGATGAGCGCGCTGGCGTCCCGGGCGTCGGGGTCGGCCGACACGTCGCTCGCGCCCACCCGGTTCCGGCGCCGGGTGGTCGCCTGACCGACCGGGTGCGTGTGGTGGTTCATCTCGTGCACGGTGAGGCTCTGCTTGATGTCAGCGGTGAAGTTGCACATGGAGCAGTGGAAGCTGCCGGTGCCACCGTGGTTCTTCATGTGCCGATCCAGGTTCCACTTGTAGGGCGTCCGGAACTCGCACATGGTGCACTTTATCATCGGCATCGAGTGGTACTTCACATGCTTCGTGTACCGCGACCTGATGTGCGTCACGTAGTTGCACTTGCCGCACGAGTAGTAGCCCCCCCGGCCCTTGGAGCCGTCGTCGGCGGCGGAGGGCTCCCCCTCCGCGATTCTCTCCATGGATTCCTCGGCGCACTCGTCCGCGTCCATCGCGTCCTCGTCCTCCTCCACCTCCTCCAGCATGTCCTCGATCTTTTCCTGCGGCCGACTCGGGCTGGCCTCCGCGCCGACGCCGACGATCGGGGTCTGCTGCTCCTTGGAGGACGTCGCCTCGTGGACCATCTTGATGTGTCTCGTGAGCTTCTGGTGATGGCGGGAGGCGTAGACGCAGTGCGGGCAGTCGTAAATCTTGAGCTTCTCGAAGTGAACGTCCCGGGAGTGCACGAGGAACGCCCGCGGGTTCTGCGTGTAGAACGTGCATTTCGTGCAGTTGTAGTTTCTTTTTATTTTGCACTCCGGCAGGTCGACCTCCTCCGGCGTGTCGGAGGAGGCGTCCGAGGACGCGTCGCCGCACGCGCGACCTTCGGCGGGGCGCGCGCGAGTCGCGACCTCGCTGAACTGCGCGCCGGGCGACGAGGACATCTGTTGGAGCATACTCCGCTGCAACAAAACAACTCGATGTCGGTTAGACGTCACGAGACGAGGGTCGCGCGCGGGGGGCGGCGCGGCGGGTGCGGCGCGGGGCGGGCCGTGATGCGGGAGAGGCGCGCTCCGGCCGCCGCGTGTGTAGAGCGCAAGAGCGACACCGACAGAATGAGGCGAGGCGAGGGCCGAGGGCGAGGCAGGCGGCTCGACGGCGGGCCGCGGGCAGCGCGACCGGCACCAGCCGCCGGCGGCCGCGGGGTCGGGGGGAGCGGCGGGGCGGCGGCCGGCCGTGCTCGGTGCTGCACGCCGCGCTGTTTGTATGCTCGACGCTCGCAGGCGAACGAGGGAAGCAGCAGATGGTTTTAAGTTTTAACTTATATTATCATCCCGGAAGAGCTACATAATACATAATATTATTATTTATTACTTATTCCGAAAGATTTATCTCTCTCGGTCTCGTTTTACCCTTTGAGTACAGAACCCTAAAAACTGCTTTTTTGATCCAGTCTGTAAAAAATTGGTAAAAGATTGCATTTTACACATATTTTACACGGCATACCGTTTAATATGTACAGTACAATTTACAAACAATAGGTAGGTATCAAGTCTTTTACGTATAATTCTATAATCGACTAAAATATGATACTAAGACCTTAGTTAACCCAAAATGTTATTGTTTTGGTAATAAAACACAAACTGTTTATGTGTGAATGACGAGCGAAGTTCGCAGTATGCACGTGTGAGGGTGACTGAACTTCGCGCGCTAAAACAAATCTCCGAATCCCGCAAATTGTATATACCTACAGGCTACAACTACTTTATCAGTGCTCTTTGGTTCTTTAATCTTTAGTATGTTTAAGGTTTAAAGAATTTATTCTCATAAAAGATACAATAATATCCACTTACATGAGAACATTATACATTAATTACACTTATCTATAACAGTACAGTTCGAACTATAAGTATTATTAGTAAATACAGTTGTTTTTTAAGAAAAAGGAAATACAAATTTAATTATTAAAGTTACATTGCTTAAATCCATACTTCCCTACTATGTATAATATTATACCTAAATGCGAAAGTGAGTCTGTCTATCGGTCTCTCTGTTACCTCTTCACGCTCAAACCGCTGAACCGATTTTGCTGAAATTTGGCACGGATATAAAGGAGAAAGGACGTAGGATAGTTTTTATCCCGCAAAAATGTTAACGAATTTTGGAGCAAGATTTTGGAGCAACGGAGTTACGGGCGTCATCTAATATTATAAATTATAATATAAGTACCTTAAAAAACTTTTTCTTCTAGATACTAAGCGACTTCAACAAAGATGTGTATAATTCACCTTTTAAGAGCCCGGGTAACCCTCGAAATTCTCATACATACGTAATACCAAAATCATTTTGTCATACGAAAATATTTAACATGTTTGAGTTATTTTTCAGCTTAAAATAGTAATTATCTAGGTTCCTGAACAAAAATTAACCTCAAAATATTTAAACACTAAAAAAAATTTTTTTGTGTATAAATTTTTTTTACTAAATTTACTACTAAATGTTTAAACACTAAAAAATAGAGTAAAACACTAAAAAATATATAAATAAATAGTAAATTTACTACAAAATATTTAAATACTAAAAAATATTTTTTAGAGTTGAAATATTTTGTAGTAAATTTAATATTTATTTATATATTTTTTAGTGTTTTACTCTATTTTTTAGTGTTTAAACATTTAGTAGTAAAGTTAGTAAAAAAAATTTATACACAAAAAAAATTTTTTTAGTGTTTAAATATTTTGAAGTTAATTTTTGTTCAGGAACCTAGATAATTACTATTTTAAGCTGAAAAATAATTCAAACATGTTAAATATTTTCGTATGACAAAATGATTTTGGTATTACGTATGTATGAGAATTTCGAGGGTTACCCGGGCTCTTAATGATTAAAGATGCCGTCTGCTTCGAATACGCAAAAAAATCGTCACGTCCGTTGTGACGTGGCCTGGGAGAGCCATGCTTCGGCACGAGTGAGGGTTCGGTGAGGGTCAGCAGAATTAGGCCGTGTAGGTTGAGAAGATTGGCTCTACAATATAAGATCTCATCGGGGGGTACGGTACTGCCCCCACCAAGACGAGTATATTTTCTCAGGGCAAACCTTTATAATATTATCACTATGTGGTCATCTCGACCTCATTTTACAAATGTTTTTGGTGGGATTTCAGTTATTTTTGTAAGTACTAAGTATTTCTCCATCTCTTAGAAGAAGGTTAAAAATAATACTTGGGACGTGATCTACTATTCTAACGCGGACGAAGTCGCGAGCAACAGCTAGTTAACGAATAAAAAGTATTTTTCCGTAAGGGTGGCCTTACATGGTACAGGATTCTTACTGATATCTGATACAGAATTACAAACTATACGTCTTAGTTAAATAGTATCGACTGACTACACTAATGTCTAAACTCTAATACTAATCGATAGTTAACATCCGTTCGAGATCAACTTTGATTATGTATAATAATCCTACTGTTTTAAGAAGAGTCGACGACGAGTGACAATAATTACTGACAAGTGACAACGGATGACGCGATACAGTGTCTTTATAATAGCTCCCCACACCGGTTTCGGTGACGGTGGCTGGTTTCATTGAAACCAGGCCAGCTACGCAGGAGTAATTTTATAGTGCCCAAGTGTGTGCGCAGTACACAAGAGCACTCTCTATTCCTTTACTCTCATAACCCAGTGGGACGGCAGACCGACACGACCGGCGAGAGATCAGGCGCAGGACCGACTTTTACATGCCCATCCGACGCATGGATCATCTTACTTGTCAGACAATCAGGTGAATTGCCTCCAGTGTCCTAACCAAACTTAGAAATATCATGTTTCCAACGCGGGAATCGAACCCACGACCTCCGAGTCAAGAGCCGCGCTCTATACCACTAGACCACGCAGGCGTGTCTTTATAGTTAGTAGCACTGTAGTCTGTACTCTGTAGCAGTCATAGAGTTATTATGTACGTGGTAACTGGTAACTGGTAGCAGTCGAGAACGACAAAACTTCTTGCCTACGCGAAAAGTTTATTTGCGGTTGAAATTATTTGGTGTTAAGTAAGTACTTATATTACTTTTTTATTTTATTAAAAACAGAATACCATTTATCATTACTCAATTAAGTAGGTATGTACAATGTAACTACTTAGATAATAATAATAATCGTAAAAAGAAAACGTACATCGGGTACAAAAGTGTTTACCCGAAATTCTATGTACTTAATCTTAAAAGTACTGTATCTGCTTAACTATAATATTATATTTTACTTTCCGAAATTGTGCTGTCATGTCTTAAAACAAAGAGGTATTATGTACTAGGGTAAGGTTCTAAGGTAGGGTTGAAAACATAACATATCACTGTCTAAAAGTATACTAGGTAATAATATAACTAACAGTTCCACGAGTTCATTCAACATTTTAAAAGCATGGGAGCATCTGGCCGACATCGGGCCGTCGCGGGGCGGCGGGCGCGGGCGCGGAGCGCGGGGCGCGGCGGGTCATCCACAGACAACCGGCGAGGCAGAGGCAGGAAACTGAAGGCATCCCACGGCACAATGGAGGCGCCGCGCCGCAGGGGGAGCCCTCGCAATCGATATGGCGTCGCTAAGGTCCGTTGGCCGCTCCGAGCGGTTTGGAGCGCTGCAGAGGCGGATTCCCCCGCCCCGCGCCCCGCACCCGGCGCCCACCACACCTGCTGTGTATTTATAGAGCAGCCGGCGGTGCCCAGGGTGTAGGGACCGCTGAGCTTACCACGGCCTCGTACCTGACTATACGTTTTATGTGTACGATTTACCTTATAGTGCCTAACAACAGCTAAGATTTGTTGAAATAAATATCACTGCCGCCAAATTAAGATGTCTTTTAGTGCTTTTAGCGTCGTTGATCGTTGATATATCCGAGTTCAATATAATTAACGTTATTAATTACAGAACACGATCCGTGTAATCGCTATTGTTATATATTCGAGTAAATTAGTTTGGTACGGTCGGCAAAAACATTTATTATTTTTCTTTTTTTCGTGCGACAGACTTTGCGTTCCCTTGAAAGACTACAAACTATCTACTTTAATTACACTATCGCTAATAATTTGTAGTAGTTCACATTCGAGTCACAATTAAATTTTTATTTATTCTTTATATAAAGTTTATTTATGCAGTAGTCAGTGGTCAGTACCTATATTATATTTGTTGATCCCAGCCTAGTTACAAATTAAATGATGTATTTAAGAAAATAAGAAAAATCTTGCGATTATTTACAATAACAAAGAATAATAGCAATAAGAAAATTTTAGTTTGTATCCTTATAAAGTTAGAAAATAATCGCATATTTCAACTTATAATAAACTTAACAAGGATGTTGACCGTACTTAACAGGTTCAAGTTCAAACAATTAGAATACACATTGAACATAACAATAAAAGCTCGCCGCCTTTCACTCTCCGCGAGTCGCGACGCGGTCGGCATTACACTATAAACTAAATAGTAAATACTTTTCCTTTCAATTTTTATCCGGTTTTGTTTTACTTATACTATCTCAATTCTAATTCATTCAATATTTTGTTAATTATTATCGTTTAGGATAGTGAAGTTTTACGCACGATTGAAGTTTACGGTATTTACAGCAACCGGAAGAATCACTGAAGTACAAAGTTTTACAAGGTCATGGAGTTTGGACAGACGAAGATAGACAGCATCTATATTATGTACTAGATGATCCGCGCGGCTGCGCCCGCATAATTTAGAAATTTCACGGAAACCGTACATTATTCCGAAAAAATAACTTATGTCCCTTCACGTGGTCTATTCTTCATGTGTGCCAAATAACATAAAAATTGATCCAGTAGTTCTTATGATAATAATCAATTTCAAATAATTTCCCCCGTTTTTTCCACATTTTCCTCTATTTCTTCGTCCCTATTAGTCTTAGCGTGATAAAATATAGCCTATAGCCTTCCTCGATAAATGGACTATCTAACACTGAAAGAATTTTTCAAATCAGACCAGTGGTTCCTGAGATTAGCGCGTTCAAACAAACAAACAAACAAACTCTTCCGCTTTATAATATTAGTATAGATTAAGTAATAAAGTACTAGCTGTCCCGGTGAACTTCGTGTCACTTTAAAACCTTCCCTGGACTTCTACGAATATTTTAAGATTAAAATCAGTGTTTCAATCAAATTTCGATCAAGTTTCGATCAAGTTTCGATCAAGTTTCGATCAAGGTTTCGATCAAGTTTCGATCAAGTTTCGATCAAGTTTCGATGAAGTTTCGATCAAGTTTCGATCAAGTTTCGATCAAGTTTCGATCAAGGTTTCGATCAAGTTTCGATCAAGTTTCGATAAAGTTTCGATCAAGTTTCGAAAAAGTTTCGATCAAGTTTCGATCAAGTTTCGATCAAGTTTCGATCAAGTTTCGATCAAGGTTTCGATCAAGTTTCGATCAAGGTTTCGATCAAGTTTCGATCAAGTTTCGATCAAGTTTCGATCAAGGTTTCGATCAAGTTTCGATCAAGTTTAGATCAAGTTTCGATCAAGTTTCGATTAAGTTTCGATCAAGTTTCGATAAAGTTTCGATCAAGTTTCGATCAAGTTTCAAATTGAGTTCGAGTTCGAGTTCGACACAAAACACTACTCTCCAACCGTCTTACGCGTTTTGTATGGTTTTTCGATCAACACGAAAATCTATCGCGAGTTTCACAGTTTTTACCCATCCCACAAGTGCTCAACGCCGCGCCGCTAAAGAAGTTTTCACTTCAAAAATGAATCTTTAAACGGCTCTGCTGTAAAAATAGCTATATGGCGCTTGGTAACTTTTGCCTTTCCACCGTCGATATAATATTATAATTTATAGGTAACAAGACGTGTTAAGACGCTGACAACTGCCATTGACCTTGATCTCGCATCACTCTCGCACCTGTGTCGATTTCCATGCCAGAGAGACAGAGATGTGAAGTGTTCACTCGGTAGCGTGGATACATTTTTCGTTTGTTAGAGGAAAAAATAAATATTATGGGAAATCTAGATGTCAGAACCGAAAATTAAATCTGGCAATCTTTGGATTTTTGTAAAAGGTATCAAATAAACAAATTTTTAAAGCATAGATTGTATTATTACTTTAGTTAGAACTGTTTAAAGTTCCTGAAAGATGTGACTTTGGTATTTTTTTCATCCAGTAGGAGTACATTATTTTATTATTTAAATTCGACAAGCTTTTCCAAATATAATCAAAAATCACATATATGTATTTTATTTGTGCCAATCAATGAAATACATACAAAGTAAAGTAAAAGTACTAGCTGTCCCGGTGAACTTCGTGTCACTTTAAAACCTTCCCTGGACTTCTACGAATATTTTAAGATTAAAATCAGTGTTTCAATCAAATTTCGATCAAGTTTCGATCAAGTTTCGATCAAGTTTCGATCAAGGTTTCGATCAAGTTTCGATCAAGTTTCGATCAAGTTTCGATGAAGTTTCGATCAAGTTTCGATCAAGTTTCGATCAAGTTTCGATCAAGGTTTCGATCAAGTTTCGATCAAGTTTCGATAAAGTTTCGATCAAGTTTCGAAAAAGTTTCGATCAAGTTTCGATCAAGTTTCGATCAAGTTTCGATCAAGTTTCGATCAAGGTTTCGATCAAGTTTCGATCAAGGTTTCGATCAAGTTTCGATCAAGTTTCGATCAAGTTTCGATCAAGGTTTCGATCAAGTTTCGATCAAGTTTAGATCAAGTTTCTGTGTCGATTTCCATGCCAGAGAGACAGAGATGTGAAGTGTTCACTCGGTAGCGTGGATACATTTTTCGTTTGTTAGAGGAAAAAATAAATATTATGGGAAATCTAGATGTCAGAACCGAAAATTAAATCTGGCAATCTTTGGATTTTTGTAAAAGGTATCAAATAAACAAATTTTTAAAGCATAGATTGTATTATTACTTTAGTTAGAACTGTTTAAAGTTCCTGAAAGATGTGACTTTGGTATTTTTTTCATCCAGTAGGAGTACATTATTTTATTATTTAAATTCGACAAGCTTTTCCAAATATAATCAAAAATCACATATATGTATTTTATTTGTGCCAATCAATGAAATACATACGTCTAGAAAACTGCACAAAGATGTCGAATTGGCAGAGTGTCTTCACGACTACGCCGCTAAAGTTAGTAAGTATATTAGCTAACACTTTAACAATGATTATTACCTAAGCATAATAGTACCTAAGCTATAATAATTGTCTTATGAAGAAAAACAATTATTAGTATCTTCGTTGTCTCACTGCCGGGGGTGGTTAGTTTTTATGCAACTCTCGCAGGATTTCTTTTAAGAATTTAATTGTTAATTATTGTGCTTTTAAAGACGTTGCAACTTTGCAAGTCATTCATAAAATGTGAGGAGAAAATACAGAATTCTTAAGGGTATTGTGTATTAGTAGTACAACGGTAATCTACGTGGTAAAACTTCAACAGGAAAAAATTCTAATACAAAATATTATGTGGCAATGTGAAGGACAATAAACAATAATAATAAACAATTTTCTCCGTATGTGTACGCGCTGTATTTGTAGTATTATACAGAATCGCAACTCTACGTAAGGGCCGGGACACAAAAACACGGCACGATGTCGTACGACGTCGTAAAAAACCACGACACGGCGTCGTACGACGTCGTGCCGTGTTTTTGTGTCCCGGCCCTTAGACACTCTTTAACTTTTTATAATAATTAATAAATGATAAATCCCTTGTAAAAATAAGTACTTATGACATAATAAAAAATTTGTGCTTTTTTCGCAATTTGCTTGTTAATCATTTACCTAATGAAATATTATATTATTTATAACAATGTATTATTATATCTTTTTAACCGACTTCCAAAAACGAGGAGGTTATATGTTCGGCTGTGGATATTTTTTTTTTATTTTTGTATGTTCAACGATTACTCCGCCGTTTGTGAACCGATTTTCGAAATTTTTGTTTTCTTGTATTAGGTTTCACTCCAATTTGGTACCATGTTCACAAAAGTGGTGACCTGATGATGGGATCCAGGAGTAATCGAGGGAACTCCTCGAAATTTATATGGAAACATATGGTGATTTTGGTTTTATGTGAAGTGTACTAAGAATATGCTACCAAAAAGTCAAATATTGGGTCAAGGTATACCATGGTTTCGAAGATGCTGAGAGAACTCCTGACTCTTTATAGATACACGTATGGGAGTTTCGGCGTTGTTTTAAGAACAGAAAGCATATGCTACCATGCAATTCAAATTCATCATCATCATCATCGTCATCATCATCATTACCAGGTCGTGTTAAGGTCACCAATGTCTCATGGCACAAAATAGATAATAGTACAAGGCATAGGTATGGATACAATAATAATAATTATGTACATAACAACACCAATTATTATAGGCTGTTTAATATACACGGCGGTCGGCGCCGCAGAGGCAACGGCGTCGCCGCGCGGCGCGCGGCGACGCGTACGTAAACATCGTATTCAAGTTCTAACTGGAATGTCAGGGCATGCGGCATGCCGCCAGAGTAGACAGAATGATAGAGTATGCCGACTTAGAACTGATGTAATTTTTTTAAGTTTGACGTATTATGACAAAAGTCGTCGCTAGGGTCGTAACCTACAAATTTAGTTGTTTATATTTTGGCACATGCAAAGAAAACTGTCAGAATTCAATTTCAAAATCTTATTTTAAAATTAAATTATACCAGCCAGCGCGCCAGACTTTAACTTATCCTGGCGAAACCCGAAAGAAACGACAGATATTAATACTCGTCAGTCTCTTAGCAGTCGAAGTACTGGTAGTTATGTCTATTGTGATGCCGCGCTGCGAGCATTTTGCAGCACGTGTTCACTTAGATCTTTTTAAATGTATTGTTTAAATTTATCTATCTACCTGATATTTGGGCCTTGGGGTATGCCGTATGACTCATATCAGTCTTAACAAATTGTAATAAGATACGTAGAATATACGCAGTACCACCGACGACCACTTATAAATTCGCGGACTATGACGGAGGTCAACTTAAGGTGAACGCAGATTTGGCCGCACCGCACGCACCGCAGTCGCCGCATTCGGAATTCTTTATATGAAGTTATAGGCAAGCTCGCATACCTACCTACCCGCGCCGCAGTCTTCGCAACTACATAATAATATGAAGAATTGCGAATGCGGCGACTGCGGTGCGTGCGGTGCGGCCAAATCTGCGTTCACCTTTAATAACAATTATACGAGATCAATTACCACTCAATATTGTGATTTATGTTGTCAATTCAATGCTCACTGCTCACACCAAGCTCACTGTTGAGTTGTCAGACGTCAGTTGCTTACAAACTTTCAACAACACAACGAAAATCTGTTACAAGTTACAACTACCTATATAAAACTTCTACGTACAAGCGATAGCGCGACACAGGAGCGCCTCAGTGACATCTAGTGAAGACAATATGAAACTATTTTTTATACAATTTGAATTGGCACTAACAGTTTACCTACTAGGTAACTAAAAAGAGTGAAATTATTATTTTTAACAAAAAATTAAAACCGACTTCCAAGGTAAAAACAATATTAATAGCATCCTTATAATATGAAATAAAAAGTATTAAATAATTTTTCCTATCTAATATGTAGTGCCTTTTCCCGAATTCGGCTAAACTTCAACTATTTCTGTACTCAATCTTCATAATTTTGAAGTCGGTGCCAGTTCCAAAAGTTTCAAATTTTCTGTCAAAGAAATAAAGATTCAGCTATATCTGGTACCGACTTCAAAATGATGAAGATTGAGTACAGAAATAGTTGAAGTTTAGCCGAATTCGGGAAAAGGCACTACATATTAGATAGGAAAAATTATTTAATACTTTTTATTTCATATTATAAGGATGCTATTAATATTGTTTTTACCTTGGAAGTCGGTTTTAATTTTTTGTTAATAGTAAGCTCTACACTCTACAGAGTGTAACAAAACTTAAAGTGATAATACTTTAGAGTTTAGGGTGTGTATGTGTTCCTAGTAGAAAGTTCACTCAGCATCGCTGTAAGACCAACAATTTTTTTCACTTTCGTATGGGCAAGCGCCCCAGCGTCACGAGTTTCCCCATACAAAGTGAAAAAAATTGTCTTTCAGCTGCTGCTACTTTCACAGTGAACTCTCTACAAGGAACACATACCCAGTGCCTACCGTAAAGTACTGTATTATCACTTAGTTCTGTTACATCCTGTATATACGCACAAAGTAATTCGTAGAGACTCATAAGCTTTTCACTTTACAGCAATGTTTTTGTACCCAGTACCTCTACAGGTACAAAAACCATTGCTGTAAAGTGAAAAGTTTTAAGTCTGTAAAATGCTATAGATGGCTATCCATCTATAGCATTTTACAGAGCAACTGTCGATACTTCAAATATTTCGATGGTGTATTAATAAACTTCGGGAAATCGGAATTTCGCGGCTGATTCATTGCGGTTTTCCCATGTATAGAGAATAGAGATATCGCATCTCAGTGGACACTGAACAGTGCCACGAATTAGGGCTAATGGTCTGTCCACACCAAGACACATCGCGACATTTTTAGCATTGCGATTCAAAATAATCTGTTTAATATACAAGAAGATAACACTTGTATAATAGCCGTACGCGGTACGACTACGTAGCGCAAAGCCGCTCTCGCAGAGCTCTCGCAATAAAAAGTGTATCTTGTGCAGTAAAGTTTAATTTCGCAGCGCTGTGTTGCGTCTCGACTCTCGATATGAGCTCACCATCAGCCAAGTAGTGATGTACAATCACATTAATGGACTTGTACGAAATAATCGACAAAGCCTGCTCTACATCCTCGCGTGACGACTAAAACGCGGGAGCTGGGAAATACATATTATATTCACTATAATATTTGAACATAATGTCAAGAAGCCACAATGAGCTACAATGTGGTCATTAAGTAAGGTTGCAAATAAACAAACGATACATAGAGTAGGAGTAAAACGTAGAGTAAGGGATATTAAACATACAAATTAATTTGAGACGTAACTCGTAATTAATTCGACCGATCAATCAATTAATAATAATTAGTAATCAACGCGTGAAGACAACAAATACATAACAACTTGACATTTTTCAGCAAAATTAATAATAAGTATAACTAATATATTTTTACAATTTAGTACTCTAGCAAAAACATAGAAGAAGTCCCTACGTGAGAGGACGACTGAATACTACTGATAAAGTACAATTTGCGGTGCGACATACATCGCTCGCCGTCATTAAGACATGTTGGGCAACATGAGCTGCAGACATGCCCTAATTGTCGCGAGCACGATGGGGCCACAGCCCACAGCGGTCCCATCGCTTCGGCGGCATACGACAGAAAAAAAGTTTTTGATGTGAATCATAATGTGGCGGTCTGATGGCGTGACGCAGGTATAACGCGTCGCCACGCGGACAGATGCTTGGTTTGTAATAAAAATTTAATGAATCAATATCTAAATTCTTACTGCATATGCGATAAGCATAGAAAAAACATTTATGTTGACGACTGACGGAAAATCCGAGAGATGCCCGAGGATAGAATATCCTTTGATTAGAAGTATATGTTTCGATGACGATCGTTTATTCTGGTAGCTGGCAGTTGGCACAGTATGACGCAACTCATGCTTGGTGGTAAGCCGCTCGTGATATACGGCATGTCGCCGAGTATTTGTAACGCGCCGAGTTCTCGTGGAGAAACAGCATGTTGGCCTGTACATTCTAAAAGTAAGACCCGTCACCCGAGGGCTATTAACAATGCATAAATCGGCAATTAAGTAAGGCGCAGGTCCTTTTTTTTACCGGGGTATGTGGGACTCCCTGGGGCCGGAGGGCCGCACCCGGGCATACCCACTAAAACCCCAACGGTGTTCCTGCTCTTCCGCTTAAGGCAGAGCCACGGGATACGTCCGCGTATCACACACTGACACAACCGCGACCCTGCCAGAAGGCGCAGGTATTTCCAACATGATTTTCGTAGTAATTCTTGCTGTACGAAAATCGTGTTGGAAATTTGGTTAGGGCTACAGCGCGAGTTTGCATAGCGATACGTTGAAAGCCAGATAAGACGTAATTACGTCTTGCAAGGAATTCGAGGAGGTAAATTAGCTCGTTTAATTAGCACTACAGCGTGTGGTCTAGCGTCTCGTTATTCGTCGCCATTCGCCAGGAGTTTTCCGGGCCGCCGTTATCGGAGGCACAACAGGAAACTGTTATAAATACCGTGGCGCTATAGCGCTAGGTATAGCTGTGGGATGGTGCAGCGACGTTGCGGGTTTTACGACGCAAATAATTTGCGCGCCAATTGACCTTTCGTCGGGCGGTGTCGCCGGAGCGGTGCGGCGGCGGGCGCGGCCCTCGCACAGCTTCGCCAACACGAACTATATATAGACACGCGACAACATGCCTCACTAACGGCTAACCTCACTCCGAGCGAGCGCCCGCGAGGGGCCGACTACGTAGGCAGTTTCCTTTATCATCCTCCCGGCCGGCGGAATATATGAAAGCGACGCTTAAGCCGCCGTCGTCGAAGCGAAGGCACCGGGATGCCGACCCACACCTCCCTCCCGAGATCGATACTGTACAGATGGTTGCCACAAGAACTCTTTAGCCTACTTTCGTAGATATGTACGTGCCGCACACCATTGAACTAGATTTTTACCCTTGCGGGTTGTCAGTTGCGTATTCTTAGGCAACGCTTATAGTGTGGCCTAGTGCTTACATGCCACGCCTAAGTATTTAACTAATTATATATGTACTTAGTACATACCTACTTAACGAGTCAACCTATAATCGCTCGACGAGTTAAACTAGGATCGCCGATCGCCGCAGATGCTAAGATTCTTTTAGCGGACTAATACTGAACGTCATGTAGGTGCGGCGTTAGATGGGTCTGGTTTTCGCCTGTCACCGGTCCGACTGGTAATTACAATAACCTTGAAGGTAGTCGCTACACGACTGGTCGCATACGGCCGGCGGAAGACAATAAAAGGAGTGCAGTCGCCGGCGGCCATTACGGCCACCGCGTTCTCGAAAGGAATTCGTACCGCTCGCTGGCGGGTGGCATGCGGCGTGCTCATTTAAAGATGGCTGCGATAAGGCGCAGTGACGCTCCTCGGGCGCGGGCGTCGCGTCGGTGTGGTGTCGATGTGGTGTCGGTGCGCGGTGGTGGCGCGCGTGTGTGCGTGCCGCGGGCCGGTGTGACGCCCGCCGGCCCTGCTCCCGTCCCGCACGCCCCGCCCGCCCCCGCGCCGCCCGCACGTTCCGCAACATGTGCGAGCGACGGCGGCTCCCCGAGCGACGAGCGGCCGATAGCTCCCGCCCCCCCGCACCGGCCGCAGATAGCCGCCTTATCGAGCACCAGATAGGAGAGGTGCTGCCCGGCCCCGGGTGTCATGGACGTGCGCCCCGGTCGCGGCCCGCGCTCGATCTACTCCCGCTGACTTGTTTGTTGGCGACGATGCGATAAATAAAATGAGTCAATACATGTCGCTGGCAAAACAATCGTCTCGTGGCCGTTTTATAGCAGCGGTGTCGTCAAACGCGCCTGTGCTCTATATTTCAGTCAACAGTTCAACACGCATTACCGACGTCGAGAATCTCATTTCAGATTTCGGGAGCGAGCTCCGACCTAGTCACCTAGTAGACAAACGTTATCCTATTTTCTTTGGAATTTTATAATAAGTCACAAAAGTGACTCTACATAGAGCAGGAAGACGAGTAACAAATGCACGTAAAAGTTTTGCAAGTGGCTGCACGGTATAATATAACAAAGGATTACGAGGCACTCAGGTAGTCACCACTCACCAGCAGGCAGCATTATTAACGACGGTCGACGACGCAATAATGTAATATTATGCTGCCTTGTGCACACTACAGCGTATGTTATGTTTATATTTAAAAAGCACATACAATGTAAAAAAAATGTTTCAAGCGCTAACATATTTTTGCAAACGTTTGACTAATACATGATAATGTAAAAAAATACACCGGATGTTTCGACTTTCGTCGATATATCGCGAATTTGTACGTAGTACATCCATATACAGAAGATCGATTCGCAGCGAGAAGCCCGAAACCTGGTCCGGTGTCGTAAGAAGCCTTTGAAGTAAGTTGAGCGCAGCAAATTATCAGGGTCGACCGTCGACAGCCGAGCTATCGCGGCTTGCGCTGCGACCGTCTACCTACACGCCTCTACCTACTTATAACCACTATCTATGTTACATACGACGAACCGGCGCGGCGCGGCGCGGCGTTTCGCCTCAAACACGTTAGAGCTAAAGAGAAAAACCTCGACTCTAGAGATACTAAAAGATCCCCTTGATCGTTTGAAACTCAACTCTTGGTTATTGGCATGCTAATCAATGACGGTAATTTTTCATGAAAACTCTTGTGGACGTTTTCACGACAGCAAAACCGATGTATCATGATTCATGACTGTGATAAAACTCTACATTGTGCAAATTTCATCACAGCCGGATATGTCATGAACATAACATTGGTAACGCATATGTTACGTAATTTATAATATTAAAACGTAAGATTCCAAACACGTAAATAAGGGATGTTATCTACGATGTAGAGAGCTTTAGAAAAATTTATCATGGACATTGATCAGACTCAGTGCTTGTTCTTCTTAATTACTGTGACAGAGACTTAATCATTCGTGGGACAAGAATTAAGATGTTGGACTGCGTCCTGTGATGATGATGATGTTTACTTAATCATCCCCTTTACATTTTCTCTACCATTCATCCATAAATGCACACTTTTCTAAAAGTCCTTCAGAAACTCTAACAAATTACTCAGACCTACATTTTATTCGCACGGGAGCGGCGGATAAAGTTTTTCTGCCACCGGCCGCCATATTAGTGTACAGTCTTGTAGAAAACGAGTTTTGTGGCTATGCAAGCAGCCGGCCAGCAGCTGTAGCGTCAGGTGGTGTTACACGTATGTCCTCGTCTTTGCGCAAGAATGCCTAGGCTCCGGCCGACTACATAATATAGCACACTGTCGCCGCGCAGCCCAGCTATTTGCTGATGTTATTTGACGCTTTGCGAAACGCTAACATGCGATTTTCATCGCACACTAACACGTAGCGCAACGTTAATTAAACCTACAGTCATCCTACAGTACTAAGAAGCCGATGAGGCGGAGAGACAATGGCTCGGACGCTTACGGCTTAGGTCATATTTAGGTATCGGCGCAGTGAGGTCATTGAGGAGAGTACGTCGCCCGGGCGGCGCGGGGTGCGGCGGGGGGCGGACGGCGGGCGAGCGTCAACATCGCCGCACCACGCATACATTTCGTGCCGCCTGCAGCCGCGTCGCCGGTCTCAGCACACAGGCGAGCGTGAATATAGCAGTGCGCTGGCGACTCGTTGTTGGCTCATGGCGATGGCTGGCGCGAGCGCAGCCGACCCTGTTTTAATTTGGATGACGCGGTCGTCACGGGAATGAATATTGTTTTTGCCCCGACAAATCCTATAACATACCTAAGTAGTAACAGAATGTTATCATGGTACTTCTTACGATAATTAACATGACAATTGATATTTGTTTAACAATTTAATTAAAACATAACTTAATCTGACCACACTTCATAGACGTATCACGTAGTCTTCCAATAATTGTAATGCATTTATACGATCGCTATGCAACACCACATACGAGGTAATGCAGCCCTATTACTCTACATAAAACAATAACAATCAATTATTATTTCGATCGAATAGCTATAAATTAATAACGTAAGTCGACCTCTGTGGCTCAAGAGTGTGTGGCAGCTCAAGCCAGGGGTCGCGGGTTCAAATCCCGCCGACGGAACAAAAAGTTTTTCAATGTTCCTGGATCATGGGTGTGTATTAAGTATGTGTATGATATAATAAAAATCTTAAATAATATATGTATAGTTTCGATTAAAATATCTAAAAATAAAGTTTTTAGACGTTATGGTGTACTATGTAATGTATGTAGAAATGTATTTTTATATGACCTAGCATTACTCGCGGCTTTGCTGCAAGTAAAACCATAATACCATAGTTATTACTTATTACAGTATCCAACAGGAGCACTACTTTTTCGGAATAAATTAGCACATAGCTGTATAATTATTCGAGACATCTTGATTTGACGACTTCTGTGGCTCAATAGGTAGACTGTAAAGTGTGTGGCAGCTCAAGCCGGGGGTCGCGGGTTCGAATCCCGCCGACGGAAAGAAAGTTTTTCAATGTTCCTGGGTCATGGATGTGTATTAAATATGTGTATCATATAATAAAAATCTTAAATATATGTATAGTATAAAAGTATTAAATATATTTCCGTTGTCTGGTACCCGTAACACAAGTCCTTCAGGTACTTAGCACGGGGCCAGATCGACGTGGTGTGAAGCGTCCATAGATATTATTATTATTATTATATTATTATTAAGTGTTAAAACAATACACTACCATATAGGTACCTACTGCCAAGCTCTTTAAAAAAATGTTGTTTTTTCTGTTTGTCACCGAGCATAATGTCTTTTCGCAGTGTAGAGCAGGCAGAATTCGGTTCTAAATTAGAAACAAATTACAAAACAAAACTTATTAAAGTTGAATATATATTAATACTTCAGTTGGAATTTCCAGGAATTGCTATTGTATTCTATTGTTGTCGCGATCACCGGTGCTCGCGCGGGGCCTGAAGGATTAAAGTTGAATATATTGAAGTTTATAAAGGTAACGAAGCATGTTGTCATAATATTTTAACATGCAACGGCTCGACTAGCAGCCGCCAGCTGCAGTGAGAGCGAGGCTGGTGATAACGCTGTTATCACTGGCTGGCACCGACGTCATATTTTGAAAGAATCTTGCCGTCGGATTTACCCGATCTACTCCGCACTCTATACTCTACTATCTACTATACTCTACCATACTATATAGACTATACCTATGGGCTTTGTAATACCGAGTAGTGACTGATGCAAGAGTTGGTAATTTTGTGTTGCTTTACGTTTAGTCGTTCTTATTCGACATAAAACTTGCAAGTGACATGGCATAGCTGCTCATGCTGATATGGCCAGTCGAATCCGCAAGGTAAACAGATGATAATACCTATTTTACATTCCAATAACAAGAGCTTGGTGACTGGTGGAAACTGGAAAACGTTGCGCGAAAACTATTGTTTTAACAAGAAAGAATTATTATTGACCGACAAAATGTGGTTTACATACTTTTTCCAGGGACAGACAATAGAAATTTAAAATTTAACCCACTGCGTTTTTAAATGCATACAATTATGCTGTTGAACAAATGGAAATTCTGTGAAAAAACTAATCGACTGGTCGGAACTGGCATGTAACAATACCATGTTATGGCTCGACTGGTTAGAATAAGGGCATCATCTACGTTCGACGTACGGATATGGCGAGTGCAAGATTCTGTCGGCGCGGGAGGGGGAGCAAAACGAGCAAGAAGCGCGCGCCAGCTGCATTGCAGCTGCCGAGTGCCGATAGACGAGGTGCGCCAATCTCACCACTAAATCGGTTAACACAGGTGCCCTTGGCTATATATTATATTCTGTGCCCTTGATTATATCATCTATACTTATAAAATTACATACTGACTGACTGACTGACTGATTCATCATCGCTGAGCAAAAACTGTTAAAGTTACAGCCACGAAATTTGGTGAGTAGGGTTGTTTTATTAAGGCGCTTTATCGAAAGTAATTTTACCGCAAGGGCAATTTTATACTTAATTTGTATGACTATAAAGTCGTGAATACGCTGCGGCCAGAAGCTATCGGCGCGCTCGGAAAACATGCGAAAAACGTAATTTTAATTATTTAAAAAATAACTAGGAGCATTTAAGCAAAATGATTCTATACGATTTTGAGTTGCAAAGGTGTCTATCAATTAGACTAATTTCCTACATTACATCTATTTTCGTTTAAAAATAATCTTCAAATTTCGTATTTTTAAGAGGTCATTTCGATCGAGAAATGTATCGAGGCAAAATACATTAATCGTGTTTCTGGTTCTTCTCAAACCTAGATAAGGCTATGAAGATATGTATATCTCATTACCAGATTTGTAACATTTCTGAGGGTCCTACAGTATTACGTCAAAAAGGACAGTTTTTTCAATAAAGCGCCTTAAGTAGACACCCACTAAGGAAGGAATTTTGAAAATTTTACCCCGAAGGGGATGAAATAGGGGTTGAAAGTTTGAATAAAAGTCCGTCATTTCTCAAGTTAGGAACATGAAACCCATCTCCGTTATTATACTATGCTAACGCGGACGAAGTCGCGGGCAACAAGAATTGCTCGTTTTATCTGCCCAATCCATTCGGCCGTTTTCGAGTTTTAGCGCGACTAACACATTTGAAAATCCATTTTTATATATATATAGATTATTAGTGCGAGAGTGTCTTTTTGTCTGTTTGTCACCTCTTCGCGCCTAAATGACTGAACCGATTTAGCATAATTTGGTGTGGACATACTTTGAGAGACGGGATAGGATCGTTCATGTAGCAAAAAAAATGTACGGTTCCCGCACGATAAACGATTTCCGTTGCCAGCGTCATCTAGTAAAATTATATTACTATCTGGCCATTTATTTTTATTTTACGAGGAGTCAGTGTGTAAGAACTTTGAAGTGCGATGGTCAATGAAAAATTTGAGAATTATTAACGTCACGACTCACGAGAAAAGTGCAGGGAGAGTTACTCGAGTAGCTCTCCCTGGCGCTCAAGACCACGAGTGCTGCAACTGGCCATAATTATGCTGCATAGGCTCGATGTGACGTTTGACCTATATATATATAGCGGTTGTTGGGGAACACGCCTGTATAGTTTAATGGGTGTTAGTCTTTGTATGTCTGACTGCCTAGAAATTCGTCAACCTCGATGCCTTGTAGAGTTCTTGTGAAGTGTTGAAAGCAGACGACGGAAATCAAAGCATTGATCTATTTTTAAATTTATTTGTTTCGAATTTCGATGAAGTCGTCATAAGACGTTGACCAAGACATTTCAACACTAGTAATCTATAAACACATGCAGTCATATATTTTACAAGCAGTTATTAATTTAAATTCATTATAAAATATGAATAATATTTTTTTTTTGTGTGTTTGTGCTCTACACTCTACAAGTCTATAGTCTACAGGTCTACGCAACTCGTAAGCTAACCACAACTATGACATTCGCTCGAGTTGACTGAAATAATTTAAGTAAGTGGAAATACCGAGGAAAATAATTACTGCACCATGCATAAAGAAATCAAATAAATAATCATATTCATTCCTACAAAAGGACTTCTAAAATTTCGGTAGAGCGATTTCGACGTGTTATTTCAAATCCTACGTAGCGTATGTGCTTTAAAGGTTAATCTCCAAATGTCAGCACTTCCTGTTCACTCGATTTTGGATAATTTTCACACTTCTGTGTTCTTATAGACAAGTGTCATCAACGATGTTGGTAACACAGGATGTCAGAGCTGGGCCGGGGACCGGATGTCAGTCCGCACGCCTCCAACCACAATCCCACGATATGCCTCTATTCTGCAACCTACTTTAAATTTTAAATTCAAAGTAGGTTACGGAAAGAACTGTACTGTACCAAAAGGATTTGTTTTACGCTTCGAGACTGCAGATTTTGATGACAGAGATACTGCACGGGCTAGTACGTAGACTTTTATTGCGAAAAATGTTTCCGCTAAAGACTGTGCAGACACAACTCGCGAGTGAAGCAAGTTTTTCTAAGTGCGAGAAAAATACATTTAAATCAATTCGTTAATTAGTTAAGTATTTATGGTTTGAAAGTTAACGGTCGAAGGGCTTTTTGGACTTCATTTAAACTGTGAAAATATGAAAAACGCTCGTCACATTCCCACCGTTCAGGCGTTAAATACGGCAAAAAGGATAACCGATAAGTGCGGGATAGGCTATCCACAACTTATCTGACAGATGGAGTATGGATATATAAATCTGTATAGAGTATATTATGTCAGATAAAAGTTGTGGATAGCATAGCTTAATCTAATAGGTATTTATTCAAAAGCAATTTTAGTGCGAACACCTGTTGCCAGCTTCGAGTAAACAAGTACTTACATAAAAAGCTTTATTTTCGCTCCAAACAAGTACCTAAAAGCATCGAATACATGTAGTTTCTTCAACTAGTTTTCTGATTGTTTATGAAAAGTAGTAAGTAGCACTTACGTACACTGTAATTTCATAACCTGCAAGATTCTGTTTAAAATAAGCTTAAAATAAGCTGAGCTTAATCTGTTCCCCAAAATATTGCAAGTTGCAACTTTTTAATAGCTTCAGAAGTTACGACCGAATATTTGTTGTCTAATGACAACAATAATTAACATGATGAAATTGATCAAATTCGAAATGCCGTATTGGAAAGATTCTTTATGTACTATTCTTTATTTTTATTCGCCCCTAGATATTAGATAGAGCTAAATATAATCAGTTTAGATTAGATATTTGTGATATAAAAGCGATAAGTATATGTTCTTATATTCTTTGTGGCAAGTTAGCAACCTTACACACTACACTAGTCCACACGATCATTGCACGAGGAAAAAAAACAACGTGAGTTGAGCAGAGCTAAGTCTGTCGATGGAACAACCAAAACTAGTTTAGTTAAAGAGTGTAGTCCTTGACTGATTAGCGATTACTAATTAGGCTGAGCGATAGGCTATTTCGACACTCAAAGAATTTTCAGTCACGTCATAATTTGAAGACGTAAGAGGAAGAAGTGGGCAACTAACAATTTGAAACTGTTCGTTGTTTTGCATAAAATATGGACGCTTTAGGACCGCGCCGTGAAAATGATTTGAAATAAAAAAATATATATTGTCTAAGCAATCAGATATATGATAATATTATGCCAGATGATGAAGTAGGTTCAAGTTAAGATTTGTTCAAACTATAAGGGAAAAAATGAATAATATGGCTAATTGCCCTTTTTTGCGTCTTTAATTATATTAGAGTCTAGCAAATTTTTGAAACTACTTATTACAAATTAAATAATATTATGTATTAGTTCTCAGAAAGCTTATCCCTATAGCTATGGGGTCATTGCACACAAACTGGGAACATTCCCATAAGGAAAACGTTTATAACAAGATGAACACTTTATTATGTACTTAGTTACGATGTAAGTAGAATTCATAAATTATACTATGTTATGTACTAATTTAGTTTTTAGAGGAAATCTTTGCTCTAAAACTGAACCGATTTTAATGAAATTTAGCAATTGTACTAGACTTTATAATTTTATAGAGTAATTATGAAGGCGGCCAAGCTGAAGTGGGAGTGGGCGGGTCACGTAACACGTTAGCCGCATGCATCCCGACCGCTGGGCAAGGGTCTCAACAGAGTGGGCGCCCGAAGATGGACGCCGCCGCGCCGCCGAGGCCGGCCTCGAAAAAGGTGGCGTGACGAGCTGGAGGCTTACCAGCCAGGCTGGCTATCGGTGGCGCAGGAGCGAGAATAGTGGAAGATCTTGGGGGAGGCTTTTGCCCAGCAGTGGGACACTATAGGCTAATACAAAAAGAAAATTATAGACAAAGAGTACACCACAGCCACGGGAAAAGATATAGGATGATTTATTATAAACCCAAATAATTACGGTTATCATAATTTTCTTCTGAGCATACAAAGTCGCGGTCAAGTGTCAACACAGAACTATGATGCGGAAAGTTCGTTTTCTATTTTGTAAGAAATAAAAGATTTTTAACTATTTCGTAGAATAAAGCTATAGTTAATTGTTGTAATTTTATTATATTCCTAGTGTTCCATATCGTCCGTCGATCGCGTCGCCGAGCAAAACGGCCGTGACCGTGCGCTTGTTGTTAATTACATCACTATTTGGACTAAAAGTCACGAAGCTCTAAGAAACGATACTATATATATTATATAAGGGACACCTTATCCTATATAACCAGTACAATATGCATGAAGTTAAATATTGACGGTAGATTCGGGAGGACTGATAGGTAAGCTCTGCGCGCGAGCTCCAAAGAATTGTAAGGAATATTTAATTTTGGCCGGGGAAATTCGTCTTATTGTAGTCAAACACGAAAAAAGTGGAATATTCGACCACAATTTTATATATACCGAGTTACAGAGCCCTGTGGAACGCGGAACCCTCGTGGCAGGAGTCAAGGACGCCGCCTCCCTCGACCACTCTCGTTTCAGTTAGGGATGTACGAGGAAAAATGCAGGATTACCGTCACGTTTCACGTCAAACTTTACCGCCTAATTAATTTTTAAACATCATCATCATTAGCGTGCTATCGAGTACGACTGATTTGTAATTTGGCAGTAGTTGGCAACAATTCATATATTATTGTTTCGTTGATATTGCGACCTGCAATGGATTTTTAAATAAGTCATTATAGAACAGTCAGCACCGCGGGCGGCATGTGTAGAAAATAAAGTTTAATTCATCAAATCCATTTAGTGCGGCTTTCGGTAATTGGCAAAAAAGTAAAATTAAGATTTTGAGAGTATGAACTTTGAAATATTATATTACGTTGATTTCAAATTGCTGACAGCTAACTATAGTCTACATCAGAGGTTCCCAAACTTTTTTTGTCATAGACCACTTTAAACATAACATTTTAACCCCTCCCCCCCCCCCAGTTTAAGGCCGGCGTATTCATCCAACAGTTGGACGACCTTTACTTTTTTGTAATCTAAGTTTGACTCACAATTCACAGCACAAGGAACCAATACCATAACCTTCACTTCGGGGTGGTAAAACCTGAATTACGTACGTAAGCGCGAATACTTTCTTGTTTTGTACCTATTTAACACAAAAATTACCACACTTTTACTTACTTCTAAATCTCCTCGCTCTGTAATATTTAATCTGCTATAAGCTATTAATATAATATTGTCTGCCTATATTCATAGGAGAAGTTAAATCGGGTCACCTAATTTTTATTGACCCCCGTTAACGACTCGTGGACCCCCCTTTTTTTTCCACGCAAGCGTAGACCCCTATCGGGCTACCGTGGACCCCATGGGGTCCACCTGGACCACTTTGGGAAACAATGGTCTACATGAACATGTAAGACGGATTCTGGCGCCAATGCTAAGACGAGCAGCAAGGTATACGTATTCTTATTTTCATAGTTTAAAATAAAATAAGCAAGTAGGACTCATTTTCCAGAGCAGCCTGTTCTTATCTGGTAGCGGACGTTCGATGATTGCGCGCTACTGTGCTGAAAGCATAGTATAGTAACACAGAGCCGGCAATTGATTTTTTTATATTCAGTTAATTAATTTTAAATTGCATATAAAATAATTTAGATTTTTAAATTTCCTTGGCATTGTTCAATCAAACGCCCCGAGGGAAATCCGTTTTCCGTCCTCAGGATGTTTTCGGGCGTTTCAGCGTTTTGGAATCGTCCGCAAGAAACTTTGAAATTATCTTTATCGTTTATGACTAAATGCTGCTTCTTTAATCCGTTATGATTCAATGTACTGACGTGTTACTCTACATATTTTTAACCGACTTCCAAAAAACGAGGAGGTTATATGTTCGGCTGTGGATATTTTTTTTTTTTTTTTTTTATTTTTTATTTTTGTATGTTCAACGATTACTCCGCCGTTTGTGAACCGATTTTCGAAATTTTTGTTGTGTTGTATTAGGTTGCACTCCAATTTGGTACCATGTTCACAAAAGTGGTGACCTGATGATGGGATCCATGAGTAATCGAGGGAACTCCTCGAAATTTATATGGAAACATATGGTGATTTTGGTTTTATGAGAAGCATCCTAAGCATATGCTACCAAAACGCAAGATTTTGCACCGAGGTATACTATGGTTCCGAAGCTACTAAGAGAACTCCGGATTCCTTATAGATACAAGTTTGGGAGTTTAGGCGCTGTTTTAAGAACTGAAAGCATATGCTACTACGCAAATTACATTCATCATCATCATCATCATCATTACCACATCAGGGTCACCAATGTCACCAAAATTGAACATAACAAATTCAGCCTTAAGTCCAGAGCATAAGGCACACATTTGACATTACTTCTGAGAAGTAAGCTGCTTCGATAATACAACATGCCTATCTCACAACAACACATGAAAACAACCTAATTTCAACCTTTTGCATTGTGCTTAGCGTTCATAGTACAATAACTGTGTGCGGTCTCGCTTGCTACAATCTGCTAGGGCTGTCAAGCGAGCGGCTCAGCGGCGGGCCGCGCCGGGTACAGTCTACCAGACCGGGCGGCGTATTTACAAAGGCTTATACCGTTTGAGTCACGAGCCAGACTCTAATAGATGAGCTTTTGTTTGTGCATCTCTACAATTATACCTATTCTATCTCAGTAAAAAAATTGACTCAAATGGATTAGCTTTTTTTGCCTTGATATTTTCAAATAAAAATGCACTTACAAAACCTAGTCGAGTAGAGGCTCACCGCCATAATATTTGTTTATCGCGAGCGTGCCATACAGCATACTTTTAATAAATTAATAAGACTGACTGTTACCAACTACGTTTAAATTGTAAAAACACTAAACTAATCGTGATAAAAATGATTATCTGCGTTTTGTATTTTACATTAGAGGTTATATAGGAAACTACGCTATAAAAAATATTATAGTTTTCTTAGCTATAAATGATCAGTCAGATCAAGAACCAATCATTTTTCTAAGATAGTTTTATAATTACTTGTACTCTCAACAAGTGTGTAGTTATGTACCTGTTTCTTACCTATTAATTAAAGTTCGTTAGTTAATTAGTATTTTTTGTCACTTAAATACAGAATAGAAACGAGTAAGTAATTTCATTACTGTAACATTAAAATAATAAAAAAATTCATGTAACTATCCACCTACATATTTTTAAAGCTAACAATGACGATGTATTTACCATATCGGTATCAAATTGAATAGCATTTGTTGCTGCAATGTTAGAAATAATTATTTAGCTAACAAAGTCTAGGCGATTTCGGTCATTTTCTGTACTAAAATAGATAAGGGTATTGTCAAGTTTTTGTCTAACAAAAGCTAAGCCAGTTCAGTATCCTTCGATCGTGGATTATTAGAAATCTATTGTTATTCTATTGTGTCTCGCTCACCGGTGAGCTTGTAATAAGATACGTAGAATAATATTATACAGGTGTATTATTCTACGTACACAGTACGCGAAAAAACTAAAAAGAGTGAAATTATTATTTTTAACAAAAAATTAAAACCGACTTCCAAGGTAAAAACAATAATAACATCCTTATAATATGAACTAAAAAGTATTAAATAATTATTCCTATCTAATAGTGCCTTTTTCCGAATTCGGCTAAAACTCAACTATTTCTGTACTCAATCTTCATAATATTGAAGTCGGTGCCAGTTACAAAAGTTTCAAATATTTTGGCAGACTGAATATTCAGCTATATCTGGTACCGACTTCAAAATGATGAAGATTGAGTACAGAAATAGTTGAGTTTTAGCCGAATTCGGAAAAAGGCACTATTAGATAGGAATAATTATTTAATACTTTTTAGTTCATATTATAAGGATGTTATTATTGTTTTTACCTTGGAAGTCGGTTTTAATTTTTTGTTATAGTAGATATATAAGCGTTCTCGTAGAGTAACAAAATACTAAATAGAACCGCAGCGTCCGCAGCTATCAAAATATAACGTACGAGGTACTAACAGTGTGTGCTGTGTGTAGGATGGAATTTAGGTGGAATAGTCATGAACCTTGCTACATTCTACTCTACTCAGTACTCACATACGTTAGTGGCCACCGGGCACGCTTAAAGTTTAAACATGAGTACAAAAACCGTCAGTGACATGCAAGTGTTGAACATAATATCGACCGCGGTGCGACCGCCGCTGTAACACTAACTACAGCATACTAAATTTAGGCTGACAAAGATACGACCGAATCGATATGAGGCTCTTATTTGGGGAAAGGAAGCCACCCTCGGGCACCTCCGCTGGCTCCGGTCCCTAAACGACACTAATATTATGTTATGTACGCTCACGAACACTGTGCGCTATGTACTTTGCAAATTGCATGAAGCATTTTACTTTGTAAGAAATGAAAATCTGGTAAACAGATAAATTAATAATTTTAAAAGTATACGTAGAGAACCTATGGATCTGCAATTGCGTGTATCGGTTACTTTTTAAAACGTTAAAATTGAGTATCGGATCGGACGGAATTCGATTCGGACTGGAAGCTGCGGTCTCGAGCCACAGCCCACAGCGAACGGGGGACTCGTCGTGCCCACGCGTAGTGCACACTGCGCCAAAAAGTTGAACACACTCGTAACGAAGCCTTAAGATACGCCATGACTCACGAGCAATGTCGTTCGCCCTTGGCTACTAATAAAGTCAGCACGAAAGTTGGCGCACGATAAAAATAGGTCCGAAGATGACTTTCGACCACTGTGAAATCTTTTCGCAACGTAAGCGGTGTCTGGTTAGGTCGGTCGGGCGGAATAGATTTCCAACGACGTCGGCAAAAAGTAACGGATTTCGTAGCAGCTAGTCGCCGGTCCCGGGTCGACCACTCCTGCGGGCGCCTCCACCCTGCCTCACTCACCCCCGACTTTCGCTGCCTCGTGCGTCGGGGATCTCGAACGCGCTCCGACGACGAAAAACTCTTACCGCCTAGCCCGAACACGCGAATACCTTCCTAACGGCGCAGGAAGTTGGAGCGAGTTTGCCGCGAATCGGACGTAACGAGGCCGAGAGCTGTTCGACCGATGTGCCGAGGGTGTAGTAAGTGCGGGCGCGTAATCAAGGCATTCGAGGGCGTGACGAGGACAGAATAAGGGCGAGGTTTGCGTGGAGCGGCTCGGTACGCACCGAGCGGCTTCGCCGAAGACAACACCGGATGAATTCGAATCCCTCGGCAAGACTACACGCACTGGTTTTACAACTATATACACACAGCGGCGGCGCGGCGTCGCTCTGCGACATTATGGCCGGGGGTTTCGGAATCACGCGGTCGTGGTATATAATATTTACATTTACGTCATTGTCACAACTCACAGCTAACAAACCACTGTCGAGATACTCGAATGTTAACAACTACCTATATTATGCTTAAGTCACGTTTCCACTTACCACTTGTCTAATCACATTCTGTCATCCGAGGTGATGACGATTTTGTGATATCAATATCACGGAAACTGAATAAGCTCAAAGTCGATCGTAGGTAGATATCATGAAGCTATAACAGAGAGGAGCTGTCATAATCAAGTTTCCTTATGAAACGACGCGTGACAATTTGCGGGGTGAGGGGCACTGAGGAGGTGTCAAGCTCCGCCCACTTTTCAATATTTCATCTATCGGCTAAAAGCAAAACTACTAGCTTAGGTCGATGTTGATGTTACTACGTAGTTCAGCTATCTTACACTAGATGTCATTTTGTCTTGAATATTATGGGATGTACTCAGAACTTTAAAAAATGTATATGAATTAGGTATAATAAGGTCATCAATAAAATTAGAGTTAGCATTTTGACTGATTTTTAAATCCATACTTCCTACTAATGTTATAAATGCGAAAGTGTGTCTGTCTGTCCGTCCGTCCGCCCGTCCGTCCGTCCGCCCGTCCGTCCGTCCGTCTGTCCGTCCGTCCGTCCATCCGTCCGTCCGTCTGTCTGTCTGTCTTATCCCGGAAAAACGTACGGTTCCCGCGCGATAAACTAATTTTGACGCAACGGAGTTGCGGGCGTCATCTAGTGTAAAATAAGGAGACAAACGAGTAAACGGGTCACCTGGTGGAAAGCAACTTTCGTCGCCCATGGACACTCGCAAGTCGCACCATCCGAAGAGCTGCAGGTGCGTTGCCGGCCTTTAATGAGGTAATAGGGTAACTAGAGGGTATAGGTACTCGGTATTATTTAGGAATAGGTAGAAGTACCCTTTTTCAAAATTTTCATGAATTTTTTTTAATCAATTACCTACGGCTGCACTGGCCATCCGGCCTAAGATGCGCAAACGAGAAAATCTCGAGATATCTCACTCTCGTGTGTAGTTATATTGTCGATAACGACTTGATGTCAAAATCATTTTTAACCGACTTCAAAAAAAGGAGGTTATCGATTCGACGCGTATGTATGTAATATTTCCAGAACTGCCCAGTTTTTGTATATGTTAATCTATGACAGCTTCTGAACAAATGTGCCAAATTTCAAGTGTATGTATGTATGTATGTATGTTTTTATGTTTGTGCACGCATATCTCCGGAACCATAAGTCCGATTTTAGTGATTCTTTTTTATTGTACTAGGTATTCTTCAACTTAGGGAAAACTGCAAGTTTCATCAAAATCGGTTCAGTAGTTTTTGAGATAGGGAATTTTAATTCTTAATTACGTACAAAAATTTGAAGTCGGTTTTATCTTTTTAAAAATACTATTATAATTTGACATTATGTCGATAGATTTTGACGACAGATCTACACGAGAAAAAATGTATGACATGTTAGGGTCAATAGAGAAAAGCAATCAAACATCGATAAAACGTGTAGACAAAATTTTCTCGTTGGCGTATGCTAGAGGGGCTTATGTCAGCGCGCGTCAACATTAGCAAACAAAACTGATAATGTGATACTTAGGGTGGGTTGCACCAACTTAACTTTAACTACAGTGCAAAATGTCAAATCTCTGGTTAAGACCCAGTTTCATCAAGCAATGTTAAATAAAGAATGGCTTGTTAGATCAGTAATTAATGGCCTGTTAGAGCTATCGAGCGTTCCACCATGCCCTAAAGTCATGTCAAATCACCTAACATGGTGTTAAATTTTTTCCTGAAAATTTACTGTGTTGTTAGGGGGCGTCCACATATTACGTGAGATGTTTTTTTTTAAATTTTTTGACCCCCCCTCCCCCTCTGGTGAGATTCCGTGAGATTTTATTCAACCCCCCCCCCCTCCCACAAATCTCACGTGAGATTTTTCAAAATGTGGGTTTCTTACGAAAACGTTTCGTTTGACAGTCAGTACATTTTATTTCGAACGAATTTGTGAATCATCTTCATCGTATAACGATTACGCTTATTATGATAAAATCTTAAGTATACATACAATCTGGATGAAATGGACTAAAATAGTATTATTTTGTTGAGAAAAAATTACGTGAGATTTGCCGAGACCCTCCCTCTCCCCAACGTGAAATTAGATGAGATTTGACTCGACCCCCTCCCCCCAAAACACCTCACGTAATTTGTGGACGCCCCCTTAAAAGAAATATTTTTTCTGACGATTTTTATGGATAATATTTTTTTATACTCTCAATCTCGTTACCTGAAGCTTGAATAAAAAAATAAACGCAACAGACATCTGTCAATTTCGCCGGTCAAAGTAAAGGTTAAAGTTAAAGCTAAATTTAGCCTTAACTATAACTTTATCCTTAACTTTGACCACGCCTCTGGTGCAACCCACCCTTAAAAAATAATTTAATTCTAAATACGGCCCTGGACATATGGTTACGTTTCAAATAGTTATCCTAGATGTCGACAGATGGCGCTTTATGAGTACTATGATAATAAAACTATATAAGTACCGTTTTAGCTATTAAATGTATTGAAGACAAAGTGTATAACAATTTAAAGTATTCAAGTATGATAATTGCAATAAACTTATGCAAAATTAAACGCATTTACGTCTGTATTATCTTTCAAAGGTTTGGCAATCTAGTGTCAAGTAGTATAATTAACGCTGAAAGATGAAATGTTCTAGAACTTTTGTATTTAAATTACATTTAAAATTATTTACGGATGAAATGTGATGTTATTTATATTATCAGAACGTCTGTCTGAGTAACTTTGACATTTTAAAACACAATACTTCATCCTTTCCTTGTTAAAAACGCAGAAAACACCAATTTATTGGGAGTCTCGTGACGTGTGCACCTGACAAACGCCGAAAGTGTACTGACTTAAGCCCCGCCCACAATGATGACGTCAGGACCTAGTTGAAAATCACAGTGCACAGTTGCTTAGGCCAGCTCCTCTCTATTATAGCTTCATGGTAGATATTATGCGAAAGTCGATTGAAAAGGATAAAATTAAATTTACCAGTAGTAAATTAAAAAATAGCCATTAACTTTGTTATATCTACTGTTAAAAACATAGTACTATCAGAGAAGTATTCCTAGGCAGATGGGGGACCTACGTAGTTTGGTCGCGTTACGTCAAACCCAGCCGATAGATCACAAATAACATTAAATTGACATGACCCGACCAAATGACGTTGGTCTGTTAACTGTCTAGGAATTAATTTTCTCGATGGTACTTACATAGTACTTAATAACAATTAACAATAGATAACAACTTCATGAAATATTATAGCACAATATATAAAACTAAACAGGATTAATAATTATTAAAGGACTAACGTCGGCGCAAGAGCTGAGCAAAAGTGCGAAACCGAGTGGCCAGGGGTCGAGCGCCGGCACCGGTCGCCACCGGTGGACTCTACGGCGTAGACGATAAGCCCCATATCGCCGCGCGCGCGCCTGACCTCACCGCCGCGCCGCGCCGACAAATAATAAATATGTAACACTGATAAAGCCGTAGAAGCATTGACCGGCAAACATTTAGGGATTCTAAGCGTGCCTCGCGTCGCGGTCGGGGTGCTCACATCGAGTCGGTCCTGCGAGTGCATCGGGCAGCAGCTACCGGTGGTCGTCGGCTATTTCCTTATACGGTACTAAAACCTGGACTCGCAAGCGCCCCCCGTGCGGCGCTAAGACGAGCGAGAGAAATAACTAATAAGTCGAGGGTCGAATGAGGTACATACCTGCGTGCGGAGTGCGGGGGACGGTGCGGCGCGCTCCTCGTACAACAGTCGTGACGGGTGGCGCGCGGCGGACTGAGCCGGCGGGCAGCAGTCGCCGCGGCAGCAGCGGCCCCCGCCCGCGCCCCGCGCCCCGCCGTGCGTGCGCCCGCCGCCGCTGCGACAGCCGCCGGCCGCCGCCGCTGACATCAGCACATCAGCGCCTCACTCGCTGCCCGCCGCCGCCCGCCTCCCTGTATCTTTCACGCACACCACACACACGCGCGCCACTCACCTCCGTTTGACCCTCACGATCCAGTCGGGTTTACTTTGCAGCGAGCCACAAAGTCGACGAAAGGGAAAATTCGCTGGCCGATATATTTACCGGGTTCGTGCCTGTAATTTTTTTCCTGATTTCGAGTGACGCAGTTTATTATCAGCGGCGAGTGGCGACCGACCGTCGAGCGAGCATCTGCAGGAGACATAACATTATGATGATGAAAACATAGTTGGCAGTGTTCCTATTCTTGAGAGGGATTTGAACCCGCAGCTGTATGTTACCACAATACACGCGGCTGCCAACCGAATGCCCCATGATGTTAATACGGTGGATGTTGCTATAATAATAATAATTAATAAATACCTAATTATTTATTAGGTAGCTGTTCGTCCATCGTGCATTTAAAATAACTAAATAACTAATTTAATAAATACTTTTTGTTTTATCTTGAGGTTGGTAAAAATTTTACAATAATAATTGATACCGAATGATTAATGATGAAGAATCATAATAATTCATAACACTAAGCAACGTAACAAAACATCTAACGAAATTATAAACTTTTAGGACGCAGCTAGTGTAACAAAATAATATTTTTTGAATTTGCAACAGTCAAAAACTGAGGTATCTCATTCTCAACTAGGCGTGCACCTCCTACCTCATTGTCACTACTCACTATAAATCAGTATATATTATAAGTCTATGCTATAAATGGACATTTCAAAGGAGCATAAAACGCATGACATAGCAAGAACGTCAGCACTCAGCGAGTAATGTAGAGCTAAGGCACAGTAGAGTCGCGGAGTGGACGCTCACGACTCGCGAGTATTGTCGGAGGGGTCCGGGTTCGATACCCACGCTGAGGGCGTGTTTGTGTCGACCCTTCCTACACAGATGAACTACAGAAAAATAGGATTTGGTAAACTGTACATCGTATTTTATAGTACATTTACGTACACCTATAGACTGTAGTTGTTATTCACCTTCTTCTTATTAAATAAATACGTTTTCACTAAAAACTTTTATAATAAACGTAAGTATATCATTTTTTAATAAAATAAAATGAATCCAGTAATCTTCATTGTAACTTTTTAATAGAGAACGCGGCTATGGCCTACAGTAAAGTTGTTATGTACAGCTGTATCTAACCGAATATTAGATATACCATTAGCGGCTATTTAGTTTACGGGAGAGTGGGTTGCCGACTAGCCAGTCGTGAGACGAGATTACCAACGCCACAGAGCACGCAGGTGCACTGTTTAGCTGCAAAGGTGCTCTACATCCTGAACACTTTGAGCGTTGTTTGGCTAAAATTATAATTTTGATATTTTCATTTCCAAGAATGTAATGCGGTACTTAATGCTGTAGCTACACTCTTTGAAAAAATTTGAAAAATTGCTATTTTGTGATTACTAGGCAGGCGGCAGCCTAGCTGGTTATAAACACTATAAAAACGTTTCTTCACGTCGCGTTGCGTCTTGAATCAAGATTCTTAGCTAGTATATCCATCAAGATGGGTATAGCAAAGATTGCACCAGCCTCTTTAAAGGTATCCGCAACTGACGACAAAATGTGGGCAATTAAAGACCGCATAAAGTATCAACAATGAGAGCTTATTTGTATATGAGATTTCTATCGTTGCGCAAAGGAGAGTCATGGTCTGCCACAAATCTGCTGGCATCATAAAAGTATTGACTCTCAATTCTCAAAAGGGCCAACAATAAAGGTGCGTGCACATTGTGACGGGGCGCAGCGGGGTTGGCCGCATTTTTTAATTTTCATACAAGAATCACGCACTCGGTTATATGAAACTTTTAAGAAATAGTCTTTATAAACATATAATAAAACCGACTTCAAAATTGTACTAAAAAAAATCCCTATTTCAAAAACTACTAGGTACTACTACTATTTGGATGAAACTTACAGAATTCCCTAAGTTGAACAATACATTTGTACAACAAAAAAACCGGCCAAGTGCGAGTTGGACTCGCCCATGAAGGGTTCCGAAGCAGCAATAAGAATTATTTCTATGAAATTATAAGGTTTTTGATTTATTTTAATATTTAATTTTTGATATAATGAAAGTTAAATTAAGATTTATCATTTATGACGTATAAAAAAAACTACTGGCTAAATCTCGTTCAAACCAATTTTCGTTGGTAGTTTTTATAGTAATGTACATCGTATATTTTTTTTAGAATTATCATGCCACTTTAGAAGTTTGAGGAGGGGGACACACATTTTGCCACTTTGAAAGAGTCTCTCTCGCAAACTATCCAGGTTAGAAAAAAATGATATTAGAAACCTGAATATTATTTTTTAAGACCTATCCATAGATACCCCACACGCATAGGCCAGATGAAATTTTTTTTTTCATTTGTACCCATGGGAACCCCTAAAATTTTTAATAATTTTTCTATTTTTGTATCAAAATCTTAATGCGGTTCACAGACTACATCTACTTACCAAGTTTCAATAGTATAGCTCTTATAGTTTCGGAGAAAAGTGGCTGTGACATACGGACGGACAAACGGACAGACAGACAGACAGACAGACAGACAGACAGACAGACATGACGAATCTATAAGGGTTCCGTTTTTTGCCATTTTGGCTACGGAACCCTAAAAAAGAATTACTTTAATTTCCGGAGAAAGGCGAACACAAACATAATAAAAACATATAAATGCATAAGTACACTTTAAATTAAGGCTTTTAGCACATATTTTGTACAGATGATGTTAAAGACTAACATAATATTATACAAAAACTGGGCAGTTCAGGAAATATTACATACATATTATGTGATATGGGTCGAGTTGAATGATACCTTCCCTTTTTGAAGTCGGTAAAAAATTTAATGTTACCCGCCCTCTTGCGCCACGTCTCACTGTACCGACTGTACGTGAAGCCTAACTCTGCTAATCGTACACAAATGACATTAATCGCTTACCATCATACTCTGCTCGTTTAGCATTTCTCAAAAATTCAAAATGCTACTGCCCCGTACCATCTACGGAACTGGCTCGGGGCCAACGCGCTGCAGTAGCTCCGTACGCTCTTGGCTTCCAACTCAAAGCCGGCGGCGTCCGCTGCAGCCCCGCAAGAAATTATATTAGTTACTTTAAATGTTTCTCTACGTTTCTTTTTACGTGGTCACCATCAGACGCGCCGGTCTGGCTGGCGGCCAATGTTTGTCGCGAACATAATCTCCGCATGATTGGCCACTGAACCCGATTGGATTAAGGGGTTTCAGCGACAAGCGCAATGATAAGCTTCACAATTGGACGACGACCGTTTAAAATTCTCTATCATAATTCCCCTGGAATCTCAAAATGACGTCTTGACAAGAATTGAAAGCATCGTTTTTGAATATGATGGCTCAAAGGTCTCATTAAATGTATAATCATTATTATTTTTAACAAAAAATTAAAACCGACTTCCAAGGTAAAAACAATAATAACATTAATATGAACTAAAAAGTATTAAATAATTTCTACTATCTAATAGTGCCTTTTTCCGAATTCGGCTAAACCTCAACTATTTCTGTACTCAATCTTCATAATTTTGAAGTCGGTACCAGATAGCTGAAACTTCAGTCCTCTGACAGAATATTTGAAACTTTTGGAACTGGCACCGACTTCAAAATTATGAAGATTGAGTACAGAAATAGTTGAGGTTTAGCCGAATTCGGAAAAAGGCACTATTAGATAGTAGAAATTATTTAATACTTTTTAGTTCATATTAATGTTATTATTGTTTTTACCTTGGAAGTCGGTTTTAATTTTTTGTTAAAAATAATAATAATTTCACTCTTTTTAGTTACACTAGTAGATAAACCTTCGCGTATATTTTACCTAAGTATCTTATTACAATTTATTAAGAGTCACAACTCACACTCACAAAATAATATATTATCAGTGAAGTGAACATATTGTGCTAAGTAATTTAACAAGCGTAGCACGTAATTTAACAATTTAGCGTAGCTACTCATAATATTTAATATTATCATAATTATTGACAGCTGTTCTTGTAATAAAGAATTCAAATCGATACTTAGTGCGCCATCTATTGATTAATAAGTATAACTAATTAAAAAGACTTAATAACTTTGTTTTGTTTAAATGCTCTTTTTAAAATAACTTTATTTCAATTCTATTTGTCTATTTAAATTTTATAAAGTAGTTAATAAAGTATTCGATCTGTATGTAAAGTAGTTAGTAAAGGATTCGATCTGTCGTCTGCCGCCATGCGCCGCGCGGCGGCGACGCCGTCGCCTCTACGGCGCCGACCGCCGTCATGTATTAAATAAACAGGTGTTGTTATACAGTAAGTACATAATTATTATTATTAGTATATCCATACCTATGCCTTGTACTATTATCTAGTCTGTGCCATGAGACATTGGTGACCTTAACACGACGTGGTAATGATGATGATGACGATGATGATGATGATGATTATGATGATGAATATAAATTGCATAGTAGCATATGCCTTCTGTTCTTAAAACAACGCCGAAACTCCCAAACGTGTATCTATATGGAGTCAGGAGTTCTCTCAGCATCTTCGAAACCATGGTATACCTTGACCCAATATTTGACTTTTTGGTAGCATATTCTTAGTACGCTTCACATAAAACCAAAATCACCATATGTTTCCATATAAATTTCGAGGAGTTCCCTCGATTACTCATGGATCCCATCATCAGGTCACCACTTTTGTGAACATGGTACCAAATTGGAGTGAAACCTAATACAACAAAACAAAAATTTCGAAAATCGGTTCACAAACGGCGGAGTAATCGTTGAACATACAAAAATAAAAAAAAAAAAAAAAAAAAAAAAAAAAATATCCACAGCCGAACATATAACCTCCTCGTTTTTTGGAAGTCGGTTAATAAAGAAGTATGAAGACTGAAGAGCAAAACCATGTAGTCATTAGAAATATTCCATATCTCGAATCTGCCAAGTTTACCTGTTTGCAGATTCGAGTAGAAAAAAACTGGCCAAGTGCGACTTGGACTCGCCACTGAAGGGTTCCCCTTCAGTGGCGAGTCCAAGTCGCAATAAGGTTTATTTCTATAAAATTAACAGGTTTTTGATTTATTTTTATATTTTAGTTGATTTAATGAAAGTTAAAGTTCACCATTTATGACGTATAAAAAAAACTACTTAATAAATCTCGTTCAAACCAATTTTCGTTGGTAGTTTTTATAGTAATGTACATCATATATTTTTTTTAGAATTATAATGCCCCTACTTTAGAAGTTAGAGGGGGGGCACACATTTTACCACTTTGGAAGAATCTCTCTCGCAAACTATTCAGATTAGAAGAAAATAATATTAGAAACCTCAATATGATTTTTGAAGACCTATCCATAGATACCCTATACGCGTAGGTTAGACGAACGACGTTTTTTTTTTGTTGTACCTATGGGGACCCCTAAAATTTTTAATGATTTTTCCATTTTTGTATCAAAATTTTAATGCGGTTCACATACTATATCTACTTATCAAGTTTCAATAGTATAGCTCTTATAGTTTCGGAGAAAAGTGGCTGTGATATATTGACGGACAGACAGACAGACAGACAGACATGACAAATCTATAAGGGTTCCGTTTTTTGCCATTTTGGCTACGGAACCCCAAAAACCGGCCAAGTGCGTGTCGGGCCACGCGCAATATAGGGTTCCGCAGTACTGCAGTTTTTTTTTTAATTTTTGTATGGTCAATGAATGTACATTTATAACATGTTTTACTTTTATACTACTAACAACATCACATTAGTTACTTTCAAAGACATTTGAGCGAAAAGTTCCTTTATACTTCGCCGAATACATTTTTTTTTAGTTTGTTGACTATTACTCTATAGTCTATAACTTATGAATTTTTCTTAGCCGTGATAGTTTTCCTTGAGCATATTTCCTACTCCCGTTAATTTTTTCACATTTCCAGAAGCAACCGTTTAGCTGGTAGAAGGGGAGGACACTGGACTGTAACGATTTTTTCCACTTTAAGACTTAATATTTCACAAACGGATCCCTAAATAGGAAAATGATCTATGAATACTCATAATATTTTTTTTTAAAATCTATCCAACGACACTGCACACGATGGGGTGAACGCGAAAATTCATCCCCGCTCATTGAGATGTCCCCGCTTGATGTGTAGGGAAGGTACCATAAAAAAATATTTTATTAAGATTTCATGTACCATTTTATCGTCATAATTATAGTTTGTGCGTTATAAGATGATATGGGTGACACTTATCATATTCCTTGCTACGGATTTTTTTACAAGAAAACAAAAAATCAAAAAAAAATAATAAATTATATTCCATCTACAAAAACAAATGTTTCCTATAACTGTAAATGAATAAAAATGAAAAGTTGCTAAATGCTAACTTATTAATATAAAATTATAAATATTAACATTGAAATAGGAGTATGAAATTATTGATACTAAAATATTTGAAAAATGTCAGATGCATGAAACGGAACTTATGCCGATAGAGATTGACACTGTTAAATCGAAATCAAATCGATAATTATTATTTTTAACAAAAAATTAAAACCGACTTCCAAGGTAAAAACAATATTAATAGCATCCTTATAATATAAACTAAAAAGTATTAAATAATTTTTCCTATCTAATATGTAGTGCCTTTTCCCGAATTCGGCTAAACCTCAACTATTTCTGTACTCAATCTTCATCATTTTGAAATTAATTAAAAAACATTAGGAAAAATTATTTAATACTTTTTAGTTCATATTATAAGGATGCTGTTAATATTGTTTTTACCTTGGAAGTCAATTTTAATTTTTTGTTAAAAATAATAATTTCACTCTTTTTAGTTACCTAGTAGGTAAACTGTTAGTGCCAATTCAAATTGTATAAAAAAATAGTTTCATATTGTCTTCACTAGATGTCACTGAGGCGCTCCTGTATCGCGCTATCGCTTGTACGTAGAAGTTTTATATAGGAAGTTGTAACTTGTAACAAGATTTATCTTGTGTTGTTGAAAGTTTGTAAGCAACTGACGTCTGTCAACCCAACAGTGAGCTTGGTGTGAGCACTGAGCAGTGAGCATTGAATTGACAACATAAATCATAATATTGAGTGGTAATTGATCTCGTATAATTGTTATTAAGTTGACCTCCGTCATAGTCCGCGAATTTATAAGTGGTCGTCGGTGGTACTGCGTATATTCTACGTATCTTATTACAATTTGTTAAGACTGTTAAGAGTCATACGGCATACCCCAAGGCCCAAATATCAGGTAGATAGATAAACTTAAACAATACATTTAAAAAAAATCTAAGTGAACACGTGCTGCAAAATGCTTGCAGCGCGGCATCACAATAGACATAACTACCAGTACTTCGACTGCTAAGAGACGGACGAGTATTAATATCTGTCGTTTCTTTCGGGTTTCGCCAGGATAAGTTAAAGGCTGGCGCGCTGGCTGGTATAATTTATTTTAAAAAATAAGATTTTGAAATTGAATTCTGACAGTTTTCTTTGCATGTGCCAAAATATAAACAACAACTAAATTTGTAGGTTACGACACTAGCGACGACTTTTGTCATAATACGTCAAACTTAAAAAAATTACATCAGTTCTAAGTCGGCATACTTTATCATTCTGTCTACTCTGGCGGCATGCCGCATGCCCTGACATTCCGGTTAGAACTTGAATACGATGTTTACGCACGCGTCGCAGCACGACGCCGCGCGCCGCGCGGCGACGCCGTTGCCTCAGCGGCGCCGACCGCCGTGTATATTAAACAGCCTATAATAATTGGTGTTGTTATGTACATAATTATTATTATTGTATCCATACCTATGCCTTGTACTATTATCTATTTTGTGCCATGAGACATTGGTGACCTTAACACGACGTGGTAATGATGATGATGACGATGATGATGATGATGAATTTGAATTGCATGGTAGCATATGCTTTCTATTCTTAAAACAACACCGAAACTCCCAAACGTGTATCTATAAAGAGTCAGGAGTTCTCTCAGCATCTTCGAAACCATGGTATACCTTGACCCAATATTTGGCTTTTTGGTAGCATATTCTTAGTACACTTCACATAAAACCAAAATCACCATATGTTTCCATATAAATTACGAGGAGTTCCCTCGATTACTCCTGGATCCCATCATCAGGTCACCACTTTTGTGAACATGGTACCAAATTGGAGTGAAACCTAATACAACAAAACAAAAATTTCGAAAATCAGTTCACAAACGGCGGAGTAATCGTTGAACATACAAAAATAAAAAAAATAAAAATATCCACAGCCGAACATATAACCTCCTCGTTTCTTGGAAGTCGGTTAAAAAGGGCGGCCATCTTAAATCGAAGGCGCCACTCTGAAACGTCAGTACGAAATCGATAGTTTCGATTGCAATTCCTTTACGAAGTGATTCGATATTTTTAAATTATCGATTAAAATTTTTGGGTAACTTCCCTACTATTGTCAATTATAATGTGTCACCCATATCATCTTAAAATGCACAAACTATAATATGCGTATTCATACCAAATTACAGCTTTGTAGGTCCTCCCCTATTACCCTATTCCCTCTTAAAAGGCCGTCAACGCACCTGCAGCTCTTCTGATGCTGCGAGTGTCCATGGGCGACGGCAGTTGCTTTCCATCAGGTGACCCGTTTGCTCCTTTGCCCCCTTATTTCATAAAAAAATAAGAAACAAATGTCACTTTCTAAAGTTTTTATAAAAAAATCAATAAAAATGTGACTTCTGTGTGAAATCTGGGGGCACGGCAGTGCCCCAGCCAAGCTTTTTAGCAAAGGCACGGCCGTACCATACTTTTCTCGAAGCGGTTCGCGGCTATTTCACACCCCCTTTATCTTCAATGTTAACAAAGCTAGGGATTTAAAATTTCGGTCACTAGGAGCAAGTGTTAAAACTAGCTTAACCTCCAAAAAACATGAAATTTCGATTAATAGTTTAGTAGTTACGGATGGTCAAAGTTACTACATTTTGTCACTGACTGACAGATCATCAAAATTCTAAGGTACTTCTAGCAGACTTAGAACCTTGAAATTTGGTACCCGGATAGGTCTTTATTCACAATGAAAGGAAAAATTATGAAACCGGCCAAGTGCGAGTCGGACTGGCATACATAGGGCTCCGTACTGTAAATTTGTATGGGAGACTTAAATAATTAGTTTATTTAATTTTTATTATTAATTATTAAAGTTAACATACAATTGAGCGTTTTCTGAAATTTTCAAAAACCTTAGTGTTACCTTTATGGATATAGAGCAAAAAAAAGAAAAAAAATCGTGTTTGTTGTATGAGGCCCCCAAGATACATTATTTGTGAAAATCGCAACTATTTAGCTATTGCGGTTCTCGAGATCCAGCCTGGTGAGTGGTGAAATACGGATGTACGACGGACAGACAGCGAAGACGTATTAATAATAGGGCCCCGTTTTCATCCTTTGGGCAGGGAAACCTAAACACTGAAATTGAAAAATAATATGATAATAATACTTAAATAAAATAAAATATTTTTATGTTTGTAACTTTTCAAGAACAGTATGAGTTTCGACTGCATATTTGTTTGACATACAAAAGGCTTTAAGTTATGTAAGTACTTAATGAAATGGTATTAATTAAATAAAAAATAATATTAACAACGTTAATAATGAAACAATAATTAAATTCGATTTAAATATAAATATAATCAGTACTGCAATATTCACCCCTTACTTGCTCGATATAATACGGGAGTTTTAAGTTATTACATGAAATAAAGTGTGCTCCTTTCCTGTGAGGAACGTCGAGACGCGACGCTTACATCAGTGCTGCTATGTATTCAACGGTAATGCTAAAAATGTCCACTTTCAAGTGTTAAAGCTTAAGAGTCAATTATAATATAAATATAAGAATATTATAATCAACTGAGAACTCAGAAGTATTTACGTTACGTTGTCCACCTATAATAATAGAACTAACGAAGCCTCAAAGAAAAAATATAAAGGAGATAGGGAATGGGTGCTAAGCTTAGTACAGAAAAGTTATAACGTGACCTGAAAAGAAAAGAAAAACAACCCTAAAAAAAGTGAAATCCCACCAAAACATGAAATGTAAAAGGAGCCAAGCAAAATATTGCATAGCTATTCAATAATTTTGTGGTAAAAAGTTTTCAGATCACATTCAAGCCAAGCCTTCAACTTATTTTGTAATTTAAATCAACATTCAGTAAATGTATCAATAGATTTCTTTATTTTATAATTATTATAGTGGCTTGGCAATGAGCACAATAGAAACAAATATAAAACTGCATATTCGGAGGAGTTGCATAGTGGATAGTACCCAATAAATCCAATTATGTAGTAGCTGATTATTTCTCTAGTGCTCATTGCCAAGCCACTATGATAATTATAAAATAAAGAAATATTTTGATACATTTACTGAATGTTGATTTAAATTACAAAATAAGTTGAAGGCTTCGCTTGAATCTGATCTGAAAACTTTTTACGACAAAATTATTGAATAGCTATGCAATATTTTGCTTGGCTCCTTTTACATTTCATGTTTTGGTGGGATAAAGTATTTTAAATATATTTCGCGGGAATGGTATTGCAAAATAAATAGATGTGCATATAAATTTATGTAGTAAATAGTAATAGTATGAAATTAGCTAATTAATGTCGATTGTTTTTTTGTATGGGAAACGAACCACCTTAAGAAGCCGGGGTACCCTCGAAATTCTCATACATACGTAATACGAAAATCATTTTGTCATACGAAAATATTTAACATGTTTGAGTTATTTTTCAGCTTAAAATAGTAATTACCTAGGTTCCTGCACAAAAATTTACTTCAAAATATTTAAACACAAAAAAAAGAGTAAAACACTAAAAAATATATAAATAAATAGTAAATTTACTACAAAATATTTAAACTGTAAAAAAGATTTTTTAGTTTTTAAACATTTTGAAGTAAATTTTTGTGCAGGAACCTAGGTAATTACTAATTACCTACTATTTTAAGCTGAAAAATAACTCAAGCATGTTAAATATTTTCGTATGACAAAATGATTTTGGTATTACGTACTAGCTGTCCTGGCAAACGTTGTTTTGCCCATATTATTTTATTGAAGTGACTAAAATATAAGTAGGTATGGTGCCATAGTCGTCCGACCTGGCTCTCTTAAGAGCCCGGGTTACACTCGAAATTCTCATACATACGTAATACCAAAATCATTTTGTCATACGAAAGTACTTAACATGTTTGAGTTATTTTTCAGCTTAAAATAGTAATTACCTAGGTTCCTGAACAAAAATTAACTTCAAAATATTTAAACACTAAAAAAAATTTTTTTGTGTATGAATTTTTTTACTATATTTACTACTTAATATTTAAACACTAAAAAATAGAGCAAAACACTAAAAAATATATACATAAATATTAAATTTACTACAAAATATTTCAACTCTAAAAAATATTTTTTAGTATTTAAATATTTTGTAGTAAATTTACTATTTATTTATATATTTTTTAGTGTTTTACTCTTTTTTTTGTGTTTAAATATTTTGAAGTTAATTTTTGTTCAGGAACCTAGGTAATTACTATTATAAGCTGAAAAATAACCCAAACATCTTAAATACTTCCGTATGACAAAATTATTTTGGTATTACGTATGTATGAGAATTTCGAGGGTAACCCGGGCTCTTAAGCGTTTTCAAATATTTAAGAAAATAATTGAATGCGCCAATACGACAGTTGAATAAAAGAAGATGACGAAAATTGAAGATGAAAGTGCACAGTGTGGAGTGTGGACACTGGACATAGCTAATAATTTAGTTAAAGATCTAAATTCCCCTCTCGCACACACACCCCCGCCTTGATGACGCCCACTTCGCAACGGGCCGTGCAGTAGACATCGTAATATTTTAATTTCGCCATAACTTCAAAACCAAACGTCCAATTTTAGTCATTCAAAGACCAAATATTTTTTACATAAACTGTCCTTAGTGATGAAATAATTTATTTTGATAAGAATTAATAGCACGAGTAAAATAAACGCGTTTAAAGTCCGTTAAAGTTGTAGTCCGAAAAATTCAAGATTTTTTAAATAAAAAAATGTTTGGTGTGCCTCACTCCTCCACTCGACATAGATAGGTAGGTATAGTGCAGGGGTCACCAATTGTGACGTTATCAGCGTGAAGGGACCTTATTGTCGGTATTGAGTTATTAGTATCTCCATAATCTACATTTAATAGGCTATCGAACCATGTAAATAACATGCGTGTAGGTCTGGAAAATATTAAAAAAAAAAATGTTTAAACTCGAAAGTCGTAAAAGGTGATATTGAGAAAATCGCATTCAAACTTCGACATCCTAAAAAAGTATGTTATTGTAGGAAGTTACATAGATATCATGTTTTTTGAGAAGTACGTTATATGGTCTTTTAGAATTTAACTTCAATTATATAATTTTATAACTCTATTCCTGTTGTTTACCACGCCAAAGTGTATGATGTAATGAAAATGCCGAAGGTGGTTTTTTCTAAATATTTCACTTATAGTATGTTTTCTATTGGATTTTATAAAAGAATAATATAAAATGATCAGTTTTTATTAAATAGAGACGTCTTCGATATTAAACAACATTGTTTATTGTATTAAAAAAAATTGAAGAAATAAACATTGTGCTTCTACTAATCTTATTAATCTGTAAAAATCAACAAAAATATATATTTACTACACTTAAACATAGTCAAATGAGATCAAACATATAAATTTTTATTTAAAAAGTAACTTTTTTCTGTCTTAAAATTCAAGGTAAAGTTAAATAAAAAGCTGGTACAAACACTTAACACTTTTTAAAAGGGACCTTATGGTCGGTGATTAAAAGTCTAGTAATATCACATAAAAATAAATATAGATTTTTATTAACATTGAAGTTCTTATTTTTTAAATAACTTTAATTATCCTTTAGTAACAAGACGTGTACCAAAAACATGTTATTTCTCATAGTTACCATAGAAGTATTCATAAATATTAAAAGGGACCTTAATGTCGGTCGTTACATTTTTAGTACCTAATAAAGTTTTTTTTTTTTTATGAAATAAGGGGGCAAACGAGCAAACGGGTCACCTGATGGAAAGCAACTTCCGTCGTCCATAGACACTCGCAGCATCAGAAGAGCTGCAGGTGCGTTGCCGGCCTTTTAAGAGGGAATAGAGTAATAGGGGTGGGTAGGGATGGGAAGGGAAGGGAATAGGGGAGGGTAGGGAAGGGAATAGGGTAGGGGATTGGGCCTCCGGTAAACTCACTCACTCGGCGAAACACAGCGCAAGCGCTGTTTCACGCCGGTTTTCTGTGAGAACGTGTTATTTCTCCGGTCGAGCCGGCCCATTCGTGCCGAAGCATGGCTCTCCCACGTATAAAAAGTCAAAATAAGATACAAAAATACTATTAATTTCGTAGTTGTAACATTATTTTTGATTTTTATTTTATTTTTTCATTAATTCATTTAAATATTTATTTAATTATATTTTTCGTTATTAAATTTATGATATTTAATATTTCTGAGATTTCTTTATAAAAATAAAGGAACCTCAGACTTGGTACGACTTTGTCTAGATTTCATCACTTTTTAGGGTTTCGTAGTCAACAAGGAACCCTTATTAGAGATAAACAAGCAGCTCCATCGAGATTCGAGACTTGGCTAGTTTTTTTACAGAATGTTTTTGGTGGGATTTCACTTCTTTTTATAGAAACGTGGGCATATTGATTATTAAGCTGAGCCGTAAGTAGTGGGTTTCATCATATCGCTCGTGTAGGATTATGCGCTCGTGTAAACGTCACCATCAGCATCATACGGCTCCGTGGTCTAGTGGCTTAGTGCGTGGCTCTTGACTCGGAGGTCGTGAGTTAGATTCCCTCGTTGGAAACGTATTATTTCCAAGTTTGGTTAGGACAATACAGGTTGATCACTTTGATCAGGATTAAATTGAAATTAAAATTTAAAGGGTGCTCCCATACAAAAAAACCTAATTTCGGGTATGATTTGCACTTGGCTAATTTTTATGGTTTTCCCTATAAAATATAAATGGCCATTAAACCCTAAACTCTGTGCTAAATTTCAGCTCTCTGAGTTTAAAGGAAGTACTAGTTCTATTTTGATGATCTTGAGTGAGTGAGTGAGTGTCATAAATGAGAAACTTTGCTTTAGCTTAACTTCGGAACTTAATGACCTCTAGAGGTCCTCAAATAGGGACCTAAAATGCGGTGAAATGGTTCCTGTAAATGATTGTACTGCAGTGTTTGCTTCGCGCTCTACTTGGCGGGGGCAGTGCCGTGCCCCCAGATATTCTAATCAATGTTGCCGATTTTCAGCTTGGTGCAAATTACTAGTAGTATAACAGTAGATACCGTGCCGAAAGAAAGCCGCAATCGACTCTCGACTGCAGCATCGACAATAAGGTCCCTTTTTTACTAAACTTTAAGATATATTTTAACCTATAAAAAATCGTTTTTAAAACCTGTGTCTTTGTCATATCAAAATTTAGAGTCCGTTTATTAATATGGAGCAAAAAAAGAAAAAATGATTTTTTCGACACTTTACTTTAAATGCGATTATCTCGGAAACTAAAACCCTCCATAAGGTCCCTTTCCCAGATAACGTCACAATTAGTTTCGCTCGGGGTCCGTTTTAAGATATGAAATGACCTTTGCGGTTCACACATTAAAAAAAATATATGTATTAAACAAAGGTATTCATTTAGATATCAATGAGAAAAGTAACCATTTTCGTAGCTCAATATCTCTCTGAAGCTTGGAGTGAAATTGGTGCAAGCTACAGCTATATTGACATTAAATCCTGGAGATGTTGAAGTCCTAACATGAACGAAGATCATCTTCGAACATGCTTGGTCCGCACACAATGGGTTGGCGCGGCGGTCCGGATGCGGACCGCGGTCCGCCATTTGGTGACCCCTGGTATAGTGTGTCGCGGACTTTTTTGTAGATATTTAAAAGATCTACAACTAATTTAGAACATTTTATAATTCTATCTTTTATAGTTTAGGCAGCGTACGCAAAATATAGTACATTCCTCCCCAAGGGAGGAAAGTATGACATTTCAACACGCGCGATATTGACAAAAGCGTCGGTTGAAGTGTCATACTATCCTCCCGTGGCGCGTATAGAACTTTTCATCATACAAGGGACCGAAAGTTTAATGATAATTGATATCGTACTATGATATTCTATTATAAAAAAAGGACATCGTATATAAGACAAACGAATGTGTTCATAATCATCTCGTTATGGGGTCCGCGGCTCCGGTGGGGGGTTGGGGGGGCTGACGAAATGAAACAACAAATTAATAGATTTTAATTGAACAATGTTGTTTTTAAAGTACCATTTTGTGTAAAACGTAGTGATTATATTCTCTCTGGTAGAAGGTTGTACTAATTGTAGTTGCTTGTAGTGCTTTATTTGAAGTGACTTAAGTATGGCACCATGGCAATGCTCATCTCTGTCCCGACTCAAATATAAGGTATATTATATCAGCTCTCCCCCGCTTTTCCTGGCTGCTGGCCTATAGGTATATAAAATAACTAAGTTGGTAGCCGCGTCCTCAACCCAACAACTCTACAATTATATCAATATTATAAAATTGCCGCGTGTAGTGGTATTAATTTTATGGGTTTGAATTATATCATAGGGTTTGAAATAACAACTTCACGGTTGCCATGGTAATGAGTTATTTCAAATAGGTAGCGGGAAGAAAATTTTAAACTGTCAGTTGTGAGCAGTCTGAAGGAAATGTGCATCTTTCTTCCCGCAAACAAGGGAAGAAAATCAAACTTTCGGTCCTGGTATGATGAAAAGTAACTTTTCTGGTTGATTTTTTACACCAAAACTCATATATCTTACGTAAACCTATTTTTTCCAAAATAAAATTTAGCCTATGTTACTCGTGGATAATGTAGCTTTTGAATGGTGAAAGAATTTTTAATATCGGTCCAGTAGTTTTTGAGCCTATTCATTACAATTATACAAACAAAGTTTTCCTCTTCATAATATTAGTAAGTATAGATGTATGAGAATTTCGAGAGTACCCCGGCCCCGTCTTTAAAATTGCATTAATAGTTATTGTTATTACGACTACTACTTATTTAAATAATTTTTAAGTTCTTATTATTATTTTCAGAGATCGAGATGTATGACTGTGCACAGTGTGGTCAGTGGTGGTGTGACGGTGCACCGTAAGTCCACACTCCACATAATGCCATCTAGTGTCAATATACCATACGTGGATAGTCCAGTTGTAGTGAAGTAAAACTGTAAGTAGGTACTTGTATAAATAATAATACTATGTCCCTCATCTACACTCCATACTCTATAGTTTGTTCGTTCTAAGATGATATGGGTGACAGTTCTCATATTCCTTGCTACGGATTTTTTTTACAAGAAAACAAAAAAAATCAGAATGTAATAAATTATATTCCATCCACAAAAATAAATGTTTCCTGTAATTGTAAATGAATAAAAATGAAAAGTTGCTAAATGCTAACTTATTGATATAAAATTATAAATATTAACTTTGAAATAGGAGTATAAAATTATTGTTACGAAAATATTTGAAAAATGTCAGATGCATGAAACGGAACTTATGTCAATAGAGATTGACACAGTTGAATCGAAATCAAATCGATAAAAAAAGGCGGCCATCTTAAATCGCCGGCGTCACTCTGAAACATCAGTACGAAATCGATAATTTCGATTGCAATTCCTTTACGAGGTGATTCGATATTTTTAAATTATTCGATTAATTTTTTTAGGTAACTTCCCTACTATTGTCAATTATAATGTGTCACGCATATCAAAGAGGATGTAAACTGTATACTACGTAACAAGAGGTCGGACTTAGAAGAAAAAAAATAAACATCCGTTATTTTTTTAATTTGAAACTGAAGTTAAAATTTTTAAGTGCAAAACCTTTCACTCTAAACATACCAAAAATAAAAAAAAATAAAATAAAAAATAAATAAGCTCAAATAAATGTTTTATTTCAATAAAAATTATTGTACACAGCTAAATAAATAGGCTAATAAGGTAAATTAAACAATAAAACAGATTTAATCCACAAGCTTTTGTTGATTTCTATTACTAAATATTATAATATTACAGTACAGTTTTATGTATTTTATTTATAAATATAATAGAATAGCTGTCTATGCTACTCTACTAACTACTTGATTGGCTTACACAGTAAACTCTATATAGGGAGGGGATTAAAGCTGCGCGTCCACCAGGTTAGAATCGGGGCGTACGGTGCGGACTGCGCGTCGTGTCGTCATATATATTTTGTTAGGCGCAGAATGACGTTCCAGTACTTCTAGTGCAGTTCACAGTAGTCAGTACCATACATACAAAGCAACAAATCCGTCCGCTGCATACCTACGCAGTATGCTCCGATCCCGATCCAGTAGACGCGCACCTTTATACAAGTAACACACTTAAGTATCATTACTTTGTTTTGTTACACCCTGTATACGACAGCTGAAATCTATCGCGTGGGCTCAGGCCAGCTGCATACCACCTCACGTCTTGATCAGAGGATTTTTCCTTGGTGGCCGTACCACTCATAATCCCATACCTTCCTTCTCCAGCTATTGCTTGCAGACTAAAATGTTGCAAACTAGTATAGGGACCTAAAAATCTGAAATTAATGAAACATTTTTCACACAACACTACATTTCCATACAGTTTACATAAATTATTAAGTATACTTATCAACCTTATGTATTATTACAATAAAACAATATACACATTTTAACATTTTCCAAATTAACTGCATACTGATATACATTATAATATTTTCTATGAAATAATAATCTATCTTTTTCATATTAATATAGTTTATGTTGTAAATTATTGTACAAATATGCAAATAATACTGCGACATACTTTGTATTAGAACATGGTATGACATAGTTATGTTTTGCTTCAATTTATCAATTTACGGTTACATTTACATTTTACAATGGCTTACCTTTCGTTTTTCATTAATTAATCCACTCAATTTACAATTTTTGTATGAGTTGCTACAAAATAATTTTCACAAAATGAAAATCGAACTTTGAATTTTAAACTCCTTCTTCGTCTTTTTTCTCATGTAGTTTGTATTCTCTATGGTCTTTTTTATCAGCCAATCACAGTCGACCTTGCACAGATTATCTGATTGGGTACAGTTGCTACGTTTAAATTTGGAACCCAATTTTTTTTTGTTCGGGAATTTCGTCCACCTGACGCATATCATCATAAAACGAACAAACTATAGTCGTAAAAAACTCGGCGCATTGCGCTGCATAACTATGATGCAGTAGTGTACCAATAGATGTCACTTTGCTTGTACAAGTGAAGTAGACGTATCTATAGACCGCGCCACAAAGGAAGTCCGGCAGAAAAACTGAGAAATATTGGAACTTGGAAGTATATTAATAATTTGACATCAGATTTTGGTAGACCTCAGTTTACTCAATATTCCCCTCTATTATTTAAAACTCTACATAATATACTTGAAAGCGCCTTTAAGGTAAAACAAATATATAATATTCTATTAGGTAATTAAAGTATAAACAGTTCAACAACGCGATTGCAGCGCCGCGTCAGCGAGTGAGCGAGACTCGTTTTGTGCATCATGCATGCTTTGTGTCGCCGACTCTTCCTAACCCGAAAGTTTGTTCAAAAAATAAAAATGCACAATATTATGTAGGTACTATCAGAGAAACTGATTACTATGCAGATGGAGAACCCCACCCAAGTAAAATTTACTAATTTGGTAAGTCAAACCCAGCCGGCAGCCGACCGATCACAGTTGTAACTTGCAGAGCTCATTGATTTGACATAACCCGACCAAATGACGAAGGTCTGTAAACTGCCTATGAATCAATTTCAATTCGTTGATAAATTATTTGAGAAAGAAAAGTTTGTCTATTTCTGAGTCAAGAATTATTATTATTCAATTTTAGGCTTTAATAAAGTATTAGCGTCGCGTCTGTAAATCTAATAAGAAGTGTAATAAAATATTATGCAGTTTATGTTGATGGATATCAGCCCTCCCCACCCAGAGTCCAGGGTTCCAAAGTTCAGATTTCAGAGTTTCAGACTCCAGACTTGATTGACTAACCCTGGACTATGGAGGGTAGATGGAGGAGAACTATCTTCTAAGGGGGATATTTGAAAAAGTGTCCAGCTGTACGCAGTAAAAACAGTTGAACTGGCGCTAGCTGCAGCAAAGGGTATGGAATGATCCATGAATGTAGCCGTTGGTGACAAAATACTTAATAAATAAATAATAAATAAATAAAATAAATAACAAAATAAATAATACCAATATATTTTAAAAAATATAACCTAAAATAGCTGAAATAAAAGCTGCTAAATGATTTAAAATTTACCCTGTTGCTACTGTAGCGCTACCTTAATTTAACCATAATTTAACGCATTTCAACGGACACTTGTTACATACAGAGATAGTTCTCCTCCATCTACACTCCATACCCTGGACGTAAAATTAAGTAAGCTTCTCCTTGTATATTAATAAAAGGTTGTAAGCTGTTAACCCATTCAGTGCCACCAACGCACCATATGCGTTGAGGTACCTTTGATATTTTTCCCGGTTTTTCTTTAAAATGGCTATATTCAGTTTTAATCTTTGGCCTCATTAGCTACTGGAGATGTATTTTACATGTGGTGACACTGTCGGTTTTTGGTCTGGACTTCCCCTCTTTTCTTGACAGCGAAAAAACCGTTAGCCCAAATACTGCCTGATTTCAATTCAACATATTTTCAGTTTTATTGAATTAGAGTGAGAAGTTTTTGACTAAGAACATAAAAGTAAGCAATATATTTAGGTATATTACAATTTTTATTCTATTCATGGTATATTTTATGAATAAAATTACCATAACGCAAATGGTGCGTTCAATGGCATTTTAACGGCGAATTTTGTTGGATGGTTTCATGCATGACGCAACACTATGTTCAAATTAGTAAATTTTACCAACCATTCGTTGTATTTATAATTAAATTGATACAAAATCTTTTACTAGCTGACCAGTTGTATTTTTCAATATTTAAGAAAAAAAATATTTCAAATAAGTAAGGATTTTATTTGTTTTATAAGGATTTTTATTTCAATTTTCAGTTTTTTTTTCAAAGAATGAAGGGGAGAAAGGACTTTGAATTATCATAGCTTGATAAGCGGTTAACTGTATGTAGAAAAAAACCTACCTGTATTTAAAAATTATTCAGCTACCCACTATCTTGCATAACACAGTTCAATTAAAACAAAAGCGTCAACGTAAGTGGTGCGTTGAATGGCACTTGTGATTGGATTTGTCTCACCAGTGCCACCAACGCAATTGGTGCGTTTATCGTATTTAGAGAGGTTTTCGTTATTTATTGCATTATTTAATATATAAAATACGTTATACAATGTATTTTAAGTTATAAAAAACAAAAAAATCAAGTGGCACCACCGGTATGTTACAGGTGAATTGGTGGCATTGAATGGGTTAAAGTGTCGGAAGTTCAAAACTGCTCAGGAGTTAAGACTGTCAGGAATCAGGATTCTGAAACTCTGAAAGTGCTATTTAGCTAGGTAAGTAGCTATACTAATGTTATCGAATGCTATACTGTCAACTCATTTCGCGTTTAAAACGTGCAATGTCAAATGTGACATCTGAGTTCTGACATTTTACATTTTCATACAAGCGATTTCATTGGTGGAATTTTCTATTGATTGAATATCGATTTGATTTTACGTCTTGTTCTTGAAATTTGAAGTTTGAACTACCTACCTACTATGTGCTAACTTATTTAATATTTTAACTGCAAAATGCAAATACCCACAATTGCTAAAACTAAAAGAACCTTCTTTATTTCCAGTAAGCTGAAAAGTTGTTTATCATTATACTTTGTGTTATTATTTTTGACTTTTGACTGCAGTTGTGAATAAACCAAAATGAATGTAAAGGTAACAACATTCACAAATCCATTTTCGTTCTTTTGTGTCTCTGACAATAATTACTTTGTAAATGAGACGTATGAACCAGAAGATGCTGAAGAATCAAAAACCAAAGGTGTTCAAAAAAATTGTATGTCAGATGTTAATCACGGCCAAGTAAGTTTGATTTGATTCCATTGCTTTAAATGTAATATCAATAACAGATCCAATTTCAATAAGTATTTTCCTTAGTATGTTTTAGTGATGTGGAAAAATAAGTGGAGTCGAGGTATTGTAAGCATGCAGACACAATATTTGATTTGGTTAGTAGATTATGGAATATATATACGACCAAATGATAAAACTGTCCTAATAGATCTGCCATCTGAGTATAAAAAGTATCCATCAAAAGTATTTGAGGCAAGTGTTCATGGTGTGGTTCCCATGGATAAGGTAATAACTAATGATAATTATTACTTCAGCAGTTTATGTAGAATATTTATCACATAATATAATAAAATATTATTGTATTGCAGATCTTATGTGTAGAAGACTGCAATGTAGCCAGTAAAAGAAGAACTCACTGGACTCAAGGATCTGTAGAACGGGCTCGGTCACTTCTAAATAATGCTATTAAAACTGTGTTCCATCCCATTGCCATTTTAACAACCAAGTGCAATGAGATTGTAAGTTTACTCAATATTCATAATAATTAAAAGATCTACAATGCTTGTATCTAAGTAAAATATTGTACCTTTTCTATAAAAATATTTTTTAACATTTTAAGGGGGTACCTAGTAGATGATTCAAGTAGTAAGTATATGAATATATTCATTTTAAATTTGAATAAGTTTGTTTAACATTAGCCAACAAAATACTTACACCTAGAATTTAGTGTAGGTAATAATGCTAACAGATGGCGCTTATTATTTTAGCAAAGTTTGAAAAAGCAGACTGGGTATTTAATTTATTGTTGAAATAATTTGTATATAAAGTAATTAAATGTGTTTTGACTTATGATAAAAATATTATTTTTAGGTTTTAGGGGACCTTATAGTATATCATGCTAAGGGTAAAATCAATTTGATTGATGAACTTGATCAGTGGCCAGGATTCTTAGATCGAGACAGCGAAGCCTATATCACAGGTAATTGTGGTCTATTAAACAATAATTAAACTTAATATTTTACAGAAAAAAAAACATACTATGGCTGCTAATCACAGTGTGTCATCTCTATCTACCTGTCTAAGGGGCCATCCATAAAGTATGTGTTAGAGAGTAGTAAAAGTCTTGAATTATACATTGAGTGGTATTTATTCGAGCAGAGTTTCACCTTACACGTCACAAAGTTAATTACAGAATGCCTCCATCAATGCAATATGGCTGGCTTTTATACCATTTTACACACTTAGTAGGGGTTTTACAAATGTGCCATGAAAATCGTGTGACCTACCTACTTTATTAATGGTCCGTAATCACTAATCTGCGATAGTTAGGTCTCTGTACGTACCCACCCTGCTAACTCCTTGTCCCACTCAAGAAATATAAAATTAGTAAAAAATTAACTGCGCATTCCCATTCCTCTTATTACAAGTTATGAACGCGCATATTTCTTTCGGTTATTCCACTTTTCCCCGTTGATAATCCCCATTGACGGGGATTAGTGAACAAAAAGAAACTTTTTGTTCACTAATCCCCGTTAACGACAATTTTTGCTTGTAATGGGGATTTATGAACTAAAAAAGTTCACTAATCCCCATTACTTTAAAAATAAAATACTAATGTAAGGATCAGGGTACCTTTTATTTATTATTGGATAAGAACTCACTTATGGGTTATTTTTATAATCAAATTAAATTAAATTTAAGCTTGATTACAATACTTAAAAATTAAATTATTAATACACCTAACAAAATCACAGCTTGTTACAATTATTAATTAAAAAGAAAACATTAAAATAAGGCATTCCCAACATAATAAAATCACAGTTTGTTACAATTATTAATTAAAAAGAAAACATTAAAATAAGGCATTCCTAACATAGTAAAATCACAGTTTGTTACAATTATTAATTAGAAAGAAAACATTAAAATATAGCATTCCTAACATAATAAAATCACAGATTGTTACAATTATTAATTAAAAAGAAAACATTAAAATATAGCATTCCTAACATAATAAAATCACAGATTGTTACAATTATTAATAATTAAAAAGGAAACATTAAAACAAGAAACCCAATATTATGAAGCTTCTCACAGCGCTGGCTGAAGACGCATCGTATTATGAAGTTCTTGCATTGCAGATTTCTGAAAGTAAAGGTATTGCAAACAAAACAATGAAAAGCATTAATCGCAACAAATTTATAGAGGAGGTCCAAATGGAACTTCTTACTGGGGAAATCACGATTGGGCACTCGTTAGAGAAATTAAGGTGATTCTATAGTAACAATCTGTGATTTTATTATGTTAGGAATACTATGTTTTAATGTTTCCTTTTTAATTATTAATAATTGTAACAAACTGTGATTTTATTATGTTAGAAACGCTAATTTAAATTTTTCCTTTTTAATTAATAATTGTAACAATCTGTGATTTTATTATGTTAGGAATGCTATATTTTAATGTTTTCTTTTTAATTAATAATTGTAACTAACTGTGATTTTGTTAGGTGTATTTAATAATTTAATTTTTAAGTATTGTAATCAGGCTTAAATTTAATTTAATTTGATTATAAAAATAACCAATAAGTGAGTTCTTATCCAATAATAAATAAAAGGTACCTGATTCTTACATTAGTATTTTATTTTTAAAGTAATGGGGATTTGTGATTTTTTTAGTTCATAAATCCCCATTACAAGCAAAAATTGTCGTTAACGGGGATTATCAACGGGGAAAAGTGGAATAACCCATTTCTTTTTGCTGAAAGGTGTCTATTTACAGGGATAACATCCTTCTACACCAGTCGTCGACACCATCGAGCATGTCTTCTTAAGCCAAGCTTTCCAGATTTTGATATACCCTACATCACTTTAGAGACAGCGAGTATTGAGTACTTTACAATGATAAGGGCTTTGAAAAGCAAATCGCAGGAAACGAAGCGTAGCGACACATCCGAAGAAACTGATATAAGTATTTCGACGGCTATGTGCGATGACGTTAACGCCTTATGTATTACACCTGAAGATATAGAAAAATATTCTAAAAGGTATATCTTAATCAACGACAGAAATTATAACGTGTTGCATATCCTTAAAAATAAAGCTAGGGATTTGAGAATGTGTGAACAGTATAAAGACCATGATCGTAAGTCTATTGGTAGAGCTTGTTTTTATAATAAGAAATTAAATTTCTAACTTGTTATTAAGACAACAACTGTTCATGTTATGTTACATTTGATATAAATTTTATCGAGGGAGTATTATTTCAGTTAACGTTTTTTAGCCGACTTCTTAAAAGGAGGTTCTTTAGTCGGCTGTGGTTATTTTTTTAAGTTTGAGTCAAGTTTTTTTTTTTTTTTATGTAAGAATTGGCTTATAGATGTTTAGACTGCTTGTTGCTAATTTCTCATTCCTCACTTTAATAGTACGGCTTTGGTTACTTTATATTTATTTTATGTTCCTAACTTATGTGATATCATTATGTTTATGACAGAGTTTATTGATTTATTATGTAGGTACTTAATTATTATTAATCGTTAATTAGCTCGTCGCTAGTTTTTTGCGTTTTTGACAAAGTACTTACAACTTACCCACCAAGATATTTGTTTTCGTTAAGGCTTGATTAAAATGGTCGAAACTAGAATAAAAGATTTATAATTTTTATGTGTTTTATTTTATATACAAATATAAATCTTTTCTTAGGTTAACTTAGATAATACTTAAACTATTACCTTCTGTACATCCGTACGTCGGAGAGGGGGCAGTGGGGGGGGTGGGAGAGATCACCATGAGTATGGCAAGTCCTAGAATGTGCGGTAATATGGTGCTATTATGAGGGGTGACCAATTGGAGTTACGGGATTAAATGTACGGCTCATAGACGGATGCCGGGGTTGGTACTGGCGACGTAGTTGAGGAGCTCCTCGGAGTCTTCACAGACGACGGGTTTCTCGTGGTAGCAGGCGACGTCGTGCCACGCAATGCCGTCGTTGTACACGTTGTTGAGGATGCTGAGGCAGGACTCGCTGGTGCCGTTGATGTCGAACTCCGCGTTATCGGGCTGGCGCTGCTTCTTGTGCCCGGTCTGAGACCACGGGTTGTAGCCCCAGCCGTTGGGGATCTGTAATAATTGGTTTATGGTTTTTATTAAGTTACATATTATTTGATGGGTCATAAATCACAAGTAACATTAAAATATTATATTATTTTGATGGGTAATGGCGGAAAAAACAAAGGCAAATCCTATCAACTGTATATTGCTATTTAAAATTTTAAGGCACTCCTTAAAAAAGCATGAGTATTTTTTTAGAAGTGATGAAAGAAACCTTTTCGCTGTTTTAAAATAAATATAAAAATGTGTTTAATATATTATCTCGTTAGAGACATATTTCGCGATTTAGCATTGAGTTTGCAAGCACTTACGGACCAAGACGTCCTCGTCTACATGTTTGACCCTATGTCATGTAGATGGCGCTAGTGGTAACAATAATTTCTGAAGTTATCATTATTAAATATTCTGAAAGATTACCTGGTTGGTTGGCGACAGCTTTTCCCTGTTTGCGGACCAGAACCATCCGAAGATGTTCTTGGGTTCAAGATCCTTGCGAGACTCGCAACCCTTGAAATCACAAAGGCGACCTGAAGTCCAGATGTAGGGTACATCATCTGAAAAGTTTAAAATCGCAGCTTTAATCCTTCAAACCCCATAAGAGCACCGGTGATCGCGACAACAATAGAATACAATAGCATTTCCAACAATTCACGATCCTATTTTGTATTGTGACTACAGTCTACACTGTAAAATGCCAATGCAATTTAAGATTTTCCAACTATTTAAGTTTGAGATAACCTAAAACTATATCTGATGCAGAGTTTCCGTATTTTTTAACGGACTTACAAAGGAGGAGGTTTCTCAGTTCGACCGTGTATAAGTAGCTATCCTTTTTTCATTGCAGCTAACTGTAGCCTTCTCTAACTTGACTGACTAACGTCAAAATATTAACTAACCAATAACGCTGTTGAATGGATAAACTTGTGTCCATTTTTAGAAACCGGATTTAAGATACTTACTCTGCTGGATCAGCTTGAAGATAAGATTGTTCTCCTCCTGCGTCTCCATGGAGACGAGGTCCATGCAGTACTCGCGGCAGATGTTGCGCCCGTCCAACCAGTCCACCTTCCTGTTGGCCAGCGCCGGCACGTGCCCGCTGTAGAAGTAGTTATGACCGCGGTAGAAGAACTCTTTGGGCCCTGGAAACACAATGATGTTATCGAAGATAATAATATCTATTATTAAGTGAACTCAATATTTTAAGTGACGACCTCTGTGGCTCAGTGGTTGAAGTATGAACGTGTTGGTAGCTCAAGCCGGGGGTCGTGGGTTCGAATCCCGCCGACGAAACAAAAAGTTTTCAAAGTATCTGGGTCATGGATCTGTATGAAATATGTGTAATGTGTATCATATTATCATATAATAAAAATCTTAAATATAAAAGTATTACTTAAATATAAGTATTTCCGTTGTCTGGTACCCGTAACACTTAAGGTACTTAATAGCGCGGGGCCAGACTGACGAGTGACATATTATTATTATTATTTTAAAAGAACATGAACAACCCACAAACAAAAGTTGTATATCTTTAAACCATCTAAGTTAAAATCTAGATAAGTTACATCTCTTGAAAATGTATAGATAATAGCAAACTGTAAGAAAAAAAATAATCTAGCTATCTTTTTTAGATGAAGAAGAGCTTTCGGATTTTTGAACTTATATTTAAAATAATTTAGGTAATTCCCATCCAAATTCCAGAGAACATCGAGGTTTTTTTAAGTTTGTTAGAGTAGATAAGTACCTAGCACGTACGAATAATTTGTAGACTGTAGTATGTTATGTTTACAGTTCATCTTTAACGTACTCGCTAACAACGGGTTTTTCGTGTAACATAATGTGACAAGGATACGCCGGCGACCTCACGTAACGAAGAGGCAATGACACGATTAAATAATTGAATAACAATTCACAGTTCACACAGGTCTGTTAGAGCTGCGTTAATAGGAGGTGACCCTCGGCGCGGGTCACAACTCACATGTCATCTATGTTCATGACATTGGAGCTGAAGTTGGCCCTTTTTCTGTCGCGGCCTCGGGGCCCTCTTGGGTTGGGGGCCCGTTTTGGCCCGTTTTGACCCTATACCTAAAGAAGAGAAAGAAAGAGGGGAACGCTTCAGTTTGCTGGAGCGTTCCCTTACTTTGATGGAAGTCCGGTCCCTTTTGAGGTAGACCGGCCAATCGTGGAGGGAGTCCTGCGTTAGACAAATCCAGGACATCCCTCCGTATACGGTTGAAGGCCAACCGCATTTGGTTTTAGTGGGTAAGAGTCCCACATGGGGTGCTTCAGCTTAACTGAGGCACATCCCCAACCCGGGGAACCCATGACGGGTTTCCCCTGCGCATAAAAAAAAAAGTATTAACTACTCAGATAAGCAACTTTAAGTCGCACACGTCAACACGTCAACACTAATTTAAAAGTATTTTACCTTTTTACTATTTGTATTAATTGTAAAACAGGAAAAAAATCCGGTAATATTTATGAGGAATCCTAAAAGACGAGCGCATCTGAGTGATTTGTAAGGAAAATTGGAACGTGGTCATTACATAACGCGTCTGTGACCTTTAATGTTATGTCATTTATGAAAACTGTTAACTGACCAACATGAAAAATTGTAAGCAGCACAGTAGCCGCTCCTTATCTCCTTATATAAAACCTCGGTGACAACCAGCTGACCTGCAGAGAGATTTAAGAAATGCCTCCTCGTGACTGCAAATATCAACATTGTAAATAGGTATTGTACATATTACCTACCGAATTCTCGAACGCTCATAACGCTAACCTAACCTGAGCCTTATCACAATAATGAAGAACATACGTGAACTCTGAATACCAGATTTGGTAACATTAGGACCTAAGGACCTGAAGTTGCCAAAAATATTTACTCATAAAAAATGAGTTTATCAACATTGTATAATTAGTTAATTGTATTAGTTGTATAATTAATTTTTTAGAGGAAGAAGACCTTTTTTTTAAATAAGGGGGCAAACGAGCAAACGAGTCACCTGATGGTAATCAACTACCGTCGCCCATGGACACTCGCAACATCAGAAGAGCTACAGGTGCGTTGCCGGCCTTTTAAGAGGGAATACGCTCTTTTCTTATTTATTTATTTATTTATTTAATAATTTATGTACACTTATCTAGTTAACAGAGAAAAACCTTAAAATAAGAGATACATTTTAGTACAAAGGTACTACTTATTCCAATTGGAATCTCTTCCAGTAGACCTGTTACAGGAAAAATTAAAAAAGAGGTAACAATAAGTAGTGCACACGACAATTTAACAATAACGTAATTACATAATAACAAGTATAACAGAAAATAAAATATAATATAAACGTAATGCTTAATAATATTATACAATACATAGGTACTTATATTATAAATTATATATAAAATAATAATAGTATACATACGTATATAATTAATAATACAATATAATATTAGGGTTTATTGAAATAGGTAACGTGGTCAGGATAGGCGTAAATAGTGCTCGTGTAGTCTTCTTTTAAAAAGTGCAAGTGTTTTACAATCACGTATAGGACTTGGCAAGGAGTTCCAGAGTTTAGCAGCATAAACAGTGAAGGAATATGCAAAAAAGTCAGTACGATGGGGAGGGATATCTAAGAGGGTGCGTCTAAAGGATCTACAGGATAAATTTTGCAAGTTGGGAAAGGAGAAGCGTTCTTTCAAATAGGAAGGGGTTGCAGGACTGAATAAAACATTAAAGAGGAAACAGAGTATTCGGTAATTTCTACGGAAGCGAATAGGGAGCCACCGTAACTGCTTTCTGTATTCGGACACGTGGTCATATTTTTTTAGGCCAAAAATAAAACGTATGGACTGATTTTGAAGCCGTTCTAATTTGTTCAATATCTCTTCGTTAGCATCTAAGTAGCAATCGTCCGCATAGTCAATAATAGGTTGGATAAGGGTCTGCGCTAATAAAATTTTGGTAGGAGTAGGGAGGAACTTTTGGAGCAGTTTGAGGGAATGTAAGGTGTGGTATACTTTGCTTGAAGGTTTTCAGGTCATATAGGTCCGGAAATACTGCTGGTGACAGTTCGTTCCAGAGTTTTACAGTGCGCGGCAGAAAGTTACGCGAAAAACGCACTGTGGAAGACTGCCACTCATCGAGGTGATGTGGATGGTATATTTTTCGCGTGGGACGATGGCGAAAAGTTGCAGGTGGTATGATTCCGAACAATTCCTCAGAGCACTCCCCGTGATACAACCGATAGAGGATGCAGAGTGAAGCTACATCTCGGCGTAATTCCAAGGGGTTCAAGCTGTTTGAAACACTATGGCATTCAACAACTCGAGCGGAGCTTTCGGATTCCCCGGCGGCACGAGGACTTTTGCTGGTGTATGAGGGACCTCGAAGGCTTAGGAACTACCCAGTAAAACAATATTAATAAATACACGTAAATGACGTGCGTAACATTACATTATTTTTACTTCTTTTGTCTGTTTATTAACTCCGGCTGTGTATAACTGTCCTTGTATGTTTAATAAAGATGTTTTTTATTTATTATCTAATAAAACCCAACGCAACACTAGTTACAAAAGCATGCTCTTAATTTTTTTTATTTAAATTTTGAACAGTTTGTTGGATTGAATATGATGATCTTCCAATCACCACCACTCAAAACAGGATTTGCTATTGGCCCCGACTCTAAAGAGGCGAATGTGTTAAGTTTCGCACGACAAACAATAATAATTGAGGTTAGGCCTTGTGCGATGACAGACAGACAGATGCACTATTATCTACGCAGAATACACGACAATAGGCGCAGCTAGCACATAATAATGGGAATCGTCTTGTTAAATGGACTCTGCTAGAATGAGGTTAAGGTGACCACTTCGATTTAAATTCTAAGAACCGTTTTTTTTTTATCTTAGCTACATCTAGTGCTCTAGAGCAGGGGTGCCAAAGTTTGAGAATAACGGAACGAGGTGTAGACTGTAGAGTTATTGATGACTTACTACTTATAGTAAACTAGCTGTTGCCCGCGACTTCGTCCGCGTTAGCATAATCGATCACATCCCAAGTATTATTTATTGTACTAAAATATTCAATGTACCTACAGAATTGACTTTCCTACGATTTTATTATTTAAAGATGTTCCGCCCGGCTTCGCTTTCGTAATTTAGGAATTGTACGCAACCGTACATTTTTCCGCAAAAAATAGCCCATGTCCCTTCACGTGGTCTATTCTTCATGTTTGCCAAATAACATAAAAATTGCTTTAGTAGTTCTTAAGATAATAAGCAATTTCATATAATTTCCCCAGTTTTTTCCACATTTTCCTCTACTTATTCGCTCCTATTAGACTTAGCGTAATAAAATATAACCTATAGCCTTTTTTGATAAATGGGCTATCTAACACTGAAAGAATTTTTCAAATCGGACCAGTAGTTCCTGAGATTGGAGCGTTCAAATAAATAAAATAAAATAAAATAAATAAAAATTGTTTTATTTCCGAATAGATTTGCAACAAATACTTTCAGAACGTTGATACTACTGGTGCCTACCACCGGTTCGGGAACTATCCCGGCGAAAAGAACCGGCGTAAGAAACTCGCACGGGGTCCCAATAAGCCCTTAAATAAGCCCTTTCATATAATTTCCCCCGTTTTCTCCACATTTTCCTCTATTTCTTCGCTCCTATTAGTCTTAGCGTGATAAAATATAGCTTATAGCCTTTTTCGATAAATGGGCAATCTAACACTGAAAGGGTTTTTTAAATCGGACTATTAGTTCCTGAGATTAGAGCGTTCAAATAAGCCCTTTTATATGATTTCCCCCGTTTTTTTCCACATTTTCCTCTATTTCTACGCTCCTATTAATCTTAGCGTGATAAAATATAGTCCATAGCCTTCTTTGGTCAATGGGCTATCTAACACTGAAAGAATTTTTCAAATCGGGCCAGTAGTTCCTGTGATTAGTGCGTTCAAATAAGCCCTTTCAAATTATTTCCCCCGTTTTTTCCACATTTTCCTCTATTTATTTGCTCCTATTAGTCTTAGCATAATAAAATATAGCCTATAGCTTTCCTCGATAAATGGGCTATCCAACAGTAAAAAAATTTTTCAAATCGGACCAGTAGTTCCTGAGATTAGCGCGTTCTCTGCAGAATTATAATATTAGTATAGATAATATTAATAGATTAGTTCAAGGACACCGGACGGTTAAACTTCTATGATAATTACTAGGTGTCTATAAATTATTTTTATGCCAGTGTCAGTGATTAAAATAATAAAACTTTCTATAATCTATACAACAACTAATCAATATTATTATGATAAATGATAATAATTATAGTACGGTAGCCCTAGAACAAATTTTTTGTGATTACTAACAAGCTAATTTTTTGTGAGTAGCTAAATTTTGATAAGACGAACAACATTTTAATTTTCGAAAAATCGAGAAAGTGGTAGCTAACAGAGATAGAAAGGATTTCATACTTTGACTTGATGGTCCTAAAATATGGATTGTTTTATTTGTAGGACAAGGTTACTCTTAAATTATATAATTATTAACATGTGCGTACTCACTATTAATATAGCACCAGTGTGAAAATAAACTTTGCATTAATAAAAATAGTAAAAGGTTAGTTCATTTCCGATTCACACTGTTTCCTGATTTCTACGATAAAGATAGTGATTGTTGCGGTTAGAAACTTCTACCTTCTGTCAGGCAGAATAAAATTACCTATATGTGTTCAATAAATCCCACAAACATGCAAGTTTGGATTAAAGGACTGTAGTAGGACGTAGGTTAATATTATGCTCATTGCTCATCTATTTATCTCTTCAACTTTATAATATCTTTAATATTATAAAGTTGAAGAGTTTGTTTGTTTGTTTGAACGCGCTAATCTCAGGAACTACTGGTCTGATTTAAAAAAAATCTGTCAGTGTTTGATAGCCCATTTATCGATGAATGCTATATGTTATCACGCTAAGACCTATAGGAGCTAAGATACAGAGGAAAATGTGAAAAAACGGGGGAAAATTTTGAAAGAGCTTATCTCAACTAAACTACTGGAGCAATTTTTATGTTATTTGGCACAGATAGGTATTGACTATTGAGTATAGGCTACGTAAGACATAGGCTATTTATTTGCGGCAAATGTATGGACTCCGTGAAATTCCTAATTTACGCGGGCGAAGCCGCACGGTCGAATGTCTAGTACGTTAAATTTTTGGGTGCAGTAAAAACCTTTACCTGAGTAGGTATATTATTTTACATTTTTTATAAATTTCAGTCTTTTCCCCCCCATTAATTTGCGATGAATATAGATTGTTACGATCTGTCGTAACTCGTAAGCAAAGGTATGATATTTGACTTAACTTGTTAAGGCATTGCAAGCGCTTCATCACTAATTCCCAGCTTCTAAGATTTTATGTCATTTGAGTTGTTGAGTTTATCTATTCAACAGCATTGTTGATTGGTTATTAAGTCTTGGCTCTTGACATAAGCCTAGCAAAAGCGCTAGGAAACAGGATATAAACTACACTAAAAAGGAACTGAGAACTCTACATTACGTCATATCAAATCCCAGGTATTTTAACCGACCTTCAAAGCAGGAAGGAGGTTCTATAATCTATATCTTCAGTGTATTTTTTTAATTCTCAGTAATCCTTCCAAACACCGCGAACGTGAGTGGTCGATAGCTTTAAAGCAGCGGTCGGCAACAAGCGGCCCGCGGCCGCATGCGGCCCGCGAACGTCTTTCTTGCGGCCCGTGAATGTGTTATGAATAAGTTATATGGCATATCAAAAACAGTGTTTTCTAATATTGCCAGTAGTAATTGCTTCTTAGGCACGTAGCTGTTTTTGTCATTTTATAAGAAACACTAAACTTATTTCCCTTCATTATGTGTAGGTATACTGAGCTTCTAGGGTTAATACGAGTATGAGGCCTGCAGCCCGCCTTTAGTTTGTTTTGCCACTTTGTGGCCCTTGCCTGCCAAAAGGTTGCCGACCGCTGCTTTAAAGGATGCATTTCAAAATTTTAAGCTATTGCATAGCTTTTAACGCGGGCTTTGAGAGCGGCGTACGAATCGAGAAATTCCGTAAGGAAAAAACCTAACACACTCCGACCAGCGTCGACGCAGCGTTGCCAGACTTCGGCACGATGTTTGTGTGCGCGCGACTAGACGTATGCGACTTATAACGCGTAAGTTGATAAAAAATGCAATGCAATAGTTTTAATGCGCGGGAGTGCCACACTTATTTTTTTTAACTTTTTACCTTGACGCAACCTTGTCAAGTCAGACCGACCGGTTGTCGTTATGTAACCCATTCATTTTCTCTCCAAGCTCTTGTCACACCGATGGCTCATCAAACATGGGCGCCGCTACATTCTTTGTAACATTGTAATTAAGACGTTACCGTTACCACTTACCACTTACCTACTTAGTTTTTACGTCATGAGAATGAGGCTCAGTGAAATAGAGAACAATTCATGTAGCCCTGTCGAAGTCAATCTTTCTGAGAAGGATTAGGTAATTAAGTTTTTGTTTTGAGTATGATTAATGTCATTGCGGTCACGTTTTTTGTATAATAATACTTTAAACAAGTATATTTAGATCTAATAATAACCCCATTTACTATTTTCTTTACCTCAAAGGCTTGATGTTATTCAGACATTAGTTCCGATGGTTGTTATTTAGAGCTTCCTCCACTCATTAATTAACCTTAATTTTATTGAAAACATTTCATAACATCCAATTAAATTAAACCATCTTAAGATTCACAATACGAGTCTGCGTAACATGTCTATTATAGCTTGCGCAACCCCGCTGCTCCTAATATGTATTTAGCCTTAATTTTCATAATTAAAGTCAGTTTAATATGTAAATGCATTGAAATTCCAAAAATAAACGTGTTATTTAAATATTAAATTATGTTTTGACAATTTTTACTAATTTAAACTTTTTTTAATTATCACAAAAGGAATTTTTATGTTTAAAAAATATAAACAATATTATGTATTATTGTTGACAAAATCACTACACATTCATTCGATGACTAGTGACTACTCGTCATGTAGAGTCACTTGCAACCTAGCCAATTCCAAGTTCGACAGTACAGAGCACCTACAATCATTAAAAATATATATTTTATGTTGTGGTCCATTGGTGATGTAATGTTTCTTCGTCCAGCTAGATAGAAAGTTTTATGAGTATAGGCTACTTTAATTTTGCAGCCCTTATGTATACGAACTCAGTCGCCATCATAGGACGCTGTCGCCCTCCCTAGGACGCCATGGGACGCTGTCGCCCTCCCTAGGACGCCATAGGACGCTGCCGCCCTCCCTAGGACGCCATAGGACGCTGCCACCCTTAGGCCATCGCCTATACTGGCTATACATAAATCCAGAGCTAATATTGGGACACAAACTCACTGTTAGCGCACTTAGAGGGCACGGGGAGGGAGAGGAACCGGCCGGGCTTCTGCGCCGTCGTTAGCGCCGCCAGCACCGCCACGCTTGCCAACAACAGACAAGCCTGCATCTGGAACAATACAATCACAATTTTAAGTTGGAGCTGTTTTTATAAAATAAGAAGGAAAACGAATAAACGGGTCAGTTGGAAAGCAACAACTATGGACACTCGCAACATTAAGGGTTAACTTTGACCATAACGGTAACTATAACAACGCCTGTCACCTGTGGTGCAACCCACACTGAAAGAGCTGAAGGGCGAATGCGACACGTTTTAAACATTGTTAAAGTTCAACTTTAGGTTGTACCGGCTCTTCGCCGTGTTTATTGAGTGAGACGTTAGCAGTTAGTATAAAGTTGGCGACTTAAATTCAAGTCATATAACTGAAACTTGAGAAAAACGACTTGCTGAACGTTCGTGCCATATGTATGCTAATTTAATTTAATGAACTATTATGGCATTACACTCTCTCACAGAACCTGTATATAGTATTAACATCTATGGACGCTTCACACCACGTATAGTATTAGGAAAGAGAATACATTATATTATGATCTACTCGTGGCTACGTCACAGAAAAGAACTCTAAACTGCTAGGATATCTACGGTAAAAAATTTACCCGAGAAATAATACATATCGCACCTTATATTTCAGAGTTCATCATATTTTGCCAACTATTCAATTATAATTTTGATCAAACTTGGTAGACCGTAATCCGTGTAAATAAACAAATACAATATAGCTAAAGAATCCGACCTAAATGCTCTACATTCAACAACTCTTGTTTGACTACTTACAAAGTACCAAGTGATATCGCATATTATATCGCAATACTTACAATTACTTAATTTCTTTAATGCCAGTAAACCAGCAAAGGGCAAGCTCGGATTATGACTATAATTTAAAGCTGCGGGCAAAAGGTATAACTCGTATTAAGTTTCCCGTCATAAATAAGTTACGTCTTGTATTTTCGCACTGAACTTTTTTACTCATCTTGCCCTAAAAAGCTTCTCAACTTGAACATTTCTCCGAGAGTCAGCTACACAGAAGTAAACTTGCATGGTATGTAAAATATTATAATAACATGTTATATACTCGTATCGACGGCGTAATCGAACAAAAATGTCAACAATTGTTGCACACTGGTGCCAAGAATGTTGCAACACTAAAAATACTGAGCATATGTAGCTAAGTGCCAAAGGGTTAATAGATATTTAATTCACTAGAATTCGCTAGCGATGAGGACGGTGCTAGCACGAATGACTATTATACACGTTCGGTGATGAAATTGTTAATTAAATCCTTGTGTATTGTGTACGTTTTATATGCTCATCTAAATGCCTCGTTCTCATCATTAAAAAGTTAGTACAAACGATTGTACTTCATAATGGGTGAGTTGGAAATTGGTGAGTGCTCACCATCTCAAGACATCAAGGCTTTGATTAATGAGTTATGTGTGCCTGATTTGTAAGGGTAGTTTTGGGGAAGCCTTCGTCAATACTGATAACAAAAATAGGTTTTAGTTTCTGTTAGCCCAATGGTACATGTCAGGATCTCATGTCGAATCTTTTACTCGTACACAACATCGCAGGATCATCTACATTGTAGCAGAGTACACTAACTACTGTACTTCTAATATTTTCTTGTAATATTCGCGTAGAAGAATAGGGATGATGACAAGGTCAAAGATTAGCAAATTTTGTTAATAAAATAAAGAAATCACGGTAAAAAATAAGTGTTCTCAAAATTTCAGCGTGATAGCATTTGTATTTTTTTGGTTATGCGCCTTCAAAGTTGGATAATCAAGTCGATTTTTTTTTATTAAATTTCCTAATATTTGTATACCATTCGATAACTTATGCAATTAAAAGCAACTTTTGTTATGAAACCACTTTCATAAACGCAATATTTAATATACCTACCGAACAAACTACGAAAGAGTGACGTCAGTCTTTCGTAGCACTTTGTATGGAGCGTTTCGGGCAGGTCTATTTTATAAGATATTTGAAATTGTCATATATTGGTGAATTTTTAAGCTATCAGAGTCATTCTTTCAGCGATGTTTCTATTTTTTAAGGGTCTTTCAATTACAAATAAGAAAAAAAAATTAGTCATCAAGCCTATATCTAAGCTGCTTGTGACGTTGGAGCACCAAAATGGTAGCGAATTTATTCCTCTACGCTATCATAGCGATGAGAAAATAAAAACACATAGTGTATTATTTACAGAGATAAATAATACACAATGTGTTTTTATTATAGCTCCAAACATGGCCCTTTTGACTACTCACATGATGCATTGATCGTTTTATGTGAAACAGTAATACTTACATTTGTGTCACAAAAAAACTTCCTTTGAAAAAAACTGTGTACACAGCCCGACTGAGGTTCAAATGTGAACTGTCGAGAAATGGCGGATATTAAGAGATTTTCCATAGAGGACGTAAAAACTCAGCGTTGCCACCTTTTTTTTACCTTCCCTAACACCCAACGATAATAATAAATCGGTATTATTGATGACGTTTAAAATGTGGGGTAGAATTGATGTTTCTAACGATTCATTTGATTTGAGATGAGGTAATAAGAATTAGATGAGGTAATAGCCATTTATATTTAACTAGCTGTTGCCCGCGACTTCGTCCGCGTTAGCATAGTATAATAACGGAGATGGCTTTGATGTTCCTAACTTAAAATATGACGCACTTTCATTCAAACTTTCAACCCCTATTTCACCCCCTTCGGGGTAAAATTTTCAAAACTCCTTCTTAGTGGGTGTCTACTTAATAAAACAACCCTACTCACCAAATTTCATGGTTATTACTTTAATAGTTTTTGCTCAGCGATGATGAATCAGTCAATCAGTCAGTCAGGACATGTAATTTTATAAGTATAGCTAAAAGTATTCATAACATATCCGATTTATCTACAAATCTGTCATACTTACTGCTACAACGACAGTTAAAGTGCACCTCTTTCACGGCGGATTGTATATTTTAAGCTATTTTCTTACCTTATTTATGTTTAATTGTAAATATATTTTTATACTATTATTGGAACTCAAATAATTCTAATGCCTGCTTGAGTACTTTTATTTTCTTCGTTAGAATCAGTTTTCGAGCATAAATACAATATTTTTTAAAATACAAAGGGCGGAGAAAAATAATTGCAAAATCAGCAAAAATTGGCAGCCTCGCTCATGTATGGTCCAGAGATGACACCGCAGACCCCCATACATATTCTCGCGGATCCCCAGGGGCCCGCGGACCACAGATTGGGAAACACTGATCTAGGTGTCGGTTTAATGGTAATCGATATCTGTGGTGTCGGCTGCGAGGCTGGACATGCGTCAAGCGGCGCCGGCCGTTACGTAACGCCGAAGACGCCGCGGGCGGTGCTCGAAACATCGACCCAATTTATTAACAAGCGTTAAGAGTGTGACACAACCCGCAACCGGTGACAATGTGACCACGGACCGGCCGGTCAAGTCACAAGTCACATTCACAGGAATTTCTGTCAGTGATAATCGGCATGGTAAAATGTTGGATTTCAGCGTTTTGAAAGCGAGGTATTGTTGATTCTCAACCGTCAGGCATTATGTTGTATAGCTTTAAAAAGATAATTTATGTTTACAACATCTACAGGCTGTAACAGAACAAAGTTGCAATACTCTAGGATTTGTATGTGTCCCTTATTATAGAGTTCACTTTGAAAGTAGCAGCTCTAAAAGAGTATTCTTTTACACTTTTATGGGATAATTCACAATATTGGGGCATTTCATAATCGAACAAAGGAACAAGGGTCCTTACGATGTATTAGAAACGACTTTGACGAGGCACGACGAAGCGAAGTACTAATGACACAAATTGCGATTGCCCAACTTGTCATCAGGTGATTTTGCAATTGATAAATTATGAGAATAAATTGTTCGATAACAATCATGTACAAATGTTATGCGTAAGATATTAAATCAATATTGGGTCAGTGCGTAGTGATTGTATAAAACATTTGCAAAACCATTGACTTATTTGTCTTGCATTGTGTAGTAAAGATAGTAAAGATTGACAACAACTGTAACTATTTATATACAGAAAATACTTAAGAATTTTAAAGGTAGTGTTGCTTTTAATAAGCCGTATCGTTATATTGCTGAAAAATTAACCGGACAAATTATTTTGCTCTAAATCTCACGACTACCTCTATTATAAGAAAAATGCTAGAAGTCCTAAAGACTCTGGGCTGAAAGTTCCATCAAACAAATTTAAATCAAACCATGTTCGTACTCATCAAAAGCTTTCATTTCTTTTATTATTACTCGCTACATAGGGGTATGTTGACAATAATAATTCTCTAGGAGAACCATGCCAATAAAACGAACTTCTCAGTTCTCTAACAAAGATTGTTAAAATGCTAAGCAAAATGCTAAGCAACCTTATGACAAGTTGTTTGTTGACAAAAGCGTGTAAGTGTAAGGATGTGCGTGAGTGCTTGAGCGCTTGATTAATATCGATGAAGTCACAACATATTCATAATGAGGACCTCGTCAACACAATTAAATGATTGGATCTTCTATAAAAGTCGACGAATAAAAACTCATTGCGAATATGTACTCAACTAGTACACACGAACATGGCCAGTGGCCACCTAGGCGTAGGATTACGGATGAGAATGGCGTGCACATCACCCGGAAGCAGGTGACTGTCGTTAAGCGGAATGTAAAGAAGCCGCCTGGTAGTACCTTGACACGTTTCGCTTTAAAAGTGATGTAATTACCTCCGCGGATAATTGCTATTTGCCAGCTCAAGAGGGCAAGCAATCTTAGTTAAAGCTTAAATATGAAGTGACTTAATGTAATAAAATGTGAGCAATGGGAACTCTATTGCTCACATCATGCAAAGGTCAGAGCAGAGGACGCTAATAGCACATACAGTGTGATCAAATCCGACATGTCATATTATTAGGCTGCGTTTCCACCATAGCTGAGCGTGAAGCGTGAAGTGTTTTTGAGGAGTGATTTCAATGATGAAATTTATTGGCTTTCAAAAACACATTCCTCGCAACACAGCTCAGCTCAGCTCTGGTGTAAAGGCAGCCTTAAATGATTTATTTAACGTCTATTCTTAAAAGTAGGGTCATGGGATTGTCCAGAAAGGTCAGAGTGGACGTCACTATTTTACATGCATACACTATATATATATTTTACATAACACTTAAGTTTTTATATAAGTATCATTTATAATTTATATGAACAAGGATAAAGGTAAGTCCTCTTGAAACTTTCCATCACTGTAGGTCAAAAGCCAAAACTGAGGTGTTTGCATTAAAGTTGTTTTCAGTTTTCTATGTTAATAATATTTTATTAATAAGAAACTTGATTGCATTGGATTTGATTTATTAAATATCTATGCGGATGTAGGTAAAGCTTTTTTATTGTTTTCAATTCGCGACGAAAACTGCTGTTGGCGCGTTTTCAAACGGGTTTTGTCTCGTCTAATCGTCTTACATAATCCATATCAGTCACATCCACTCTAACAACCTGTCGATCGTATGTCATAATTCAAATCATACAAAGATCCGTATCACAGACCACAATGATAAATACATAATGGACAATTTTGCTAAAACATTGTTTTCTAATTCTTTTAAGACAATTTAGTTGAGAAACACTTGAAATTTAACATTTCAACATTTTAATGTAGAACATATTTTAATGCTCATTCGAAAAGTTGAGGCAGTTTTATGCAAGAGATTTGCACGAAATAATTCCGATAAAATTACATGGCATTGTTTCTGCCACTTCGATAAGTACACTCAATGATGATTGTAGCTTTAAAGCTTTAATGATAATGACGACCGCAACGGCTTCTAATGATTCAACCTAGAAAGGCATCTTGTCATAACCTTAACACAAAGTAGAGCTCATCACGCCTGCTCCGGCCCAGGGTCACCAAACGACCTACATCATCCCGACCCTGAATATTGATCGTCATCAAGTGGAATGTATATTTTAAAGTCAATGAGCGGAGCCGCAGCTGTTTACGAGTGATGTAGCATTATTTACATGACATCATACGCATGCAACATAATGGGACAGTAGGAAGACTGAATTAGCATAACTACTCGTTTTAATTACGTGGAAAACATTACCCAGATGTGCCGTATAAGAAGATAGAATACTAAAATTGTATCCTAGTGTTAATTGACGTCCATACATCGCGTCCGACTTCCGTTGATAGCGAAATAATTAATCAATGGCGTTTAAATCTATACTAATATTATAATTGGGAAGAGTTTGTTTGTGTGTTTGTTTCTTTGTTTGTTTGAACGCGCTAATCTCAGAAACTACTGGTCCGATTTGAAAAATTCTTTCAGTGTTAGATAGCCTATTTATCGAGGAAGGCTATAGGCTATATTTTATGATGCTAAGATTAATAGGAACGAAGAAATAGAGGAAAGTGTGGAAAAAACGGCGGGAAATTATTTGAAAGGGCTTATTTGAACGCGCTAATCTCAGGAACTACTGGTCCGATTTGAAAAACTCTTTAAGTGTTAGCCTATTTATCGAGAAAGGCTATAATAGGCTTTATTTTATCACGCTAAAACTAATAGGAACGAAGAAATATAGGAAGATGGGGAAAAAACGGGGGAAATTATTTGAAAGGGCTTATTTGAACGCGCTAATCTCAGGAACTACTGGTAGATAGCCCACTTATTGAGAAAGGCTACAGGCTATATTTTATCACGCTAAGACTAATAGGAGCAAAGAAATAGAGGAAAATGTGGAAAAAACGGGGGAAATTGTTTGAAAGGGCTTATTTGAACGCACTAATCTCAGAAACTACTGGTCCGACTTGAAAAATTCTTTCAGTGTTAGATAGCCCATTTATCGAGGAAGGGTATAGGCTATATTTTATCACGCTAAGACTAATAAGACCGAAGAAATAGAGGAAAATGTGGAAAAAACGGGGCAAATTATTTGAAAGAGCTTATCTTACGAACTACTAGAGCAATTTTTCTGTTATTTGGGTCAGATAGGAAGTAGAGCACGTGAAGGATCATAGGCTATTTTTGTGGACTAATTTGTCTGTAAAATATCTAATTTACGCGGGCGAAGCCACGCGGAACGTATATTCTTATATATAAAAATGGATTTTCAAATGTGTTAGTCGCGCTAAAACTCGAAAACGGCTGAACGGATTGAGCTGATTTTAGTCTTAAAATATTCGTAGAAGTCCAGGGAAGGTTTTAAAGTGACACGAAGTTCACCGGGACAGCTAGTCTTATATATAAAATTCTCGTGTCACAATGTTACTCCACGAACTCCTCCGAAACGGCTTTACTGATTTTTACCAAATTTTATATGCATATTCAGTAGGTCTGAGAATCGGCTACTGGGTACTTTATATATTGATAAGTGCATTTGTTGAATAAATAATAGTAAATTATTACAACCTGAGACTGACGGCGACCGTTGTTTGTGCGACGAGATAGCGATCGACGTTGCCATGGCGACATACTTATTTAGTCACATCAATAAAATAATTTGGGCGAAATATATTATGGCAAAGCAACGCTTGCCGGGACAGCTAGTGTTCTTATAAATGCCAAACAGTTTACAAACCTTTTGACACAACTTTAATTAGGCAGGACTTATCACAATGTACAGATGTAACAAATCTAACTATATTTTGGCATTTGTTTGCAAAATTTCACGCATGCTGTTTCACAGATCCTATTTACGTAGTGAGTGGATTTCTCTAGTTTAGAATGGAACTTAGCACACGTTAAAAGGGCTTCGTAATGTGGCTATTATAAAAAGAGTTTATTTCTACGAAAGGTAAAGTGACAGGTTGATAAAGGAAATGTTATTTTGTCCCAAAACTTGGTCAGCACTACTATTCTTTGATTACTGTCCTCAAACCAACAACCTAAGGGTTTACACAGACGTGTCAACTGCAATCAAACTGCACTTGAACTGCAATTTGCAGTTGGATTGCAGTTGAAATGCGTTCCGTCTGTGTAGACTCTAAAGGGTCAAAAAATGCTAATTAATACTTCAGTCGGAATTTCCAGGAATTGCTATTGTATTCTATTGTTGTCGCGATCACCGGTGCTCGCGCGGGGCCTAAAGGAATATTCATAGCATTTCCCAACTTTGCCGTTCGGTGTTTGTCTATTGCGAATTAGTGCGAAGAGTAACCACAGCGGAGCTCGGAGGAGCGGATGTTTCGCAAGCGGCGAGGTCAGTCTGAGTATACAATGCTCACGAACTCGGCTTCGAGCAAGTTAAGGTTCTATTATATACCTGATAGTATTAAAAAGTTTACACGATCATAATTGGAAATTAGATCAGGTTTTGCAACGATTAGATTATTATTTCCTCTTTTTAAAACTAAAAATTAAACTTTAAAATGAGAAAAATCGGTTTGGCCAATCTTGAGTTTTAGAGAGACTAACAAAATTGAAAATTCATTTGAATTCATCTATTTATATAAAAATTGATTTTTAATTGTGTTAGTATCGCTGAAATTCGAAAACGACTGAACGGATTGGGTTAATTTTAGTCTTAAAATATCCGTAGAAGTCCAGGGAAGGTTTTAAAGTGACAGTTCACCGGGACAGCTAGTATAATATAGATTTCTTTAAAAATAGTTTTTTTAATAAAGACAAACGAACGATGAGACAATTATTGTATTTGGTATATTGATTTCCCATTAGATTTATTAAGAAATGAGCATTTGTTTGTACACTACTTCATACTTGTAGTCTTGTTCACTTGCTGACTGAGTTTCGATCTATAGGTAATAAGTAATCTGCTAACTAGAAGGGTAAACAGCATTTACAAGAGTGTTTTGTAGTTCGTTTTATTTGTTATAACTAAAATAAAATGTATTATGGCGCAGGCGCAACTCAAATGCATTAATTAACAAATGCCAAAAAAATTTTAAGGTTTTAAGGTTTTCTAAGATATGATAAAGCTTTTCATACAGAAACTTAGTATTTTTCTCATCTTGTTGCTAATTATCATTATTGCTAACACACTATTATATTATACTAATGAGCTAATAGGCATATAACTTTAATAATTATAAAGGAAAACAATTTTTATTTGTTTGTTTATATCTGCATTACTTGACTATTACCTGTGCTATTACTAACACTGTTGTTGTGAGTTGCTTAGTATTTTTATAATATATAAGTATGTTTACTATACCCAGAGGCCACTAGGCATTACATATACGTGTTAAATAGTAAATACTACTTCAAGTACATAGGTATTGTCATAATAGGTAGATGACACGCCTACGTAGGTTGAAATGGTACGTTATTTAGCCGAAAGCATGACTAACATATACCAAACACAGCCCGACCAAATAACGTAAGTCCATACACTACGAATTCTCTGATGAATGATGATACATGATATTACACTAGAACCAAATAACGTAAGTACTTTAGCTGTCTGCTGTTAATAATAATTATACACTAGCTAAAAGTCGAGCTTTGTGAGGGCTCGCATCGTTTTCTGCGTGGTAATATTCTTTAAGGCAGTTTTTTTATATTAATTTTAATAGTAACCAAACCTTGACTGACCGACGCGATGGTAACACATCTACATATTATATAAATAAAAATTACTATGTTAAAGCACAAATTAATAGGCGTGATAGTTTTTCTGTAAAGTGTACCACAAGAGTACTCAGGTTGATGGGATATAATATTAGGGCTCGCTTCGTTCGCCCTGATGAGTGTATTGGCGTATAAATTCATATTACTGTTTGTGGCTGTACATTATTGAAAATGACTTGACTGTTCAACATTTTAGGATAACGATTGGCAGAGATATCATCTCGTATAGTCAGATTCTGCAATAGGCATGGAACAGGATCCACAACCTTTCACACTAAACCATGATTTACGATTATGATCTACTGTCGATCGTGGAGTCGATTTTGAAGATTACTAAAGATGTAAAGTTTAGCTTTGAAATAACATATTTTGTTACTTTGTTAGTGTATAGGGATTGTCTATAACTTTACAATGCAATGGAACCATTTTACTTTCAGCGAAAATCGACGTTTTTCATAAATCTAAAGATAGGAAAAAGAAGATTGACCACAACTGTCACCTGTAATGGTCTTACTGTTTATTAACCCCCGACAAAAAAGAGGGGTGTTATAAGTTTGACGTGTCTGTCTGTCTGTCTGTCTGTCTGTCTGTCTGTCTGTCTGTGTGTGTATCTGTCCGTGGCATCGTAGCATCCAAACGGGTGGACCGATTTTGATATAGTTTTTTTTTGTTTGAAAGCTGACATGATCGAGAGTGTTCTTAGCTATAGTTCATCATCATCAGCCTGCTCAGTGCTGGACAATCAGGGTTTATCTGGTTCATGTCCGTGGCATCGTAGCATCCAAACAGGTGGACCGATTTTGATCTAGTTTTTTTTGTTTGAAAGCTGACATGTTCGGGAGTGTTCTTAGCTATAGTTCATGATCATCAGCCTGCTCAGTGCTGGACAATCAGGGTTTATCTGGTTCATGAAAGGCCGTTAGCAACTTGTAGTCATTTGATGGGTTTTATATTTCACTCTAGTTCGTGACATTTGTGAATATACAATATAAGTATACACATAATAATGGAAAGTTGGCCTGGTGCTGCACCATCACCTGGTAATCAATAGGATATCCAACTCCTCGCCAACTTAGAGTAGGTAGAGGTTTCGTGTTTGGGCTCATTTTAATTGCGACAACCAGTAAGAAGTAGACAAACAGTAAATATTTACACGCCAAAACCCTCGCGAAACAACTTTAAAAAGTAATGAAATAATATTTACTGTCTTGAATTTCAAATAATTCCTAACTTATGTAAAGTAATATTTTAGTCCATAATTGTTGTCAAGGTGTGTAGGGGACCGCTAATGTAGATGTTTGATTTCATTTCACAATCAATTCACAGCGAACTGAATCGAGATAGTCAGCGACTTGGCGGTTGTATGTTGTAGTTTACTTGGCGCTCCCCCGACACACCGTAACAACAATTATGGACTAAAACAGCGGTCGGCAACCTTTTGGCAGGCAAGGGCCACAAGGTGGCAAAACAAACTAAAGGCGGGCCGCAGACCTCATACTCGTATTAAGAGCGGGCTGTACAATTTTGCTGTGTTTTGTAATAAGTGACGATTAATTTTATCTGATATTCTGTAAAAGGAAAACACGATTCACTTATTTCGACTCGATAGTCGATAGTTATATTTTACGAAATTATTATGAATCTTTCTGGGCTTTTCAACAATATCTGTTACACTTATTGAGTTACTTTCATTAAATAACTTGCACAATAACACACTATAAAAAATAATGGTAAAAGGAAATATTATTAGTATTGACTTAGTCTTTAAGTAATCATCAAAAGCGGGGCCAGCGTTTTGACAGTCGGCTCTTAACCCTAGAAGCTCAATATACCTACACATATTGAAAGGAAATAAGTTTTTATTAAAAATGGCACAAACAGCTACGTACTTAAGTGGCGATAACTACTGGCTGTACCGTATTAGAAAACATTGTTTTTGATACACATATTAACTTATTCACGAAGCATAAAACATCATCATCAGACATCGCCTTAAAAAAAAAAAGTTTGGTGTCAAAATAGGGGTTTTCGGCCATCCTCGTTCGATATATGCGATCCGTTTTTACGTATTTGCACTATTTCCAAAGTTAGCTTTTGTGTTTACCCCTCATTATCTACTATCTCCACGCTCCATTGTTCCTTCATAATTACAATCGCTACTTATTGCATTGTTATGCTCGCCTCAGTGTTCTATTGTTCGTAATGACTACCTGGCTTATCGCTTACGTCACCTTGCTTTCTTACAAGATTTTAAATAAATATGAATGATAATTAACTAACTAATGAATTATTGCAAATTAAAAGTCATAATTAATTATGTAAGTCACCCGATCATTCGATGGACTTCGTAAATACACGACGACGCGGTGTGCAAATTGACATGTTATGCTCGTCAGCGAAATCCGACGAGTCAACGACCGCCGCCGCCACGATCACCGCGGCTGCCACCCGCATCTCGCGGCTCGCGTCGAAGCGCAAGTGTAAAAGCTCAAAGCTCACAAAGCTCGCAACATACAAGCGTGCCCTGCGAGTCGCGAGCCGCGCCGCGAGACGGGTCGCAAGCTCAAGTTTACACTCTCGACTCGCAGCGCGTCTCGCGACTAGCAGGGCACGCACCCGCTCGCTGCCGCCACCCAGATCTCGCGGCTCGCATCGAAGTGCAAGTGTAAACACAAAGCTCGCAACGCACTGCATACAAGCGTGCCCTGCGAGTCGCGAGCCGCGCCGTGGCCGCGCCGCGAGACGGGTCGCAAGCTCAAGTTTACACTCTCGGCTCGTAGTGCGTCTCGCGGCTCGGCTCGCGGCTCGCGCGCGAGAGTAAATCATGTATTACAAGATTTTAAATAAATAAAACTTGATAATTTTTTCATTACATATATTTTATTTCATCAAAACATTTATTGCGCGCGCGAGTGTAAATCATGTATTATAAGATAGAATTTGTATAATTTGTAATTTGTATAATAAAACTTGATACATTTTTAATTACATTTATTTTATTAAAACATGTATTGAACATACTGTACGATATTATATCATCATTAAATTTTTTCGGGCTAAAAAGTATCCTATGTCCATTCCCGGGACTCAAAGTATATCCAATATCCATACCAAATTTCAGCAAAATCGGTTCAGCGGTTAGGGCGTAAATAGGTAACAGACAGACGCACTTTCGCATTTATAATATTATGTATGGATGTTGAAATTCAGAAATAAATTATAAGCATTAGGGACAAACGTACTGGCATTTTAAAATTAACGAGATACCGCTTTGGACGATGTAAATTGTTGAGAAAAAGTAAACTTCCGTGAACTGCTTATTACGACACATACGACATACAAATAGAACAATACTAATGTCTACAAAAGACTAGGAATTACGCCGGCCATTGTTATCCAACGAGATCAACTAAAACTACTTACGTAGAGCAAATAGCATACGCATATAACAAAAAATTAAAACCGACTTCCAAGGTAAAACAATAATAACATGCTTATAATATGAACTAAAAAGTATTAAATAATAATTATTCCTATCTGATAGTGCCTTTTTCCGAATTCGGCTAAAACTCAACTATTTCTGTACTCAATCTTCATCATTTTGAAGTCGGTACCAGATGAATCTTCTGTTCTCTGACAGAATATTTGAAACTTTTGGAACTGGCACCGACTTCAAAATTATGAAGATTGAGTACAGAAATAGTTGAGTTTTAGCCGAATTCGGAAAAAGGCACTATTAGATAGGAATTATTATTATTTAATACTTTTTAGTTCATATTATAAGGATGTTATTATTGTTTTACCTTGGAAGTCGGTTTTAATTTTTTGTTAAAAATAATAATTTCACTCTTTTTAGTTACCTAGTAAGCAAACGCGTACTATACGTAGAATAATACACCTGTATATTATTTTACGTACCTTATTACAGTCACACTTACAAAATATTATAATATCAGCTGCAGCTTGCAGATAATTTTAAACAATACATTAAAAAAAATCGAAGTGAATACGTGTGACGTGCTAAGTAGCCGGTCACCGGACTAGTTTCAATAGGCTGGCACTCGCTCGACTTGTCGCACGTGACACGCAGCGCACATAGTACCACCGTGAGTAATTTTTATTCTGTGCATAGTACCCGGCCCGCGCCCGCGCCGCCGCGCCGCTCGCTTGACAGCCCTGGCAGATATGCGATGCGATGCGTTATTGTACTATGAACGCTAAACGCAATGCAAAAGGTTGAAATTAGGTTGTTTTCCAGAATATCTCGGCGAAGTGAAACAGAATGTTACATTAACGAAGCAACTTTAACTTCTCAGGAGTAATGTCAAATGTGTGCCTTATGCTCTGGAGATAAGGTTGAATTTGGTGACATTGGTGACCCTGACGTGGTAATGATGATGATGATGATGATGATGATGATGATGATGATGATGAATGTAATTTGCATAGTAGCATATGCTTTCAGTTCTTAAAATAGCGCCTAAACTCTCAAACTTGTATCTATAAGGAATCCGGAATTCTCTTAGTATCTTCGGAACCATAGTACACCTCGGTGCAAAATCTTGCGTTTTGGTAGCATATGCTTAGGATGCTTCTCATAAAACCAAAATCACCATATGTTTCCATATAAATTTCGAGGAGTTCCCTCGATTACTCATGGATCCCATCATCAGGTCACCACTTTTGTGAACTTGGTACCAAATTGGAGTGAAACCTAATACAACAAAACAAAAATTTCGAAAATCGGTTCACAAACGGCGGAGTAATCGTTGAACATACAAAAAAAATTCCACAGCCGAACATAATATAACCTCCTCGTTTTTTGGAAGTCGGTTAAAAAGAGAATAAAAGTGTCAAATTCAACTGGGTGTTACTCGCAATATCGTTGTCGAATTTCTCATATCGCGCAGGAACCGTACTTTTGCCACGTCAAAATATCAATGAATTTATTTTCGGAACTCAGAGTTTGCAAAATTTTAACTTCGACGTATGTTACGTCTACATCCATCTATAAGGTATTTTTTTAATGAGCCTATAGTGTCCCACTGCTGGGCAAAGGCCTCCCCCAGGATCTTCCACTGTTCTCTCTCCTGCGCCACCGATAGCCAGCCTGACTAGTATGCCAGGTATTTGTTTTAAATTACAAATGATGAGTAAGCTGAAACGTGCTTCCAGTTTCAACAAAATTTACCTATCTACTATGATTAAACTTTAAACTAGCTACTGCTCGCTCGTATGTTACGAAACTAACATTGTCCCCGCTGACATTTGACAGAGATGTGACGAACACACCGACACACAACTAATATTATAATAGAGACTTTGTAAATATTTGCTCATACAAAGTCACTTGGAATCAGTTCTGAAGATTATAAAATTTGTTTTTTTTTTCATTGTTGCTAACTTATTTAAAAATATAAAATATCTTACTAACCAAACAGTCCTACATTTAATATATTATATGTATATAAGTTGCGTTTCAAATAACAATAATTGTCTAATAGATCAAGATTGTAAGGTATATCGCGGTAAAGCAACACGCATTAAGCTCGCCTGAAAAAGACATCAACGCGCTCTTAACAATGGACAATAATTATTATTAGGTACTACGACTATTAAAACGATTGGCGCTTCTTTTAGCATTGAGTAATTTATATTTTTCTATATAATATTTCAGTGCCGAACAATAGTATTATCAAAAAATTATTAACTCGCCGTTAAAAACGACTAAGCTTGACACAAGGTCAATCTAGACAATTCAATTTCACACGGAGCTAACATATTAGACATGTGACATTAGGGTAATTACATTAGCGTCATTGACCTTTCGTATAATAACAAAATGAGCAGTTCGGGCATCACCGCGGCACGGAATAATGCACCGCCCTTGAACAGTTGCGCAAGCGCACCAGCCCCTTCCCCCGCCCGCCCTGCCGCGGCCGCCTTACGAAACGCCTTACAACAGACATCTAACGACGCCAGGACTCATTAATATGAATATTCCGATGAACGTCTATGCTTGCTTGCTCTAATATATTTAAAAGAGTATTTAAAATGTTTAAGCAAAATTGTCTTTGTATGTAGTCGAAAGATTGAGGAGAAATCATCCTTATGATATCTGATAATACAGGTAAGTTCAACCAAGTTTCAGAGACAGTACTTCAGTCCGGACCAACGCCTACAACTCTACAAGGCGGAGGTTCGGCCTCATATGGCATATTGTTCTCATCTCTGGGCAAAGAGGTATTATGTACTAGGGTACATAGTTAGGTAGGTTGAAAACATAACATATCACTGTCTCTGGGCAGGGGCGCCAAAGTACCAACTGCTCCCTCTGGATCGTATTAAACGAAGGGCCGCTCGAATTGTTGACTGCCATAGTGTTTCAAACAGCTTAGACCCCTTGGAATTACGCCGAGATGTAGCATCCTCTATCGGTTGTAACACGGGGAGTGCTCTGAGGAATTGTTCGGAATCATCCACCTGCAACTTTTCGCCATCGTCCCACGCGAAAAACATACCATCCTCATCACCTTGATGAGTGACAGTCTTCCACAGTGCGTTTTTAACTTACTGTCTCTGTCTCTGAACTGTCATCAGCAGTATTTCCGGACCTATACGAACTGCAAACCTTCAAGAAAAGAGCGTATTCCCTCTTAAAAGGCCGGCAACGCACCTGCAGCTCTTCTGATGTTGCGAGTGTCCATGGGCGACGGTAGTTGCTTACCATCAGGTGACCCGTTTGCTAGTTTGCCCCCTTATTTAATTTAAAAAAAAAAACCAAAAGTCTATGAACCTAAATGGGACGTAAAACTTTCTAGTTCAAAAGCATATAATTGAAAGCCTAACTTCCGATTTCACCGACGCCTTTAAGTATCAATGGCTGGTTAAACTACTCTATCATTAATACGAAAAATGAGAGCTACATGAATCGACAGTAAACTTTAACTGTCGCTAATGGAATTCCCACTCAGGCGTGTACAGAAGTAGTAGTACTCGCGGCATGACAAAAACGTGCAAACCGCACACATTGCCCAACTCGCCCTTCGCGTGTCACGAGGCCCCGCGCGGCCCCGCGATGCCCCGCCGGGCCCCCATTGTGCCTATGCCCCGCCATTGTGCCCCGCTCGTGGGAGACGTTTTTGCCCGGCTTCGTGCAGCTCATGTGTGAACGATCAGCGAAACGTGCCTAACTTCTTGTGATGGATGGCCTCAATACTATCGCAACGCGCGCAAAACAGCGATGGATTTAATGACTTTAAACAAAATTCTTATGAAATTATGGTGAACTATATACTAGACCTTTGTATATACTAGGTATTAAAACTATTACTTAAGAAACTACGGGCAACTAATCTCTATAGTAATGAGAGTCTATCTAGCTATAAGAGGTTCATCACTTCTTTTTGCAAGAGCAACAGTGAACAGAGCGATAAACAACGAATCTTTTAGGGCGATAGAAGAAAGTACTTAGCGCTTACGATGTAATCGATTTATTATCCTACATAATAAATACGATGTTGGAGTATTAAGACATAACCAATATTCACTGTCATGGACATCACGCAGTCACCTATTTGAATTAGCCTACCCACTCGATAGTCTGTCATGACCCTGGAGGCACTATCTGTCTGCCTGTCCGTCTGTTTGTTACTAAGTTGGAACTCTATAGTTATTTTTCTGAAATCAAGACGTATTCTTGTTGGCACGATAACGACAAATACTAAAAAAATAGGTAAAAATATATTTAACGAGAGCTCCGATACAATAAACACGATGCTAAAGAACTCATAATGCGAGAGTTCAACTCGCCCTAGACTGGGGTTTCCTAATTTCTTTCTGAACCCATTCCACACTTTTTTTAACAAATTGGCGATTTTATGCGACATGTGTAATTGATGTAAGAACTGTTTCCCAGCCCATTGTCTCGTCACGTCGCGTCGTGATGCACTTTGTATACATGAACTGGTTTCGACATATTTTAGGCTCCGTGTTAAGAAATTTTTATGTAATTTACATAAAATATGGGGCAGTGTATTTTAATATACTGAGGTTACTTTAAATTTTGATACGCGTTGATTCTTTAAATATCGCAAGAAAAGTAGTAAAAATTTAGAGTAAAATAGAAATATAACAAGAAAGGTGGCAATAGATATTTAATAATGCAAGCAATATAGTAGAATGAAATGTTTAAAAAAATTATGTTTATGTTTCTCGAGCTCGAAATAATTGTAAGAGAATGGTTATACAAAGATTGATTATTACCGTTTTTAAAAAAAAAACCGGCCAAGTGCGAGTCGGACTCGCGCACCGAGGGTTCCGTACAAACCTGCAAGGTTTACAAAGTTCGTTCATTACGACAATCGAGTCATAACTATGGTATTTTAATTGCAAAATGAAATTCATAACATTACAATGGGGAAAGATGGAGGAGCATAAATTTAAGACAAAGATCTCTTTATCGTTTATATATTTTGTAATGTAACTAAAAATTTAAGGTTTTCGGAATTTTTCCTTTATGTGTGCTATAAAACGTTGCATCATGCCAAATTTCAAGATTCTAGGTCGACTGGAAGTACCCTTTAGGTTTTGATTCCCTTGCGAGTACTTGCGAGTTTCAAAATATGCAGCTTAAATTGCTGTTTCTTTTGATTGCGTTGACATAGAAGTTTGATTTTGTTACAGCTTAAAGGTATTATAGACCTGAGTATTTGGTATGAATTTCAATTTAATACCTCTACGCGTTTATGAGGAAATGGGTAGTAAGTTTAAAATTATTAAAAAAATATATATTATGTGATGTAACTAAAAATTTATGGTTTTCGTAATTTTTCCTTTATCTATGCTATAAGACGTTGCTTCGTACCAAATTTCAAGATTCTGAGTTCACGGGAAGCACCCTGTAGGTTTTGATTCCCTTGCAAGTGTCGAAAATTTGCGGCATAAACGGCTGTATCTTTTGATTGCGTTGGCTTAGAAGTTTGATTTTTTCACAGCTTCAAGGGACAGTAGACCTGAGTAATTGATATAAATTTCAGCTTCATACCTCCACGCGTTCCTGAGAAAAAGGGTCTTGACAGACGGACGGACGGACAGACGGACAACAAAGTGATCCTATAAGGGTTCCGTTTTTTCCTTTTGAGGTACGGAACCCTAAAAAACGTGCTCAAAAGACCTTTAATTAAAATAGAACTATGTACTAGTGAACTTATCAATTCAAGTTCTTAGATGAAGTAGATAAATAAATCATAATATTGGAGGAAGCTTTTAAATTTGATCATAAATAATAATTAAGTACCAAAGTTGTATTTATTTAAAAAATAACTGTCAAACTGGTGATAATATTGAACATTTGTTATCATAAAATTATAATAAATTTTAATACATGAATAATTGATTTCGTAATAATAATAATGATGATTTATAGAGAAGCGGACGCTTGACATTTCCTTCGAGCCTTAAAATTCTTTCGACTTTCGATAGCTTGTAACTTTTATGGTATCAACTATCAAGACAATATCGTGTATGACGATATTGTCTTGATACCATAAAAAGCAAAAGATAATTAGAATCAGAACGCGTTCGACGTTAGTTTGAAACGTTACGAGAATAATTTTACAGTTTTACTATATAGTATATTGAGACTGCATCGAAACTAAATCGACACTTATTTTATATCAGATGTTAACAGATTACTTAGCAGAGTTGACCTCCTGACTCCTGAGTAAATAGTAGGGTAAAATTAGCAAATGTATGTTCTAGTGAGGACCACAATTATTATTCGAAAGTTCAAATGTTGACCTTGATAGCTGATACATTGTGAAACTTGACTTTGATGTTCAGATAAGGCTCGACACTAAATTACTTATCAAATTACACAGTTCAAGTACATTGGACTATTACTGTACTTTTATTGAGCAAATGCAAATGTGAGCAGAGCATGGTGTCGCGTTACTCGGCTATAGTATTGATATGCCGCAGTCATCTGGTTGAATCTGATATTTGATGAAATGACTAAGGACAAGAATGATTGAACTGTGAATTAAATGGTTTCATTCAATGAATTCGCTAGTCATTTAATCCAATAGCAGATTCAACCAGATGACTGCGACAGATACAAGCGATGATACTACGATGACCTGATTGAAGATTGTGTTAAAATAATATGACTTAACATTGAGCAATACGGATTTTTATTATAAACTAGCTGTTGCCCGCGACTTCGTCAGCGTTAGCATAGTATAATAACGGAGATGGGTTTCATGTTCCTAACTTAAGAAATTACGGACATTCATTCAAACTTTCAACCCCTATTTCACCCCCTTCGGGGGTAAAATTTTCAAAATTCCTTCCTTAGTGGATGTCTTCTTAATAAAACAACCCTACTCACCAAATTTCATGGCTGTAACTTTAACAGTTTTTGCTCAGCGATGATGAATCAGTCAGTCAGTTAGTCAGGGCATGTATTTTTATAAGTATAGATAGACATTATAACAGTTAGAGTACCTAACCTCACTATAATGTAAGTCGCTAAAAGTAATCCAAACATCGAGTCATTTTAATGGTAAATATTGAGAAGGAAAACTTTGTAGCTATGTAGTCCGAAATAAAAACTGTAACGTAAAGTTCGCATAAGCTCTATATTCTATAATATTGCTATATTATCTTTTAAAAAGTTTTAGTTTCGAGTTACCTACGTTTATTACAGTTACGGCAAAATAACATGTAACAGAAAAAAGGTTTACCTTAAAGATTTCAATTGTATTTAATTATTGTAACACCTTTTGTGCCAGTACTTTCTGAAAAATGATTATCAGGGCGAGCGAATCGAGCAGTATATCCCACAACCTGAGCACTTACGGAAAAACTATCACACCTATTGATTTGTGCTTTATCATAGTAATTTTTATTTTAATGTAGATGTATTATCGTCGACCAGTCAAAGTTTGGTTACTATTAAAATATTTTAAAAAACAGCCTTAAAGAATATTACCACGCAGAAAACGATGCGATCCCTCTCAAAGCTCGGCTTTTAGCTAGTTATTCTTTTTTATAACTTTTTTAAGTAAAGTAACTTATCAATACAACTTTCCTCATGTAAACATAAGGGCTACAAGCTACCGGCAGAGCTTTCTCCACTTATCCTTGTCATGTTTAACGATGTACTCTCGAATACGGATCCCTTTACCACATTTCGACTTTATTATTTGGTTATTAGTTTTAAAACTGGAAAACCGTTCGACAGTACAATTTCGCGTGAACTTACGAACTTAAAATAAGTACCAAAACTAAATATAAGATCAAAAGAAGCAAACTATTTGTGGGTTTCCTAATTATTGCAAGGTCAAATGAATATTTAAGTAAGATATTTACATAATTATGTTTCTGAAATTGAGTAAAATTTTAAACAATACGACATTATTTAGATGAGTATAAAATTAGGAAATTGTAAGAATATTGTGTAAAAGGTTTGTTAAAAAAACTTATTATAGAATATGTATCTCAGAATAGGTTCATCTTTTAGATGGGCAGTAAGCATACATTTAAGAAGATAAAAGCAATAATATGACAAAATAATACAAAAGTAAAAGATGTGTAAGTAAATGAAACAATTATTTTCTCAAATGTAGCGCAGAATTACTGTAATACGCATATGATGTAAGTTTTGTAATTTTAACTGTTATCACGTTTAACAATTGTATAAGGGTTAAATTAAACAATGGACAATAAAGTTCTCGTGTAATCGCTAATTTTCTCACAAATTACTGCAATGTTTTGCTGTGTACAAACAAAGTACGTTAGAATAGACGTGAATAAGGTTTCGTAAAGAAGCGTCCAATAGATAATATATTAAATAGACTTCTATTAAACCACACAAATCGACACACGGACACTTAAACGATGATTACTTAGAGAGTCGTAACATTATCACGTCGCGCGTAAAACTTATCTCTGTGTTAGGCAGGTTTGATTTCAAGGATTCGATTAAGTTCTACTGTACATCTTATTGTGTTAGCTGCACTCACTACTCAGTAGTCGGCACATGTCAAAGGGCTTGCGATAATTTAAGCTGTTGCAACGGCCACTTGACACACATACACGACATTTAGACAGACACCCACAAAATAAATATATATCTATCATAAATAGATAAGCTTTTAATATTATTGAGTACAGAAATATTTCGGAAATGTAGAAAAAATTAAACATCCATAATTATTTGATGTACATAAGGAAGTAATCGTCCCCTTGACCCTACGGTTCCTGTAAATATTGACTCACCTTATGTTATATAGTTAGCACGGGAAAAAATCACAGAGGCACTGTTGTAATAGCGCGCGGTTCGTTTCGGCGCTCGCTTATATAGCGGACGTAGCGGGGATGGCCGGGGAGGGATCGCCGCATCTTTAAAAAAGGAATTTTTAGACCCCGGAAAGCTTGCCCCAAGGGTAAACTCTTTATCCCAGAAAAAGTTACATTCCTCCAAAAATTATAATTGTAAACTCGTTTTCGATAGCTCATTATAACTTGTAAGTTTTATGCCTCGAGCTTGTCGCGTCTTTGGCATTCGTCGGTTTTACAAGTCAATTTATTTTGTTATCATCAATCTTCGATGAAAGCTTTTTGATGCATTCATAATTAGCTTAATTAGCTGTGGCTCGTATAGTATCTCATCTTTGACCATCGCAGAGGACATGGAGTGGATAACTTATTTGTACTTATGCTATGTCGAAATTCTTTAAAAATACCGAGTTTGCCTCCTCTCAATATAGCTCAGTAATTATAAGGATTGGAAAAGTTATTATTTAATATGCATATTTTTAAATCTAGAAAGCTGAATATAAAATATAAATATGCTCAAATCGGTTATTATTTCGAAAAGTAAGTTTAAATCTAGAAAAAAAAAATATTTTCGAAAATTAGGTACATTCTGAATGTCTTTTGCTATTCGTGACATTCATGATCCCTCGAATCTCATGTGACTCTTTCAGAATTTCATACTAATACATCGCGCCTGCACTTTATACAAGGTGTCACAGAACTAAAGTGATAATACTTTAGGGTGTGTATGGGTCCCCTATGCAGAGTTCACTGTGAAAGTCGTAGCGCTGAAAGAGTATGAGTATGATCATGAATGAGTAGAAATGATGACGCTCGGGCGATTGCCCTTACAAATCACAAAAAAAAAAAAAACAGCTTTGTCAGCTCTGCTACTTTCACAGTAAACTCTGTATGAAGGACATATACAAACGATAAAGTATTATCACTTAGTTTCTGTACAACTTGTATATAATAATATATCATAATATATTCTTAAACATTTTCTAAATATTGCCTATGTGGGATCTTAATGTTCTGGATAATGACATGATTGCGGGCTCCACCTGACACACTGTCTGCGTGATCCGTCAGACGTCTACTCGTAGCTCGCTCGCCTGGAGCCCTAAGCTATTAAAATAGCTTAGCTTAGTTTTACTATACCGTTAAGTATTTCACTGTTTCCACTTATATACTCCTGTTAAGAATAGAAGAACGAATGGGCCGGCTCGATCGGAGAAATACCACGGTCTCACAGATAACCGGCGTGTTATAGCGCTTGCGCTGTGTTTCGCCGAGTGAGTGAGTTTATCGGAGGTCCAATCCCCTACCCTATTCCCTTCACTACCCTCCCCTACCCTACTACCCCATTTCCTCTTAAAAGGCCGGCAACGCACCTGCAGCTCTTCTGATGTTGAGAGTGTCCATGGGCGACGGAAGTTGCTTTCCATCAGGTGACAAAAGTATTTACACAGTGTACAACTTGTCTTTGCCTGGCACATTGGAAAAGTCACGACAGACAAGGACAGCGAACCTGGAATATTTATTTTTAGGGTTTCGTACCCAAAGGGTAAAAACGGGACACTATTACTGAGACTTCGATGTCTGTCCGTCTGTCTGTCTCCAGGCTGTATCTCAAAAACGGCTATAGTTAGACTTCTGAAGTTTCCACAGATTGTGTATATTTCTGTTGCCGCTATATCAACAAATACTAAAAACAAAATAAAATTAATAATTAAGGGGGCATCCCATACAACAAACGTGATTTTTTTTACCTTTTTTGCTCGATTTCAATAATAACCATTAGACACTTGAAATTTACACAAAATCCTTGATTGTATGTGTTCATTAATAATAATATTAAAATAAAATAAAAATGAGGGGGGCTCCCATACAAAAAACACGATTTTTTGCCTATTTTTGCTTTTTATCGGTACGGAACCCTTCGTGCGCGAGCCCGGCTCGCACTTGGCCGATTATTAATAGTTTTGGGGGTAATTATTATACAGTAGAAGGCTGAAACATGCATATAAAAGTGTAGAGACTAAATATAGAATACGTGATAGGCGATAGCAATAATTATATTTTATCAAAAATTGTACATTAATTTATTAAAACGATTAACTTTAATCCATATTATCACAGTCTGGCCACCAAAGGGTAAATACGCCTGTTTGGGGGAGTTTGCGACCGTGTTTCAGGCTGAAGTCTTCGCTATCCTCGGTTGTTCACTAGAAAGCCTGGAGATGGCCCTAGTTAGTAAAAACGTTTTTATCTTCTCCAATAGTCAAGCTGCACTTTAAGCACTGATGCCGCAGAAGTCTCGTCCAAATTAGCTCTGGAATGCACTGAGACGTTAAACGTGCTAGGAAGGAACAACAACATCCGCCTAGTATGGGTCCCGGGCCACAGTAACGTCCCCGGCAATGAAACCGCTGACGAACTGGCTAGGCTTGGGGCCGAGAGTCTCATATATGGCCCAGAACCAGTCTGTGGTATAACTCTTGCTAAGTGCTCAAGGAATGGGGCCACAGACTATGCAGGAAGCAATGGGCTGAGAGCCCTGGTCTTGAACACTCCAAGGCACTAATTCCTGGCTTCAACAAGAAACTATCTGAATTAGTGCTCACCTTGGGTAGGAACCAATTAAGAATCGTTACCAGAAGCCTAACTGGGCACTGCAAGCTCAACAAACACCTAAACAGAATGGGTATTTGTAACATAACGACTTGCAGATTCTGTGAGGAGGGGAATGAAACACCTATTCACCTTCTCCTCGACTGTCCTGCTCTACTACAGAGCGGGAACAGGCACCTTGGTCGCCACGTATACTTATCCACAGAGGAAATTCGTGGCACCAACCCCAACCATATCGTTCAATTTATGAGCAGCAAAATCAACAAAAGTTGGTTGACTACTGTACCCTAAAACGGAACCCTAACTATCTGATTTTTTGTATATTGGTAGGTTAATAGTTATATAATTTAAGAGTAACCTTGTCCTACAAATAAAACAATCTACATTTTAGGAGCATCAAGTCAAAGTATGAAATCCTTTCTATCTCTGTTAGCTACCACTTTCAAGATTTTTCGAAAATAAAAATGTTGTTCGTCTTATCGAAATGTAGCTACTCACAAAAAATTAGCTTGTTAGTAGTCACAAAAAAAATAGTTCTAGGGCTCCCGTACTAATAATGAAAATTTGTTAAAAATCGCCTGCACCTATTGTAACTAATATAATTTTGATTTAGCTTCTCGAATTTTGAAGTTCAATGCAAGGACGAGATAAGATAGATACTTAATAATATAAGCTAATATGTAAATTATTTTTAACAGCTTCTAAAGCTACATTTTAAAAGAAATGTAAAACACTCGCGAATACCTAAGAAATCATTGAGGCAAAAGCTAGTCAAGACATATATTTACGGTAGAAAAAACGCGTTAAAAACAGACTGTTACTAACCACCTTTTCCGAGACAAGACGAACGTAGAAGGAATAAAAATATTAAAATGTCAGTCACGTCTCCATCGCCGAAAGTTAAAAGCGCCGACAACAATAACAAAAAGGAAAAACTGGTAAATATTCTACGAGATGAATTCAACTACCTGACACGACTATGCTATCCGTAGTTCCATAACAACTATGAATTTAAGAGTATAGTTAAAAATATTTTAGGCACATGAAAGGCACAACTGTCTTCATGTGAATTATATTATGATATCTCTATATAATATATTATGGTATGCTTTTTTGTTTCTTCAAATCCAACTCGCTAGAGCTAGAACAAGTATGATGATATCAATTAATTTGCTGTCTTAACTAAGCAAATAAATGGGACATAAATGTGTAATGATTTCTTTACATATCATATTCCTTACGTAGTTCCTTACATATAAAACGATATAGGGGAGAATATTATTGCAAGCAGTCCAAATTATATAAATACTAGATGACGCCCACAACTCCGTCGCAAAAGTCGTTTATCACGCGGGAACCGTACATTTTTGCGGCATTTAAAGTACCCTTTGTCGTTTCCATACCAAATTTCAGTAAAATCGATTCAGCGGTTTGAGAGTGAAGAGGTAACTACAGGCACAGATTCGCGTTTATATTATTAGTATGAATATTTAGCGAACGGATAACCGATATCGTTTAATGTGATCTAAAACGAAACATAAACAGTTAATGGTTATAGTATTTAGTTTAATTAAATCAAAGCACCTGTATAACGTTTTATATGACAGGTCAATATCAGAAGAAGGTCGACTGTTCATCTCCGTATATAGAACACTAGCTGTTGCCCGCGACTTCCGACGCGAAGTCCGCGTGGACTTCAGTTTATAGCGCGCGGTGTCAAGAAAATTGGTGTCAAATATTTAAGGCTTATTAGCCCTTCATTACACAACTTTAGCTTTACCCATAAACTATGTATCATTAGTAAGTTTAAGGTTACGTCACTGCATAGATAAGTTAATTATCATTCATATTTATTTAAAATCTAAAAGACTCAGTTTGCGCACCGCGTCGTCGTGTGTTTACGAAGTCCATCGAATGATCGGGTGACCTACATAATTAATTATTAGGTAGGTACTTTTAATTTGCAATAATTCATAAGTTAATTATCATTCATATTTAATTAAAATCTAAAAGACTCAGTTTGCGCACCGCGTCGTCGTGTGTTTACGAAGTCCATCGAATGATCGGGTAAACTACATAATTAATTATTAGGTACTTTTAATTTGCAATAATTCATTAGTTAATTATCATTCATATTTATTTAAAATCTTGTAAGAAATTAAGGTGATGTAAGCGATAAGCCCAGGTAGTCATTACGAACAATAGGACACCGAGGCGAGCATAACAATGCAATAAGTAGCGGTTGTAATTATTATGAAGGAGCAATGGAGCGTGGTGATAGTAGATGAGGGTTAAACACAAAAGCTAACTTTGAAACTAGTGCAAATACGCAGAAACGGATCGCATATATCGAACGGGCATGGTCAAAAACCCCTATTTTGACACCAAACTCTTTTTTTTTAAGGCGACGTCGCCACTCGAACCGACAAAAAGTGATCGAGAAAATTTGCGAGCCGCGAGCGGGGGGAGGGGTGGACCCAGAATCGTGATCCAGAATCCGCGAAAACACACTACTGATGCACATGTCGTGAGGACGCTCCGGTCATGTCTTCGGAAGTGAACGTAACGAGTCATGGGTATCGACTACGTGGTAATGAAACAATAATTAATGCCTAGGTAATTATTGACAGGCTTAATTATGTCTGATCTCATCTCGCTGTATATTGTATACAACGATTACTCGCTGTATACAATATACAGCGAGTAATCGTTGATTAGTAGCAGTAATAGATTTTAAAGACGAAAAACGTAGATTTCAACATAATTGAGTAGGCATATTATAATTATTTAAGTGTACAATGTATTATTTGACCAAAAAGAAAAATAAGGGTTACGGCTACGACGTAGGCCGGCTACGAAATTCGTAGCGCTTACAAATCCTAATTAATAGAAATGTGAAAGTTACAATAGTAATACATACTTATGATCATTCGATATCTATGTATAAGTAAAAAATAATTTTAAATTTTGTAAGTCTCACTAAAACTCGAGAACGAAATATCTCGAAATGTTCGTGGAAGTCACAGGGGAGATATATTAGAAGGGAAGTGATACGAAGTTAACCGAAAACTAGTTAGCTATAAAATCATGTTTTGTAGTTGTAAATTAATGATTATTATCATTGGAAATAAAATGTATTATATTATTCTAAGGCCGTGTTCACACCAAACCGACTGTGAGCCGTCGAATGTGAGCCCCAGCGTGAACGTGAAAATATACGGTACCTATCGAATGTCCGCGCCTACGCCTATCGTAACAGCGTATTGTCGATTAGGTGTGAATGGAAAAGTGAATATATTGTATGTATACAATAAACTGCGTAACGTTCGCTCAAATTCGACGGCTCACAGTCAGTTTGGTGTGAACACGGCCTAAGAATTGTCTGCTGACCTGCAACTCCGATTCAAGGAGAGAATGTTTAATTTTTACACAAAAAACTTAACAGATTGTCAAGAGCTTGTTTGCGTGTACGTTTGTTTCTCAAACTATTGAACCGATATTTATGGGTCAGTACCCCACGGGAACGAACTGGCTACCTTTTAGGGCGAAAATATTAACATTTGTGCGGACACAGTCGCGACTACGTCTACTTATGAAATATAACGACAGTAATGACTTTAATAATAATGATCGTGTAACAATAGATCGTAGTAGGACGTCAGGAACAAGCGGATGTGGCTGGCGGATCTCCGGCTCGTCACGTCTTGATACTTTACACGGTAATGGCCCGACTAGTCTTGATCGTGTTCCACAGTTTTTCTGAGATAATCCGCTAAACTTGTATGGATTGAGCAATTAATATCGTTCATTGAGACAAAAGCATCGAATGTAGCTATTTAGGCATTTAAAGTATGTTAATACAGAATCATGATTTGTAAGAACAATAAAGCATTCATTGCCAAATGTGTCAGTAAAATAGGTCTACCGTGATGAACAAAAAATTTAAATTAATTATTGGTCAATCATCATATTATTATATGTGATGTCTATACATGTTATAAAACAAAGTCGCTTTTTTCCCTCATGTCCCTTGGCGGGATTATAGGCTACTGACATTTTAGAATTTGACACAAACTAGCTCAATAGATGGCACATAACAAGCCGTCGCCGATTTAATATTTTCAGAAATAATGTGATCACGTGGTAAACTCGACATACAGAGTAATGATTAACAGAGAGGCCATGTTCATAACTTATGCATAACTTGATAAACGAAATCTTTAATGAATTTTGTATTATAATAAAATAATGTATTTATAGGCATAGAATTATAACCTTGTAAGTTTTGACATCGTTGTTTATAGGTATTTAAATATGATGTTTGTTCTGTACTCACGAACATTACAATGCATAACAAAATTAAGTATTACCCATGTATAGTTCATTGCATAATATACTTATGCATAGAAAAATACGCCAACATCATAAATATGCTATAAAATAGGTATAAAAAAATACGCGAAAAATAAATTGGCGTATTTTCCATAGAAACATTGGAATTCAAAAGTAACTCTTTTAGCGCTGCTACATTCACAGTGAACTTTATATTGGACGATAATAGTTAAAAGGGCTGAAATATTCAAAACAAAAATGCAATTTTTAGGTCTTTTCTGCTCGACATTAATAATTTGGCAACCGGTAGCGGGTAGGTGTTTGAAATATTTACGAAATGTGTATCTTATCAAATTTAAACTTTAATAATAATCTATACTAATAATATAATAGTCTGTCTGTCACCTTTTCATGCTGAACCATTTTTTATGAAATTTGGTGAAGAACGGACGAAGGATACTTTTTAATCCAGAAAAAAATTACGGTTACTATACATTGTATTAAATTGTCGTGAGTAAATAATTAATAATTGCATAAATTCAGACTCTTTAGTATTTACTTTTAAATGCCGTCGCGACTTTTGTTCATAAATTTTTTTTTTTTGATAAAATCAAATAAGGTTTTAGGGCATTTCATTTGGATCACATTATATTTTTTTCTTAAAGAATTTAGAGTCCTTAGTTATTTCCTCCCGAGGTGCACCAAAATCATGGTGTAGGTATCTACAAAATATCTAGATCTATCCGCATGATAATATTATTTTTACGATTTCTTGTGCAGATTTTATTACTCCAGTGTTAAGATGTAATAATTCTTTCTATTGCTATGGATTGGACATGTACAATAAAATAACAGTATATCATTTTACAAAATACGTATACGTCAAAATCTGCCTCTGTGTTGCGGTACTCTGTACATTGTTTTCTGACTTAGGTGTAATGTTTACATTTTTTGACTTTCAAACCTACCAAATTCGTAAAAATTATCGTTTGGTGAATATAAATTATCGAATAGCATCTTATAAAGTAGTCTCTCGCAAATAATTTAGGCTACAAAGCAATATTGTAGTGTTTGTAAATCAAAAATGTTGACTAGGTTCCGAAATAAAAGCCAGTCTACTGGCCACTGCACAAGACGTCAAATTACGGCGCTGTTTTGTACTGGCCAGTATACTGTGATATATTTGTGAACATAAGGAACGTAAACCTAGAGGTTTTCTATGATAGACAATCAGCGTCTGACACATAAATTTGACTAATGTCATTTAATTATTTTCCATCGAAGTGCCTGTGGATTTTTTGTACCAAATATTCATGATCAAGCGTTGCTCTAACATATCAACAAATTCTTCAAATTTGTAAACAAAGCGATTTATCTTTATAATTGGTATATTTTATCAAAAACAGAGCTGAGGGGTGCCTTTGGAATCATGATTTAAACATTTTGGCGTGAAAATATTTTTTCCTGTACTTGTTTTCGCTGAATTCTAGAAGAAATAAAAATTTTAAAGGATTATTTTTAACACACATTTTTTTAGTGGTAAATGGATTTAAATCAAAATTTTAAGCTGACCCTAACCTTGGTAAGGAACGTAACAAACCTACAAAAAATGTTTGAATGCTTATAATTACTTGTGGTCAAAGTTCTAGTGAAAATAAAAACACTAAATTTCACTAATCCTCGTTGTATACGGTCTTAATTTGATGTGGTTCTCTTTAACAGATAGAGTGATTCAAGAGGAAGGTTTTTAAGTAAAATATCATTCATAAAAAATAAAATAACGATATAAGTACTAAAATATAGGAAATAAAAATCTATATTACACATCTAGTTAGGTACATTTGTTATAGGTTTATCCAAATAAATCTTAATACATATTTGACAACTTATTGAAGTAAAAAATAAAATTAAGCTCCGAATCACATATTCGAGTTTTAAAGGTGAATGCCCAAAAATGTATGGACCGAAAACCCGTAATCGATTAAAACCATTTATATGGGGCATAGCAGACTACTTCTACGGTATCCCAAATACAATGTCCTTTTTGGATTAAACAATCACCAAGTACTTTAAAAACGATCGGACTTTTCTTATAGGAATCTATGACATTTAGGACGACATGATGCTACAAACGATAATCTGACGATTAGTACCTACATAGTAAAAACACATTAATTATATTTGTCTACTGATTCTTATGTTTATGTATTTAATATTAAAATATGTATTTATCACTTTTATATCTGAAAGTATAAGTCATTCAGTCAGTTTGGTATAGAATCGTTAAAAATACATGTACAGATTATACCAATATGTACATGTATTTTTAACGATTACAATTACATGATATCAGTTAAGTCTTTTCGAAAATAAAAGGGCAAACAAGCAAACGGGTCACCTGATAGAAAGCAATTACCGTCAATCATGGACACTCGCAACGTTAGTAGAGCTACAGGTGCGTTTAAGAGGGAATACCTACGCTTTCTTCCGAAAAACGTACGGTGATATCTCTTTTTAGGGTTCCATAGTCAAGAAAGAACTTTTATAGTTTCGGTCTGTCTGTCCGTCTGTCTGTCCGCAGTTTTGCTCAGATACTATAAGACCTATAAAGCTGTAATTCGGCTTGAATGCACATATTAATGATGCCGACAAAATGGTATATAAGATCTTTAAAAAAAATGTTTAAGGTAAGTACCTCCCCTACACATATTTTAGCAGGGATGAATTTTTTTTCGCGTCCACCCCACCGTGTGAGGTGTCGTTGGATAGATTTTTTAAAAATATAATGAGTATAACATATCATTTTCCTATTTAGAGATGTGAAATATGAAGTTTTAAAGTGGAAAAAAAATCTTTAGAGTCTTGCAGTGTCTCCCCTTCTACCAGCTAAACGGTTGCTTCTGGAAAAATATTCACGAGAGTAGGAAATATGCTGAATTTAAAAGAAAAACTATCACGGCTAAGAAGACTTCATAAGTTACTGAGTAATAGTCGATCAACTAAAAAAAATGAAACTAATCGGAGAAGTATTAAAGGAATTTATAATTTAAATTCCTTTAAAAACGTAACTGAGATGATGTTGTTAGTAATGTATTTGAACACATTATAAAATATGTCATTCATCGACCATTCAAAAAATATCAAAAACTAGCGCTACTACGGAACCTAAACCTTATATTGCGCGTGGCCAGACACGCACTTGGCCGGTTTAGACTTTATTTTCTCTAAATTGTATATTCTTATACGACGTGTCACCATCGTTTTTACGAGGAAAACACAAAACAAAGGAAGAAACTACATAGTTGATTCAAAGCGCTGTCTCAAAATCTCAGTTTTATTTTTTCAAATTATCCGTTTCGGTTATGGTTTTTAATTAAATGATTTACATATTTACAATCTACTATTAATGGTTTTGCTCTATATAAATTATTTTAATCGACTATGGGTTTTTTTGGGCATCTACCTTTGTATAGAACTTTACTCTATTTCATAGGGTTCCGCAAAAGGTACTTGTAATTTATAATTTACTTTGTGTATTTACTGTTATAGTTGGCTATAGGCTCTACTTTTAAAACATCTATATTTTAACTAACAATAATGTGCTCACACTGACGCGATAACAGTAGCTTGATACTGCAAACCTAATTTATGACTATAGTGAAGTATACAGTACATTACAACCATGGGCGCCGCGCCGGCAGAAACAATTTCCAAGGGGTGCATGATTTTAGTTTTTTTTTTCTTTTCTTTTTAGTTTTTACGAACAACAGTGACTATATTCTATATACGTCAACAGAATACATTTAGTGCCGAAACAGACGGCTTTTTATTTCAATAATTCCTGTTGATCCCGAGATTCCCAAGGGGTGCAAGTGCACCCCCTGGCACCCCCCTGCCGGCGCCCATGATTACAAGAGTAATATTATTCTATACATATTATTAAACGAAGTCGCTTTCTTCCGTCATGTCCCTTTGTTCCCTTTAATCTTTAAAACTACGCAACGGATTTTGATGATTTTTTCAGTGTTTGATAGCCCATTTATCGAGGAAGGCTATAGGTTATATTTATCACGCTAAGACTAATAGGAGCGAAGAAATAGAGGAAAATAAGGAAAAAACGGGGAAAATTATTTGAAAGGGCTAACTTGAACGCGCTAATCTTTGGAACTACTAGTCGGAGTTGAAAAATTCTTTCAGTGTTAGATAGCCCATTTATTGAGGAAGGCTATAGAGTATAGGCTATATTTTATCAAGCTAAGACTAATAGGAGAATGTGGAAAAAACGGGGGAAATTATTTGAAAGGGCTTATCTCGCGAACTACTGGAGCAATTTTTATGTTATTTGGCACAGATAAGACGTAGACCACGTGAAGGATCATAGGCTATCGATTTTAATCATTTTTTCAGTGGCTATATATTTTATAGGGTCGCTAGTAACTAATAAAACATTATTTTTCACTCTTTTTAGATAATAATATAGTACGAAATATCCGCAAAATACTAAGTGTATTTTGTCTCTCTGTCTGTCTGTCCATAAGTATATTAAAGCAAAACAATTCCACGCGAACATTTAATTTAATAAACAAAATTTATAATTTAATACTTAATTTACTTCATTTGCTGAAGGTCTTTCGTCTTTCTGCGGTTAGTGCTAAGGATTTTTAACAACAGGTCAAAAGGGTAACTACTTGACAATTTAATATCCTATCAAATCGAATAATTGAACATTATTTTATGTTCTTTATTCAAAATAGATAATATCGCATTACGTGTAAAAGCCTGTATTCACTTTGATTAGTGCAAGTGCAAGTGACTAGTAATTGAGGCAGTGGAGTGCAGGTGTGTAGTGCAAGTAGTGTCCAATTCTTGTTTAGTGGCTCTTTAGTAATTTAATTTAGTAAATTCAGTAGTAGCTGTCAACACGAGCGTCCAAGTTTCAAAAATAAAACTGCCATTTTGACATGTCCTTCATTTTATTATTGGTTTTATTAAAAACTATTTGACCATGAAGTATTTTTATATGTTATTTCCCAGGACTCAAAGTATCACCATGCCAAATTTCAGCAAAATCGGTTCTGACTTCTGAGGTATAAACGTGAAGAGGTAACAGACAGACAGACACATATTCGCATTTATAATATTATTAGTATATTAGTAAGTAATAAGTGTGGATTAGTATAGAAGTAATTGAAAGGGTGTCCTTTTGTACTTTTAATAGGTATATATAATAATGATATACTATATCTATGGACGCTTCACACGGCTCACCACGTCAGTCTGGCCCATAAAGTTAATATACCTAGCGGAATAATAGTAACAATCTCGAGCTGTCAAACGAAACCAAAATTGGTTTTCATCTGTCACACACTTGCACTCGCAAAAAATAGAACACGCTTTTAATCACGTTACTACGCAGCCGACTAGTCACTTGCACTAATCAGTCGCTGTCCACACTTACTTTCTACTAATCACTCATCACCTGTACTAGTCACTAATCAAAGTGAATACAGAACTAATCACGTTACTACGCAGCCGGCTAATCACTTGCACTAAACAGTCGCTGTCCACACTTACTTTTTCCTAATAACTAATCACCTGCCCTAATCACTTGCACTTATTACTAATGAAAGTGAATACGGGCCTTTACGTTTAAAAAATAGATGCAATGGTCGGAACAAGAGGGGTCACGAAACTGTGTATTAAAATTCGTTTCTCGCCCAAAAACCGTACATTTTTTCGGAACCAATTATCCTATATCCTTTTCCGGGACTCAAAGTATCTCCATGCCAAATTTCAGCAAAATCGGTTCAACGGTTTGGGCGTGAAGAGGTAACATTAATCAGACATACACACTTTCACGTTTATATTATTAGTAAAGATCAAAAAATTGGTTGCGACTAGCGTAGTTTGGAACATAATTTATCGATATCGTGCCAAACATCACACCAATAGCGGCGATAATAATGCAATACCATACAAAAGGATTGTATGTTAATTTCAGAAGGAGGATACACCGCTAAAGGATGCAGACCTTGTTCACAAGTATTATGCAATACAGGGTAAATCGCCGCTAGATGGCCCTGACTCCACAGCTGTGAAATTAGATTACTATAAAACGACCCAAAATGGTGGAGCAGTTTCCTAGAAATGATAGAACTCCATTTAAGTAATATTCTCTAATAGGCGTAGAGAATATTACTTAAATGTTATATGTGTTACAAATTCCACCGTCCATATTAAGTTCTCAACGTTATTACGTTAATAGTTATTCCAAATTATGAAGCTTTTAAGTAAAGCTCCATACGGAAACTTTCAGTAGACCATATGAAGCTTAAAAGAATCTTGTGGGGGAAGGCTTTAAGGGAACCATAAAACTGTTATATATACGATGCAAGACACAACAATAAAGCCACATTGACTATATATCAAGATAACGCGTCTATCGCAATTAATTTCTCAATGGTATGTCATTAGTATGAATATGTATCAGTAACACAATATGAGTTTATAGGAACGTGGTAATTATACCAAATGTCAAAGATAATAGTGATAATGTACGAAAGGGGAATTTCTCAGTTAATAGTGCACTTAGATGACGCGTGTAGAGCGCGTGAGTTGCATCATATTCCCTCAGTCTGTTATATTAGATAGAAATAGGGATAGGATGCCACGCTACAAGAAAATATAATTGGCAATGATAATATTCCTTTTATTCATTCATACAAACTTCTCGAGTTTAACCAAAAATACCCTAGATTCCTAGCATCTAGATGGTTAGGGCTTAATCTTAGCGCAGCATCCGAATGAAAAGACAGGGAATTAAAGAAAGTGAATAACAATTTGGCAACTCCTATTACTTTTATTATATTGACGTGGGAATCGGCTTAGGTCACCTTTACTAGTACTACGTGAATGTGTGTATTACCAGTACGTGAATGTGTTATAATAATATGTATTATGTACTAAGTTATCATTCAAATGTACACACATTTTATCACTTAACACACATCAGCACCACAACAATTACAAACCCAAATTCATAACCCTTGCAATAAGTTGAGATGCAATAAATCTATATTAATTTGGCAATAGGGGGCATTCCAAACTTAACCTGGATTCTCTGACCTTGTGGCCACTTAAAACGAGATTAACCATGTGACAGTACAGTGTGTCGTCACTCTGAGAATTCCGAGAGAGGCTTTTGTACCTACTGCAACATTTATTTAAAAATTGGGTATGTCCATGTTCGCCGAAGATGGACCAATACAAACAACAAACATGTCCGTCTATTGTCGCCTTTGATCGACTGATCGACGTTTTGCATGCGTGCAGCGAAGCAGTAGAGATCAACTACGATAACATGGCGCGCTCCTCCAAATGACTGTTTCGATGTGTGTAGTCACATCCTTATATGAAAGAGTTTGTATGTAGTAAGTATTCAACCAATCACAGTACACGTAATATTTCAGTTAATGTCATTTATTAGAGATCAACTACGATAACTTGGCGCGCCCCTCCAAAATTCAAAACGTTTGAAGTGCGTTGTCAAAACATTTGAAGTGTATTGTCTTGCGTGGTAGGCTAGTTATGATTAGTTGACCAAAAAATATTGGTAATAAGTGACATTACGTGAAATATTACGTGTACTGAGATTGGTTGAATATTTACTACATACAAACTCTTTCATAAGGATATGTGACTACACACATTGAAACAGTCATTTGGAGGGGCGCGCCAAGTTATCGTAGTTGATCTCTACCAAGATTTTTTGGTCAACTAATCATAACTAGCCTACCGCGCAAGACAACACACTTCAAACGTTTTGACAACGCACTTCAAACGTTTTGAATTTTGGAGGGACGCGCCATGTTATCGTAGTTGATCTCTACCTAGCGAGTAACGCTTTGCTGACAGTTATGGTTTTATCTATCTTGGGTTTAAACTTTTATCAACGTGTATCGAGCCAGTGGCTTTAAAAAAAACCAAAGTTCTTTAGGCATTGGTCCTTGTCGTTTTCTTCGTTGCTGAAGGTCGCGCCTCTGAAAATGCAACTTTAATTTAAGTACGTTAAATTCTTCCATTTTGTTTCGCCTTCTGCTTCTCTGGGCGGCTGTTACTGCAAGTCCAGTGTGTGCCGTAATTTGGTCACACCATCGGGTAGGTGATCGACCCTGGGTTGCTTTCAGTGGCGAAGCGTCCATATAACCCGATTCCCATCGGCTTCCCTTAGGGCTTAGAAAAATCGAATATACGGGCCAACGACATATTTATCTAATAAATATTTTACATACCTACTTAAAAAACTTTGAATTCACAATGTTATATGCAATAAATTTTTCTCTCACTTGAAATACATAGTTTGAATTAATAACTATCGCCTACAAATTTTAAAAGGCAATGCAATGTGCGGGCGCAGAGAATCAAATAAGCCGCAGGATTAGCGGCTTATTTCTCCATACAACGACAGTTCATAGTAAGCATCTGTCCTTTTCATTCCTGTGAACTGGTCGTCATGTTCTGTCTCGTTCTAGCACGCGCGATATATACTTGGAAATAACTCGATGCCCGACGAGTTATTACGGAGAAAGGTTAATTAGCAACGCACAAGTGCAAGCGAGATAGATGAGTCATGAAGTAAAATTGTTATGATTCGAATTTAAGAATGACTGTAGCGACATTATACTTTTGCTGGCGCGTAATACATTTTATTTTGGTAGGATTTTTTGTAATACGACTTTATTAAGAATGCCTTTAGCGGTACTAAATATGACAGGCGCGTAATACATTTTTATTTTGCTGGTTTTTAGATTGACATATTAATATGGCGGATAGTGTGTTTGTAAACAACATGTCGTTTGTTTTGTTTTGTCGAATTTAAATTTTGTTTTAGCGTTAGAACTTAGAAGAGTGTCGTGAATTAAATTAATTTATATTGTGACTTGTGAATTGTGAGTCGTACGACGTAATCGTGTAGTTCGGAAAATATGGCATTAATTCAGAAAGACTGTTGTCTGACAGATTATATTTTGTTGTCGAAGGAAACTTTGTTTTCCAAACTTAGTTTTGAAAATTAAAAGCATGTCATTCAATTATAAATTAGCAAAATTGGTAAGTAGATTTTTTACTCCGGCTTCCCTTCTCAAAATATTCACCCCTCGCCACTGGTTGCTTTAGACATTAAACTAAGAATATCAAATTCTACTAACGATGATGAGCCATTGTGGAATTTGTGGTAAGTAAATTTACCTAATGTGTGACTATTTTACGTTATCCAAATAAAATTATTACAGTAAGTTATATTTAGAAGAGGTTACACAGTTTTAGGTCCTCCTAGGTAACTGTCAGCAGTTGTCCTCGCATAATTTAACACCATTTATCTTTTTATTATCTATACTTATTATAAAACAAAGTCGCTTTTTCCCTCATGTACCTTTGTTCTCTTTAATCTTTAAAACTACGCAACGGATTTTGATGATTCTTTCAGTGTTAGATAGCCCATTTATCGAAGAAGGTTATAGGCTATATTTTATCATGCTAAGACTAATAGGAGCGAAGAAGTAGAGGAAAATAGGGAAAAAACGGGGAAAATTATTTGAAAGGGCTAACTTGAACGCGCTAATCTCAGGAAAGACTGGTCCGATTTGAAAAATTCTTTCAGTGTTAGATAGCCCATTTATTGTGGAAGTCTATAGGCAATATTTTATCACGCTAAGACTAATAGAAGAATGTGAAAAAAACGGGGGAAATTATTTGAAAGGACTTATCTCGCGAACTACTGGAGCAATTTTTATGTTATTTGGCACAGATAAGAAGTAAACCACGTGAAGGATCATAGGCTATTCATTATAATCATTTTTTCAGTGGCTATATATTTTATACCCGTGCGACGCCGGGGCGGGTCGCTAGTAGCCTATAAGTTTCAGTTTATTAAATTTTATTACGAAACGTCTGTTGTAAGCTGGACAGCCCCCTAGCCCTTCTGAAGCACTAGGTCCATGCACACGTGCATGAATCCGGTGCGCCAGAGGGCGACAAATATTTAATTACATATTTCCTTTTAATTTAAGAATTTTCTATATGTTATTACATGAAATAAACGTATATTTTTTATTTATTAAGTATAATATGTTTTTAAATATTATTTAGGTACAAATAATAATAATTAGTATCATGCGACTTATAGGAGTACGTCTAGTGAATTAGCATAGTCATAATATGACGCGTCACCTTCGCAGAACACTGACCCGGCCAATATTGAAATGGACAGTAGGCAAAACGTGGTGTTGCAACACAGAATAAAGCATGATCAGCGGGGTAATTCACAATTCCCGTTCAAATCGGATCTGGAATCTTACAGACACGTTATTGGTCAACGCTAAGTGCAGCGAGTGTTTATTGGCTGTCGCACAGGTAAATTGTCGGACCCGCGTTTGCCCGCGTGGAATATTACATTTGAATGCTCCAGGATTTCCAATGTATAACGTAGGGAACAACCCTAATAAATTATAATTTATTCATATAAGTATATTATAGATATAATATTATGTCATGTCGCCTCATGCGAGAAGACAATAATATAGTATTCGGTGATAAAACCGATGGAACTGTTTGACTGAAACATAAATTCGTGACCAATGCGCGACACGGAAAGCTTCATGAATCTCAGTAAACAAATAGTTACGCATGTATCTGATAATAATTTTGTTTACTTGGCATCACCGTAAAAGCTTATAAATGGGAAATCAATCAATATATAACACAAAGTTGAATGACTGACTGACTGACATAGCGATCTATCAACGCACAGCCCAAACCACTAGATGCTGAAATTTGGAATGCAGATATACATGTTAGGCATCTGCTAAGAAAGGATTTTGATCAATTCTATCCCCGAGGGGATAAAATAGGAAGTGAAAATTTGTATGAAACTTTGTCAATTTTAAACCGAACCGACTGACTTTGCTAGCTAATTAACAATGATACTTCTTCTAGACAAAAGCTAGTTCTTTAAATTAAGAAAGGCACTTTTAAACAAGCCATCTACCCAATAACAACATTATGATGTTTTGTAACGCGAAAATAGAGTCTAATAGAGTAACGACATTTTTACAATCGACATTCTCGTCGAGTCAATTTTGAGATATTCCTCGTACTCCACACGATTCCGTCTAATTGCCGCAGCACGCGTTCGGCTCGCAATTGTTTTGTTTTAGGATCTTTAAATGTGTAATGATTCTGGCCTTCGCCTCTTTGCCAGCGGCCTAGGGTTGCCAGGTCCAAACCGGACTTAGAAGAACCTTCGTTTTCTCTTAATATGTAATTAGTAATTACTATAATTTTAAGTTATATATCAATCCTAATACATATTATAGTACTGTTAGTTACCTCTTTACGCTCAAACAGCTTAACCGATTTTGAAGAACTTTGGTATACCTAGTGGTACTTTGAGCTCCGGGAAAGGATTGTAAAGTTTTCTATAAAAATGTATGGTTACCGCACGGAAAACAATTATTTTCTGCTAGAACGCAGTTACGAAGAACACTTACACTGCTTATTTTCTGTATTAGGTATGTCATTAAAAACAGTTCAGTCTTTAGTGAACAAAGTTTGGAATTTTGATTAAATGACGGACTTTACCATTAGCTATGCGGGAATTTAGATCATCATAATTCGGATTATTCTATTTTCGAAACAGATCTTGCATAATGTATGACGGAAAGGATTTTTCCTATTAAATTTAAATGAACGTTCAACATACATTCGAATTTCTTAATAAATCGATCAACAACATTTCCTACGTTTACTACATACCTAGTTAAGTTAATTTTTAGCGTCCGTGGCCTATTGGGTAGACCAGACCCGCACATCGTTGGTCCCAGACGTTCTTTCCTCTGGACTATAGGCCGACTATGTTGCGAGAATGCCGTATGCGCTTAGGCAACCACACAGGCATTTAAAATCTTGTCCCAGGCACTAGTACAGTATTTGAAGAGTGGTTATTGGTTACTTCGCTCTGAAAATAGATACTGTATAAATTATCCACAACGGATGCAAAGGCCTAGTTTTGAATTTTTAGCGGCTCAAACGTTGCTAAATTACCAACGCGATGACTGTTACTATACATCTTAATCCTTCAGGCGCCGCGCGAGCACCGGTGATCGCGACAACAATAGAATACAATAGCAATTCCTGGAAATTCCGACTGAAGTATTAATATCCCGTTCATAGTGTAAAGGCTGTCACAGACAGAGCAGGTAATGTAAAGATGTATAATATTATAACACGATACATCTTTCTATAGAAATCGCACACAACAGCTATAAAGTAAAAATATACATTATAGCTGTTGTGTGTGGTCTCCTGACGATTTCTATAGAAAATGTATCGAGATGTATTGAGATGTATCGTGCTATTATATACATCTTTACATTACCTGCTCTGTCTGTGACAGCCTTTAATTCTCTACTTATAGGTATATTAGAGAGGCACAAGCCATTATAACTCTTTTATTTACATTAGAGAGGGTGTTAGTGCAATTAAAAATTTACCTAACCTAAGATATCCTAATATAACAAGAAAATATACTGTGTGAGCTCGTCTCTTATCGAACTTAAATGTAAACGCGTATTCCACCTAGTTCAGCCTAGGCGCAAGTATAGTCATTAGTCATTACCGCACAAAATATCGTGACTGAAGCGCATCGGAGTGGTCTTGAATTAGTGCGGCGCGTTATTACTTAATGAACACTGGGTAAGCTCATTATACGACATGAAAAACGTGCCCCAAACCGTTGAACCGATTTTGCTGTTTGGTATGGAGATATTTTGAGTCCCCCGGAGAAAAGTACGGTTCCCACACGATGAACGAATTTGCTGGCGTCATCGAGTTCTCAATATTTGCAAACACGAAATATACGCAAGTACTTATCATTACAACTTTGATTTCATGTTTGCGTGCAAGATGATGAATAATATCGCTCACCGAGTGCGCTGTTCGCGCTCATTTTGTAACAGCGCGGGTCGCGGTGTGAGGTCGCATGTCACGTGTCCACAACCTCGGGTTAATGCCAAACTCGATTATGAACTTCGCGATGTCTATGTCGCAGCCAACTGGTTTAAGTAGCCGTTCAATCAAACAGCTAGCCCTTTGACTGAACAACGCCATTCAATCACACGTCTAGCTTTTTAATTGAATATTTAAGTCGCTCAAAACGTTCAACACTGCGGCTGATTCAAAAGCCGCCGTTTAATTGAATTAGTTCAGCGCTCACCACCGCGGCGCTAGGTGCGTTTACAAGTAACGTATAATTACAGTATTTAGACAGGAATTATGGGGGCACATACGAGTGAATCAAAATTGAAACTAATATTCGAGGAGAATTAATAAAATAAATAAATAAAATAAATAAAAGAATTTACGGGATTATGAAATGCATCATTAATAAGGTATTTATTGCAATTATGTTCAAAATTAGTTAGAATACACAATAATATAATTGAATGACTTTTTTTAACCAGTCGACTGCGACATTTACATGGAAACGTTTTACTCGTCAGTCGTCAGTGGTCATTAAAAGGACAAGATCCAACGTCCTTACAATTTTGGGCTAATTTTAAAAGTGCGGCCAACGCAATTAAACCCATTATTTAAATAGAACATACTCTTAAGTCTAAGGAATAATTTTTATTATTACACCAAAGTTCCAAGTCAATAGTCTCCGAGTTTTTATTCAAGGTCAAACAATTTTTATAACATAATATGTAATAAAACTTATTTTATTAATTAAAAGCAATAAGTAATCGATCCCAACGTCCCTATCCGAGTCATAGAACAGATTGGAGGCCAAATACCTACAAATGGTTTGAAAAAACTCAAAGGAAGGGGGGATACTCTACGTGCTTGGGGTACGCACGGCATTTGCCTAGTATTCCAAGTAAGCAATGAGTTGTGCCCTGCAACTATAGTCCTAAAAATTCAAATAATATCCTACTTTATGACATATACGACCACGACGACATGACTTTATGTCTGTCATAAAGTGGCATTTTAATTGAATTTTTCGGAACGAAAAAAGATCGGAACCGCACCTTAAGTTTATCTCCGCAGTTTGTCTAAACTTTTGCATTTGTACTGGTCGCCGTGCTACGGCTACTGGCGTAATTATCAGGTGATGAGCACTGAGCAGGAAGCGAGTCTTCCTAAACATACAGTTTTCGAGTGTCATTTGATTAATATGCGCTTACTTGCCCAAGTTTGGAACCCCGTTTTTACCTTTTGTATAAGGAACCACAAAAAGGAGAAAACTATCCATCTTTGTTATTATTATGTTAACGCGGACGAAGTCGCGGGCAACAGCTAGTATGTTATAAAAAAGTTTGACATTGAATAACAACTCGGAGACTTGACTTAGAACTTTGGTGTAATAATAAAAAATATTCCTTAGATTATGTTCTATTTAAATAACGGGTTAATTTGCGTTTCAATTTTGAAACATTGCACTTTCAAAATTAGCCCAATTTGGACCTTATCCTTTGCATACTTTAGTATACAGGGTGTAACAAAACAAAGTGACAATACATTAAGGGTTCTAAGAATTTATGGGCAAGGGCCCGAGCATCATGAATTTTTCCATACCATATTCCCGGTCCTAAGGGCCGGGACACAAAAACACGGCACGACGTCGTACGGCGTCGTACGGCGCCGTCCGGCGACGCGCCGTAAAAACCCACGGTACGGCGCCGTACTGCGTCGTACGACGTCGTGCCGTAGAAACTCATCTTGAATTTGTACGTGAGTTTCTACGGCACGACGTCGTGCGACGCCGTACGGCGCCGTGCCGTGGGTTTTTTACGACGCGCGTCCGCACTGCGCCGTACGACGTCGTGCAGTGTTTTTGTGTCCCGTTCCTAAAGCCTACATTTATACAAAAAAACGTCAGTTTGCAAATTGTTATACTTACCCACTTCATCCAATGACGTAAGAAAAAGAGCCAATGACTTCATCTACTTCTTCAATTATATTATAGAAGAATTTTTGAACATGAGAAAACTAAAGGCTATACCTCACCGAGATGCCATGGCGACGTGGCCATGGTTACGTCTGGAGTCCCAGAGCCAAATCGCGTCGCCAATGCATTTAGTTCCGCTTCGACACAGTCAGGAATTGTTGTGGAAATTACAGCACTGTTGTTATCAGCGTGGTTATGGCTACATCTGTTTGTATCAAACCGGAGCCAAAACGGTGTTTTTCACAAATTCTATGAAGATTTAAGAAAATATCCTCAAATAATGTTCAATAATCTGAGGATATGATAAATCTCTCAATTTCGAACGACATTTGCGATTGAGTGAGTGTAAGTTTCGTAACCCATCAATCCCAAAGCGGAACCTGGCTGCCGCATAACAATTTTTTAAAATCTTCATATAATTCAAGAAAAACACTGCTTTGCGGTGACACAGGGACGCCAGACGTAGCCATGGTAACGTCGCTGGCCACGTCGCCATGGCGTCTCGGTGAGGCATGGGCTTAAACCTTATGTTTCGCTGTATTCTTATCATAATCTTATAAAATATACCTATTAGGCATAGAAAAAAATTTTCAAAAACATTTTATACATTTTATTAGAAAAAAAATATGAAAGTGCTAGTAATAATAATAAATAACATGAAGTTAGTAACTTAAATAGGTAATGTCAACTTAAAATATTTTAATATTATCTTACAGGTTACAGCATAGTTTTTTAACGTTAGTTAATAGCATATTGTACATGTAATTAAAATTCTTTACACAACACTTAACCTTCCCAACAGCAGATAGTTTATTTTAAATCAGAATGCAAGTTTAAAGCTTGTGGTAAGCGACGACATTTCATTGATAAAATCTGATGATTCAAAGTTAAAACGTAACATTTAAATTAAAATATAGTTTTAACTCATTTATCATTTTTATCGAAGCGATTAACAGGGTTGACTTTGCACGTGATCTTGTACGACTCCACCATCTTGACGGATTCCCGCACCAATATGGTGGACCGGATCGTAAACGCGTGCGCGAAGCATATCGACGCCTCGCACAGCGACGTCTGGAAGCTCAGGTACAGGCGATAATGAGTCTTATCCGTTCTCGCTTTGAGTTTCATTTCGACCCGGCCGGGCAGCTTGGTGCCCCTGGGGACGCCGCCCACGAACTCGAAGTCGTCGGTGGTGACCTCCCGGTTGGCGTCGTCGCGAATGCACACCTGCCAGTGCTGCGGCGCGCCCGCCGTGAACTTCACCTGCTTGGCGTCGGCGTCCTGCGTCACGAGGCTCACGTTGAAGTAGATGATGAGGTTCCCGCAGTTCTTGTTCACGAACAGGTCGTTCTTGTACAGGATCAGGTTGGCGGGCTCCGTGAACTTGGGGTCGGGGAGGCGCACCTTGAACTCCTGGCAGACGTTCTTCGCTATGTTGAGGATCTTGACGGAGTGGTTGTTGGTGTCGGCGATGTAGAGGTACCGGCCGTCGGAGCTGACGGCGAGGCCGGAAGGTTCGCTAAACCGGGCGGGGTCGGTGGTCTCAATCATGGTGGGGTTGAGCGTGCTGACCTTCTGCGTGCCGAGGTCGACCCGCTTGATCTTGTGGTTGTAGGAGTCGGCGATAAACAGAGTTTTGCCGACCTCGGAGTACGCCACGGCCAGGGGGTGCTGCAGCTTCGCCTCCACGCCGATGTCGTCTACGTCGCCGAACGCGAACAGATTCTGAAACGCGGAAAGGATGTTTCATCATTTTTAAGGCCATACCAACTGCCAACTGTACTCTACCAACCAACTCTTGTATACCAACTCTTGAATATTTCCTCATCAAGTTTTACTCATAATATGCAATAGTTTGTTTATATAGACTAGACGAATACTTACCAGCGGATTGCGGTCGCCGCCACACAGGGTCGACACTTGTCCGGTAGTGAGCTGCAGTTTCCTGATCGAGGAGCTCTCGGAGTCCGCTATAAACAGCTCCGAGTGGGTTCCTAAAATATTTAAAGAATGAAATAATTTAAGGACGACACAATTTAACAACTAAAATTCAAAGCGTAAAAAGCAAAAAGTAAACTACCTCTTTTCCTCTTGAAACTTAACTTGTTATCAAACTTAAAACACGTACAACGAAAACATTAGCGACAGCCACTAAACAAAAATCCATCTTGTATTCACAACCGTTTAAGTTTAACGGTGTTAAATAATGATTAACGACTTATAAATAACGTTTAATTGTGTTAAATAGGTTTTACTGGGGCTTTCACAATATGACTCGGATTCAACGTCATCAATTTGTAACAACCAATAACGTTTGCCGTACCTAACGTAAAGCGTTGACCAATAAACATGCTGTAAACCAAATCCGAGTCAACAGTCACCGTAACATGATAATGATAACCATTTTACTAAATATAGCTGGAACAAGCTTTAACGACAAAAGGGAAATAACTGTTACTTTTGAAAAAGTAACAGAAAAAAACTCGAGAAGTGTCAAGGGAGTCAAGGGACACCCGGATGGAACGAAGTTATTAAAAACGCCATCTAGTTGACGCCCAGGAATAACGTTGTTAACGACACTTTTGTGGAATTGTAATAAAAATTATTTAAACGTCCGGTAGATGTCGCTGTTTATTCTTAAAAACGCCATCTAGTTACGCCCTCTACTATCAACGCCCTCTACAATCAACTATTAAAAATATGTCGTTACACACTTTTTCCGTCTTTTTTTTTATGCAATAGGGGGGCAAACGAGCAAACGGGTCACCTGGTGGAAAGCAACTTCCGTCGCCCATGGACACTCGCAGCATCAGAAGAGCTGCAGGTGCGTTGCCGGCCTTTTATGGGGTAATAGGGGAGGGTAGGGAAGGAAATAGGGAAGGGTAGGGAAGGGAAAAGGGTAGGTGATTGGGCCTCCGGTAAACTTACTCACTCGACGAAACACAGCGCAAGCGCTGTTTCACGCCGGTTTTCTGTGAGGACGTGGTATTTCTCCGGTCAAGCCGGCCCATTCGTGCCGAAGCATGGCTCTCCCACGTCAAACTCCCTTTCGAAACGCGCAATAAGGAACTTCGTTCCCATAAAAAAAAAATAACACTGACCTGTCCTCAGCGTAAGTCCGGAGGGCTGTGCAAAGGCGGCGGTGTGCGGGTACGCGCTGTTGCGGGCCGCCTCCGTGCCCGAACCCGCCACGCACACGCACGTACCTGCGTACACAAATGTGACGTCACGGATTTATTGAATACTAGACGCCCGCAACTCCGTTGCGCCCAAAATTCATTTATCGCGCGGGAACGTACATTTTTCCGGGATAAAACTATCCTTAGATGTCATTTTTCCGACTTATAATATCTCCATGCCTTTCAGCAAAAATCGATTCAGTGGTTTGAGCGGGAAGAGGTAACAGACAGACAGATAGACACACTTTCGCATTTATAATATTAGTATCGAAGTATGCACTTAGACACGAAGTGGCAATTTCATCAACATACATTAATAACTTAAGTTAATTGGTAATAGGCTACTTGACCTATATTCAATTTCATTGAACTAATGCATATTTCTAGTAGAACTTGGCCTAGGAAATCGGATTTCACCCTTATCATCAAATAAAAACGTATGATTGATAAATAAAGTCGATTTGAAAATATGATTTTATGAAAATAGGATTTGTACTGACGAAAACGCTTTTGCGGTACTTCCGATTTGGATGTGACGTCATCCTCATACTAGTTTAATATCTTTTATTCATCGCGCTCGTTATATGTAAGTTTATTTGTACATAAATATTAAGAATAAGCCTAGAAATATTTGTAAAATATATTTTCTTAAATAATTCAAATAAAACATCAATTTTATATATTATCTCCATTTATTGTAGACAGGAAATGAAATGGCCAAAACTTTTCTCCAAAAGAACATTACAAATGATTTCTAATTTCTTATTTAATTATTTTATAATTTTTGGGCACTTTTAGACTCGTACATTTAGCACATTAAAAATTTTTCAATAAAGAGAGTTTAAAATACAAAACGTATGACGTCACACTATGGCGGACAGTGTTTTCGGCGCCATTTAAAAGGCATGATTTTCAATCAACATTTTTATGGGTTTCTACTGTGTAAAATATTAAAATATTAGATTTTTTTGTGAAAATGAATGATAAAGAAGCGATTAGAATGAAGAAAAAAAATAGGTCAAGTAGCCTATTGAATGGCGTCTTAACTCTTATCTGTCGTCTTAGGTCATAACTCAGTGTCTTTTCAATATTTACCTTCGACGAAAGACTTGTATTTCCACCATATCGTGTTGTCCAGAAACAGCGCCCAGATCTGATGCGAGCCGGCGCACGCGATCAGAAGAACACGTCGCTTTTCATCTTTCTTGTCTTTTTCTAAAACAATAACTTTATTAACAAAACAATGGGATAGGAAACTACTCAGACTTAATAGGATAATAGTATAGTATGTAATTTTAAATTTGAAGATAAGCCGGAAATTCTTTATATCATCACACATCTCTGCCACGCATTTTACATGTATCAAGTATATTCTATAGCACAGGGTAAGTATTTGGGTGTCGGTACAATGCGTTTCCAACTCTACTCCATAATATGTAAGGTCTAGTTCACCTTTCGCATCGTCCTTATCAGCGGGCGGAGGGGGCAGGGCGCCGGGCGGGTGTGGCACGGGCAGCACCGGCCGCACGGACATGTCCATGTCGGGCGTGGTGTACAGAGCTATGTCCCACGGCGAGGACAGAGCCTGCAGGCCGAGACACTTGCCACCTGAACACACATAATATTAAAATTAAAGTAAGCCAATGACAATAATGATTATGTTTAGTTTGAACATATTAAAGCCTGACTATGTAAATTAATTGGCGCTAACAGCGCTACTCCGATAGACATAGTAAATACTAATTACTAGCTGTTGGCTGGTACCCGCGACTTCGTCCGCGTGGACTTCAGTTTATAGCGCGCGATGTCTACAAAATTGATGTCAAAAGCTTTTATAAATACCCTTTAAATCAAAACACCGAAAAACAGCAGCTGTGCAGTGTGCACATAACTTATTTCATATTTTTTTTTAATTAAACTTTATTTATACCAAATTTTAAAGTATATTGAGCCCTCCAATTACACAACTTTACCCATAAACTATTTTTCATTGATAGGTTATGTCACTGCATAGATAAAGTACTGAGTTATTTAATAACGCAAAAAAGAAATAACAATCGAAAAAATCGGAAGTTAAAAGTGAGATGATACCACCTCTTATAGAAAGACGTTTGAGCAAGCGTCAGCGCGATGTAGGAGAAGCACGGCGCCATCTATTATGAATTGTTAGAACTAACTTAATTTGTATACTGTTGGAACTAACTTTACGCATTTTCACCCAGTCAAACTTGTCCAGTTAAAAAGTAGCCTATGTCCTTTCTCAGGCTTTAGACTACCTGTGTACAAAATTTCATTACAATCGATTCAGTGGTTTTGGCGTGAAAGCGAGACAGACAGACAGACAGAGATACTTTCGCATTTATAATATTAGTATTTATTTAATAATAATACCTAAATTACATCTACTGCTTCTTGATCCTCTCGAAAGATGTTTTTAGGAGGTTCAAAGTCATCCACCTATCGATACATTGTCTCTTTTACTCGCGCACGAATATAGTGCTAAGCATTTTGTTTTCACAGTATGCGGCGCATATGGGGACTGTAGCATTTTTGAATAAAAGAGATAAACAAAAAACAAAATAATGATAATGTAACTTCTAGTTTTCACAGCACGTGGCACATAATATTTTAGAGACTAGTGATATATGTAACGGCTCTAGTCCACCGACGCTGCGAACTGCGAAATAGCGGCGAACCGATTTACTGTCTCATCCGCCACACGACAATGCGTTATATTGCATCTCTTTTATTCCTGTTTCGTATTGGTTTTGCAGATATTTCGCAGTTCGCAGCGTCGGTTGACTAGAGGCGTTAAGGAGACAAACAGATGAAATACCTAGGTCTCCCACTTCAGCCTGCTGCCCCGTGCCGGCCAGCACCTCGACCGTCCCGTCGTCGAGGTGCACGGCGCGCACCGCGTGGTTCACCGTGTCGCACACCACCAGCACGTTGCTCGACAGCCAGCACACACCCTGCGGGGAGTTGAACTGGGCTTCCGACAGTTCTGGAATATAAATGTTTGCAGGCATTTAGTTTAATTTAACGTGGGAGAGCCATGCTTCGGCACGAATGGGCCGGCTCGACCGGAGAAATACCACGTTCTCACAGAAAACCGGCGTGAAACAGAGCTTGAACTGTGTTTCGCCGAGTGAGTGAGTTTACCGGACGTCCAATCCCCTACCCTATTCCCTTTCCTACCATCCCCTATTCCATTCCCTTCCCATCCCTACCCTCCCCTATTCCCTCTTAAAGGGCTGGCAACGCACCTGCAGCTCTTCTGATGCTGCGAGTGTCCATGGGCGACGAAAGTTGCTTTCCATCAGGTGACCCGTTTGCTCGTTTGCAACGGGGATCTTTCATAAAAAAAATTGATAAATTTGTTATCCCCTTTTTAACCGACTTCAAAAACATAAGGTTATCAGTTCGATCCCTACCTATGTATGTAATTTTCCAGAACTGTCGGGGAAACTGGGGTCACTAGATCCCTGTGGGACACACGGTATTTTCAAAGTGACAAGTCTTTTAAGATTCTATGGCGGCGCAAACTGATTTTGATGAGTATTTACAGGCTTTTATTTACTACAAAAAAGTATGTATTTGCAAAAGAAACAGTTTAATTATGTAGGATATTTGATTAGCTATGCATTTTGATTGAAAAATAACGTTTATCTAAACTCTAAAGTATAAATTCGCTTGCGAAATTATTTCTAACCTGACACTACAAAGGAGACTTGACTATGACATTTTTCTATGGGAGATATGATCCACTACTGTTACAAAAGTTAAAATTTTATTCATCTTATTACTGATTATGAACGGTTATTGGCTTTAGTTCCCCCATCAAGCCCCGCGCGAGCACCGGTGCTCGCGATAACAATTGAAAGGCTATTGTGTCTCGTTTTTTCACGATCGAAGGAGTAGAATTAATTTTTCTTTTTATTATTTTTGGAGAGAAAATAATACTAATACTTGATACTTGATAAATAGCAATTTACCTCTGTCTAGTGACCCATGTGTCCCTGACTATGGAATACGTGATCCTCTCCTACTAGAAGGATCCAACTAGAAGAATTAAGTCATCCAACTAGAAGGATCATTCCTCCCTTACATACGGGACACTTGGTGTAAACCTGTTTCACCAGTTTTTTTTCAATAACTTTTACAAATATAGTTTAATCCTAATTACCAGTACACATTTAGTACTTGGTTAAATTATGCATTGTTTAGTCTAAACACGTGTTATATTTCTCAAGAAATGTACACGTGAGATCATAAAATCAAAGTGGGGGATCAAGTGTCCCCAGTTTCCCCTCTAGTTTTTGCGGGCACGCGCGTTTGTGTGTGTATACTCTCACTAGTCAATACATACTATGTATGTGTTTATGTTTGTGTTCGTATTTTACTTAGCAAATAATGCAATTTTCATAAAAATCGATTCAGTAGTAGTGGTGGTTAATATAACGTATAGCCGAAAAAAGTAGCGCGCTATTTCTTCGCAACGAATAGCGCGCGCTATAAAACTATGCATAAGACGCTACGTTATAACGTATCGCCCGGTCACTGACCTAGCGCGGCGCCGCCCGCGCCGCCGATCGCGCGCGACTTTCGTTGTCGTATCGTTCGGGTCAAAATCGGGTGAATTCGGCTGTCATAATTTTTTCAGTGTTGCGTTGCGTGCATAGGTAAATTATAATGTTTTATAATCATCAGTAATTGACCCCCTGCTCCGAAGAGCACTGTACTATAATATAATGGTAACTTCCGTTCCATGTGAATGTATTCTTTCTAAATCTGGATACTCTATTATATTTTAAATGTAAGTAAATAAAATGTTAAAAAAGGTATAAAAATAATTTAAGTATATTACCATTAAAAACCATTTAAATAACTTATAAAAAAAAGAATTGTACTTATATAAACCGATTCCTTTCAATTTCAATATAATATTATTATATAATTATATTGTATCATTTTAATTTAAATAGTTATTTCAAACATAATAAAATTAACCAAATAAATAATAATGCCTTCAAACGATTATATTATTCTAAGTTATATACAAACACGTTATATTATATTAACTCACCCACCGCGTTATAATTATTATTAGCGAAATATTTCAATAACGTCGGTAACTTTACAACGTGTCCAATCGATCGTTATAACGTATCATTCGTTATAACGTAGCGTCAAAACTAGCGCGTGTGAGGTACGACCCACTTTACTCAAAATATAGATGAATATAAATGACAATTATTTCAATAATAGTCATAAATAACATGATGTATAATGGTAACAATGGTTTTGTCTTATTGTTTTGTTATTTAGCTTGAAATTCTTATGAGAAGTACATATTTCAATAATTCATGTGAGTTGAACTAATTATTATTAATAATTAATTCATGATATTTGGACAACAAATATAATATTATAACATTATTTTTGAACACGTCGATTAATCTTTAAACAGACAATAATTATTGTTGTTTCCGGTTATGATACTTTTGTTACAATAGATAGTAACAGTTAATAAATTAATATAAAAGTGTTATAATTAAATACTTGAATTATAATGATTTTCAGGATGATTGTAACTATGAATCATTGTATTTATGATATTAGATGCAAATCTTGGTAGTCAGACGTGGGGTGGAGTGATGTTGGCGGTGGGGTTGTTTTTGATATGGCAGTATTTAAGGCGGGCTGTCTGATGGAAGGGACTCACTCTCTCTGTCTTGTCGTAAGCCGTCACTCTGCCTCCTGTCAATGTGAATTGGCTCTGAGTACTTCGAACAAAGATCGTTATAAGATAAGTATTTATTTGGTTAAAACGCTTCTTGGCCTTTTGTGTAATATCAGTTCTTTCAGCTTAATAATTGGAAATGAAAAAAAGCTAAGTGAATAATAATTGTATTACGTATTTACAATACGTATAAACTACGTTTTATTTATTGGTGTTTATGATTTATACAATACTTTTATTTAGCAAGCCTAAGCTATTTCTGACATCAGAATTGGGTCTGGCCCTTACGCCGTTGGATTTTAATGCATTTTTTTCCTTCCAGCAAAAACAAAATGGATGCCGCCTGGTTAAATATATTTTTGAACCCAACAATAAGCGGATACAAAATGGATGCCAACTGGTTAACACGCATTTTCGAATCCAATGAGGCAGTTATATCAATCTAAATCTAATAACGATGCCAAGTACCAACGAAAGAAACAAGACGGCTGAGCTAAAGTATAGTGAAAATATCGAGGTGTGGATTTTGAATTTATCTGGTGCTTCAATTTGTTGAAAAGGCAGGTAAGGCCCTGAAGGGCTCTTATTTAACGTGGTTTGAAAATAGAAAACGGAGACTAGATAACTTTTAAATCGTATCTGCAAATCTTTGTTCTGCTTTTGTTTTATAAAATTGAGAGGGAACTAAAGCTGTAATGTACCACTCTGGTTCCGTTGAATCGTACTCTGAATTTTATTTTCGTGAAACGATTTTGTTTTGTAACGGACAAGGATGTCATTAACGGAAGCTAAAGTTTATTTTAACTTCTGTACTGTGTAGTGCGGAATATGCGATATAAATCATGGTTTGACCATTTAATAATAGATCTGTCATTGGTGTTCAATAAGCTGCTTATATTCTCGTCAATTGAGAATATTCTTCACAAAAATTTATTTTTACAACTTACAAGATTTCTAAGAATATAGCCATAGACCATTTATAAAGTATTTGTATAATATAAAATATGTACTTACATATTGTATTATCCAAGAATATTTTGTTTTCTTTCCTTTCACAAATGACACAATAATTCACTAACATGAGAGAACTCACAAAGACTGGCGAGTGGAGTACTGTTTGTATGAGCTTGCGGATAGTATATTATGTAATAAATTCGGCACAGTTATTATACACTTCACAAATAATAATGTAATGAATAATTACAAGTATAAATAACTTATTTTCCAACAAGAATTAAAAAAAAAATTACAAGTACTGAGGGTAGTTTGTAAAAATTTGCGTAAAAATAGAATGCCATAGATGTCGTACGGTATTACTATGGTATTACTAGATGTGGCATTCTTGTTGTACGATCTAATATTATTACGTTGTTGTACGTAATACTTTGGTGGTATTTGTTTTGTTTAATTTGTTTAGTTTATCAAAAGGCGTAAAAAAAAAAAATGTTTAGAAAACTATGGAAAATGAATATTTAAACAGGAAAGAGTAATTCATGGATTTAGTCAAAATAATTGCCGTGATGATAGGAGTAATTGAGAATCTGATAAAAACTTGTGAATAAAAAGTTTTTCTTTACTATTGTTTTGCTTGTTACTGAATAAGCCAATATTTTAATTGTCGCTGAAATTATTCATTTTAGCAGTTCTGATAAAGAGTTACTTTTACATTGAGTAAACAGGCTGATATATTTTATCTGCATTTGTTGGTGGAAAACATTAGTATTATAGACAAGGATAAAAAGAATTTATTATAATTCTGTGCTATTTTATCCAGGTACACATAATTTATTATGTAACGTATAGATTGAAGGGACATAGATAAATTTGAACAGACACAGTTAAAGGCATGATAGGTATATTGTGGTGTTTCACAATAATTGTTCACCTTAGAGGTTTTTGTTTAGAGTGTTGAAACTTGATAGATATTTTTGAATAAATGAGATTATAACTATAATATGTTTTGTATGGGTGCCACACAATGGAAGTATATTATACTGGAATAAGTGCTAATATTACACCAGGGAGCAATGTCAGAATATTAGTACTGTAATGTGTTGTGAAGGAGCTAGATCTTAGGACGAATCCAAACATTTTATGGGCCTTATAGTGTTAACAATTTTATAGTTATTTAGTGCCATGATCGCGGATTGTATTAGACAACGTTCAGACAATAGCGGATTGTATTTAGAGACCCATCTTCTAAAGTATAGTTGAATCAGTTTACCCACAAAAGTAAATGTAAAGAGAAAAAGAGACTGATAATTCCTTCTATAACTGTAATAATACAATTTTTTGCTAACAATGAACATTCTTTCTGGTTAGATCAGGTGTAGCAAGGAAACTTGAAAACCAGTATTGTCAAAAATAGAGAAAATAATTTTGAATAGAATATCCAACATAATATTATTTGTGCTTCTCTAAGGTTATGGGGAACATCTAGAACCACGCTATGGCACTTGTTTTATATATTGTGGGCTGGAGGTTGGGAAGGCCGTGAGAGCAACTCTAGTCCATATAATGTTCTTCCAATGGGTTGTTGGTGTTTAGGCGTCTCAGTGTGATCCGTGGAAGGTGTAAATGGGTAGTCCACCCGGTGGGGCGGCGCAGTAGCCATCTGCATCCCAATACTGGGTTGGTCTTCTTTTCATTTAATGGTTATAGGGTTAAGTTAGGTTTAGGTTAAATCTAACTTGAGGTTTGGGTTAGGTTTGGGTTAAGTTAGGTTAGGTTTGAGTCAGGTTAACCTAACCTGGTTTTCAGATTTTCTTCATAATGTTTATGAGATTGAGGGTTGTTGAACCCAAATTTTAATCGAATGTAGGTTCCCAAAAAAAAAAAGTGGTTTCCAACTTCCAGGTTTTTAGGAAATAAGACCATGGGTTTGTATTTGTATATCCATTGTAAAGAAAATATACTTTGGTGAGAAAACTGTTGTGAAGTAATTAATATGGGTACATTTAAAATTGATGTTGTTTTGCAAAGCGATATTATTATTCATCGTATTGAGAATTTACAAGTTAGATAGGAGCCATAATTGAAAAGGAGAACAACATATATATATAATTTGAATATCAGTTTTGATAAGGGCTTCAATGATTGAAAATAAGTTTTTCTGACATTATAATATGGTCGGCAAGAAGCCTTCGACAAACAAAAATTTCATTTCAGGATTGTAATTTTCAATAGGTACTAATTACAATTAATGGAGCTATAACAAATAATTGGCGATATACAAATAATCTCGCAATTATTGGGGTAAAAGATGCAAATTTTACTGTTCGAATTTAAAAAATAATTAAAGTTGTGAAAAGGAGTATGTATAGCTTGCTGGTTGTTGTAATAATCATCGTGTTAAAAGCCTTTTACAGGTCGATGAGTACAATCGACTGGTTTTACATGGGTTTTACTTTGTTTTATTATAGATTAATTACTAAAGGGATACTATCCATGGATTTGTTATGGCACAAATTTCATAATTTTCAGAAGTTATAAAACCTATTTAATTAAAAGTGAATTTTCAATAATTCTGTAAGACTGTTGAAACTCGAGAGGCACTAAACCGATTTGGCTAGTTTTAGCCTTGAAGTATTTGATGAAGGCTAGGAGTAAGTTGACAAAGTATCTTGGAAAGGAAGTGATACGAATTACGAAGGTTAACCACGTTTAACTTTTTTTTATATTGGTATTAAAGTCTAGACAGAGATGGTGTTTGATAGATAAAACAAATTGATAATAATCACACAGTAATAAATACAGTATCAATAAGTTGTGGTAATGAGGCAGAATGACCGAGCTGTTTTTGTAATGTCAAGTGAAGTTATATTTTGATGAGTTATTTTAAAATTTGCATTTGGTTTAAATGAGTTGCTAATGATGGTATTCCTCAGTATTTTGACTATAATCTGTTTTGGGTGACCAATCTTTTAGGTCTGAGCTCTGGGTACATAATTTATACAATAATTTAATTTCCTTGTGAGGTGTCAACCTGGTGTAAGATTCTAACGATGGATCTATCATGACAGGTGTGACTGGCCGTGTGAGGTATGTTAATGCCGTGAAGCTGGTGTGTTGTCTGGACACTATGTAGTGGGACAAAACACGACAGTTTGTGAGAGATGTAAATGCTGTGCTGGTTAGCCTACTGTGATGATGATGAAACATGAGTTTGACAAAAATGGTACTGCCTAATCGGACTGATGAATCAATTTGGACATTACATGGCAGTAGGTAATGGGATTGATCATGACAGCCCGATGACTATTTGGACTTTGACTTTTACTTTCCAGAACTTAGATTTTTCCTTTTCAGAAAAGTTATTAAAACACTTCGAGAACGAAGTGTCTGTCAGAATGGCCGTGTGAGGTACGACCCACTTTACTCAAAATATAGATGAATATAAATGACTATTATTTCAATAATAGTCATAAATAACATGATGTATAATGGTAACAATGGTTTTGTCTTATTGTTTTGTTATTTAGCTTGAAATTCTTATGAGAAGTACATATTTCAATAATTCATGTGAGTTGAACTAATTATTATTAATAATTAATTCATGATATTTGGACAACAAATATAATATTATAACATTATTTTTGAACACGTCGATTAATCTTTAAACAGACAATAATTATTGTTGTTTCCGGTTATGATACTTTTGTTACAATAGATAGTAACAGTTAATAAATTAATATAAAAGTGTTATAATTAAATACTTGAATTATAATGATTTTCAGGATGATTGTAACTATGAATCATTGTATTTATGATATTAGATGCAAATCTTGGTAGTCAGACGTGGGGTGGAGTGATGTTGGCGGTGGGGTTGTTTTTGATATGGCAGTATTTAAGGCGGGCTGTCTGATGGAAGGGACTCACTCTCTCTGTCTTGTCGTAAGCCGTCACTCTGCCTCCTGTCAATGTGAATTGGCTCTGAGTACTTCGAACAAAGATCGTTATAAGATAAGTATTTATTTGGTTAAAACGCTTCTTGGCCTTTTGTGTAATATCAGTTCTTTCAGCTTAATAATTGGAAATGAAAAAAAGCTAAGTGAATAATAATTGTATTACGTATTTACAATACGTATAAACTACGTTTTATTTATTGGTGTTTATGATTTATACAATACTTTTATTTAGCAAGCCTAAGCTATTTCTGACACGCGCTTGAAAGAATCGAGATTTCATTCGTTATAACTGTTATAAGTTATAACGTAGCGTCAAAACTAGCGCGCTTGAAATTCGTTATAACGTAGCGTCAAAACTAGCCCGCTTGAAATTCGTTATAACGTAGCGTCAAAACTAGCGCGCTTGAAATTCGTTATAACGTAGCGTCAAAACTAGCGCGCTTGAAATTCGTTATAACGTAGCATCAAAACTAGCGCGCTTGAACGAATCGAGATTTTATTCGTTATAACGTAGCGTCAAAAATAGCGCGTTTGAAAAATGTAGCGTATTCCATCTAGCGCGCTATGAAAATATAGCCGTTAGGAACACCACTATTCAGTAGTTTTTGACGATGCAATGTGCGCTTAACGCCATTTATCTACAGATATTGAAACTCAAATAATTATATGTGTGACATAATATTATATTTTAATTAATAAATATAAAATAGACAACCACTTTGTATGTTTTAGGCTTCGCTTTTTATTACCATTATTTTCGTATCCACTTTTAAAACTTGTCCAAGTATAACATTAAACAAAGGAAAGTAAAATTAGATATCTATTTAGGTCTATTGGCAAAATGCACATACCATTAATTACATTCACTCATATCAGACAGCTGAAGTCGAGACGAAAAACAGATTATTGGAGTTTCTTACGTCAGTGTAGAATATTAAAGGATAGTAAATATTATAGCAGCCAACTGAACTTAGATGCACAGTTATATTATATGTCGCAGTCATCTGGTTTCATCTGTGATTCGATTGAATGACTAGCGTATTCATAGAATGACACCATTCAATTGAATAACTAACGGACAACTCGTCAAGATGTTGACTGTGACGTTTAACGTTTTGACTAAAAGTCATATTACAGTGAAGTCGTTAAATGGGATGCTATATATTTTTAAGTAGCAGTTTACGGGGTAGTAATAGGTAAATCCTCGCTGTCATATTATTTTACCACAAAGAACCTTAAAGTTTTAATTGACAAACTATCAACACAGCTGTCAGCAGCTATCAGCTGTGCGAGCTGTTTGACGCCATATTTGTTTTAGTGACAACTAGCGCCGCAGTGGGAAAAAAGTGAAATACGTTCAATTACCTGACTGATTTCAAGTCCGCTATATACAAAGGGCTATACTATAAATTACTAACTAGTTGGACCTTGAGTGAATATCGTTGAATCGACGTTTGGCCGAGTCATTCAATTGAATGGTGTAATTCAATGAACACGCTAGTCATTCAATCGAATCACAGATTGAACTAGATGACTGCTACATATTATACGTATGCATCTATAATTAGTAAGTTGATGCAACAAATTAACATTGTATACCTTGGCATTTAGCATACTTAAAATTTACATATTATAATTATTCATTTAGATCATTTCAGTTTTTACTGGTCATAGTGGTAACTGGTTAATTGGTCTAAAACTAACAAAACAGACATACTTCCATCTTTGAAGCCTGGGTCTGGACCTCCAACAATTCGCAGCACCACTCCAGAACAATCAGTAAGCAGAACCCGATGGTGGCCTGTGTCAGATATAGCCATAAAAGGCTCCTCTGCTCTTCCTCGATAAAATGGATTCAATGCAAGCTAAAAACAATTTTTAAACCTTTCTAAGAAAGCAGTTTGTTAATATAATAGGTTTGAATTAAAATTAACACATTGTAATAATGCAAATATAACAATTATTAATTCATACAAACCTTACTTGGAAAATATAAAAGTTCAGTCTTTTTGGACTTAATGTGCTTGTTTAAGGAAACTGGCAATGGGGAGTTGGAGATGCGAGAAGAAAATTGGCGTATTGCAGCACCAACATACCATTCTAGCTCTTGTCTGTGACTCTCACCAGTCAGTACAAATATTGGTTTGTTCCCTGGACCTATATTGAAAAAAAAGTTATTTCAATGTTTTTTCACATGATATATTTTACCACAGCCTAAGAAGATACTTTTTTTTAATATTCATTGGCAAAACTAGCCTCATGAAATCTATCAATCTACAATAGTATAATAGTGGGAAATCTGATTTCTATACCCTGATAACTAGACACATGTCGGAAGCCTAATACAAGCTTAATCTGACATGTTCGAGCTTGTCCCGAAATCCCCTCTTCCCCTTCCCAACTACAAGTAACAGATGAATAAAGTAAGGTTTAGGAACTAAAATTTATAATAAGTTCTAATACTAAATAGAGAAAATTTTTAAAATCGGTTCAAAAACGGCAGAGTGATAGTTGAACATACAAAAATAAAACAAAATTTTAAAAAACCACCGTCAAACCTTCTCCTTTTTGGAAGTCGGTCAATAAAATGAGAATTACCTAATATGACAAGAGTGGGCCAACATTTAATCCCAAGGTAATCCCACATGACACTCTCAGCATCATTGACCACCGGGTGATGGATATGATACCGTTGAACAGCTGCCAAAACATTATCTGATACCTTTTCGTTGCTGAATTTTGCACAATGTACTCCAATCTAGAAGTTATAAATAATATTTAGTATTTAATAAGGTTGTGCATAGTTTTTAAAAGGTATTGTTATGATTGTAGTTATTACCACAACAAGACCACTTTCAACTCCATATAATTTTTCTATGTGCGCCAAATCTGGGAGGACATGGTAGCAGTTGATACAGCAGTAAGTCCAGAAGTCTAATATTACAATCTTTTCAATGCAGTGTTGAGCCAGGGATATAGGTTCGCTCACGTTTATCCATTCTAAGTCTACAATAATAAATTTAGTGCTTATAGATTTTGGTTAGATCAAATGCTTAAATAGAGATATATTTATAAATTAAGTTACTTTTTTTAAAGTCTTCAATAGTCGGTACAACCGACCAAACTTTCTTTATGTGATTTGTTATTAGAGATTCACGATCAGCATCACTGCCAGACCCCAAAGCTTCGGTTAAATCCATGCAAGCTTGAGCTACGTAGTCTAAGAAACTGGACTCCATGCTTATTAGATTTTATAAAACCTTATTTATTTTACTTCTAGAAAATAGAAAAATTACAATATTTTTGTTTTGTGGATTGTGACGCCTGTCAAAACCAATATTTAATTTTTTTTTGGCACTTACACCGGCGGTGTACTTTGCCATATGCAAAGGTAGGGAATAGGCGGTGGAAAAGTGAAGTAAGTACGGAATTTAGGATTTCGGATCTAGTTAGGAAGTTTCACTACAAGGTTTAGTATATTAATTAAAGGTTAATTGAATTGCTACGTAAATATTGAGATAAAGACGAGTAAACTAATTTGTTTCATAAATTTAATAAAGTTGGTACGGAAGTAGGAAAGGGAATAGACATAGAAGAGAGACTATCATAAAGACAGGAGTGATCATACAGAGGACAGGAAAGAAAAATATGATTCAATCACCCACTTCCAAACCGCAATCACAAGCATCATTGTTCCGAATTCGTATCTTTTTTAGGTGGGCCGGGGTGAGGACATGTCCTAACCACATTTTTATTAAAGAAGAAGTTGTGCTTTTTGATAATTTAATTTTGAAAAACCAAGGTCTGAACTGAATCTCTGGTTGTATTAGCCTATACTGAACACCTTTTTTAAGACTCGTTCGTGCCCAGTCCTTACTCCAATCCTGTTGGAGTAAGTCCTTAGCAAGGGAAGGCAAGTCATGACAGTAATTCATATACGGGAAAACATATCCACTAAAAGCAGCGTCTTTGGCTAAAGAAAACCAATAATTATATTAAAATCTGACAAGGGACACATAGAGTGGGTTGCACCAGAGGCATGGTTAAAGTTAAAGTTAAGGTTAAAGTTACAGTTAAAGTTAAATATGGCGTCCTTTAGCTTTAACTTTAACTTTAACCGAAAAAATTTACAGATGTCGTATGAGAATATTGGGTGTTTGGACGCCTTATTTAACTGTAATCAGAGATTTGATATTTTGCACTGTAAATTGTAATGTTAAATCTCTGGTTAAAGTTAAAGTTACAGTTAAAGTCAAAGTTAGTTGGTGCAACCCACTCTAAGGCTGCGTTGCATCAGAGGCGTGGTTAAAGTTAAAGTTAAGGTAAAAGTTAAGGTAAAAGTTAAGGTAAAAGTTAAATATGGCGTCCTTTTAGCTTTAACTTTAACCGGGAAATTTGACAGATGTCGTATGAGCATATGGGGTATTTGGACGCCATATTTAATTTTAACCAGAGATTTGACATTTTGCACTGTTGTCAAAGTTAAGGTTAAAGTTAAAGTTACAGTTAAAGTTAAAGTAAGTTCGTGCAACCCACTCTAAGAGTGGGTTGCACCAGAGGCATGGTTAAAATTAAGGTTAAAGTTACGGTTAAAGTTAAATATGGCGTCCTTTAGCTTTAACATTAACCTTAACTTTAACCGGAAAAATTTACAGATGTCGTATGAGCATAATATGGGGTGTTTGGACGCCATATTTAACTTTAACCAGAGATTTGACATTTTGCACTGTGTAATGACTAATGTCAAATCTCTGGTTAAAGTTAAAGTTACAGTTAAAGTCAAAGTTAGTTGGTGCAACCCACTCATAACAAATGACACGTTGACAAATGACAGTCTTCTTGTGGTATTTTTTTTTCTTATTATGGCGCTCGGCTTTTTAACCATGGCCAGTGTCAAATAAAATATGGCGGGGGAAAAAAAATCGTAAAAAGTTTACTAAATTTGAAGTTGTTTTTCTAAAAAAAGTCTTCTAGTAAAAGTCTAAAAAAGTAGCCAGTAAAGTCAACAAGTCAAGTCAGTTGTTTTAGTAAAGTGGTAGACCCTTTACTTTGTAAACTTTGTTGTGTTGTCAAAAATAAACATCCGTTATTTTTTGTCTGTCTATCTGTCTGTTACCTCTTCATGCCTAAACCGCTGAACCGATTTTGCTGAAACTTGGTATGGGGATAATTTGAGTCCCGGGAAAGGATACTTTTTATTTCGGAAAAATGTACGGTTCCCGCGCGATTAACGAATTTTGGCGCAACGAAGTTGCGGGCGTCATCTAGTATTACATGATACATACATACGCGTTGAATTGATAGCCTCCTTTTTTGAAGTCGGTTAAAATATTGTAATGCTAAGCCTGAGTGGCTATGGCTAGTACAGCGGCAGACTAAACACTATGCTTTATTTTACCGCCATCTGCATGATGCATCGGTTTGTAGCGTAAATTATTAAAATACACTAAAATACCACTAGCGGCATTCTAGCCTAGATTTCCTCCTTATTATGCCGACAACGGTAATTTAGTGGGCATCCCTAAACGACCACTAGCGGCACGCTAGACACATCCTTTTCAAATTCAAAATTGCAAACATTGACAAATTTGACAGATAAGTGAAACGAAAGATACGAAAACCCATTTACATAAAAGAGACAGTTATCTTCAGTCTCTTTCTTCGCCTTGCTATGACGAAAATTCGATTTTTTTCAGATTGTTCGAAAAAATAATTGAAAATGTAAATAATCGAGGTATTTATTGCAATCAAGACATGTGGTAAGAGATTCCATGTGGTACATTTTCGAAACACGCACGACGTCATTTTCAATTTATTTAGGTAAGACAAGACGCGGCACGTTCGTGAAGTGCGTTCGATGGTTCGATGCAGACTAAATAAAGGACGGGTCAATTGACCCGTATATTTTGAAGCTTCACAACGCGCGCGGTAGTAACATATCTGCTTTGAGTTTTTTATTTAATATATCATTGTTGCTCCACGAAAAATTATGAATTATGATTTATGAACAGTGTTGCCAACTTTATTTTTACCAACCCACCAAATGCGGCAACGTAAGCCACCAGAAACCACTAAAACCTAAATGGCCCCCTCAAACCACCAGAATTCCACTAAATAACGTAAAGACAACTACCTACTACCTACCTGAATGTAATTTGAAAATAAAACAACAACAACGTTAAGTATTATTCTAGCTATTTGACCGAGCTTTGCCCGGTATTCGATAAAACACGAATAAAATGACATTTTCTAAAAATGATTCCTAGGTAGATCGATTTATCGCCCCCGAAATCCCCTATATACTATATTTCATGAAAATCGTTGGAGCCGATTCCGAGATTCCAATTATATATTATATGTTACGGCTAAGTAATAAGTGCGGCTACACCTAGTTTTACCCGGCTACAATTAGGTGCAGCCCACCACATGCGGTTAAACTTAGGTATATCCTACTTATCTTCGGTTACAACTAGGTTTAGCCTTCATAATAGCGGCTAGAACTAGGTACAGCCGCACACTGGTGGTTAAACTTAGGTGCATCCATACAAGAATTGCTCGTTTAAAGATATAAGATTATGAGAAAAGTACATACTACAAAAAGGAGAACATTACTTAGGTAGGTACATAACTAAAGATGACATAACCCTTCAGGTCAGAAAAATAATTAAAAAAAAAAACTAGTGGTTTTTCGTCCATGCTGACCACTAACTTAAATAAGCTAATCCACTAAAAAATCCACCAGCCACTAAAACCAAATTTTTCCCGCCGAAAGGCACGTCTAAACCACCAGATCTAGTGGAAATTCCACTAAGTTGGCAACACTATTTATGAACTTTCTGAACTACTTGGAACCAGCAGACTTAAGAAATTACCTACGAATGAATTCCAGATCTTTACGTTTCCAGATTATTAACGTTGTGCATTATTTTTTTTAACCCATTTTTATGAAAATCGATTTAAAATAGTAATAAACACAGTCAAAACAATACCGATAGTCATTTCGACCACTGGCATCTATACTAATATTATAATTGGGAAGAGTTTGTTTGTTTGAACGCGCTAATCTCAGGAACTACTGGTCCGATTTGAAAAATTATTTTACTGTTGGATAGCCCATTTATCGAGGAATTTATTACGCTAAAACTAATAGGAGCGAAGAGATAGAGAAAATGTGGAAAAAACGGGTGAAATTATATGAAAGGGCTTATTTGAACGCGCTAATCTCAGGAACTACTGGTCCGATTTGAAAAATTCTTTCAGTTTTAAATAGCCTATTAATCTAGAAAGGCTATAGGCTATATTTTATCACGCTAAGACTAACAAGAGCGAAGAAATAGAGGAATATGTGGAAAAAACGGGGGAAATTATATGAAAGGGCTTATTTGAACGCGCTAATCTCAGGAACTACTGGTCCGATTTGATAAATTCTTTCAGTGTTATAGACATAAGATAGCCCATTTATCGAGGAAGGCTGTAAGCTATATTTTATCACGCTAAAACTAATTGGAGCGAAGAAAATATAGAGAAACATGTGGAAAAAACGGGGGAAATTATATGAAATTGCTTAATATTATCTTAAGAACTGCTGGAGCAATTTTATGTTATTTGGCAAACATGAAGAATAGATCACGTGAAGAGACAGGCAATTTTTTGCGGAAAAATATATGGTTGCGTGAAATTCCTAAATTACGCAAGCGAAGGCGCGCGGAATAAAATCGTAGGAATGTCAATTCTGTATATTTAATATGTTTGTACAATAAATAATACTTGGGATGTGTCATTCTACTATGCTAACGCGGACGAAGTCGCGGGCAACAGCTAGTTATATATAATACTTTACACACCTCGCTCAAAACACTCAATATACATCCACTGACATACATTACCTTACAAAAAGCTGTTATTCCAACACATGCCGCATCGTCCGCAAATTTAAAAAAAGTCCGCAAAAATTATATTTATATATTATATAAATAATATATATAATAAATATACAATAAATATATAATAAATATATATAATAAAATAAAAAAAATAAACGATCGTTTTAAATAGAGATCAACTATGATAACATGGCGCGCCCCTCCAAAATTCAAAACCTTTGAAGTGCGTTGTCTTGCGCGGTAGGCTAGTTATGATTAGTTGATCAACAAATCTTGGTAATAAGTGACATTAACTGAAATATTACGTGTACTGTGATTGGTTGAATACTAACTACATACAAACTCTTTCATATGGATATGACTACACATTGAAATAGTCATTTGGAGGGGCGCTCCAAGTTATCGTAGTTGATCTCTAATTAATCGAAACAATCGATTGTTCGATTAATCGGTTTAGATGTTTCAACACTACTCCCTAACCGTCTTACGTTTTTTCCTTGGTTTTTCGATCAGCATGAGAATCTGACGCGAGTTTCACAGTTTTTACCAATGATTAAAGGTTTTAACCATAGATCAAGAACTAGTTACTTCGTAAGTTTTAAACTTTTAACCCATCCCACAAAATTGCCAACGCCTTTAAAGAAGTTTTCACTTCAAAAAAAAAGTGACAACTGACATGTTTACAAAATACAAAATATTGAGGAGTAATTTGGCAGACATTTAATATAATTTTTGTAAAACCTTTTGGCTTTTACAATTGTTTCAAAACTTTTATTAATTAGGTATTTTATAAATTATGCTAAAATATGGATGCAGTATTTGATATTTGTTATCTTTCACCGGACGGCAGTAATATTGAACCTGATGATATACCCAAAACAAAGGATAGTGTTTGGATTTTGGGAAAAAAATATAGCGCAGTGCAAGGTAAAACATCATTAACATTCAGTTTAGTTATTGTTCTAACGATAAAAATAGATTGTTATGTATTGAGTTTATATTTTTCAGATTTAGATAGAATCAGGCGAGATATCACGTCAGTAATATGGTGCACCTACAGGAAAGGGTTTGTCCCTATCGGGAACGAGGGTTTGACCTCAGATAAGGGATGGGGTTGTATGTTGCGATGCGGGCAGATGGTACTCGGCGTTGCACTCGTTCGGATTCACCTGTCTGCTGATTGGGTATGGACTCCTGATACAAGGTACGAAAACAGTATTTAAATTACAACCACATCTTATCATGGGCGCCGGCAGAAATAATTCCTAAGGGGTGCAGATTTTAGTTTTCTTTTTTTTCTTTTCTTTTTACTTTTTACGAACAACAGTGACCATCTATTACGTCAACAGAATACATTTAGTGCCGAAACATCATGAACTATCTTTGTACGGCATGGTATTTTGGGTTACAAAATGCTTTTTATTTCAATCATTCCTGTTGATCCCAAGATGTGTGTGCACCCCCTGGCATCCCCCTGCCGGTGCATCTTATGCAAATTTATATGTTTCATCAAGTGTATTAATACTTCAGTCGGAATTTCCAGGAATTGCTATTGTATTCTATTGTTGTCGGGATCACTGGTGCTCGCACGGGGCCTGAAGGATTAAGACAAGAAAGTTGCAAAAATTTTGCATAATATTGTTTGTTGTTTCAGAGACCCAACATATTTAAAAATAGTTCAAAGATTTGAAGAAAGGAAACAGGCTCCTTATTCAATACATCAAGTGGCTTTGATGGGAGCAAGTGAAGGAAAGGCTGTGGGGCAATGGTTTGGACCAAACACAGTTGCACAAGTTCTCAAGTAAGATCCTAAACATTAGTGCTTCTTATCAATAAAGGAAACTTCCTACATTGATAATAAATTATATTTAGGCCAGCTTATTTATGTGGTAACTGGTAATTTAATAAAATGTATACAGTTTGTCCAGATTAAAGTGTTGGACTGACACACAGTCAGTCGGACTGTACACATACATAAATATGTATGTACACATTAAGTACTCATTGAACATACATTAGTCAATTATTCTGAAATGCCACAGTCACAGTCAAGTCTAATCTTAACCTTTAACTATGAACATCTAAAAGTTGTAACATACTTATGGACATGGGGCCTGACAGACCGCTCGTATTTTCATCAGTTTTGTAGGTAATTGAAAGATTTTTTTGGATTATTTTTGCTTATATGCCTTAACACATAATTGATTTAGGGATTGCATGGGTTAAATATACAAAAATTCTGAATTATATTGTAAAATGAAGCATTTTAAGCAAATAAGTTATTAAGACTTTCATGATTCACCTGTGACAAAAAAATTCATTTTTATAATACAAGAAACATAAGTTTTAAAACTTTTTGCCTTAATTGTCTATTAATATAAGCCATATTAAAAATAAAAAATGGAATTTAAACTTCTGAACATGTAAATAAAAATTTTGACATAGGTCGAACATGGACAAAATTATTGGCAGTCATTTCACACGATAAAGGCCACTAACAAACGTAATTATAACTTAAATGTAACTAAAAATATTGTGATTAGTATTTATTTTAGTTTAGGCGTCAATTTTTTTTGCTTCAGAATACATTTTTCGACTAAAACTGAAGCTACTGAGCGCCACAAATGTGAAGCTTAAGGGGAAGTAGGGTAGATGCGATTCTTGCAGGGTATGAGCGGTCTGTGAGACGCGCATCCATAGATAAAGGTCAAGGTGTTTGTTTCTCTCATACTCAAAAAAAAAAACTCAAAAACTCGATTTTTTTAATTCAGAATAAATTTTTGCAAATATTTTCTGAAAGTCTACATGATGCCTACCACGGACCACCGGTTACTCTAACTACTAACTACTCCGGGTACTCTAAAGTCCTTTGCTATGAGTCACCTAGGATTAATTACTAATAGCCTAATAGCATGCTATTGGTGTGAGACAATAAAATTGATTTTAATGTAATTATTGTTTTGCAGGAAATTGATAGCTTATGACAAGTGGAGTTCACTCGTTATTCATGTGGCGTTAGATAATACAGTTGTAAAAGAAGATATAAGTAAGTATAAACCATTGTCCATTACCATTATTACTTACTGTTTACAATGCTTTCAATAGCATAGTTACTGTAAGTAGGCCTCAACAGTTTCGAGAAAAACAGAATGACATTTCAAAGGCACATTATAGTATATTGCTACAGGTATACGTTTTACACTGTACAGGCATTAATTGATTTTCAGTACAGCAGTGTATAGTGAAAAATGACAGAGGGGATAACTCAAACACTCCAAGCAATGTGACGTCAGACTGGATGCCACTGCTGCTGATAGTTCCTCTGAGGCTGGGCCTCAGTGAGATTAACCCAGTCTATATTGATGGGCTCAAGGTAAATGGGAATGTCAATCATGTTTTGTATTATATTGCTGCAAACATAAAAGTCACCATTAGCATCTATGAAGCTGATTCTTAAGAAATTAAGAATTTTAATGAAAACTAGATTAACTACATAATATTAGTCTTTAAAGTTTAGAACAAAAGATTCACCCCCTAGGGGCGAGGACTTTTAGTATGTTTATCTTCTAGGCATCCTAAACACATTTCTGAAGAAAATGCTTAGGTTGCAGCTCACGCACTCTACACCTGCTTTTTTAAGTGGACTAAATATAGATTCATATTTTTGAAGTGAAAACTTCTTTAGCGGCGTTGAGCACTTTTGTGGGATGGGTAAAAACAGTGAAACTCGCGTCAGATTCTCGTGCTGATCGAAAAGCCTCGAAGAAGCTTGGTGTTCTTAACAGAGCGAGACAGTACTTCAGTCCGGACCAACGCCTACAACTCTACAAGGCGCAGGTTCGGCCTCATATGGAATATTGTTCTCATCTCTGGGCAGGGGCGCCAAAATACCAACTGCTCCCTCTGGATCGTATCCAACGAAGGGCCGCTCGAATTGTTGACTGCCATAGTGTTTCAAACAGCTTGGACCCCTCGGAATTACGCCGAGATGTAGCTTCACTCTGCATCCTCTATAGGTTGTATCACGGGGAGTGCTCTGAGGAATTGCTCGGAACCATACCACCTGCAACTTTTCGCCATCGTCCCACGCGAAAAACATACCATCCTCATCACCTTGATGAGTGCCTTCCACAGTGCCTTTTTCGCGTAACTTTCTGCCGCGCACTGTAAAACTCTGGAACGAACTGTCACCAGCAGTTTTTCCTGACCTATACGACCTGCAAACCTTCAAGAAAAGAGCGTATTCCCTCTTAAAAGGCCGGCAACGCACCTGCAGCTCTTCTGATGTTGCGAGTGTCCATGGGCGACGGTAGTTGCTTACCATCAGGTGACCCATTTGCTCGTTTGCCCCCTTATTTAATAAAAAAAAACCGTAAGACGGTTGGAGGGTAGTGTTGTACCATCGAAATCGATTAATCGAACAAACGATAGTTTTTTTTCGATTGTCGATATTTTTAGGGTTCCGTAGCCAAAATGGCAAAAACGGAACCCTTATAGATTCGTCATGTCTGTCTGTCTGTCTGTCCGTCCGTATGTCACAGCCACTTTTCTCCGAAACTATAAGAGCTATACTATTGAAACTTGGTATGTAGATGTAGTCTGTGAACCGCATTAAGATTTTGATACAAAAATAGAAAAATTATTAAAAATTTTAGGGGTCCCCATAGGTACAACTGAAACAAAAAATGTTTTTTTCGTCTAACCTATGCGTATAGGGTATCTGTGGATAGGTCTTCAAAAATCATATTGAGGTTTCTAATATCATTTTTTTCTAATCTGAATAGTTTGCGAGAGAGACTTTTCCAGAGTGGTAAAATGTGTGTCCCTCTAACTTCTAAAGTAATGGTAATTCTAAAAAAAATACATGATGTACATTACTATAAAAACTACCAACTAAAATTGGTTTGAACGAGATCCATCAAGTAGTTTTTGACGTGATAACGTCTTATAATTCGATATGGGGTGCGCGCCCGAAAAACTTGACAGTTCATGCGTCGTTACCTCGCTCTGAGGCGTTCCATATAAGGCTTGAAGTGCAAGCGAGAGCGCGGAACGAGCGACAAGGAAGCACAATCGGCCTTTGCGTTCGGCAGCGTTCGACATCCATCTCTCTCCTAAGTCCTACTTGAGTGAGCGATGCTTATATTATTTGTTCGTCGATATATTTTTCGAATATATATTTTTCGAAGAGCGGCCATAACCTCTTCCATCTTCGGAGTTGAATCAATATTCTAGTAATCTCGTGAAAAACTTCTCGCTATTCAGAAATTTTTGTACGGCCCCCGGTGAGGATCGATCCTATGACGTCGGTTGGTGTTATTAGTATCGTCCACCTACGCCACTAGAGCGATGACGTAAATATCGCAATTGTCATTCATTTGCAGCTGCTCCGGGTTGCTTGTTTACTATAGTGAGTTGAACTAGCAGTCCAAAGTCCAATGTTTAGACACCCGCAATTTTTTAATATTATATTTTATTGTTATAGCAAAACACTTTTTAGCATTATTTCAACCACTTATTCCAGTTTTTATTGTCCACTTTCTTATTTTTCACTCTTATAATTTATGAAATAGTGTGATAATAGGATCTTTTTATTTAAAAGTCCATCCAAATTGCAACAATCTTGCTGACAGTGCAAATAAGAATAGTTTATTTTACTCATTATAAATATTTTTAGACAATCATTTGAAAGAAATACATCGAAATGACTTTAGTTTACAGTCGAAAAAGTTTGTTTCTATTTATAGAGATTCGGAAGCGACGGTTAAGGGGTTAAGGATAGTTGAACGTGACAACGTCATACGTTGTCACGTGTCACAACGTATGACGTTGTCACGTTCAACTATCTTCTAAATTTTTCACATATTCTTTTGTTAAATGTGTACTATACATATTTAATAATAATATTAAAATAAAATAAAAAATTGAGGGGGCTACCATACAAAAAACACAATTTTTAGCCTATTTTTGCTCTGTATTGGTACGGAACCCTTCGTGCGCGAGTCCGACTCGCACTTGGACGATTATTTATTATGTTAAATTCTCTTAGAGATTTGTATAATAAGATTTACATTATTATAAATAAGATTTCTATATTTGCAGATGTGTTTCGAGTCTCCACAGTCGATAGGCGTGATCGGCGGCAAACCGAACCAAGCACTCTATCTTATTGGCTGCGTTGGCGACGAAGTTATATATTTAGACCCGCACACAACACAACGATCAGGACTAGTTGAGGTATTATAAATATAAATTATAAACAGTTTTTCGGTAGATTGTTCATTGATGAACTTTATTAAAGGCGGGACCGCACTAGGCGACACTTCGTTGCAGCGGAGAGACGTGAGACTTAAAGTTAAAAGTTAAAATATACATACTATGGAAGCAATGACGTTTCTTATGACTTAGCCCTGCTGGCTCGAAGCATTTTTTTAAAATGAAATAAGGGTGCAAACGAGCAAACGGGTCACCTGATGGAAAGCAACTTCCGTCGCCCATGGACACTCGCAGCATCAGAAGAGCTGCAGGTGCGTTGCCGGCCTTTTAAGAGTGAATAGGGGAGGGTAGGGATGGGAAGGGAAGGGATTAGGGGAGGGTAGGGTAAGGGATTGGGCCTCCGGTAAACTCACTCACTCGGCGAAACACAGCGCAAGCGCTGTTTCACGCCGGTCTTCTGTGAGTATATGGTATTTCTCCGGTCGAGCCGGCCCATTCGTGCCGAAGCATGGCTCTCCCACGTATAAAGAAGAATGAAGCATGGTTGAGCTCTTACTTTTCATACAAATAATACTTGATCGGGACGTGTCGCGTTGCTTCGCTGCAGTGTAGTTACACCTATAAGTGTGCACTCACATTAAAAGTTCAACCATCTTGACCAAATAGATAGGCATTTCACATAAAGTAGACTTACATAAGTTCAATTTGTCTTTCTCTTCTAGAATAAGATGACAGATGAGCAGAAGGAAATGGACTGCACTTTCCACTGTAAGTTTGCATCGCGTATTCCGATAATGGCGATGGACCCTTCTGTGGCTGTGGTGAGTTTATTATCTTTATTATGGTACATATTCTATATAGGGGAAAAACCTGGAAACAGGCCGTTTAAGGTTTTATCGTATCGATTACTGTCGCCCATCTATTGTCAGGCATGTGTGGCCACCATCAGTGGCGGCCTTACCCAATGCGAGGCCCCAGGCGGTAGGTCTTTGCGAGGCCCTTTGGCCGTCTATCCATCGCCGCCGCTGACACTGGGACCTCGCCGCCAAATATTAAAAAAAATGCCACTTTATGATATTTTGCTTGACGCGAGGCCATGGGCGTAGCCAGGATTCGATATAGGGAGGGGAGGGGCCATAGGTCTTGGGGGGGGGAGGGGGTTGACTAAGATAATCCTAAACACTCCCCTACAAGAGCGAGGCCCCGGGCGATTGCCCTGTTGCCGCTGCTGGTGACCATAATACAGGAAGGCGAACTACATTATTTCGGGACATATAATCATTTAGGGATCATCCATAAAGTATGTCACACTATTTTCATAATTTTTATAACAGTATGAACTCATCAAAGCATAGCCAGCAGCGCAGCTTTTATACGGAATTTGTTTTTATACAAAACCCAACTGTATACACTTTTTAGTAAAGTAACGAGTATGTTACCAGTTACCACTTACCAGTTCTTACTAATCTGTTAAGATTTAGGTCGTATTAAATTAAGTACTGATTTCTTATTCAACAGTGTTTTCTGTGCCTGACGAAAAAAGACTTTGTTGAACTTTGCACAAATATTGAAGAGAATTTGATGAAAGAAACTCAGCCCTTATTTGAGCTCTGTGAGAAGAGACCCTCGCACTGGGGCCCTGCCACATCTGACATAGATTTGCAAAATACCTCATTATTTACAGGTAATGTTGATAATATCTCAGATAATCTATTATGGTTTTAATATTCTTAGCAACATCAAAATCGGTTCAGGTTAGGTTAGGTTAGTTTATAACAATTGAATATCTATTGTGTCTGCTATTCCCACGATCGAGGTATTATAAAAATTTAACCGACAGACTTTGGAGAGATTTTTAAAAATTCAGTAAGTAAGTACATAATATATAATCTCTCTTTTTCAGAATTTGAAGATGTTGATCGGCAGTTTGATGATTCTGACGAAGAGTTCGAAATCTTGTGAGATTTTTTTATTTTTTTTATTTTTATTAAATAGAGCATAACGTTCCCGTGTAAAAACATCACAAAATATAATATTATAATGCGCTTGATTGTTAGAGACTGTACTTAAGATTGTACCGTAAAAATATTATAATCCTAAGTATATTATGTAATAAAATATGTAATAAAATGAAGAATAAATATTACTTATATTGTTCATCGTTAGCTATAATTCATTTAAGAGGAATGATTATTAAGTTTTCTCACCAAAGACTTACTTATGTATCCAACAGGGCCCCCGTAAGGGCTACTGGCGCCTGTGTGCAAAAAAGGATTTTGACGCCCCTTTAGGCAAATTTTTTGGGTCCTTGGTTTTGGCGCCCCAAAAAATGTGCCGCCCGTGTGCATTGCACATATATATGGTAGTGTGGGCCCTGGTATCCAATATGATTAGATATTGCTATTGGGGTATATATACTTAAATAATGATCAATACCTGTTTCAATTTTACCTTGGATACAAGAAGTAGGTGCATATTTTAAACTTTGAGTGCCTTTGTATTTTCTCTCGTGATTATAATTTACTATTTTATTCAAAATAGGTAGATACTTCTTAGTTCTTACAGAGGTATAGATATTTTTTTCATTTTGCCTTTCACTAGTCATATATTTTAATTTTTCCACTACGATCGCGCTTTTATTTTCAACTGTTACAGTCAAGGCTACAAATTCTATGTAAAATTAAAATATATTTTTAAATTGGTATAAAATGTTTTATTTTTGGATACATTACCAAACTTGATAGTACTTAGGAACTAAACTCGATAATGAATAACACCTACCACCGGCTATAAGCATGTGTTTTCTTTGTCTTTTGACTTTCGAGCGACTTCTCCAATATGTCCGACGAGGACAAATTCTGAACAGCATATCCCTTGTATAGTAAAAAAATAAAAATAATTAACGTTTTAAATATTATTGTACTTTACTTTCTTGCTTGTGGTTATAATAACGTATATAATAATATTTAATAATATTATATTCCACCTTATATAATAATATTTTCCACCTTTTTGGTAAAAGGTGGACCCGTTCGAGTTTCTTACGCCGGTTCTTCTCGTCGGGTTAGTTCCCGAATCGCTGGTAGGCCTCATGTAGACACGACGCTCTAAAAGTGTTAACTTTGCTAACCTATTTGGAAATAAAAATATTTTGATTTGATTTGATTCGTATATGGCCGCCAGATGGCGTCCAAAATAATGCATCGTCGTTACTCGTTTATCACTTCTGTTTATCACATATAAACTTCTATTATTTATTACTCTATATTATAATAGTATATTATAATTTTATGATACTTCCGTTTGAAATCTTCTAAGCATAAATAAAACATACCATTATTTTCAATTTTTATTTAAGATCTAAATACACATCCAATAAAATGTTTTGTAAATCTCTTAGTAATAACATTTAAAATGACGATAAGTAACGCGAATCACTGGCGTACAATGGCAAACAACAATTTTACATATTATATATATTTTATGAAAAGAATCCAAACTAAAGTAAATAAAACGAGCACTACTATTATAGTCTATACCGTCCGTGTCACCTCACAACATTGTGATGGCAAGAAATGAAACTGTTCTCATACAATTGACGCAACGGACGATTTATTATATTAGGTACTTACCTATTTAGCGTCAGCGACGCAGCAGGTGAAAATTGTAAGTACAATATCTGCTGTCACTCGCATTTTGCAATGATTATAAAAATTGATCTTATATCATCTGCATCTTTTTCATACTACTTGCCTCTCTTTTGTTTTAACTCTAATAAACATCTATAGGCATAATATTATGTAGTTATATTATGGTTTTGTTTTTTTTTAATATGGTAAAAACATTATTTACTACAATTTGACTCGTCTATTTTTTTGTATCTTTTTTATGCGTGCGCTATGCGTCGGAATAAGAATAGGATGTTTATGTTAATAGACTTCCAAAATGGGAAAGGTTCGATCTTACGTTGTGTTACTAAATTTGCTTCTTATGTTACTAGTGTAGGAATATCTCAGCTGTGTACAAAATTATTGGACCCAGATCAATCAAAACCAAACAAACAAAAGACTAAAACCTTGTATTTATTATGTAAGTCAAGGTAACTTTCGCTAGGAATTATCATTAGAATTAAATTATATCTGCAGTGTCTTAGGCAAAAGAGTATAGTTATTTAGAGATTTCTGCAAATATAAAGCAAGATGATGCTTTAACTATTATCTGGATTAGCTTAGTAAACATTTAATGACTTTAAATACACTTTAGGTTGGGTTGCACCAGAGGCATGATTAAAGTTATGGTAATAGTTAAATATGGCGTCCTATAACTTTAACCTTACTTTTCTTTCTTTTAATTATGGCTCCTTTGTGAATCGCCAATGTCAGAGTGTGTTGGCGTAGACTCTGCCTTAAAAGTTGGTTTAATGAACAAACAAGGGTATGTACGGTAAATTTATGATAATGTACGGTGGTCGGTGACTGTTGAAAAATCTATAACCTAAAACAAACACAAACATTTATGGATTAGTACACACACCTATAATCTAATTTTGTTAGTATGAATGTATGTACAAAGAGTTTCAATAAATGAAGTATTTACAAAACATAAAACAGATTTAAAATTGATAGGGCGAGGGATTGTAGGAGGGAGGGAATCATACAATGAGGAACTATTTCTAGGACAGGAGAAAAAAATGTGATCAAGAGTGCCCTCGTCTAGGCCGCACTCACATAAGGAGCTATCTCTAACCCAACTTTAACCTTAATTTTGACCGGAGAAATTGACAGATGACAGCTGGTCCAACAAGGTTATAATAAATATGAACGTGGGCGGGGGCGCTGCTGGTAAAGAAGAACTGTCAAAAATGGCGTTTTTGTATGATGACAGCGTTAGTTCCTTTTTTCGCCACGTGCATTTAAAACCTTGTGGAGCTCTATGGTTAAGGTTAAATATGGCGTCCATTTTTAACTTTAACCAAAGATTTGACATTCTGCATTGTAGTTAAAGTTATAGTTAAAGTTAGTTGGTGCAACCCAACCTAATAAGTAGTTAGAACATGACTAGCACCGAGGGTAAGAAACAATCCTTTATCTATAGATCATAAAATACACTCACTCATACAATGTTGGACAAAATCTTATTTTATATTATCAATAAAGAACGGTACAATTAAAATTGGCAAATATGTCTATTCTACTTAATGTAGATGTTAACATTATAATCTTTGACACTTACTACACAACTATGTTACTCTTATATTATAAAATTGCACTATCGAATATGTAAATTAGGCGAAAATGCAAGGAAAAGGAATTGATAAAAATGGACAATGGTCCACACAAAATAAGTGTTTTGCTAACACAATATAAAAGCATTTATATGGACTCTAAAACATAGCACAACAAGGAACTTAAAATATATTATGAACATAAAGTATGGGCATGTTGAAACATTCAATACTATTCATTCTGTTTGGTGTAGATGTAAAAACAAATTTAGGCCATCTAAAATTTATACTTTGTGGCAAAAAAGTATCTTTATCAAATAGGTAGATATTGTGATATAAATTTGGAGAATAAAATTTAACATGTGTTATAAACTGAGTAGTCACAACCATCCACATAAATTTTGAAGATTTATTACTATTTACAATAGTAAATATAATAATATTATAAACACCTACTAAACATTTTGATAAAATTTTTATACTACTAAAGATCATATAAAACTATTGCATTTAATTTATTTTTTTCAAAATAAAACAGATGCGTATTTATTATCATTTACAAAATTATTTCTGTATGTAAAATAACTTAAGATATTTTCATTACAAAAATAGTTAGATCTCTGATGATGTACCGTGAAAGGACCCATACTATCAGTTAACTGCACAATACCAAAACATCAATAGAAAAATACTGTTTTAAATGTTGTTCTCGAAATTCTGTTCCATATACAAATATTTAGATTGCCGTTGATGTCGACCACATCACATTATTGACAAAGTTAATCACTAAAACTGTAATGTTGTCAACGGATCCCCTGTAGTACGCCTGAAGTGTAAGACTTTTCGCTCCATAATCGGGTTCATCTAATCTTTCTTTAATAAACCTGACAGCCTCCTCATTTGAAAAGGTATCCCATAGGCCATCAGATGCTAGGACCAGGAACATAGGTTTATGATCTTCAAGATCAAATGTTAAAATATCTGGATCGGCAATAACAAAATTCTTATCTTTGAGAGGATAGTCTCCCATAGCCCTGGATGTTGCTAGTATACCGGCTACCCTCCAGACTCCATTGAAAGCGATGTATCCACCTGCTGCTTCTATTCTTCTTTGTTCTCTTACCTATAAAAATAATTCGTATATAAATTATTATCATAGCACATCTCATAAATACCAAGTCATAAGTTGTGTTTTGCAATTAAGAGCCCGGGTTACCCTCGAAATTCTCATACATACGTAATACCAAAATCATTTTGTCATACGAAAATATTTAACATGTTTGAGTTATTTTTCAGCTTAAAATAGTAATTACCTAGGTTCCTGAACAAAAATTAACTTCAAAATATTTAAACACTAAAAAATTTTTTTTTGTGTAAAATTTTTTTTTACTTAATTTACTACTAAATATTTAAACACTAAAAAATAGAGTAAAACACTAAAAAATATATAAATAAATAGTAAATTTACTACAAAATATTTCAACTCTAAAAAATATTTTTTAGTATTAAAATATTTTGTAGTAAATTTACTAATTATTTAAAAAAATTTGAGTGTTTTACTCTATTTTTTAGTGTTTAAATATTTAATAGTAAATTTAGTAAAAAAAATTTATACACAAAAAAATTTTTTTTAGTGTTTAAATATTTTGAAGTTAATTTTTGTTCAGGAACCTAGGTAATTACTATTTTATGCTGAAAAATAACTCAAACATGTTAAATATTTTCGTATGACAAAATGATTTTGGTATTACGTATGTATGAGAATTTCGAGGGTTACCCGGGCTCTTAAGTGTACTGTAAAATATTATACATATTAATTTTAGTCAGTGAATTAGCATATAATGCCTTGTGAATTGTCTCTCCACTTTTTTGTACGTATAAATGTTAAAATATGATATATAAGAGATTAAACTCCTCACCTGTTGGGGTTTGTGATCAAAGGAAAGTGGTATAGCATTGCCTTTACTGTCACACATCACTCCTCGAGAATCTCCAACATTTGCCACTATGAGGTTGTTGCCTTCTAAAAAAGCTAACAATGCAGTAGTCCCTGCCACATTCATGGATCTCTTGGCGGCTTCCACCAGCAACCTGTCAGCTGCGAGTACTTCGTCTGTTAAAAGTTTACCAAAATTGATTTTTCCTTTATCAATATAGTTTGATAAAGGCACCGCTACATTTTTCACAGGCTTTGTCGGTTTAACTTCTCTCGTTATAATCGGCCTGGCCTTGTTGAGCTGGGCAAGTAATTCTGGATCTGTGATCTCCTTTCTTAATGTATCATCCGCAGTGCTCGAGGACTTTTTGAAACTGGTTTTTCTTTCGACACTGACACTACTCTCCTCTTTTTTTGGTTCCTCTGGAGTTTCTTTCTGTGGTGTTACTTTACCATCTTTGAAATCACTCAACTCTACCACTTTATTGAATAAGTTCTGTATTAAATGATCCTTGGCGTAATTGGCGGCGAACTCACCCCCGTGACCGTCGAAAATAGCGAACAGAGATATACCCGTGTTATTTATATTCTCGTTTATTATAAACTTGTCTTCCATGTGCATTCTCCTACCTTTGATTGCATAAGCTGCGCTCAAAGACCCTTTGAGTTCCCAGCTTTGTTTGTCAGCTTCGGAGCCCTCCATGAGTTTCATTCGTTGCACTGCACTCAGAGGGCTCATGGCCTGCGATAGTCTGCTGAGTAGGGTTCGACTCCATAGTCCGATTGTTTGCAGATACATGAAAAATATAATTATCGCGAGAGTGAACACTAACACTTCCGAACGCAGTAAATAAAGGCGCACCATTTTCCATAAATAGCCCACTGGAGTGTCAAATGCGATAGCACTCGTAAATCTTGAAACGATTTTCACAAACGATAGATAAGTTTGATACAAAACTCTGTCCTCTAATTCGTCTTCCATGTCCTTGGGTGAATTTAACTACTGCAAATAAATTACGTACGCAAAATATCACAAATTAATAAAGCAAATTGCACTCTGTGGTTTTTGAACAAGTTTTTAGCGAAAAGTTGATGGGAATTGGGATTGAAATTTGAATATGACAGCTGTCACTTGTCAGCTGTCCTTGACAGTTCGGTCAGTTTTTTGTTGTCTTTTGCCACTGACACCGGGGGTGTACTTTGCGGTTTGCCACATAAATGTACAAGGGCGCTATAGTGCGTTTCATCAATCCCGCGTTCCATTTAGCGTTAAAAACGATCAAAACGCTCAAAATAGGAGGCATTTTGAGCGTTTTGATCGTTTTTAACGCTAAATGGAACGCGGGGATAGTTCCTTTGCCGTCATGTTGGCACTAATGCAAATTAATGTTGCCACATTACCCTTACTGTGCTACCTTAAATTAGGGGAGATAATATGTTATTACAAATGCACTTAAAGAAAATTTTACATAATTCTAACAGCTTTCGCCCGCGGCTCTGCCTACGTTAACATCTATCCCTCGGGGACCGTTCTTTTTCCCGGGATAAAAGGTACCCTATGTCCTTCTCCATACTCCAGAGTTCCAGACAACGTGTACCTATGAAAGTTTTATGATGATCCGCTTAGTACTTTATGTATGAAGGCGTAACCAGCAAAGTCACTTTCGCATTTACTAGCTAAAAGCCGAGCTTTGTGAGGGCTCGCGTCATCACACCTACACTGACTGATGATAACACATTTACATGTAAATACTATGTTAAAGCACAAATGAATAGGCGTGATAGTTTGTCCGTTAAGTGTACCACAAAATGTACAGGTTGTGAGAAGTACTAGGGCTCGCTTCGCTCGCCCTGATAATATTATTGTACTGGCTTTTACCAGCGCCTTCGTTCGCGTGTATGTAGTTTTCGTTACTAGAAGTCCGTTTCATCAAATAATTCCTTTGCCATCATGTTGTCATTCTCTGTTAATAACGTAAACACGGTAGACACGTTCTGCATGTATTCATAAGTTTTACTGTGTTTAAGGGTGATCAAACTGACGAGTGACGCTGGTAACCCTATTTCACTAAGCCGTAATGGCGGCAACCCGAGTTTAATGGAATTATTGGGGCCTAGTTACGTTTTTCACGTTCACAAAACTCTTTCACTCTTAGCACCATCATTGTTTCACCACTCTTTAATGTTTTCGGCATGATTTTCTCACGAAATCACAGTAAAATTATGAAAACTCGCAGAGCATGTCAACCTTGTTTACATTATTGACAGACAGGAATGCCAACATGACGGCAAAGGAACTATTCGATGAAACCAGGGCTTCAAATAACGTTATTTTTTCATAACGTTATTGCTTCAAGGCATAGATAACGTTATGAAAATTTAACCGATACTAGAAATAACGTTATAAATGTATTTAATAACGGCAAATGTTATAACGTTATGTAGGATTTATAACGGTAAATATATGTTCTTTGATAACGTTATAGTCCGTCAAGAAAGTCATGACAGGCGGGAAAATTTTCTAAACGTAATCACGCTTTTAAGGTGTATTTTTTTCTTTGTATTTTCACAGAGAACGCTTATTACATTTTAAATATGAGTGAGATTTGGTGCACCGTGCACGATCGCATACCTGATACCAGAAAATAACGTTATATTTACCGTTATTATTATAACGTTATTTTTTTGTTATGCCATAACGAAAAAATAACGTTATAATAATAACGGTAAATATAACGTTATTTTACTAGATATCGTTAAAAAAATAACGTTATCTGGCTACCATTATGAAAATAACGGTACGTAACGATATTTTTTCTGTTATTCGATAACGTTATGAAGCCCTGGATGAAACGCACTATAGAGATCAACTACGATAACTTGGCGCGCCCCTCCAAATGACTGTTTCAATGTGTGTAGTTACATCCTTATGAAAGAGTTTGTATGTAGTAAGTATTCAACCAATCACAGTACACGTAATATTTCAGTTTTGTTGGTCAACTAATCATAACTAGCCTACTGCGCATTGCGCAAGACAACGCACTTCAAGTCGTTTTGACAACGCACTTCAAACGTTTTGAATTTTGGAGGCGCGCGCCAAGTTATCGTAGTTGATCTCTACCTATATCATTGCAAGGGCGGGTAGTCAGCTTCTTCATAATTTTCAGCATCGTTCTTCTTTTGGTTTTCTATATCGTCTGGTCCAAGGATTCAAGTCAGTTGATTCAGTAAAGTGGTAGGTAGACGCTTTACTGAAACTTTCGACAGAGTTTTGGAGGGAACACAAACTAGGTAGCACGTTTTTGGATATTGTATCACTTTCCTACACTTGTGCACGATAACGAATATCTAATGATTAATATCCCCTACCAATATTACACATTAAAAACCCATTTTTTTTTATGCAATAAGGGGGCAAACGAGCAAACGGGTCACCTGATGGAAAGCAACTTCCGTCGCCCATGAACACTCGCAGCATCAGAAGAGCTGCAGGTGCGTTGCCGGCCTTTTAAGGGGTAATAGGGGAGGGTACGGAAGGAAATAGGGAAGGGTAGGGAAGGGAAAAGGGTAGGGGATTGGGCCTCCGGTAAACTCACTCACTCGGCGAAACACAGCGCAAGCGCTGTTTTACGCCGGTTTTCTGTGAGGACGTGGTATTTCTCCGGTCGAGCCGGCCCATTCGTGCCGAAGCATGGCTCTCCCACGTCAAAGTTATCACAATCTAAGGAAAATAATACAAAAAACATAAGGTCATAATATCACTCTTTCACATTCCCAGCAAAATTCGGTCGGAGTTCGTTCGGAGTTTGATTTTAATAAATCAAGTACCGTACCGTACTTATTGCCATAAAACAAAACCGTAAAAAAATTTGATCATTTATCATTTATCATCATCAATCATTCATCTCATTCATAACGTCTAATTCATTCTAATGGAATACGAATATTTGCTTGTCATAATCTTTGAAAACTACATACCTACTTACTTATTTAGGTTTTTTACTATTATTGGAACGAAGTTCCTTATTAGTCTAAGATCCCACTGCAAAACTGTGCAGGTATCGAGTACACGCTTAATATCGTACACTGATACGTATATTGATCTTTTATATATCAAATGGAAGCTTATTTACCTCTTATTATTATAATAAAGGTGTGCCTAATTAAATCTGGCCGCAAATAAGGGGTGCCGGCTGTCAAAGATGGTAAACTATCGATGGTTGAGGGAAAGGGAGCTAGCGCGTAACATTACGGGTTTAACGAGGATAGTGATAGTACATCATGTTAGTGTACTTAACCATCGGTTCAAACAATAGTAATAATCAGCCAAGTGCGAGTCGGACTCGCGCACGAAGGGTTCCGTACTACATATTATAGAGCAAAATTAACATTTTGTGTTTTTTGTATGGGAGCCGCCCTTATATTTTAATTTTACTTTGACTGTATTACTGATAATTAAATTGCACATTTAATTGAAGATTTAGTGAAATTTAAAAGTGCCTATATTCTGTTGCCATTATCGACATAGAGCGAAAAAGGTCAGAAAATCACGTTTATTGTATGGGACTCCCCCTTGAATATACATTTTATTTTGTTTTTAGGATTTGTTGTTATAGCGGCAACATAATATTATATTTTTAGGATTTGTTGTTATAGCGGCAACATAGTCTGTGAAAATTTCATCTCTCTAGCTATAACCTTTAGTTACAGCCTGGAGACATAAAGACAGACGGACAGACGGACAGACAACGAAGTCTTAGTAATAGGGTTCCATTTTTAATCTTTGGGTACGGAACCCTAAAAACGACTAAATAAATTAATACTCCAAAAGAATTTAAAAGTTTATTCAAGTGTTCAATAGTTTGTTACATAAAGATTACCGGCTCCATCAAATAATCCCAAAAAATGCTAGAATCTTAATTTACAATGCCCTTAGGAAACCACATTTACTTTATGTAGTCGAAATATGGGGAAACGCTGCTAAGACAAACATAAAAACCATTCAATTTTTTCAAAACAAAATGTAGGTATTCTTGTTAACAAAATAAAACACCAACTAATACACACACAACTTAAATTTACAACAAAAAAACAAACAAACAAGACGCACATTACGCGACGAGCAAGTAACATTGTATTACCTTGTATACGAACCAATTTCGGTAAAAATAACATTACTTATAAGCACAGCACAGCTGGTTAACAGACTACCAAAATCTGTAAAAGAAGCGAAATCTTTGAATACTTTCAAACGATTATTACGCAATTATATTAACGATAGCTAAATCATCAACCTTATTATAATAATAATTATTCAAATATAACCAGTGATAGCGTTTTGTACTTGGACCACCACCCAAGATGTATAGCAAAGACATTCGCTTCTTAAATAATTATTATGTTTTTTTTAATCTACCCGCACTGTCGAAATTTAAAACGTTGTAATATAATATTATGGTCTCATGTAAGTGACGAAATGTCTTGAGGAAAATAAGCTTCCATTTGATATATAAAAGATACGTTATGGATGCAAAAATGTTTCGGAATGGTACCTGTTCACACCTGGTTACGACAGAGTTGCGGCCGGGTCCTCGTTAAACCCGTAATATTACGCGCTAGCTCCCTTTCCACCATCGATAGTTTGCCATCTTTGACAGCCGGCACCCCTTATTTGCGGCCAGATTTAATTAGGCACACCTTTATTATAATAATAAGAGGAAAATAAGCTTCCATTTGATACATAAAAGATCAATATACGTTATGGATCCAAAAATGTTTCGGAATGGTACCTGTTCACACCTGGTTACGACAGAGTTGCGGCCGGGTGCCTAACGGCACACCGGATTTTTCTAAATCTTAATACTCATTGACGTGAAATGAACCATGTTTGCTTTCAATACCCGATGAAAACGTTTTATCCCGCAAACTCAATTTTTTAAAAAATATTTAAAAATAGTTGCGGCCCCATTTGGACTGGCACCCCAGTAGAAATAGGTTCTCCTTATCATAAATATTTGTAAAAATGTGGTTTTAAGCGTGTACTCGATACCTGCACAGTTTTGCAGTCGTATCTCGTACTATATCGCGCGTTCGGCGTAAAGAGGCTAGACAGAACGATATTTGACCTCGATACTTTTTTATTAGTACCTGCATGGTAGGGGTAGAGGGCGTTGATAGCATTCCTGTGCGTCAACTAGATGGCGTTTTTTGATAATAAACAGCGACGCGTTATAAGTATTCCTGGGCGTCAATAGATGGCGTTTTTAAAATATTTTTTTTGAGTGTATATGTATACAGGTTTTTTGAACGTAAGATATAACTTCGTTCCATTCGTGTGTCCCTTGACATCACACAAGTATTTATTATTATTTTAGGAATGCTTTAGACTGGCCATATACGGATCGCAACTCGCAAGTTGCAGTCGGAACCATGTCGGGACCGATTGCTCTAGAGCGGTCGCGTGAAGTCGTGCACGACTGCAAAACGACCGCATCATGCAGTCGACCATACATATTATACAGTATTATACTTTTGTTGTTCGACCGCAGAGCGACTGCTCAAGAACTGCTCGAGCGGTCCGTGTATGGCGGATATTTTAGTATGGAAACTGCAAATCGCGTTGCGGCAACCGCATCTTGCAGTCGGTCTCGGCTTCATGATCCGTCTATGGCCGGTCTTAAAGGAAACATACAGGAGCTAAAGCCTAAATAATATTATAGTTTATTACAATAATACCCCGGCCCCACATTCGTCCAACGTCACGAAGCTTCGTGCTATGAGACGATTACCATTAGCTTTGTCCACACTGTGCCTTTTTCTGTTCGTTAAGGGCATGCGTTATAGCGCAGTCAACAGCGAACGTGGGGCATGCCCTCTGTCTGACCGTATCCAAAAAACAAAAATGACAATGTTGACGTTGCGTTCGTTGACGCATTCAATTATTGAATGCGCCAAAACGAAAGTTGAATAAAAGAAGATGACGAAAATTGAAGACGAAAGCGCATAGTGTGGACTGTGGACTCTTGGACGATATACGCACATCACCCAATGGTATCGTCACAAGCACGAACCACTACGCATGTGCGGCGGTACTGATAATATTGTGTTTCTTTTTATTAGGCATTCAATTGAGGATTCTTATAAATATTTGGACACATTTTGGACATGTCTTGGGGTCTTGGGAGGTCTTGGGCATATTTTTATTTGAAATTGTCAATATTATTCAGAACTAGACGCCCGCAAATCCGTTGCGCCAAAATTAGTTTATCGCGCGGGAACCGTACATTTATCCGGGATAAAAACATCCTAGATGTCCTTTCCCGGGACTCAAAGTATCTCGACGCCAGAAGAGGTAGTAGACACTAGACAGACAGACACACTTTCGCATATTTTATAATATTAAGTATGGTAGAGAATATAAAATTTAAACCGATTAATAAAAGACAAATATATTTTTACAAATGTATTAAAACAGCAAGTTTAGATTACAATTTAGATACAAAGTTGAATGATAATAATTTGTGCACAAACATATAAATAAGAGAGAGAGAGATAGACTACAAGTATATTATTATAATACATACATGTTTATGACCAGTACATTTCTTGACTCCTAGAATGAAATCCAGTAGAATTACAATTATTATAAAAGTTTTTAAAATTATCGTTATAACACAGAAAAATATAAAACAGAGATTCCATTGTCATGGTATAATAGGTTAAATAAAAAGAATATCACGACGAATAAACAACTAAGTAAATTATAAGCAGTACATTTTGGTACTAAATTGAGTGGCTACTGTTAGATAAAGGTACATAATGAAAATACATACCTATTACCTACCGTGCTTGACAAGAGTAGGAAGATATTACTTTATGCGTTCATAATAAATTTACGTCTATACTATATTAATTTCTCTATAATTCGCTTTCTAACACCTCCAACCCTTTTTTGACAAACTTTCAGGATATTAAAATTTGTTTGTTTTCATTATTTCATTCCTTACCATTCTTTCTTTGCCTAATAAAATAATATGAATACTGTAAATATTGCAAAACTTGTGAATCATGCATAAAACATATAAATTACATTATTCCAATAGGATTTCATTTTGCTGTCTAAATTAAAGTCAGCCTTCGCCTTAAAGGGCCGGGGTACCCTCGAAATTCTCATGTATACGTAATACCAAAATCATTTTCTCATATAAAAATATTTAACATGTTTGAGTTATTTTTCAGCTTAAAATAGTAATTACCTAGGTTCCTGCACAAAAATGTATTACAAAATATTTAAACACTAAAAAAATATTTAAACACTTAGAAAAATTTTGTGCAGGAACCTAGGTCATTACTATTTTAAGCTGAAAAATAACTCAAACATGTTAAATATTTTCGTATGAGAAAATGATTTTGGTATTACCTGTGGTATTACGTCTGTATGAGAATTTCGAGGGTACCCCGGCCTCTTAACGTTAAATCTATTGTATTGTATTTCCTATCATATTATTGTATTGTATACTAATTATTTCGTCTATTTTAAAATTATTGCTTTATGCGATAAATATTACCAAATCTAAGCAGTGTAGGAATATTCAGTCCATTTTGTGATACAATTCTTGCCTATGTGTTTTACTCTATATTCTAGGATCTAGAATGTAGTAGGCCGTACACAACTTTAAGATAGATTTATTATTCAGGGTAAAAAACAAGGTGATTTTTTTCTGAAAGTTATACAAGAAACATATTAATCCGTCACTATGGTTCACTCATAATGGGCTAATAGCCCGGTCTAATTAGACGCAAAAAAATCGTAATCTCGGAATAATTCGCATAGAGCTGAAAATTTGTAGAGACGTTAAATACACCATTACAAATAAAACCTCAAAAGTCCCCGGCGATCCTCCTTGTGCAAAAAATTTTATTCAAGGTCAAAGGTATGAAAATGAGGTTTTTCCTGTTTTTTTTTTCAAACCGTACATTTTATCACAAAAATAGGTAGGGCAAGAGTGTAGATTATAGAATTCTTTACAAAAAATATTCAGACACTTTTTTCATACGACTTAACATTCCTTATAAATGGCGGGCTTAAAGTTTGGGAAAATCATATCCAATACTTATATTATAAAGCTAAAGAATTCCTGTTTCATTCGTCAAGCGTATTTTAAGAGAGGATACGATTGAGGAATGGGACAGGAGATACGAAGTGGGAGGGACGGCCGGAGTTACGAAGCTCTTTTTCACAAGCGCTGCTGCTGCATACAAAATAGTCAATAAGATAGACATTACACACCACTCCACACAAATTCTGACTGGACACGGTGGATTCGCCTTCTACTTGCACAGATTCAAGCTGAAGGAGGATCCGTCGTGCCTGTGTCAGCCAGGAGTTGAGGAGACGGTTCCTCACCTGCTACTCGAGTGTCCAATTTTTGCTAGCAATAGATATGATATTGAGCAAAAATTGGGCACATCGATGACAGGTGAGAATCTGCCTGCCATCCTGGGGGGTAAAAAGAGAGACTTGTTCCTCTCTTTTTGTAAGAAGATAGTGTGTGTTACAAACAAGAGAAATTCTAGTAAATTATTGTGATTGTTAAGCTGTGATATTAGGGTAGTTGAACGTTGTGGAGTATTTTAATTTTTTATATAATATTTTATTGTTTTTCATTTTGACATTTGTAAATTGTAATGATTTTTTTTATCGGAACGGAATTATTTTGGCTGTAGTCAATTTTTAGAATTTTATATATTGTATAATATTATCTATTAGTTTTCTGTATAATAATTGAATATTTTATGGTGTACTTTAGAAGATAACAACAAGCCCTGACACCGTTAGGGGGACAAGAATTAAAAAAAAAAAAAGCTAAAGAATTTGTGGAGCTACTGCTTTGAATTGAAAAATTTGTTTTTTGTTGGATAGTCTTATTTATCGAGGAAGACTTGAACTGTATAACCTCACGTTGGCACCAATAAGAGCAAAGAAACAGAGGAAAATGGGAAAAAACGGGGAAAATTATTTGAAAGAGCTTATCTCACAGCACAGATATAAAGTGGACCACGAGGAAGAACATAGGCTATTTTGTTTCTCGGGAAAATGTACGGTTTCCGTGAAATACATAATTAACAGGACGGAGCGGAACTTCTTGTACTACAGCATACGAGGGTTGTTCACAGCCAAACATACTTCTGTGTGACTTATTACCGCTACCAAATCTAAACTTTTTGAGTTGCGAAGAGCAAGAGTACGCATGCAAGTCACTCAGAAGTATGTCAGGCCGAGAACATTTCGATTTTTTCAAACAACCCTAGTATGTAGTCTACGAATAATAAAACCTAAGGAAACGTAACTCCCATACTATAGTCGGGACATTTTAATAGGCCACATTTGACAGCTCATCAAAATGTACCAGGTGACCTTGTAGCGACGTACATAAAAAATAAATATTTTCGTTTTGTTATAACTGCACAATTGATTAACTTTTTTCAATTACGATTACATATTTATTGTAAATATGACCGATACGAATTATTTAACGATTTCTTTTTACTGATAAACAATTCTAAATGTAATAAACAAATTCTGATCTTAATAAATGCACGTCGTTACAATGTTACGTCAGCTGACCTTTTTTCTTTTTAAACTCTAGGGATGTTACTCTAAAAATCGAAAGCAAATAAATAGTATCGATGCATTGATTACTTGTAACGAAATATCCCCATAAATGAATAACCATGTTGTGAAATGTAACACATATTTATGTGAAATGAATAATAATAATACTAAATTTAACAGTTTTTATAATTCAAGGGAATAAATGCATTTTTTTTTGTAAATTATGTACTTGTCTTATTTTGCTTCTTTGAATTAAAGTATTAATGGGACAGGAATTTGTTTCTGGTTTTACAAATAACGTTTAAAAATCAAATATTTTATTTCAAGTCCGTATCGATTTATTCGTTTTGGTCGATGTTGTTACGCAGCTTACCTCACTATGGAAATTAATCTGACAGATGTCAAATGTGGCCTATTATAATGCCCCGACTGTAATACAGTTTTAAATTTGGTTCCATTCGAACTGTCATGTAACGTCAGCCTTTATACCGCTCAAGGTCACCTAAATATTGCAAATGTATGAAAAGTGAACCTAAGGTACACTTTTTTGACAAGTATTTTGGAGCATGTTTTTTGAGGGAGTTATCTTCCTTAGTTTTTATTATTCGTAGTATGTAGTACTATATTATGTTAAGCGTGGCTCCGCCCGGCCGCGTTAATTATATACAAAATAGCCTATGTCCATCCACGTGGCCTATTCTATATCTGTGCCAAATAACATAAAAATTGCTTCAGCCGTTTGTGAGATAAGCTCCTTCAAATAATTTTCCCCGTTCTTCCCCATTTTCCTCTGTTTCTTTGCTCCTATTGGTGGTAACGTGATGTTATATAGCTCAAGTCTTCCTCGATAAATAAGACTATCCAACGAAAAACGAATTCTTCATTTCAAAGCAGTAGTTCCACAAATTCTTTAGCTTTATAATATAAGTATATTATATTATATGATTTTCCCAAACTTTAAGCTCGCCATTCATAAGGAATGGTAAGTCGTATGAAAAAAGTGTCTGAATATTTTTTTGTAGAGAATTCTATGATCTACACTCTTGCCCTACCTATATTTGTGATAAAATGTACAGTTTGGAAAAAAACCAGGAAAAACCTCCTTTTCATACCTTTGACCTTGAATAAAATTTTTTGCATAAGGAGGATCCCTGGGGACTTTTGAGGTTTTATTTGTAATAGTGTATTTAACGTCTGTACCAATTTTCAGCTCTATGCGAATTATTCCGAGGTCGAATGTTTAATTTTCCTGGGGTATAAATAGTTTTTGGTAGGGTGAAAGTAGGTGCGCTCATTTTCTTCAAGCGATCTTAATATTGTGCGCGGCCTTGATTGACTATTGTTTTCCGTGAAAATTGTGCGTGTTGTGTTATGTGTAATGAAAAAGAGTGCAATTTCGTCAGTAAATATTTGGCGATACGCGCACATTTGGGTAGAATATTATAGTACTTACTACTTAAAATCTAGACCAATTAATACCACAAGTATTAAGTAATGATCTAAAATAGAATGAGGCTATGTATTACTTGTGCATTAGACGTCAGACGTACCGACAGTAGCATTAATTTTTTTCGTACAACCCATTCAAAATATCTAGATGCTCCATATTTTGATGACACTATTATTATACACTAGATGACGCTCGATGACGTTTATCGCGCGGGAATCGTACATTTATCGTGGATAAAAAGTAACCTATGTCCTTTCTCGAGACCGCATTTATAATATTAGAATGGATTTCAGCCGAAAGTCAAGACATTTCGACCGGGGTGTATTCTTTTACTGGATAAATTTAACAAAAATAAATACAAAACATACGTAAAACTCTAAACAAACAATTCAACATCAAGTCCAAGTATAATTCTTGATTTACTGCAGAGAAATAAAACATTGTGATTTAAAAGTAAATAACAATGGAATCAAAACTCAGGTCCCAAGCAGTCGATCGCCATGAATATGTATTTTTAAGACAAAAAAACCTTATTCTAGCTGTAGTCCTGAAATATCATTGCAGATTTTCAACAACCCAAAATTTTTAATGAAATTTTTCATTCTATGATGTAAAAGTTGCAAGTAAAAAACTGATGTTGAATAAAACATACATTTTGATCTGAATACATCAACAATAATTTAAAAAAAGTTTCAATCTGCGTCTTATTGATATCTCAAGCAAATTATTATCTGTGTGCTTAAGTACTATACGCAGCAATATTTTCCTATTCGATAACTGGCTTAGAAGATCAACTACGATAACATGGCGCGCCCCTCCAAATGACTGTTTCAATGTGTGTAGTCACATCCTTATGAAAGAGTTTGTATGTAGTAAGTATTCAACCAATCACAGTACTTACATGTAATATTTCACTTAATGTCACTTATTACCAACATTTGTTGGTCAACTAATCATAACTAGCCTACCGCGCAAGACAACGCACTTCAAACGTTTTGAATTTTGGAGGGGCGCGCCATGTTATCGTAGTTGATCTCTACAGTTGAAATATTTTTATAAATATGATATACAACCTTACCTATTTTTAAAATATTTCAACATAATATTATACTAGCAAAGTGCCGCTACATGTCATTCAGGAGGCATTAGATGCCCAATTAAAATTGCATGATTTAAGACTGATATACTACTAAGGGCCGGGACACAAAAACATGACACGACGTCGTACGATGTCGCACGACGCCGTGTCGTGGCAATCCACGACGCGCGTCGTAAAAAATCACGACACGGCGTCGTACGACGTCGCGTCGTAGAAACTCATCTTTGAATTTCTACGTGAGTTTCTACGACGCGACGTCGTACGATGTCCTGACGTGGTTTTTTACGACGCGCGTCGTGGATTTCCACGACACGACGTCGTGTCGTGTCTTTGTGTCCCGGCTCTAAGGCCTGCTAGCGCTATTATGTAAACATCCAGACCAGTGTAAGGGCTTGGCCTATAATAAGCCATTTTTAATAACATACAGAGTAAGGAGTGGTGCTCTGGACTTTTATAGTTTTACAACTTGTAGGTTGTTAATATTATATAAAATTGTTTATTTTTTGTGGATGGATATATTTTTAATTGACGGCACTATATTTTATACTTTGAAAAGTATATATTTAATATTAACTTCGGTTTTTGGTATCAAGATCATAAACAGATTGAAATTAACAATCACGTAAAATTATGATAAATGTTGAATGAGTATTACTTGTTACAATAGTTTATAAATAGTGTTAGTTACAAATTACAATAGATACCCATAGATATTGTTTATTGAAGATTCTCTAGAACTTTAGCATGAAAGGAAAATTATAAACAAAAATTTACCTAAATTTCTGACGAAATAAGTTAATTATAAAATCTTAAATGAAAAGTTACAAGTACCAAACATATTTTATGCTATGGTAAAACTAAATATTATATTTACATAGACGGGATTCACTGGTATTCAGTGGTATTCAGTTACAGTTTAAAAAGCAATCGAAAAAAATATTTTAATTATTTTTTAGTTATTGTAATGACTAATGAGGTACAATACTTTTAAATTGCCCCCAAAGAGGAGGAAGTTTTATGTTATACTTTATTATAGTAGATCCATCATCGTGTTTTATATAATAGATCAATAATCGTAGACGAGATCGCCAACAGCGATGAGATATAATTAGTGTTATCACGAACAAAAACTACGACTAGTCGATCGACTTCCATTTGTCCTATGAATTATACTGTAACTTACTTGTTATTTAAGGCATATGTGTCGTGTTAAGGCGCTTAATATTTGTTGTTTGTATGTAAAATGGCAGTAAAAAAGGATAGGCACTGAATGGGCAGTGCAATTGTACATCAACAACAAACTAACTAAAGCTCGTGTACATTGAGCCAAATACATTAACAAGTGCTCAAAATGGAACTTGGCAACACTGTGGCGACTAGATTTTGTTGCCAACATCGAAAACTTCGAATAATTATTTGCATATTATTGCTTTTAAGGAACTCTCTTCTTAAATGGCATCAGAATTTTTGTGATATTTTATCTCCTAAATTATTGATTATAAGTTCATAACGATTTTTCTAATATTACTACTTTTTAACTTTTTAGGCGATGCTGTGCGTTGTGAAAATGCGTTCAAATAGCCGCTCCTTATTAAAAATATTTTGAGGTTGCGGGCCGCAAAGCTCCGGGCTTCGTATGTATAGGGCCGATACGACGTTACGTGCCCTTATAATATTTAGTATCATATACTACAAGTCCGGCAGCGGTGACGTATTATAAGGGGCCAAGGATAAGTTTTTATTAACTCACTTTAAGTTACTATTATGTTCGCTTGACGAGAGGCATTATGAACGTCAAGATTTGGTTAATTTACCCTAGTCCCCGATAACATCCGCTAGATGTCTCTGAGACTAGTTACCGCATTTAGGCAGTGCTCGAATCCGTTTGCACGCCGCTGACGGTAGCGCTGAGGTGGCCATTGACTAGTATATCCGACAGCGGTCCAAGCACGCCGGTCAGCGCATCGCTGAGGCGGTAGTAGTTCTGTTCGAGTATGGAGGCGTGGTACGTCAGTTGATCTGCGCTGATCAGCCGCGCGTTCAGCTGCAGCGCGCTGTGGCATATCGTGAGGAACTCTCTGTGAACATAGAGGTTATGTGGTAAAAAGAGGTAACAATTAATCTGTTTCTTGATTATTTTTTGTTAAGATTATTTGTTTCAATAATAACTACTCTTCGAGTTTGACAATGACGAACAGTTTTATATTAAAACGTATCCCTGTCTCCCTCACATCATTGATCAGAGCGATATCCAATATCGTATTTCGCAATATAAAATCGTTCTTATTCGGTCAACTCAGTAGTCTAGGTCTATTTTTAAAATATGTGCTCACTTGAATACGTTCTTGAGTTTGTCGACCATGTCATCGGGATACATCTGCGACAGGTCGGGGTCGAGGAACGCGTTCGCGTACGCCAGGGGGCCCGCGTTCACTTGCGCGCACACGCTGCCCTGCAGCCTAAACATACACATAACACAAACATTATTATACCAAGAGATTGTTTTGTAAGTTATTATGTAATTATTAAGAAATATTTCTGCTGTATCTATACTAATATACTAATATTATTATAAAGCGGAAGAGTTTGTTTGAACGCGCTAATCTCGGGAAAACTACTGATCCGATTTAAAAAATGTTTCAGTCTTAGATAGTCCATTTATCGAGGAAGGCTATAGGCTATATTTTATCACGCTAAGACTAATAGTACGGGAGCCCTAGAACTAATTTTTTTGTGACTACTAACAAGCTAATTTTTTGTGAGTAGCTACATTTCGTTAAGACGAACAACATTTTTATTTTCGAAAAATCTCGAAAGTGGTAGCTAACAGAGATAAAAAGGATTTCATACTTTGACTCGACGGTTCTAAAATATGGATTGTTTTATTTGTAGGACAAGGGTACTCTTAAATTATATAATTACAGCCGTGGGACACGGGTGTCCCACGGCTGGAAGGAGGGCATGGGGGGGTTTTAGTCGGTAAACCTCCGGCGCACCGAGCCGGAGGGAGTCCGACATACCCCCGTCGTCCATCCCCGTGCGCGGCGGGGGATACGTAACGTATTTCCCCCCCTCAACAAAAAAAAAAGGGCTCCCGTACTATAGTAGAAGCGAAGAAATAGTAGAAAATGTGGAAAAAACGGGAGGAAATTATTTGAAAGGGCTTATTTGAACGCGCTAATCTCAGGAACTACTGGTCCAATTTGAAAAATTCTTTCAGTGCTAGATAGCCCATTTATCGAGAAAGGCTATAGGCTATATTTTATTACGCTAAGACTAATAAAAACGAAGAAATAGAGGAAAATGTTGAAAAAACGGGTTATATTATTTGAAAGGGCTTATTTGAACGCGCTAATCTCAGGAACTATTTGGTCCGATTTGAAAAAATCTTTCAGTGTTAGCTCATTTATCGAGAAAGGCTATAGGCTATATTTTATCACGCTACGACTAATAAAAGCGAAGAAATAGAGGAAAATGTGGAAAAAACGGGGGAAATTATTTGAAAGGGCTTATCTCACGAACTACTGGAGCAATTTTTCTGTTATTTGGCACAGATAAGAAGTAGAGCACGTAAAGATTCATAGGCTATTTTTTGTGGACTAATTTATATCTTATTTACGCGGGCGAAGCCGCGCGGAACGTCTAGTCTGGATATATTTTTTGCACTTTAAAAGTAAAATATATTTTAAAATACGATGAAGTTGGCTAAGTTAAGACTTAAGTGACATATTCTATGACTCAAGTTTTCGAGAGCTCTAGTTCGGTCACTCTTAGAAATTCAAGCAGTGAGAAATTCAGTCTCTTTCAATTGCGCAAGAGGCACGTGACAGTTGCGCAATAATTTAATGTGCAAAAGCTTAAGGGGCCGGGTTACCCTCGAAATTCTCATACAAACGTAATACCAAAATCATTTTGTCATACGAAAATATTTAACATGTTTGAGTTATTTTTCAGCTTAAAATAGTAATTACCTAGGTTCCTGAACAAAAATTAACTTCAAAATATTTACACACTAAAAAATATAAGCGATTACATTTCATAAATTTTTACGCCATTGTCGACATACTTTTCGCACACTTGTTTTATATTAAAAACTCATCGAATCGTAATGTATTTTTCCTGGGAACACAGCTTATATTGTGTAGTTACAGAATGTCTTCAAAAGAATGGCAATATAATAAATTTTCATTCATCATTTTTGGTATTCGTAAACGCAACGAAATTTCTCTATAATTTCCAACATGGTATCGTGCCGATCCGCTCACACGACAGAGCGCGGCAACGGGCGGGAGGCGCGTTCCGGGTGGCGGAGTGTTGTAACCGGTGCACGTGACAATAATTCATTCAAGGCATTCATTATTCAAGTACAATATTCCCTCAAGCTCCAAGCGGTCGCATGCGACCGCGCGCGCGATAACAGTAGATTTCCAAGAATCCGCGATCGAGAGAATGTTATTGTTGTTGAATGTTGATTTTGAAAATTTTTATGTGATACTTGAAGACAATTGCTTGAACAACTTGTTTTTATTGCTTAAACTTTTGATAATAATTAATAATGGATACCGAAAGGTGGGATGTATGATGTATCACACAGTAGTTTAAAATAAATAATAATTATGAATATCATAAATCATAATATTATTATTTTCTTATATACTGTATTTTGTAAATAACGTTTAGGAATATTAGCGATAGTCATAATATTATAATATGATTATACAATATACATTGATATTATGTATAATTAATTTCGTTAGTCTCGCTAAAACTCGAGAACTCCTGAACAGACTTGCTAATTTCTGTCTTGAAATAAAATAAAATATAAAAGTGAACTTGTATTCTAAGTTTGTATACCTATGTTTGTATATTTTATTTTAGTTTGTATTTTTAGTAATTATTTCCTGATGTCAGTTTTATTCAATTAAATAATATAAATACTTTAATAATTAAATAATATTATTATAAAGCGGAAGAGTTTGTTTGTTTGTTTGAACGCGCTAATCTCAGGAACTACTGGTCCGATTTGAAAAATTATTTCAGTGTTAGTCCATTTATCGAGAAAGGCTACAGGCTATATTTTTAACCGACTTCCAAAAAACGAGGAGGTTATATGTTCGGCTGTGGATATTTTTTTTTTTTTTTTTTTTTTTTTTTTTTTTTTTTTTTTTTTTTTTTGTATGTTCAACGATTACTCCGCCGTTTGTGAACCGATTTTCGAAATTTTTGTTTTGTTGTATTAGGTTTCACTCCAATTTGGTACCATGTTCACAAAAGTGGTGACCTGATGATGGGATCCAGGAGTAATCGAGGGAACTCCTCGAAATTTATATGGAAACATATGGTGATTTTGGTTTTATGTGAAGTGTACTAAGAATATGCTACCAAAAAGTCAAATATTGGGTCAAGGTATACCATGGTTTCGAAGATGCTGAGAGAACTCCTGACTCTTTATAGATACACGTTTGGGAGTTTCGGCGTTGTTTTAAGAACAGAAAGCATATGCTACCATGCAATTCAAATTCATCATCATCATCATCGTCATCATCATCATTACCACGTCGTGTTAAGGTCACCAATGTCTCATGGCACAAAATAGATAATAGTACAAGGCATAGGTATGGATACAATAATAATAATTATGTACATAACAACACCAATTACTATAGGCTGTTTAATATACACGGCGGTCGGCGCCGCAGAGGCAACGGCGTCGCCGCGCGGCGCGCGGCGGCGCGCGGCGACGCGTACGTAAACATCGTATTCAAGTTCTAACTGGAATGTCAGGGCATGCGGCATGCCGCCAGAGTAGACAGAATGATAGAGTATGCCGACTTAGAACTGATGTAATTTTTTTAAGTTTGACGTATTATGACAAAAGTCGTCGCTAGGGTCGTAACCTACAAATTTAGTTGTTTATATTTTGGCACATGCAAAGAAAACTGTCAGAATTCAATTTCAAAATCTTATCTACCTGATATTTGGGCCTTGGGGTATGCCGTATGACTCATATCAGTCTTAACAAATTGTAATAAGATACGTAGAATATACGCAGTACCACCGACGACCACTTATAAATTCGCGGACTATGACGGAGGTCAACTTAAGGTGAACGCAGATTTGGCCGCACTGTACGCACCGCAGTCGCCGCATTCGAAATTCTTTATATGAAGTTATAGGCAAGCTCGCATACCTACCTACCCGCGCCGCAGTCTTCGCAACTTCATAATAATATGAAGAATTGCGAATGCGGCGACTGCGGTGCGTGCGGTGCGGCCAAATCTGCGTTCACCTTTAATAACAATTATACGAGATCAATTACCACTCAATATTATGATTTATGTTGTCAATTCAATGCTCACTGCTCACACCAAGCTCACTGTTGAGTTGTCAGACGTCAGTTGCTTACAAACTTTCAACAACACAACGAAAATCTATTACGAGTTACAACTACCTATATAAAACTTCTACGTACAAGCGATAGCGCGACACAGGAGCGTCTCAGTGACATCTAGTGAAGACAATATGAAACTATTTTTTATACAATTTGAATTGGCACTAACAGTTTACCTACTAGGTAACTAAAAAGAGTGAAATTATTATTTTTAACAAAAAATTAAAACCGACTTCCAAGGTAAAAACAATATTAATAGCATCCTTATAATATGAACTAAAAAGTATTAAATAATTTTTCCTATCTAATATGTAGTGCCTTTTCCCGAATTCGGCTAAACTTCAACTATTTCTGTACTCAATCTTCATAATTTTGAAGTCGGTGCCAGTTCCAAAAGTTTCAAATTTTCTGTCAAAGAAATAAAGATTCAGCTATATCTGGTACCGACTTCAAAATGATAAAGAATGAGTACAGAAATAGTTGAAGTTTAGCCGAATTCGGGAAAAGGCACTACATATTAGATAGGAAAAATTATTTAATACTTTTTAGTTCATATTATAAGGATGCTATTAATATTGTTTTTACCTTGGAAGTCGGTTTTAATTTTTTGTTAAAAATAATAATATCACGCTACGATTAATAGAAGCGAAGAAATAGATATTCCATACTAGCTGTTGCCCGCGACTTCGTCCGCGTTAGCATAGTAGTTCACATCCCAAGTAGGTATTAATATTTATTGTACAAAAATATTCAATGTACAGAATTGACTTTCCTATGACTTTATTATAATATAGCTGTTGCCCGCGACTTCGTTCGCATTATCATAGTAGATCACATCCCAAGTATTATTTTTTGTACAAAAATATTCAATGTACAGAATTGACTTTCCTACGATTTTATTATTCGGCTTCGCTTGCGTAATTTAGGAATTTCACGCAACCGTACATTTTTCCGCAAAAAATAGCCTATGTCCCTTCAAGTGGTCTATTCTTTATGTTTGCCAAATAACGATAATAAGCAATTTCATATAACTTCCCCCGTTTTTCCACATTTTTCTCTATTTCTTCACTCCAATTAATTTTAGCGTTATAAAATATAGCCTATAGCCTTCCTCGATAAATGGGCTATCTAACACTGAACAGCAACAGCTAGTAATTAATAATACTCTTTTGATTTTTAGGCTTCCGTAGCCAAATGGCAAAAAACAGAACCCTAATAGATTCGTCATGTCTGTGTGTCTGTCTGTCCGTATGTCACAGCCACTTTTCTCCGAAACTATAAAAAAAACCTTATAATTTCATAAAAATAAACCTTATTGTTGCTGCGGATTGCGGAACCATTTATGGGCGAGTCCAACTCGCACTTGTCCGATTTTATTATTTTGAATGATAACAATGTGAGGAATATTTGGAGTAGCCTTTTTTCTGTTTTTGAAACTTTATTGTTACGTACTGTCTTTTAATAATTTTTAAATAAAAGCGTCGACCTCTGTGGCGCAGTGGTTGAGCGCATGGTAGCTCAAGCCGGGGGTCGCTGGTTCGAAATTCGAATCCCACCGACGGAACAAAACGTTTTCCTGGGTCATGACTCATGACTCATGGATGTGTATTAAATATGTGTATAATAATATTGTAAAAACTAGATGACGCCCGCAACTCTGTTGCGCCAAAACTAGTTTATCGCGCGGAAACCGTGCATTTTTTCGGGATAAAAAGTATTATATGTCAAAGGACAAAGACTCGGGACCGCCTCAAAGTATCTCCATGCCAAATTTCAGCAAAATCGGTTCAGCGGTTTGGGCGTGAAGAGGTAATAAGCTAATAACAGACAGACAAACAGACACACTTTTTTATTAATTTTTTACAATTAGTATGGAAGTATGGATCTTAAATAAGTTGAGTATAATAAAAAGGAAATCTATATCTAAATAATATAGGTACTTATAATTATAAAACAAAGTCCCTTTTTTCCCTCATGTCCCTTTGTTCCCTTTAATCTTTAAAACTACGCAACGGATTTTGACGATTCTTTCAGTGTTAGATAGCCCATTTATCGAGGAAGGCTATAGGCTATATTTTATCACGCTAAGACTAATAGGAGCGAAGAAATAGAGGAAAATGTGGAAAAAAACGGGGGAAATTATTTGAAAGGGCTAACTGAACGCGCTAATCTCAGGAACACTGGTCTGATTTGAAAAATTCTTTCAGTGTTAGATAGCCTATTTATTGAGGAAGGCTATAGAGTATAGGCTATATTTTATCACGCTAAGACTAATAGGAGTATGTGGATAAAACGTTGGAAATTATTTGAAACGGGGGAAAATTATCTCGCGAATTACTGAGCAATTTTTATGTTATTTGGCACAGATAAGAAGTAGATCATAGGCTAAGAAGTAGATCATAGGATAGATCATTGATTTTAATCATTTTTTCAGTGGCTATATATTTTATACCCGTGCGACGCCGGGGCGGGTCGCTAGCATAAATTATAATATATTCGGTATTATATGTCTGGTACTTGTAAGTTGTAACACAAGTCCTTAGTGTACTTAGCACGGGGCCAGGCTGACGTGGTGTGATTTGTGAAGAGTCCAATGTAGATATTATAGTAAGTATATTATTTTAATATATTATGTAGAATCTGTATTCTGTTCAGTTCAGTGACAAGATCGACGACACTACGCCCGCGCCCGTATTCCTACTATTCCAATATATAAAACAACCACAAAAACAATATTGTTAATGATTCATGAAACAGTAAAATATAATATTTCGCAAGTTCGCAACAAACGCACGGCTTGAATAACTTGATCAGAGTAAAATAATGAATGACGACGCACGCACACATATAATACGCTGCCGTGGAGGGGGTCTCAGGCGCGGGGCGCACGGGGTACGAGACAGCAACATATAAAACTTGTACTGGCGCGGTATCGAATTTCATTTGATCGAGCGCGTAACCCGAGCCCTTAATATATTATGTTATTTGTCTCGCTGTAGCTTTGACTTTCTCAAAAGAGCGTTTTTATCACAAAAATCTCGTATGTATTTTCCTTTATGTTACCTTAGCTGCAGTTTCTTGATGTCCGGCGTCTTGGCGTTGACGATCTCCGTGATTTCGGCGACCTGGGCCTCCATCTCGGCGAGGGCCACCTCGATGGGGCTCCGCTCCTGGACCTGCGTGTCCACCACCGCCACGCGCCGCTTCACGTACGGGAACCAGCTCTCCGCTATCAATTATGTGTGGTGAGTGATAGACAGTGGCGAAGCAAGCCGTTGGGCTGCACAAGTGCACATCATAATATTTTTTGGGTCCTCAGCTCAAGATATGTTTGGGATAAAAAGTATCTAGATAATCCACCCTAAACGTGACTTTCTATAGTAGTACCATAGCTTATCAACCGTTTAGTTGTTTTTACGTGAAAGAGTAAGTTAATCATCCACATGTACACTTATAAACTTTCTGTATCGCATATATTGCAGTATGTGCTATATGATAAATGTGAAACGTTGCGAGAAGAGTACGCCATGGACGTAGAAAGTATTGGACGGATTTTGATGAAAAATGGTACGGTATGGTTTCAGTTTTGTGATTTGAACCAATGCCGATTTTGCTCCAAGGCTAAACTTTATTCAGAAAAAGTACCATATTACACTAAGACAGTGTTACGCAAAAGGTGTGCCGCGGCACACTGGTGTACCGTAGCCAGTAGTTGGTGTGCCACAAAAGATGACATTTTACCTACATATTCATAGTTTATAATAACCAAAAAAGGCATCTTCTCAGGACGATCAACTAAAGGAATGGGAATTAGGAACAGAGCACCTCCGTACACGCTGATTAATTTGTGGTGTACCGCCATGTTTTTCTAGCTGTACCTTTAACACAAAAAGTTTGCGGAACACAGCACTAAGATATAATATCTTTACGCAGACGGAATTGCGGGTCAACGCATTTCTAATATGAATGAATGCTTTACTGTATAGCTTGTCAAAAAAGAGTAGACACTGTACGTAATTTTTAAATCACTGCCAGTGAATCACATAAGACTGCCACTCATCACCTTGATGAGTGGCAGTCTACCACGGTGCGTTTTTCGCGTAACTTTCTGCCGCGCACTGTAAAACTCTGGAACGAACTGTCACCAGCAGTATTTCCTGCAAACCTTCAAGAAGAGAGCGTATTGCCTCTTAAAAGGCCGGCAACGCACCTGCAGCTCTTCTGATGTTGCGAGTGTCCATGGGCGACGGTAGTTGCTTTCCATCAGGTGACGCCGTTTGCTCGTTTGCCCCCTTATTTTATTTAAAAAAAAAACATGTAAAAATATGAAACCTTATATCGAAATAAAAATGTGCAAGATGATAATATTTAATGTGTATAAGCTTTCTCTGTGGAAATACAAAGAGAAAGAAAAACACCTTTTTAAGCGTGATTACGTTTAGAAAATTTTGTACTGCGTCTATTCTTTCTTGACAGACTGTACCGGTAAGATGCGTGAGCCGCAGCCACTGGTGGTGCACTGGCCCGCGCGCGGCGCCGTCCCGCGTGAAGGGCGTCTCGAACACGAAGCGGCGCACGTTGTGTACGCGCTCGAAGGAGCCCTCGCAGCCCGGCGGCGCCGCCCCCGCGCCCTCGGGCGCCGCGCGCACCCACGTCACCTGGATGTACGCCAGCTTGCTGTCCAGCTCATCGCGATTCACCTGAACGAATAGGTTAGGGTGGCTAACAAGTACTAGATAACATAGGTTCGTAACATTATAGGATGATTAAAACCGACTTCCAAGGTAAAAACAATAATAATATCCTTATAATATGAACTAAAAAGTATTAAATAATTTTTCCTATCTCATGGTGCCTTTTTCCGAATTCGGCTAAAACTATTTCTGTACTCAATCTTCATAATTTTGAAGTCGGTACCAGATATAGCTGAATCCAGATGCGAAAATATTTGAAACATTTGTAACTGGCACCGACTTCAAAATTATGAAGATTGAGTACAGAAATAGTTGAGTTTTAGCCGAATTCGGAAAAAGGCACCATGAGATAGAAAAAATTATTTAATACTTTTTAGTTCATATTATAAGGATATTATTATTGTTTTTACCTTGGAAGTCGGTTTTAATATTTTGTTAAAAATAATAATTTCACTCTTTTTAGTTACCTAGTAAAATCATCGCGTACTATACGTAGATTAGGGCCGATTCACACCGGAATGGCAGAGGCGAGGCGAGCAGTTTCAGTGTCATATGATTTTAAACTTTATCTTCATTATTGTAATACATAGTATCGCTTGAGAAATCTACGCCGCCGGCGGCCGCAAGAGGCCACGAGCGTCCACGGGCGGCCGTAGATTTCTCAAGCGATACTATCTATTACAACAATGAAGATAAAGTTTAAAATCATATGACACTGAAACTGCTCGCCTCGCCTCCGCCATTCCGGTGTGAATCGGCACACCTGTATATTATTCAACGTATCTTATTACAATTTGTTAACAGTCACACTTATAAAAAAATCGAAGTGGACACGTGCTAGGGCCGCGCCAAACCGGAACTTTAGCAGCGGCGAGGCTTTCAGTGTCATATGATTTTAAACTTTATCTTTATTATTGTAATACATAATATCGCTTGAGAAGTCTACGGCCACCCGTGGCCGCGATTGGTAAGTGTGACAGTGCACTAGCATGTTACTTGTATTATCGAAGCAACTTACTTCTCAGAAGTAATGTCAAATGTGTGCCTTACGCTCTGGAGATAAGGTTGAATATTTTGTTACGATCAATTTTGGTGACATTGGTGACCCTGACGTGGTAATGATGATGATGATGATGATGAATGTAATTTGTATAGTGGCATATGCCTTCAGTTCTTAAAACAACGACTAAACCCCCAAACTTGTATCTATAAGGAATCCGGAGTTCTCTTAGTATTTTCGGAACCATAGTATATCTTGGTGCAAAATCTTGCGTCTTGGTAGCATATGCTTAGGATGCTTCTCATAAAACCAAAATCACCATATGTTTCCATATAAATTTCGAGGAGTTCCCTCGATTACTCATGGATCCCATCATCAGGTCACCACTTTTGTGAATATGGTACCAAATTGGAGTGAAACCTAATACAACGAAACAAAAATTTCGAAAATCGGTTCACAAACGGCGGAGTAATCGTTGAACATACAAAAAAAAAATATCCACAGCCGAACATATAACCTCCTCGTTTTTTGGAAGTCGGTTAAAAATTGTGTGTAAACTTAGTTTTACATACGAGTCGTCAATAATCGGTTACGCTCTCTGGTAATCTATAAATCTATACTAATATTATAATTGGGACGAGTTTGTTTGTTTGTTTGAACGCGCTAATCTCAGGAACTACTGGTCCGATTTGAAAAATTCTTTTATTGTGGGATAGCCCATTTATCGAGGAAGGCTATAGGCTATATTTTATCACACTAAGACTAATAGGAGCGAAGAAATAGAGGAAAATAAGAAGTTAAGTTAAGAAGTTAACTTAAGAACTACTGGAGCAATTTTTATGTTATTTGGCAAACATGAATAATATACCACGTGAAGGGACATAGGCTATTTTTTGTGGAAAAATGTACGGTGGCGTGAAATTCCTAAATTACGCAGGCGAAGCCGCGCGGAACAGCTAGTAATATATAAAATAATAATCTGTGCAGACTTTGTAACAACAAACAGCAAATTAACTTGTAAGGTTAAATTTCTTCCTAAACTGGTGTGCTCAAAACACGTTGTATTGCTCCATCGTAATAATTCTACTAGTAAAATGAAACAACATAAACAAATACAACATTAATACTAGGCAATTAGACAAGGTATGCAAAAGTTGCCATTTACTCCTTTAACTCTTAAATCTTGTTTTTTTTTTGTATTAAATTAGTGTTCAAGCGATTTAACCTTGAGTCTAGAATTAAAATGTTCTAGACATTAGCTAGACAGTCAAAACAGGCGATGCTTCGTGAGAGGATATTTCCTTGAGTATTTTAGTCGGCGTGAATGCTAATTACTGATATTTCTTAGTTTATATATCGCTGTAGCAAACAAATAATAATATTTAATGAACTTTACCATTTGATTAAAAGGCATGCAAAGAATGCAAATATTAAAAACATAACAAATGAATATCTACCGGCGCCGAGTCCATGATCATCTTGACGTTGCCGGCGCCGAACTTCTGCTCGTAGAAGTCGTGCAGCTTCTCCGAGATCTCGCTCAGCGATGTCAGCTTCGGCTCCTTGTAGATGAACTCCACCCCCTCCTCGTCCTCGCCGAAGTGGGCTTTGCCGAAGAACGCCACCCGGTAGAATCTGCCGAGGAGTCTCTTCCCGGAGTTGGTGACTTCGATGACCTTGGCGTACGCCTTCGTGAGGTGCTGGTAGCAGGCGAGGAGGGCCTGGTAGTCCCTCCTCCTCTCGTGCATGGGCACGATGAGGCGGTAGAGCGGGCCGAGCAGCTCGTACCTCTCGGCCCTGTCCACGTACTCCGTGCACAGGGTCAGCTGGTCCAGCAGCGCTTGCTCGTTGTAGTGCACGTCGGTCATGCCTGTAACAAATTAAATGGGTATTATTTCTTTAGGATAAGCAGTTTATATTAAGTAGGTCATAATTAATAATATAGTTGACTTGGCCACTTTTATCCAACGGGGTTTTTGAAATTCCCATTCGACTCAGATATTGCAACAAAACCAGTAGTGGCCTTATGGGGACGCTAGGCGACCGCCCACCGACCGCCGCATAAAAAGGTGCACCGCATCCGGTGCCGGTTTTAGCACTACCAGCGCCCTGGGCGAGAATTCTTCGGCGCCCAGGATGCGCGCGCTGAAAAAATTGGCGCCCCTTTTGTTTGCCTTCAGCGCCTCATTTTAACCGGTACCCTGGGCGGTCGCCCAGCATCGCCCCCCCTTTCTGACTAAAGTCGGCCAAATCCAGGTCGAGTGGAAAGAAGTGAAGCAGTTTCTCTCAGGAAAATAAACTTTTAGTTAATTATAAATTTTCTCCTACAATCTGATGTTAATTCTGAGCATTGAAGTCGCGTCGCAATCTTGTCATAACGAGTATTATTATATTTATTACACACAGTTATAGTACAGTATTATTACAGTTGTTATTAAATAATCGAGCTAGAATACTAATTTAGGTTACATTTGGAGGCCGTATTGCGAAATTATAAAAACGACGGCTTATTTTCAGGTTTTTAATTTCAATGTCACTAAGTCTAGATTCTACATAAATTAAGACAAAATTAGGTAGCGCACAAAATTAGCAAGACCACTGATTATGAGAAAACACTTCAAATACCAGTTGATCCTAATCAACATCATAAATTATACTCTGTAGGTAAGCACTAGGTTACTTATTTAGAAACTTGATTAAATAGTATATTCAAGTTATAATTCCTAGCGCTTTAAGTTAATCATAAACAAGTTAGGTAGACAGTAGACACTATTCTTCAAACATGACATTTCGCAAAAAGGAAAACTGTGATTGTGGAAGGCATAAAAACTTAATCACCTAGGTATGTGATTAGAAGCATAAAGCATTGATATTGTTGTGAAGCCCTTAAGATAAAACCTTACAGTCGGGGCATTATAATAGGCCACATTTGACATCTGTCAGATTAATCTCCATAGTGAGGTGAGCTGCGTAAAAACATCGACCAAAACGAATAAATCGATACGGACTTGAAATAAAATATTTGGATTTTATACGTTTTAAACAAACTCCTGTCCCATTATTACTTTTTCTTTTACAAATTCAAGGAGCAAAATAAGACAAGTACATGATTTACAAAAAATAATGCATTTATTCGCTTGAATTATAAAAACTGTTAAATGTTGTATTATCATTATTCATTTCACATAAATATGTGTTACTTTTCACAACGTGGTTATTAATTTATGGGGATATTTCGTTACAAATAATTAATGCATCGATACTATTTATTCGATTCCGATTTTTAGGGTAACTTCCCTAGAGTTTAGAAAGAAAAAAGGTCAGCTAACGTAACATTGTAACGACGTGCAATTATTAAGATCAGAATTTGTTTATTACGCTTAGAATTGTTTATCAGTAAAAGCAAATCGTTAAATAATTCGTATCGGTCATATTTACAATAAATATGTAATCGTAATTGAAAAAAGTTAGTCAATTGTGCAGTTATAACAAAACGAAAATATTTATTTTTTATGTACGTCGCTATAAGGTTACCTGGTACAATTTTGATGAACTGTCAAATGTGGCCTATTAAAATGTCCCGACTATAGATTTTTTTGTGGATAAGTTCTATCGAGGAAACTGATTCCTAGGCAGTTTTCGGACCTACTTCATCCCCGCCATCTTAATCAACTTCTCTGATAGATAGTACATAATAATCAATGTAATTTCACTTTTCAGTATATCCTGCAGAAAGTATTGATTGTAAATGTTGCTTAACCAAGAGGTTCTCTGTGATCACTCCTTTTATTGGCATATATATTGTTTACGTTAAAAGGCACGTTTTAGCTGTAACTGCTGTAACTTGTTATCTTTATATTTTACAGTAACTTCTACAGGACGTTCAGAGCAAAATAATAAACAATATTAGATTCCGGTCGCGTTCGTTTGTTTCGTCTTTTGTTTAAAAATTACGATAAAAGTGATTGGATAAATATTAATATTATAGATAGTATTGCATTAAAACTACATAATTATTTTCTATATATAACTACTAACTAGCTGTCCCGGCATACTTTGTTTTGCCTATATAAAGTATTTCGCCCATATTATTTTATTGAAGTCACTAAATAAGTATGACACCATGGCAATGTCATTCGCTATCCCGTCGCACAAAAGAATGGTCAGTCCCGAGTTGCAATAATTTATTATTATTAAATGCACTTATCAATATAAAAAGTACCCAGTACCTAGCCGATTCTCAGACCTATTGAATATGCATATAAAATTTGGTAAAAATCAGTAAAGCCGTTTCGGAGGAGTACGGTAACTAACATTGTGACACGAGAATTTTATATATAAGATGAGGATGATGATATATAATGATACTTTGAGGGTGTAAACGTTATTTGAACAAAACCTACGTTGAAACTACTTTGTATTTTTATTATGATACAGTTACACCCTGTACATTGGAAAAAAATATGCATTTATATGCATTCATGCAAAACAGAAACGACGTCTCAAGATAATGGATGCATCGCTATTCGTGTCTTAATAACATAATAGTATATTACAGACAAACAGCAACTCCTCAACAATGAGCGACGCGCCCGATGACTGCCTCGTCTATTTTAAAATAAAGAATTAAAAAGCGTAGCAAATGTCAATCCTTATAATCAATGTATCTAAGATAGAATTTTGCACACTTTTTATATCACCTCGAATAAATCCAGTTCTAAAAAACAGCAGATAGCTGCATCAATTTTAATTTTGATTGAATTATTTTTCTCTATAAATACCACGCCCGGCATGCACCGCTCGTAGTGCGGGTCCATTCTCGACGGTCGTGCGATATTTTGCGAATATGCTTGTCCGGCTAGTGTGCGTGCTGGCCCTCGTCGCAGTGGGGATCGACGCCCAGAGAAACGTCAACAATTTACGACGAAGACCGACGAGAGTCAACGTCAGGCAGCGCAACCTCGCCCATAACTCGACCATAGATGATGGCGAGATTAAGCTGGCATTTGTTGTATGTATCCTCATCAATGCCAAACTATGGCCAGCAGTGAACGCTGATGTTACAGTGTATAATTACAGATTTTCAGACATGGCGACCGCACTTCTGGTCCGGAAGAGATCAAGAGGTTCCCTTCGGCCCATATAAATAACTCCGTGTTTTACCCCTACGGAGAAAAGGGATTAACCAACGTGAGTCAACAGTTTGTCAAAATATTTATACAAATTCAAATCGGTCTGCACTCTGTTGGAACAGCTATTTCAGTATAAAAGTCAATTTTTATAAATAAGGTCAAATTGGTAAGACTGTACGGTTTTACAGGAAGGTAAAAGGCACGCTTACAACGTTGGGGAATACCTGAGGAAGCGATACGATGGCTTCCTATCGGAGCTGTACCTACCGGAGGAGATTTCCATCCGTACCACTGACTTCGCCAGGACGAAGATGACCGTCCTGGCCGCTCTGGCTGGTCTCTACCCACCGAACCGTCAGCAGAGGTGGAACTACTACCTTAACTGGCAGCCCATTCCTTATGATACGAGAACCGTGACCGAGGACGACGTAAGTAAGCTTTAGCTTGAGCGCTGTGTGCGTTTTACTTGAAGACCAACTAATAAATACCACACAATATTATATTTAAAACAGAATATTATAATAATTTAGAGAGCTCTATATAATTCAAAATAAATTTCTAAAGCTTTTTCTTGAATATGATACTGGGGTTTTTTTGTTCTAGCTGTCGGTATACAAAAGCTGCCCCAAATATGCAAGCATAAAGACTAAAGTCTACGATGTACCAGAAGTCCACGAGAGGATTGAAGAGAATCGAGAGTTCCTTAAGAATTTGAGCTCAAACGCGGGCTACGAGTTCAAGGGAACGTCAGACATGTATTTCTTTAACAACTTGGTTCACAGTTTGGTAAGTAGAAATAATTGGGATAATTGGCATCCATTACAAGGAATTGAACTTGGCTTGATACGCTACTGTCTATACCAGGGGTCACCAAATGGCGGACCGCGGTCCGCATCCGGACCGCCGACCCATTGTGTGCGGACCAAGCATGTTCGAAGATGAACTTCGTAAAAATTTATTTCGGTCTCGAGTCTCGACATACCGATGAACATGTTAGCAACAAAAATTGTCACTTTCTCATTGATACAAATTATACCTTTGTAATTTCCGTATTTTACATATTTTGTTTAATTTTTTTTAATGTGCGGACCGCGAAGGTCATTTTATTTCTTAAAACGGACCCCGGGCGAAACTAATTGGTGACCCCTGGTCTATACTCTATAGTAGTCTATAGAATCTAGTTGGATTCTTAAAAGTGATAAGCTTGATACATACTAGATGAAAAGAATAATTTGAGCGTATCTCGCGTTGGACGAAATTTAATCATATTATACTCGTTTCAGGAAAACGTGGGAGTGAAACTGCCACAGTGGGTGCAAGATGCTAAACCAAAAATAACGGAACTGACAAGTTTGGAATTCGAGTGTGAATTCTACACTCCAGAACTGAAGAGAATGGGAGGAGGTACAGTGACCTAAAATACATTTTTATTTTTTACCCGTACAATTAAACTACTCAAAACAATATAGGACCTACCACGATTTTTTCACAAAAAGTGTAATACATGTTGCTTTAAACTTATTTATGGGCCAGTTCAAGTGTTTCACCGTAAAACTTACATGTTTATGAGTTCTTATCGATCTTTTGAACAACGCTTTTTCTAATTTTAACCCTCAAGTGGCCAGGCAAAACAAATTGAGTAAAATCACCCAATGCACAATTTCTTATTCAGTTGTATTCCGACTATCGTTACAGGCGCTTTTTGTTTTGTTTTACTGTTTTTTTAATTGAGTTACTAGAGCACGTTATAATGCCACGTATTCGGAACCATATGAACATGGAAAGTGCTTCAAGAGCTGTGGTATTGCTGCAAGAGGGAGAGTCACAGCGAGCAGTAGCATTACGACTTGGAGTATCACGACGAGCGATCAGAAATGTGTGGGAACGCTATCAAGAGACTGGCAGTGTAGCTAGGAGACCTGGATCAGGTAGAACACGATCCACAACGACTCAAGACGATCGATTCCTTCGATTATCTGCCCGTAGAGAGCGCACCGTCACCGCCCGTGCTCTACAATATCGACTCCGGCAAGCCACTGGTACGCTGGTAAGTGACCAAACGGTCCGGAACAGACTACATGAAGACGGGCAACGATCCAGAGTGCGTGTTGTGCGCATTAAACTCACGAGGGCTCATCGTGCTGCTCGTCTTAGGTTCGCACGTGAGCGTTTGGATTGGACCATGGACAATTGGAGGACTGTACTCTTCACAGATGAGACAAAAGTTAAGTTTTCAAGTGATGACAGACGCATACGAGTGTGGAGAAGAGAAGGTGAACGCTTTACCAACCCTTGCATCCGCGAGACTGATCGGTTTGGGGGGCCCAGTGTTATGGTGTGGGGCGGTATCAGCTTAATGGGTAAAACGGAGCTGGTAATTTTAAACGAGGGTACCGTAACTGCTGCCAGCTACGTCGAGCGTGTGGTCCGACCTCATATCGTCCCCTATGCACAACATGTGGGCGATAATTTTATTCTTATGCAGGATAACGCTCGTGCGCATACGGCTCGCCTAACCCAGAGGGCTCTATCTGAAGCCAATATCTCCGTTTTACCGTGGCCGGCAATGAGCCCCGACCTCAATCCGATCGAACATTTATGGGACCAGATGAAAAGAAGCCTAAAAGCAAATTATAGTGAAGTGCATAGTGAACAGGAGCTCATAAACGCTTTAAAAATGTGCTGGAAGCAAATACCCCAGGAAAATGTCACCCACTTAATTGAGAGTGTCCCAAACAGGCTCAGAGAGTGCGTTCGTAATAGAGGAGGACCCACTCGATACTAGGACACCCCTATGTAACCCGCCCTATTCGTTAAATTACCAAAAATAAAAATTGAAATAATCATTTTTTATGTAAAATTTTAAATTTTTCATGTTAATGTGTATTTTTAAGAAAATTAAAGTTATTTTCATTATTTTATTGGTTTACGCAATTAATAACACTTTACCCTCACTAAATCTACACATAAATAATATATTTTTTTAATAGTTTTCTTTGCCGATGAAAAAAACCAAGTGGGCCCTATTTTGTTTTGACTAGTTTACATATACCTACATTAAAATTTAAAAAGAAAGAACCCTATTATTGTGTGGTATGATAAAAATTGTATGAAGAATTACCGAATCGTCAATCTTTTGCGCCCTTAAATAAAGGGAGATCCCTGTTAAATATTCAAAAACAAAGACAAAACGACTACCTACGGACTACATGACACATCTTTTGAAGGAGTTGCTTTGGGTGAGTTCGTGGAGGCGAGTCGCGCGATAATGTCAGGCGACAGCTCGCAGCCCAAAGTGCACCTGCTGTCGGCGCACGAGAACTCCGTGGCGGGCTTCATGGCGGCCGCCGGCGTCTTCACCAAGCCGCACCAGCCCAGCTACGGCGCCACCTTCTCCCTCGAGCTGCGCCGCAACGTCACCACCAGCAAATACGGAGTCATGGTTTGTTTTTCTTTTTGCAAAAATAAAAACTGAGGAAAAACTTCGAGAGAATCCATAAAAAAGAATCGCCTGAAGCCAGTCGTAAGCAAAAGCATGTTTGATAATAATGTGAATGATCCATACAATCGTTAGGCGCTATCATTTCCTTGTGCGTATCGAATAGCAATGTCACCAAACGTGTTGAACTTTTTAAAACCGGCATAATTTTTTTCAGAGCCTATTTCACCACTTCCTGATAAAGTGTCATATAGGCTATCCACAACTTATTTGACAGATTCTCTATACTCTGGGCCTGTTTCACCATTTTCTGATAAAGTGCCGAATAGGCTATTCACAATTTTTTTGACAGATTCTCCATACTTTATCTGTCAAGTTAATTGGTGGATAGGCTATTCAGCACTTATCAGGAAGTGGAGAAACAGGCTCTCTATCTGTCAAGTTAAGTGGTGGATAGCCTATCCGGCACTTATCAGGAAGTGGAGAAACAGCCCCTCAGTGACATTAATTTTCCTCGGAAACATTTAACAGTTTAAACTTTTTCAGGCCGTGTACTCTGCCCAGCCCGGAGGTCCTGGAGTGCAGTTACCCATCCCAGGGTGCGAGGGACAGACCCTCTGTGACTTCGACACTTACCTGGACCTCAGAAAAGACATCTACATTTCACGCGACGAATACAAAAAGGAGTGCGGTGCCCAGTAATTTATGTTGTTTTGTTTTTTATATTGTTAATTTTTAATAAAACATTACGAATTATCTTTTAATTATCATATCAAAGGTTTGTATTATACCTATCGCTTTTCAATATAGAAATATGAGCTTGTTGTGTTACCCGTGGGAAAACTATTAAAAATATAACTATTTCTGTCACATTCTAAAAAATCGACCAAGTACGAGTTGGACTCGCCTATGAAGGGTCCCGCAGCAGCAATAAGGTGTATTTTCATTAAATTAAAAGTTTTTGAATTAGGGTTGGACCTCGTCTGGCAGCACGGAATCGCATTTATTCCGCCTGTGCTACCACGTCCTGCAGTGTGCTGCCGCATGCGAACGCGCGCTGTCTCATTCCGCAGCCAAAAAAGCGATCGGATGCGAAGGTGAAAGGATGCGTTAGCATGCTATCGCGCGCTTCAGCGTTCCGGAGTCTCCCTGCCGACCATTACATTTTGTCCGTGATGCCGATCGCATCGAGGATTCCGCCGCGTGCTATCGCATTATGCTTTCTGTCTCGGTCTAGCAAATGGCAGTTCTAAGCGACAGAAAGAGAAAAAGCGACAGAAAAAGGCGATTCCGTGCTGCCAGATGAGGTCCAACCCTTAGTGAAAGTTAAATTAAGGTTTATCATTTATGACGAATAAAAAAAAACTTCTAAGTTAGAGGGGGGCAACACACTTTTTACCACTTTGGAAGAGTCTCTCTCGCAAACTATTCAGGTTAGAAAAAAATGATATTAGAAACCTTAATATGATTTTTAAATACCTATTCATAGATACCCCACACACATAGGTTAGATAATTTTTTTTTTCGTTTCCGTTGTACCTTAGATGGGGACCCCTAAAAATTTTAATCATTTTTCCATTTTGTATCACAATCTTAATACGGTTCACAGACTACATCTACTTACCAAGTTTCAATAGTACTTATAGCTCTTATAGTTTCGGAGAAAAGTAGCTGAGATATTATACGTATAGGACAGAATACGGACGGGCAGACAGACATGACGAATTTAGTTCCGTTTTTTGCCATTTGGCTGCGGATCCCTAAAAACAAATTTTCAAGTGACCTTTCGCGTTATGTACCTACAGTGCTGCTATAACTCCGTAACAATCTCACATTTTAGGGTTGTGGCGTCACGCAACATTTACCATAATCAGCTGATATTTTTGTAAATTAATTAATTAAAAATCAAATATGTAACATATATTTAAATACTAATATTCATTCTTAATAACAAATTTGCAATTACCTGCTGAGATTATTTTTTCGAATTACTAAACACACACTTCATAAGTTTTGAGATAGCTTTTATATACTTTGTAAAAAAATATTTGTATATTATAAATAGTCGTGTGCGTACAAGACAAAAAAAAAAAACGAGGAATACGGCTTTTGCTGAACCAAAGATTTCCTTTGGTAGGATTGATCTTTATATCCCTAAGATGGGTTTACGATGTGGAGCCACCTAAATATTTCATGCAGGTGGGGGAGGGAGGGAGGGGGGGGGGGGGCTTTAAAAAGGTATGAGGTAAATAACTGCGTGGGATTTAGGTATATAGTCGAGTTTGGTATCATTTTCGATTGAATCGAATGTTTAAATGCCAATTTTGGAATAATATTTAGATAAAAGATAGTAAAAATAAAATAAAATAAAAAATTTAGAATAAGTATATGATTTTCAAATTTCAACCAACGAAAACGCTGTTGATAGGGCTTAATTAATATTAGGAGGCTGATAGTCGCATTATTCTGCATGCCAAAGACATGGTGATGAATGGAGCAATAAACATATTAATAATACTAGGCTTCGTCCACGTAAATCTGAAATTTCACGGAAATCATATATTTTTCACAAATTAATAACCCATGTCTCGTAGTCGTAGTCTACTATAATTATATTCGTGTCAAATAACATAAAAATTGCTCCAGTAGTAGTAGATATTAGCCCTTTCAAATAATTTTCCTCGTTTTTTTACATTTTCCTCTGTATCTTTGCACTTATTGGTCTTAGCGTGATAAAATATAGCTTATAGCCTTCCTCAATAAATAGGCTATCAAACACTAAAATATTTTTTCAAATCGGGCCAGTAGTTCTTGAGATAAGCGCGTTCAAACAAACAAACTAACCAACAAACTCTTCAGCTTTATTTTCACACTTTCCTCTGTATCTTTGCTCGTATTGGTCTTAGCGTGATAAAATATAGGCTATAGCCTTTCTCGATAAATAGGCTATCAAACACTGAAAGATTCTTTCAAATCGGATGAGTAGCTCCTGAGATTAGCGCTTTCAAACAAAAAAAAATCTTTTTAATATTACTAGCTGTTGCCCGCGACTTCGTCCGCGTGGAGTTCAGTTTATAGCGCGCGGTGTCAACAAAATTGGTGTCAAATTTAAAATCTTTTTAAAACCCTGGTACCCTTTAAATAAAAATACCCAAAAACAGCTGTGCAGTGTGCAGTGTGCACATAATATTTCACTTTTTAAAATTAAACTTTATTTATACCAAATTTAAAGCTTATTTAGCCCCCAATTACACGACTTTAGCTTTAACCATAAACTATAGTTTATCATTTGTAAGTTTAAGGTTACATCACTGCATCTAGATTAAGTACTGAGTAGTGACTTATTTAATGACGTGTATAATATTATGAATCGGAAAATTTAACTTAACATGATACCATGTCTTATAGAAAGACTTATGAGCAAGCGATTGTGAGATGTAGGCGACTCTTAGCGCCATCTGTTATGAATTTTTGGAACTAACTTATTTTTAACAAATTTACGCATTTTCACCCCCCTTACAACCCCTTTTACCAGTTAAAAAGTAGCCTATGTCCTTTCTCAGGCTTTAGACTATCTGTGTACAAAAAAAAGGAAACGCTAACAATGTTTTTCCATACAAACGTATTCCCCTGTTTCTTCCTGGACAACGCGTCTAGACAAATGATTTTTTATACAGGATCTGTTAAAGCTATGCCTCTAGGATCGTTTTTTTCTAAATTTACTATTAAAAAAATATATGTCCCTTCAAAAATCACAAAAAATGAATGCCCCGTACTGCGCCAATCCACCGACCATAAAACAAATTTGAAATATCTATAAGATAAAATAAAAACGCACAGGCATAGACTTACTTTTCCTGAAGATATTTAAAAAATAATTAGATAGGCTCTATTTTGAAGGAGGAATCAGAGGAGTACCGTACTGTATCTGTCTCTATCACAATACTCGTGCCGGCGCAGGGTGAAGCGTGATGGCAATAGTTTCATTTAAATTCTTCTGCACCCGCGTTCCCTCTTAATTATATTAAAATAAAGGTCAGCAATTGGAATTCATTGACAATAATATAAAATAATCGGCCAAGTGCGAGTCGGACTCGCGCACGAAGGGTTCCGCACTATTATGGAGCAAAATTAGGCCAAAATGAGTGTTTTTTGTATGGGAGCCACCCTTAATTTTTTATTTTATTTTAATATTATTATTAAATATTAAAGTACACATAAAACTAAGGATTGTGTGAAAAATTTAAGTACACCTGTTACCATTATTGATATAGAGCAAAAAAGTTGAAAAAAATAATCACGTTTCTTGTATAGGAGCCCCCTTTAAATATTAATTTAGTTTTGTTTTTAGTATATTGTGTTGTTATTGCGGCAACAGATATACACAATCTGTGAAAATTTCAACTCACTAGCTGTTACCGTTCTTTAGTTACAGCCTGGAGACATACAGACGGACAGTAGGACAGACGGACAGACGGACAGACGGACAGACAACGAAGTCTCAGTAATAGGGTTCCGTTTTTACCCTTTGGGCGCGGAACCCCAAAAAGGTATACGAAAGCTGCGATAGAGTTCAAGGCACAATATTATAATAAAATTATTATAAAACACGTTTAAATTATGTAGATGATAAAATCCAGTTTTTGTATAACATCCATTTTATCAATGTACATATAACATAAAACAATCTCTTCGTATAAAACTGTAACCATACGCGCTTCGTTCGTAGTACTGGTTGATCCGCGACGGTCGCGCTTGGCGGCTGAATATGTTTGTCCGACTCTTGTGCGTACTCGCAGCCGCGGCCGTCGGGGTTGATGCTCAGAACACCAACCTCAGGCGCAGGCCGTCCAGATTCAGACAACCCAACAGTCTTGACTATGCAGACGAGTCCGAGATCAAGCTAGCGTTTGCGGTACGTAAAACCTCCTTTTTATATAAAACTAGCTGTCCCGGCAATTCAACAAATGCACTTATCAATATATAAAGAACCCAGTAGCCGGTTCTCAGACCTACTGAATATACATATAAAATTTGGTAAAAATCAGTAAAGCCGTTTCGGAGGAGTTCGCTGACTAACATTGTGACACGAGAATTTTATATATAAGGGAGCAAACGGGTCACCTGATGGAAAGCAACTACCGTCGCCCATGGACACTCGCAACATCAGAAGAGCTGCAGATGCGTTGCCGGCCTCTTAAGAGGGAATACGCTCTCTTCTTGAAGGTTTGCAGGTAGTATTGGTCCGGAAATACTACTGGTGACAGTTTATTTATTTACGGCATGTACTATAAATAAAAAAATACTGCCGTTCCAGATGTTCAGACATGGCGACCGGACACCCGATCCCGAAGAATTGGACAAATTCCCCGCCGCGCATATCAACTCGTCCGTATTTTATCCGTACGGCCTCAAAGCCTTAACTAATGTAAGTATGTTTTAATTTACTTTAATAACTATATTCAGCTTCACGGTAAATTATTCATTATTAAGGAAAGTGTATTATTATACATAACACTTCTATTTTGTACGATAGACCAAAATACTACATTGTACTTACGATATGAAGGCAGAAGGACCCTTATTAATTTCACTAAAACATACCACATTGCACTCATCAAATACATATATATCTGTTACTGACATTCAAATATAATGTAGTCTTCAGTTCAAATAACATTGAAAATAAAACAATATATTATAACGTAGATATAAATATCAAGTTATCATAATATTCCCAGCAGTAAACATAAAATGACGTATTTTTAATTTACACAAAATGTTGCGGCAATGAGTTTTCCTTCGCTCATTTTTTATTCGAGTACTAGTTATTGTTTTATAAGTGACTTCCCAGTAAGCCCAGATAAATAGAGACGTCCAACCGTCAATAAAAGAGATGATGATGACGCCAATCTAGATGCAGATTAGCTAGCTGAAACTATTATTGTATAATTTAAAAATAAACAATATCATTATCAAAGAAAACAAAAAAGTTGTACATTAAAAAATGAAACTTGCCGGATTGGCTCTTTAAAAGGCAAATGAAAGTCATCCCTAATTGATTTAACCTTGCAGTGACATAATTTATCTCCAAATCCAAATCAACAATAAAAAAAATATGAAAGAAAACAAATAAACATTGTTGATTTATGCACTTAGGTGAATAACACCGTCAATATTTCAAACAAATCAATATATCAAATGATGCATATTTAACGTGAGTCGTGACCATTACGTCCCGCTTTAGGCGGGACAGTCTCGCTTTCAGGCAGTCTGTCCCGCTGTCCCCCGCGAGGCTGAAATTGTCCCGCTTTTGCAAACAGACCAAAAGACAATTTAAAAGTATTTTTATGTTTGAAATGCCTGTGTAAAGCCTGGAAGTAACTCACTCCCATTCAACAAAATATGTGGTCACCTTGCCATAATATTTTGTTTACTGAAAGGCACTAGACATTCACAAAATACTCAATCAATTGTATTTACCTCTATACTTTCATAATTAATACTAAACATTTTATTATTAATTAATACTTCAGTCGGAATTTCCAGGAATTGCTATTGTATTCTATTGTTGTCGCGATCACCGGTGCTCGCGCGGGGCCTGAAGGATTAAATGGGCGAAATCCGTAGATGTCCCGCTCTGACAAAAAAGAAGGTCACGTTACATCTTATATCTTTAAACGAGCAATTCTTGTATATATTATATAAATATATAATTGGAATCTCGGAAGCGGCTCCAACGATTTTCATGAAATTTAGTATATAGGGGGTTTCGGGGGCGATAAATCGATCTAGCTAGGAATCATTTTCATAAAATGTCATTTTATGTGTGTTTTTTTAATTTTTTGAATACCGAGCGAAGCTCGGTCATATAGCTAGTATTACATAATATAGCAACCAATAAGGAAAGGCTTTTTTCAATTTCAGCTTGGGAAGAAACATGCGTACAACGTTGGAGAGTATCTGAGGAAGCGCTACAACGGGTTCCTGTCCGAAATTTACCTGCCGGAGGAGATCTCAATTCGTACCACCGACTACGCGCGGACGAAGATGACGGTGTTGGCAGCACTGGCCGGCCTCTACCCACCGAGCCGTATTCAGAGATGGAACTATTTCCTCAATTGGCAACCTATTCCATACGACACTAGGGACTTCAAGGAGGACGATGTATGATTTAGTTTTCACGTAGCTAAAAATTTATGCCTTCGATTACACTTATGGTGCTCCCTCATCGGGAGCATTCGCGTGTAAATCCATGGCGCATTTTCACTGGTCGATAGGGCCCGCATGCGGGGTGCGGAAGATTTCTAAAATGCATGCCACGACCAATCAAAATGCGCCATTAGTTGTCATAGGCTCCCCGTATGCTGTATACCGCACGAGTTAACGACTAATGAAAATGCGCCCGTAACGTTACAGAGTCGAGCATTACATCAGTGAAGGAGGAGAACCGAGAATTACAATGCGCACCTTGTAATGATACATAATAATATTTTTATACGTCTTATAACGTCTTGTAGCAGTTGTAACCTATAATTTGATATTAAACGAGAATGCTTATTGCTCGTCGGACACATGCCACGACCAATGACAATGCGCCATTAGTTGTCAATTAATTGTCATCGACTCCCCGCATGCTGGATACCTTACGAGTTAACGACTAATGAAAATGCGCCCTCAGGGGAAGTAGTATTGTAATGTAATGCTCAAAGTCGAATGCTCCCAGTGAGGAAGCACCTTTAAAAAATGTAAACGTGACCGATAGCATTGATGATAAGATTAAAAAAAAAAACATTATTCTACATCTTTCAGCTGCAAGTGTACAGAAGCTGTCCGAAATATGAAGTAATGAAAAATAGCGTTTACGATCTACCCGAAGTAAAAATCAGGGTTGATGAAAATCGGGAGTTCATGGACGCGTTGAGTGAGCACACAGGGCGACGGCTGAATACGCCAAGCGATGTCTTCTTCTTAAGTAATTTAGCGCAGTGTCTTGTGAGTAAAGTTACAATTACGTATTAAGGGCACACGGAAAGAAAATTTGCCACACATACACGACCAACTATAAATAATTAATTGTTTAAACTGATTAATGTTATTGTAACGACGCATCTTGATTAACGCAATTTCTACGCTTGTTTTAGACTAACTATATATAAAGTATTGCTTTCGGTTAAATTACATTTTTTTTCTTGATGTGACGATCATAAAAATTCTAATGTAATAAATCTGAAATAGAATCTAAACGTGTACAAATTTTAATATTTCAGGAAAACGTTGGGCTAGAATTACCACAGTGGATAAAAGATGCGAGACCAAAAATAAAAGAAATGGCCAATTTAGAATTCGAATGTGAATTTTATACACCAGAGCTGAAACGATTAGGAGGAGGTAAGGCATAACCAATATTATGTAAGTTAAATCTGTGGTATAACGGAGATAATGTAAAAGTTACAGGAATCAGGAAACCACTTCGATCAAAAAACAAAAGATAACATAAGATATCCAGTCAAATAAGGCATATACTGGGTGTAACAAAAACAAGTAATAATTGGCATATATAGACTTTTTCATTCGTTTCGTTTAAATTTTTTTTGATGCAGCAAGCAGCATCTTTTTCTTTCTTTCTTTCTTTTGAACTCTTTTAGTCTAGTTTTGTCTTCTTTAGTGTAACAACTACATAATAGCTTATCTACTCGTACACCACATTGGCAAACTTTTCCATTCCAGGCGTGGTACTGGGCGAGTTCTTAGAGGCAAGTCGCGCGATAATGTCAGGCGACAGCTCGCAGCCCAAAGTGCACCTGCTGTCGGCGCACGAGAACTCCGTGGCGGGTTTCATGGCGGCCGCCGGCGTCTTCACCAAGCCGCACCAGCCCAGCTACGGCGCCACATTCTCTCTCGAGCTGCGACGCAACGTCACCACTAGCAAATACGGAGTCTTGGTTAGTAAATATATTCAAGAGTAGAGCTGTTGTTACTTTAAACCACCGATTTATTTGAGTCAGGGTCATGTATCCTTTTATTTAAGCTCTAGTTAAACTCCAGGCTATACTCAGACACTGTCTCTGAGGTTTTACAAATATTTTTATTATTTGTTGCATGACAATATTCCTCGAAAACAAAGCAATATATTATATTATGTGGCATACATATATAATTTCAATTATCATTTCATATCATTTCTTTGTTCAAGTAATTGCAAACTTCAAAACCGTTTAATTTGCTACGATGGATATTTCAGTATGGATGACGTGTTTTTCAGGCTGTATACGCTGCCCAAGCCGGCGGGCCGGGGGTGCGGGTCCCGATACCCAACTGCGGCGAGGACCCTCTGTGCGACTTCGACACCTTTGTTAACCTCACAAAAGAATTTGTGATATCCAGAAGCGAATTCAAGGCCCACTGCTATTAAACCTAAATTATTTAAAATTGATTTTATTCGGAAAAAAACCTAACACGTTTGAACTACTCGTGCTTATTATTTAACAAACTGACATAAGACTTATTAGGATGTAATTAACAAACCTTACCTGAACTTGTTATTTCCACAAAAATCATGACTATTGCAGTATGATTAGTATTTTTCTGTAACTTATAAGTTATCAACAACGCCAACGGTTAAAGTAGGTGAGGGACATGTAGATGCATGCCGCGTTAAAAAATATTCACGGAATCACTGCTCTGGATCATAAAACAGCCACTTAACAAAGTCAGCATTCCAGACAATTCTTATAAATATCACTTAAGCCGTAGTCACGACGTATATTTGTGTGGAAATGCTTATCCGACTGATATATTGTATAACTGCAATATCTGCAGCAGCTATAAGCTTTGTGAACGTACAAAGAAACGACGGTAATGACCAAACAGCCCACCAAGATGAAGATTCCGAGCTCCTGCTAGCTTTTGTTGTGCGTATGTATATCAATCAAATCTATTGATCCTACGAATACTGAAACAATATTTGAATGCGTCACCTTTTAGATGTTTAGACACGGAGACAGGACACCCAATGAAAAGGAATTAGAGACTTTTCCATCGGCTAATATAAATGAGTCAATATTTTTTCCATACGGAATAAAGGCTTTGACAAATGTAAGTAATGAACTATTCTATAAAATAGCTCCTAAATCCGAATAAGTGTTTGTTTGGAAAATAAACCTTGTAATATTATTATTTTAACTAGCCGAAAGTCTCAATGAGCACCTACAATTATTATTGTTTCTATAACGATTTACAATTAAGTGACTTTTGTTTTTCGGCTGACAAATACCACTCCTAAAACTAACCTAAGTTAATTTGTATCAAATTTAAACAATAATAATCAAGCTACTAAGTTTACTGTAGGTGTTGTTTAAAAGTACGAAAGAAAATAGCAGAATAACAGATAATATCTTAGCGCCTAATAAAACTTATCTAGCATTGTTACTAACAAGTCAGCGTTTCATGTGTTTAAGGAGGGAAAAATGCGAGGATACCACGTCGGAGAACATCTGAGGAAGCGTTATAAAGGACTATTGTCAGAACTGTATTTGCCAGAAGAAATTTCTGTCCTATCCGCGCATTCTGCAAGGTGCAAAATGACTGCCCTGACCGCACTGGCCGCTTTGTATCCACCAAATGATTTACAAAAATGGAACAAACTCCTTGACTGGCAACCTGTTCCATACAAAAGTCATTCAAAGAAACACGACGAGGTAACGCAACTAATCCTCAATAGATTTATGAAATAACAATGTTCCCTGAGTAGAACCTTTAGTATGTCCTTGAATATTTCAGTTACACGTTCCCCGTAGCTGTACGGTATTCAAAAGCCTTAAAAAACAAGTTTATAAGTTACCAGAAATAATGGAGAAGATTGATAAATACAGAGATTTCTTTAACGCATTGAGCTCCAAGACTGGATATCAGTTTGAAAAGCCTAAACACGTCGCTCGTTTTTACAACTTAATACACGGCTTGGTAAGTTTCTCAGAAGATTTAGATCAAGGCCTGCTGTTGGTGTATTAAAATTAAATATTAAAACCAAATTTTCAGGAAAATGTAAACATGAAACTACCCGACTGGGTGAACGAAACAAAACCAACGCTCCGGGAAGTAACGAACTTAGACTTCGAATGCTCGTTTTATACAGATCAATTAAAAAGGCTGGGGGGAGGTAAAATAATTGTAGTCACCTAGTTGAATCAAACATAGTGCCTAGACTCGATTTAAAACTTGTTTTTAGAATGATTATGTTTATCTTTTTGGAAATTAAACGCTAGTCCAGACTCCAGAGACTTATTAATCGTGACTACAGCTATGTTTAAATTTAAATATGCTCGTAAAAGGCATAGACACCGATTTGGGTGGCTAATTCAATATTATTAAAATGTCTGCGACATATCCACCAACATAAATAATATACATTCCTGTGTCTCAAAGACGTAGATTACCTAATTTATGTAGTTAATTGACCTTTGATGTTTTTTTTTAATGATTTTTATGACCTTTGATGTTTTTTTTAATGATTTTTATGCTTTTTCAGGAGTGTTCGTGTATAAATTCATACAGGCCAGCATGGATCTAATGACAGGGAACCAGACAGCCAAGGTGCAACTGCTGGTGGGGCACGAGACTTCCGTGGCGGGCTTTATGGCCGCTTCTACCGTGTTCGCGAAGCCCGAGCAACCCGGCTACGGAGCGACGTTCTCCCTAGAGCTGCGAAGGGTCAAAGCTACTAATGACGTTGGAGTAATGGTATGGTTAAACTTTAGGTAAACACGTGGACAACGCCTCCGTGATCCAGAGGTTTAGAGCGCGTCTCTTGCCTCGTAGGTCGTGGGTTCGATTCCTGCGTTGGAAACATGCTATTTCTAAGTTTGGTTGGGACAATGCAGGCTGATCACCTGATCGTCTGACAAGTAAGATGATCCATGTGTCGGAGAAGCATGTAAAATATCGATCCTGTGCCTGATCTCTCGCTAGTCGTGTCGGTCCTCCGCCCCACTGGGTTATGGGAGTAAAAAGAATAGAGAGTGCTCTGTCTACTGCGCACACACCTGGGCACTATAAAAATTACTGCTGTGTAACTAGCCTGGTTTCAATAAAACCGGCCACCGACACCGAAATCGGTGTGGGAGTTATTATTATTATGGGTAAGCTTTAAAGTGTTTTTAAAAAGTTACGTAGCATTCATTGCATGTTAGCTGCATAAGAAAAACTAGCTCTCAGCCCATCAAGCCCCGTAAGGCCCAAGTGGGCCGCGATAACAAAAGATTTCCAAGAATTGGCGATCGAAGGATTAATGTTTAAGGATCTTTTTCACTCGCGATGGTTAGATTCATTCCACCGTTATTATTGTGAAGCATGTACAGTCGTGAGTCAACGTCGACCATAGTAAACGATTATCGTTTGTCATCGCTGATATTGGTCCATTATGGACGGACGCCGCTGAAAACCTCTGTGTATTATGTGAATACATAATTAAATTAATCACTTTCGTTTGAGGCCGCATACAACGAGGATTAGTGAAATTTCGTGTTTTTATTTTCAATAGAACTTTGACCAGAAGTAATTATAAGCATTCAAACATTTTTTGTAGGTTTCTTACGTTCCTTGCCAAGGTTAGGGTCAGCTTAAAATTTTGATTTAAATACATTTAACACTAAAAAAATGTGTGTTAAAAATAATACTTTCAAATTTTTATTTCTTCTAGAATTCAGCGAAAACAAATACAGGAAAAAATATTTTTACGCCAAAATGTTTAAATTATGATTCCGAAGGCACCCCTCAGCTTTGTTTTTGATATAATATACCAATTATAAAGATAAATCGCTTTCTTTAAAAATGTTAACATCTGTTGATATGTGAGAGCAACGCCTCGCTCATGAATATTTGGTACAAAAAATCCATAGGCACTTCTTCTTCTTCTTTGGCGTAAGCCTCCCCGTTTAGGAGTTGCCAGCGTCAGAGTTGAGGCGAAAAATATGTACAGTTATAACATATTAAATAATATAACGCAAACTGATTGCCATGCACTGGGCACGGGTAATGAGTGATGACTTCATGCGACCATGCAAATACACGATGGATAATAATTGAATGACATCAGTCAAATCTGTAGGTCAGAGTCTATCATAGAAAACCTAGAGTATGTTCACAAATATATCCCAGTATACTGGCCAGAGCTCTTTACGTCTAGAATCCCCGTGGTCCCATACCGTTGATTCGTTTTAAAATATTTGCCAGTGAGTTGTCGAATATGTATTTGTTGTAACGTAATTAAAATACGTCATACTTATCTTACTAGTGGAATACCAGTACAATAAAGCGAAGTAATTTGACGTCGTCAGTAGACTGGGTTTTATTTCGGAACCTAGTCAACATGTTTGGTTTACAAATACTACAATATTACTTTGTAACCTAAATTATTTGGCGAGAGACTACCTAATAAGATGCTATTTGATAATTTACATTCACTAAACGACCATTTTTACGATTTTGATGGGTTTGAAAGTCAAAAAATGTAAACATTACAGCTAAGTAAGAAAACAATGTACAGAGTACCGCAACACAGAGGACGTATGTGTCAAAACATTGTAAAATGATTTATATGATATTTTATCGCATATATCCAATCCATAGCAATAGAAATAATTATTACATCTTAGCACAGGAGTAATAAAATCTGCACAAGAAATCGTGAAAATGTTAATACGATGCGGATAGATGTAGATTTAACGATATCTACACTATGATTTTGGTGCACCTCGGGAGGAAATAAAGTATTCTTTACAGAAAAAATGGTTCAGCATGAAAAGGTGACAGACAGACTATTCTAATATTAGTATAAATTATTACTAAAGTTTAAATTTAATAAGGTACATATTTCGTAAATATTTCAAACACCTACCGGTTGCCATTATTGTTGTCGAGCAGAATAGGCCCAAAAAATGCGTTTTTGTTTTGAATATTTCGGCCCCTCTTAAATATTCATTTTATTTTTGACCGACTTCCAAAAAGGAGGAGGTTATACGTTCGGCTGTATGTATTTTTTTTAATGTATGTTCAACAATTACTCAGCCGTTTGTGGTCCGATTTTCAAAATTCTTTTTGTGTTCTATAGGGTATGATTCGAATTTGGTACCATGTTCATAAAAGTGGTGATCTGATGATGGGATCCATGAGTAATCTAGGGGACTCCTTGAAATTTGTATGGAAACATATAGTGATTTTGATTTTTTCTGAAGCATTCGAGGCAAACGCTACCAAAAAGTAAGACTTCGCACCAGGTTATACCCTGGATCCGAAGGTACCGAACAGAACTTTTGAATGCTTATAGGTACAGGTTCGGGATTTCGGCGTTGTTTAAACAACTGAAAGCATAAGCCAACACATCAATTTGATTGATCATCATCATCACAACCATAATTATACCATGGGTCATCATACTATGACCCAATTATTGGTACTTTTCGCGATATTTTGCATCGAAGCAGTTGTTATTGATGATGATTTCGCTGTTTGTGGACCGATTTTCAAAATTCTCGTGTTGTTGTATATGATATAATCTTAATTTTGTATGACATTTACGAAAGTGGTGAGCTGATGATGGGATCTATGAGCAAACGAGGGAAATCCTTGAAATTTATCAAAACACTCATAGTGGTTAAAATATTGTTTCTAGTAAGTTAAACATATGTTACGAATAAGGGAAATTTCATACGAAGGTCCAAAGTCACTGAATAGAACTCCTGAACCTTTAAAGATAAAAGTTTGGAAATTGCAGCATCGCTTAGATAACTGCAAGCATTTACCAATATTTCGCTTACAGTAACATAATATGAATAGTTAACATTCGTATTGGTTATTTACGCATAAAGCCTTATTTTGTAGATAACTAAAAAGGGTGAAATTATTATTTTTAACAAAAACTTAAAACCGACTTCCAAGGTAAAAACAATAGTAATATGAACTAAAAGTATTAAATAACTCTTACTCTCTAATAGTGCCTTTTTCAGAATTCGTCTAAATCTCAACTATTTCTGTACATACTACAGTCTTCATTGCTTTGAAGTCGGTACCAGTCCCAAAAGTTTCAGATATTACAGTTCAGTAATGTCAGAACTTAGAGTTCTGACATTACTGAACTCACATGAAGACTGTAGTATGTACAGAAATAGTTGATATTTAGACGAATTCTGAAAAAGGCACTATTAAAGAGTAAGAGTTATTTAATACTTTTTAGTTCATATTACTATTGTTTTTACCTTGGAAGTCGGTTTTAATTTTTTGTTAAAAATAATAATGTTTCTATTTGTTGTTATGGTGACAGCAAAAATACATGATTCTCGAAAATTTCAGTTCTCTAGCTACCGCATTACGCGTGTACACCCTGGAGACAGACAGACGGATATCTCTTTTGGGAACAGATTCCAAAAAATGACAAAGAAAATATGAATATGATCTGCAAAACTATAATGAATATAATCTACTATTCATTAAAAACTTGTAAAGCGGGTCAAAAACATTACCTCTACTGCAAGTAGAGTTATCGTTTTTGAAACTTGTGGGGGGTTTAAATTGATTCCTGGTGATGCTGCAGCGTCAGTTACAAGTGATTATCATGGGTCTACATCTTATTTATTAAAGCTATTGCAATAAATCCAAGCACAAAAAATATTTGAACCCTTCTCATTGATGTCATAAAATAAGCTCCATATTTTCCAGCAGTGAGCGAGCTGACTATGATGAAATTATTGTAGCTAAGAACTTTTGAATCTACTTTACCGAATTTTAAATCTACTTCGGTATTAATACCTTGGGGTATATATTATATGTCCATTATAATATAAAATTCACTGTGAAATTAGCAGCGCCAAAAGAGTTACTTTTGAAATTCATGTTTCTATGGAAAATACTCCAATTACCAATATCATGAATATGGTATTTCTTTATAACTATTTTATGGCATATTTATGATGTTGGCGTATTTTCCATGCATATTATGCAATGAACTATATATGGGTAATACTTTATTTTGGTATGTATTATTATGAGGAAACACTTTTTTATGTTCGTGAGTACAGAACAAACATCATATTTAAATACCTAATTTATAATTTTATTATAATTTTATTATAATACAAAATTCATTAAAGATTTCGTTCATCAAGTTGTGAACATGGCCTCTCTGTTAATCATTACTCTGTATGTCGAGTTTACCACGTGCTTACAATATTTCTGAAAATATTAAAATCGACGATGGCTTGGTAAATATTATGTACGTTTCGAGCGCCATCTATTGAGCTAGTTTGTCTCAAATTCTAAAATGTCAGTGGCCTATAATCCCGCCTTAAGGCGCTATATTGAAAAAACTGTCCTTTTTGACGCAATACTATAGGACCCTCAGAAATGTTACAAATCTGGTAATGAGATATACATATCTTCATAGCCTTATCTAGGTTTGAGAAGAACTAGAAACACGATTAATGTATTTTGCCTCGATACATTTAATTTTCGAAATGTCCTCTTAAAAATACGAAATTTGAAGATTATTTTTAAACGAAAATAGATGTATTGTAGAAAATTTGTCTAATTGATATACACCTTTGCAACTCAAAATCGTATAGAAGCATTTTGCTTAAATGCTCCTAGTTATTTTTTAAATGACTATAATTACGTTTTTTCGCATGTTTTCCGAGCGAGCCGATAGCTTCTAGCCGCAGCGTATTCACGACTTTATAGTCATACAAATTAAGTATAAAATTGCCCTTGCGGTAAAATTACTTTCGATATAGCGCCTTAATACATCATGAGTGTACTAAAAAGATTTTCCAGTGACGTTCCTCCTATGTATTTGAATGAATCATGAAACTTGGCAACGCCGGAGGAAACTTACAGTGGATTTTTTTATTATTTTTTTCTCTTTTTTACAGGCAACGTATTTGCCATCACCCGGTGAACCTTTGAAGATACTTCCTATACCGAACTGTGGCGGAACGGATATCTGTAACTTCAATACTTTCATGAAACTTACCGAGGAGTACGCTCTATCCAGAGAACAATACTTCACAGAATGTGGTACTTCTAGTACAATTAAGACTTAAAAATATTTTTTCTCTAAGAAATACAAAATATTTCTCGACGTTAGATCTAAAATATTAATAGGCTGCTGATAATTAATGGCGTCAAAATTGTAACGATTAGCATTTAAATATTATAATAACCGTTTTCCGTAGCGACGATGCGTATATGAATCATTAAAATATTGCTATTCCTACTACTAATATAATAATTAATAATATAATATACGCAGTGAGGTTGTTTTGCGTATTATCCCACTTTTCAAGTTCACACTCCACAAGCCTTCTAAGAAAATGTACGTAGTTGATGACGTGCAAAATAAATTCTACAAATAAATAGAAAATCCGTTATTTTAATTATGAAAACCTGCTCTGTATTGAAATTTTTGCTCCACGCAGATAATTTTGCTATGTAAATTATTATTTTATTTAAAAAAAATTATAAAGGGATTAAAATTGACAAGAACTCAATTGAAGACAAGATGAAGTGGGTGATTAACAATTTAAAAATGTTCGTTTTTTGCATAAATGGCGGACTTAGAACCGGAAAATGATTTGAAATAAAAAAAATGTGGATTTTATGTAAAGCCAGATAATATAAGTACTAGCCAGATGATGAAGTAGGTAAACTGCAAGGTTTGTTGAAATTATTAGGGAAAAAATTGTACTTATCTTTGCTGTTTGCTGATAATTAATTATTAGTAATTGTCTTCTGCAGGCGAAATCCTCAACCGCCGTTTCCATGGAGGTATTATATTATTATGATAGGTGTAACAACTTCTTCATAAGTTTTTAACATTTATCTTGTTTCTGCCTCACTTTGATGATTTAAATACGAGCAAATTAGATGACACACATTGACACATAGCACACAGGACACAAGAGTTGCAGTAGTGGGAATTGTAGTGGGCCAATTGCCCACATTGCATTGCAAAAATTAGATTTTCGAAATAGTAAGGTTAATTATACTTGTTTTTGCTTTGAATAAAAGTAAACATCCAAATCGAAGCAACAAATTTCAAAATAATATCTTCAATCTATATCTAACTCTACTTTCCTTAATTTGATCTAAGATAGAGTGAGCATTACACCGTTCATTCCCGTGATAGATTCGGCGATTATTTCGCGCTCAAGAGTTCCTATATCAGAGCGGTGTGCCTATTATACTACCTAATATATAAGCGCGGGAGAGGCTGGCAGTACGATAGTCGAAATCGGCTCGAGCGCGCGCGATAATGTCAATAGGAAAACCTCGTTTTTAAATTTCGAATTAAAGATGGGGCCGATCTGTTTCGCTCTTCTGTCGGTGGTCGTCGGTGTGCTCGGGGATAGCCAGTACCTGAACCACGCGCACCCGGTGGGTCTGGTCGGGGATACCAGCAACAAGGTCGATTCGATCGACAATGGCTTGGCGGACACCGATCTGTTGATGGCATTCGCGGTAAGTTTTACAGAAAGGCTTTTTAATTTGGTGCAGATCAGTATCCCGATATATGCAACATTAATGCACTTTAGTTCATCCTTTGATTTATTTCCTATTGCCATAAGAAGTGTTTAATAACTTGGTTGGATGTTTCTTGAAATAGCCAATAAGTAGGTATATCTATATATATAAAACTCGAAGGTGACTGACTGACATGGTGATCTATCAACGCACAGCCCAAACCACTGGACGGATCTTGCTGAAATTTGGCATGCAGGTAGATGTTATGACGTAGGCATCCGCTAAGAAAGGATTTTAATAAATTCCCACCCCAAGGGGTTGAAATAGGGGATGAAAGTTTGTACATAATAATACTTCTTAACGCGAGTGAAACCGCGGGCAAAAGCTCGTTTTGACATAAAACGGACTCGATCGAACAAGGAACAAATCTGCAAAATAGTGGAGTAGAACCAGGTTACTCAAGGACACATTGTTGGTAAAAAATATAATAGCATAAGAGTGAAATTGGTTTATGTTTAGGTGTTCAGACATGGCGACAGGACACCGGATGAAGAGGAAATGGCCAAGTACCCATCAGAACCGGACCAATACAAAGAAATATTTTTCCCCTTCGGGAAGAAAGCCTTAACCAACGTGAGTGACACTTGACATTCTTCTAATGTTTTCTAAATGGGACGAGCATTTTATGTAAGTTGATCAATCGCTCGAAGCATTTAACATGAAGCACATTTTAGGCGGGAAAACAACGAGGTTTCCGAGTGGGAGAGTTTCTAAGGAAGAGATACAACGGCCTCATTTCCAGCTTGTATTTGCCCGACGAAGTCGTGATCAGGACGACCGACTACGCGCGAACCAAGATGACCGCGCTCACGGCCCTGGCTGCGCTATTCCCTCCCCCACCAGCTCAGCGGTGGAACCCATTCCTCAACTGGCAGCCAGTGCCCTACAGCACGGAGGCATATAACGATGATGATGTAAGTAGTAGGTACACGATACATACATAGAGATCAACTACGATAACATGGCGCGCCCCTACAAATGACTGTTTCAATGTGTGTAGTCACATCCTTATGAAAGAGTTTGTATGTAGTAAGTATTCAACCAATCACAGTACACGTAATATTTCAGTTAATGTCACTTATTAGCAAGATTTGTTGGTCAACTAATCATAACTAGCCTACCGCGCAAGACAACGCACTTCAAACGTTTTGACAACGCACTTCAAACGTTTTGAATTTTATGTATCGTAGTTGATCTCTACTAGACTTTAAAAATACTTACATTTAAAAAGCATCATCAATTTAGTATTCACAACGATAACAGTTTTTGTTATTCCTGTTGAATTACGTTAGTAATTATATTGTACATATAATATAGAATTACATTTGTCGGATATAAGGTAAACTGAAACTAAGAACAGGTAATGCCGATCACGCTTGCACAATGTGATTATTTACGTACGAGCATCTTGCTATATTTTTTGCTTCCGAGTTCCCACATCTTTTATTAATTTAAAATAATCCGTGGCTATGCAATTAATGTTTATTTCATTAGTATTCCCTTATTGTCATATTATTAACTTTATTATGGGGATTACCGGCTATTCGCTGGTGGCATTACTATATCGAACTCCTCATGTTACTTTAAGAACATTATTATTAAATTCAACGAAAAAATATTTTTTGGATCTATTACAAACTGATTAATCACATTATTCTTTTCAGCTCATGTACTACTACAACTGTCCCCGCTACACGAAATTGCACAAGGACACTTACGACTTACCCGAAATAAAGGAAACTTTGAAGCAGTACAAGAAAGTTTTCGAGTATTTGACCGAAAAGACTGGCGCCGACATTAATACACCAGAAGACGCCTTCTTCTTAGACAATTTATTCCAGACTTTGGTAATTAAAACAACAGCTCTACATTGTCATATCTTGACATTTTGGAGCAAACAGGTGCAATAATTTATGGAAATTTTCAGGCAAACGTTGGCGTGAAGCCTCCAGCGTGGGCCGACGAGGTGATGCCCAAAATAAAGGAGCTTACTAAGCTCGAATACGCGACGGAGTATTACAACAACGAATTGATTCGCTTGTCGTCAGGTAAGAAAAACTAGCGTAAACCCAATAAAGGGAATCGACGTAATAGTCAATGAAAAAATAAATTGAAACGTTTTTGTTGCAGGTGTACTATTAGCTGAAGTCGTGAATGCAACCAACGCGGCTATTAAGGGTGCCACCGAGCAGCCTAAATTGCGTCTCTACTCGGCTCACGAGAACAACGTAGCCGGTTTCATGGCAGCCATTGGGGTATTCAAGCCCCACCAGCCCTCGTACGGCTCGCTCATATCATTGGAGTTACGGAAGAAACGCTCGACTGGTCAATACGGAGTTGCGGTAAGGATATCAAATTGCATTCAAATCTCATTAGCATATATTTTTTTAATTTGGCTTTTGTAGAGTCAGAAGATTTGCTACTGTAAAATATCCTCACCTTAATAATGGAAAACCATGATAGCCGCCGTAAACACGTAGCTATCATATACGTGCACTGTGCAGTCGATGTCGATCAAAGGATTATTAGTAGTATTATTATTAGTAGTAGTATTCCATCTTAGGCCGTATCGGATGGGGCGTAAAATATGCCGTCGGTATTATGGCTCTGAAACTAAACTATGTAATATGTGTCCTATCTTTGACTTCCTTTCAGGCTGTCTACGCGAGAACACCCGAGAAACCAGAAGAAATACTGCCGATCGACGGCTGTGGAGGTCAGCTATTCTGTGATTACGACAGATTCATAACTCTATCCCAGGACCACATCCTGGCGAAGAGCGAGTTTAAGAAGAGATGTACTCTTTAAGTCGCAGTTCTATTGTTTTTAATCTGAAAATTGATTTGAAATTAACGATATAAATTAAGCACAAGTTTCGTTATAATATGTTATTTTAGCTCTAAGTAGAGTTTTTTATAAAGGAACTCCAGCTCGAAATATTTTTTTCGGAGATTTTGCTGGATTTGAAGACAATGTGAAAAAACTTACAAAACGTATTATTTATATCAATTATTATTGATGATAAAAAAAAACGATTATCTATCAATTTAATGGAACAAATAATTAACTCGAATTGCATTTAAATATATTTAGTAGAAACAGGTTTATGAATGGTTAATAAAGCGGCTGTGATTATTATTATTGTGTTTTAATCATTATCCGCCTATCATTTGGTAAGGTCAGTAACGTAGTATTTGAGGAACACTGAAGTAATTCTGTACCTAAATTAAATATCAAAATTATTGAAATGTTAGCAATTTTTTATAATATACCTACTTAGCAGGCAAATAAATAAAATTGCTTTAAAATTTTTATGACATTTTTGATCACAATTTTCTTAATTTTAAAATTATAATACCTAACTACTAGATACATATCGATTCCAATAGATACAGGTGGCCTAGTGTGCGTATATTTTGTAAATATTCGAATGTTTGAAAATATGATCCTTTGATCTCTATTCGCTTAACTTGGGAAAAAAAATCATAGCGAAATAGAATCCTAAATTAAACTAGTCTCAAGACAAGTTATAACCAACAGTTTCAATAATTTTATCATGAAGTTAGTAATTTTATCATCAGTACTAGTAAAATATTTTGATTCGAGTCTCCTTGGATAACGTGTAATGGAAAACACAAGATTTTCCCTGATAACATAAGGAACGAAACCTTTCAGCAACCTTAACCTGAAAGTGAGGTTACTACAGTCGAGTAGTAATAAAAAACTATATATCATTATACACATCAGGATTATATTAATTGTCTTAGATAAGAATAAACATTGTTTGATGAGCATTTAGTACGGAGTTACTGTAGGAGCGAGTTGCATGTCAAATATGTGCCATCTTTCGAAATGGTACACCTAACGAGCATACTTTGCGTCAAGTGAGTGTTTTATTTGGATTTTTTCTAAGCACCGGCCCGCATATCCAGTCGCTTCATACAGTAATGCAGAGCAGATTGTGAATTATTTCATTAGCATTGTGTACGTCTATTTTAAGGCTAATTAAGTTATCTATTATTATTATTTCAGCATATTATTATAGTAGAGGAGGAGAAGATGCTATTTTTGTAGTCACTCGAGCGTCATGGAGACCTAGTAGGTTTTTTACATTAGGTAAACCTGATAAAAAAATAATAAGATCGTTTTTTATTTAAGCGGTGGGTTCAGAAACTGCAGCCATTTTAAAGTTTTGAAAAAGAAAATATATTTACAAAATTGCTTATTTAGGTAAATTATATATTTAAGACAACAAGGACTAAATCATTTAGATTAGTGCAAAATAAAATATCTGCGAAGCTTAGGTAGTTCGGAAAATATGAAGCTTTATTTTTTTTTATATTTTAAAATGTCCCTACAGGTTTACCTGACCTTTGAATCGTCAGTGCTTTATATGGAAGCTTCTTTGGGGTATACTAAACATCTCATATCTTAATCTGACAGATCCGATGACATTTCAATAGAAAAAAAAAATCACGGCTCAAGATCAAGAGCTCTATCCTTAATCCTTAAGGGCGTGGTAAAGGTAAACTAATTGAAATTAATGTATGTTTTATTCTTATTATATTACGAGTATACTAACTTTTTAGTAATATATTCTAGTTGCCCGCGACTTCGTCCTCATCAACGCATAAGATGAATAATAATATAATTTTCTCCGATTTCTCCATCGATTCTTCGCTCCCATGCCCATCCTATCCCAGGCAGCATGATGTTATTTAGTCTTAACTCTAAAGTCTGCCTTGACCAGTGGACTATCCAACACAAAAAATATATTTTTAAAAGAATTTTTTTTTCATCTACGAAAATCGAAACTGTAGCGTTTCGCATTCTTAATGTATTGAACTAGGTATCTATTTTTATAAAAAAAATATATGCACGGCATGAAGGGACTTTTTAGAATTTAGATCGACAGCTCCCGGACCAATAGCGCTTTGCAACAAAAACAAACTCTTGAGCTTTATAATATAAGGATAGATTAGGGTTGCAAGAAACGATCACCATAGATCGACAAAGAGATGACGTGAACATAAATTATGGACAAATCAGATACAGGTTGAAAAAGAAAAAAATAATTTAGCATTTATGTTTTATACGTACTGAGGATAATTTTATGGTTCTTTATTTAGTGAAGTTCTCAAGAAGAAGATTATTTAAACGGTTTCAGATTACTTAGGTTCTTACTACGTAATTATTAAGGAAAATAAAATTTCCTTATTGTTGTAAGCCAGTGTTAAAACTTAGTTTAATAATATGAGCTCGATGTTTTCTAATAAAAAGTATTTTTCTACTTTCTGCCAGTGCCATTCAGCAAGCAGCAGAGGCATGGTGAGGTTTTTTAGCTTGGGGGCCGAATGTGATTATTATATTGGCATATATACAATGGTATGCGGGTACGACGAATAAGAAAAAAATAACACGTAAAAAACTTATGAATTAGTTTTTTTTTTACTTTGCACTGGTGCGTAGTATTTATTCAATCTGCTAAATTGGACAGTCAGTCATCAAAACGAGGGTCCGGATTTTCTCACATGTGAGAAAATTCTGAATTCTGACCCCACTTTGGGTGCTATTGACAGTTCCGAGTGCTAAGATTAACTAGTAGCTGGTCTAGATCGTTTAGTACTAAGTTGTAAACGTTTCCTCAAAGTGAATCAGAAAAATGTTGAATCAAGTAAAATATACAAGTCTCTCAATACTTTAAGAGAATTTTAACATCTTTATTTGCTTAAGTCGGAGGGATAAGGGTACAAATACGTAAATATTTAACTTATTCACGGTGTCAATAAAATAAACACAAGTGCATTATGCAGTGTGATGTCAAGACGAGCCGATTGCTCGCATTGTGACGTGCGCGAGGCGTAGCCCGCAGGTACAAGCGACAATGTCAACTCGCGCGCCTGTGAATAGACACCGTGTAATCGATTGGACAAAGTCAATCATCTGAGTGGCAGGTCGGCGCGACCGTGAAACTCCCGAGCGTTCGCGCTCAGTGGGACCGGACTGCGCGCCTCGACCACTTCCGCCCCCGATTCTGTGACATTCGCGGCCATTGGGACACGATGGGCTTCTGACGTGCCATGCGCCGCGTGTGACGGAACAGTGGACGGATTGAAAAACGATGTAGAGCTGTTGACCCGGCGGAGGAAAATGTGAGTAAGCGAGTGCTAAACGATTCGCACGTGTAGATAATACTCATTATGAAATAGCGTTGTCGCTAATAAATTAGACGTATTACACCTGTAAATCGCTGCACGCTGGTATGTCAATTGTTGATTGAGTTTGTCGAGGTTCAGAACGTAATTATTATGCGACAACGAGCGGTCGGATCTCGCGCCGACATAACAATGCGACTCTATGATAACTACATTAGATGTTATCTTCGCGAACAGAACAATACTTCCCTATAATCACGGATTGTTTTCGCAATAAGGGCTAATTAAGTAGGTATTTAGGTTACAAACAGATGTAGCTTCCTTGTATTCATTAAAGTTTTATGGTATTGTCTAGTAGTTGGTGATAAAAATAATAGTAACATCTAAATCAACCCAGTTTTATTTGCATTTTGCAGTATCAATTATTTTATTTTGCAACTTGTTTACATACCTTCTGCTTGTAATTATTGAATTTACTGTCCTTGTTCTACCGGCGAGCGTACTCAAGAATTGGTTTTTATGATACTAGACAACTTTAGTATCATAAAAACCAATTCTTGAGTACGCTCGTAGAGGCTCTACGAAAATAAATTCTATGATTTAAAAGTGATTTTCTTTGGAATGAAGCTCAATAATAAAAACCTACTTGTACTGAATATGTTCATGTTGACATTCTGATGTTGATGAAGCGGATATTTTTTAAAATGCAATTTAGACGTATGACTTATGAGCCTAGATTCTGACTGGTGGAGAAGGTATGTCTAACTTTTATATTCTATATTATATTTTATCAGAGCTAATCGTAGCCATGTAGCCACCATTGCCACCACTCAAAAGCCAAGTGGCTATCAAAGTTAGGTACACCTTTACCACTTGATACGGTCTCCTAAACTAACTGCAACCTAAGCTTCATAGCCGCTGGTCGTTTTTTCCTCTATAGGGGGACAAGTATAGAAAAACTTTCAGCTTTTATGATATAACGATGGTCTGACAGCCATGGGGCCGTACAACGAAACCGCTTTGAAACTAAATCAAATGAATCGGAATGACGCGTCCGACTCTAAGCGAAATGACGTTGTTAGAGTAGGATGCACCATTCTCATTCAATTGTTTGAGTCTCAAAATGGTTTCGTAGTAGGCCTCCTGGCTCTTGCTCTACCAGCACCCGTAGCGTGGCTACAGTAGAAATACGAAAATATAGACAAACAGCGGAGATAAACTGAAGGTGCTGTCCCGATCTTACTGCGGCTAGCCGCGATCGACTCAAATTTCTCTCTCTCAAACTCAAAATTCAATTAAAATGCCACTTTATGACATAGACGTATCTACATCATAAAGTAGGATTTTATTTTGAGGTTAATCTATACTTTCGTATTTCTACTGTAGCCATGCTACGGGCGCTGGAACTATGTAGAACGTGTTCTGGCGCAGGAAAGAGGGCGGTCACGAGGAGGAGGCAAGCGCTGCGCCGCCGCCGGTAGCGGCACAGAGCACGCGCATCGAGCACGCGTGCTGCTGCCTCGGGGTGCTGGTGGGCATCTGCCTCATCTCAGGTACGTGGATAATACTTTTACTGGAGTCTACTTTTGAGACCAATAAAAGGTTTCTTTTATTGGTCATGATTGCCACCATTGCGTATACTCCTTTCTTTATCACGATAGAGAATCACTGACTGGAGTCTGGACTATGATTTGAAAATCTCATTAACCGCCTATAGATGTCAAATGCCATACATCATACTGCCTATAAATCCTCAACCGAAATTCAATTATTTTTTTGTGAATTGTAAGAAATTTCCTGTTCTACAGCCATCGCAGCTGTGCTTATGATGAAGGACACCACGGTGGAAGTGACGGTGCTGCGACAGGTGCACGTGGTAAGGCTGACATTTCAGAACCTTGTACGTACTCGAGTTATTCGAATAATCCAAAGCAACATTTCTGTGCAGCTGATGTCCCATGGCGAGCGCACGCCCAGCGAGGAGGAGTTGGCGATGCTGGGAGCTCCGCCACCCGACCACGTGTTCGCGCCCTACGGGGCTGGAGCTTTGACCAACGTAAGTTCTAAAATAACCCTTACATATTAGCTGGCCGTTGTTACAAGGCGCGTAAAAATTTAATAGTGATCGGCACAACTGAAATGGGAAGGTAGGACGTAGTGTTCGATTTTTAGGTTTCTTTGGTGGGGCGAGGAGCGAGTGAGATATTGGCAGATCAGAGATCCGAAGGGTCATTATTGGTAGATAGCAATCAGACGGGCTTATGGACAAAATTTAGAGATGTGCCGATTATGACTTTGGCCGACTAGCCGATTAGTCGATTGCAAAGATGCCGAATAATCGGCCAAACCGATCATGGTTTTGGATGTTTCCGTAACGCTTCATTTACTGCTGATTTGCGGTTTGCACAGCATACGCAGCTCAAAATCCGAGTCTTTTGTATTTTAAATAAAAATAAATTTTCGTTTAAATAAAATATGTTAATATTAAAGAAGATATTATGTTGTTTTGTACCAAAATATTATATTTCTTTGGTACAATTTTTATTTAATAAGATATGTCATAGATATTTTTTTACCAGCAAGTAGTTTCAGACACAATTCATTGCATTTCAAAATAATCAAGGTTTTTTTAAAATGTCATTTCAATAAAATTAGAAAAAATAATAAAAAGCCGGCGCTTTTTGCCGACTATTCTCCGACGTCGTCGTTAGAGCCGACTAGTCGGCACATCTCTAAAAATTATGGATATTGGATACATATGCGCCGAATGCCCCCTCTAGTTTCTCCAAATGATCTCAAAGTAGTTCGCGGCCTCCAAGTCTCCTTAAAGTCTCCAAGTGGTAGTACCACTCTGGTTTTGTCGACGACAAACGATAGCATATTATAATTTAAGCCTTGGAATTATTAATGTGGATTTTTAATATCGCTATCTTCAATTCGTAATGCTCGATTTTATAATGGTGTTGCCAAGGTGTTGCGAATATGTTTGAAATAATTGTGCAAGTGACATTGAACGTACTTTCAGCCATCGAATGATCACTAAATCAAATCAGCGAGTACGGTTTCCGACTGACATAGTGTATCACTTTGCGACCTTATTAGCGGGCACCGAGGTTTAAACTCGGTACACTAGATATATCCATGACTGTACCAATACCTAGTTAACAAAGGAGCATTACAGCGTGTTTCCGCGATTCATCATTTGCGGTATTATACCATTGCGGCTATTCACACATACAAATTATTTACAATACAAGATCACAAATTAAATTTCAAAAATTCTATATGTTCTGAATATGCGCTATTGAATCGTGGGAATCTCAGTTAAATTGTTGTCCAATACTCGAATATGGCAAAATAGGGTTATTGTATTTACAGATTTGGAAATAAATTTGGTTGTAGAGTAAACCGTAATGAAAATTATAAACACTGGTCAGCCAGGTCAACCTGTTAAACAGGTTCCAAGGGAACTGGGAAGACATGCAAATTACGTCAACAATCACACTGAGAACCGATTAATGGGCGTGCGATTTCTCATAAATCAAAGACCATAGATTAATTCCCATTACCCAAAAATACATTTAAAAACCAGTTTTACCGCCGTACTCAGAGACATTTAATTATGATTAACCTTCAATAGGTGTTTTTTTAAAAATGCGCGTTTGATATATTGTTTACAATTTACATAAAATAATCAAACGTTTTTGTTTGATATAAACGAATTTAGATATAGTAAGGTTGTATATCTAAGATATTAAGAGTCCGTATACGAAATTTTGTCGATTTCGCTCATTTAACAGACGTGATTTAACAGTTAAAATACAGTATTTCTATAAGTTTTAATGCACAACATGTAAGATCATTTCAATTATAATATAGTGTTGGAGCTAGATTTTTTTTTTTTTTTTAAGTATCTTTAAATAATCCAACTCAAACCCGCGACAGTTTTGTGATTTTTGCTGTAAAAGGTATAGAATATCACCTTTTTATGGATTGTATTGACGTCTTAATGGTATGAAAAAAATACAATGTACTGTTGAGAAAGTCGTCTATAAAGTGTTGGAATTACTTTTTACCACTTCAATATAAAAAAAAAACCCTTTAAAAACAGAAAACCTCTATCTGCCCGCTAACTTGGCGATCGTCCTTTTTCACCTGGCATATGAAAGACGGGCGTGAGTGTGAAGAGAGCAGTAGAAAAGAGAGGACGGGCTCTTAATATCTTGGCTAACGAAGCGGCGACTCCCCGCAGGGGGAGCGAAGGCCGGCTGTCGGCACTCGGCAGGATCGAGGTGTCGCGAAGATTAGCCGACAGTAACAATGATTTATGGTCCGCATCGCGCTACGCTGCGTCACTTTCCACTCTATTTATGTTACAGGAGGGCAAAATGCTGACGTTCGAGATGGGCGCGCTCCTTAGGAAGAGATATAACGATTTCCTTGGGCCGTATTATCTTGCAGGTGAATAACGTTTCTTCCTACTCTTAAAATTCAAATAAAAATAATATAGAACGGCTTGTTGATTGTTCATCTTTTTAACTTAGCGTCAATTCATACTAGAACATAATCAAAACGCAACGAAACGAAAGTTTTGCTGAAAACGAATGAATGACGCTGGATCCGAAATAATCAAACATCACCTTTTTTGAAAGAGAAAACAACCTAACTCTTTCTTTCACAGACACGAGCATCGTCATAGCATCAGATACGAACCTCAGCAAGATGACTGCCCTACTGATATCGGCGGGGCTGTGGCCGCCGCCACCGGACCAGGTGTGGAACGACACTTTGGACTGGCAGCCCGTCCCATACACTTACCCGCCGAGGAACGAGGATTATGTAAGTTGGGGATATTATTTTGAGGTATAAAGCCTAAAAAACAGATGGATTGCTTAATTAAAAGCAGTAGGTAGCGAATGCAGAGAGATGTAATACTGGTTGACTCTAGAATTAAGTTGCTAAGCTTTCCAATCTCTACAATAATATAATTTTAGATCATCAGCAACTAAACTCAGGATGCCTACTACGTCATGAAATAATTAAACGTCTAATACAGCGAATCTAATCGCCGATTGGCGTAACAACGAAACCAACGTTTGCAAAATTTCCTATTCCTACTGTTTATAAACAGAATATGTATATGTTAATTTTTGATTCTGGTCCGTCTTATTATAAAAGCTTTTTGTATTAATTTATATTTAATACATTTGAAACGTTACTTTAGCTATTATACGAAGAGAACTGTCCCCGATACAGACAGGAAAAGGAGAGGTTGTTAGAAGCGTTTACAGAGGAGGGTCTACTCGCTCCGTACCGCGACCTCTTTCATAAGATAGCGCAGATGACGGGAGCCAACTTCACCACGCCGCAGGACGCCTACAACTTGAACAATCTGTTTATTATACAGGTAAATACTAAATATGATCAATGAGCTGCACACTACTGGCCACGCTCCGCGTGTCTAGATATGAATATAGCTATAGAATCCTAACTTATTGACTGACAATGAGAAAAAGTAAGCCACAGTTTTTCTCTGTGACCTCTATTTATGGACATAGTGCCTATCTACTAATCTCTTTTGAGACATGTGATAGGTCCGCAACTATGTGAAAAAATTATAAAACCTAAATTGTTATGTTAACAGTTAACACAGAAATTATGTAAGAGGCCACGAGTATTAAAATAGCGAAAATATTGTTAGATAACCAAATTTATTTCTGCTCTGTCAAGTTTACATTGTAAAGATTGTCTATGTCCAAATGTTCAATAATATTAAAGGCTGAGTGGATTTTTTGGTAAAAGACAATAATTGATAAAGTACTATTAAACTAAAAATTACTAATAGACTTAAACACAATTTACACAATGCTATATAGATTTTTGTTAAAACCGGAATTCAAACACTATTTTTTTTTGCTAACCAGCAGTGTATTTAACTAACATAATATTCTTTTTAGGATGACATAAAAGTAGCGAATCCAAAATGGGCAAAGCACGTGAAAAGAAGGCTGCTGGAGGTGGCGCGGCTGGAGTACTCCATGATGTTCCACAACAACCTACTGAGAAGACTTAGCGGAGGTGAACTATAACGATTCTATTTACTGCAGATTTTCGACTATAAAATCTTAAAAGATATTGTAACATATTTTGGTACATCCGTACCACGGAGCTAAAACAAAGCTTTGTTTTAGCTCTGTGATCCGTACTAATACTTTAAACGCGAAGGTATTTTTGTCTGCCGAACCGATTGTGGTTTAAATTCGATATGGAAATACTTTGAGTCCCGGAAAATGACATACTAGGATATTTTACTTATGTAAGGAATATTACTTTATATTAGTTTATTGATAAATTACTGTATTAAATTATGTTAGACAAATTAACATTTAAAGGTTTAGCATGTCCTGAGTGAACAACATTTCAAGTAGTATTTAAGCTTTATACCTAACTAGGCGGAAGTTTAGAACAAAATCCATGGCGCTAATAGCCTGTAGGTGTCATTTAATTTTCAAAAGTAAAAAAGGCGAATCAATTAAATTTATAACCTTTTAAATAATTGCGGAAACTAATTTGCCTAAAACATGACTTAGTACATGTAGGCAAAGACTTCTATCAGTTTAAATAGAGAAGTCTTTGCCCAATTTCACCAACGACCGTTAAAGTGAATGCTTGAATTAGTATTTCGTCACCTGTTTCGTTTTTTATATCAATGAAAGAGAAGACATGACATTTTAACAAGCTCTTAACACTTGCAGATGTTGGTGAAATTGGTTCTTAAGGTTGGATCACTAATCTCGGTAAAATATGTATAAATATAAAAATAACCACTCTGGCACTTTATCCATCCATTTTAATAACTTATTATAATATCATGATCATCATAGTAAGTAGGCATAAATGATTGCCTCTTCTGCTTAAAGATAATAAAGACTTATAAAGTAGAAAAACCGATCGAAACTTTTTATAACAAGCAATACCCGGATGGAATCTACTTTCCAAACTCATCTTGCAAGCTGCGGAAAATGGAAATGTTACCAGTCGGCAGCTGGGCAACTTGGCAAATTAAAATCTGTATTACATTATGTGTAATCGACATTGCTTAACCGATACAAGTTTTCATCCGATACCTACTGGCTGCGGGGAACCCCGCTTGGCGTCTCTTTGCCAATCCTTTAATTTATGCAAGGCTATTTATAGGCACGAGTCAAGCGAGTGATAAGTTTTTATCATGTAGGTCACGTGTTACCTATTACCGGTATAATGATCCTAATTATTTTTAACAGCTCCCCTAATCGCTTAACAATGCAATGTAAAGTTTTAGTTAAGTTAACATAAATGGAGAACCAACGATTACTGTAGGAATGAGTACCTACAGTGATTTCCGTAATGATCATTGATCTCATTAAACTATTGAATAGATCATTAAACTATACAATATTTTAAATCATTGGGACGAATGTTTTTATTTCGTCGGTACTATGGACTTCGAACGTCTATTAAAAATATTATAAGGATAAATATTCTATCTGAATAGCTGTACAAAATGCCATTCATAAAACTTTATTATTGTAACTGGTAGCATAATATCAAACGATAAATAGCAACAAATAAACGTGATATATCTTAGCAAATTCTCAAACATGTTCCTCTAATCGACATTCAAAATCTCCTTTTTTATTTTTTCAGAAAGTCTACCTAATTAATTATCCGACCAAGTAAGAGTTTTTTCGACTTCCATAAACTACTCCTAATTCTATTTCAGGCGCGCTGCTCCAGCAAATAATCAAGGAGGCGATATCGAGCACAGCGGACGCGTCGAGTCCATCCGTGATAGTGCGTATAGGGACGCCGGTTACGGTCGCGGCGCTGCTGTCGGCGTGCGTCGCGCCCCCGCCCCGCCTCCCAGACCCTGGCGTCGCCCTGTTGTTCGAGTTACACGAGCGACAACCCAACAGAAACGATCAAAACAATTTGAGCGCCGAAAGGAGATACGGTTTTAAGGTAATATTGGCGGTTTTTTAAGTGGATAAGTGATCGTGCGTATATAAACTAAAAACGCCAGTGGCGGACGCAGGGCTGCAGGCGTGCTCCACGAGAACATTTTATAAATTAAACGCCGGCTTTTGACGTGATAACGTCTTATAATTCGATATGGGGTGCGCGCCCGAAAAAACATGACAGTTTATGCGTCGTTATCTCGCTCTGAGGCGTTCCATATAAGGCTTGAAGTGCAAGCGAGAGCGCGGAACGAGCGACAAGGCAATCGGCCTTTGCGTTCGGCAGCGTTCGACATACGTCTCTCTCCTAAGTCCTACTTGAGTTAGCGATGCTTATATTTTAAAGAAGCGAAAAGTAAGTATTGCCGTCGCGTGGACGCGAACCTGGAACTTGGCGCTATAATATCTAGCTTGTCCCGCTGGGCCAACAAGACGCTGACGTAAGTGCTGGAATTGTCGATATCTTGCTACTCGAAGTTAGTAGTGAGGTGACACTTGTAGTAATTACTATTGTTTTTACGTAACATTTTTAATTTTTATTTTTTTTTATAAAATGTAGAGGTCCGATAGCAGTAAAAAATATAATAAAAGTACTTTGGTGATATATTCAAATAGAACTTTGTTCTTTGCATAGGTCGATTTGAAAGAAATACATCGAAATAACTTTAGGTTACCTACAGTCGAAAAAGTTTGTTTCTATTTATAGAGATTTGGAAGCGAGGGTTAAGGAGTTAGGGATCTATCAGACAGAGAGCGGTCACGCGTTCAAGCATTCTGCGTTTGCAGTCTACGTTCAAGCGGTCAGTCACACAGGAGAAATTTTGACGCGGTCAGAACGCCCCCTGTGTGAATATCTCTATATAAACGTAATACAATACAAATAACGCAAAACTGACCGCTTGCACGCTCGACCGCGTGACCGCTCTCTGTCTGATAGGTCCCTTAAGGATAGTTGAACGTGACACGTAGATATTATAATAGTTAGCATCACTGTTTTTTTAATAGATGAGTAATTGTCAAAGTTTAGATTTTGTCTGAAATACATAAATAATTTTTAGCTCGATTAGCATAAAAATTTCGATTGTTTGGCATTTAGCTTATCCTAATGTTTACTTACAGATATACTATTGGGACGACGATTCCGCCGAGCCAAGATTGATGGAAGTACCGGGTTGCGACTCATTCTGCCCGCTAGACACTTTTATTGACATCACCAAATATATTGTGACACACGACTATAAGAAAGACTGCACGTTCGATACGGACATCTAGTGACCTTATTATAAAGAAGCACCAAAGAACGCAACGGCAAGGAGATAAAATATTAAATAATTGCGTGTGATTCTAAAATACGTATTTAAGTAAAAAATATAAAATAAATAATCTGATAAATTTGAATAATCCGTTTTTATAGGAGATAAATATAAATTAAAGTTGATAGCGTTGTTTCACTTACCTTCGTCGATTTTTATGCCGATTTCGTCTTTGGGTATGTTCATGGAGATATCGGCAAACACCTGAGCACCCCAGCTCTGGTTACCACGAAGCTTTAGGTACTCAGCTATCAAGGCGGCGATGTGAAGATGACAGCACATAGCCTGGGAATTGTTTTGCTTTATAAGTATTGAAAAAGTTAACAAATTTATTAGACTATTATGACACGAAACATAATAATATTATTGTTTTAACAGCAAAAAACTATTTATGAGGATTCAGCATATAAAGGTGCCGGTTGGCAGCGGGCGACATGAAGCGGCAGTAGACGACGTGTCATCGCGACACTACTATTTTTATGTATTTCTATGAAAGTGTCGCTAGCTTCGTGTCGCTAGCTGCGCAGGGTATTTCATAGGAATACGTAGAAATCAGTAGTGTCGCGACGACACGTCGTCTGCTGCCGCTTCATGTCGCCGGCTTCCAACTTGTATCTGTATGGTTAATAGAAATGACAATACTGGAAATATACATAACAATACATAACGTATGGTACAACGACAAATATAGATCTGTACGCAGTGTGTTGCCGGGTTTTGCCTACAATTTTAGAAAAAAAAAAACAGTTTACCTCGTCGTGATCCGCATGCCTCACGTGGTGTTCAGCTAGCGTGTGCAGCCACGCGTGTCGCAGGCGGGGCGAGCCTCGGCACGAACGCGCCAGTGCATACTGTAGCTCCGCTAGCTGTACGCTACCAGCACCTAAACAGCAATGATATTATTTATTTTGTTCAAAATGAATAACAATTAAGTATTGACGTAAATAATCGCTTAGTTTGAAAATTCTCAGAAAACCCTGCGTCTTCTGTAGTTAGCAATAGTCCGGGTTCCGTAAAACAAATTTTTTATTACCATCGAGCTATTTTTTTTTTGTGAGTAACTTCATTTTGATAAGACGAACAACTGACTGATTTTTTGTATATTGGTAGGTTAATAGTCACATAATTTAAGAGTGACATTTTCCTACAAATAGAACAATCCATATTTCAGGACCATCAAATCAAAGTATTAAATATTCCCTTCTATCTCTGTTAGCTACCATTTTCAAGATTTTCAGCAAATCAAATTGTTGTTCGTCTCATCAAAATGAAGCTACTCACTAAAAATTAGCTTGATAGTAATTAAAAAAATTGTTCTACGGAACCCGAACTATAAAATAAACTGACCATCAGCCGAGGCGCCAGCGAGACGGGCGCGCGCGCCCACCGCTGTGCGTACGCGCCGCACCAGCTCTGCAACTTCACCCGCTAGACCTGCAAAACAGTTTTACATAAGCACTAGAATTTTAATTTTAACAATGCAATAACGTAATATTTATTGATTGTCAATTACAATTAAAATTAATTATAACAGAAATATAGAATATGACAATCTATGATATAGATATTATTGTTTATAAAGTAGGTACGTAAAATAGGCTTACCCATTCCTTTCATAACTTTATCGCCGGTAGCAAAGCAGTTGATGAACGACAACGATTCTTGGAAACGTTTACAGTTGAGAGAATTGGGACTGTCTAGTAGCTTTGACACTGCAATGATGACCTATGGGAAAAATAAAATAATACTTTTTAAATGAATACATTTTTACTACGTCTAACTGCAGTTGGCATACATACCATACCACAAGTACTCGCTTTGGTCCAAAAGCTAGTATTAATGGCAACTAAAAGGGCTATCAATGAACCGACTTTTGAAAAATACTAATAATCTCAATTTAAATTTTTAGTAGTCTTTAATTTTAAAACAATTAGTTAATGCCACTAATAATTTAAATTTACCAAACCTGCAAATGCACACGCGTAAGACATCCGCCGTTGCCGTGCGAGAAGTTCGCCCGCATTAGCAGGTAGAGCGCGGCCGCCGCCTCGCGCCGCACGCCGCCCGCGCGCGTCGCCATCAGACGCACGATCGCTCGGACCACGCCCCCGCATAGTGATCCACTCCCTATGTATCAATATAATTTTTATCTACTGCTATGTTGTAAAATAATGATGTCGACTTTATTTGTATATTATTTGAGAATAAATTATGTAATACGTCTTATGAGTTTTTCTCTATTAATCTATTTATATTGAGAAAACACGGACTTAACCATTGATAATTTCATCAAACTTTACTACTGGCTGAAACGAAATAGATGAAACGAATTTGATAAAGAGAAACCTTGAGAGACAGAAAACATGGTTTTTATTGCGAACAATTTTACGGTTTCTGCGCGATAAACCAATTTCGATGGAGGTGTGGGCGTCATCTAGAAAGTATTATAATATTGGAATGCATTTCACATTTTAACTCTTACAATATTTTACCACGTTACCTTGGAAAAGTGTCTCCGAAAACTGATTAATGTAGGCTCGCAGAGCTGCGAATAGATGCTTGTACAACGTTTCACTTTGTGGATACTGTAATAGCTTGAGGTAGGGTTTGGCGGCGACGCCGTCGGCGGGCCCGAGATGTTTCATAAACAAGCACGCGCGGTCGATTATAATGAGACCCACTTCGGTTGCTAAGCAACCGGCAGATATTACCATGTGCTCTGCGATTTCTTGTTCTGAAATTGAAACACCATTATGGCAAAAGAATTATATTGTAAATAGTAGACCACATTGAGTAAGCGTCAAGGAGAGACATCACTGGGCGCAATTACACTGCAGCAATTGCAATTACTAAGCGACGCGACACTTCGTTTCATAGAAAGTCTTGTGTCGCGTATGTTCATACATTCATGATATCATCAAAGAATATTTGCCGTGACGTGTCGCGTCGCTCCACTGCAGCGTAGTGTAGTTTAGTGCGGTCTCGCTTTAATTTTAAAACCGACCTTCATTAATTTGAGTATTGACTAGATTCTCTCTATTTACTGTATTGTTTTTCTCTACTATAATCGGTGGTTCCTTCGAGAAATCAGGCGGGCTCATTCTTGCGGGTAGAGTTCTCGCCTTCACCGGCTTCGGTTTGCCGTTACAATCCGGTGTCGTCACTTTCAATTCGGACAGAATTTTCTTTCTACCCACATATTGAAATTGTTCCGCACAAATTCTAAAAAAAATATTATAATATTCGTTTAGTGCACTATTTTAGTAACAGAAATCACTATAAAAATACAGAATAACTATTTCTTGATAATGTACAGGCCATACCAAAAATAATTGCTAGACGTAACCAAACATCTGTAAGATAATTTTAAAAAAGAAGAGAACACTAGAATAAACTTACTCTAGAACATTAAAGAAGGACTGCTGCTGTGCCGGCGAGTGGGTCTTCCACCACTCCACCAATCGCTCCTCGTCCAAATACTTTAACACGAACAGAAAACACAAGAGCACGTCTCGCACCTCCTCCGGGGACATTACACCAAACCTGAACGCAGATAAACGTATTTCTTGAGTTTACTCTTATTAGCTCTATACAATATTATCGGGTGTATAATATTATCAGTATGTAAAAAAAAACCTGGCCTAGTGCGAGTCAGACCAGAGCATGTATAGTTTTATATAAAACGGCAAAACAACACGTTTGTTAATATTCTTATATATTATATTATTTTTATTCTGTTAAGAATACGTTATAGCAGCTAAGGAATTACCTTATTACTGAAACCAGTGTGTTATAATCACGTTTCATAAGACACAGCCCAGTGACAACAGACATAATATATAACGGACATTGGAGTGTTATAACTTTAGATAGGTATGTGAAATAACTTGACGGAACAGCAGAAAATATTTCAGTGCAATATACAAATACTCCCATTGTACCCACCTGTTTACTTGGTCTCCAATCTCGCTCATATCGATTTTTGCATTTCGAGGTAGCGAGTCACCACCGGACATCGTAGACACAGACTCTAGAGAGCTTTGCGACATACTATTCGCATTATCTACAAACAAAGTGATAGACAAATCACAAACATTTAGGGAGAAAACACACGGGTACCAATGATAAAAATGTATACATACATACCTTTGGCTAAGTTCGATAGATTAGGCGGATCTTTGAAATGCGACGAGTTTCGAACGGGCGTATGATCGAAATGTAACGTCAGTCTGTTCCTACGTGGCGTACTGTTGGCGGATAGAGCTTCCTTTTGCACGTTGTTGAGCGGTAAGATTGCCGTTATATCCCCATCTACTTTATCATGACCATTCTCTAATATAGGACTTGCTAAGTTTTTGGTGACTAATCGATGAGCATTTTCTGAAAGGAACAAAAAATGTTTTTAAATAAGCGAAAATCAAAATTATTCTGCATACATTCAACAGTTCTTTGGACTTCCATACGAACAGCAATGCGCCAATTACGTCGTCAAACAGCTCATATCTTCCGACGTATTTGGCATTTAAAGGTGATCGCACATTTATTGGCAAGCACGCGCCGCGCCGTACGCGCCGCATTTTAGAATTCGTTGTATGAAATGTATGCCTCGCATATCGTCCGCATCGTACGCGCCGCATTTCATGAACTATGCGGTGCGTTCGGCGCGTACGGTGCTGACAAATGTGCTATCAGCTTTAAACCATATCAATTGCCTAGTAATAAAAACTTACCAAGTACCACACTAAGCCAGGGCGCGTACAACTGTGCGAGGCGCGCGCGCGCTTGCCGCGAGCGGTAGCGGTCGTCGTGCTCATGTTTGGCGAGCAACGAGCGGAGCGCCCCCAGCGCTGCACGACGCTTCTGCGGCGCCTCACGCAACGACTGTTCTGTCTGTAACAAAGTATCAAGACAAATGCAATAAAGTTACAAAACATATTATACTAAAATCTGACATCTCTCTCAATAGCATGTGACACGAAACATCAAGTGTGATGGTTATTACTTATTACTTTATTCTTAAACACATTTTGCTCAGTTAAAGTCATTAGTATGGTATGTGTATGGTGTATGGTGCCAAAAGAATAAAATGGATCTTAACACATCAAAATGTTTTCACATGAGATTCTCTCGTAAGCGTAATAAGTTTGAGACCAATTATACTATTCATGGGGATATTGTCAGTTCTATATCTGAAGTCTCTGACTTAGGCGTAATCATGGATAGCGAACTTAGTTTCATACCTCATGTTGACAACATAATAAGTTCTGCAAGCAAATCATTGGGTTTCATTCTTCGAAATGGTAAAGATTTTAAAAGACCACAAACTCTTATTCTCCTTTTCAACAGATTAGTCAGAAGTAAACTAGAATATTGTAGTTCAGTATGGTCCCCTACCTACAAAATCCATATACAGAGGATTGAGAAGCTGCAAAAGCGCTTACTAAGGAGTAAGTGTTTTAGAAACATCTTCGACTCTAACGAAACATACCAGGGTAAATTGCAGGTCCTTAACATGCAGAGTCTTGAATCTAGACGTGCTATATTGGATGTGTCCTTAATATATAAAATTCTACATGGATCAATAGACTCTGCAGACTTACTGTCTAAAATATCTTTTAAGATACCCCATGTATGCCTCGCTACCCGGTTCCCTTGTTTGCAAATTACACTAGTCGCACAAACCTTCGAAAAAATTCTCCATTGTCCAGAACTCTCAAATTATTGAACAGTCTCTCTGATCAGATCGACTTATTCTATGATAGTCTCAACAAAGTTAAAAATATTGTTAGAGAAAATTTTAACCACGTTTCTAGGTAATTTTTAATTTTTTAATCAAAATTTTCACAATTTTATTAATCATTTTTTTTATATAATTTTAATTACTTTTTAAATTTTAATCAATAATTATAATGTAAATATAGTAATGATTTTTGTATTCTATTGTTTTTAATAACTTTACAATTTTTTGTGTCATATATGTCTCAATTTTTTTTTATGCTATTTAATACAATTATTATAATTATGTTTTTAGAAAATATGTATTATTCAATGCAATTAATTGTGTTTTTAAATTTTAATAATTTAATTTAATTTAGTTTTAGTTTAATATTGTTTATTGTTTAATGCATGTTGAGGCCGAATGTAACTAGTTATTGTATCTAGTTGTAATTTTATTAATCATGAATTTATGTATTTATTGATACAAAACTGTATTTGGTCCTTAAATAAATAAATAAATTAGCTTACATGTTTTAATAGCATCCCCGCGAGAAAATGTCTCATGATGAAATCATCTGTAAGTTTTAATTTGGCTGGATCTGAAAAGTTAAGATAGTTAGGGTTACTGGATTCTAAAAAAGTTTATCGATGATAGAACCAAAAAAAAAATAGTAAAATTTTGGAAAAATACCTGTATCACAATCTTTGGCTAACTTATTGGCTTGCAATGGCAAGTTGAATGGCACATAATGTTCATGAGCGCATATCGTTTGTAAAAAGGTGAACTTGAAGTCGAACAAAGCTTTCGGATCGCACGTTTTAAATTTCTCCAAATACTTCTTTATCTGACGAAATATGAAACCTCTATCCATGAATGATAGGCACGACTGAAAAAAAAAGGTTCGTTATTTAAGAATAAACATTTAAATGTGAAATAAAACTAGAACAGACGGGTTTAAATCTTGTTTAATATACAGCAATATTACCTTCAAGAAGAGAGCGAGATTCTTATTGAAAACATGAGTTTGGAACGGCTGCTGCAGTATATAAGACGGTTCGACAGTGCTCACTAACTTGTCAATATTGTCCAACAGATCAGTGTGAAAGCGCTCATGTCGAGACATCTGAAATGATAAAATTCGTAGTAGTATAAACTGGCAGAACTATAAAGACATATTTAAAATAATAGCAACAAAACTTACTTTTATTCTTCCTGTATTTATCAAATATTGCGCCATACTTTTTGTGATGATATCAAAGAAGAAACTCGAGTATTGCATGAATTTGTTCCCCAACAGAAAGTCTTGCTGGTTCGGATCCACGAACATGTGTAGAGGTGCCGTCAGCATTGTATGAAGTTTAAACTCGACACAGTTGAACACATACTGAAATTAATTCATTTTCTGATTACGATAAAGTAATACTGGTAATAAGATTAAAATAGTAACAAGAGCGTTTAAATTCGTCTGGGTTTATGTAGATTCGAGAAAAAAAAGCCATGTCATTTATCTCGATCACAGTATTGGACCAATGTGGACTATTTCAAATCATTTGAAAAAAAAATTGTCAAATGATTTGCAATAGTCAGATTGGTCTAAGTGGGCCTTATATTTTTCAAGATTTATATGAAACTATTAAGATTACCTTCACGTAACTATCGAGGAGATCTTTGCGTCCATAATCATGAAGCATATGAACGAAATGAACAATCAGCTTTACCACTTGATAGCCCATGTCATGAGAGTAGCCTCGTTCAATTGTCTGCAAATAAAGATAACCACCAAAGATTACAACCTACTTTTTATTTACCCTCGTCAATTAATGAAAGCTACGTTGATTTAGTTATCCACTTTGTTAATATTATTTGCATTAAAAGTTTTTGATTTGGGGGATTAAAGAAACTCAAATTACACTTCGCCGAGCGCACTAAGGGCACTATTTTTGCGCACTGACGACCGGCGTTTCTGATGCGCTCATCTTCTGCGCGTTTTCATCGCGTTTTGGCAGACTTAAAGTGTGTCACTTAAAAAAAAAAACGCAAAAAAAGAACTTAATACGTGTCGGCTTCCTTGCGTTTACTGAGCGTTCAACTTGCGTTTGTATCGATACAAACGAGCGCAAAAAACGTCGTGTGGAACCTTACACTCACCATGAGATCAAACAGCTGGTTCAGTATAGTGGGCAGGAACGCAATGAGGTCTGCGAGCGCGGTGGCGTGCGCGGCCTTGAGCGCGGCGCACACGTCGTGCCACGTCGCCGCCGCGGACCCGGGCGACGACGCCGGCTCGCCGCCGCGTACTAAACGCTCCACCTGTAAATTAATAATTATTATCTACAATTTAAAAGACTTCCAAAAAGGAGGATGTTGCTCATATAAGACGTTAAACTATAGAATATGGTTTCCAGTGATGACTGATTGAAGTTTATTAATCTTTTGATCGCGGATTCTTGGAAATCTATTGTTTACGCGGTCGAATTCCACCGCTTGGGAGTTGATAGGTTAAAAAACTATACTAACTGATAGCTATAAAAAACAACACCGATAACGCCACCAGTACAGAATATGATGCTGGATCAGCATTACAGTAAGGTAAATAGGATTATTATCCTGTTTACATTGCTGTAATGCTTTTTTTAAATACAGTCGAGCATTCAGTATGTGATGACTGCCACTGTAACCAGTAGGCAACTCACAAAACAGGATAAAATAATAAAATCCATGTTAGTTACTCACTCCTCACACGTGAACTAGTTTAAAATGTAAAATAGTTTTGAACTAGAAAGTAAAGAATAATACTTGTGCGAATAAATTATGAAGGGGCGTGTCTCTTGTGACTACTGTAGACTCCAGCACAAGTTGACATCGAAACAGCTGCTTCTCGCTCTCAACCCACACTACCTCTGGCCCCGTATTCTGAAAATAAATATAACTCAAGCAACTATTCTTAGTGCTACCATCTTCTACATAAGTTACTTGATATTTTTAAGAAATCATATCTTACCCCTTTGCCAAGTCCTAGCGGATGGATGGATAAGTATTCAGAAGGTAAGTGTGTAGCGATTGGCAAATTAACGAACTCTTCAATCAGCTTATCATTTTTTATCAATGGCACCCATGCGTAACTGTAACAAATCATTGATTTTAACCCTTAACTGGTTTCGTTAAAAAAGGCAATGTAACTGGTATCGGGGGTAAAAAGTAACCCCACCGCAATGAAACATAAAAAATTTATCAAAACAACTATTTTCCAAATAATTTAGTTAAGTATATTGAAAAACATCTAATAAATTTTAGTTATGAAGGCCAATTACATGAATGAATTATATTTTTTTTCCTTAAGTGCTAAAATAATGTTTATCGGTTTGCCGCAACACCGCGCGAACGAGCGGTTTCGTCGCTATACCGCGGGAACGAGCGGTTTGATCGCTACACCGCGCGAACGAGCGGTTTCGTCGCTACACCGCGCGAACGAGCGGTTTCGTTGCTACACCGCGAGAACGAGCGGTTTTTTTATTATTTTTTTATTGGAAGGTTCACAAACTGGTAGTATCACTAAAACAAATATATAAAATAATGCAGTATGTAAGTATAACTGAGTGTACAACCTACTACAGTGAACACAGCATGCAATATAAATTACGCTCTTACAAAAAATATTTTAAGAAGTTTTTGGTAAATAAACACAATATTATGGATGATGGAATATAACAGTAACATAAAAAGAAACTCAAAAACGGTTACAAGTTACAATTGACAATAATAAATACAAATAAAGTGGTTACATTTTAGAAGACATGAAATGGTGTTTAATCGATTTGACCGATGCATTGTATATATCAAGTTCATGGCAGACATTGTTGTATGCATAGCAAAGACGATAGAGTGGCGAATGTTGACCGTAATTAGTTCGGTGCGCAGGTAAGTTGAAGGTTTTTATGTTGCATAGTCGACTTCCGGGGCGCGGCACGCGGGTTTGCATTTTTTCGAGTAGCTCAGGGCTTTCCATCTTGCCAGTAAGAATTTTCTGCAGACTTACAATATCGGCTATTTTACGTCTATCTGCGAGTGAAATTACTTTGTAAAAATTTAGTCTAGAGTCGTATGTGTCGAGATCATTGCAACGGTTGTTCGCGTAAGTGAGGTGGTAATGAAATGTTTTTTGGAGTCTTTCTATTCTACTAATGTGAACAGCATAGATAGGGTTCCAAACTGGGCTACAATATTCCAGCAAGCTACGGACAAAACAGTTGAATAGGATGATGGGTATTTCAGGGTCTCTAAAGGTCTTAGTTTGTCTGGTGACAAAACCAGCCAGCCTTCCCCCTTTCTTAATAATATGGTCAATGTGATGACGGAAGTCTAACTTCTGATCCAGGATAACACCAAGATCGCGAACGCTCGTTACCTCACTAATCGGTGTGCTGTTGATTACATAAACAACATGGCTGTTGTCGTTGTTTCTTTTCCGAGTAAATTTCATGTAAAAACATTTTGAGGGATTGAGTATCATTTTATTAGCAACACACCAGACGCTTAGTGAGTTAAGATCTGCCTGTAAGTGTGCGATGTCATTCCTGGACTGTATTGTTCTGTAGATTTTTAAGTCATCTGCAAACATTTTAAATGTGGAAGTTAATACAGAACAGAGGTCGTTAATAAATACGAGGAAAAACAAAGCCCGAGGTGTGAACCTTGCGGGACACCTGACGGTACCTTTTTGATCGGAGACTTGAAGCCACGAACAATAACTAGCTGTGTGCGGTTTTTAAGTACGATTCGCACCATCTCAACAGTAAACCGCAAATTCCTGCGTGACATAGTTTTAGTATGAGGAGATCGTGATCCACCGTGTTGAACGCCTTGGAGAAGTCAGTGTATACAGCGTGAACTTCGTTGCTATTTTCGACTGCCTTTACGATGTCGTTGACATAGCCAAGAAGGTTTGACACAGTTGATTTTCCTGGTAAGAAGCCGTGCTGCTGTGAATTAATGTGTGGTTTAAGGTGATGAAGTAATGTCTTTTGGATCATAGACGCGAACAGTTTTCCCATTGCGGACAAAATGGATATGGGTCTGTAGTTGGTAACATTGCTTAGATCCCCTTTTTTGAAGATGGGAATAATGTGAGCAGTCTTCCATTTTGTATGAAAAATGCCATTCTCGAGAGATTTGTTAAAAATTATGTGTAGCGGTGTAACCAGCTGGGAAGCACATGTCCGGAGGAAGATAGGCGGGATGGCGTCGGGACCTGGGCCTTTATTTGTGTTAATTTGTTTTAGAGATTTTAGTATCTCGTCCTTGGATAAGTAACAGCTACTTAATGATATTTGCGTGTTGTTTGAGCCGGTGATACTAGATGCGCATGTAGTAGAGATTGCACCCGTCCTATTGTTGTATATAGAAGAAAAGTAGTTGAAAAAAGCCTCACTAATTTGCTGTCCGCCATGTACCTTTATGTTGTCTAAAAACATATCGTCGGGAATTTCGTGACTGTTGGATCTGAAAGATTAAACAAATGTCCAGAAGTACTTCGGGTCCTCTTTGATAAGCAGTTTGAAGCAACACCGCGCGAACGAGCGGTTTCGTCTCTACACCGCGAGAACGAGCGGTTTGGTCGCTATACCGCGCGAACGAGCGGTTTTGTCGCAACACCACGAGAACGAGCAGTTTGGTCGCCACACCGCGCGAACGAGCGGTTTGGTCGCCACGCCATGAGAACGAGCGGTTTGGTCGCAACACCGCACGAACGAGCGGTTTCGTCGCTACACCGCGAGAACGAGCGGTTTGGTCGCTACACCGCGCGAACGAGCGGTTTGCCGCAACACCACGCGAACGAGCGGTTTGGTCGCTACACCGCGCGAACGAGCGGTTTGCCGCAACACCGCGCGAACGAGCGGTTTCGTCGCCACACCGCGCGAACGAGCGGTTTGGTCGCCACACCGCGAGAACGAGTGGTTTGGTCGCTACACCGCGCGAACGAGCGGTTTGCCGCAACACCGCGCGAGAGAGTAGTTTGGTTGCCACACCGTGAAAACGAGCGGTTTAGTCGCCACACCGCGCGAACGAATGGTTTGGTCGCCACACCGCGCGAACGAGCGGTTTGGTCGCAACATATTATCTCCATTTATCGTAGTTGGGAAATGAAATGGCCAAAACTTTTCTCTAAAAGTTTTCAACATTACAAATGATTTCTAAATTCTTTTCTAATTTTTTGGCACTGTTAGACTCGTACGTTTAGCACATAAAAAATTGTTCATTATAGAAAGTATAAAATACAAAAAATATGACGAAAACACTGTCCGCCATAGTGTGTATGGCGGACAGTGTTTTCGACGCCATTTAAAAAATAAATTTCAATCAACATTTTTATGGGTTTCTACTGTTTGAAATATTAAAATATTAGTTTTTTTATGAAGAAAAAAGTAGGTCAAGTAGCCTTAAGCCAGGGGTTCCCAAACTGTGCGCCGCGGTGCCCTGGTGCGCCGTGGAAAGGCAAGAGGGGAGCCGTGAGTCGACCCTCCATCATTATCCATAACCACAAATATTATAAAATAAAATTATGATATGAATTATTATAAAAATCAGGCAGATGATTAAATATTTGTTTATTATGATTTACTTGCTTACTATAATTATTATAAAGGTGTTTATTTATGTACATTTCTGTATTGGCTAGGTAGAGTAGGGCGCCGTGACAAAATATTGAATTGTAAGTGCGCTGCAGGCTGATAAAGATTGGGAACCCCTGCCTTAAGCAATAGCAATCTGCCGTTATAGCTAAATAAATTACCGCACTCCAGCTCAGAGGAATAAAAAATAATGCGGGGGTAAAGGCGAGGTATTTTCCGACAGTCAAAATCAACTTCTCAGCCCCATTCCTCTTCTTCCTTATCATTCATCAGTATCATTCATTATTCTAACACAAAACTTTGCTTACCCAATACAAGTCTCGACGCTGTTTTCATTCTTCTTGGCGATATCACAGGATATGTGGTGGAAGGTGAACAGCAGGTGGTGGAAAGTAGTAATGGTGGTGGGCAGGCGGATCTTAACCTCGTCGCTCCAGCTGGGACTGGCGTTGTGGTGGAGAACCGAGCAGCGGTATTGGGACGTCATGCCGTAGCGACCGTATATCGCCTGTAGAAGGTTCCAGAATTAAATAATTAGATCTAAATCATGGAATGAAATTAAATTGAATAAACCAGCACATGGAAATAATTACGTAGATTTTCACCTTTATATACAGATGGTATATTTTAATACAAGTTCTACTTAAAAGGAGAAACCACCACCTTGCAAATGTGTAAATTTAATTAAAATAAAGATTTTTGATTTTGATTTTTGATATTGATATATTAGTAAAATACTAGCCTGTCTTTGTCTAACAAGGTAATTTTCTAAGTTGTCAGAAATTTACAAAAGGCTAATGTCATAAACGCGTATTAGTAACTCCACAATAATTCTCAATTCCTCAGTGAATAAAGGTAACAACGGGCACACGTATACGCAAGGTGCGGCAGCTTAAATTGCTTAGAGATTTCTAACTATAGTCTATACTAGTTTGTATTATAGTGAAAACTGAAAAGCAAGTTCTTCACACACCTGTAAAGAGTTCCCTTCGCCCGTATCATTCTCTTTTAGTTCGACCGTGCACGCAATGTTGCGCGCTCTAGCGAACATCTTCTGCGACTCGAAGTTGAGCGACAGCGGGCGTACGTACAGATGGTGAACGAATGCAGCGTGGGGCTGTTCCGTGTCTACGGATAGATTGGCCAGTTCTAGTGATAGTGGCGCCATCGGTGGTAGCGGAAACGGCTTGAGCGCGGCGTATGAGGGGGTCATACAATCTGCAATTAAATATTGAGTAAGCTTTTGATACTAAGGGCCTGTTTCACCACTTCCTGATTAATGCCGGATAGGCTATCCGCAACTTTTTTTGACAGATGGAGTATGGAGCATCTGTCAGATAAGTTGTGGATAGCATATCCGGCACTTATCGGGAAGTGGTGAAACAGGCCCTAAATAGTAAAATAATAACTCTAAATATACACCGTTTGTATTTGGAGTTATACATAGAAATAAATACTGCTTTTGCCTGATACATGATTAAGGGCTGTTACACATCAGTTCGGATCTATTAATTAAGCATTAAATTGTTAAAGATATAAAAAAATGCCTACTTTGTATTTGTTCATTGCTCTGTTGTATCTGTATGCTCAGCCACCCCGGTATTGCAGTGAGTTTGGCGAGTTTCTCTGGTTTCCTGTAGTCCGACAGTATTTTCAGTAGATCATCATCGGACATCTTGTTCGGTTCTTGCCTGTATATGGCTGGGAATTCTGGCGCCGTGTCTAAGTCATTGCTGTATAATCTGTAGAAGAAAAAAAGAATCATATTACTATATCATATTCTAGGTGTTGCCGCCGACTTCGTTCGCGTGGAAATTTATAAAGAATCGGGCAGTAAATGTAATTTTTAGACAACTCAAAATATTAGACTCAAAAAACAGCTCAGCATTTTAAACATGAAGAGGTTAACTCTTTGATGACATACAAACATACTTTCTATGCTATAAATGTAACAAAGAAGGTTATACACTTACCTAAACAGTGGTTTTGCCGCCCAAGCGAAGGGCATCCTATAATTGCCAATTCTGTTGGCATACGCTTGAACGGTTTTGTGCACTTTCAGTCCCAATCGAGGGTCTTTGGTTGCCTTCAAATAGGGCTCCAGTACATGACTCACATGCCCTTGAAGTATTTTATCTATTTTCACTACTAAAAATAAATCCGGGTGTGGATTGTTCACTGATAACACCACCTGCAACCATAGCAAAAAAATGTTAATTAGCACAAAAATATTTTTTCTCTTACTAATAAAGATCATCAATATTCCATTATGTATATACAAACAACAAGGTTCTTGTTTTTGTGTTGATTTATATTATTCATTAGATGACGCCCGCAACTGCGTTGCGCTAAAATTCGTATATCACGCGGGAACCGTAGATTTTTCCGCGATAAAAAGTATGCTACGTTTTTTCCCGGGACTCAAATCTCCATACCAAATACCAGAAAAATCGGTTTAGCGGTTAGGACGTGAAGAGGTAACAAACAGACATATAGACACACTTTTGCATTTATAATATTGGTATGGAATAAGGGTTATTTTAAAGTCATTGTTGTGGAATTTCTTAATATCACATTTTAAATCTAAAGCCTAGTTTCAGTAGACTTTAAAAAAGCTAGCGCGATTACTCAGCGAGTTTTAAACACATGAAGGTCATTTCAAACATAGTGTACTGCGTTTACTACAGACGCTTTGTTTTGTTTAACTCGCACACACTACATCTAAACGTTGAACAGTAGACAGGAACTAAATGTTCCATTTATCTCGGCGAGCTAACTGGCATCCATAAACAAATGAATAGGTATGCTAATACATTACGCAAATTGGTATGTGTTACTTTGTGTTTCCAAAATAGTGTTTCCCATGACATTGAGACTAGACAAAACGTGTCTGTTTACTAGACGTAGCGCCATATAGGTTATCTAGATTGAGATGTTTATCAGGTTATTTGAGTAAGTAGGTTTATTTTTTGTATGGGTGAGGCCGCCAATTTTTGCTGATATGGCCCGGGAGCCAGGTAAATTTTTGGTCAATGATTTCCATCTCTCATTTGAAAATTCATCAGAGTATAGTTTATGTTGTATTTTGAAAGAAAAACATAGTCAGCTGACCATAACACGATGGATTATACGTCAGCTGGCTCCTTGAACATGAAAAAAAAAAAATTTTTTTTCAATGATTTCCTCTCAGCTAAAAATTTACCTGGTGATCCTTTATATGCTACTATGAATGAAAATTAATATCAGCTTGCTGTATCTCAGTGGAAAGTTTGTCAGCTGGTTCCTTGAAAGTTGTAACGCAACAGCATCTATGACCTACTGAAACTTCTCAGCTGACGACTTTTCCCTTGACTTACAGCAAGCTGATTTTTTTTTTGTTTACTAGAGTATTTTAAGGCCATCCCCCCAGCAAACGACCTTGACCATACATTTGCCGCGTCGCCGAAATCGCACCGAAACCCTATTTTTTTTACTTATCTTAGTTTAAAATTGACCTAAAAAAATAAAACGTGGAATATGTAGTATTACAAATAAATGCAAACGAGGGGCTGGACACGCCTCCATCCGATGACGTCACACATCACACACAATAATGTAATTGCGGTAGTCGCAAATAAAGTACCCATTGACGCAATGATAGATAGTGGCTCTGATATTTCGCTAATTTCAAACACCGTCGTAGGTTATTTAAACTGCAACAAAAAACTTACCAATAGAATAATGCGTGGTATAGGCAGCCAGGAAATAGAGTCCACGAGTTACGTTACGGTGGTTGTCGAGTTTCCAGAAATATCACTGGAAATACATATGTTCGTTGTTCCTTCGGATTGTATAAGCGCGCCTTTGTTAATCGGTACTGATGTCCTTAACCGCGAAGGAGTAACGTACATACGGACCAGTGATACACAAAGACTCACAAGGACCGATACCTCACCAGATATTGTCTGTAATTTGAGAAGTGTCGATACAGATAGCTTAGTAGATACATGTTTGACCGGGGAGGATAAGCAACAATTGCTTTCACTTCTAAGGGGATTCAATAAGTCGTTCGTTACGGGTACTGCGACTTCAACGGTTAAAACTGGAAGCATGGAAATAAAGCTTAACAGTAATGTACCGGTGCACTACCGACCTTATAAGCTATCTGCCGACGAGAAAATGCGCGTTCGTGACATATGTGCTGATCTTTTGAGTAAGGGAATCACCCGTGAGTCGCAATCTGAATACGCAAGTCCTATCATACTCGTCAAAAAGAAGGACGGGTCTGATAGGATGTGCATTGATTATCGGGCGTTAAACGCAATCACTGTAAAAGAGAGATTTCCTCTACCATTAATCGATGACCACATCGATAAGTTAGGCACTAGTAAACACTTTACAAGCCTTGATATGGCCACGGGCTTTCACCAAAAACCTCTAAAAGATGATGAATCCATAAGCAGACTTTACGTTTGTGACTCCAGAAGCTCAATACGAGTATTTAAAAATGCCATATGGACTCACAAACGCTCCCGTGGTCTATCAACGGATAATTTCTAGGACCCTTAAACATTTAATAGATACTGGGAAAGTCCTAACGTACATCGACGATGTGCTGATAATGTCAGACACTATTAAAGAAGGGCTTGCAATCTTGCGGCAGGTGCTTGATACCCTTACCAAGGCAGGTTTTTCCATAAATTTAAAGAAATGCTCATTCTTAAAAACAGAAGTAGAGTACTTGGGTAGGTTAATAAGCCAGGGTCAGGTACGACCGAGCCCAAAAAAAGTAGAAGCGTTAATCAAGTCCCCAAAGCCTAGTAGTGTCAAACAGGTGCGGCAATTTTTGGGTCTTGCAGGATACTTTAGGCGTTATATAGCCAACTATGCCATAAGAACCGCGTGCATTGCAAAGTTAACAAAAAAAGGTCAACCATTTATTTGGGGTGAAGAACAAGACTTAGCCCATAAGTACATTGTTGACTGTTTAACACAAGAGCCCGTGCTAGCAATATTTGACCCAAAATTGCCCACCGAACTGCATACAGACGCCAGCGCTATTGGCTTTGGTGGTATTCTTTTTCAAGAACATGACGGTAAGCGTAAAAGGGTAGTTGGGTATTTCAGCGACACATGGCGCAGAGTCTCGCTATCACAGCTACGAACTTGAAACGCTGGCAATAGTGAAGGCTCTGCAGCATTTTCGTCATTACTTAATCGGAATAGACTTCAAGATAATTACTGATTGCAATTCAATTAAAATGACTGAGCGAAAAATAGATTTTGTACCCCGTGTAGCTAGGTGGTGGGTCTATTTTCAGGATTTTAATTGGGCTCAGATCGCACAAACAGCAGATTCTGAAACCCAGGACTTAATAGATAATTTGCGAGACGGCCAGCTAGATTCATCCCGTTACTTGGTCAAAAATAACATTCTGTACTATAAGTATAGCTCACCTGGCGAAGACTCTCGCCACCTTTGTTTCATTCCCAAGGGCTACAGATTAAGCCTGTTACGGGTATTCCATGATGACCATGACCATGTAGGGATTGATAAAACAACTGATCTAATTCTTCGTCATTTCTGGTTCCCAGGATTGAGGCAATTCGTTAGAAAATACATCACCAATTGTATAGTGTGTCTCTCACATAAAAAAGTTCCCCGATCTAGTCATCAGCCAATCCAATCATGGACTAAACCTGAATCCCCCTTTTCTAGTGTTCACCTTGACGTGCTGGGTCCCTTAGTTGAATCTAATGGCTTTAAGTATATCCTGATCCTTGTAGATTCTTTCTCAAAATACTGCCTTTTATACGCACTTTATAGGCAGGATACTGATGAACTAAAAAGGGTGTTTACGAATGCCATATCCCTATTTGGAACTCCATCTTTGATTATATCTGATCAGGGTAGGATGTTTGAAAGTGCAGGATTTCAAAATTGGGTAACTGAAATGGGGTGTGCTACTCATCTCATAACACCAGGGATGCACCGCGAGAATGGGCAGGTAGAGCGGTATTGTCGGACGCTATTAAATATGCTCCGAATTGAAGTAAATGTTAAGGGTAATAAATGGTCTAATATTTTGTGGAAAATTCAATTAACACTTAACATCACTAAGCAGTCCACTACTCGAATTTCGCCGTTACTTCTTTTAACGGGCATAGAAGGCGCTACTCCAGTACTCCGGTCACTTGTAAGAGATATGGCTTTAGAAGACAGTCATGCAAATCGTGAGGCAATAACTACGCTCCGTAGACAGCGAGCTTCTGAATTGCTTAAAGCTAACCAGCGACAGCAAGACCGTCGTATAAATCAACGTCGTAAAGAACCTCGATACTATGCTGTTGGAGACTTCGTGTTTGTTGGCGAGACCTCCCAGGCTTCTGGCAAGCTTGACTCGGGCATGAGGGGTCCATACAGGATTGTTCGTGACCTTCCCTATGATCGTTACGAATTGGAGCTTATGACAGGTTCCTATGGAAAACGAACACAGGCAGCCGCTGAACATATGGTTCGATGGCGTGGCGAATGGACACCTGATGCCTGTGCAACCTTCTTTGAGAGTGTTGGTAAGTTGACGTCAACTCAAAAGTTTGTTTCGGCCGGTTATGTTTTGTTTAGCGAGCTCGCTGAGGGGTGTTTACCCTTAGACTTACATGTGGTATGTGACGAGGTGATCGTTCGATCACTCTTATTGTGGCAAGCGACTGTGATGCTTCGTGCCACGGGCATAATGAATGCATTTGCAGACCTAATGCTTTCATAATGCGATTAGGGGCCATATTACGCGAATGGGATGCCTATGTTATGGTCAAGACAATCGTGGCAAGCGACTGTGATGCTTCGTGCCACGGGGCATAGCTTTAGCATTTAAAACCATAATGCTTTTGTTATGCGACACGACGATAAGGATCCGGAGCTTTTCGTTCGTGTTTCGTTATAAGAAAAATTCAAATTTAGAATCATTTAAAATCATTTCGACACCTAGCTGTTTAACAAGCAATTGAGTGAGGGCAGTTTCAATTGCGATGGTTTGAGTGCACGCAAGCAGTCGTATTCGGAATCGTCTTCTCCCAAAAGTCAAACTGAAAGTCGCTCTTCGACTGTTTTTCTTAACGGATATTCATTTTTCAGATGATGAAGTATCTGACGATCATCTGGGCATGTCGGCGAACCAAACAATCAAGGATACTGCTGCCTAAGCGGTCAAAGATACTGCTATCCAAGCGGTCGAGGATATCGCTGGCCAAGCGGTCGAAGATAATGCTGACCAAGCGGACGAGGACGCCGCTGACCGGTCAGGAGAGGCCGTATTACAAATAAATGCAAACGAGGGGCTGGACACGCCTCCATCCGATGACGTCACGCCGAGCGACTTGTTTTCGAGTGACCGTTGAGGAGAGGGAGCCCTGACGACGCCTGGCGAGGCCCTTCACTTTTCTTGCGACTTTCGAACGTGGACGCTTTAGAGTTTAGAACTATTAGTGTTAGATTTTGAAGTTGTTTGTTCTTATTTTGTTTAAAGTTTATTGTAAAGTGTTGATTAAGTACAGTTTTGCATAATGTTTTTGTGTTTTAATATTAACTTCTAAGTTTTTCGTAATTTTAAAAATATATTTCTAATGTAGTTTATGATATTGTCGATCCATTGGCGTGTGTTTCAAATAACAGTAATTTATAAATACTAAGGAGACGCTGGATGTATGCTTGAATTTTAATGAATCGGTTCTACTTTGGAAGCTGATATCATTAGTATAATAAACAAAAATATAAAATTTAAAACGTGGAAAGGAATGTTGATATGCTGAAGATTATTGCAGTATTTTTATTATAGCTTTGTAGCTTTCAAATTATGAGTTTATAAGCCCCTAAATACGGTAAATTACGGAATCTCCGTAGGGAATGCCCTCATAAATACTCTGATTAATTTTCATCCGTGAGGAAATAACATTTCTTATGTTATTTGGCGGTATGTTTAATTTGAGAGTTTTGATAACAAATATAAAGTTTAATATTGGAGAAAATGCTGGTATGAGTAAATTAATTAAGTATTGAATAATTTATTGTGCACTATTTTTTTCAATTAATAAACTTTTATTTCAATTAATTTATTAAAGAAGTAATAAAAATTAATTATTTTAAATCTCTTTTGGGCGACACAAGCCAAAAAGAGTATATACTTAATTACAATAAATTATTCAATACTTAATTTACTCATACCAACATTTTCTCCAATATTAAACTTTATACAGACTGTAACAAAAACAAGTGATAATACTTTAGGGTGTGTACGTGTACCTTGTAGAGAGTTCACTGTGAAAGTAGCAGCGCTTAAAGACCAATTTTTTTTTTCACTTTTGTACGGGGAAACTCGTGACGCTCGGGCCCTTGCCCATGCAAAAGTGAAAAAAATATTCTTTCAGAGCTGCTACTTTCACAATGAACTACTACAAGAAACACGTACACACCCTAAAGTATTATCACTTATTTTTGTTACATACTGTATTTGTTATCAAATCTCTCAATTTAAACATACCGCCAAATAACATAAGAAATGTTGTTTCCTCCCGGATGAAAATTTATCAGAGAATTGTTAAAATACTGATAGTAAATATTGATAAAAAAATCAGCTAGCTGTAAGTCAAGGGAAAAGTCGTCAGCTGATAAGTTTCAGTAGGTCATAGATGCTATGCGTTGTATACAACTTTCAAGGAACCAGCTGACAAACTTTCCACTGAGATACAGCAAGCTGACATTAATTTTCATTCATAGTAGCATATAAACGATCACCAGGTAAATTTTTAGCTGAGAGGAAATCATTGAAAAAAAATATATTTTTTTCATGTTTACTGTCACTGGCCCCAGGTCTAATATGACGCAGAAAAATTTTGCGAGAGAAAGAAAATCTACGCTGCTTGTGACGTTGGATCACCTAAATTGTAGGGAATTTATTTCTCTACGCATTTCTCATAGCGTTGAGAAATATGCCGTTGGAGCACCAAAATGATAGCGTAGACAAAATCACACTTATCTCTGTAAATAATACACAATGCGGTTTGTATTTATATTCCGTGGTATTATAGCCCCAAACACGGCCCTTTTGACTACTCACATGATGCATTGATCGTTTTATGTGAAACAGTGATACTTACATTTGTGTCACAAAAAAACTTCCTTTGAAAAAACTGTGTACACAGCCCGACTGAGGTTCAAATGTGAACTGTCAAGAAATGGCGAATATTACGAGATTTTCCATAGAATACGTAAAAACTCAGCGTTGCCACTTCCCGATTTTACCTTCCCTAACACCCAACGATAACAATAAATCGGTATTATTGATGACAAATCTGTCATACTTACTGTTACAGCGACAGTTAAAGTGCACCTCTTCCACGGCGGATTGTATATTTTAAGGTATTTTCTTACCTTTTTTATGTTTAATTGTAAATATGTTTTTAGACTATTATTGGAACTCAAATAATTCTAATGCATGCTTGCGCACTTTGTTTTCTCCATTAGAATCAGTTTTCGAGCATAAGATAAACACAATACTTTTTAAAATACAAAGGGCGGAGAAAAATAATTGCAAAATCAGCAGAAATTGGCGGCCTCGCCCGTATATTAGTGTAGGTAGGTAAGCCAATAGAATCATTAATAAACACTTATAGTCCCTTTTTAGGGTTCCGTAACCAAAGGGTAAAAACGGGTTACGGGACCCTATTACTAAGACTTCGATGTCTGTCCGTCTGTCTGTCTGTGTGTCTCCAGGCTGTAACTCAAGAACCGCTATAGCTAGACTTCTGAAATTTTCACAGTTTGTGTATATCTGTTGCCGCTATAACAACAAATACTAAAAACAAAATAAATTGAATATTTAAGGGGGGGGGGGGGGGAGGGCATACAACAAACGTGATTTTAGTGTATTATCTACCATACCATTGACATATAGTATTGTTTGAGTGACATTGAGTGTTACTTGTCTAAATTATATTACCAAGTTCAGACTATAATATAGTCTGCTGCAAATAGAGCTAGATTCATTTGCCGCTTTGCCTCCCAATTGCCATAAAAATTACCTGTCGCTTCGACCTGAACCACTCCTCGGGTATCTGTTTGACGTCGACCTTGACGTCGTAGCTGAAGTTTTCAACCAGCGTTTTGGTGCACTCCGCCTCTTTGACTAGATCCCGTACTGCCGGATGGTTGAGGTCAAAGTGGAAGTCCTCGGTCAGCTTCCTCCCTAGCCGCGCATCGTAAAGAGCCAGCCTCGTGTAGTAGGGTTCCACTTGGCACAGCAGCTCTTTATCGCCGTCTATAGGTGCTTGTAGCCTAAACTTCAAGCTGTCGCACTTGATCAAGTATCTTTGGCCGAAGTGTTCCCTGAAAAAAAGAAAAGTATATTTAGTTTTCTCGCACTTTTTAATTGTTTATTCTTGTTAGAAGTTTTTTTTAGTCTATAATGAAATAATACTTGGAAAATGTGATTCTGGTTTCTTGGAAGTTCAAGAATCTCTGCAATAAGCATTATACGATATCCTTACATTTATGTTTTTATTCAAAGAGAAGTTTTTTTTTTATTTCTTTCTAATTTGGAGATACTAAATAATGTTACTACATATGCTCATATCAAGGCTACTTTTTGTTCACATTTAGTTTTTCACCAAACCACATGTTGTTACTAATAATATCTGCAAATACCTAATTACATTTAGTTGCATGATGAATAACAAAACTTATAAATGTCCGGAAATGGTTTTTTAATGAATGCATTCAGGATGAAGATACATATTTATTAAGTAAACGTTGATTTTTTTATTACAAAAATTACTGTGATGTTATTTCATTCAATAAAGCAGGATCTCATTAGGCAGAAACTGCGACGAAAAATGTATGTGTCTAGACTCGAGCTTAACCCCAGAGAGTACGTTCAATAAAGGCCGTGACCTCAAAAGCTAGACTTTTTGGACGCCTTAGTTAGAACGGGGCAAAGAAATTAATTTAAGCGTAGCGCAATAAACGAACGTGTATAGAATACTAATCGAGGTCTTTAGCAAAGCACCAGCGATGACAGAGCTTAATGTCAGATGGACAAAACTTGATTTTGTGCACTTACATATTATTCGCATTATGTAATAGGCAATAGCCTCAACTCTCTGGTCAAATAACCCGTACCCAAACATGTTTTATTTACACACGGAAAGTCAGGTATAGTATAATCAGTATGTTGGAATACCATTAATAAAGGTCCGGACTCGTTTCGAACCGCACGAGTCAGATCTTGTACCATGAAACTGTTTTGAGACTCAAGTAATCGGACCGCGTCCTACTCTAACAAACGTGAAATGGCGTTGTTAGAGCAGGACGCGGCATTCTCGTCCTATTGTTTGAGTCTCAAAACAGTTTCGTAGTAGGCCTACTGGTCCGCCTGCTATCAGTCCGAATGAATAGATCAACCATCCCGTATAATACCTATAATCTTTATAGTCGTTTCCTTACCTACTGTAAGTTATGTTAAATTATTTTATAAATAATTCGAGTTGCTGATCGTATCTACTCCTAATTATATTCTTTCTATTCTTATTAATTTGCTTAGATAACTATCGATATCTCCATGTGAACTACAAGGCTTCCTCATTACATTGCAATAGTAAACAATACTTTTCTGGCACACTGTTTACAAAGTAGATGATGTAATGTATTATGTAGAACATCAAACTGACATGAGAACTCATAAATCATATTTTTTGTACACATTTGATAAGAACTCGGCATATTTATGATTGTAACATACATATCCCTCATATTATGCATTTTTACTTTATAAAACTTTTACGTACCATCGAAGAATTAAATCCATAAGCGGTTTACGGATCTACGTCATTTAGTCGAATTATATCAACTCAATGTTAGGGTCTACACAGACGGACTGCATTTCAACTGCAATCCAACTGCAAATTGCAGTTCAAGTGCAGTTTGAATGCAGTTGACACGACTGCAATAGAACTGCAAACCAAACGCGCAGTCGGATTGCAGTTCTGTTGCAGTCGGCGTGCAGTCGTGTGAACTGTTTGGTTTGCTGTTCTATTGCAGTCGTATTGCAGTCATGTCAATTGCATTCAAACTGCACTTGAACTGCAATTTGCAGTTGAGTTGCAGTTGAAATGCAGTCCGTCTGTCTAGACCCTTAGGGCCGGGACACAAAAACACGGCACGGCGTCGCACGGCGCCGTACGGCATCGTAGAAACTCACGTAGAAATTCAAGATGAGGCGACGTCATGAATAAACTTCGATAGAATATTCAAATGAACATTTGAATAGTGCCGATAATGAGTTGTTGATAACAGTACGTTCTAATGAACTTTATATTCAGGGAGTTCCCATTTGTAACATTGTCGGTAATTACTAATTAGCTTTCGACCGCGCGGGCGCAACGATACGATGAGTAGCGCGATAACAAAAAATAATTCTCGTAATTGCTTGTTTACGGACACAAACTGAAAAGTATACAAACTATAGATACCTAAATGTGAAAAGTATAGAGAGAATCAAAAATATGAAAAGTATACAAATTTTGTACAGAAAACCTTGCACATCAAATATCAATATATGCAAAAACGTTACAAAACCTCTCAGCTAACATTTAGTTTTATAGACTCTTGCCTAATCGATAAATATAAAATACGGCGAATTTATGAATCCCATGCAACGTTGTAAATGTTAAAAGGTATGAGATTAGGAATAGAAATTGTCTGTTTACAAAAATTTGGCAAATATGAATGAATAGTATTAGATAATTACAGAGTAATGTACGAATATGACCGAAAGTTGTATATAAGTATGCAATTCAACATCTATTGGAGAATATATCATTATATATTTACATTATTTGAGGTTAGGAGTATAATATATCATACGATTACGTAAAGCACGATATCACCGCACTTGCGTACGGCGTGTGCGCATGGGACGCTCACAGGCGTCCGCAACCTTTCGCAACAAATATACGTGTCGCTACATCGTATAGTCCGGTCGCCAAGCAGATATAAATTTGACCCATTGGTTGTTATTAATCTTTTTTATTCACGCATGAGAATTGAGTATACGTAATGCGAGAGTAAGATATACTCGCGATTGGAGCGCGCTAGAAGACAAATAAAAATACAATAGGTCAATGGACGATTTCTGCATGCTCCAGTACAGGACTTCAACCAGTGTTATATCCATAGGTATTATCAGAGAAGTTAATTCCTATGCAGATGGCGGACCTAAGTAATTTGGTCGCGTTACGTCAAACCCAGCCGACCGATCACAGCTAACATTGAATTGACATAAGCCGACCACATGACTTAGATCCACCATCTGCATAGGAATCAACTTCCCTGATAGTACTAATATTATTATAAATGCTAAGGTGTGTCTGTCTGTCTGTTACCTCTTCACGCCCAAACAGTTGAACCGATTTTGCAGAAATTTCGCATGATACCTTGAGTCCCGGGAAAGAACATAGGATACTTTTTATCCCGGAAAAATGTACGTTTCCCGCCCGATAAAGTAATTTGGCGCAACGGAGAACCCGTTGCGGCATCGTCTAGTAAGTGATTAGTTAATCGCCACAGCAAGGCTGTCACAATCACTATGATACATACTTGAAGGGTTCCAACTGCGGTTCCGGTGTGGATTCCCTCCGGAGCGGCAAGGTGAAAATGTTGGTGCGGCAGTCGGCGCGCGCGGCGGCTATAGACATGTCCGTCTCGCGGGAGTACCGCATCAGGAGCGGGTTCATGCTGTGCTCGAGCCCCTTGAGGGTGCCGTACGTGGCGGGAGGGGGCTCCGCCGTCAGTGACATATCCGCGTCTGCATAGATAAATATTATTTAAAAACTTTCGACTATATAGCAATATCACAATATTTAGCATAATATTTTACATGGGACATCATTTATAATCTTTTAACACCTCAATTATCAGATTCAGTAGTTTAGGAGCTAGCTTATAACTCATAATATACACACATAATATAATATGTAATATGTATCTAACATAATGTCGTTATCATTACCCTTCATGGCTTAGCTAAAGTCGGATAAAATATAGATTAGTTTCTCACTTTTACTCACTAGGTTTCACACCTGATCGCTTGTTTGTAGAAACCTGTGACAGTTAGAAACTCTAGAAAAGTGACAAAGTTTCGAGGAATAAATACAACGTTTTGCGGTTGAAAAGTCAAGTGACCATAAAATTGATCTTCTATCATGGTTCACTGGATCTAGAGACTAGATTATATAAAACAATCTTGATTTGTCACAATTATTATCATTTGCATTTTGCAAGATTTTCATATAAAATTATATATACTTGAGCTACATAATTAATATAAATAGGTCATAAGTTACATACAGAATCTAGTAATTACTTTTTAAGAATAAGTCTAGCCTAGACTTATTTGGCTTGTCTGTCTAGAGTATAGATTCTAGATTCTAGGGCTAGACACGGTACACTAAATGGGTTGCCTACAAAAAGCGATTCAATTTCTATAGCCTATCTGCATAATTATGCAGAAAATTGCATCGCGTGCATCAGATGCATTGTCATTTTGTATGCTGCGGATATGTGGAGAGAATTCAGCACAAACGCACATCCAGACACGGTAATTAATGTACAAAACGATATTCACGTTTTGTTATAGCGCTGAGGTCGCGCTCAGTTTAAAAAGTCATTTCATACCGAGCGAAAATCGTTACAATAATAGTATTCCACTAATACATAACAGCTTTGATCGTCAGCCAGTTCATAATGGGTGGAATAAAAATTGAGAGCATCTCAAAGTTGTCGTTGGGAATCGTATTGAATTGACATTAAAAAGATCCCAATTCGCACCCAATAAAGGTTCATATCTAGATTATACACGTTTAGGTTCGGTAGGTGTTATTTTAGTTTTAGTATATAACAACAGATGGCGTTTTTAAAGTAAAATGTACATAATTCTTCTTCACAAATATTGACTATCGAATTAATTACTTAAAATTGCTATGTGAGATCATTTTATGGTTAACTAGCTGTTGCCCGCGACTTCGTCCGCGTGGACTTCAGTTTATAGCAAATTTCAACAAAATTGTTGTCAAATTTAGAAGCTTTTTAAAACCCTGGTACCTCTTAAATCAAAATACCCAAAAACAGCTGTGCAGTGTGCAAATATTTTTTCTTTTTTTAAAAAATTAAACTTTATTTTAAATACCAAATTTAAAGTTTATTTAGCCCCCCATTACACAACTTTAGCTTTACCCATTAACTATTTATCATTGGTAGGTTTAAGGTTACGTTACTGCATAGCTGATAAAGTACTGAGTAGTGAGTTATATAATAACGTGTATAACAATCGAAATAATCGAATAACCGGACTCGATATGGTATCACCTCTTATAGAAAGACTTATATGAGCAAGCGATAGCACGATGTAGGCGACTCTTAGCGCCATCTGTTATAAATTTTTGGAACTAACTTATTTTTAACAAATTTACGCATTTTCACCCCCTTACAACCCCTTTTTTTCAGTTAAAAAGTAGCCTATGTCCTTTCTCAGGCCTTAGACTATCTGTGTACAAAATTTCATTACAATCGGTTCAGTAGTTTTGGCGTGAAAGACAGACAGAGATACTTTCGCATTTATAATATTAGTAAAGATTCAAACGAAAATCGCCGTCAGCTGAATGTTTGCAGGTGGAAATGTCGTCTACGCGACGCCCTAGGATACATTGAGCGCGAAGTAAGGCTATATTGGTCATAACTTATATCGCTGGCTGACGGTTTTTCCACCGTCGTATTAGCGACTGACGGTTTTCTTTATTATTTACAAAGTAGAAACATTCACCTGTATAAATTTTGTACGGTATAAAATGACTTTATATTCAAAAAATTTTTACATGTTCAGTAACGCGACTGACGTTGAATCCCCCGTCTGCAATACGGCTGACGGTGATTTTTTAGTTAAACATGACCTCAATAATCATCCATCAAAGTTTCATTCGGTATAAAATCACTTTTCGCAACTATTTTTTTTACAACTTTGAAATACTCTCAGTTAACATTCCACCACGGGTGCGGCGACTGACGCTGATTATACTGATTGATAAATATTAAGCTACCGCTGGACAAAAATTCGGTCGGTATGAAATGACTTACAAAACGCTAGCACTAGCTCCCCTACTATTAGAAGCATTTCATTCTAAACTTCCACGATATTGTTCTCACGAATATTGATATTATTGTACTCACGAGCATCGTTAGTAAATTGGCAGTTAGTATAGACGATCTAATTGTAAACAAATATCTCTTGATTGTTTAATATGTAAGCACTCATAAAGTCGAATATATTATAATACGAAAGTCGGTTACAAGAGTTATCATCACAATATCTTGTCTTCTTATATATAAAATTCTCGTGTTACAATGTTAGTCAGCGAACTCCTCCGAAACGGCTTTACTGATTTTTACCAAATTTTATATGCATATTTAGTAGGTATGAGAATCGGCTACTGGGTACTTTATATATTGATAAGTGCATTTGTTGAATAAATAATAGTAAATTATTACAACCTGAGACTGACGACGACCATTGTTTGTGCGGCGGGATAGCGATCGACGTTGCAATGGCGACATACTTATTTAGTCACTTCAATAAAATTATATGGGCGAAATACTTTATATTATGGCAAAGCAACGTTTGCCGGGATAGCTAGTCTTATATATGAAATTCTCGTGTCACAATGTTAGGCCGCGTACTCCTCCGAAACGGCTTTACTGATTTTAACCAAATTTTATATGCGTATTCAGTGGGTCTGAGAATCGGCTACTGGGTACTTATTATATTGATAAGTGCATTTGTTGAATAAGTAATAGTAAATTATTACAACTCGAGACTGATGACGACCATTGTTTACGCGACGCGGGTCACGGGATAGCGATGGACGTTGCCATGGTGACATACTTATTTAGTCACTTCAATAAAATAATAATTACAGCTAGTATTTTATAAAATTTTAAGCGATTATGGTAACTTTAATTAAAGCTTAAAAATGTCTGTAGTATGTCTGCACGAAACACTTTTGTAATAATTCATCTTGACAATAAACACTCTTTATAGTCCAATTAGTATAGTAAGTTCACCTCGGAATTCGAGATACCCAGCTGTAAGTCTGTAAACATTTGTATATTGGCACCCTAAATGTTGTCTCAAAACCTACATATGGTAGGGTGTGCGCAGCTATTAAATTTCAAGGTCAAAAGGTCACAAAAATCGGTTTCTGCACTTTTTTTTTGTAAATATTTCATTTCCTATGGGTTTTTTGCTATTTGTATTAGAACCATGATGTAGTATACAAAATTCTCTACAGCTTCTGTTCAAAAAAAATTTTTATACGGTGAACCGTTTCCGATACACAGGGCGGAGAGCGCGCGGTTAAAGTATCACTTCAGGTTAACTGGTGCCTCCGGTCGAAAACTCGCCATAATCAATGTGTCGCGATACCAGTGTCCGATCCTTTAATGTCGTAATGTATGGCATATTTCCTCAATAAATTGGCTCTCAAATTTTTTCTCTCTCTCACGGTCGTAAAATGGCAGCCATTTTAGATTTTCTCGGGCTTTCACACTAATCTGACCAATACTTCTCATGTAAATATCCTATAAATATAAAAAAGGTCTTATTTATTAGCTAAGCTTATGGACTACACTTACACAGGCAATATGTTATGAATTTCGAAAATTAAACATAGAAAAACCAAAATTTAAGGAAAAAATGTTGTGTATTTTTTAATTAATGGCTTTTTGTGAAAAATATAGCGCATTAAACTGTTTTTTATTTTTATTTTAAAAAGATAGAGGAGGTTTTCATCTTAAAAAAAATTCTCTGCTTCTATGCTCTAAGTCAGATAGTTAAGAAGTTATAACGATTTTATTAAGAAGTTTTGGTCAGATTTGTATGAGAGCCAGAGAAAAACATTTTTTGAAAAGGTAGAGAAAAAAATTTTTTGAGAGCCAATTTGTCAATAACATATGCTATACACCATAACATTAAAGGATCGGACATGGTTATAGGGCATGATTTGGAACCGAAGCCCGGGAAAAACTAAAATGGCTGCCATTTTACAATCGTGAGAGAGAGAAAAAATTTGAGAGCCAATTTATTGAGGAAATATGCCATACATCACGACATTAAAGGATCGGACACTGGTGTCGCGACGCATTGAATATGGCGCGTTTTCGACCGGAGGCACCGGTTAACCTGAAGTGATACTGTGACCGCGCGCTCTCCGCCCTCTTTATCGGAAACGGTTCACCGTATAAATTTTTTTGTGAACAGAAGTTGTAGAGAATTTAGTATTCTACATCATGGTAATAAATACAAATACCAAAAAACCCATAAGAAATGAAATATTTACAAAAAAAGTGCAAAAACCGATTTTTGTGACCTTTTAACCTTGAAATTTAATAGTTGCGCACACCCTACCATATGAAGGTTTTCAGACAACATTTAGGGTGCCAATATACAAATATTTACAGACTTACAGCTGGGTATCTCGAATTCCGAGGTTCCTACCTAATTTAAGCCTAATTTGACTGGACCATTAATGATACACAATTTTCATATACCATTATGCTTCAATAAAAGATTCAATGAATAACTTGGCCACAATGTTGGAACCATTTTGAGAACACACAGGCGCAATCCCATTCGGTTTGTATGAAAGAAATTGTTTCTTTTGCCTAAGTTTGTCAGTCCTTCCTATAAGGAAAGATTACATGACAGTAGGGGTATCTACTTTTACTACCCACTCCTCTTAGTTCTTACTCATAGGCAGTAAAACGAATTACTGATAACTGATAAGATATGTTCATATAGGACAAACCCAACTTTGGAAACTACATTAACTTTTTAGCACATCTCGATGTAACACTGTTTCGATTAAAATATCTAAAAATAAAGTTTTTAGATGTTATGGTGTACTATGTAATGTATGTAGAAATGTATTTTTATATGACCTAGCATTACTCGCGGCTTTGCTGCAAGTAAAACCATAATACCATAGTTATTACTTATTACAGTATCCAACAGGAGCACTACTTTTTCGGAATAAATTAGCACATAGCTGTATAATTATTCGAGACATCTTGATTTGACGACCTCTGTGGCTCAATGGGAAGACTGTAGAGTGTGTGGCAGCTCAAGCCGGGGGTCGCGGGTTCGAATCCCGCCGACGGAAAGAAAGTTTTTCAATGTTCCTGGGTCATGGGTGTGTATTAAGTATGTGTATGATATAATAAAAATCTTAAATAATATATGTATAGTATAAAAGTATTAAATATATTTCCGTTGTCTGGTACCCGTAGCACAAGTCCTTCAGGTACAGGTCAGTTAACAAGAGCTGGCACGATCAACACATTTAAACATTGCGCTTGGGTAGTGTCTGTGAATAAGCGCGTGGCGTGACGTCGTACTGCATACGCATCATAAAAAGTCTGCCCGTCTCTCTCGCGCGCGGTCTATCTTATGAGCGTGAAGGGGACAGTTATTGTTTTTCTAATGCTACTGTTTATAAATACAGCGTGATGTTACAAGTCGGTAACGTGTGATCGGCGCGCGGCCAGCGTTCGGAACCGGACGATAATTATCGTGCACATACGATAATTTTGTGTGTACGTACGATGTACGATAGCATATTATTATCGTACGCAGATTATACGATAATTTGTATCATGATGCAAACATATTATATTTTTAAATATACTGTATAGTGAAATTGCATAAGTGTGAGCACTGTGAACGTGCCAGCCTTAGTTAACTGATCTATAGGTACTTAGCACGGGGCCAGATGGACGTGGTGTGAAGCGTCCATAGGTATTATTATTATTATCATTATCTACTACTACGCCTCTAATAAATTATCTTTTTATTATTGTGTTTGAGTAAAAGCAACTTACATATACACTCTTCATAATATTATGTGATGAGTCTCTTAACCTCGATCGTGGGAATCGCAGACACAATAGATTTTCAATATGACAGCCGGATCCGCTTGGGGATTAATGGGTTAATACTGACCTTTATCAATAATCTCATCATTTTGGTGATTATCCTGGTCTTGGTTCTTCTTCAGCGCCGCGTTGAACACGTTGAGCCAATCGTTCAACTCCTCCTCGTTTTCGGCAGCGAAGGTGTAACCTTTGTTGCCGGCCATACGCAGTTCGAAGCAGAAACGACCGCGCTTGGCATTCTAAGAGGGAAGCAAATGTAGGGTAAATATTTTCAATTCGAAACTTGAGAGTAGAATAAGTACATTTCTTAATATTGGTAAGCAAGTCTTTTTATGGCTGTTGCAACTTTATTGTAGAAAATTTTCTAGAAAATAAGTACTTACGGAAGTTTGTGCCATATAAAAAGTTGCCAAAATCAAGAACATATTTATAATTTAGGTAGCCTCGAAACGGAATAAATATTCACTATGACGTATTATAATGAAATAGTGCCAAATTGTCCAATAAGATTTGGGTCACCGTAAACAACTAAGAAATACAATAATTAGTCTAACCGACTGGCCTATTTTTCGGAGATTTAGGCAATTTAAAGAAGACTTAAACAAAATTACTTCTTATTGCTTTTATTTTTATTTAGACTTGGGCTAAGTTTAGAAATTCTAATAGGTATGTTAATCAGCCTTATTTATTGACAGCTAGAAAATGGGGCCCTGTTTAGATAGGTATGCAGTTGATGAGAGCAGCGGATACGTTAGCTCTCACGAGAAACGCGTCCTCACTCGTCAAATGACCTACTGCACGCCCTGCGCTTTCTACATACCGCGCGATATTGTTTTGGTGACTACGGTATACTCACGAAAATATTAACGAAAGAAGAATATTGAAGGAAATGTTAAAGAAAACTGGATGTTTCCAAATTCGTCGCAAAAATTCTCTTATCACGCGGAAACCATACATTAGTGGCGACAAAAACTATCCCAAATCCTTTCCTAGGAATCTAAATACCAAATTGTGGCGTGAAGAGGCGAAGACAAAGGCTAAAATCTATATCACAAAAATTGTGCAGGTCTACATTCCAGGATTTTGTTTTTAAGTAGACCAAGGGCCTATAATACCTTAAAAAGGGGGTCATTGAATATGTGTGTATTTTATGGACTTGTCGAATCGTAAGAAAACCGCTACTTCTCATACAATTTATGTACTTGACATGTAGCGCGTATACAGATACTGCATATTCAATTACTCATTTTATGAACATGACTTATAAAAACACATTGAATTCAAAAGTAGGACGTCAATTTACCTTAACGACATCGGAGCAGAAGTCCATGATGATGGTGAGCTTGGTGTCCGTTTTCTTTTCATCTTTATACACCTCAAGTATATAAGCACCATCTGCCTCCTTCACCATTGAGCAGTACCGTTTCTTGAACGACTTCGATGCCAAATTACTGAATATCCTGTCTGAACCGATTTCGGGTCCTTTGAGCAAGTAGCCCTCTTTGGTACCAACATCGACTTTAGTTTGAGCGTCATGTTCTGTGTCGGTCTCTGTATCAATGTCGTAAACTTCCTCTATCAATTTGCTATCAATTGGCCTGTATAAAGTAAGAAATACAGCTGTTTAATTATCATCAATTACACTTAATGATTTAATATTTATGCATTAATATACTATAAAGAAGTTTATAAGATGCTATTGTAAATCATCAATCCCCAAGCAACACCCGTCTGTCGCATAGCAATTGAAAATCTATTGTGTCTGCTATTCCCACAATCGAGGTATTACTATCACTGAACCTAGGCTATAATAATAATTCAAGACGTGAGTGGAAGAATAAGGTAAGTAACATGAAAAAATTTACCATTTTTTTTGCTTAAATGGAGGCTTTAGGGCCGGAAAAATTATTTGAAATAGAAAAACTATGGATTATATGTGTAGCCAGATACATTAGCTAGGTTATGAAGTAGGTAGATAAGTTACAAGTTTCTTGGAACCAACCAATTCCTAGAAATCATTTGTTATCCCGGCCCATATGGGCCTTACGGGGCTTGATAGGTTATTATTATAACTAAATAATGTAATATTCAAAACAAACCACATATTATGAAGGTTAACTATGAATTAAATTATATAAATAGGTCAAATGGTCACTAACAGTTTTACACACAGATAAGCTAATTTATACAGAAACTGCAACAAAAGGTCCTTTGTACCACATTCTTACTAATTCGCCTTTGATAATAAACAGTCAGTTCATTGTTTAAAAAACAACATTGTAAAGATAATAGGGGGGCTGTTTTATTGAATTAAATATAGTACATTATTTAATTAAATCTGTACAAAATTTTATATAAACAGAAAGTTATGATACAAATAATTTATTAAAATATTTGTGTTTGGATTTAGTTCAAATTAAAGTCTAAACTAAAATGTTTCCTGTATACAAGGGCACACTCTTACAAAACAAGTATTTTTTGGATAAACAGTAATACTTGTTATCTAATGGCTCATCCACATACAAACATAAGTGAAGGATTGGTTTTTCTATTACCATGTTCTACAGGAAATGACTCAGATTTTAGTGCATGTGCTATTCCTTCTAATGTGAAAACAAACATGACCATGAAATGTATGCTAAACAGTATGCTAATCAGATGCTTTTGTAAATTATAATCAGTTATTTCAATTAATTTATTCATATAATTCATAGGTGAAAGTTGTGGATAGTAGAATTGTAAAAATAAAAATGTGGTATAAAATCCATGTTCATATTTTCTTTTTTTGGTAAGTATTGTAAAAAAATTGTTTAACTCTTCAAAAAAACATACAATGATTAAAATATTTTAGTCCATTTATATTAATATTTAAACCACATAAACATAACAGGAAAATGTATTACCTTGGTAAGTTCAGATAAGTGCCAGAGTAGCTACTATATTTAAAATGCACAAGATTCCAACTGGAGGCATAGCTGAGCAAAGCCTGCCGTGTCAACAGGGGACATGTTGAGGCAGTTCTGACGTCCGGCACGGCAGTGGTCACTGTTCTCCATCTCCGAGGAAGAACAACACTCTGGAAAGTGTGTAAAATAGTAGGAAAAATTGACTTCCTCGTCTTATGCTAATATAATCTATTATGATTATAATTGGTTAACTAAAAATAAGTTTATGTGAATTGTGAATAAAACTTACCGAAACATCATCAGATGGATAAAGAAGTATATCTCGAAGTGGATCGTTCAGTAGTAAGGTTTTGTTTTCCTGTATGTACTTTTCAAAGTCCAAAACCGTACACTTGTTTGCAAGAATATTCTACAAAAAAATTACCACAGTAGGTATTATCAAGTAAGCACCTAGTGACTAGAAAAATATTTAGATGATGTTGTAAATAGCTCATTATTAGTGATGTATTGTATGTATTATTGGAACTATTATTAGAAATGAATTATGAAAAATGATAAAAACAGATAATAGCTCTGATATTAATAATAGTTTTTATCGATACTACAATCGTGTTAACAGTAAGAAGCATTAAAATTTACAACGTGTAAACTAAACTGTTAGTTCAATCGCTACAAGATTATTTCTCCTAATTATAGGAGTAATTTAAATGTTAATTATTTTTATAAGAAACACCGCCTTATTTTCTAATATTTACCTCGTACTCAGCGCCATTCTTTTTGGTTTTAGAATTAACAGGAGGCATTTTAAAAGCTTAATTAAAATTAGGTCACTGCTAAGTCCACATAGTACTGTTTAGCAGAGATGTTTATTTTTTAAACCATTTTCACAGAAATAAAACACGAAAGCACAATTACAACAATAATAAAAAAAGCCGATAATTCACAAACCACTTCTGCAAATTCCAGGCGACATTTGACATTTTTGACAATATTCAAATCTGACAGAAAAATAGTTTGACATTGACAGAGATAGACGTCAAATTGACATACAGTAATTTTTATTGATAACTTGTAACTTATTGGCCTCTACAGACGGACGAACCCGGTACCACAGATTAATATCCCGGTACGAAGTGAAGATAGGCGTAGGCGAGTTTGACAGCTGTCAAACTCGTATGCAGGTACTTCACTTGGTACGAATTTGACAGTTTTGACGGTTCGCAGCGTACCGTCAAATTTGACACATGGGCTTAGTGCTGCTAATTTAACAATTATCTGCCTATATATGAGGAAAAATATTTATTGTAGTTATATAAATTATTTAACGCAATACTTAACATTACTTACGGCTCCTGTCTTTACTTTTAAAATAATTGGGGTTTTAGAATAGAATAGATTTTTTTATTTGTACAAAAACTAAACTACAGAAGAAAAACGATAAAAGAATCCGTACAATTACAATATAATATATACATACTTATTACTCATACAAAAGTATTATATCGCCGCCAACAAACTACTATGCAGTTTGGCGGGCTAATATTATATTATGGAAATATATTTTGGTTTTCAATACAGATTAATTATTAGTATTTAGTATTATTATTATTATGTAATAAAAATGAAGTGGAGTGAAGGGCAAATTTTAGAATTCCTAGAATTTTACAAAAAGGAAGAGCTCATTTGGAACTCAATAAATTTCATAATATTTTTAATTCAACGTCGCTATCACGTCCTCCATGTTCGTGTGCGAATGTCAAAATGAATCACCCCACGAATGTGTGAACGGTAGTTCGCGACAGCATTCGTGTACGAATGCTTCGTCGAATGCTTTGTCGATGACGCGGCAAATGGCGAACGCGAACGTGTAAATGCAGTATCAGACTTCTAAGGGGATAGGTACTAGGTACGTATTGTTAATTGTTATGTAGTTGTACCTACTATGTACGGTACTTCTTCACAAAAAAAAAATTGTCCATCTGCAGGGCAATCGCGTTATTTTTAAACGTTTCAATTCAGGTTCACATCTGCTTTGGTTGTGGTTCAGTTACGGTTCGATTACGCTGCGTCTGAATAAATTTCAGTATCGTGTTAACGTTCCAACCGTAACTCAACTAGTGGTGTTCCTAACGGCTATATTTTCAGAGCGCGCTAAATGCTAGACGCTACATTTTTCAAACGCGCTATTTTTGACGCTACGTTATAACGAATAAAATCTCGATTCGTTCAAGCGCGCTAGTTTTGACGCTACGTTATAACGAATTTCAAGCGCGCTAGTTTTGACGCTACGTTATAACGAATTTCAAGCGCGCTAGTTTTGACGCTGCGTTATAACGAATTTCAAGCGCGCTAGTTTTGACGCTACGTTATAACGAATTTCAAGCGCGCTAGTTTTGACGCTACGTTATAACTTATAACAGTTAAAACGAATGAAATCTCGATTCTTTCAAGCGCGCTAATTTTGACGCTACGTTATAACGAATGATACGTTATAACGATCGATTGGACACGTTGTAAAGTTACCGACGTTATTGAATTCTTTCGCTAATAATAATTATAACGCGGTGGGTGAGTTAATATAATAATATAATATAAGGTGATTGTTAGATAACTTAGAATAATATAATCGTTTGAAGGCATTATTATTTATTTGGTGATTTTATTACGTTTGAAATATTTAAATTAAAATGATACAATATAATTGTATAATAATATTATATTGAAATTGAAAGGAATCGCTTTATATAAGTACTTACAATTCTTTTTTTTATAAGTTATTTAAATGGCTTTTAATTATTTTTTTTATTTTTTGGTAATATACTTAAATTATTTTTAGATCTTTTTTAACATTTCATTTACTTACATTTAAAAATATAATAACGTATCCAGATTTAGAAAAAATACATTCACATGGAACGGAAGTTACCATTATATTAGAGTACAGTGCTCTTCGGAGCAGGGATTATAAAACATTATAATTTACCTATGCACGCAACGCAACACTGAAAAAATTATGACAGCCGAATTCACCCGATTTGGGCCCGAACGATACGGCAACGAACCAACGAAAGTCGCGACTCGCGCGCGATCGGCAGCGCGAGTGGCGCCGCGCTAGGTCAGTGACCGCGCGATACGTTATAACGTAGCGTCTTGTGCCTAGTTTTATAGCGCGCGCTATTCGTTGCGAAGAAATAGCACGCTACTTTTTTCAGCTATACGTTATATTAACCACCACTAAACTCAACCTTAGATGGAACTCGAACCGAGCGCAACGTTTGACCTTTAGACAGACATTGCAGCGGACCAATCAGCGCCCTTCTGATTAAGTTTTGATTGGCTTAAATATGAACAATTTTTTTCCGATGCGTTAATTGGTCAATTGACAAATTGTTTATTTACATAAGGATGAATATGACACGAGTGAAGTTGTTTTGGTAGAACTTATGATTTATGAATGTGAATGATTTTTACTTGGAGTTTTTAATTTACGTAGTTGAATTCATAACATTGTTTTACTATATTTTACAAACGCCATAAGTGTTGAATAGTGACTTGTGAGTTGTGACTTGTTACAAAAGTGGAAAACATTTACGTAAAGAAGTAATGTCAAAATTCAATTCACTTTTTAACAAACTAAAATAGTGCGTAGTGTTATTTTACAGCTTTGAAGTAAAACATAAGCTAATATTATAATTTGATTATAGCTTATGTTATATTTTTCCATCGATTTTCGTCAATTTAACACACCAAAATAAGAAACGTTTCAGAAACGTGCGAGTAGAAGTAGCATTGTATCAACTTTTTGTTTTGACAGCCTTTGCAGTGTGACCAGATTTAAATAAGCCATTATGCTATCTGCTCAGCTAAAATCTGCTAAAATATGCTAAACTTTTTGTAACAAATGCTAAAATTCTGCTAACGAATTATATCTCTATTTTGTACTAGCTTTCTGCCCGCGGTTTCGCTCGCGTGGACTTCACGTTATCGCGCGCATGTCCAGCCTATGTCCTTTCCCAAGCTTTTATCTGTCTCTGTACCTCATCGAAATCCGTTCAGTGGTTAGGCAGGCGTGAACGCGTAACAGACAGACAGACAGATTACTTTCGCATTTATAAGTATTAATAGGGATAGGGATGGTTTGTATTGAAAGTATGTTACATGCTTTACAAAAAGCGGCATTAGTGTCGTCCTTGGCTCTTGACAGCCAGGACGAAAACTGCGGATCATCCTCCCACTCGGAACGATAGTTCTGGTCATATTTTCTTTTCATTGTTTCCCTTTCAAAACACACAATAACCACCCAAACCAAGCAAAACAAAGAGAATGTACTGGTAGATACAGCGCCTCAAGGAAAAATAACGATTACACATGTTTCGGGAGTTCCCCTGAAACTGGTAGATACAGCGCCTCAAGGAAAAATACCGGTTACCTACGCATGTTTCGGGAGTTCCCCTGAATTGAAAAGGGTGACCAGCACAACAAGAAAAAACCGCACCTATGTATACAAATTAGAAATGGGTAGATTTTTGAAATAAACTTCAGTCAACTCATAAAATGTCAAATTCTGTTAAATTTCTGCTAAAGTTTTTTAGATTCTGCTAAAATCTGTCAACTTTTTCTATTATGCGACATATTATGCTAAGGCCTAAATTGGGGGTCATATTCTGCTAAAATCGCAGAATTCTGCTAAATATGGTCACACTGAGCCTTTGCGCTTGGGCTGAGGTTCAGTAACGTCTCAACTAGCTGTCAAATGTTAGCACGATACCGAATCGTTCCAAAAGTCGATCAACGTCCGAGTTTCATTTGCGGTTCAGTTGAATAAATTTAGCGCGATTGCCCTGCTGATGATCTGTGATTTTTGTATCACGCCAGAGTTAACAAAATATACTTGACAAATACAGTGTGGGGAAAATATTTCTTTCAGAATTGGTAACACTTTATGAAAATGAAGCTTTTAGGGCATTTGGAACTCTATTGCAAATTAATAGAGTTTAAAATCCGAAAACAATTTTACAAATGTCATTCCGGTTTGACGGTACGAGGTTCGTGTATAGTGCGTTTCATCGAATAGTTCCTTTGCCGTCATGTTGGTATTCCTGTCTGTCAATAATGTAAACAAGGTTGACATGCTCTGCGAGTTTTCATAATTTTACTGTAATTTCGTGAGAAAATCATGCCGTAAACATTAAAGAGTGGTGAAAGAATGATGGTGCTAAGAGTGAAAGAGTTTTGTGAACGTGAAAAACATAACTAGGCCCCAATATATCCATTAAACTCGGGTTGCCGCCATTACGGCTTAGTGAAATAGGGTTACCAGCGTCAGTTTAATCACCCTTAAACACAGTAAAACTTATGAATACATGCAGAGCGTGTCTACCGTGTTTACGTTATGCCAACATGATGGCAAAGGAACTATTTGATGAAACGCACTTCTAGTAACGAAAACTACATACACGCGAACGAAGGCGCGGGTAAAAGCTAGTACAATAATATTATCAGGGCGAGCGAAGCGAGCCCTAGTTCTTCTCACAACCTGTACATTTTGTGGTACACTTTACGGACGCCACTTCACGCCTATTGATTTGTGTGTTATCATCAGTCAGTGAAGGTAAATGTGTTATCATCAGTCAGTGAAGGTGTGATGACGCGAGCCCTCACAAAGCTCGGTTTTTAGCTAGTAAATGCGAATGTGACTTTGCTGGTTACGCCTTCACACATAAAGTAGGTACTAAGCGGATCATCATAAAACTTTCATAGATAGAGATCAACTATGATCAGGGACAGAAAACGTTATCAAAAATATAACGTTATAAGTACCGAAACATTCGTTACGTTATCGTTATTTACACATTACCGTTACTTTTTTGGAATCGATAAAAAGTGTCGATATTTTATACCGCTATTTATAACGTTATTTTTTTCGTTACCATTGGTCGACGCGCGACCAGGGACAGAAAACGTTATCAAAAATATAACGTTATAAGTACCGAAACATTCGTTACGTTATCGTTATTTACAAATTACCGTTACTTTTTTGGAATCGATAAAAAGTATCGATATTTTATACCGCTATTTAAAACGTTATTTTTTTCGTTACCATTTTACAATTTACCGTTGCCAGACCTCTGTGGTGGCAAGTGGGCAGTGGCAACTGGCAACGTCACGACTCGCGTACTGCATCGGGAGTCGGTGCTAGATTACTATATTATTATGTGATCGGTCGGATGAGTTTGCAGCGAGCGATCGCGGCCGACGAAAATTCAAACGAAATGCCACTTTATGACATAGGCGATAGGTTTCATTTTACTCTACCTACTAGCAACTGACATTAGCGTGGGTCGCCATGCAAATGTCAGTAGAAAATGATACATAAATTCTATGTCATAAAGTAGCATTTTATTTGAATTTTTACCGGTCACGGTCGCTCGCGGCAAAGATCCGAAAGCCACCTTAAGCAGTGGCGGGACAAGACCTAAATTTGATGTGGGCAAGATATATTTTGCGAGGCCCCATGATGGATGACGCAACAAGACGGATTTTTGGAGAGAAAGAATTTTTTGATACTCAAACTTTTATGAAGATTTTTTTATGAATATTTGAGTATTAAAACTTGTAAATCCATTAAAAAAACCTCGTGGTCCAAGGGGCGCGAGGCCCCTTAGACCGCAAGGCCGTGGGCGGTCGCCCACACCGCCCACGCCTTGCGCCGCCTCTGACCTTAAGTGTTTGATGTGCAACTTTTTTGATGTGATGATTGAGATGTGCAATTGATGTGCAATCGGAAGTGTCATTGATACACTCGTTTGAACGAGACAAAACATAAAGTAACGTTATCATTAACGTTAATTTATACCGCTATTAATTACCGATACTTTTTTACGTTATAACGTTACCGGTAGCGTTAAAAAGTAACGTTATCATATTTTTACCGGTATTCCGGTCCCTGACTATGATAACTTGGACGCCCCTCCAAATGACTGTTTCAATGTGCCTCCTGTTCAAGCAGATCTCGTGATCACCCAGATTCAAAACCCTGACCACAGCGTTACTGCTTCCACTAACAAGGGTTCTCGCCGTCATCAGTTTTCGCGCTGATGTCTTGGTAGGTATGCCTTCGATCAGCACGCATCTGTTTGACTTCTTCTTTCCAGTTGGCGGTAGTTTTACGAGCACTCTAGCTTCCGCTCGTCCAGGTATGATGACTTCCTTTACACATGCGACTTTCCCGCAGGCGCCTCCAAGGATGAAAATTTCTTCTTCGCCACACTTGAAAACTCCGTCAGCGACATTAATTCTGCAGTTGTGCTTCTTCATGAAATCCAAACCCAAGATGCAATCATCCACAATCTCAGCCACGATAACGTCATGTATGTATGTGTACCCTACAAGGACCCATGTCATGTATCTTGTACCCTACAAGGACCCCCCTACAATAATCGTAACTGACATTTCTCCCAGGACGGGTATTGGCTGATCGGAGGCAGTAAGAAGCCGACAGTCACTTCTCCTCTTGTGCCTCCTTGCGGCTTTTACCAAATTTGGGTTCACTATTGTTCTAGAGGCTCCCGTGTCTAGAGTCATTTTGCAATCCGACCCGTTAATAGCCCCCTGAACCACAAGACTATTGCCGCTGCTTGCTTGGGAGGCAACAGTTATTGGGGCTTCCTCCGCGTCAGCCAGTACTCGCCTCTTAGTTCTGGCTGAAGCCCCCTGTTTCTTCAGCTCCTCTATTTGTTCAATGCGTTCCTCGAGTCTTTTCATTCTTGCCATCTGAGTCTCCTTCTGCGGGCAGTTGAGCTGAAGATGGCCCCTCTTCCCCCACTTATAGCACATGCCTTCAAATCTTTTCCTTGCAGGAGCCTTTATTTCAGAGACCTTGCGGATCTTATGGGTCTGCTGTATCTCATGGCGAACAACCTCGACCTCCAAAGCATGCGCCAACGCTTCCTTCAGCGAAGTATGATGACCAAGCCTTACTGCAGCTCTGACTTCCAGGTCCCTGATTCCGTCGACAAATGCCTGAACAATGTTCGTGTCAACCATCTTGGTGTCGGCTCCTGTCGTTCAACTTCAAATATTTTGACAACGCACTTCAAACGTTTTGAATTTTATGGCGCGCCATATTATCGTAGTTGACCTCTACACGTTATCTGGAACTCTAGAGTATGGAGAAGGACATAGGATACCTTTTATCCCGAGAAAAAGGACGGTCCCCGAGGGATAGACGTTAACGTAGGCAGAGCCGCGGGCGAAAGCTGTTAGAATTATGTACAATTTTCTTTAAGTGCATTTTTTGATAACATATTGTTATCTCCCCTAATTTAAGGTAGCACAGTAAGGGTAATGTGGCAACATTAATTTGCATTAGTGCCAACATGACGGCAAAGGAACTATTTGATGAAACGCACTATAGTGTGTAGAGGGACGACGAACCGTCAAAACTGTCAAATTTGTCTCTCACGGACCTGACCTGTCTGCAGACCGCGTCCGCGGGTCCGCGCTATTTGTAGAAGCTCTATGAGTTAAATATCTAAAGTCATAACAAAAATAACTTTTTTTTTAATTTTTTCATTACTCGTTCGTGGACATAAGCAATGACATACAAGGAAGGCACTTTTTCATTTCGCCTCACACAGGTGCTGACCGGGTACGGATGCATCGGTCAGTAGGTGCGAGATCGTCGGAAGAGAATTAGAGACCCCAAGATGCCACCATTATGACAAGGACGGGGACACGACCGCGCAGACTGAGTTGGTCTGTCCTTCTTGAAATGGACAACGTGCAGCCCTCACGGCTGCCATCGGATTTGGCACCGCGCCGCCAAAGAGGAGACCAAGCGTATGCCGTATACGCGAGCGGGAGGCGCTCGACCCCCGAAGACGCAGTTGGCCAAGGCGACGACGTAGGGTCAAGCATAACGACCAAAACGTTCTGCCATAGCCAGGGAGTTCGGGACATCGATGTGGGGACGCCAATGTCCATTGCATTTCTGTGCGCGCATCACATCATCATCGCATCACGATTCACGACCCACTCGGGGGTTCTCCCCCGAGTGGGTCGTGTTTCGCTATGTGTTCCAGCGCATCGCGACGTAAACGCAGAGGAATGGCCTAGATTTTTGTCGATTTTTTCTAGATTTTGGCCTAGATGGTTTGACCTAGGAGGCGACTGAACGCGCCTACACGAATGTGTCAGCCGACGATGGCAGAAGCCCACTGATAGAACTGCGGTGGCCCCGCATTTTCGTGGAACTGCCAGTAGCGGTGCAGAAGGGAACACGGTCGGATTTTAGTAGGGAGAACTGCAGTGGCAGCGGCTGCGGCCCCTTACCATCTCATCGGCCGCAGCGAGTCTCACATACCCCGGTTGTCCTTCCCCAGCGCTGCCAGGGATGCAATAATGGCATTTCCCGGCCTAAAAAAAGGTTCTTAAGTAGGTATATCTCCCGACTCCCAAAGTTTTTTTTTTGATGTGATTTGTTATTTCGAAATATGTAACTAAAGTCTTCGTAACCTAGTTAGGCAACATAAAGATTTATCACATAAAAATAGTAAATATTTTGTTGCGCAATGCATCCAGCTTCAGGCCGCAGCTCAGTTCAGTATGAGGAAAGAAGGTAAGGTCTACCTATAGTACCTTATCTTTGAAGATAGCTGGTGATTATAATTACTCAGTGGTTGAAATAAGTAATAGATACAGTAGCTAAGTATATCATAAACTATAGTAATTATAACTTGTAAGTATTATTAATGGGTAGGAAAATTAAATAAAAATTATTTACTATTATCATAAACAGATAACTATTTATTAAAATTCGTCACATTACTAGTTGTGTAAATCCATAGTATAATTTGTTTTTGACAAAGGTAATTTAAAATAGGTACAAGTTACAAGTATCATAGGTCAAACTATTAGCTTAAAGATCGGCCATTCTCCGGTTTGGCATTATTTGCCTAATTACCGTAACCTTTTTTTGACACATTGAAATATTAAAGAAATGAAAGATACGAACATAATAGGGTCATTCCAAGTTAAGAGGTAATTCGTTGTATGAAGTGGTGGCACGGCTTTTTTTTATATATTTTTACTTATGTATACATTAATTTTATGCATGGAAACTGCTAAGTTGAAAACATTTACAAAGTGGCCAGTCAATTTGTTGGTTTTATATCGTTTTATAAGTGACCAGGGGAAATACATAGTACAGGGGAGAGACAATGTGTACAGCTGGTTTGGACACTTTATGAACAGGGAAGAGATAAACAAAAAAAAAGGTTATTTTTAAGAATCATCTTTAATTATTTTAATTATGAATTATTTATAATCAGAATTTTCATTTCTTAGCAGTATTTTTGTTTATAAAATTAAATGTTTCCTAAGCTACCGCTACGAAACATACAAAACATAAAAAACAATAACAAAAACAAACAAAAACTAATAAAACTATTTTAAATGACGGCATTAAACTTTGCTTCTGCTTAAACTATAAAAACATTTAAAATTTTAAAGGTAATTAAAAATACTTTTTTTTCTAAAAGCCACTTTCAAAGACATCAACCATTATTTATTAAAAGTGTAAAAAATACGCTGCCCCCTCATCTTTGTTACGGGTAGGTAGTTATTTTATAACCTACCTGTTCCCAGGTGATAACAGAAATATCGTCATCATTAATTTTGAAGTCATTTCCAGTTTAATCTTTTGATGGCGTAATTGTTCTGCTATCCTCTTCTTTTCAAGCCGTTTTTCTGTAAAAAACCGTAATAATATTAAAGACATAACGCCAAGTAAAGTTTTAGAGAAAACTAGAAGTATTCATGGAAACGCCTTAAAATTTATCTCCCCTGAACATCAAGTACGCCAGGGGAGATATATTTTCGATAGAAATCTAAAATAGCCGTAAAAGTGTTTCTCGCACGTAATTCACAATTAAACGTAACAATTTATTCACTATTCATAGTAAATGTTTAAGTATATGTTAGTATTTTAACAAATAATTGCAAAGTAAAACTTACCAGAGGAAAGACTGCATTCACTAAACTCTTCTGCGCCCAGCAAGTGGCGTGATCGAAATAGCCGAAAATATAGCTGAGCAGTTGCTTATGCGCCGCTTGCTGTTAACTTAACGTTACACACTATGTAATAAAGGTCACAAATTCTACAGACTAGGAAACCAATACTGATTTTAGAACGAAAACAAAAGACCAGGGGACGAGACACGAAACATGGTGGACAAATTTCGGTGTTAATATATTTTTTGAAGAATTAGAATATAAGCACTTTTACTTGTAAGATACTATTACTAAGTTGACTGTCTTTATAAAATTAACAATGTTAAAGGAATTATAGAATATTGATACATTCATAATTACTGATTTACAAATAAAGTCGGTTGGGGGACAGATCAGGGGAGAGATATTTTTCTTATACTAGAGCTTGTTATGACTTAGTTACGTACATTTATGCAATAAATTTTAGTGACCACGCTGGAAACATATAGTTTTAAGTGATAGATAGGTTATTTATGAAGTTTATTTAAAAACAAGGTATTTTTTTGTCATTGCCGTCGAAAGTACCTCTTAACTTAGAATGACCCAATAATAAATGTGAGTTGTAACAGTTAATTAAAGTTTTTTAGATAATGAGACATAAAAAATGTTGGGTACGGTAATTAGACAAATGTAGTGTTTTACGTAACGGTACAACGACACAATTGACAAAAACTAGCTTATGGCAACGTACGCTGTAGGCCAAATTATGAAACATAATATACATAATAAAAATCTAATTTAATCATAATTTAAAACTAAAGATTACGGTAATTAGACAATTTTGTAACCAAAGCTACGGTAATTAGATACTAACGTGCTTTATCGGCGGCATATTAACATTAACGACGTGGGACCGCAGATGGGCCGTGGCACACACTAAGGAGAAGCGACCCATGCACTCGTTATGTGCAAAATCCTGATAGTTTTGGGTGGGCATCCGAAAACAGCATGTGTAACGGTAATTAGAACTTTTGATCGGACAAGCGATTATTTCATGATATCTATTTATAGGCTGGACGGGCTGGGCCTATTGAGTCGATATTTTGCAATGCGATAACCATTGTTTATAAACGTTTAAAGCTTAAAACAAACCTAAGCGTCAGTGACATGGACGCGGTACGCGATACGGGAGAGTCTGCAACGTGAAACTGGCCGTGCACACCTGCGCGACTACGGTGCGAACCGTCAAACGTTAATATCATGACACAATCTATCAAAACGTATACAAATCAAAAAATCATAAACTAAAGAGTTGTAGAAAATAATATTAAAAAAGGTTTTAAAAAAGAAGTCTAGTTATGTACACTTCAAAACACGCGTCTGACAACTTGACGCGCACGTTTCGCTTGCCGACGCGAACATCCCGCGTCGCGGTCGTGCAGGTGTGCACAGCGCCATAAGATTACATGGGCAGCGTCCGCCGCGCGGTAGACGCTACCGCTTCGCAGTCGCTTTGGTCGCGTAGGTTTGTGCAATCCTCTAAACCACGAATAGATTAAATTTTAATATGTACGTTATAAAAATTTCAAGCAAGTTTCGAGATTAAGTTGGCGTGGGGACACGTTACGGTAATTAGAAAAACATGGTTTTTGAACACGACTTTAATTAATTTAGACTGAATTACTTAGATTAGAAGCCTGTGTTTAGGTTTGTAGCTAGATACTGATGCTATCTATCGTTTAAAAATATTACATACTTGAATAAGATAATATTATAGAGTATACAAGCCCGGGACACGTAAATTTTGCTCTCCGGAGAATGGCCGAGATACGAAGCTTCAGGCTTGTACAAAAATATTATTCTCAAAATTAGTTATATAAGGTAGGTACTATAAGATATGGTACAAAGTAGGTTTTCAAGGATACAGAAAATATTGTACACCAAATATTAAGTATATAACTCTTAAACCCTTTTAAGTAAACCAGTAAAACCTGGCCTGAAACACTAAACTCTCAAGGAAATTTTTTATACATACAAAAGGTACCCAGTTAGTATGTAATAAAAATTACAATGTTGCTTCTTTAACAATTCCTTAAATTTAACATCAGAGATAAAATATTATGCATTTTTTTCTTACATAAAGGTAAGTAAATTAATTTGTTATGACTGAAAAATGTTTTCTACTATAGGCAAGTACGGGAAAATCCTTAAGTTTTCGGAATAACTTCATCATAAGGTCACAGTCCTAACGAAACATTTTTGTACCTCTCTCACATAATATCATTCTTAACCTACACACACGATATAATATTGGATAGGAAGGTGCTTTAGTCATTTCATTTACTGCCTTTACAATTTGGTATCAGTATCTATTTTTTTTAAGGTTTAAGCTTCATTGTAGGTACCGATCGAACTATGTTTAACAAATAAGCAAGTACTTATATAATATTATGTATAGTTATATCTTTTATTAAAAGTCTTGATCATTTTACAAATAAAATGCCCTAATAAATAATAATAACATGTATTTTTATATTTTTTCTTCATCAAGTAGGTATAAATTTAATACACGATTTTGACGGAACTGTTCTAAAATTATTATTAGTAGGTATAACCCATGTATAACCACAATTATTATATAATATTTAGGTACATGTTACAACAAAATTAAAAATAACATAAAATAATAATAATTACTTATCTATTATTACATGTTTTGTCACATAATATATATTGGCACATATTTACATTTTATTGGTTTTTTGGTTCACATATTAGGTATGGCACACACATCACGAAAACGTACATTTAATAAATTTTAGGTACATCGTTTTGAAAACGTCTTTTCGCAGCCTAAACCAGCTAGTATTACCTTGTCGTTCTAAGGTATAGGTATGCAACTCATTTTGACGACATTATTTTACTCCCAGTACTTCTACTACGAACGAGGCTTTAGCAGTCGTACTGTTCAACAGTGTAGGGCGCAGCCCGGGGCGAGGAGAGGGGCACGTAGCGCGAGCCCGGCGCCGCGCCCCCCCGTCAGGTGAACTCCTCCACGTCGTCGTCCTCGCTGAACTCCGAGTCGGGATCCGAGTCCGGCAGGGGCTTTAAATAGTCCACGTTCGGCGGCGTCGTCGGCACCAGGTACCCGGCTGAGTCCAGCGGCGCGGGCGGCGGCCGCGGCAGGCGCACCGGCTGCACCGCCCCGCCGGCCGCCGACGCCGTCTCCAGCTTGCCGCAGATCTCGTCGAACCCGATCCGGTCCCGAGGGTCGGTCGCCCAGCACGCCCGCATCAGCTCACACGCGAACCGCGGGCAGTCGTCCGGCGGCACGAGCAGGATACCCTGGAGGATCTTCTTCGTGGCCCCGTCGTTGTTGCAGCCGTAGAAGGGCTGCTTGCCCCGGCTGTATATCTCCCACAGCACCACGCCGTACGACCACACGTCCGACTCGTGCGTGAACCGGCCGTACACGATGCTCTCGGGCGACATCCACCGCACCGGCATCGGCCGCTCGCCGCCCATCTTGTAGTAGTCGCACGTGTACACGTCGCGCGACATCCCGAAGTCCGCGATTTTCACCGCCAGGTTGGCGCCGACCAGGCAGTTCCTAGCGGCGAGGTCGCGGTGGACGAACCTCCGCGAGGCGAGGTATTGCATCCCGCACGCGACCTGCAGGGCCACGTGCAGCAGGGCGGAGTCGTCCAGCGTGAGCCCGTTCCGACCCCCTCCTCTCGAGCCGCGCAGCACGCCCGCTAGGTCACCCCATTCCATGTATTCGAATACCATCCATGGGCTGACGTTTGTGTCATCTGTAGGTAATGAAAAATGGAATGCTTTACTTATTATCACTTGTTTCACAAACCAAATACATTGCAATTCAAAGGCCTAGGAACTTATTAAAATATTATGATATAATAATAATAATAATAATATCTATGGACGCTTCACACCACGTCAGTCTGGCCCCGTGGTAAGTACCTGAAGGACTTGTGTTACAGGTACCAGACAACGGAAATATATTTAATACTTTTATACTACCTAGTCTTGCCATAAATACTGAAACAAAGAAAAACGTTTTTTTGTCTGTTGCAAATAAACTTTATTACTTTTACAGTGTATTAGTTTAATACATAAATATAAAACAATTTAAAATATTAAAAGCTCATTCAAATTGGCCTTCATTGGCTACAATAACGTCCTTTAAACATTGTGGCCAGTTATCATGAGAAACACGGACTCTTTCCATGGGAAAATTCTTCACTGCCAGTCGTATGGATTGTCGTAGAGACTCCAAATTATCACGGCATTTACAGCAAGCCATACTCTCTAAAACTGACCAAAAATCATAATCCAGTGGATTAAGATCGGGACTAGACGACGACCAGTCTTCAGCTCTGATGAAGTCCGAAACGTTCGTTTCCAACCAAGACCAAAGCGACTGAGCTTTATGACCCCACGACGAGCATTGTTGGCCTTGGAAGGACCATTCTTGGTTATTGAACTTGATGTTGAACCTTAGAACTTGAAGCATAAATAAAACCATTTTGTTTGTTAAAATGTTGCTTAATTGTAAAAAAAAATCTCATCCGTAAACAATCATTTTTGTGACCTCCCTTTGCGTACCGCTTTAGTAGTTGTTTCAATTTAACCACCCTTTCTTTTTTAAATTATCAGTTAGGAAATAACCACGAATAACCAAGTACGTCTTTTGTAGGCTGAAAGTCCTAAGTCATCATTTAAAATACGCGACATGGTTCTAGGTGCTATCTTTATCTCGTGAGATAAAATCTTTTACTTTCGAACCGATTTTTTTCAAATTCTTTCCCTTACTGCTTTAACCACCTTTTTCGTACGAACACTGCGTGGACGGCCAGATCTTTTTCTGCCACAAGCAGAGGAGGTCTCATTGTACTAATTAATGACCCGGTACATTAACATTTTACTAATACCAAGTGGAGAGTTTTAAAAATGACATTGGACTCCATATCTACTTTGTGTGATGCAATCACAACGATTTGGTTCTTTTGATCACCCCACTCCATTTCAGTATCGCAAAATATTGTAAAATACATTGGCGCCAAAACGAGAAAACACAATAAACAATCATATAAAAATTACAGAATCCAAATTCAAATGTAATATTTTGTTTATTTTTACTAGTAACAGTATTTATGGCCAGACTAAGTATACATCTATTTTAGATATTAATTATTGATAATTATATTAATTATTGTTTCCTCCTACCTCTGTACACCACACCGATCAGGGACAGAATGTTGGCGTGTCGGAACGTGGACATGATGGACACTTCTCTGACGAAGTCCTCTTCTGCAGTCCGGCCCGCGCTGTCTTTGAGGACTTTTATCGCGACCACCTGCTCATTCGTTACACTCCGAAGGACTCCTGTCAAAATTAAGTTTTTCATCAGTAAATATCAAATCTGTAATCACCAAGTACGACCATATTACATTTTTTAACCAAAGCTCTTAGTAACGTTAACGGATACTAATTCGAATTTGAAAATAAATCCTTATATTACAATAATTTGTGTTTGGCTATAGAACCTGCCTTTACAATTATAGGAATTTTGTCGTTGATCAAGGTATGTAAAGTCAAGAGTGTAGCGATTAGCGAACCTTTGTAGACTTTTCCGAAGCAACCCTCGCCGACCTCCTCTAGGAAGGTGAGCGCGTTCCTCTCCAGCAGCGTGACCTCGGCCTCGTCCGTCTTGTTCGGGAGAGGCGCAGGTGTGGGGGGCGCGGGAGGAGGGGCGGTGCCGGCGCCGCACACGCCATACTGCGGGTTCGTTATATACCGTTCAGCGAGCAGCGGCTCCCCCGGCCGTACGCGCTACAACATAACGCATACTAAGCCACATCGCCAAAGCTAAAGCGTGGTAATGGACCCATAAACTCGAAACACATGCACTTCATTCACAACGAGTTCAGCAGGCTTATCATGACCACAGTAGAAATGCGAAAGAATCAAACACTAATGGCTTTTACTGTCTGTCACTTTGTCTATTCTTCCGTACAAACAAACCCTTTCTTTCATAATATGGTGGTCATGCTAAGCGCGCTGAATATTCATGGAAAAGACGATGTAATTTAATACTCGGCTCAAAGCTTATAAGCCATAATCGAGTGCCGTCTCGTTCAAAATGAGACCCGTATCTTGGCGAAGCTCCTTGAGAGTTTTCGAGGGGATTGTATGATTCAATAAAGACGTATTATGTTTCCAACAGCCCTGAGCCCATATAGCAGACATTCCATATTTATTCAGGGCACTTGAAGCTAATATATTAAAAACTAGGCCTAAAGGTAATGATAATATTATTATCCTATTTAAAAACAAGAATGTGCGGTAGTGACCTAAATTCGTTTAGAAATGATCATTGAAAAGTTGCACGAGCAGATTTTATCGATTCAGATGTGAATTTCAGCGAGCGTAAGGCCAAACAACGATATAAAAAACTTACGGGCTTCACTTTTCCATCCACGTTGCACATTCGCCTTTTAATATACAGAGCGACCACAAATAGAACTAATATGAACACGGTGCAGCCAGATATTGCTAAGACGTTCGCACTCATATAAGTACTAGAGGTTATGAAAGATTCTTCCCTCGATGACTCCTCGGTTATCATTTCACTAGGGTAAATTCCGGGCACCTGAAACAAGGATAGAATAATCTTTTAGTAATATCTATGTATTTGCTTACTCTATGTTAAGTGCCCACAGAGCTTCCAAGGTTTTTAAATCTGAATACAATTCTAGAATATTAGAATTTATTTAGGGTGCTCTAGTCTAGGTCATTCATTCGTAAGTTGAAACTACGGTGATGTTTTTTTTAAGAAAGAAGGACAAAGACCTAATCTATCACGAAATAAACCTTATCTTTCACTAAATAAAATAAATAAATAAATAAAAAAAGATTTATTTTATGAACATAAAACAATAATTGTTTTCAGAAAACTACAGGGTCGGTTCGGTGGTCTACCATCGCGTCGGTTCGGTATATCAATTTCCTAGTTTTCCCCAAACGTTTTACGCCACCAAGACGGTCCGTGGCCTAATGGGTGTCGGGTAGACCTTTGGTTCGCACTCGTAGAGGGTGCACGTTCGATTCCGGGTGAAGGCGGTGTATCAATGAGACATTTTCTGATCTGAAGTACATACCCATTATTACGGACGCTCGTACGGAGAAGGAAAACATCGTGAGGAAACGTTCCCAGACGTATTGAGTAGTTCTTTCCTCTGGACTAGGCCGCGACTATGATGTGAGAATGCAGTATATGTGCTTGGGCAACCATACGGACATTTAAATCTTTTCTCAGGCACCCGTAGTTATTTAAGGAGTGGTTACATCGCTCTGAAAATACTGTATAAAATATCATCCATAAAGGATGCAAAGGCCTAGTTTTTTTCACGCCACCAATTTAGGCCAAAGCTCAGTTGACACATGATTGGTTTGGGTGTGCTATTCCAATAAAAGCAAGTAACGGTGCCGAATAATTAAGTGCACCGTGTACGAAATAAAAACGTTACTAGCCCATGTAGTACAATAAAATTTGATGGTCGCTTAACGTGAACGACAGGACGTTATCATGAATATTTATCAGCTGCGATGGAAAAACACTGATTTAGGCTCCCGACCGCTTAGCAGTGACAGCATAATAAATCAATAGTCTAATTTATAGACATAGTACTCAGAATATAGATTGGATAAACTTTCTAGTCTAGTTTTTCACGAAACTAATTTAATGAACGTTAAGCACTTTAGTAAGCAAAGATTACAGAAAAAAGCAGAAGAATAAAGAGCAAAGAGCACCTATTTTTCTCTATATGGCTTTATTAGATGAACGTGAAAAAACAAAGTTAAGGAGTTACGAACTACTAGTACTAATTATTATTTTTAACAAAAAATTAAAACCGACTTCCAAGGTAAAACAATAATAACATCCTTATAATATGAACTAAAAAGTATTAAATAATTATTCCTATCTAATAGTGCCTTTTTCCGAATTCGGCTAAAACTCAACTATTTCTGTACTCAATCTTCATCATTTTGAAGTCGGTACCAGATGAATCTTCTGTTCTCTGACAGAATATTTGAAACTTTTGAAACTGGCACCGACTTCAAAATTATGAAGATTGAGTACAGAAATAGTTGAGTTTTAGCCGAATTCGGAAAAAGGCACTATTAGATAGGAATAATTATTTAATACTTTCTAGTTCATATTATAAGGATGTTATTATTGTTTTACATTGGAAGTCGGTTTTAATTTTTGTTAAAAATAATAATTTCACTCTTTTTAGTTACCAGAGTAAACCATCGCGTACTATAAGTAGAATAATACACCTGCATAATATTATTCTGCGTATCTTATTACAGTCACACTTACAAAATATAATATCAGCTGCAGCCTGCAGATAATTTTAAACAATACATTTTAAAAAATCGAAGTGAACACGTGACGTGACGTGCTAAGTAGCCGGTCACCGGACTAGTTTCAACTTTCAATAGTACTGGCACTCGCTCGACTTGTCGCACGTGACGCGGACGCAGCGCACATAGTCCCTACCCGGCCCGCGCCGCCGCGCCGCCCGCGCCCGCTTGACAGCCCTGCGGCCCTGGCAGATTGAAGTGAGACTGCAGAGAGTGTTATTGTATTATGAACGCTAAACGCAATGCAAAATGTTGAAATTAGGTTGTTTTCCAGAATATCTCGGCGAAGTGAGACAGAATGTTACATTATCGAAGCAGCTTTAACTTCTTAGAAGTAATGTCAAATGTGTGCCTTATGCTCTGGAGATAAGGTTGAATTTGGTGACATTGGTGACCCTGACATGGTAATGATGATGATGATGATGATGATGAATGTAATTTGCATAGTAGCATATGCTTTCAGTTCTTAAAACAGCGCCTAAACTCCCAAACTTGTATCTATAAGGAATCCAGAGTTCTCTTAGTAGCTTCGGAACCATAGTATACCTCGGTGCAAAATCTTGCGTTTTGGTAGCATATGCTTAGGATACTTCTCATAAAACCAAAATCACCATATGTTTCCATATAAATTTCGAGGAGTTCCCTCGATTACTCATGGATCCCATCATCAGGTCACCACTTTTGTGAACATGGTACCAAATTGGAGTGAAACCTAATAGTGTTGTATTACAAAAATTTCGAAAATCGGTTCACAAACGGCGGAGTAATCGTTGAACATACAAAAATAAAAAAAAAATAAAAAAAAAATAAAAAAAAAATATCCACAGCCGAACATATAACCTCCTCGTTTTTTGGAAGTCGGTTAAAAACGTAACATAGAATTAATGACCATTTACAAACGATAAAATTGCTGATTATAATAATTTATATACGTTGCTGCACAAATAAAACATAATCAATTCCGGTGTCAATTTTACACAGATCGATGGGTCGTATTTTAATTAGGAACATCCATTACACATCGCGATAAACACGTATCCTCGGAGTGGTGATGGAAGATAAGTAATAAAGATGATCTCACCTGCGCGGTGGGCGGCGGGAACCGCTCCGTGGCGTTGGACGGCCGCGGCGGGATCACGTTGTGGATCGCCTGCCGCTGGGTCAGGGGCACTGGAAATTACGAAGAGTACCGTTTATCGCTTACGTTTCAGAGAGTTAGGATACATAAGAATCTCACTGATGTCCAGTTCCTAATAGCGTTTTCGGCATCTAGAACTGTCCCGGGGCAGGGCAGGCCGAATGAATACGAAAATAGCCGAACAAAACCGATGATCCACGAAGCACTTAGATTAATTTAAACTTCGGCTATTGTCGTATCCATTCGGCCTACCCTGCCCCGGGGTTTTTTGACAGGAGTCTGTCTATCAATCAATGTTAGTCGCTGATCTATTACTCGGCTTTCATCATCATAGTGCATAGTGTCTACGAATGTATTTCCACTAGCTGTTGTCCGCAACTTCGTCCGCGTTAGCATATAACGGAGATGGCTTTCATGTTCCTTCCTAACTTATGAAATTTCGGACTTTCATTCAAACTTTCAACTTCTATTTCACCCCCTTCGGGGTAAAATTTTCAAAATTCCTTCCTTAGTGGGTGTCTACTTAATAAAACAACCCTACTCACCAAATTTCGTGGCTGTAACTTTAATAGTTTTTGCTCAGCGATGATGAATCAGTCAGTCAGTCAGTCAGTCAGGAGTCAGGACATGTAATTTTATAAGTACTTAAAGATGATAGAAAAATCCGATCAAAATATTGTATCCTTCAATAGATAATATCCTATTGATCTAACTATAATAACTTTTTCAAAGTCCATAAAAACACTTTTTAAATATGGTTCAAACTTTGACAGAAAAAAAAATGAAAAACTTTTTTTGGTGGATGCTTTTCTGCTGATTGGTCAATCAATATAAGACTTATTATAAGAATATAAGACAATCAATTTAACAAAAGTGTTATTGATAATTTTATTACTGTTGCCATGGACGTATAAAAAAAGGCGGACGGAGTCCCACCATACACAAAACTGTGTCGTTCAGAGTCGGCCAGCTGGCTGTATGTACACGGTCCGCACGCACACATTCTTGCGCTAGTCCATACCATTTGACAGGCGTCAGAATGTGTGCGTGGCCGACTCTGAAGAAAAGTGAAGACACAGCTTTGTATATGACAAGACTCCGTCCGCCTTTTTTTCTACGTTCATGACTGTTGCTTTAAATCGATAATAAAATGCAATTGTTAATTACTCGCTACTAAAACCTAGGTCTCTTTAATTAAAATTACCTTTTCAAAAATAAACATAAAGATTATGTATATTTTTCGAATAGCTAGGTAGAGTAGGGCGCCGCGGACGAATATTTTACGTGTTATTGCGCCGCAGGCTGAAAAAGATTGGGAACCCCTGCCCTAAACCATTACCTAAGATGGCTCTATGACATTCTGCAGCTCTACAAAGCCACATAATTGATTTATTTTATGTAGCCAAATAGAATAGGTTTTTTTTCGCTAAAACTACATTTTATGAATATTCGAGATCAACTACGATAATATGGCGCGCCCCTCCAAATGACTGTTTCAATGTGTGTAGTCACATCCTTATGAAAGAGTTTGTATGTACTATGTAGTAAGTATTCAACCAATCACAGTACACGTAATATTTCAGTTAATGTCACTCATTGCCAAGATTTGTTGGTCAACCAATCATAACTAGCCGACCGCGCAAGACAACGCACTTCAAACGTTTTAAATTTTGGAGGGGCGCGCCATGTTATCGTAGTTGATGTGGTATTTTAATATTGACATGGTTTTGAAATATTATGATTCTTGAAAGAAATCGCCTAAAATATTGTGGGGGCAATGAGAGCTAATAGGAAATTTTACGCAAAGGTTGAAGCAGAGGGCACTGAAACATAATATTATAGTATCTTATCTGACCAAAATCCGGCATGTTAAGTAGCCCGCAAACGATCAAATTGTTTGTCAAATTTTACGTGTTTGTCAAACAGTTTGATCGTGTACAGCTTTGTTTGAAGCGTTTGTCAATTAAACTACGTGTTTGACGTGTTTGAAGAAAATTTGGATTACATAGCGTTTGACAAACGTGTTTGAACGTGTTCCGCTGTGTTTGTCAAACAAAATCTCATGATCTCAAACCGATTCTAGCTAATTGTTTGCATTTGCAACGTGCATCAAACGTGTTTGATGCACGTTTGATCGTCTGCGCTGCTGTTTGATGAAAACGTAAATTACATCAAACATGTTTGTCAAACTTTGATCGTTTGCGGGGTACTTTACAGACATATTATATCAAAATGATGACAGAAACGTTTTCAAACTTTTCGACTTGTTAACTGTCTGTGCTGGTGCAGCTGTCTAGTGTGAAAACATTGCAGTAAGATATCCTATTCAAATTAGAATGATTTTAGCAGTGTTGATAATATTGATTTTCTTTTTATTTTGCATTTCACTGATCACTCGATGTAATCGTTTACAACCTAGACACTGTAATGTAGCAATGAAACAAGTTCCGGCGTGGGATTAAGCGATCAATGTGTATCGTTCATCACGCGGTTAAAAATAAAACATAATATTATATTGCAGTCTAATTATATCCGTTACAGAAGCTTATTATTAAGATTAAGGTTACAGCGAAAAGGCATTTCTGCTGATGCACTCCCAAGCTTTACTTGTAGTATAACGACCGAACATTATAAGCGATTAATGTTCATTGTTCAAGTTACTTCTGTAAGCAACTATTAAACTTGCAAAGTATTGAATGTTGTGTACATTCATATGAAAATTTTGCGCTAATTAATAGTGCTCTTAAACGTATATTGTGCTCGTCAAGGTCCTCTTTGGCATGAGCGCGGCCTCTACTTAAGTTTACTAGAGTTGTGGAACTCTAGGTAGAGTTAAGTAGGTACTTTATGCACGCATAACGCGTACGCACTTGTATCTATTGGCCAGACAACTCTTTTTAAGCACCAATATCAGTGCCTGCTTGGCTCTATCAACCGGTTGGTCGCGATTAAAGGTACTTTTGCTTCTTAAGCATACCATTTTTCTTGGGTTCACAAATCCCTCCACCTACGCTCTATTTTGTCAAAAATCAAAATTGTTTTATTTCTGAATAAATTTAAAATAAATGTTTTTAGAATGTCCTACATGGTGCCATGATGCCTGCCACCGATTCGGGAACTAACCCGGCGAGAAGAACCGGCGTAAGAAACGGGGCTCACTTTTTAAAATAAAGTGTAAACTTTAAAAAAAATTGTAAAATTTTGTAACTTGATATTATATATATACAATATCAACATACATAATTATTAACAGTTCAGTCGTGGTTTGAGGTATAATTCTATTAAATTTCACACTCTAATCTACGCACCTGTACTCCTCGGGCATATGACGCCCTCTTTGGCGGGCTCCCCATTGGAAGTGCACACGCAGTAGTGGACGGTGGCGTTGACGGGTTTGCAGGCCGCCTCCGCACCGCATGACGACGTGCCGCAGCCCCCGTTTATGTAGTTTACTGGAAGAGTTTAACATAAATTGTCATCTTGTCTTCTATACAGTCATACAATTATACAGATGAAAAGTTCGGGGAAAAGACAGTACCTATGCTGTATGCATAACGTGACTTGATGATTTTTTTTTTATCAAAGCGGGACAAATACAAAATTGGTGAACTACTGGTCCGATTTGAAAAATTCTTTCAGTTGTAGATGGCTCATTTATCGAGGAAGGCTTTACGTTATATTTTATCAAGCCAAGACTAATGGGAGCGAAGAAACAGAGGAAAATGTGGAAAAACGGGAAAAAATATTTGAAAGGGCTTTTCTCACGGACTACTGGAGAAATTTCTATGTTATGGCACAATATGGCAGAATATAACCACTTTGGTTGTATGTATATGCGTCACTTCCAGTTATTGCACAGGCATTTCAAACATAAAAATACTTTTAAATTATTGTCGTTTGGTCTTTTTGCAAAAGCGGGACAATTTCGGCCTCGTGGGGGACAGCAGGACAGTGGGACTGTCCCGCCCAAAGCGGAACGTATGGTCACGTTAAGTTTGCATCGAAGAGGCTTCGAAGCTACTAGGCAGATTTTCATAAAATTTGGAAAATACATACCTATAGGTCATGGGGAAGGACAACATAATATTACACTTTTTATTTGGAAAATAAAATATTGGATTACTGTGGAATGCTTTTTTGGGTTAGTAAATAATAACTTGGACGTCTGGCAGAAATGAAAATATAATTTTACGTTAACAAATTGTTCTGTAGGCTGTTGATTATTATTGACAGGTATAATAATTGTAGCTGTAGCGTTGGTACTGTATAGGCGTATGTAATGGACGTGTCACTGCACAAAATCAGCACACTCAGTCACCCACACTGAATAAAGTAAATGCCCACACAATGTTTCATGTCAAATTCTACTCTACCTTGTGTCTAATCCTATGATTTCAAGTTGCTGATTATATTTCTAATCCATACTTAATATTATAAATGCGAAAGCGTGTCTGTCTGTCTGTCTGTCTGTCTGCCTGTTACCTCTTCACGCTCGAACCGCTGAACCGATTTTGCTGAAATTTGGCATGGAAATACTTTGAGTCCCGAGAAAGGACATAGGATAGTTTTATCCCGGAAAAATGTACGGTTCCCTCGCGATAAATTAATTTTGGCGCAACGAAGTTGCGGGCATCATCTAGTATAAATTATTTATTATCTGATGTAGGTACAGATCATAATATTGTTGTTTAAAACACACATTTCAGTCAACTTTTAATTTTTTTCTAACAAAGCCAGCTGGCCTTATAAGAAAACTTAGCTAAGTTTTCTTATAACATTAACGGCTATCTTTTGTATTGTATTTTCAATTTGAACGTAAGACATCAATAACTTACTCGTGGAGTTTTCCGTCTGCTTAGGGCGGGCCTCCTCCCGCGCCACTCGCGCTAACCTCTCAGACTTCCCACGAGACGGCTGCAACAAAAAACAAAATATTATGTAGGTCTGCTGTTTTACGTTTATATTTACTTGTACTATTAGAAAAAATTATTCATTGGCATAGATCTCTGTAGGTTTGTCGAGTTATGTTGAGCCCAACCGCCAGACCATAAATTAACATTGACATAACATAAGAAACCAAATACCGTAGGCTTGCCGTAGGCCCGCCATCCGCACAATGAATCAATTTCTTTGATGATAACTACCATCGATGGTAAATATTGTACCTATTCACTATTCAGGTTTAAACATTTTGCACTGATTGCTATTTAATTTCGCAAAGATTTAGTATAAATACGACGTCCTCTTCTGCACGCATTTTATCAATCTAAAATAGTTTAATTAAATATTGTAGGTAGTATTCACGAAAGGGAAGCGGAAAGCTCCACAAAATATCTTTTCAAGGCTGAAAGTTTACCTGTTTGTGGCTTTTACAACTACTTTTAACTTTACGAAATGGTCAATGGAGGAAGGTCTGGCCATCACAGCCTCTTGGTCCATAATTGTAACTACGGCGCACAGCTGATATTAATAATAATACCTAGTTCTCAAATGGATCACCGTTTCTCAGAATCAATTAGTAATATCGATCATAATTCATACAATCCATTTTCTTCCGCGATTACTATGAGTAATACTTGTGACTGATCACTAGCATCTCAAATTAAATGTTAAAGAGCATCATTGTTACTGTAAGAGCTTTTGAACCAGAATCTCTACTTTGATTTTACTATTTTATGAAATATCGATGCAGCTTCGTTCTTAAAATCGAAATTTTGGGATCTTAATTTGAATTTCATAAATATCGATGCAGCTTTGTCTCTACTTCGATTCAATTCGTTTTTACACAAAGTGCCTACAAACCTTTTAAACGTTTGTTTGAAGGCCCCTTTGCCCGTTGGGTCATGACGGATAACTATTAGGTAACTATAATGATTTCCACCATGTTTGCTCTTTGCTTTATTTCTGCTGTAATATTATAGCTAATATACCTAATCTTGGCAATAAAGGTGCGAAATTATTGCCACTAAAATTGCAAATCTGTATGCAGCATGCAGGCCAGAATTCGTATAAATATCGCTATTTGATCGAAGAGAGCAAGCATTATACTTTATCGGAACAAACATTTGTGAAGGATACAGACTTGATCGGACAGGAAACGAAGTTGCATATTATGCGTTGTGATAGCAGAATCGGGGCTCTGGTTGAGATGCTGGTGCTGCAGTTATTTCGGATGCCTTATCGGTCGACTCGAGGCGGGCGCAGCGAATCGATATTCATGAATAAACGCATATAAACTTCACTTATTGATATTTTATGACCCATTATTTGTGATTCGATCACCCATACGTATTTCATCGATTTCATAACTCCCAAATATTGGTATTTCAACGGATTCTACGATACGTTGTCGCTTTATTGTTATATTATTATGGTAAAGTTCGAGATCATTCGTCGTATCGTGTAACGGTGCAGTCGATGAACAATATTTATGTATCGATTTCAATATAGTTCTCGATGTCAATGACCACACAAGACGCATATCGGAAATGCAAGTGTTTATTTTAATTTGCCCGTAATTCATCTGATTTGGAATCGTCATAGTCCCTTACTGTATTTACCTATAACTTCTAGTTCAAAAGGGATACAGCGACAGTATATACAAAAAGTTCGACTGTATTTTTTTTCATTCCTAGAAAGTTTTATTAGTTATATTATGACCTATAAAACCTGAGGTAATAAAAGTAGTCTCGTGTAACTATGTATTTTCACTTCCATAGTTGTTATATCTAGGCTGGACTCATGCTGAGAATCCCATGGCCATTGAAATATTAAAACTAAAAATTTACTTTGTCATAACGTACGTATGTTACAAAGCACTGTAACAAAGTATTATCGCTGACATGTTTGTTAATAAAAGTTTGTCGTGTGTTACCACAAGCGTGATGCAGTTTTACCAGCAGCAGGTATTATACTATTGCTCATTTCAAAACGTAGATATTTTATAATGTTTTAAGGGTTTTACCGTTTTTAAACAACACTAAAATAAGTTAGATATCAAATTGTTAAATGGTTCACTAAAATATGATGAAATTAAACTCCATATTGTGTCATAAAAAAGATGGATGGAAAAACGCATTGGTTATATGGATAGTTTAATATAGAGTTTAAAAACTTTTATCTATGTGCTAAAGTTTGAAACTATAATACCACAAATACATAGGTCTGTTAAAATAGGGCCGTGGCCCTAATTCCTATAGAGTATAGGATAATTTTTGGCCCGAAAAAAGAGTTGAAATCCCATCCAATGCCAAGTTCAGATGCACTTCATCGATCATAATTTCATCTTCATCAACAGCCTGATCCATAATACTTTTAATTTGAACTTTTGATGAAAACTCTATAGTCTACACACTACCATACAAAGTCGATGTCGATCCTGAGCAATCAAAGATTAATATGTCCGTTACTCGTAATCCCTTGCATTGGTTTACTATGGACGTGGACCGTGGAGATGCCGCGAAGCTAGCCGGAGGACAAATTCGTCGCCTCGCGAGACAAACAGCGTAACGAGCCGTGATAATGATATATTTCCCTATTAATAATATTGATTATTCAGATTAAAATGCAAGTTCCAAATATATGGAGGCCGTGATTGCTGGTATAAATCATTTGTACCAGTTGAATCACGCCTCCTCTAGCCTACACCGTGCGCGTGAGCTCTAATCCGCCTAGGGCACTATTTTGATGATAAATAATAAATGCTTATGAAATTAATTATTAATTTTACGCCGCGAAACCGTTCGTTATTTGAAAGCACACGTACTACGGAATGTAGAGTTTATTTTTTATAAGATGACTGTTGAACTTCATATCACTTTCCTCTCTGTACATAAACCTTCCCTGGACTTCCACGGACATAAGACTAAAATGAGCCAAATCTGTTCACCCGTTTTCAAGTTTTAGCGAGACTAACAAAATTTAAGTATTATTATTTGTTTAGACTCTGAGGGTCTGAGGGCTATAATCCAATATATAAACACCATTTTGATTGAAAATTCACACCTACTTCATAATTATGCACTGGTCCACGATGGCCGAACAGGTCGTGGACTACATCAGGAGCACAAAGTCAATTTCAGCTCCTTTGTGGTGAGGGTCCCGACGCATCATTTACCGACCTTCGAGAAGCAGGAGTTCTTGCCGATTGGAGTCGTCTACCTACCGGAGGTTCCGAGGATGACTTCCGAACGCGTCGCGTCCCACGTCGCAGACAATACGTGTTTAGTGTTTAGTGTTAGTTTTAGTATAAATGTTATGTATGTTAGTCTATAAGGTGTATATTATAATATGGACCAAGATGCCTGATTTGAATAAATAAATTAGTAAATAATTATTCATATTATGTAAACGAAAGAGATAACATGATATTTAACTTTAACCCAGACTGGTGCAAGTATTATGACGACAATTATCGTATAGGACCTATACGGTAATTGCTTATGAAATAAAGTGTTTTCTGCTTGTAAATATTATTTTAAGTTTATGTGCGGTTAGTTAATTTGAAATGACTATAACTTTAGCATAAACAAACATTTAAATTGAAGGTTGACGAACAGTTACATTCATTACATTTCAAATTAATGTGTAAATCCATACTATTATAATGAATGTGAAAGTGTCTGTCTGTCTATGTATGTATTACGTTTTCACGCCCAAGCCGCTGGACCGATTTTGCTGAAATTTGGTATGGAGATACTTTGGGTCCGAGGAAAGGACATTACGATACTTTTTATCCTGGAAAAATTTACGGTTTCCGCGCGATATACGAATTTTGATGCAACGTAGTTGCGGGCGTTATCTAGAAGCAGTCAGTATAATCTAGAAAATAGCAATGTAAAATATGTATAAATAATCTGTCGCTACTCTATTACATGCAATCCAAAATATTGTACGTTTTAGGTCACTGACCATAGGTTTATCACGTAAGTATAATTATTATAATGACTCAAATGCCCTATTTAATTATTTCGTAACACGACACTGATGTTATAAATTACAATTTTTCTACCGACTTGACCTTCCGCAGCCGGCGATAAGATGTAACAACACTTTCGTCATCAGTGGATTCTGGGTATCAGGATACCACCCGGTATAAGGGCCTGTTCGCACTGCGAATTTTAACCGCACGGATTTTTTCTCGCTTTTCTGTAACACATTGAACCTTTTGAGAGTAGGTAAATGAATAAATTCTCAGTGTGGACAGACACAAACCTCCATCCGTACTAATTAAAATAAATAATATATAATAGAACACTTTACAACGTTTGCTCTGTCTGGCAACATTGATAAGTCATATTGTTTTTTAAATAAAATAAGGGAGCTAACAGGTCACGTGTTGGAAAGCAACTACCATCGCCCATGGACACTCGCAACACTAGAAGTTCGTTCCAGGCAGAGTCCAATGAGAGAATCTTAAAAATTTATATGCTTCTTAAAATATATCAACACGTATTTAACAATCTGTGAATATATGAGTATGATGATCAATTCGAAAAATTTTGTATCCAATACGACATAAAATAAGGATGAACCTTGGTATAACGCAACAATACTGGGATAAAACACAAAAAGAAAATTGGAATTCCAATTTCAGTTCTCTCCAGATAACTTTCAAAATTTCATAAAATATATTTATGGCTATTTGCTCATTTCCTTTTAGTAATTGATTATTGTTTCTCAGGTTGTTCTAGGAAGGGAACAAAAGAATGAATTCGGGAGGGCAGGGCGCACCGGGTGTGTACACCTGGCAGCGCGGCCGATCATTAAAAATGTTTATTTAAAAATCCGACCGCTTAACTGCGCACGATTCATACGAGAGAGATCTATGCAGCTACGTAGATAGATTTTTTACTATTTTTGTTAACTTTTGCTGATGCCATTTTGCTTTTTACTAAATCTATAAGTAATTAGTTTTCTTTACTAGCAAACCTTTGTAACTTACTGGGGAAAACTGTTGGAAAAACTTTTTCACGACATTTTAATTTAAGTAGGTATTACTTTTTTTAAAGTTTATGTTTTAGGTAAATCACTTTTTTATTAACGACCCTAAATAGACATAGTAATCTATACAAAATCAGTATTAAGTGTTAACTATAGTAAAGTTTCCTAACTTGAACTTAAAGTTATAATTACGACTTACGTCAGACGTCCATTTGTGATAGTCTTCCTATTCCTCCGATAAAAGGACTTCTGCTTATCGAACTACGATTTTCAATATTTTTAATTCTAAAATATAGAAGAATGACTTCACAGTAAACATTGCATAACCCGCGTACGATCGGGCACTATCGTTGTCTATTTTCCTACCGCCGGCCCCAGCCGCTCCGACTTTGTTATTTAACAAAACAAAAGTCTCTCCCAAGTATAAACAACATATCAATCCGTTAAAGGTTTAAATATACAAAGTAGGCCCTTAATGTATTGTTTTATTTAAATAATACAATATATTAGGGCGGGGAATAATAAGTGGTTTCCCTTTTGAAATAGTTTTTGTGATATTGATTTTATAATTATTAACTACAAACATCGATTGAAGCTTGTACGTTTGTAAATCTTCATTACCGTCGGTTAGTCGGTAGTCACTTTGGGTATTAAATAAACTGTGTTAAACAATACCTACCTACTTTCTAAAAAATTAAGGCTTTAAGAATATTTGACGTAAATTATGATAATTTTGGTAGAGTAAATACGTCTATTGCTTTTTACATATTTTCCTCAAAGAAGCTCACACAAGAAGCGCACGCAAACACGAATCTTTGGATAAGAGTTATAATGTAAATATTTGGAGTCACGGTTTGTTTCAAGGCACCGGAATAGCCCCCTAGAACTGTCAACTCCCAACACTTTTTAAGATCCCGCGGCTGCTGCGATAATGTCGGAGTGTTTACTCAACAATAAAGGCGCCTACGGCACTAAACTACGACATAAAAAGTTTAAAAAGCTCTCAGTAGATCAAACAAGACGAGTCGCAGTCGCAGGCGGCGCGGTGTACGGTTACCGCGCTCGGGTCACATTTGTCCCATATAATAAACACCAGATTGGTGTCAAAACGAACGCTTTTTATTATCCCATCAACCCGTAAAACGCCCAATTCCATATGGGCTTGTTTGTTTACGAATAAATCTCGGAAGACAAAAGTGGCTTTTCATCGTAAATTATATTCGGCATGTTTTTGTAGTACAACAAAAACTCTCATTCATGAATTTTTCATTTATGATACTGGGAATTGAGAATGAAACGCGTAGATTACGTTTATTAATTTTGTATGAAATAGTAATTTTATATATTAAGAAAAAATACCTCATTCATTATGATTTATGAAATAAAAATATTTCCTCTTTCTTATATATAAAATTCTCGTGTCACAATGTTAGTCCACGAACTCCTCCGAAACGGCTTTACTGATTTTTACCAAATTTTATGTGCATATTCAGTTGGTCTGAGAATCGGCTACTGGGTACTTATTATATTGATAAGTGCATTTGTCGAATAAATAATAGTAAATTATTATAACCTGAGACTGACGGCGACCGGCGACGGGATAGCGATCGACGTTGCCATGGTGACATACTTATCGAGTCACTTCAATGAAATAATACGGGCGATATACTTTATATTATGGCAAAGCAACGTTTGCCGGGACAGCTAGTATATTACTATATATTTTTATAAATAATTGGCGTTGGTTTTAGATCTCTCCACTGAGATTATAGATCTTTCCAACTTTTTTTATTTGTGCGACGATACCTAGCACGACATTACGAAGAGTTGCACTTTAGCTTTCGAACTCTAGGACCTAGGTACTCTATCATCAAGAGTCAAGTACGAATATAATATATCCTTTGTTGATGAATATATGAATATATGAGAAATACGAAGTGCCAATAGCTCAATACTTATTTAGCAAGCCAAGCTTGTGCTGTAAATTCGCAAGTTAAAGAGAAAGCTAGAGCAAGTGCGAGAAACGCGATAATTTAACATTGAGCACTGCAATTTGTCATGGCTTTCATGTTTTTCATTTACATTAGAATTTGTTAGTAAGAGAGAAGTGCAATAGTTTTCGTTGGGTATAGGTTTTATGAAGTCAAAGTTTTCTTCAAAATCGTTTTAAAAATATGAAATAAAATAACATTCTGAAAAGAGACAGACATTTGGTATATCGCTTAAAAATTAAAAAAACCTAAAAACTTTTAGGGAGATCGCAAACTCGATCACACAAAAAGTGTGCCGTCTGCGATCTCCCTTAGGGGCGTAAAAAAATCGGCCAAGTGTGAGTTGGACTGGCGCATGAAAGATTCCGTATCATTATAGAGCAAATATAGGTATTTTTTGTATGGGAGCCGCCCTTAATTATTTATTTTATTTAAATTTTATTATTAATTATTAAAGTATAAATACAACTGAGTATTTTGTCAATATTTCAAGTGCCTACCTATTGCCGTTATTGATATCGAGCAAAAAATAGCAAAAAATTACGTTTGTTGTATGGGAGCCCCCTTTAATATTTTATTTATTTTGTTTTTAGTATTTGTTGTTATAGCGGCAACAGATATACACAATTTGTGAAAATTTCAGAAATCTAGCTATAGCAGTTCTTGAGATACAGCCTGGAGACAGACAGACGGACAGACAGACATCGAAGTCTCAGTAATAGGGTCCCATTTTTACCCTTTGGGTATGGAACCCTAAAAAAGAAAGTGAAGTGATTCAATTACATAAACTATACACAAAACGGTAAATGAAAACTCGAGGCAAGCCTGGGAAAACCTCTTGACGTTTTCCTACCACACTCTCCACGTGACCAGGGATCCCCAAAATAATGCCTCCCTCACTTCCCGTGTCAAAAAAAACTGCGTCACTGAAATTGAGTTGAATCAACATTTTTCTTTAGGCTCTTCAACAAAAAACAACATAGTTAAACATGTTGAAGATAAAATTAGTGAGGGAGATATTAAGGGCGCTGCGCGGCTGCTCTTTTCCAGCGACACGATTGCTCCGAACTCCCCAGAAACCGTTCTGGCCTTACAAAATAAACACCCACATCAACTGTCATCTCAACCCTTTTCTGACGCCCATGACGTTGCACCACCCCTTCAAACTTCAGTCGACAGTGTTCGCGGAGCCATCATGTCTTTTCCTCCGGGCTCAGCGGGCGGTCTCGACGGTATCACCCCTCAGCATCTGAAGGACCTCACCAGCGGTTGCTGCGGGGACGCCGGAGAGAAACTCTTGCAGGAGGTCACGAATCTATGCAACCTGATGCTTCGCGGTGACGTTGCATCGGATATCGTAGACATTCTGTATGGAGCAAACCTCTGCGCGCTGAGGAAGAGAGATGGTGGCATTCGTCCGATCGCTGTCGGCTCGACATACCGGCGCCTCACTGCCAAGATAGCCTGCAGATCCATAAACTCGCTATCATCATACTTCCAACCCAAACAACTTGGTTTTGCCTGCAAAGGTGGCTGTGAGGCAGCCGTTCATTCTTTTCGAACCCATATTCAAAATTCAAAAAACACTGTATACCTAAAGGTGGATGTTAAAAACGCTTTTAATTCTGTAGACAGGGTCGCAATGTTGACACAGATAAAAACTAAAGCCCCCACCATTTTGCCCTTCATGCTACAGTGCTACCGAGAACCCACTAAACTCATTTACCAGAACCATTTAATCCAGTCTGAAGTTGGCTGTCAACAGGGCGACCCTCTAGGTCCAGCAATTTTTAGCCTAGCTATTCACCCGGTCATCGAACTCCTAAATTCCAAATTCAACGTGTGGTACCTAGATGACGGGACTCTTGCCAGCGACGCATCTACAGTTCTTTCGGATTTTCAGACCCTGATTCACGAATTCAAAATTATAGGTCTAGATCTGAACCTGGGGAAGTGTGAGCTTTTCGTCCCTGATGATTGTGAGGATAGAGACGGAATAGTATCCAGTTTTAAGGCCGTCGCCCCAGAATTATCAGTGATTGAGAAGAGTTCACTTTTTCTCTTGGGTTCACCTATTCTAGCCGATTCGTTTCCAGACTACATAAAGGAAAAAGTACAAAATTTTAGTGAAAGTTTAGACCGACTTCTCCAAATTAACAGTCACATGGCTTTTACTTTGATTCGGTATTGTTTATTTGTTCCCAAATTGACGTATGTTTTGCGGTGTTGTCAGCTCTGGAAGTTCTCACAACTTCTCCATAGTTTAGATGACACTCTAAAACATACGCTCTCCACAATTTTAAATATTAATTTTGATGAACGCTCCTGGACCCAAGCTACACTACCCGTAAGGTTCGGTGGCCTGGGAGTACGAAAAATTTCTGACATAGCATTACCGGCGTTCTTGTCCTCATTCCACGCAAATCGCGCAGTTATAGCAAAAATTTTAGAGCCCTCATCGTGCCCATTAGTCATTCCATTTGCGGACGAGGCCAAGGACGCCTGGAATATTGCTAGTGCCGGCAGTAGGGTCCCTGAGAACACGTCTTCGCAAAGGCTCTGGGACGGGCCCGTCTGCGAACTGGTACGTAATAAACTTTTCAATACGTCTACCAGCGTCGCAGAACGGGCTCGACTTTTAGCTGTGGAGAGGTGGGAGTCGGGAGCTTGGCTGCGGGCACTACCATCTAAAAACATAGGAACATTGCTGGACCGAAATACATTCCGCCTAGCCACTGCTCTGCGTCTTGGTGCTCCCCATGTCGTCCCCCATCAGTGTGTTTGCGGCGCGCACGTAGACAGCTACGGTCACCACGGGTTGTGCTGCTCGCGAAGCGCTGGACGCTTTACGCGGCATCACAACCTGAATGACCTCATTCGTCGGGCTCTTGTCACTGCCGGCGTGCCAGCGATACTGGAGCCCTCCGGTTTGGCGCGCGACGATGGCAAGAGACCCGATGGAATGACCCTGGTCCCCTGGAATATGGGACGGGCCCTTGTTTGGGACGCTACCTGTGTCGACACACTCGCCTCGTCCCATGTTCAGGGCACCTCGAGCTGTGCGGGCGCAGCCGCCAACCAAGCAGAGAACCTCAAGCGGCGCAAATATGAGAACCTCAGCGGAGATCTCATATTTGAACCGTTTGGGGTAGAAACCCTAGGTGCATGGGGTCCGGGGGCACATAAGGTTTTTAGAGAAATATCTAAGAGGCTTATTGAAGCCACCCGAGACCCCAGAGCCGGGAGCTACCTGGCACAGCGGATAGCAATTGCAATCCAACGTGGCAATGCTGTCAGCTTGCTGGGCACTCTGCCAGATGGGGACGACATGGGGAAGTTTTTCTTTTTATAATTTTATATTCTAAGTTTATATTCTAAGTTTGTATATGTTTGTATATTTTATTTTAGTTTGTATTTTTAGTAATTATTTCCTCACCTATTTGATTACATAAAAGCTTAAATAAACGTTCTCGAATAATGAAAAAACTTTAGGCGTTTTAGTCTCTACCTACGTCTCTACATTCACAATTTTCTGTTGACTTCTTTTGAGTTCATGCAGTAATTTGATTTAAGGCCTTCCCCCGAGCAAACGACCTTGACCATATATTTGCCGCGTTTCCGAGATCGCACCAAAATCCAATTTTTTTTTTACTTATCTTAGTTCAAATTTGACCTAAAAAATTAAAACGTGAAATATGTAGTTTATGATATTGTCGCTCTATTGGCGTGTGTTTCAAATAAAAGTGATTTGTAAACACTAAGGAGATGCTGAATGTATGCTTGAATTTTAATAAATTGGTTTTACTTTAGAAGCTGATATCGTGAGTATAATAAACAAAAATAGAAAATTTAAAACGGGGAAAGGAATGTTGATACACTGAAGATTATATATTGCTGTATTTTTAGTATATAGCTTTCAAATTATTAGTTTGTAAGGCTCTAAATACGGTAAATTGCGGAATCTCCGAAGGGAAGGCCCTTAAGTAAATAAGTATGTTTGTATCCTTGCAGCCGTAATGGTAGACGTAGGTATTTGTCACATTCTGGCACCGCGTCACCGCGCCTTAATAGGGAAATGCGCATTTGGAGCATGGAACATTATTGCAACTCGCTAGGTACACGGCTATTGACCCACGCTTCCTTTTGACAATTTATTTATATCCATGGTCAGGGTCTCGCACCTGGCTGCTGAGAATCACTAATACAAAGGCTCAAACCCGATTAAGTCTACGGGAACATCGCATCGAGTAGGTAGGTATATCAGTGAGAAAATATATTCTAAGCATCTCGCGGCCGACTAAGTGCACTGCGGCTATATAGCGTCTCTTGAATGTGACCAAGCACTGCGTTGCGTTGTCAACTCCATACATCTCAATGATTCTAAGAGAAGATTTATATTTTATAGGCTAGTAGACCTACGTAATTTGCCGGGTTATGTCAAGCTAACTCTACAATCTACAAACTAGCAACTTTTTACACGACCAGCCAAAAATATCTTAGTACCTGTCGAATCGACCTTCTTCTCTGATGGTACATAGAAAGCCCGTTAATACCCTAAAAACGTAAGTATAGTTTAGTTTGATTGTCGTCATACTTAATTATTGTTAAGTGACATATACTTTAATTTATCTATGCTACCTTTGGTCGTTGCCATAGCACCGAAGTTGTTTACTTCAGACTTCAATAAATATCTTTACAATAAAGCACTACAAACATTGTACAAATGTTATTTTAATTACACAACATTAAGTATATCTGCACTTTAGGTGCCATCCATATTAAAATTATTAAGGTCAAAATGGGTGTGTTTATCTACGCTACCATAATTATTATTTTAATAAACTTCTCTGATATTGGTAACTCTGGTCTCAGACCAATAAAAAAAGAAAGACGGAGTATTTACAGGTAATGGGGTGAAGTCGCTGTCGATCAATGTGTGCGTCACGCCTAGCATAAATACGCTAGGCGTGCGCTTGTGTGCAAAAAAATAATGTTGCCAACTCAGGGTTTCAGATTGTCAAACTCCCATCCTGTTGAAGTCTTATTAAACTACTAAGTAATGACTAAAAAAGTTGCTATCAAACTAGATTGTTAATCATCATTCATTAGTAATTGCTGAAAAAAGTAAATACTTAAATATCTATATCTAATAAATTGTGTGTTTCAACTAAGAACAGACAGACAGACAGACAGACATACATACAAACAAAAATTGTAAAGAATGTTGTTTGGTGTAGGTATGCAGTATGTATCGTATACAGATTAATATGCAAATAGTAAAAAAATCTTTCAATACTACAAACAGACACTCCAATTTTATTTATATTAATAGATTTTAAATGAATAACGAATTTTAGGTTAAAAATAAACATTTGTCAGGATAATACAGCACGTAATAATATTTTTCCCCTATTATGGGGAAAAATATCTTGCGACCAGCATGTAGCACTGGTTGAGGTTCTGTGTTCCCAGACTCCCGAGACAATTTTTAAAACTAATAAATTAAATTCGCTATTTCGGTGGTATAAATATTCAACTAATTACTTGTGAAACGTAATCCCACAAGGTTTCTTTTGAGCACAAGAATTGTTTTTGCACCATTTAACGATGCAGGACGGCATATTTTGATATTTCTTGACACAGATGAAAACGACATGCGCCGTCACTCGTTGAAACCGGAATGGCGGGCGGCCGGCTTCCTATGGCCGTATCGGCTTCCTATTGCCTGCCTCACCGCGTAGCATGGATGGCTCTGTCTATCTTTTTTTATTGGTCTGAGACTGTGGTATGGTCAAGTCTCTAAAAAGGTTCCTGCGCGGGCGCAGTTGCAGACAACATCTAGTTTTCATAATATTGATATCTGTTGGTACCGCTCAGTCTCTGGAAAGGTTCCTGCGCGGGCGCAGTTGCAGATAACATCTAGTTTTCATTGATATCTGCTGCCTGCTGGTACCGCTCGGAGTCTCTGGAAAGGATCCTGCGCGGACGCAGTTACAGATAACGTCTAGTTTTCATTGATATCTGCTGGTACCGCTCGGAGTCCCTGGAAAGGTTCTTGCGCGGGCGCAGTTGCAGACAGTACCTAGTTTTCATTGATATCTGCTGGTACCGTACTCGTGATTTCTCTTCGTCTGGGAGGCGAATGAGAGAACAATGTGAAGCTGTCAATGCAAATTGCGATAACGACGTGACGTACGATCGGCCGACCCACATACTCACCATGAACCTTTAATTAGAGTAGCAGAATGCATTGCGCAATGTGCATTTGTATTTACACTTGAAATTTGATTTGTGAGCACGATCCCGATTCCGTATCGTTGATTTATCTAATTATGTAAAGTTTGTTATCGATCAATGTAAAGCTTTGTGATTAGAGCCAAAGGGAGTTATTTTGCTCTCTGGGTTAAGTGGATACTACTCTTTGGCTCCGGGTATACACGCAAGAAAATTTTCGCTCCAATCGACATACAAATTAGTAGTGTGTTTTCGCGGATTCTGGATCACGATTCTGGGTCCACCCCTCCTCCGCTCGCGGCTCGCAAACTTTCTCGATCAGTTTTTGTCGGTTCGAGTGGCGACGTCGCCTAAAAAAAAAAGAGTTTGATGTCAAAATAGGGGTTTTCAACCATGCCGTTCGATATATGCGATCCGTTTCTGCGTATTTGCACTAGTTTCAAAGTTAGCTTTTGTGTTTAACCCTCATTATCTACTATCATCACGCTCCATTGTTCCTTCATAATTACAATCGCTACTTATTGCATTGTTATGCTCACCTCGGTGTCCTATTGTTCGTAATGACTACCTGGGCTTATCGCTTACATCACCTTAATTTCTTACAAGATTTTAAATAAATATGAATGATAATTAACTAATGAATTATTGCAAATTAAAAGTACCTAATAATTAATTATTTAGGTCACCCGATCATTCGATGGACTTCGTAAACACACGACGACGCGGTGCGCAAACTGAGTCTTTTAGATTTTAAATAAATATGAATGATAATTAACTAATGAATTATTGCAAATTAAAAGTACCTACCTAATAATTAATTATGTAGGTCACCCGATCATTCGATGGACTTCGTAAACACACGACGACGTGGTGCGCAAAGCAACAGTTCAATACAATATTTTCCAGATAATATGACAACAAAGTTTTCAACAAAATTACCAAAATAAATTAAATTAGAAGGAGAATGGGTTGTCGGTGTTGTTGAATTTCAATATCCGTGTACAATGTTTACTGTTCAAGAACAAGAAAACATAGTCTATATTTCTAAGAATATGATAATGCCTAATGAAAAATATCCTTCTACTGTTCATTACAAAAAACACATTCCTGCAACCAACTATGATAATATTAATCACATTTTAAAAGCTTTAAATAATATGAGAGAAAATATTACCTTTCGTTACGATGAAATATCTAAGTTTGTATCTGTGACAATCGCAGATGATTCATTGCAGTCCTTAACATTGTCACCTTAGTTAGGCATTCAATTAGGGTTTGAGCCTAATAGGAATTTGGTAGAAAAAACGTTTGGCAAACGCCCTGCAAACTTACATCTGGGACTTCCATCACAACTCTTTGTTTATTGTGATATAGTGGAACCACAGATTGTTGGAGATGTAATGACCTCTTTACTTAGAATTATACCACTAGACCCTTCAAAATATATATATGGAGCAAATAAGATGCATGTGTTTTCTCCCCCTCACTACTTACCAGTCATGCGCAGAGAATTTGATACAATTGAAATAGATATAAGATCAAGCACTGGTCAAAAGATACCATTCCAGTTTGGAACAGCGTGTATTAAACTGCACTTCAGAAAGTTACAAGTTATAATGCATCATCACAATAATATTATAAACTGCCCATATGAAAATTATAACACTCATCAAGCTGGTTCTGGAATATGTGTAATATATAAAGGAGTTCCTTATCAACGTGGTCATGGTGTTTTTTTGGGAAGCTTTTTGGGAGGTTTGTTTCGATCCGTCCTACCTTTGCTTTCGTGTGGTGCTAAAGCAATAGGAAAAGAAGCTTTGAGTGCAGGTGTTGGATTCCTATCTGATATGGCGAAAGCACGACCCATGGATTTATCAGTAAAATCACGACTTAAGGAAATTAGTTCAAATTTGAAAAGAAGGGCAGATCAAAAAATTGATAAATTAAATATGTCTGGTACAGGCTATATAACTAAAAGGAAATGTCTTGGAGCAGTCATTCCTTCATCGAGTGCTAAAGGAAGAGGTGTTAAGAAAAGAAAGTTAACTCGTCAATATCAAGGAGATATATTTTCATAAATTTAAAAACAATGTCTTTCTTACATAGTCACTCTTGTGAATGTATAAAGTCTGAATTAGATTTATTTGCTTTACCATCAACACAAACAAGCATCGAAAGTGGAATGTGGGTGCACTACAAACCAATATCATCTTTAGCCGACGATGGACCCATAGAATTTCAAGTTCCTAGAACTGGCGATGACTATATAGACTTATCCCATACACTCATTCATTTAAAAGCGAAAGTGTTAAACGAAGATTCTTCAAAATTGGCAGCTTCAATTGTTGTAGCACCTGTAAACAATTGGCTTCATTCAGTTTTTAGTCAACTTGATGTTTATTTGAATCAAAAATTAGTTGCACCTCCAAACAATACATATGCTTATCGAGCATACATTGAAACTATTTTGAATTATTCACCCGACGCCAAACAATCTCATTTGACTTGTAGTCTTTGGTATGAAGATGCTGCTGGTAAAATGGATTCAACCGATGAAAAAAATTCAGGTTTTACTACAAGACAAAAATTAGTTTCAGAAAGTAAGGAAGTTGACATCTCCATGGTGACATATTCAATCAATCAATGTTTTTAATTAATGGTGTTGAGATGAATATTAAATTGGTTAGGTCACGTGAATCATTTAACCTCATGGCTCCAACAGATGACGTTAAATACAAAATAGACATTACAGATGCGACTCTTCTTGTTCGAAGGACAAAAATTAACCCTTCCGTCTTACTTGCCCATCAAAAAGTTTTAGCCACCACAACTGCAAAATATCCAATAACTCGAGCCGAAGTAAAAGTTCTAACGATACCGTCAGGGGTTCAAGGCAAGACATTAGACAATATATTTTTGGGTCAAGTACCTAAGAGATGTATAGGGGGCGTTCCACGCCAAGCGGACAGGAAAAAATAGTCGATCTCTCCGATTTTGATAATATTTGGATATGTTATACCTACACGTGTTATTAATACGTGTGCCAAATATTTTTGTTATATAATGGCTGGATTAAAAATGATGGGACTTTGAAACGTGACTTTTCTATTCGACACTCGGTGCTTCAAAGCCGATTATAGATTAAAAAATATATACATTAAAATAATTAAACCACTGAACTTGTTACTTCATTTAACGAGCTCTTTAAGTGTATTTTTGAAAATAAAAAAAATGTTTTTTTCTTTGGAAAAAATGTAAATTATTTTTTTTTCTTGATTTTCTCAAAGAGGGACCCTTTTGATTTTTTTTTATATTTTTTATGTAAATAGCTAATATTCTATAGAAAATTCCTGCACAACGTCTATAATGGGCCGGGAAGTGGATTAGGAGCTAGACTGAAAATACTTCCGAAGGGTGGCGTCCAGCGCCATACAATACTATGGGCAGAGATCGATACATAGTGGAAATTGCCAAATAACATCAATTTCGATATAGTGAAGAGTAACATTTAATAGATTTTTTGAAAGAGAAATAGACAAAAAATGTTTACTTACAAGAAAAAAAAAATTCGTGAAAAAAAATTTTTTTTTCTCAAAAAAAAAAAAAATTCTTTTTTTTTAATTATGTTACTCTTTAAAAAAACTTATCTAAGGGTTCATTTCTCCACATCAAAATCGAAGTATTTTGGCAATTTTCACTACTTAGCGATTTCTGCCCGAGTACAGTATGGCGCTGGACGCCACCCTTCGGAAGTATTTTCAGTCTAGCTCCTAATCCACTTCCCGGCCCATTATAGAAGTTGTGCAGGAATGTTCTATAGAATATTAGCTATTTACACAAAAAATATAAGAAAAATCAAAAGGGTCCCTCTTTGAGAAAATCAAGAGAAAAAAATTAATTTGCATTTTTTTCAAAGAAAAAAACATTTTTTTTGTTTTCAAAAATGCACTTAAAGAGCTCATTAAATGAAGTAACAAATTCAGTGGTTTAATTATTCTAATATATATATTTTAAATCTATAAACGACTTTGAAGCACGGAGTGTCGAATAGAAAAGTCATGTTTCAAAGTCCCATCATTTTTAATCTAGCCATTATATTACAAAAATATTTGGCACACGTATTAATAACACGTGTAGGTATAACATATCCAAATATTATCAAAATCGGAGACATCGACTATTTTTTCCTGTCCGCTTGGCGTGGAACGCCCCATAGTTGGATTTGTAAATAATTCAGCATTTAATGGTTGTTTGTCCGTTCAATTTTGAGAACTATAAAATGAATTTCTTTTGTTTATATATTGACGGTCAGCAAATTCCTTCAAAAGCTTTACAAGCATCTTTCGATAATAATATTTTTACTGCAACCTATCATACATTATTCTCAGGAACAGGAATACATTTTTTTAACGAAGGGAATGGTATATCTCACGATAAGTATTCGAAAGGTTATTGTTTGTTAGCATTTGATCTCACACCTGATTTATCAGCCAATTCTTCTGGTCATTGGAATCTTATTAGACATGGTAGTGTTAGATTAGAAGTTCGCTTTGAATCTGCTCTAACTCAAACGATAAATTGCGTTGTCTATGCAGAATTTGATAATGTTATTGAAATAGATCAAAATAGTAATGTAAACGTTGACTATAGTAGCTAAGAAATAAACATTGTATTATCTTTCTAAGTATTATTAAGTTCTTAATCTGTAATATGTTTTTAATGTGCAAATAAATGATTATTGTAAAGTTGTGCTTTCATTTTTATTAAAAACCCCAGTCAATTGCATGTTAAATAAGATTGTCTTACCTTATTTATTTCATTTGCGTGTGAATCATATGATAGATTGAATGAATAAGTCCTTTTTTAACGAATAATGGATACTTTACAACTAAAATCATACATAAAAAAGATTCATCCAAGTCTAAAAAATAGCGTATATGCCGCGAATCGATTGCCAATGCATATTACGACTCCTACATATCTTATAAGCAATTTGGACCCGGACTCAAAACTAGGATCTCACTGGGTAGCTAGACAAACATGGCATCGGTGAATATTTTGATACATATGGTCGCTTCCCTACGGGAATGCACAAAATGTTTTTGAATAGAAATGCAAGGAAATGGCGTTATAATACTATCAGGCTACAAAATGATTGGACTTCTGTGTGTGGAGAGTACTGTTTAATGTACTTGTTATACAAGTTTCATAACAAGTCATTGTCAGAATTTCAGACTGAATTTGGTAGTGACACACTTAAAAATGATATGTTTTTGAATAAAATGTTTGAATCTTGTTTTATGAACTGTGGTATGTAATACGAAATAAATAATTTGTTTGAAAGTAAACCAAAGTTTTATTTTAACCTTAGCTTTAATTATATTGTTAAAAAAAAGACTCAGTTTGCGCGCCGCGTCGTCGTATGTTTACGAAGTCCATCGAATGATCGGGTGACCTACATAATTAATTATTAGGTACTTTTAATTTGCAGTAATTCATTAGTTAATTATCATTCATATTTATTTAAAATCTTGTAAGAAATTAAGGTGACGTAAGCTATAAGCCCAGGTAGTCATTACGAACAATAGGACACCGAGGCGAGCATAACAATGCAATAAGTAGCGATTGTAATTATGAAGGAACAATGGAGCGTGGTGATAGTAGATAATGAGGGTTAAACACAAAAGCTAACTTTGAAACTAGTGCAAATATGCAGAAACGGATCGCATATATCGAACGGGCATGGTTGAAAACCCCTATTTTGACACCAAACTCTTTTTTTTTTCGACGTCGCCACTCGAACCGACAAAAAGTGATCGAGAAAGTTTGGGAGCCGCGAGCGGCGGAGGGGTAGACCCAGAATCGTGATCCAGAATCCGCGAAAACACACTACTCAAATTTATACACGTTAAAACGACTGCCTAGATCATAAAGTTAACATACCTAGATATTAACTTTATGGCCTAGACATTGCTCTATTATCAACTTATTTTAGTTGTCATAGCATTTTCAGAACATAACGAATCACTTGAAAAACAATAAAAATATCTAACTTATTTTCTGACTGCACTGTGCACATTAACTTTTAATATTAGCAAATTCTTTTTAACTAGCTTGTCTATTATTGTAAAAAAATGTTTTAACTACAGCCCTACATCGGTAATATATTAAGTAGATAGATTTCAATGAAAATTAAACATCAATTGAAAAGTTATGAATCATTTTTATGAAATTGATCGTTTCTTAGTTTCTCTCTATCTAAATTAAAAGATTTAGGTAAAGCTGGCTAAAACCTTTTGTTATTGATTGCGTAGAGGTAATACAATACGTGAGATGGGTAACGTGGAGATGATCCGTATAGGTCGATGTTGCAAACAGTGAAGGGTGACAGGATTTCAGCTTGACTGTAAATCAAATAAAATATCTACTTCTGAGAACGTGTACTCTACACAGAATCGACGTCGACGAGGGGGCGCTGACATAATATTACCTATCTCCCATTTAAATCGTTGCGCGTTGTTGTCTTTTTTTAACACGTTTTTAATATAATAATATTATTAGTTCACATGTAACTATGTACGTAGAGGCAAGAAAATCTTGGAATCTTAATTTGACCCATCTTCCCGGTCTCCGATTATAATGAAATTTTGCACACGCTCTGAGTTCTGGTGACAATACATAACTATTAACTAGCTAAGAAATGTCATTAAATACCGCCAATATGGCGGCCTCCCAAAGATGGTGGAAAGGCTATTTGAAATGCATCCCCATGATATTATGGGTGTCAAATAAAAGGATTTGCTGTCAGAAATACGAAAAAAACAGTCACGTGACTTAAATCCAACATGGCGGACATCCAAGATGTAAGTTATAATAATTTATAATATTAACATGGGCTCTGTTAATCATCTTAACCTCCAAAAATTTCAGACTTTTTATTGACATTTTCATAAAAATGTAATCGGATAATCTACACTCAAAGCAATCATTGTAAACTAATATAAACTAATAAACGGACGACGGTGTGTGGTTGGCAACGAGATTCTGATCCCGCGGTGCCCCACGATAACATCCAAAATCAATATCTGTCTGTCACCATTCGCTATCAATTATTATCGAGACGCATTTCACTATCTCTTATTTTGAGCCATAACGAGCTTCACAAAAAATGTACTCCGTTACTCGTGTCGTCCATGCAGCCTCCGAAATAGCTTCGTAAATAATCACACGATCTATAAATCACATAAATAATGGAATTTTCGATACGAGCCGTGTTTATCGATCGATATATCGTATGGGAGCAATAGATTCGATAAAATATTTACATTATGTAGAATGGTTGGTAAAAATTGTTCGCGTGGGTTGGTTGTCTAGTGTCAGACGGCGGGAGTGCGGCGTGGGATGTATCTTCCAGCATCCACGTCCATACAAAAACGCAATCGCCCTTGAGTTGCCCGGATCTGTTTATTCGACTGTCGTCTAACACTTAGCCGAAGCGGGCGCTCGCTATTTTTGCGCGGCATCTAGGAAACTGCTCCTTTGATAATTATGATGAAGACTGAAGGCAGTCCGATCTGGCATCTCAATGGAGCGACAAGGTCGCAGCGCCCGGATCAATTGGCAGTTGTGTGCTTTCACCTAGTTCGTTTAGCACCATATTGCACGCTAGACTGACGGATAACGTACGTGTTCGGAGCTGGCTAATAAACAACCCAATTTTATCGTGATACATATAAAATATTAAATGTATGTAGTCCGAAACCAAACTTTATCTCGAAGCTCTATCAGATAAGCTGCATAACATTGTTTTTCGGCGTTCCCATTTAATAGTTTCTCGAAAAAGGCTTTCAAGTAAACCCACTCATTTTGCAGTATTTAAGTCTCGATACAACAGATTCTTTGATTATCGGGTTCGAGAAACTCACTATTATTAAACTCCGAAAATGCAAGAAAATTTCAATAACTCGCAATTGATATCTGCAATCGAGATGAATGATATCTTCGGCATACCATCGATTACGCGGTCTCGGAACTTATAATTATTAATTAGCCGATAAATTTAGAAGACACTATCGATTTATCGTCGCAATTATAGTCGATGCCGAGGAATTCTTAATCTATCGAATCTGCGATGGCTGTCTTTGGTGTTGGCGGGAAAAACGCGGGAATTCGCGCGCTGGCCATGTAGGGCTACCCAGCTCGCTGGGCCAGTGCGGTTTATGGAAGGGCTCGGCGGATAAGTGACGTTAATTAGCTCCTACATCAGTTCCCACTGTACGTGGCGCTGCGGGAGCGGGTAGAATGCCATTATGTCGAGCCGATTGTCGCCAATAAATTCTCAAAGCGAGATTCTCATGAGCCGGTTCATGCAAACTTTTAATAAACTTCACAATAAGGTGGAGCGTATTTATTATGCATATCTCTATATGCGTTTAGATTAGAAACGTTTGTAAAAAATTTCTTCAGGGCGCTTAATTTACTAATTATTCTATTATTTTATTCACATGGAACAAATCTCAAAAATAACGGCGAGTTAATGAATCGTATCACGACGGAGTCAGCGGGCCGGGGATAATACTATTTGAAGTGTCATTGATCACCTCGGCCGATCTCCGATCAGCGTCAATATTAGGACTCCCACTATCGGCCGATGCATATTTTATTACGCTAATTTGTACGTCATATAAAAATTATCTAGCAATAAAATTGATTTATACAGACAATCGACTAATCAATGTATTATTTATTGCGGCGCATAGAGCCCGAGTACGGACATTTACATTTGAATAGAAAACGTTGGACCAATCCAACACGCGTTATCGTCGTTATCGATGGCTCTATTATCTATACAATCTGTCATCATGGACCATTGTCCATTAAAATAACTTTACAAAGTTGAAAATGCTAAGTGGCTTGACTTCTTGAGTCTAGACTCTAGAGTCTAGATCAGATGGTCTACATGGTATGTATACCAAAACGTTGGATGATCCACAATCAACATTGGGAACAATATTTATCGACGAGAACGCTTAATGATTGGAAATTCTAAACTTAAATATTGTAATACTTAATAATTAGTGATTGTAAAATACAAGCTTTAAACTTTTATTCATACTCAAATCATCTAATGTTACGTATTTCAAGTAGGTATCACTTTTAACACAAGGTACTGTAATTTGTACTGTAAAGCAGTATTAGATGACTCTATAACTATAAGGCTTTTTGAGTTGCAGCTTTATGCAAAATGTGTTTGACATTTATTTGAGCGAAGTTAATTTAAGTATGATAAGGTTCCAATTCGGTATGACAAAACCGCGATAATATAAAAATGTTTATATGACGCTCGTAAAACATAGAGCAATATTTTAAGAAGCTTCCGAAGATAACCTTCTCACTTCTGTCAAATATTATAAATAGTATTCGTGTTTACGTTGTTTGTTATCACAGCTACTTAAACATTTTCTAACTAGAAACGTTAAACAGTTTTAGATTATCGATAAACAAAATCTTTTAAGACGTCCATTTGATGAGCTTACTTATTTAGGGTACCTCGAATATCTGCAATGGATATCCGACACGGATATCTGTTACAAATACTTACAAATAATTATGGAACTCTTACATAATAATATGATAATTGATAAGTATAAACTAGGTAAACTATATAGAGCCATTCCAAGCTATTATAAACTCCTTTCTTTCTTTATGAAACAAATCGTACCTATCATAATTATTATCTTGTTCATACAATATTATGTAGCTTTAAATTTAAACGCCCCCGTGGGTTCCCGCGGAAACATGTTATTTCCAACTTGGAAATAACATGTTTCCAACGCGGGGAAATTCCAGACGCTTGGAAATTCCAAGTTTGGGTAGGACAATGCAGGCTGATCACCTGTTTTTCTGACAAGTACGTCCAAGATCCACGCGTCGGATGGGCATGTTAAAAGTCGGTCCTGCGCCTGATCTCTCGCCAGTCGTGTTGATCGTCCGTCCCACTGGGTTATTAGAGTAAAAGAATAGAGAGTGCTCTTATGTACTACGCACATACTTGGGCACCATAAAATTACTCCTGTGTACCTAGCCCTGGTTTCAGTGAAACCGGCCACTAGGGCTTCACACGAGACGAGGGTAAGCGAGAGTAACAAAAATCTCGTCTCGGTCTCGTCGCTCCACAAAAAAATGAGTCTCGTTCAAGTCTCGATCTCGTCTCGTTAACAGTTATCTCGTCTCGTCTCGCTTAGTTGTAAATAATTCTTTTTTTCTATAATATAATAAAGAGAATAAGGAATATTTTATGACTAGCGTATATTTATATGGTAAAATTCAGTTCGGACGGTTAGCAGATTTTATATTTTGTAAAAAATATTGTTTTCTAAGTAGACCTTTTCTGATTTTTCGAATAAAAACTTCATTAAAAAAATTAACGAGACCCAAAACGAGACTCTCGGGTTGCGCTGTATGTGGTATCGGTACCAAAACGTCTCGTCTCGTTCTCGTTTCGTAAAAGCGAGACGAGAACGAGACGAGACAAGAAAAATCTCGCTCTCGCGTGAAGCTCTACCGGCCACCACCACCGATACCGGTGTGGGGAGTTTTTATTATGTAGCCTTGCATATTTTTTACAAAACAATTTTCAAAATTGTGACCATAAAAAGAATTGATTTAGTCACTTTTAACCACTGATTAACTTACTTAATGATGTAGCTACTAAGCGAACCTTAATTTGAATAAATAAATTTTGAAGGCTGATAGCCGATTTTAAGTACGCTGTATAAATATGTCTTCAAAACGCATGCAATCCGACAATTTTTCAATTTGATTGCCATCATATTTTACAAATCAAGTTTAATTTATCACAATATAAAGTAAACACCTTATATGGTTCGTATTTATACGGCAATTAATATTACGAAATCGATTTATTCCACAGTAGGGGAGAGGGGGGCTAGTTCTAACAGATTTTGAATATTGTCATTTATCTTCTTAATTATAACGTATAACAATAATAACATAAAGTTTTCAAACTTTATGTTATTATTGTTATACTCGAGTAACGGAAATTTATATGACTTGCATATACTTACCTAAAAATTTATCTAAATTAAATGGATTCGAAGGGAGACGCATCTTTTTAAAAAAAGTTAGCGGTTAAAACTTGCCCCGTTTCGGGGGAAAATATTAACAGTGACGGGGTAAGTATTAACGGTAGTATACTTATTAGAATTTCATTTAACCATGGAAGTAAAAAACATAACAATATTAAGATGATAAATTATTTACTTTTTGACATACAAATGTTAAAGAACAATAATAACTTTTGTCAAATAAAATTAATGTCCTTTCATGTCATCCACCCTGAGCTGTTTTCAGCCCCTATGGATTCCACTTGCAACAAAAATCGAATCTGATCCTCCGACATATGAACATCGGTAGATATGATGTTGCCGGAGTGATCGGCGTACCTCCTTCGGCAGATGTGGTAGCTCCAACTTGCTTGTAATACCAAGTAATACGGGTTAATACTTACCCCGTTCCTAAAAACTAGCCCCGAGGGCCTTTTTGGATATAACTAATTATTATAAAAAAACTATAGGTATATTTAATAAAATAACAAGGAAATGTTTTTTTTTTCATTAAATAAGGGGGCAAACGAGCAAACGGGTCACCTGATGGTAACTACCGTCGCCCATGGACACTCGCAACATCAGAAGAGCTGCAGGTGCATTGCCGGCCTTTTAAGAGGGAATACGCTCTTTTCTTGAAGGTTTGCAGGTCGTATAGGTCCGGAAAAACTGCTGGTGACAGTTCATTCCAGAGTTTTACAGTGCGCGGTAGAAAGTTACGCGAAAAACGTACTGTGGAAGACTGTCACTCATCAAGGTGATGAGGATGGTATGTTTTTCGCGTGGGACGATGGCGAAAAGTTGCAGGTGGTATGATTCCGAAAAATTCCTCAGAGCACTCCCCGTGATACAACCGATAGAGGATGCAGAGTGAAGCTACATCTCGGCGTAATTCCAAAGGGTCCAAGCTGTTTGAAACACTATGGCAGTCAACAATTCGAGCGGCCCTTCGTTGGATACGATCCAGAGGGAGCAGTTGGTATTTTGGCGCCCCTGCCCAGAGATGAGAACAATATTCCATATGAGGCCGAACCTGCGCCTTGTAGAGTTGTAGGCGTTGGTCCGGACTGAAGTACTGTCGCACTCTGTTAAGAACACCAAGCTTCTTCGAGGCTAATTTGGCCTTACCCTCTAGATGATATCGGAACCGTACTTCGCTCGATATGTTGACGCCAAGTATCTCAATGCTAGGGGAGATAGTTAAAGATGTGCTCTCGAAACGAGGACATACGACCATTTCTGACTTTTTAGTGGTGAACGCGCAGGCTTGTGTCTTGGTGGGGTTGAATTGGACCAAGTTACGTCTACCCCAATGTATTAAAATTAATAATTATAAAATCTGCAATCGCAAAACCAAATAATTAAAGCATGAATCAAAAAATTCGAGACGTAAAAATGACAGTTTACCTGTATTTTTGCGCCGACGTACACACAACGCGACGGCCCGGCCGGTGGGCAACACACTTGTCCCAAATCGTTCGCCGACGTTGCCCGAACTTATAACATTGAACGTCTTACCGTATCGTCATTTAATTTAGTAGCTACAGGCTTGTTAATACTTACCCCTGTTAATTCTAGCCCCCCTCTCCCCTAATTGTAAATTATTAATAACAATAATTATTACTTACGTAGGTACTCAATATTATTGCTTTAGAAGCCAAACGAAAAAAATCCAAAACTGTTTATGTATCGAAAGTGCTTGTGAGTCATGATTTCCACCATATTTATTTACAACAGTACCAACGTACATTAGTTACTATAATTATTGATGTTGGATGGACTGTCATGGATGTGAGAAAAAGGTTCCAGATCGATTGATCGATCCATCCGATGATCGTGCATCGCCCTATAACTCTATAAAAAACGTCTCTTACTCACTCTACACCGTAGTCTATAGTTGACGCCTTCGTGGTCTAGTGGTATAGTCATAGAGCGCGGCTTTTGACTCGGAGGTAGTGGGTTCAATTCCCGCGTTGGAAACATGATATTTCCAAGTTTGGTTAGGACAATGCAGGCTGATCACCTGATTGTCTGACAAGTAAGATGATCCATGTGTCGGATGGGCATGTAAGAAGTCGGTCCTGCGCCTGATCTCTCGCCGGTCGTGTCGGTCTGCCGTCCCACTGGGTTATGAGAGTAAAGGAATAGAGAGTGCTCTTGTGTGCTGCGCATACACTTGGGCACTATAAAATTACTCGTGCGTAGCTGGCCTGATTTCAATGAAACCGGCCACCGTCACCGAAACCGGTGTGGGAGCTATTATTATTAGTCTATACTCTATAGTATCTTACATATTATCATACTTTCCAGGCTTTACCGTGTAACATTTTTTTACACATTCTTTTGTTCATCAGGCTTTGAAAAAAACAATGACCGAAGAATTCGAAAATTCCTAGAAAATATTCGAAACTCCCAACAGTGGGAACTGCGCTGTATTCATTTACTACGGGTATCATCTGTCAAAGCCAGCTTCGTCCAAGCGAATGTGAGAGTCGAATAAAATATTTCGATTCTTTGGAAAATATGCCAATGAAAATATTCTGTAAACCTTGTGCAAAGTTAGGAAAAATTGTTTGCTGGTGTATACCTAAAGTACAAAGTGCTGCAGATTTTAATTGGGATAAAATTAAAAGAGACTTTTATTTTATTTCCGTCTAAAAAGCAAAACTATCGTCTTATTTTTGAAATTTGAGTCTAAGCTATTTTCTGCGCAATACGGAGTTATTAAACTAAAATCTAAAACCCTACAGGGTACAAAGGGGCCTGGATTATTACGTAATAATCCAGGATAAAGTACGGATACCATTATTGCAGTCAAAAATAACTCTTAGATAGGATAAAATGACACGCATAATGAAACCATATAATACGGCCTTTTTCTCATTTTCATCGAAATATTAGCCAGTTTCGTCGGATCTCCAGCTCTACTGATGCTACTTTTTCGTCGTAGTGTCAACATACATGAAGTATACACACGGTCCACGAGGGCAAGACAATCGCAGTGAAGATGTCTGCGTTATCTGCGTTTATCGGTGGGACGTGACCCCGCTATCGCTCCGCCCGCCCAGCCTCGTGCTGCGGTGAACGAACAACGCTCGCCTCGCTGCGTGGAGTCGAGTATGCGAAATTTGAGGACCGTACTCTGTGAATGGGGTTAAACTCAGAAAAACATAAAGGTTATGATTCTGAACGTTGCCAGGAGATGAGTCGGTCCATTCATTTTTTTAACATTTTGTAAAAAGAAGGAAAAATTGTACTGGCAACATTCAGAATCATAATCTGCATGTTTTTCTGAGTTCAACCCCATTCACTGAATGCGGTCCTCGCGTTTTGCCACAGAATATAATATACTAGCGACCCGCCCCGGCGTCGCACGGGTATAAAATATATAGCCACTGAAAAAATGATCGAAATCGATAACCTATGATTTTTCACGTGGTCTACTTCTTATCTGTGCCAAATAACATAAAAATTGCTCCAGTAGTTCGCGAGATAAGCCCTTTCAAATAATTTCCCCCGTTTTTTCCACATTCTCCTATTAGTCTTAGCGTGATAAAATATAGCCTATAGCCTTCCTCAATAAATGGGCTATCTAACACTGAAAGAATTTTTCAAATCGGACCAGTAGTTCCTGATATTAGCGCGTTCAAGTTAGCCCTTTCAAATAATTTTCCCCGTTTTTTCCACATTTTCCTCTATTTCTTCGCTCCTATTAGTCTTAGCCTGATAAAATATAGCCTATAACCATCTTCGATAAATGGGCTATCTAACACTGAAAGAATCATCAAAATCTGTTGCGTAGTTTTAAAGATTAAAGGGAACAAAGGGACATGAGGGAAAAAAAGCGACTTTGTTTTATAATAAGTATAGATTAGTTGTACCAAGTTTTGCATACTTAACTATACCCAGCACCCGCGCTAACTCGCCTCGCTCGCTTGCCGAAATTTAGAATTTAGAAATGCCGACCCGTCTGTTAATTTATTGGGAGACCACCTTCATTGCATCAGATAAAGTTTTCGTGTGAGAATATTATTATGATTAACGATTAATAATATTTTTTGTTATTAATAAAGGGTTTAATTGAATATTTGATACCCACAAATCAAATTGTTTTAATTAAAATTGACATAAGTAATATTATAATTTATAATAATATACAGTTAATATACAGTCTGTAATTGACAGGTATGCCATAGGGTATGCCGTATGCTTTCTTTTTTTTTTTGTTACAACCATTGTTAACGACAGTTTTACACGACTGTGCCAGAAGATGTATACTTACTTTTTAACCCCCGATAAAAAAGAGGGGTGTTATACGTTTGACGTGTCTGTCTGTCTGTCTGTCTGTCTGTCTGTCTGTTTGTCTGTGTGTGTATCGTAACATCCAAACGGGTGGACCGATTTTGATATAGTTTTTTTGTTTGAAAGCTGACATGATCGAGAGTGTTCTTAGCTATATTTCATCATCATCAGCCTGCTCAGTGCTGGACAATCAGGGTTTATCTGGTTCATGTCCGTGGCATCGTAGCATCCAAACAGGTGGACCGATTTTGATCTAGTTTTTTTTGTTTGAAAGCTGACATGTTCGGGAGTGTTCTTAGCTATAGTTCATGATCATCAGCCTGCTCAGTGCTGGACAATCAGGGTTTATCTGGTTCATGAAAGGCCGTTAGCAACTTGTAGTCATTTGATGGGTTTTATATTTCATTCTAGTTCGTGACATTTGTTAATATACAATATAAGTATATACATAATAATGGAAAGTTGGCCTGGTTCTGCACCATCACCTGGTAATCAATAGGATATCCAACTCCTCGCCAACTTAGAGTAGGTAGAGGTTTCGTGTTTGGGCTCATTTTCAATAAAACCCATTCAACCAGTAAGAAGTAGACAAACAGTAAATGTTTACACGCTGATGCTGCAGCATCACATGGATTCTATAGGAATCGAGCTTCGTATGAACCCAAAGTGGAGGTTTCATGTTTGGGCTCATATTAACAGCCTCATCGAAAAGGATATTGATAGATGGCAGCGAAATGAATCGAGATCGTCAGCGACTTGGCTGTTGTATGTTGTAGTTTACTTGGCGGTCCCCCGACACACCGTGACAACAATTATGGACTAAAATATTACTTTACACAAGTTAGGAATTATTTGAAATTAAAGGCAGTAAATATTATTTCATTACTTTTTAAAGTTGTTTGTCGGGGGTTTTTTTTAATTTCTTAATAGCTTCAGAGTTTAGCCGGGGTATCATTTTATGTATTTGTCAGTAGGTAGTAGATAAGATCAAAGCACTAAATTAATCAAGTATGATATATTAATATAATTATTATTAAAGATCATAGATCTCCTAGCAAGAAATTTCAGGATCTTCTATTATTAATGAAAATTTGGAATTTGACAAGTTCCAGAATCCAGGCTCGCCCGCCGCCCGCACCTGAATCAATTTCTAATTCTCTACCTACGTTAAATTATGATTTTGATATCTGACTGGTAAGATCTTCTAACTCAAACATAAATAATTTAGCATTCGCTTTATACCCGTGGAAAGATAGGTATGAAAAATATACAAGTCAAGCTACGTTTATGCAGTTGCATTCAGTTTTGAAGTTGTCGTTTTAAAAGCTCTTTTAGAATTCATAAATCATATACCTAATATAATCGCAATGTTTAAGGCCGTCCCCCGAGCAAACGACCTTGGCCATACATTTTCCGCGTTGCCGAGATCGCACCAAAACCCTTTTTTTACTTAGGTATCTTAGTTCAAAATTGTCCTAAAAAGAAATTAAAACGGGGAATATGTAGTTTATGATATTGTCGATCTGTTGGCGTGTGTTTCAAATAAAAGTAATTTGTAAATCCTAAGGAGATGCTGAATGTATGCTTGAATTTTAATAAATTGATTTTACTTTGGAAGCTGATATCATAAGTATAATAAACAAAAATAGAAAATTTAAAACAGGGAAAGGAATGTTGATATACTAAAGATTATTGCTGTATTTTTATTATAACTTTGTAGCTTTCAAATTATGAGTTTATAAGGCTCTAAATACGGTAAATTACGGAATCTCCGTAAGGAACGCCCTTAAGGCTTCAATTCTAAGGTATTAAAACGTCCTGCACACGATCTCATTGTCTGATAAAACCGGATGGCAAAGAAATGCGCACAATCAGGGTTGTTGTTCGAAGACTCCGCATGCGGTTATAAGGCGTGCTACCGGGAACGCCAGTAGACCGGTGTTACTGATACTCATTTGAATTATTAATCCATCCATACTAATATTATGAATGCGAAAGTGTGTCTGTCTGTCTGTCTGTCCGTCTGTCTGTCTGTCTGTCGGTCTGTTACCTCTTCACGCCCAAGCCGCTGAACCGATTTTACTGAAATTTGGCATGGAGATACTTTGAGTCCCGGGAAAGGACATAGGATACTTTTTATCCCGGAAAAATGTACGGTTCCTGCACGATAAACGATTTTTGGCGCAACGAAGTTGCGGGCGTCATCTAGTACTTTATAATTATAATATTATAGGTAAATGCGATAGTGTGTCTGTCTGTCTGTTACGTCTTCACGCTTAAACCGCTGAATCGATTTGGCTAAAATTTGGCATGGATACTTTGAGTCCCGGGAAAGGACATAAGATACTTTTTATTCCGGAAAAATGTACGGTTCTTGCACGATAAACGATTTTTGGCGCAACGCGGGAGTCTTCTAGTTCTAAATATTATACTTAAATACTAGATGACGCCCGCAACTCAAACTAATTTTCCCCATTGTTTTACAACCGACAATACTTTAAAAGTTATAAAATAGCATTAATTACATGACTTCAACGGTTTGAAACTAACAGTTCATATTTACAAGATTCTGGGAATTACCAAAACTCTGTTGATAAGCGCGCAAAGGTCAGAGTGTAAAGTCGGTTGTACATTAAAGGAGTAAATTCAGATATTATTATTTTGAACAATAAATTAAAACCGACTTCCAAGGTAAAACAATAATAACATCCTTATAATATGAACTAAAAAGTATTAAATAATTATTCCTATCTAATAGTGCCTTTTTCCGAATTCGGCTAAAACTCAACTATTTCTGTACTCAATCTTCATCATTTTGAAGTCGGTACCAGATGAATCTTCTGTTCTCTGACAGAATATTTGAAACTTTTGGAACTGGCACCGACTTCAAAATTATGAAGATTGAGTACAGAAATAGTTGAGTTTTAGCCGAATTCGGAAAAAGGCACTGTTATACATATAGAAAAAATTATTTAATACTTTTTAGTTCATATTAATGTTATTATTGTTTTTACCTTGGAAGTCGGTTTTAATTTTTGTTAAAAATAATAATTTCACTCTTTCTAGTTACCTAGTAAGCAAACGCGTACTATACGTAGAATAATACACCTGTATATTATTCTACGTATCTTATTACAGTCACACTTACAAAATATCATAATATCAGCTGCAGCCTGCAGATAATTTTAAACAGTACATTAAAAAAATCGAAGTGAACACGTGTGACGTGCTAAGTAGCCGGTCACCGGACTAGTTTCAATAGGCTGGCACTCGCTCGACTTGTCGCACACGCAGCACACACAGTACCTCCGTGAGTAATTTGTATTCTGTGCATAGTACCCGGCCCACGCCCGCGTCGCCGCGCCGCTTGATTGACGGCCCTGGCAGATATGCGATGCGATGCGTTATTATACTATGAACGCTAAACGCAATGCAAAAAGTTGAAATTAGGTTGTTTTCCAGAATATCTCGGCGAAGTGAAACAGAATGTTACATTATCGAAGCAACTTTAACTTCTCAGGAGTAATGACGAATGTATGCCTTATGCTCTGGAGATAAGGTTGAATTTGGTGACATTGGTGACCCAGACGTGGTAATGATGATGATGATGATGATGAATGTAATTTTTGCATAGTAGCATATGCTTTCAGTTCTTAAAACAGCGCCTAAACTCCCAAACTTGTTCCGGAGTTCTCTTAGTAGCTTCAGAACCATAGTATACCTCGGTTCAAAATCTTGCGTTTTGGTAGCATATGCTTAGGATGCTTCTCATAAAACCAAAATCACCATATGTTTCCATATAAATTTCGAGGAGTTCTCTCGATTACTCATGGATCCCATCATCAGGTCACCACTTTTGTGAACATGGTACCAAATTGGAGTAAAACCTGATACAACAAAAAAAAATTTCGAAAATCGGTTCACAAACGGCGGAGTAATCGTTGAACATACAAAAAAAATAAAAATATCCATAGCCGAACATATAACCTCCTCGTTTTTTGGAAGTCGGTTAAAAATTACTACGAACGTTATTTTTCCACAAAAAGCTCATTATAATAAACAGAAGATCGTTAAATTACACACAAATAACACTAAATAACGGCACAAATCAGTAAAATCACCATACGCTGTAAAATAATAGAACTTAAGGAAGCCTCTTGCGGCTGCCCTCGTGCCACATTTGATATCTATATCTATACTTATTATAAAACAAAGTGGGTTTTTTTTCCTCATGTCCCTTTGTTCCCTTTAATATTTAAAACTACGCAACAGATTTTGATGATTCTCTCAGTGTTAGATAGCCCATTCATCGAGGAAGGTTATAGGCTATATTCTATCACGCTAAGACTAATAGGAGCGAAGAAATAGAGGAAAATGGGGAAAAAACGGGGAAAATTATTTGAAAGGGCTAACTTGAACGCGCTAATCTCAGGAACTACTGGTCTGATTTGAAAAATTCTTTGAGTGTTAGATAGCCCATTTATATAGGCAATATTTTATCATGCTTATACTAATAGTCGTGTGCGTACAAGACAAAAAAACGAGGAATACGGCTTTTGCTGAACCAAAGATTTCCTTAGGTAGGATTGATTTTTATATCCCTAAGATTGGTTTACGATGTGGAGCCACCTGAATATCTCATGCTGGTGGGGGAGGGGGGGTTTTTAGCTTTAACAAGGTATGAGGTCAAAAACTGCGTGGGATTTAGGTATATAGTCGAGTTTGGTATCATTTTCGATTGAATTGAATGTTTAAATGCCAATTTTGGAATAATATTTGGATAAAATATAGTAAAAAAAAAAATAATAAAAAATCAGAATATATGATTTTCAACCAACGAAAACGCTGTTGACAGGGCTTAATTAATATAAGGAGGCTGATAGCCGCATTATTCTGCATGCCAAAGACAGGGTGATGAATGGAGCAATAAAAATATTAATAATACTAAACGTTCCGCGCGGCTTCGTCCGCGTAAATCTGAAATTTCACGGAAGCCGTATATTTTTCACAAATTAATAACCCATGTCTCCCGTAGTCTACTATATATTCGCGTCAAATAACATAAAAATTGCTCCAGTAGTCTGTGAGATATTAGCCCTTTCAAATAATTTTCCCCGTTTTTTACATTTTCCTCTGTGTCTTTGCTCTTATTGGTCTTAGCGTGAAAAAATATAGCTTATAGCCTTCCTCGATAAATAGGCTATCAAACACTGAAAGATTTTTTCCAATCAGGCCAGTTGTTCTTGAGATTAGTGCATTCCAACAAACAAACTAACCAACAAACTCTTCAGCTTTATTTTCACATTTTCCTCTGTATCTTTGCTTCTATTGTTTTTAGTGTAATAAAATATAGGCTATAGCCTTCCTCGATAATTAGGCTATCAAACACTGAAAGATTCTTTCAAATCGGATGAGTAGCTCCTGAGATTAGCGGGTTCAACAAACAAACTTTTCAGCTTTATAATATTACTAGTCGTTCGGCGCTGTTTCGCCCGCGTAAATTAGGTATTTCACAGACAAATTAGTCCACAATAAATAACCTATGATCCCTATAGCCTATGAAGTAGAAACGTGAAGACGTTTCTACTTTTTATCTGTGCCAAATAACAGAAAAAATATTCCAGTAGTTCGTGAAATAAGCCCTTTCAAATAATTTCCCCCGTTTTTTCCACATTTTCCTTTATTTCTTCGCTTTTATTAGTCTTAGTGTAATAAAATATAGCCTATAGCCTTCCTTGATAAATGGGCTATCTAACACTGAAAGAATTTTTTAAATCGGACGAGTAATTACTGACTCATACTAAGATTAGCGTGTTTAAATAATGCTTCTTCTTCTTCTTTTTTTTACGTTGTTTAACATCTTTATCGTGCAAATATGAGTCCTAAAATAAATTAAGCATTCTTAAGTCATCCGAGTATGGTACCGAACTTGGAATATTACCATAATTAATGCCTCTATACAGATTGATACTTTATTTTCCTCCAGAGCAGAAGCTGCTAAAATTAAAAAAAATTACATCAAAAATCGCGGTGGCTCCACATCTTAAATCCATCCTTGGGCCATAAGGACCAATCCTACCAAAGGAAATCTTTGGTTCAGCAATAGCCGTATAATTTACCGTAACGTAACGGGGGAAATTATTTGAAAGGGCTTATCTCGCGAACCACTGGAGCAATTTTTATGTTATTTGGTACAGATAGGAAGTAGAGCACTCACCACGTAAAGGATCATAGGCTATCGATTTTAATCATTTTTTCAGTTGCTATATATTTTATACCCGTGCGACGCCGGGGCGGGTCGCTAGTTATAAATAAAACATACTTAGTTGTACAAATTAATGTACCATCGGAGAAAATTCATAAGAAGATGGCAGACCTACGTTTTCGGGTCGATTTATGTCAACTGTCAAGTCAATTTTACCCTACCAAATTACGTAGCCCCACCGATCATATACCTATGAATCTGTGGGCACGGCAGTGCCCCAGCCAAGCTTTTTAGCAAAGGCACGGCCGTACCATACTTTTCTCGAAGCGGTTCGCGGCTATTTCACACCCCCTTTGTCTTCGATGTTAACAAAGCTAGGGATTTAAAATTTTGGTCACTAGGAGCAAGTATTAAAACTAGCTTAACCTCCAAATTACATGAAATTTCGATAAATAGTTGAATAGTTACGGATGGTCAAAGTTACTACATTTTGTCACTCACTGACATATAGATCATCAAAATTCTTTGCCAATTGCCAAGCCACTATAATTATAAAATAAAGAAATCTATTGATACATTTACTGAATGTTGATTTAAATTACAAAATAAGTTGAAGGCTTGGCTTGAATGTGATCTGAAAACTTTTTACGACAGAAGTATTGAATTGAATAGCTATGCAATATTTTGCTTGGCTCCTTTTACATTTCATGTTTTGGTGGGATCTATATTTTGTCATATAGAACAATGTTAAGAATTATCTCACACATATTTTCATTTGGAAAAACGATGTTGAAAAGATTTAAGTCCTGTCAGAAAAATACGTGCGGCACCGCCGTGCCGCTCGGAGTGGCGGGAGGGGGGGGTGTTAGGTTTATTTTCGTTATGGAATTTCTTGATTTGGTCGCCGCGCTCAAAGCCCGCGATAAAAGCTGTGCAATAGCTTAAAAACTTTAGAAAACTGGCAATAGATACTAGATAATAGAAATTAGAATATACAGAGTGTAACAAAACTAAGTGATAATACTTTAGGGTGTGTATGTGTTCCTTATAGAGAGTTCACTGTGAAAGTAGTAGCGCTGAAAATCCAAAAAATTTTTCATGATTTGTATGGGCAAGCGCCCCGGCGTCACGAGTTTTCCCATACAAAAGTGAAATAGTTTTTTCCTCTTCTACTTTTACAGTGAACTCTCTACAAGGAACACATACACACCCTAAAGTATTATCATTTAGTTTTGTTACACCCTGTATAATATATATATATATATATATATATATATATATATATATATATATATATTATACAGGGTGTTATATATATATATATATATATATATATGTGTGTTACGCTCAAAGACCGAAATCGCTCAATGAGCGAAAAAAAGGCTCACAACGCGTTGTGGTCACAGTGAAACAGCCACGACGCGAAATTCACGTCGTGGCTCTAATGAAAACGACCACGACGCGTTCTGGCAATCGCAAAAAGTCCATAACGTAATAACGTCCAATATGTGTAAAATAAAAAATATTTTGTAGTACACGTGGTAATTCAAATATAATCTTCCATACCTATGGACAATTAATCAATCAAGAACAGATCAAGAAAAACGAATAGCAAATCAGCCACGACACGAATTTCGCGTTATGGACTTTTTGCGATCGCCAGAACGCGTCGTGGCCGTTTTCATTAGAGCCACGACGCGAAATTCGCGTCGTGGCTGTTTCACTGTGACCACAACACGTTGTGAGCCTTTTTTCGCTCATTGAGCGATTTCGGTCTTTGAGCGTAACATATATACGACTTGTACAGGTGGAAATGGAAGGCAGATCTAATTAATTACATTAGTCAACATAATGACGAGATAATATTTTAATGTCTCACTTCATACCGTTTCGGAGGATTTCAAAACGGGCAACAGAGTTCCGATCGTGTTACCTTTTACGACGTTATAAATTAAAAGCTTTTTTTTTTTAAACTAGTGACCCGCCCCGGCGTCGCACGGGTATAAAATAGCCACTGAAAAAATTATTAAAATCGATAGCCTATGATCCAGCACGTGGTCTACTTCTTATATGTGCTAAATAACATAAAAATTGCTCCAGTAGTTCGCGAGATAAGCCCTTTCAAATATTTTCCATCGTTTTTTCCACATTCTCCTATTAGTCTTAGCGTGATAAAATATAGCCTATAGCCATCCTCAATAAATGGGCTATCCAACACTGAAAGAATTTTTCAAATCGGACCTAATTCCTGAGATTAGCGCGTTCAAGTTAGCCTGGCTTTCAAATAATTCTCGCCGTTTTTTCTACATTTTCCTCTATTTCTTCGCTCCTATTAGTCTTACCGTGATAAAATAGCCTTCCTCGATAAATGGGCTATCCAACGGTGAAAGAATCGTTAAAATTTTGACTTTGTTTTGTAATATGTATAGATATAGATAAATTTTGTCAGCAATGTCAAACTACGGCTGCGTTCAGCAAGCAAGCAAGCTCACTGTCTTAAAATTTTTGCTAAAAAGCTGCGCAATTATATATTGTCGGTTAGGTATTAACGAAAAAGTGGATATTATGTTAAAAACGTGCCTTAAACTGCACAAAACTCGGTCACTTTCGGCGGCTGACATCCAGTTTGGTGTGAACGCAGCCTTATTACCAAAAGAGTTAGCCTACGTGTTTTATTACACCATTTTATTAGTGATTTTATTAGGTGGTACACAATTTAACCTTTTTAATGAATGGCCTATCTTTACATCAACGGATTATACTTTTAAATAAAAACGACATAATAAAAACGTTTTATTTAGAAGCTATAATAAAAATTTCTTTCAGATAACATTTGTGTAAATATAAGTACCGTATTATCTGTTTCGTTATTATTATGTTAATATTAGTAATCCGTATGTGTAGCTTATAGAGTATGTGTACAAAATATCAACTGTTGAATATTTTACACGTCTCCAAGGCAACTTTTGTCCTCTTTAAGCTATTACAATACTAAAGTAAAATCGTTAGCCTATACGACCTACAATACTACATGATAAGCTACCTAGAATGTACATTATTTTGCTGCTATTATTATATTTTTACTAGCTATGCAAATTTAATAGCATCAAATTCCTTGTCAAATTTTGTCGAAATCGCTCCAGCTGCAGCAGCTTAAGCGTGAAGAAGTAACAAAACATACAAACGCACAAACTTTCGCCTTTATAATATTAGTATGATTCCCATACTAGAGTTTGGTACCGTACTTTTAGTTTTTTTTATCGAAGTTGTAAGTAATATCCAGCTACTTTTTAAACGACTATTAACTCGTCTAATATAAAACTGTTTTGTGTATGTTTTTAGCACACTGACTTTTTGTGTATTGGTAGGTTAATAGTTATACATATAATTTAAGAGTAACATTGTCCTACAAATAGAACAATCCATACTTTAGGACCATCAAATCAAAGTATGAAATTTTTTCTATCTCTGTTAGCTACCACTTTCAAGATTTTTCGCAGATAAAAAAGACAGTCTTATCAAAATGAAGCTACTCACAAAAAAAATTGTTCTAGGGCTCCCGTACTATAAGTAGTTATTATAACAATTCATGAATAATTATGAATCACACAACATCAAACTCACGTTCTGAATGAACTTTGAAACTCAAAATATAATAATCGGCCAAGTGCGAGTCGGACTCGCGCGCGAAGGGTTCCCTACCATTATAGAGCAAAATCAGGCCAAGAATTGTGTTTTTTGTATGGGAGCCGCCCTTAATTTTTTATTTTATTTTAATATTATTATTAAATATTAAAGAAGACATATAACTAAGGACTTCGAGAAAAAACCAAGTACCTACCTGTTGCCATTATTGATATAGAGCAAAAAAAGCCAAAAAAATCACGTTTCTTGTATGGGAGCCCCCCTTAAATATTAATTTTCTTTTGTTTTTAGTATTTGTTTTTATAGCGGCAACAGATATTATACATAATCTCTGAAAATTTTAACTCTCTAGCTATTACCGTTATTGAGTTACAGCCTGGAAACAGACAGACTGACAGACAGACAGACGGACAGACAACGAAGTCTTAGTAATAGGATCCCGTTTTTACCCTTTGGGTACGGAACCCTAAAAATGGTAAAGTTTTCCTAACAACTTTCTTTAGATAACAATAATATTATTTGCAAAGATTTTCATCCAGTATACTTAATAATTATTAGGTACTAGATAACGACCGCAACTCCGTTGCGCCAAATTCGTTTATCGCGGCGGAACCGTACATTTTTTCGGGATAAAAAGTATCCTATGACCTTTTTCGGGCATCTCTATACCAAATTTCATCAAAATCAGTTCAGCGGTTTGGGCGTGAAGAGGTAACAGACAGACAGACACACTTTCGCATTTATAATATTAATATGGATAATATTTTTAGTACTTACCTAAATAATATGTAAATCAATCATGATGAAAAAAACACTAGTTAAGCATTATTAAGTCGCTTATTTCTTTTTCTTTTCAAGTCAAAATTAACAAATTTAAAACATTATTATAAAAAAATCATCTTTTAAAAAAGGTAATGTTAAACTAAAATAACATAAAGTACAGATAATTCAATTACTATGCTCGACGAGAATTACGCAGAAAATATTTCTACATATCTTAATATATATAAATCTCGTGTCACAATGTTTGTCCTCAATGGACTCCTAAACCACTTAACCGATTATAATAAAATTCGCACACCATGTGCAGTTCGATCCAACTTGAGAGATAGGATAGTTTAAATCTCAAATTATAGTCGCAATTTTATTTTATTGCAAATTATTTGTCTATAAAGAGCGACCATTGTTTATGCGACGCGGGTCACGGGATAGCGATGGACGTTGCCATGGTGACATACTTATATTTTAGTCACTAATTCAATAAAATAAAACGGGCGATATACTTAATATAATATGGCAAAGAAACGTTTGCCGGGACAGCTAGTTATTATCTACAATATACAAACTCGTAGCTAGATCAAAAAACTAACCTGGCATATTCCCAAATATTTAGGTCAACCTACCGTATGTCAACGACCCAAGCAACGTGGAATTGCACGAACGTATTCCACATTAGATCAGATAGAGACTAGAAATATAATGGGATCGTTTATTACAATAAAGATAATGATCACCAACACTTAATAAACATGAAATGAGAGTTTCGACATTTTCCGCGGCAGGACATCCACTGAGCATCTGACGCATCGCAAATCTATGAATTTATCTCGCATGTACAGCCAAAGAAATATCCGATATTCCAATGTTGGACCTTAATGTTAAGGTATAAGCTCTAAAAGTGTTTTTTCTTCTTGTTTTTTCGACCGTGCTCATACAGCTATACCACATTATACTAACCAACCGCAGCGTATCAGATTTATAAGAGCTTCATTACAATAATTTTATGATTACTACTTATATGCCAAGTCGAATATGAATGCAATTCATTAGGTGTGGCTGGTGTTTGCAATTTTTTTATTATCGCTACCGTCGCATTTGAAAATCAGAAATCTGCTTTTTTATTCCATTGAAATTTTTGATAAAATATATGATTTTCAAGATAATCTAACTTGTGCCTATAATATACCTACTGTTATTACTAAAACTAAAAATGTATCATGAGAATAATGATAGAGACCCAGAAAAAAATTGTAATAGATCCAACCTTTTTTATTAAAAATATTTAAATAAGAATAAATACAATAGTCACTTTAATCTCCAAATCTATCACTGTGTGGGTATTTGGTAAAACTGACAAGGAAATAGGTTAGCCAAACAAAAGTCGCAGTATTTACGTTAATCCTTCAGAAACTTTTTAAAACTTTAAGCTCTTAAAGGAATTTCCTAGCTAAGAATGCAATGTTAAGCTTTAATTATTTTGTAGTTATTTTTTCTCTTAACATAAATTATCACATTTTATCTCCCGGATATAATTAACATTTTTATTTATTTTACAAAACGGGCCGAAATCGCCTGATAGACAGTGATTAAAGTCTCATAATAATTATTATTATTATGAGGTTATGCAGATCCGCAATACCGAAGGGAAGTGAGTCCAAAGTTTTTTAGAACTTAGATAATATTATTATTCCTTACTTTAAAACGAGTTATTTTTTTCCCAAAAAACTTTTTCTTAACTTCACAATAGAGAGTTCTAAAACTCTAGCTTCAATCAGAGACATTTAATTATCAAACTTCAATTTTCTGAGCACAGTCAATGTAGTGACTTATGTCAAAACCTCCGTTTAATTACAGCCAATAGTAGAGGAGGGGAGGGTGCTATTTGTGTAGTCACTCGAGCGTCATTGAGACATAGTAGGTTTTTTACATTATGTCAAAGTGATAAAAAAAATATTAAGAGCGTTTTTTATTTTAGCGGTGGGTTCGGAAACTATAGCCATTTTAAAGTTTTGAAAGAGAAAATATATTAAGAAAATTGCTTATTTAGGTAAATTATAAATATATTTTATAGAACAAGGACTAAATCATTTAGTTTAATGCAAAATAAAATATCTGCGAAGTTTAGTTAGGAAAATAATATGAAGGTAAATTTTTTTATATTTTAAAATGTCCCTACAGGCTTACCTTACCTTTGAATCGTCAGTGCTTTTTATGAAGGCTTCTTTGGGGTATACTAAACATCTCCTATCTTAATCTGACAGATCGGATGACATTTCAATATTTAAAAAAAAAATTAACCCACCACGTGAGAAATCTGATTTCTACACCATGATAACTAGACACAATGTCGAAAGCCTATACAAGCTTAATCTGATACGCTCGAGCTACTCCCGAAATCCCCTCTTCCCCTCCTCTACTACAAGCAATTCGTCTCTGATCTGAGTGCGTCAGCAGTAGATTTGATTTGAAGTTTTAACTTTAGAGTAACAATAACAAAACAAATCCTTGTAGCATGGTATCTCGGTTACTGCAAACACTGTTTACGAGTATAACAGCGATTACACGCAAATCGACGGTAATGTTGCACCGCGTCGCCGTTTAAGTGTAACAAAGCCTTAATGGTTACCTTACCCGGCAATCCAGCCTACGCCTCCACCCTAATCAATCCGTAATAACCGATTGGAAAGTTCACTCTATCATTATTCTGTAATAGAAACATCGAGAGCTTAAGCCAAACAACTGTTGGATTTCTTTTGTGTTGTAATTTCAAGACATCATCATGCTCATAAAATAATATCTAGATTTAAATAAAAATTTATTATATTTGGTTTACTGTGATTCGTTTGACGACTTTATCGGATTTAAATGACAGCTAATAGCAATTATTTAAAAAAAATACATTTCTTTTCAAACTATTGCCATCGTATATCATTAGTTTAAGTTATATTCGTTGGGGTTTTCTTTATTTATTTTTATAACAATAGCTATGTTGATTGATACACATTGTATACGTCCGTAGGCAGTCTCCAGGAGTAGGTGTGAATCACGATTGTTCACTTAAAAAGCAGTCGATAATTGTTTGACAAACAGAATTCGTTAACATCTGATTGCAGTATTTGTTAGCCACCAATCAATACCTGTTTGTTCTTTGTATTGTCAATTAATCTTTTTTAGTTTAAAATTGTAACGTTCTATAGAAGAAAATTACAGAAAGAGCATGTTATAAAAAGTTATATGTACAATATGTAACACAACTCACAAGATCTTCGTTTTAATTAGTAAAAGAAAAAAATATCCACAGCAAACCCTTCCGCCCTCCCGCTAAAAAGAACCTTCTCCTTTTTGGAAGTCGGTCAAAAGGTATATAGGAATAGCACAATTACTAACAATTTACTAACTATTTACAAATCTGTGGAAAAATCTCGTTATTAACGTTAACGGAAATCTGTTAGACATTTTCATAATTGCATTGTCAAGACCTTATAAATGCCGGAAGCGTTACCAGCAGTTGTTTTAATAAGATTATAATAATTTTTAAAGGGTTTTGTGTTTAGAAATGTTTGAAGCTAAATTTAGCGGCAAATATGATGTTGAATGCATTGATTAGTCTCTCAGAAGCTGAGATAGTGGCAGACCTCCAGACTCCAGTCACATGGTGGACTGTTATGACCAAAGCACTAGCAGTACGTTGCCTAAATCAACAACCCAAGATAGAATTGATTGGCCTAAATGTACTAGGAGAGCCGATCCTACGTAAAGTGGGAAAGAGCTAAGAAGAAGAAGAAGAATTAGCGGCAACATAATGAATCTAAATATATAATAAAACTCATAAGTGACTAACTGACTGACTGACATAGTGATATATCAATGTACAGACCAAACCACTGGATGGATCAGGCTGGGCATGCAGGTAGATGCTATGACGTAGGCATCCGCTACGAAAGGATTTTAATCAATTCTACCCCCGAGGGGATAAAATAGGGGATGAAAGTTTGTATGTAATAATACTTCAGCCGCGGGCATAACCTAGTATTAGAGATATGTGTCGAAGTTTTACATTACATCTGCACATTTTATGATCTGCTTTTAGCTCAATTTACGGATGTGAAACCGCATGGTATGTGGATCAGTAAACTATATGTGGTGAGACTTTCCTGTGCAAACAGCCATCACACAATATGCTCCAGACTTTCACCAATTAGCCTAGACCTGACATGGAGCTGACCGACTTTTTTGGTGTAAATTTGATGGAAGCGAGTGGTGATATTATCCTAACTAGAACTTGTATTTTATGCTGATTAGCTATGAAGTAAGCGTTTAAGAGATAAAATCAAATACTCGTTAATTTGTCAGTCAGTTTACTTTACGAGACAAAACAAGACAAATTATATTTTTTGGCTAAGAATTAAATATTTTATTTCATCGTTTGTACAAGTTTTCGGAAACCTAAGCATGACATTCAATTATCTATCAGCTTTTGAGTTTTGATTGAATAAAGTATTCTGGCGTAGTCTCAGATCAAAGACACCTTGATCTGAGGGCGTACCGGCGTAGTACTAATCAAAAATGTTAGGCGATATATATTTTTTCATACATAGATAGACAGATAGTCTATATATTTTATTATAACTGTTTATTGCTCACAAGTTGGTACTAGCTAGTTCGACTAACTTAAGTTTACAGTAAAATTGTTGTTAAAAATAACGTTAACGTAGTAGAAAATAAAACATTTTAATTAAAATGTGTATCAACCTTTAAAATTCGAAAAAATTACGAGTATCATAAAATGAATTAATTTATAAATAGTTAATTAATTAAAATTACTTTAATTATAATTCGGTAAAAGATTTTGAACTGACTGAAATACTAATTAACTGACTGAAATAATAATACTACAGAAATTGCTCGATTTTTAAGGCTTTCAATGAAGAATTTGAATCAATACGGAAGCCAATCACTTATTAAAAAGAAAACAAATAATATTATGTATCACAGAAACCACGTGACGAACGATTCGTGATAGTTCTTCTAAAAAGTCATCAGCCGTTTTGGCTTATCAATGAATAATATGGAAACGAAATTAGTCATGTATCTGAATTATTAGTCATGAATGGTACTGTTTAATATAATATCATTATATTTTGTATTTTGTATATTTTTTATATTTACATTTACATTATATTTTGTATATATATATATATATATATATATATATATATATATATATATATATATATATATATATATATATATATATATATATATATATACATATTATTATTAAAATAATATGAAAATTGTCTGTTACTTTTACTGTATTGTTTAGGCCACCTCGCGAGGCGACCTAGAAAAGCCTGCATGTTTTGATGAGTCTGGCACAGACAACCGCTGGTAAAGTTGCGGTGGGTTGATCGTGCCCGTAACTTTGCCTGAGCGGTGAGTGGAGCACGATGGGGTTTTAGTGGGTAGCTCCTCGGAGAGTCCCTCATACCCCGGCCGATGGCGGATTGGCCGCCGGGGATGCGTAATGTATTTCCCCATGTAAAAATGTTATAGAGGCACTACAGTCTACAGTTTACATGTCTTTGTCCTTTAGTTCCCTACTTGGTCTCTACTACACGTTTCTTTTTTATAGTTACTTATACTATAATAATTATTATTATTAAACTTACAATTATTAAAATACCCGCATAAAATAATAATAATTATTATTATTATTATTTTATTTTGGAAGTAATAAAATGGATTAGAATTTTCGTTCAATGTAGAGCGATGTAACTGAGACGTATTTACTCATCCAGTAACCACATAAATAAATGATGATGATCAAAATAGAAAAAAGTGTTATCTAAGGTCTACCAGAATCTGATGGCAAATTTTGACGACAGATTTTCAAAAAATATCCTTGATCAGTGGATAAAATATATTTGCATGTTTCACACACAGAATTGCAACCGAAATAAGAATAAAAAGGATCAAAATGTTTCATTCCAATTACCCCCGTATTGCTAGAGTCAATTTACTTTCTCACTTTTTGCCATCAGATTCTGGTAGACCTATACAAGTGCAAATACTCGTTCATGTAACAGGATACTTATCAGAGTATCAGCCATAACGCGACCACTAGAATGTATGTATAAATGATTTATTTATGATCGCGGGACATACAATGACGTGCGAATTAGCGGACGGAAATGACACACGAGGGCTTCTATTACTGGGGGACGGAACCCAAAATTTGTCTGACGTCATGACGCGAAAATTACACGCGCGGCCCGTAGCGTTTTCGTACACTCGGCACAAACATACGCGTCTTTTATTGCGTACTCCTAGTTCAGTGCCCAGGGCCCCCGCTACCATATGTGCAATGTGTGCAATGCACATGGGCGCCATCTTCTAGGGGAGCCAAATCGCCATCTTTAGGGGCGCCAAAAACAAGGACCCAAAAATTTTGCCTAAAGGGGCCCAAAAATCCTATTTTAGCACACAGGCACAGGCCTTACGAGGGCCCTGCCAGTGCCCATCAATTGGCCAATTCTTACTAATATCATAAATGAGAAAAGGACGTCTCTCTCCCTGTTGCCTCTTCACGCTACGAGAGAAACCTATTGATATGACATTTATGACATTTGGTGCGGAGATTCTTTGATACGGTAAAGAACATGGGATCGTTTTGTTGCGAAATATGACGATTAAAAAAATAATATATTTATGAATTACTATTCTGTCTGCTACTAAAGATTAACCGTTAACACACAATAATAATTGTGGCCTCGTAGCTCTACAGTCTACATCGTAGCAGCTATTGTATATTCTACTGTCCAGATGTAAGAACTTAAAGAAATTAATCTATAACTTCTAAGTTAATATCTAAATAAGTTACATTTTTATGACATTATGACAAGTATTAAACGCGAAATAAAACTAATTCGTCGCGAATTTTCTTTAATTTCCCATTATCTCGAGGAAAACATATCTACTAACTTAATAGAGCCTATGTTTTCCGTAATTATAATATTATTACGGTAATTATGATTACTTAAAAACGTTAATATTATAGTACAACATTACTAATTGTTCTTTTATGTAGGCAGCGACGATAGCTATTGAGGTAGAGACTCGCTCTACATAATTGCTTTTCCTAATTACTGCATAATATGTTATAGGATATGGGTTCACTTACTTCACTAATGAGAACAATTTATCTTTTATAGTTTTAGATCATAAAAAAATTAAAAACTACCCGCACTTTTCTCGAAAATAACAGAGAATTAAAAGTTTTTTATTTTGTACTCCAAAAGACAAATTTTCAAATATACCAACCTAATATTATTATAGTAAATACTTATATGAAACTATTAAAGTAAATTTAAGTTTTGGGAGTGTTAGCGATACTACTTACTACTCGACTAGTTTCTTCAGCAGTTGAAAAAATGTAGAAAATTTTCCTTAATTTTGCACGTCTACAATAAATTATCCCAAATTTTTAAAACTCACCTTTCGCTTCCGATTAGGCCGTTTCTCGGTTTGATTCCGTCTGACGTTCATCGTTTCATATTATCACGTCTGTATCACAACACTAATTTATCCTTCCAAAAATAAGAGCACTTCACTGACACTGGAGAGTCTGGCGCGAGTCATGTTGCGGGTCTTACGGGATTTACGGGACACGCGGTACTTACGAGATACGCGGGTCTTACGGGATACGCGGGATGTGCGGGATGCGTCTCTCCGCGGCATCACGCTGTGTCGGAGTGGCGGTCTGCCGCCGCACCGAGCGCCGGCCCGCGCCGCTCGCTACATTTAATTACTATTTACCCCTATTTACTAAATACTATTTACTGTTCCCATAACGTAGATACAAATATTTAGCCGAATCTTTGATTAGTCATAATAATTAGGTTTGCACCTAATTAACAAGTTTTGAACTTAGATAAGCATTTCCAAGTACGACACTTATATATTTTGAAATAAGTTTAGACTTGATGTGTGTTTTTTTTTGCATTTAACGTTTAAATTATTTTAATTAACTTTATTTCTTAATTTCCGGAATAATAAAAGAAAAATCAATTCTTGAAATCCTTAATAGCATGCTAACGGTTCCGTACCGTAATTGTGCATGTAGTGTAAACAATAAACAAGGTGTAAACAAATAACAATGTACAAATCGTTTACAAACGGTTTCCATGAATATTTTGTTTATGGAACATTTTTAACGTTTCAATCAAGATCGAATCACAAACGCAAAAATCGACCAAGTGCGTGTGAGGCCACATATGGAATAGGGTTCAGTAGGCCTTTAAAACTCTATTTCTTTACGAACAGCAAAGAAAAACTTCAAAAGACATAAAGGTTATAATGGTTTTGCATGGACGTAAAAAAAGCTGCGTTCATGTGGTTTTATTGTAAAAACTTTCAATATGATTATTTTAGTCTACTTATCATTAAAATTATTTCAGATTTTTCAAGCCAGCCGGGGAGAAAACCGCTGCGTTATTACGGATACGGACGGCACGATACGGTCCAACGGACAGTCATGACGGTAACGGTTACGAGACAGAGCTAAGGAACTTAGCAAGATAATTTATAATATTTTTATAATTTTATATAATAAATTTATAATTTATTATATTACAGAAATAAATTCTTAGACAAGCGGGCTAACATTATTTGGTCGGGTTATGTCAAGCCCGTCCAGTTACCGGCGATCAATTGATTTTGACATAACCCAGCCAAGTTACGACTAGCGTAGTTCCATCTTCAGCCTTAGACGATCATCGAACGATCGAATGATAGAATCACTTTCACCGATGATAAATCGTTCACTCTATCTGCTATTTCTATAGACTCTTAACATCCCTTCCCTCCTGGAAGTTGTTTGATAATTCACATGATTTCCCTACACACGCTTATGTTGATAACTATGTTTCCACTGATGAGTTGTTAGCAAAACAAGAGCTAGATATATTAAGAGCTATAGCCCATACCTCACCGGGACGCCATGGTGACATGGCCAGCAACGTCGCCAACTAGTTCTATTGAGATGTATGACGGGTAACTCACCTGGCGACCGACATGGTGACGATGCCAAGTAGCCAGCAAAACCAGAGTCAACGCTGGTTCCGCCACAAAAAAAGTAATTAAAAACAACTGCATTAATGGATCCAATAATATGTTAAAATCATAAACTATTATTATGAAGCTCTTCAATATATCCAACATCCAGGATCAAACTTCAAGTAGTTCAGTTATCTTCTATACATATTATAAAACAAAGTCATTTTTTTCCTCATGTCCCTTTGTTCCCTTTAATCTTTAAAAATTCGCAATGGATTTTGATAATTCTTTCAGTGTTAAATAGCTCATTTATTGAGAATGACTTTAGGCTATATTTTATCACGCTAAGACTAATAGGAGAATGTGGAAAAAACGGGGGAAATTATTTGAAAGGGCTTATCTCGCGAACTACTGGAGCAATTTTTATGTTATTTGGCACAGATAAGAAGTAGACCACGTGAAGGATCATAGACAATCGATTTTAATAATTTTTTCAGTGGCTATATAATTTATAGCCGTGCGACGCCGGGGCGGGTCGCTAGTCCCAACTAAAATCTAGTTGTAGAGATCAGATATACATGACATTATACCCTTTTTCTAAATAAGCAATTAAAATATTTAAGATACCTAGTACCTACGTACTGGTACTATTCAAAGTCCGCTGTCTTTATGATATTACTAGCTGTTGCCCGCGACTTCGTCAGCGTGGACTTCAGTTTATAGTTGTTCCCGTACATCGATTAAATAATTTACGCGCAAATCATAAAGGTACATTTTGTGGGAACCGTACATTTTTCCGCGACAAAATATATCCCTTGTCCTTCCCGAGACTCAAAGTATCTCCATAGTAGAATATAGTCATGCCCAAATTCATCAAAATCGATTGAATAGCTAACGCGCAAATCATAAAAGTATATTGTGCGGTAACCGTACATTCCGGGACAAAATGTATCCAATGTCCTTTTCTTAGACTCAAAGTATATCTACTTATACCAAATTTCAGCAAAACCGGTCCAGCTGTTTACGCGTGATGTCGTATAATGCATTTCTCTTCGTTTCTCTATTTCTTCGCTCCTATTAGTTTTAGCGTGATAAAATATAGCCTATAGCCTTTCTCGATAAATGAGCTATCTAAAACTGAAAGAACTTTTCAAATCGGACCAGTAGTTCCTGAGATTAGCGCGTTCAAATAAGCCCTTTCAAATTATTTTCCCCCCGTTTTTCCACATTTTCCTCTATTTCTTCGCTCTTATAAGTCTTAGCGTGATAAAATATAGCCTATAGCCTTCCTCTATAAATGGACTATCTAACACTGAAATAATTTTTCAAATCGGACCAGTAGTTCCTGAGATTAGCGCGTTCAAACAAATCAACAAACTCTTCCGCTTTATAATATTAATTAGTATAGATATCCTGTGATTTTTGCTTTGTGCCAGACACGGACAAACCGACAAAGAGACCTAGTATATTACTTTTTTATTTTTTTATAATTATTCACGGGAGATCAACTAATACAAAGCTTTATTAAAAACCGGCTTCTTTCATCTAACTTTGTAACTACAAACGCGCAATGTCATTTTTTGTTGCAAACATTTTAAGCTGCGTAATAAATCAATGATAAAGCTTTGCCTCAAGTTTTTTTTTTTTTTTTGTAATATAACCAGATAATAAAATAGTAAAATAATGATATCATTTTCGCTTTCCAGTATAATCATTAGCATTTTTATCCTGTTTTTCAAAATTCCTTCCAGAATAGAATGTGTGGCCGACAAGGCACTTGCAACTCTTCTGATGTTACGAGTACTCATGGGCAAAGCCATCAGCTATGGTCTGTGGCTTATTTTATATTTAAAAAAACCGGCCAAGTGCGTGCCAGGCCACGCGCAATGTACGGTTCCGTAGTACCTCTAGTTTTTGATAATTTTTGTATGGTCAATTAATGTACATTATTTATGACGTGTTTTACACTATTAACAACGTCCTTTAAGTTACGTTCAAAGGAATTAATTCCTATGAACGTAACTGAGATGATTCGTTACATTTAAGGTGACGCCGCGTTAAAGTAAGAAACCGTGTTGGATATGTTTTAGATTGCTTGTTTTCTATGAGAGGCCGGGCCGGCCTCTCATAGAAAACAAGCAATGGAACAGCAAAAACTGAAAAGGGCGTAAGCGATAAAATGGTTTTTGTCGCGTAATTTAAAAACCATAAATACATTTCATATAAGCTATGCACATATTAAAGTGTATGCTTCAACCAATTTATGTACAAATTTTGGAACCTTTAATCACTCTCCTCTGTTGGCAAAATAGGAATCCCTTTTTTTACAGAGGTATTTTCGATTGATAATTCTGTGTTATAAAAGTTGTCCAATCGTGTTATGCTATGGGCAATTCAAAGACAAAGACATGATGAATACTGACAATGAACTTTAGTTTCTTAGCTTTAGTCATTGCTGAGAAAAATCGGCATCGCTATAGCCAAATTATCAAGGCGTCGCCTTAATTTAGTTGATCGACTGTTACTCAATAATTATTTTCTATGAAGTGTTCTTAGCCGTGATAGTTTTCCTTTTAAATTCAGCATATTTCCTACTCCTGCGAATTTTTTCACATTTCCAGAAGCAACAGTTTAGCTGATAGAATGGGGAACAATGCACTCAGTCGTTTTTTCATATTCCACAAAATATGGCTCGCTAAATCGGAAAATGATCTTATTCGAAGATAACGTAAACGTAACGACGTAATATATTTAAAAGAAACGTACCAACAACACCCCCCACAAAAATCATCTCCGCTTGATGTGTACGGGAGGGACCATAAAAAAAATATTTTTAAGATTTTTTTATACCATTTTGACGGGCCCATATTAATATGTGCATCCATGCCAAATTACGGCTTTGTAGACTCTATTGTTTCTGAGAAAAACCGCGGACAGACAGACGGACGGACGGACAGACGGACTGACGGACTGACGGACAGACAGACGGATGGACAGACCGAAACTATAAGGGTTCCTTGTTTATTTTATTTTATTGACTCACCAAGAGAACAGCATTTGTGATATTTTAAACTTGTGGGTACATACATAAAATTTGTTTATAGATAAAACGAGTTCTAATGACAGGTGAAGTACAGCGTGCATATTGCTTAAAAATTATACGTGATGAAATGTAGTGAATATGGTGATAAATGATAATGTGATGGTGTTGACTACGGAGCCCTAAAAACACTTTAAATTCGATTATAACAGCTGTAATTGCAGTGTCTAATGCATAAGTAGAGTTTCAAATGAGAAAAATATTATATTTTATTGAAACTCCATTTTTTTATTTTATTTATCGAAGTAATTTATACAAAACAAAACATAACGTCTTAAAAAGTGTGCGAAACACTCTGTTTATCGGGTTGTTTTACATAATGTCGTTGAAACGCAATCAAAATCAGAGCAGTAATGGCTAATGGAGGGACGATGACGATTTTCACTTAAAGTGACTCGGGCTGATAACTATTGCTACGCGCATATTGTGACAGGGCGCGTCGGAGCGGGCTGCATTCATACAAGTTGAAAGACCGAGTAGAGCGCCATGGGTTGTAAATCTAGTACGAAAAATGCAGCCCTCTCCGCTGCGCCCCGTCAAAATGTGCGCGTACCTTAAAAGGTAATGAATGTATAAGCGAGTTGTAATAACGTCGCCACGACTTGACGCCGCATACAAATTGTCCGTACATTTAGTTTGCACTCACTCTATGTTTACGCGTTTATAATTGCTACTTTAACGGCAAAATATTGCGAAAATTGTATTTTACAGCTTTGGCTACTTTGTTATTGATGTTTGGACTTTTATTACATTTCATCTTATCGGAGCTTCGAAAAGTAGGTTTATATTGTTAGTACACCCTGCACTGTTTTTTTTTCATAATGACGATGATGATGAATGAGTTCTGGTATTGCAACCATAACTTCTACACTACACGAAATACCTAATTATTATTATACGATTATTTATACAAGTCATCCCCTTCCTTCCAATATTTTGAAATTTATATAAAATTGCAGAATAAACGATTAATATAGGTAAGTACTATCTTTTAGAAAATAAAAACTTTGTTATGCATATTTTCGATAGCTCTACCTACGGTCTGCACCTCTAACAATATTTTTTATATTCATATAGAGCTTTATATTTTTATTCCTTTTATTCAATTTTTATATTTCATTGTTGTTAAGGCTTCCTTGTAAAGAATTGCTTGCTAAATATTCAAAGGTTTGAATACCTTTTCTTAATTTGCTGTGTATAATATTATGTACTCTTAGTTCAAAGAATAACAATTATAATTTGAGACACCTTCGTTTATTTTTATTTGGATGATCGGCCGAGGGTTTTTACCAATTCATTTACCAACTTACACAAACACTTGTAACATTTTATTGGTAATAAACTTCAATGATCTTTGGCTTTTATGTTTCAAGCGATATCTCTTAGCTGTACGGACCAACATACCTACTCGTAATGTTCTTTAAGTATATAAATAAATGTTGACCCAACATATTATTTTTTATCGTCCAGACGTTTCTTTGAATTTGGGTATTTCCGTAGTGCGAATTTGGTTATAATAATATGAAAAATTAAGTTAAAATTGAACGTAGTAAATATAAGCGAGACTGTAGACTAATTTACTTTGTAAAGTATTTACGACACCGATTTTGAATTTCTAATCAATTCTGGTTTTGTTTGTCGAAACCACAATAGGCAGCTACTAGACCGGCGAGAAAAACCGGCGTGATAAACTCGCGATACACTGAAAATGTAATTCGCGCAGCAACAAAATATTTACATCCATTTAACAATAATTTACAGCTAGTGACGGAACGAAGAACGTTGATCTATTTTCCTATAATTTATGTTACATTTCGGGAATATTTTTCAAAAGTAATAAAATGTTCGAAGGCACATGTTTTCTCATCCACCCACGGGTATTTTTGCGATTTGCGAATCGTAACTGTCCGGTTTAGTTTATGTTTTGCTTTCAAGTTTTTGAAATCAATCACGATAGCTCACAGGCCACAGTGATACTGTGATACACGAGTACCGACGTGTCTCGTTGAAATTATTTTGAACGTGGCATGTCCTCGACTCGAGGTGCAAAACGTGTCACCTGAAAGATTTATTTTTTGGTCTGAGTTCTGAGGCCGTCCGCCGTTTTAAAACTCGAGCTCACCAAATATCATCGTGACTCAACTTCCTCCAATAGGATAATATATTAAATTGTGTAGGTGATATGTATGGATGTGAAGCAGCTGTCACTACAAACGTACACACAAAAACTTGTAATTTGAATGATATTTTGGATGATTATGATGGTTTGTGTGGTGATGTTTGTGATGGATTATGTGGAATGGTCAAAAGACCATGCCCAAAACAGCCTTTTTAGACTCTATTGAAGTTTTCTATCAAATACACGTCGTAGGACATCCAGATTTTTTAAATCATTCATTCAAAATATAAACGGAAGATCAAATGAAACGTAAGGAAGTGCTTCCGTTACTTGTTCAAAGTTTAATCGAATATTGAAGGAACTTTGACGCGGAGTAAACATCTCCGTGGCAAGTAGGTAAGTCCAACTGTTATATCCTGCGGATACTCCGAGAGGAATCTGGCTTCCTGCGAGATTGAACCCGTGACTTTAGAGTATCAATCTCTACGAACTGAGATTTCATTGAGCAGTCTATAGTCGGTCGAATTTTGATGAAATTTAACACAGTTTAAGTAGACATTAAGGATCTAGGATATTATTATTGTAATAAAATGTAGGTACAGTGCCAGTGTGCCAGTGCCAAGACGTATCTCCACGTTTTGAATAAAGCCTTAGATAATGACATGCCACCCGAGCTGAAATGCGACTATCCTGGCCTCCAGAGCTCTAGCGTATCAAAGACAATACATATTGAACTCAAAAATATAATTCCCTTTTTTCCTAGCCCAATTACAATGTAATTACAAAATTAAAAAAAAATGCAATTAATGTTTAAAGCACAAATATACATTTTCATTTTGTTTTTTCAATTGTGAATATAAAGCAGTTACTTCATTTCCAATTTATATAATACCTTATAATATTTTAAAACTATTTCAGTAACCTTGTTAGCAGAATTGACTTGGTATTATAAGCAAAATATAATATGCACTATGAACCAGAAATCCGGACAAGAGAAGCAATTTTAATCCCCTGTTGCATAACTAGGGATTGCAAAAAACGGATTTTTAAAAAAATCCGGATTTTCGGATTTTTCCATCCTCAAATCCGGATTATCCGGATAATCCGGATTTTTTATAATTTTTTAAATATTTTTAATAAACAGCTTTAAATGTGAGTTATTTTCTTATTATTTATTTATATAAGTACCATTCATTTTAAAAGCGCAAAATAAAACATCTTAAAAAATTATATTTTTTTTTAAGTTTGCAATTTTTACATGGGTGTAAAAAGGAATAGATTAAAATAGCAGTATCTGGTACTCAAAATATTATTTACAACTTAAAATTACCTTGATTTTTTTAACTATTTAAAAATGTGAAATTTTAGTTAACAAGAAAACCCTAAGCAATCTTAGCTTTATCAACGACAACGACGATCAACGACTCATCAAATTATGCTCTCAGATCTGCAAGCCTAGGGGTGGAACTTACAAATAATAGGTCAAAGACACTAACAATGACCAACAGTACGAGACGAAGGGTCAAGGTAGACGAGCAAGGAATTCACTATGTCAACGAGTACTTGTACTTGGGCAAATTAGTTTCTTATGACAACAGAAAGACAGAAAAACTGGTCCATGAAGAATGGTGACTTACCAATCTCACTAAAGCCCAGACTCGTTGATATATTTGTGTATTTCGCTTGTCATAACCAACGATACACTAACTCGATCATTGACCGTTTTACGATTTACAAAAGTTCCAACTCAGGACCTGCCAAAGAGCAATAGCGCTCAAATCTCATCAAAAAATAAAAACAATATTGTGCTCCCAAACTAGAATCAGAGACGTAGGAATCAAGATGGCCAAGCTAATGTGGCATTGGGCTGGTAACGTTATCCGCATACATCTAAGCTGGATATCGACTGAGTGGGTATTTAGGCCTAAGAAAAAGCTATGCTCTGGAGGTGTTTTTTCCTTCGCAGGTAGATCACTGTAATCCTGACGTTTAGACGATCCTTGAGGATCTATTGTGACTCCTTTGTATTAGAGTACCGTCCCCAGTGTTGCTCATAAAGATGTGATTGGGATTGGTGCTACAACTTTCCTCTTTAGTAAATTAGGAGAGTTTTTGCTCTGTAGTCTGTAGTAGAGCAGTAGACTCAAGTAGAAGGTGGTCACAGAATCTGCAGGTCGTAATGCTTTTAACACCTCTTCTGTAAAGGTGCTTGTTAAGCTTACATTGTCCAGTTAGGCTTCTGACAAGCATTCAATTTTTTTTTCTTACTAGCCTCGTCAGCGCTTAGGTTACCAATGAGAAACCAACGATTGCGAAGACTTTAGCCTAGAACACGGTTATAAGCTCCCCACTGGAGGCATATCATATTGATGACCTCTGTGGCTCAGTGGTGAGCGCGACGGTAGCTCAAGCCGGGGGTCGCGGGTTCAAATCCCGCCAACGGAACAAAAAGTTTCAAAAGATCCTGGGTCATGGATGTGTTTTAAATATATTATGTGTATGGTATAGTAAAAATTTTAAATATATGTATAGTATAAAAGTATTAAATATATTTCCGTTGTCTGGTACCTGTAACAAAAGTCTTTCAGGTACTTACCATGGGGCCAGACTGACGTAGTGTGAAGCATCCATAGATATTAGATATTAGATTAGATCAGCAGGGCTGGCAAATGGTGACGCTGGAGCAAGATAAGTGAAATTTTAGGGCGGCGTCTTTATCCAGCAGTTGGATATTATATTAATAATATTTAGGCTATTGCACAGAATTATGACTAAAAATAGTTATTTAAACCTTAAATCAACATTTCGTTATATTATAAACTTGCTATATTCCTTCATTAAATTATGACAGAATCACAAATCAGCTTTGGTTACGTAAACAATTAATATAATTTATAATTATAACCTCAATGTAAACAAAAACACCATATTTTATTTACTAAAAAGTAAAAACAATGTATTCAATTCTAAACTGTTCTAAAATTATTGTAAATTTATCATCATTGCATTTATATTATCATAGAAATCATAATAACATAGTAAAATAAAAGCTAGGTTATATGAAATTAAAATACGTCGTTATTTTTTTAAATAAAATGAAAAAATGTAATGAAATGTAATTACAACCACCAAATAACTACACAATAGAATGTCAGACATACGAAATTCTGACTTTGGTACGTGTAGACCAGGCAAAGTTGTGATAGCGTCTTTAAGGCGCTATACTGAAAAAACTGTCCTTTTTGACGTAATACTATAGGACCCTCAGAAATGTTACAAATCTGGTGATGAGATATACATATCTCCATAGCCTTATCTAGGTTTGAGAAGAACTAGAAACACTATTAATGTATTTTGCCTCGATACATTTAATTTTCGAAATAACCTCTTAAAAATAAGAAATTTGAAGATTATTTTTAAACGAAAATAGATGTATTGTAGAAAATTAGTCTAATTGATAGACACCTTTGCAACTCAAAATCGTATAGAAGCATTTTGCTTAAATGCTCCTAGTTATTTTTTAAATGATTATAATTACGTTTTTTCGCATGTTTTCCGAGTTAGCCGATAGCTTTTCACGTTATCATCATAGATTCACGACTTTATAAAAGTACAAATTAAGTATAAAATTGCCCTTGCGGTAAAATTACTTTCGATATAGCGCCTTAAACAAATGTGAATTTGTATGTCAGATATAACACGATACAGTTAAATTAATTTTATAGTACGTAAAAGCTTCTTCTTCATAATTTCATTTACTATACGAAAAAACCGAAAATCCGGATTTTGTAAAATGAAAATCCGGATTTTTTAAAGGCCCCAAAAATCCGGATTATCCGGATTTTTCGGATTTCGAAGTATCCGGATTGCAATCCCTATGCATAACAATAATGTGCACTGCTGAATAATGGTAAATTGAGTTTTTCAGGCGTATTTTCCGACCGGTTCATGAAATATAATTCCTGAGCTTTGAATAGATGAGGACCTAGTTGGAAATGCTTAAAGCTACTTAACATTACTTTAAAACGTTAATGTTTCTTATTGTATTCAAAACTTGGGTAATTTGAGGATTTAAAAGCAAAAACTTTCAAGAAATCACTAGAACTTAGAAGACATTACAATACACATACAAATTTTTATCGTTTATCGCGGAGAGCCGTACTTTTGCTACGATAAACTTATTCTTTGTCCCTTTTTGGAACTTAACACTCTCACTGCCACCCAGCATCCTTATACAAATTTTTTCAGTGCAGCAGGCCGTGCGGGTCACCAGCGGCCGTAATTTTGTCTACCCTTGCAGGCCAAGGTGAATATTCAGTAACGAGTTTAGCAGGCCATACGGGCCGCTGGCGGGTTCACTGTTTATTTTCACCAACACGCCGTGCGGTCCGCTACGACCTCGTAATTTCATATCAATTTTGTAGTGTGCGGCCTGCTATTATAGAAAAGTAAAGCTACCGGATTAAAAGTTTACTTATATTCCTTCAATCCAAAAAAAATAATCATGGCTGTATCTTTAAATTTATAGGATTTCTAAGCGGGTTATTACAAACATAAAAAATATTAAAAATTAAAGAAAATTAGTTTTTATTAATGAAATAACACAATTATTCCCTTACCTGACCTTTGCCCAACAGTGGGACAGCATAGGCTCATAAAAAAAATTCGGAACACACACTTGGATTTGAAGGGCAAATTAGGCAAACGGTATTGACCTTTTTGACTACTTTGCATACATGTGTACTTGTCAAACCTTCTTCTCTCTTCTTTTCGTAGCAGTGAATGCATCTTCGTCTAACAGAGCTATCCTGGTTGTTTCAATTAGCCAAATGCATAAGAAAACAATGCAATTCCACAAAAAGCGCGCGAAAATGCGACTGTTACAAGCCGTGCGGGCGGCCGGCGGGCTAATGATTCATTATTAGATGTGCCGTGACAAACTTGTCAATCGTTTGAAATCATAACTGAAATTTTGTAAGAATTTGGCGTGAAAGATACGGTACGCCGGCAGCCCGTACGTCTTGCTAGTCTCGCTTAGTGTAACATATAGACGGCGCGGCGTGCCGTACTCGAAAACATACGACCCGCCGGCGGCCCGTATGGCAGTGAGAGTGTTAAGGCTGCTCTTTCGAAAAAAGCGTGCAGATAAAACAACTTTTCATCGGCATTATCAGAGAAATTATATCTGAAAAAAATAATTAGTAATCTACATGATATGATACATGATTTGGTTTTGCCATATTTTTTCTATCGGTATCACATAATAAAGAAATAAAAAACCAAATCACCTCCAAATCGTTGAATGAAACCACTTTACTCCTTCATTATTTATCAAAAGAATATATAAAAAATATCTACTGCTTTGCAATACATAAGTCAATATTTTGGTTTTTTTACTTTTTTGAAATATGTATTATATTAAGCCTTAAAAAGGTTTTTTCTCCTATTTCGCCCTATCATGGACGCGGCGAGCGTCGTAACCGCCACCGTACAAGGCGCGCTGTTATGAATGTTATTTTAATGTCATTTACGTCGATATTCGCACTGACAGACAATCGACCTGCTAATTTAGGGAGAGAGGGCCCTTAAAGTTACATTATGTATACGCAGATATCTGCAGATTGGTTCAGCGGTGCTAAGCCTAAAACAAATAAAGTCAGAGAGGCACACTTTCGCATTTACATTACTAGTATGCTGTACATACTACATAATATATTCTAATTTATTGCTTACACCCATATCGATGTAAAAGTATGGCCGCTAATTCTCGCATTGTACCAGTGATAAATGAGACACCATTCTGTATTTTGTAATGACAGCCAAGTTGCAGACATGGTTTATAACACATTTGTCTTCCTTGGTCAGCTGGTCAAACGTGAGCCAGTAAAGGTAAATTGTGGTCATCCATAATTCTGCAAGCACAATGACAAACGTTTTGAGTAATGGATTTATGTTAACAAAACCCACTCTTGTAAGATAGGCCTAAAGTTAATTTACTGTGAAATCGCCTGACTTCTGCGAAATTTTAGGTAATTAAGTACAAGTAAGTTTTGACCAAAAATATTGTAGCTAACTTATAACTTTACTTAAATTAGATATATTGTATATTATGGAAACAAACTGCTAACCGAATTTCAGTACTGAGTATAGAAAAGTTTGACTGCGTCCTTTCAGAAAGTTTATCCAAGTTTTAGACAGTAGACTGAACAATATGTTAAAGCGAAAATAAAAGCTTGCCACCTTATTATTAGGTAAGATTGGATATTGTTTTTAACCGACTTCCAAAAAGGAGGAGGTTATATGTTCGTCTGTAAATTTTTTTTTGTATGTTCAACCATAACTTCGCTGTTTGTGCACCGATTTTCATGATTCTTTTGTTGTTGTACAGGGTTGAATCCGAACTTGGTACCTTATTCACAAAAATGGTGATCTGATGATGGGATCCATGAATCGAGGGGACTCCTTGAAATTTGTATGGAAACATATAGTGATTTCAATTTTTTCTGAAGCATTCGAGGTAAATACTACCAAAAAGTAAGACTTTGTTCCAGGTTATAGCCTGGATCCGAAGGTACCGAACAGAACTTTTGAATCCTTATAGATGCAGGTTCGGGGATTTCGGCGTTGTTTAAACAACTGAAAGCATAAGCCAATATATCAATTTGATTAATCATCATCATCACAACTATAATTATTCCATGCATCATCACATTATGACCCAATTAATGGTACTTTTCGTGATATTTTGCATCGAAGCAGATGTTTTTGATGATTATTTCGCTGTTTGTGGACCGATTTTCAAAATTCTTACTTTGTTAAATAGGATATTATCTTAATTTTGTACACCAATTACGAAAGTGGTGAGCTGGTGATGGAATCTGTGAGTGATCGAGGGAATAACCCTTGAAATTTATTAAAACACTCATAGTGGTTAAAATGTTGTTTCTAGTAACTTAAACATATGCTACGATTAAAAGAAATTTCATACGAAGGTGTCTCTTGGTCCAAAGGCACTGAACAGAACTCCTGAACCTTTAAAGATAAAAGTTGCAAAATTGCAGCATCGCTTATAGTCCATGGAAATCGTATAATAAAAGGGGTCTTCATTTGCATCAAATGGGGTAGTTCTGATTTTTTTATATGTTGTATGTGATGAGGTGGTAATGTCAAATATAATTTTTCCACCTCGGAATCCTTCCGTAACATTGTAAAATTTATGAAAAACCATTAAAATTTTGATCAGTTTTCAGTTTTTGCCATTTTTTACCACCAAGGACCTGTTTAATGGTAGAAGTTGTCGCAATTATTTTAAAGAAGACAAGATTTCCAATAAAATGAGAATAGTTAGGTCTCGATAAACTGAATAGTTTTAAAAGTACAGCTGTTCAAATGTTTGTAAATTTTCCAAAAAAACATTTATTTTTCGAGTTTTTACAAGTTCTCGTCAATGTGGTCAATTATTGATCTATTTGACGGCATAAATTAATATACGTTATTAAAGAAGACAAATTTTTAAACAAAACGAGACCAATTTGGTCTATTAAAATCTGATAGTTCCCTAGCTACAGCTGTTCAAAGTTGCTGAGGTGAGTAAACAAAATGAAATAATATGACTTACTGGGCTTCGCTCGCGTAAATTAGATATTTCACAGACAAATTAGTCCACAAAAAATAGCCTATGAACCTTTACGTGCTCTACAACTTATCTGTGCCAAATAACAGAAAAATAGCTCCAGTAGTTCGTGAAATAAGCCCTTTCAAATAATTTCCCGTTTTTTACACATTTTCCTCTATTTCTTCGCTTTTATTAGTTGTAGTATGATAAAATATAGCCTATAGCCTTTCTCGATAAATGAGCTATCTAAAATTGAAAGAATTTTTCAAATTGGACCAGTAGTTCCTGGGACTATCGCGTTCAAATAAGCCCTTTCAAATAATTTAACCCGTTTTTTCAACATTTTCCTCTATTTCTTCGTTTTTATTAGTCTTATCTTTATCTATAAATGGGCTATCTAACACTGAAAGAATTTTTCAAATTGGACCAGTAGTTCCTGAGATTAGCGCGTTCAAATAAGCCCTTTCAAATAATTTCCTCCCGTTTTTTCCACATTTTCCACTATTTCTTCGCTCCTATTAGTCGTTGCATGGTAAAATATAGGATATAGCCTTTCTTGATAAATGAACTATCTAATACTGAAAGAATTTTTCAAATCGGACTAGTAGTTCCCGAGATTAGCGTGAAAAAGAAGCGCTTAAATTATTTGAAAGGGCTTATTTGAACGCGCTAATCTCAGGAACTACTGGTCAAATTTGAAAACTTTTTTTAGTGTTAGATAGCACATTTATTGAAAAAGGCTATATTTTATTACGCTAAGACTAATAAAAACGAAGAAATAGAGGAAAATGTTGAAAAAACGGGTTAAATTATTTCAAAGGGCTTATTTGAACGCGCTAATCTCAGGAACTACTTGGGCCGATTTGAAAAATTATTTCAGTTTTAGACAGTTCATTTATAGAGAAAGGCTATAGGCTATATTTTATCATACTACGACTAATAAAAGCGAAGAAATAGAGGAAAATGTGGAAAAAACGGGGAAAATTATTTAAAAGGGCTTATCTCACGAACTACTGGAGCAATTTTTCTGTTATTTGGCACAGATAAGAAGTAGAGCACGTAAAGGTTCATAGGCTATTTTTTGTGGATTAATTTGTCTGTGAAATATCTAATTTACGCGGGCGAAACCTAGTAAGTCATATTATTTCATTTTGTTTACTCACCTCAGCAACTTTGAACAGCTGTAGCTAGGGAACCATCAGATTTTAATAGACCAAATTGGTCTCATTTTGTTGAAAAAATTGTCTTCTTTAATAAAGTATATTAATTTATGCCGTCAAATAGATCAATAACTGACCACATTGACGAGAACTTGTAAAAACTCGAAAAATTAATGTTTTTTTGGAAAATTTACAAACATTTGAACAGCTGTACCTTTGAAACTATTCAGTTTATCGAGACCTAACTATTCTCATTTTGTTGGAAATTTTGTCTTCTTTAAAGTAATTGCTGACAACTTCTACCATTAAGCAGGTCCTTGGTGGTAAAAAATGGCAAAAACTGAAAACTGATCAAAATTTTAATGGTTTTTCATAAATTTTACAATGTTCCGGAAGGATTCCGAGGTGGAAAAATTATATTTGACATTACCACCTCATCACATACAACATATAAAAAAAATCAGAACTACCCCATTTGATGCCAACCAAAAAGTACCAATTCCATGTACTATTAGATAACTGCAAGGATTTACTGTAAACATTTATTTGTACTCAATTTTCATTCTTTTGAAGTCGGTACTGGCTAAGTTTTATGTCAAGTATCTCAGTTCTGGGCTGGTACCGACTTCAAACGAATTAAAATTGAGTACAGAATTCGTTGAGATTTAGTCGAATTTTGAAAAAGGCACTCATGAAGAATAAGAATTATTTCATCCTTTTTAGGTCATTTTAAGAATATTGTTTTTACATTGGAAGTCGGGTTCAATTTTTTGTTAAATTAACAAAAAATTAAAACCGACTTCCAAGGTAAAAACAATATTAATAGCATCCTTATAATATGAACTAAAAATTATTAAATAATTTTTCCTATCTAATATGTAGTGCCTTTTCCCGAATTCGGCTAAACCTCAACTATTTCTGTACTCGATCTTCATAATTTTGAAGTCGGTACCAGATATAGCTGAATCTTTATTTCTTTGACAGAAAATTTGAAACTTGTGGAACTGGCACATGTTGTACATTATGTACATAATTATTATTATTGTATCCATACCTATGCCTTGTACTATTATCTATTTTGTGCCATGAGACATTGGTGACCTTAACACGACGTGGCAATGATGATGATGACGATGATGATGATGATGAATTTGAATTGCATGGTAGCATATGCTTTCTGTTCTTAAAACAACGCCGAAACTCCCAAACGTGTATCTATAAAGAGTCAGGAGTTCTCTCAGCATCTTCGAAACCATGGTATACCTTGACCCAATATTTGGTAGCATATTCGAGGAGCTCCCTCGATTACTCCTGGATCCCATCATCAGGTCACCACTTTTGTGAACATGGTACCAAATTGGAGTGAAACCTAATACAACAAAACAAAAATTTCGAAAATCGGTTCACAAACGGCGGAGTAATCGTTGAACATACAAAAATAATAAGAAATAAAAAAAATATATCCACAGCCGAATATATAACCTCTTTTTTGGAAGTCGGTTAAAAATAATTAATCATACTTTCCATTTCATGTAGAGTGTAGAATAATTATAATGCTTGGCAGATGCAGCTCTATATATAGCAACTATACTTTCCCTGTTGTGCCCACGTTCAACCAATACAAAGCTTACCTTCTCCTGTCACAATTAATAAGTAATAAGGACACGATTAATAGGTGTAATATATCACTAGTGAGTAGGCTCAGAAATCATTTGCGTTGTGACTCGTGTGAGCCGTGGGCTACGGCGGCCCCAGCAGACTTTATTTTCGCTATAAATATGGTTAATGGTTACCACCGTGTCGGACGCCAGCGCTATAACCCGACTGTCGATGGCTGTAACGATTTGTTAGTTACGATACGTTTCGAGTTATAGTACCCCTGACAGCATCTTTATGTTAACCGCATAAAGGTCACTTCTACATAGGGTTGTCAGTCGGATGTAGCCAGTCATAGTTGGACAGTTACTGTGTGTCCGGCTAAAATAAATGGTGCCCGGCTTTCCCGTCTTTTAGGCTTTTTACATTTTGCAAAGACGTAAGCTCATCACTCATCAGCTTCGCAAAATATTGATTGTAAAATTTTAAAAATCTTAGGTGCAAGCTTTTTCAAAACTATATTTTAAAAGAAATTGATAGTTTTAAAGGCTTGTACTAATTCAATTAATAGTTTTGACTGATTTAGAAAAGAAACATGAAGTTATCTGGATGATGTACCGTGCGTACCTGACTCATCGTTGGGCTCAGGCAATTGAGTCGAAGGGAGAGGCATTGGCTGTTGGTTTGGACATTGCGAAGGCCTTTGATCGGGTTTGGCATAAAGCGCTGCTATCAAAGCTTCCATCATACGGGCTGCCCGAGAAATTATGTAAGTGGGTCACGGGTAGTTGACGGCGAATGCTCGGAAACTCAGTCTGTTGATGCTGGTGTCCCTCAGGGCTGTGTGCTATCGCCTACTCTATTCTTACTACATATCAATGACATGTTGCAGACCAGCGGCATTTATTGCTATGCGGATGACAGTACAGGTGATGCTGTATATACCGGCTCCCCCAATATTTCTCGGCAAAATGTTACTGAGAGTCGAAACGAACTTGTGTCTAAGGTGGAGAATTCATTGGAAAAGGTCTCTGAATGGGGTAGACGTAACTTGGTCCAATTCAACCCTGCCAAGACACAAGTCTACGCGTTCACCACTAAAAAGTCACCAATGGTCGTATATCCTCGTTTCGAGGGCACATCTTTAACCATCTCCCCTAGCATTGAGATACTTGGCGTCAACATATCGAGCGAAGTCCAGTTCCGATATCATCTAGAGGGTAAAGCCAAATTAGCCTCGAAGAAGCTTGGTGTTCTTAACAGAGCGAGACAGTACTTCAGTCCGGACCAACGCCTACAACTCTACAAGGCGCAGGTTGGGCCTCATATGGAATATTGTTCTCATCTCTGGGCAGGGGCGCCAAAATACCAACTGCTCCCTCTGGATCGTATCCAACGAAGGGCCGCTCGAATTGTTGACTGCCATAGTGTTTCAAACAGCTTGGACCCCTTGGAATTACGCCGAGATGTAGCTTCACTCTGCATCCTCTATCGGTTATATCACGGGGAGTGCTCTGAGGAGTTGTTCGGAATCATACCACCTGCAACTTTTCGCCATCGTCCCACGCGAAAAACATACCATCATCATCACCTTGATGAGTGGCAGTCTTCCACAGTGCGTTTTTCGCGTAATTTTCTGCCGCGCACTGTAAAACTCTGGAACGAACTGTCACCAGCAGTGTTTCCAGACCTATACAACCTGCAAACCTTCAAGAAAAGAGCGTTTTCCCTCTTAAAAGGGCGGCAACCAACCTGCAGCTCTTCTGATGTTGCGAGTGTCCATGGGCGACGGTAGTTGCTTACCATCAGGTGACCCGTTTGCTCGTTTGCCCCCTTATTTAATGAAAAAAAAAAAGATGTGTCCAGCTATTTACAGAAATGTCCAGACTCCAGCTAGGCTACGCTGGCTGGTCCCTGTGGCTATTACCATTGGCAACCCTACTCCCACTTGAATTCCGAGGTAACACGATGTTGAATGCACTGTTATAGTGCTTATTGCAAGAGTTATGCAGTCTGCGGAGTGTGGCAGATTGCTAGCGATCTGTAAGCGACAGTTTGATTAATTTTCGATATGGTCGCAACGCTCGCGGCATACTTCAACTGAACTACATCATACCTCCAAAGAATGTAGGGTCTTACATTCTTTGGAGGTTTCACAATATCCAAATATATCTAAACAAAGTTTCAATCAAGTATTTAGGCGCACAATAAGCTGAAATATACAGGATATTTTAGTATAAGGTAGAACCTTCTGCGAATGACATAGGTAGGTGCACAGCTGTGTCTGTTCACCTTTTTCTCTTCCGCTGCCTTATGTTTTTTAGGGTTACGTACTCAAAGGGTAAAAACGGGACCCTATTACTAAGACATCGTCGTCTGTTCGTCTGTCTGTCTGTGTGTCTCCAGGTTGTATCTCAAGAACCGCTACTGCTAGACTTTTGAAACTTTCCCAAACTGTAACAACAAATACTAAAAACAAAATAAAATTGATATTTAAGGGGGCTCCCATACTACAAACGTGATTTTTTGGCTTTTTTTGCTCGATATCAAAATTGTGAAAATTTTCACAAAGGCCTTAATTATTATAGTGTACTTCAATAAAAAATAATTATATTAAAATAAAATAAAAAATAAGAGGGGCTCCCTTACTAAAACACAATTTTAAGTCTATTTTTGCTCTATAACGCTACGGAACTCTTCGTGCGCGAGTCCGAATCGCACTTGGTCGATTTTTATCTTTTGGAAACTCACCTACGTCAAGTTGGCCTCTATGCACCAAGAAGGTCACTGCATACAAAATGTGGCACCGGGGCCCGTCCCATGCTGCCTCATGTGCAATTCTGATTTCACTTCGCCTCATCAATAATTGATTCCACTTGTTGCTCGGGATACGACGTTCTCAGGCTCTCCACGAACCTAATTAGGTTTTATTGTTATCGATATTTCAAAGTCAGATGCGAGACATCAGGCTAGTAAGTCGTAAGGAAGCCTTCGGCAGACCGCCGACGGCAGACATCAAAGGTAATTAAATTAGTTTAGGACTCAGGTTACTGTATTTAATATGTTCTACGTAGGTTGGCACTCGTAATGTTCTAAAACTAAATGTTGCCTTGGTGATTTTAACTTTGTAGTGCAGTGAATTTGTATAGACCTATATTTTGTCGTCGCCCGTGACCCACGTTAGAAATTTTTCCGAAACACTATAATATGGTCCTTTTTATACGTTTTAAAGTAATTTCCATAGTCACTACTCGACTAATGGATGATATAAAATGATTCTACCATATTTATGTATTAAAATAAGCAGATGAACTCCACTCAAAGTTTATAATAACAACAGGAGCACGTGGAAGCGTATTTTAATACTTGTTAATATTAATTATACAGTAAATTAACTGGAAAAAAATATATTAAGTGGACCTATATAAGCTTTCCTTATAAGTAGGACAGCAAACTGATTTCGATTCCCATTAAGGGCACACTATCAACAACAAAGACTGTTTGCTTGAATAACACGTATGGCTCTTGAGATGAGAGGCATAATATGAGTAATAGTTGATATCTAATGTAATAGACTCATTGATTTAAGTATCTTTGTCATCCATTGCATTAAAAATGCACAAATGGTTTTGGAAAAGAATGCAAAACAACAAGAATGCTCTAAGGAATCGGGGCCCGAAAGGTGCGGGGCGCTTTCAACTATCGGAAAGTACCCCGCATTCGGTAAAATTCCATAACAAATTCTCGCCGAGTGGACGTAGGATATTTAACACGCAGAAGTTAACATAACATTCGCTTTCATAGGGTCTAAGAACGAGGTTCCTACTTAACTCCTGCGTGTAACAATACACGAGTAAGTTCTGTTTACTTAAATGATATTGTCATTCACCATCGTTAATCGTGTGGCTAATTAGTAATGTAGTGACTTAATAGCTACTAGTATCGTACGCGCTTTGCCTCCTAATGTTCTCTTTATGGCGTTGGACTGCTGCGGTATGTCAGCATGAAGAGGCTTAGCTGAAACTTGAGGTAATTATAGTAAATTGTTGTTGATTTTGCTACTTTTACAGTTTATGTACATAATATAATACATAAACTATAATAAATAATGATAATTATATGATATTACAATGGAGGTTGGATGGCAAAATATAACTGAGGTGATTGGTGAGAAGAGGCTTTTAAATACTGAGTGCTAGAAAACTTTATCAAGTTTCCCATGTGACGATAGCTATGACGTTAACTAAGCACTAAGCAGCATAATTACTTTTAACTCAAGAAAAATTGGACATGATACGGAAAGGAGCATTCTTTATATAACGAGGACTCAACTCAATCTTTCCAACAATCTTGTTGTAACATTGTCTGCCTTATAGAGCGCAAAACACTGAGTAATTAAATTCACAAAAGGCACGTTGTCTATCTCACGGAAATCTATGTCAGTGCCTTTATTTATGTCTATGGCTATAAGGAGCTAGAGTTGTAAATCAAATCACCAAAATTTCGCATAGCCACGATGGCCGGAGAATAATAAAATATGGCCGCGAGCAACAACCCGGTGTACGAAATTAAAATTGACTTTCATAAGCTTACGAACTTATTTATTCTACATGTTTCCAACAACCGAAATGAAATACTCTTGAATCCCTAAAAGTATTTGGTAATGTCTAGACATAGTACCTAGGCATAGTACCTAGTTATTAGGCATATTTAATAATCCCTGGACATAACCAAAACAAAAAAAAATTGTCATCTAATCTTTGCGTGTGGGATATCTATGGATAGGTCTTCAAAAATCATATTGAGGTTTCTAATATCATTTTTTTTCTAACCTAAATAGTTTGCGAGAGAGACTCTTCCAAAGTGGTAAATGTGTCCCTCCCCCCCCCCCCCCCCCCCTCTAACTTCTAAAGTAGGGGCATGATAATTCTAAATAAAATATATGATATGCATTACTATAAAAACTACCTACCAAAATTGGTTTGAACGAGATCTAGCAAGTAGTTTTTTTTTTTTTTATACGTGATAAATGGTAAACCTTAATTTAACTTTCATTAAATCAACTGAAATATAAAAATAAATAAAAACCTTTTAATTTCATAGAAATATTGCTGCTGCGGAACCCTTCATTGGCGAGTCTAACTCGCACTTGGCCGGTTTTTTTATCTCCAAGCGCAAAAAAATGTTAAGTGCCTGCGCCTAAAATAATAGCTGTCTTGCGGAAAAATATTTTTCAAGTTTTCATACATTAAGTAAGTACATTAAAATTTATAAGCAGATTCTTCAAAATAATGAAGATTGAGTACAGAAATAGTTGAGGTTTAGCCGAATTCTGAAAAAGGCACTGTTATATATATAGAAAAAATTATTTAATACTTTTTAGTTCATATTAATTTTATTATTGTTTTTACCTTCGAAGTCGGTTTTAATTTTTTGTTAAAAATAATCTTAAATTCCGTTTAAGTATCAGTTTCGAAGCTTTTAATTTACGAAACCAGCGACAGAAAAAAATAATAATTACCAATTGACAAGATCCTCAAGCAAATAGTTAGCAGAAAAAAAATTCTTTTCGGTATTTAACTTTATGTATTAATTTAAATTCAAAGAATGAGAAATATCAAAGAAATATCAAGGAATTAAAACTTTTTTTACCTATTTATTTAACTTAATTTAATATAATAATAGCTTCATATCATAGTACAACACTTTAATTTAAAAAACTGTTTTTAAATATCAACAAATCTTTTGTTATTTTTTTTGTACAAATATTTTAAAACTACTATAAATAACTGCGCGCAAAGCAATTCATAACACTCCGCCGCAGGTTTGTATGGAAACTTGAAATTAGGTGTAAACGCTCTTAACAATAGATTAATTGTAGCTCCTTATTATACAAGGAATTTTATAAACAGTACGTAGCGAAGTCTGGTGATTTAAGGATTACAACTAGATTCGGATGTGCTCATGTGATTTAACTTGTAATTGGTGTGCGATCCAAAATGCGTTGCAATTTCCATACAAATAGTCTCCAAAATGCAAATATATATATATATATATATATATATATATATATATATATATATATATATATATATATTTGCATTTTGGAGACCAAAATGCAAAATGCAAATATATATATATAGGTGCATATTATAAATTCAGCTAAATTCAGCCTATTCAGCCGCTCTAACACGCGTTTTGGCGGCTACACCGCGAGATGAGAAGGAAAATCTAGGTTTTGCAATTTGCACCCTGTATATAGCAATGAATGTTGCGATTGCTTTCCTTATCTCCAAAGAAAAAGGGTGTTCTACACACAGTGACGGGGAAAAACTAAATTTTATATGGGCAAAATATAACTTGCGAGGCCCCCTGAAATATATTTTGCGAGGCCCCCTGTTAGATGACGCAAGAATACGGATTTTTGGAGAGCAAGAATTTTTTGATAATAATAATAATAATAAAACACTTTATTGCTCACAATTATAAAAAAATTACACAAAAAACAAGCTCAAATTAAAACAGTTATTTAAATATGTGGACAAAGGCGATCTTATCGCTAAAAGCGATTTCTTCCAAGTTCCAGACAACCTTTGTGTTAACTGGATAACTTTAATGTAAGCGGAAGTATAGTTATATAATACTCAAATTTTTATTTAAGAAACTTTTTTATGAATTGAGTATTAAAACTTGTAAATCCTTTAAAAAAAACCCCGTGGTCCAAGGGGCGCGAGGCCCCTTAGACCACCCCTTAGCGCCACCTCTGCCTACACATCAAAAGTTTGGGCCCAAAGAAGGGAGCCTAAATTATGACCTCCTTTAAAACATTTTTAAAAGAAATTCGCCAATACATAGTGCCACAAATTATTATCAAAAGGGTTTAACTAGATTTAGCATTCGGTTTCACTTGACGACTTATCCGGCCTATCACGCAGTTCCAATCGTGCCACAATCAATTAGCTAATTTAATTAATTTGAAAACAGTCACGCAGGCCCTATCCCTGCGGACTAATGATTAGATATACTGTAAACTGTTACAAGTTACTACCGCACCGTGGAAACTGCCGCCATATTGGTTTGAAGGTCCAATCTTTTTTAGCTATATCTCCTTTATTTTTTATTTTTTATTTTTTTAAGACAATTATAAGGATCAAATTTGTCGAAAATTTGATTTTCTACAACTTTAGTCCTTATACTTAATTTCTATTGTAAAATCAATATTTACGGAAATAACTGCAAAAAACAAGTCAAAGTACACACAGGTGCAAAAAATTTCTGACTATAATTAATTTCAGATTCCCATACAAGGCTGAACTATTGGGCTAATTGTGGCGTTTACTTACAACTATAGTACCTTAACATAGAGTGTTGTATTTCGTGCAATAATATTTTATGTAAAATACGGTAAATACTACGGTACGGTACGGTACGGTACTTTCTAGGAACCACATAATACCAGGCACTGTGGTGTTCAGCACCGCGGTGACACGCCTGAGTGGTGTCCTTTTTGACAATAATTAAAGACATAACAATATACTACTTGTGCCGACCCATACTATAATAATTAGTACTTATTTTAATATTTTTATGTGTAGGTATGTGATTATGATATATATTCTTTTTTCTCTTTGTGTTGTAAATTTGTAGTAGGCATTGTGTTATGTGTGTCGTTTTATTGTAGTGTAATGTGATGTCTTATTGTGAAATAAACGTTATTATTATTATTATTATTATTATTATTAAATGTAACACTGTAATTTTAATGGCATTATATGCCAAAAAGAGGTACGTTTTATATGTGGAAATTCACATGTTATCATGAAAACTATAGGTGTTATAACTCATAGGTAGATGGCGTAACTTATTGCCTAAACAATAGTTTCTCTTGGATATTGTAATGTGCGGGAAATACCATAGACATAAGCAATGTTAATGAGATGCCACTCGCGGCGTGAATAGCAAGTGAACAGCAGCAGCTAGTGACGATGTGGGTCGCTCCCGTCACGCACGATCCTTCTTCTATTGTCCACTGTCTTTGTGCCAGCGATAATGCCTTGAAGGCGCCGCGTTTGTCACCGACTTGTACTTTCTACTGCTTTGCAAAAGGTTGATACAGTGAAACCGTCTGGTTAGGAAGTCTAAAAAAAATGAAGCGGATAAAGTAGAGCAATTTTTAGTTCCATTTCCAAGGTAGATGGTTGAATCATGGATGGTCCCGATGGTTTGGTAGAATCTAAACAGAAAAAAATGTTTACAAAATTTTAAAATTAGAATTACTTACTGATTTATGATTTTAAAGTTCTAGAATCTAGACGATCACCGATGAAACTGTTGAATTAAAGAAAATCGGCGATTATCGATTATGCTGAATATTATGCTATTTTTACTTTAAACTAATATAGGTAATATACTAATTATATAATATAAAGCTGAGGAGTTTGTTTGCTTGTTTGGACGCGCTAATCTCAGGAACTACTGGTCCGATTTGAAAATTCTTTCAGTGTTAGATACGAGTAGCTCATTTATCGAGGAAAGCTATACAGCCTATGTACTTATATGATCACGCTAAGACTAATAGTAGCGAAGAAACAGAGGAAAATGTGGAAAAAGCCGGGAAATTGTTTGAAAGTTAGTTCAAAATTATTTTGTCTCTATTATAAAACTAGTAAGTACTTAGGTACTATTACATTATTTCTCTAGATCTTAAAATACTATGTAATATGTACCTAATGATTTTTTTTTCGAAAAGTATTAATCTATACTATTATTAATATTATTATTATACATGTATATACCTACTGCTAGTGGTACCCCAACTTTGCGTCCTTCTCTACAATTTTACACGTAGAAGAGCGTGTCCCGAAGTAAATAACAATGGACTAAATGAAACCACATAACTTGGTCATATGTAAATAAATAATGTGTGAGAAAATAATTCTTAAATCATATTGAATTTATGTGACTCTTATTCTCACGAGAAAAAATACTAATTACTTTTATATATACCTACATTCAGTCGCTGGGTAATGATTTCTTATTGACGCTTATTTAGGTATATATAAATCGGCTAACGTCGCGTAGGAGCAGAAAAAACCGGCCAAGTGCGAGTTGGACTCGCCCATGAAGGGTTCTGCAATAGCAAAATTTTAAATTAAAAGGTTTTTGGTTTATTTTTATATTTCAGTTGATTTGATGAAAATTAATTTAAGGTTTACAATTTATGACGTATAAAAAACTACTTGTTAGATCACGTTCAAACCAATTTTCGTTGGTAGTTTTTTTAGTAATGTACATCATATATTTTTATTAGACTTATCATGCCCCTACTTTAGTAGTTAGAGGGGGAGCACACATTTTACCACTTTGGAAGAGTCTCTCTCGCAAACTATTCAGGTTAGAAAAAAATGATATTAGAAACCTCAATATGATTTTTGAAGACCTATCCATAGATATCCCACACGCATAGGTTAGGTGAAAATTTTTTTTTGTTTCAATAGGGATGATGACAAGGTCAAAGATTAGAAGACCTATCCATAGATACCCCACACGCATAGGTTAGATAAAAAAAAATTTGTTTCAGTTGTACCTATGGGGAATTGGGGACCCCTAAAATTTTTAATATTTTTTCCATTTTTGTATCAAAATCTTAATGCGGTTCACAGACTACATCTACTTACCAAGTTCAATAGTAGGTATAGCTCTTATAGTTTCGGAGAAAAGTAGCGATGACATACGGACGGACAGACGGACAGACAGACATGATGAATCTATAAGAGTTCCGTTTTGTGCCATTTGGCTACGGAACCCTCAAAATCGCCCAAGTGCGAGTCGAACTCGCGCACGAAGGGTTCCGTACCGTTATTGAGCGCAAGTTGGCAAAAAATTGTGTTTTTTGTATTGGAGCCCTCTTAAATATTTATTTTGTTCTAATTTTATTATTTATTATTAAAGTACGAATATAACTAAGAATATTGTATTTCAAGTGCTTACCTGCTACCATTATTGAATAAGAGCCAAAAAGGATAAAAAATACACGTTTGTTGTATGGGAGCCCCCCTTAAATATTATTTATTTTATTTTTAGTATTTGTTGATATAGCGGCAACAGTTATAATACACAATATGTGAAAACAGAAGTTTAGCTATAACGGTTCTTGAGTTACAGTCTGGAGACAGACAGACAGACAGACAGACAGACAGACGGACAGACGGACAGACGTCAAAGTCGCAGTAATAGGGTTCTGTTTTTACCCTTTCGGTACGGAACCCTAAAGAGAAAGTAAGTAGAGAGAGAAAGATAATCTACGCTGCTTGTTACGTTGGAGCACCTAAATTGTAGGGAATTTATTTCTCTACGCTATCATAGCGTTGAGAAATATGCCGTTGGAGCACCAAAATGATAGGGTAGAGGCTATCATAGCGTAGAGAAAATCAAACTTATCTCTGTAAATAATGCGGTTTGTATTATAGCCCCAAACATGGCCCTTTTGACTACTCACATGATGCATTGATCGTTTTATGTGAAACAGTAATACTTACATTTGTGTCACAAAAAAACTTCCATTGAAAAAACTGTGTACACAGCCCGACTGAGGTTCAAATGTGAACTGTCGAGAAATGGCGAATATTACGAGATTTTCCATAGAATACGTAAAAACTCAGCGTTGCCACTTCCTGATTTTACGTTCCCTAACACCCAACGATAACAATAAATCGGTATTATTGATGACGTTTAAAATGTGGGGTAGAATTGATGTTTCTAACGATTCATATGATTTGAAAAAGTTTATAAAGAAAGTTACCTTAAAATACTATAAGAATTAGATGAGGTAATAGCCATTTATATAAGTATTCATAACATATCCGATTTATCTTCAAATCTGTCATACTTACTGCTACAGCGACAGTTAAAGTGCACCTCTTCCACGGCGGATTGTATATTTTAAGCTATTTTCTTACCTTTTTTTATGTTTAATTGTAAATATATTTTTAGACTATTATTGGAACTCAAATAATTCTAATGCACGCTTGAGCACTTTGTTTTCTTCGTTAGTATCAGTTTTCGAGCATAAGATAAACACAATACTTTTTAAAATACAAAGGGCGGAGAAAAATAATTGCAAAATCAGCAAAAATTGGCGGCCTCGCCCATATATTATGATAACTTTGTAGTGACATTTTCATTTTGGCGTAGTTTTGGGCAGACTCTATCTTAAAATCCTAAAAAATCTTGCATTATATGTTATAAATCCTAAAAATCTTGCATCTTGCAATTAAAAATTTCCAACTTTCTTTACTCATGTTGAGTGTATAAAAGAGAAGACTATAACAGTCATTAGATAGCCTTGCAGAACAAGTGAGGAGCGTGCTTAAAATATTAAAATGAGATTTCCATGCCTGAGTTGCCAGCATTACTGATTACATGAATAGTGTAAATGAATAAATTGTGTATTTACCGGGAATATGCTCATTACTACCATCTTTTGCTAGTATTTCTGCACATAAGTACCTTTTATTAATTTAATAAAAAGTAAAAAAAACGTATAAAATTAATGTTTTTTTTAACTGTGATGCCCCATTAAAAATCTTAAGGTCATTCCTCTGTAGTCTGTACTAATTTGCATGCAGGTACAACTTAAGGGCGTTCCTTACGGAGATTCCGTAATTTACCTTATTTCAAGCCTTATAAACTCATAATTTGAAAGCTACAAAGTAATAATAAAAATACAGCAATAATCTTCAGTATATCAACATTCCTTTCCCCGTTTTAAATTTTCTATTTTTGTTATTATACTTATGATATCAGCTTCCAAACTAAAACCAATTTATTAAAATTCAAGCATACATTCAGCATCTCCTTAGGATTTACAAATTACTTTTATTTGAAACACACGCCAATAGATCGACAATATCATTAAACTACATATTCCTCGTTTTAAATTTTTTTAGGACAATTTTGAACTAAGATAAGTAAAAAAATAGGGTTTTGGTGCGATCTCGGCAACGCGGCAAATGTATGACCAAGGTCGTTTGCTCGGGGGACGGCCTTAAGTGAAGGCTGGTTATTCTTCTGAGGGAACGCCAACTTGTTAAGGTAGGGATATTATGTTTGGTTGATTTTTTAAAACATGTACTTAACATGTACCTACTTACGAGATCAGGAAAACCGATAATAAAGTTATATGAAACTATTCTGCTGAGGTATTGAGCAGTTTTGTGTATAATGTTATGCAAGTACCTCCATAATATTTAAAACACATAACCCACACGTCGCATTGTCGAAAGTAAACTTGCAATAAAATTTTAATAGTAGATAAAGTAAAAGCTGTATGCGTGGAGTTGAGCCATCACAAGGTCCAGAGGTTATACAAACATAAATTTTATGGTCCCGAATCATTTCTCGAATAAAATGGTCAGATGATGTGTTGCTAACGTGCTTGGCAGTTTCGCCTTCGAAGTTAGATATCAAAAATGTATGGAATTTGATAATAAATGCGTGTCATAGCGTTTGCGATGCGTTATGATTAGCCGGCCTGCTTGAAGGCGCGCGATGTATACTTGAATATCAACCCTAGACCGTCAATAACGCCAACTTCGATATCGAAACTAGCGAGTGCCTTTGCGAATGCATTTTCACTAAGTACTCAAGTATTAGAAGTAGTGTAACAACGTGTACCGTCGTACTGTCGTGTGTGGTCCGATTTACAGCCACTACGTATGTAATATGTATGTATATAGCAGCATCGTAATGATGATCTCCCGCGTCACTCCTGCGTCATAGTGCCAAAAAATCGGCCACAATGCAAAGGTCGTTCGAAATGAAACCGGGGAAATTAGGAAGCGGCGGGTCGACGAGGAAACGAGTAATTATTACGTGTAGAATACACGTACGGCGGCATATTCTCACATTATTATGCAAATGAGCTGTTGTTTGAATCTGAAAAGGATTTGTGAACCTAATTTATGGTTCACAATTTTTTCCGAGGTGCTAGCGTGGAAGGTTAATGTAGAGCTGGCTTTTGACCATTTTGAGAGTTATTTTGTACTAGATGACGCCCGCAACTCTGTTGCGCCCAAACTCGTTTATCGCGCAAGAAGTATCCTACGTCAGTTACACATTTTTGCATTTATATTTTAAAATATTAGTATGAAATATATTATTGGTGTCCCTTGATAAATAATGCACATAAAAAATATACTGTGGCGGACCCACAATTCGCCTAACATTCCTGCATCGCGCTATCGAAGTTTTCTAAGCGCGTCGGTATATATACGACAGCTGAAATGTATCACGTGGGCTTCGGCCTGACCGGGCATACAACCTCGCTCGGTCGGAAGATCTTCCTTTGGCCTCTACGCATTATTCCCACATTGGTGACCCTCGACAGAACACGCCTCCTTCATCATCATCACTCCCCGCCCCTCCGCACCACGCCAGCCAGCATCGCCTCATCGGGTACATCGTCCACTAGCCGCAACGTACCGCGGCCTGGGCGACTCCGCATCGGCATCATCGGGCTTTCTCACTACACCGACCGGTCAGCAAGCAGAGCACATCTCTCCTGGTCAGCACGTAGCATCGGCCCCGCACGGCAGCTTATCCGACTCACTGGATCCCGTGCAGCAGCTTACAGTTCCGACTCACTGGGACTCACTGCAACAGTTCCGACTCACTGGAACTCAATGGCACTGGCGACTCAAGCGACAAGACTTCAAGATTCGACCTCCGGTCTTCGGGGGGGAGTGATGTAGCGGTACAATTCGCCTAACATTCCTGCATCGCGATATCGAAGTTTTCTAAGCGCGTCGGTATATATACGACAGCTGAATTGTATCACGTGGGCTCCGGCCTGACCGAGCATACCACCTCGCTCGGTCGGAAGATCTTCCTTTGGCCTCCACACTTATATCCCACAATACATAAACAATGTAAGCTCTCAATTTCCAGTTAAATAAATTGAAATCAACAGATTTAAATGCACCGATCCTACAATGAATGGTGTCAAGTAACTCTGCAGATATTTTAAGAGTTCGTATTTATTGGATCCCGTTTTTATGTGACGTTAACACCGCTGTATTGTGCAGTCAATAATGTGGGATTACGTTTATAAATTACATTGTTTAAATGTTTATTCCCAATAACTGTAAAACCCTTTTATGAAAGGTTTGTCTCTATATAAAACACAACAAAATATTATGTGCTTTTTTCCACGTTGAATTTGGATTGAACTGTGTGCAAAAAATTTGATCTTGACAACTATTTGCAGTAGCGATTGCCGAATACTTATCTTGATCATTTCCATCCCTTAAAAGATTTGGCACTGGAAAGATTTTAACGAAACAAAAAGGGGGGCTCTACATTTTTCTACAATTATAGCTCCTAAACTGGCAAGCAAAGTGGCTTCTGAAAACGTAACTTCAGAAGCCCTTTAGTAAGTTGTGTTCTGATTTCTGAGATAACATTTACCTCTGACTTCTGAGCGTCAATAGAATTTTTATTGTTGTAACTTAAATACCTAGAAATAAATTATGCTTTCTGTTACGTAATATTATTGTAAGTATTTTGACATACATATTGATATATATGTAATTTAATGCATTCTTTACAAATTACATTGCAATTGCAACATGGGTTAGAATGTAAGTGGCTGTTTAATATTTTTTATTTGTTACTCTATTTCAGAGGTCACCAATTAGTTTCGCTCGGGGTCCGTTTTAAGACATGAACTGACCTTCGCGGTCCATACATTTTATATAAAAAAAATTAAACAAAGTTAATTACGGAAATTACATGGGTATTTATTTAAATATCGATGAGAAAAGTAACCATTTTTGTAGCCAATTATCTCTCTGAAGTTTGGAATGAAATATTGGTGCAAGCTGTGTAGCTTAATATTGACATTAAATCCTGGAAATGTTGAAGTCATAATGGCGGCTGTACACACTCGACGAGAGCCTCTCGCCGAGATCCTCGGCCGAGACGGCTCTCGTCGAGAGCTTGCCTGTACACACTCGTTCTAACAATTGAACTGAAGACTCACGAGACTATGGACGTGGAAATTGCTGCCGCTATTTGTCTTTGTGCCATAGGCTATTCATTTTTTTAAAACATTTACTATTAAAAGTAATTTGTAAGGTATGAGGAAAAAGAATATGTGTAGGACCATATTGTAAAACACGTCTGTTCATAAATACTGTTACTTGTAAGCGAGCAACTAATTGAACGAGTGTGTACATGTTCGCTCTCGTTTACCTCGCGAGAGCCAACGAGACCCTTTGAACTCGGGCCCAAAAACCGACAAGCCACCGAGAGCGACCGAGACGAGAATGAGAGCTCGAGGCGAGACGAGAGTGCCCTGTACACACTCGCGCTCGGCCTGTCTCGGGGTGTCTCGACAAGTGTGTACAGCTGCCATAAGATGAACGAAGATTATTTTCGAACATGCTTGGTCCGCACCGCGCACACAAATCACAATGGGTCGGCGGTCCGGATGCGGACCTCTGTCCGCCATTTGGTGACCCCTGCTCTATTTGTTACTCTATTACAGATCTAAAGGCTCAACTTTTTTACAGTTGTGGCGGTACCCACAATTCGCCTAACATTCCTGCATCGCGCTACCGAAGTCCGCTTCGGCCTGACCGAGCATAACACCTCGCCCGGTCGGAAGATCTTCCTTTGGCCTTCAGACATATATCCCACACAGTTAATAGTGTGGCAAAATATTATGTTTGTGACAGAGCTTTGTTATTCTGAAAAACATTTTACGAGCTGAGATTTAGTCGTGTGCGTACAAGACAAAAAAACGAGGAATACGGCTTTTGCTGAACCAAAGATTTCCTTTGGTAGGATTGATCTTTATATCCCTAAGATGGGTTTACGATGTGGAGCCACCTGAATATCTCATGCTGGTGGGGGAGGGGGGAGGGTTTTAGCTTTAACAAGGTATGAGGTCAAAAACTGCGTGGGATTTAGGTATATAGTCGAGTTTGGTATCATTTTCGATTGAATCGAATGTTTAAGTGCCAATTTTGGAATAATATTTGGATAAAAGATAGTAAAAATAAAATAAAATAAAAAATTCAGAATATATGATTTTCAACCAACGAAAACGCTGTTGACAGGGCTTAATTAATATAAGGAGGCTGATAGCCGCATTATTCTGCATGCCAAAGACATGGTGATGAATGGAGCAATAAACATATTAATAATACTAGACGTTCCGCGCGGCTTTGTCCGCATAAATCTGAAATTTCACGGAAACCGTATATTTTTCACAAATTAATAACCCATGTCTCACGTAGTCTACTATATATTCGCGTCAAATAACATAAAAATTGCTCCAGTAGTCTGTGAGATATTAACCCTTTCAAATAATTTTCCCCGATTTTTACATTTTCCTCTGTGTCTTTGCTCTTATTGGTCTTAGCGTGATAAAATATAGCTTATAGCCTTCCTCGATAAATAGGCTATCAAACACTGAAAGATTTTTTCAAATCGGACCAGTTGTTCTTGAGATTAGTGCGTTCAAACAGACAAACTAACCAACAAACTCTTCAGCTTTATTTTCACATTTTCCTCTGTATCTTTGCTCCTATTGTTTTTAGCGTAATAAAATATAGGCTATAGCCTTTCTCGATAATTAGGCTATCAAACACTGAAATATTCTTTCAAATCGGATGAGTAGCTCCTGAGATTAGCGCGTTCAACAAACAAATTCTTCAGCTTTATAATATTACTAGTCGTTCCGCGCTGTTTCGCCCGCGTAAATTAGGTATTTCACAGACAAATTAGTCCACAATAAATAACCTATGATCCTTCACGTTTCTACTTTTTATCTGTGCCAAATAGCAGAAAAATTACTCCAGTAGTTCGTGAAATAAGCCCTTTCAAATAATTTCCCCCGTTTTTTCCACATTTTGCTTTATTTCTTGGTTATATTAGTCTTAGCGTAATAAAATATATCCTATAGCCTTCCTTGATAAATGGGTTATCTAACACTGAAAGAATTTTTCAAATCGGACGAGTAATTACTGACTCATACTAAGATTAGCGCGTTTAAATAATGCTTCTTCTTCTTCTTTTTACGTTGTTTAACATCTTTATCGTGCAAATATGAGTCCTAAAATGAATTAAGCATTCTTAAGTCATCCGAATATGGTACCGAACTTGGAATATTACCATAATTAATGCCTCTATACAGATTGAGACTCTATTTTCCTCCAGAGCAGAAGCTACTAAAATTTTAAAAAAATTACATCAAAAATCGCGGTGGCTCCACATCTTAAATCCATCCTTGGGCCATAAGGACCAATCCTACCAAAGGAAATCTTTGGTTCAGCAATAGCCGTATAATTTACCGTACTCACGCAACTAATTAGTTTAACTGTCTAAAGTTTTACGATTATTACTTTAAACTTTAAAGAATTCTTACCAACTCAGCATTTTTGTGTGACAAACCAAAAAGTTATATCTTTGGCCCGCGGCTCCGCCTACATAGGTAAATAACGGTAGGCGCTCAGTATCTAATAATAGAAGTACCCTAGGGATACATTGCAATGATTTAGGAACCTTAAGCACTTTTAATTAAGTATGTAATTTTTGTGTGTAGGAGTAACAACACACATACACAAACATTCAACTCGTCTCAAACAAAAAATCAATTCAGACAACTAAAGAGTACCTAAAAGTTTTGCAGTATCTTAACTTTTAGTGAATGAAAGCTCTTCTAAAGCCACCTGCCACGAAATCTGGCGGGAAGCGCGTGCCATTACAGAACGCTCGAGATAGGCTGACATAAATTTAGTATCGTATGCCACAGTTCATAGAACTTAAATTGTTTGTCTGAGGCATGAGTTGGCGGCGTGAGGCGATGTGGAAAGTCATTATGTTATCAGAGAAATGCGCGCCTCGTACTATCGGCAACCACTTATCACGCATTGTCCTATAGATGTTTATTGATTAACATTCTTGAACTTTGTGCATGTAAACATCCCCAGTATCTTTATTGCTTCCTAAAAATAAAGGGTGAATTACGCGGAGTTCGAGGTAAGACGCCCGTTTTAGAAGTCCCATTTTGATATCAATGTGCACAATTTTGTATTGAGTTATGTTATCTTTCTAGATAATGACTAGTTTCACAGTTTTTTTTTTTTTGACAAGCGTTTATCTGTTCAATAACTATTAAAATTGAACGCGCTATTGAATAATTAGACTTCCGCAGTAAGCTCAGGAATCGGGTGTCAGATATCTCCAAGATCACGAACCAACGAATATGTTTGCGAGGAAACACTAGTGATATTTCCAACTATCACAATATAACATTACAGCCGTGTTCTCGCAAAAAGTTATTGAGTATTGTCTTTCAGGGCCCACAATTTACTGGAACAAAGCGCTTTTCGCTATAAAACCGCTCGCAAATTGTAATTATCACCGTTGGAAAATCAGGTGAAATACGGCCTTACATCGCTTGCAACTCGCGAACGCAGAATTATTAGTAGTCCATTGAAATGTTACATTTGCTTTGCATTTATTAGAGGACGCAATTTTATTTTTGGAATATATTGGGGGGCTCAATAGAAGCTTAACCTCAAGTTTGTGGGGTCGCCACTCTTGTCCCCCGGCCGCCATCTTGAAAAAAGGGGTGACAACACTATTTTCATGATATCTCTTAAACTATACATCTTACAAAAAATTTGTAAGAACGTAACTTGTTGCAAAGTATTGTGCCTACAAATATGCTTATATAACTTTTTACCCTAAATTAAAAAAATTAAAAGTTATAAGCAAAAAAGGGAGAAAAAATTTGAAAAGGTTTATTATCACTTTTTAACTTTGCTTAACACATTTTACAAAAAAAAATACCTTAGACCAACCTTGTAGATGATCTTTTGAGAAAAAAATCCCCCGATCCCATGAAAATAATTTTCTGAAATATACAAAGGAAACTGTGGAACCATGTGTGGCTGCAGAAAAGCAGGCCTGAAATGCTTTATAGTATAATAGGCATGTGCAGACTAGTATAGTAGGCATACTATAATATAGTTTGCATATAATTATGTAGTGTAGTAGCCAGCAGTGGCGAGGGGTGAATATTTTGAGAAGGGAAGCCGGAGTAAAAAATCTACTTACCAATTTTGGTAATTTATAATTGAATGACATGCTTTTAATTTTCAAAACTAAGTTTGGAAAACAAAGTTTCCTTCGACAGCAAAATATAATCTGTCAGACAACAGTCTTTCTGAATTAATGCCATATTTTCCGAACTACACGATTACGTCGTACGACTCACAATTCACAAGTCACAATATAAATTAATTTAATTCACGACACTCTTCTAAGTTCTAACGCTAAAACAAAATTTAAATTCGACAAAACAAAACAAACGACATGTTGTTTACAAACACACTATCCGCCATATTAATATGTCAATCTAAAAACCAGCAAAATAAAAATGTATTACGCGCCTGTCATATTTAGTACCGCTAAAGGCATTCTTAATAAAGTCGTATTACAAAAAATCCTACCAAAATAAAATGTATTACGCGCCAGCAAAAGTATAATGTCGCTACATTCATTCTTAAATTCGAATCATAACAATTTTACTTCATGACTCATCTATCTCGCTTGCACTTGTGCGTTGCTAATTAACCTTTCTCCGTAATAACTCGTCGGGCATCGAGTTATTTCCAAGTATATATCGCGCGTGCTAGAACGAGACAGAACATGACGACCAGTTCACAGGAATGAAAAGGACAGATGCTTACTATGAACTGTCGTTGTATGGAGAAATAAGCCGCTAATCCTGCGGCTTATTTGATTCTCTGCGCCCGCACATTGCATTGCCTTTTAAAATTTGTAGGCGATAGTTATTAATTCAAACTATGTATTTCAAGTGAGAGAAAAATTTATTGCATATAACATTGTGAATTCAAAGTTTTTTAAGTAGGTATGTAAAATATTTATTAGATAAATATGTCGTTGGCCCATATATTCGATTTTTCTAAGCCCTAAGGGACAGGGACCGAAAAGGTTACCCATTTTGGTGTTTTAAACTGTTTAATTTATACGATTCTCTGAAAAACCCTAACATGCGCATCAGCCGTATATACAGCTGAATTAACGGTATAAATAAACCGTTTATGACTAAGGTTCATTTTCATTCGTTTTTCTGTGTTAAAAAAGGATAGGTGATATTGTAAGTACCGCGGAACGCTACGATCGGAATTGCCATTGTATTCTATTGTTGTCGCGATTTTCATGGCTTTGATCCCAGCCGCGGCGCCCCCCACTAATTTGTTGTCTCTTTCGGTTATCACCGCAGCTATATTAAACGGTTTAATACCGCTTAAGACAAGAGCATAGTTGAATACCCTGCATATGGATATTTAAAATAAAACGGTTTGTATCGATACCGCTACAGCCGTATAGCGGATTAATAGGTCCCTGCTAAGGGAAGCCGATGGGAATCGGGTTATATGGACGCTTCGCCACTGGTAGCCAGTAGGCATACTGTAGACTGTGGCTGCAGAAAAGCAGGCCTTAAAAGCTTTTCAGAATAGTAAGCATACTGTAGAGCATTTTAGGTCTGCTTTTCTGCAGCGACACAATATGTTTTCACAGTTTCCTTTGCATCTGCAGAAAATTTATTTCATGAGATCGGGGGGGATTGGGGGATCTTTTTCTCATCATTAACAAGGTTGTTCTAAGGTATTTTTTTTGTAAAATGTATTAAACAAAGTTAAAGAGCGATAATAAACCTTTAAAATATATATATCACTTTTTTGCTTATTACTTTTAAAAATTTTAATGTAGGGTAAAAAGTTATAAAAACATATTTGTAGGCAAAATAATTTGCAACAAATTTTGTTTTTAAATTTTTTTGTGAGACTTATAGTTTCCAAGATATCACGAAAATAGTGTTGTCACCCCTTTTTTCAAGATGGCGGCCAGGGGACAAGAGTGGCGACCCCACAAACTTGATGTTAAGCTTCTATTAAACCCCCCAACATATTCCAAAAATAAAATTGCATCCTCTAATAAATGCAATATTCGGTCCTAAAATTGTAACATTTCAATGGACTATAGTTACTTACTTGAACATCTCGCACTGATGTAAACATAATTTATTAAAATATACTTAGCTTTCCACATAGACCTGTATAATTGACTTCTAGCTTGTTATTTTGTTACATATTATTTGTGAATTTCTCCTCCCGTAATTCATAAGAAATTATCGATGTTGAAAATAAAATATACTAGTGACCCGCCCCAGCGTCGCACGGGTATAAAATATATAGCCACTGAAAAAATTATTAAAATCGATAGTCTATGATCCTTCACGTGGTCTACTTCTTATCTGTGCCAAATAACATAAAAATTTCTCCAGTAGTTCGCGAGATAAGCCCTTTCAAATAATTTCCCCCGTTTTTTCCACATTCTCCTATTAGTCTTAGCGTGATAAAATATAGCCGATAGAATTCCTCAATAATTGGGTTATCTAACACTGAAATAATTTTTAAAATCGGACCAGTAGTTCCTGAGATTAGCGCGTTCAAGTTAGCCCTTTCAAATAATTTTCCCCGTTTTTTCCACATTTTCCTCTATTTCTTCGCTCCTATTAGTCTTAGCGTGATAAAATATAGCCTATAGCCTTCCTCGATAAATGGGCTATCTAACACTGAAAGAATTATCAAAATCCATTGCGAAGTTTTAAAGATTAAAGGGAACAAAGGGACATGAGGGAAAAAAAGCGACTTTGTTTTATGATATGTATATAGAATAGATTATAAATGGACACCATCACCATAATATCAATACAGGGTGTAACAAAACTAAATGATACTACTTTAGGGTGTGTATAGGTACAGGGCTCCGGATCAGGATGGGAACCTGCCCGGCTTAGCTAGTCCCGGCGCCGAGAGGAACGCTTCAGTTTGCCGAAGCGTTCCCTAACTTTGAAGTCCGGTCCCTTGAGGTAGACCGACTGGTCGTGGAGAGAGTTCTGTGCCCCATAAAGGGTTTCCCCTGCGCATCAAAAAAAAAAAGTGTGTGTATAGCTCTCTATACAGAGGAATACAGAGGCAGCGCTGAAAAAGTAACTTTTTTTCACCTTTGTATGGGAAGTCAAGAAGCTCGGGCGCTTGCCCCTACAAATCACAAAAAAATGCTCTTTTAGCGCTGCACTTTCACGGTGAACTCTACATAAGGAGCACATACACATACTAAAGTTACACTCAGTTTTGTTACACCCTCTTAAAGCCTCTACATTACACAATTGCATATTGTGTACTGGGTCATTTTGTCCTACTGTATAATAATTTTGAAAATAATTTTCTGGAAAGTGCTAAAAATCAGTCGTATTCAAAAGTTGATCGAACTTGGTTAATGAGGGCTGCAATTCTTGTACAACCGAGTGGTCAAGTCACAAGTGGTATAAACCTTACCGGTAATCCGCGTTTGTTTGTGATAGCTTAACTTTATATTATCCATGAATTTATTACAATCATTTAGCAGGCTTTGTAGCTCGCTTTGGGCGATGTCTTGTAACTATAGTGTTACAAATGTCCAAGTGGGCCGATGCCTATCTCCGGTGTTGCCAACAATAAATAATATAATTGAATATATTTCGCAATGTTTGTAATGTTCAGTTTCTTACTTAAATTGCTGTACAATATTATTTTGTTTAGTTTCACTTACCGCGCAGTAACCAAGTTACAGAATACTTAAAATATTTAATTACCAATACTTATCTTATAATTAATAATTTGCAATCGTAATTTATTGTGCCGGAAAATGCATTTACATCACAAATCGGAGTTATCTCGGCTTTGCTAACTAAACGCCAGCAGTCAAACAAGTCGGAAATCATTTTCAATGGTAACAAAATCGTGGTGGATAAGCGTTAACGATAAGATGGCTCGATGTTTAGAACATGTGGTATCGCAAGCCCATCTCTGACACCAGCCCGGCGCTGTCGTCGGCGAAATGCGATTTATCGCTGGGTCCCGCCGCTGGCCACAACGCAACCCGTTGTTCGGTTCCGCCTCTTTACTCGTCGCCTTTACATAACAGGGCTGACATAATTATTAATTAAAGTTATAATTAATTATTACTCGTGTAAAAAAATGTTGTTAGGTATTTTACCATAGGAGAGCCAATCTTCAAAACGAATGGTCGACTTCATGGGACTGGAGTCTCGAGACTCGAAGGGTTAGGGGGGTTTCGACTTTCGGTATTTTATTAGACTTAAATTAAATATCAATTTACTTCATATTATGATAATGAATAAGAAAGTAAACAATAAATCCAATAAAAGAGAAAGACAAATTCATGAAGATTGACTGAAATGTAATTAAAAAAGACAGGTTGCACAGTGCACTCCGGGCACGACAGAAGTGAAAACTTGATTATTAACGTTGTGCATTTTTTTTAAACCATTTTTAATTTTAATTTAAAGTTAATTTAATTACTTAATTTTAATCATTATTTAATTTTAATCAATACTTACTTAATTTTAATCATTACTTAATTTTAATTATTACTTAAATATAATTGTTACTTTATTTTAATTATCATTTAATTTTAATTATTATTTAATTTTATTCCATATTTAATTTTAAATGTTACTGTGGGATATAAGTGTGGAGGCCAAAGGAAGATCTTCCAACCGAGCGAGGAGGTATGCCCGGTCAGGCCGAAGCCCACGTGATACATTTCAGCTGTCGTATATATACCGACGCGCTCAGAAAACTTCGATAGCGCGATGCAGGAATGTTAGGCGAATTGTGGGTACCGCCACATCACTCCCTTGAAGTCTTGTCGCTTGAGTCGCCAGTGCCAGAGAGTTCCAGTGAGTCGGAACTGTTGCAGTGCGTCCCAGTGAGTCGGAACTATAAGCTGCTGCACGGGATCCAGTGAGTCGGATAAGCTGCCGTGCGGGGCCGATGCTACGTGCTGACCAGGAGAGATGTGCTCTGCTTGCTGACCGGTCGGTGTAGTGAGAAAGCCCGATATGATGCCGATGCGGAGTCGCCCAGGCCGCGGTACATTGCGGCTAGTGGACGAGGTACCCGATGAGGCGATGCTGGCTGGCGCGGTGCGGAGGGGCGGGGGCCGGGGAGTGATGATGGTATGAAGGAGGCGTGTTCTGTCGAGGGTCACCAATGTGGGAACAGGTGTCGTCGCCACAAAGGAAGATCTTCCGACCGAGCGAGGTGGTATGCCCGGCCAGGCCGAAGCCCACGTGACACATTTCAGCTGTCGTATATATACCGACGCGCTCAGAAAACTTCGATAGCGCGATGCAGGAATGTTAGGCGAATTGTGGGTACCGCCACATTACTTAATTATTATAATTATTACTAATTTTAATTGTTATTTAATTTTAATCATTACTTACTTAATTTTAATCATTACTTAATTTTAATTATTACTTAAATATAATTATTACTTTATTTTAATTATCATTTAATTTTAATTATTATTTAATTTTATTTAATCCATATTTATTTTTAATTATTATTTAATTTTAATTATTACTTAATTTTAATTATCATTTAATTTTAATTTCGATGTTACAACACTAATCTCCAACCGTCTTACGGTCTTACGCGTTTTGTATGGTTTTTCGATCAACACGAAAATCTGGCGGGAGTTTCAAGTTTTCAGTGCTCAACGCCGCTAAAGAAGTTTTTACTTCAAAAATTATGAGCCCTAAGGGCCGGGACACAAAAACACGGCACGGCGCCGTGCCGTGTTTTTGTGTCCCGGCCCTAACGGGAACAAAGGGTTTTATTAATTGCAGGATGTAATGAAATGGACCGAGGGGTGAGCACAGGCCCGCAGGATCCCCCAGCCCTAGGCTTTTACAGACACCCTGTGTGTAGCGCGCGTTTGCGCATTTTTATTGGAAAGTGGGCGTCTGTTAATGGGGAAAGTTGGTAAACATGGGGAAGTTCGATTGGAAAATTTTAAACGATTTGCAATCCGACGCAGCCCTAGCGTCGAGGTCTGCAAATTAGTAGAGAAGATTGAGTACAAGAGGTGTCGGATTACGAGCGTCGGACGGGCTGCGGCCGGCCTCCGCGCCACGACCTCGTATTTATTGTCCTCGCTTTCTACACCATACGAGATCATATCAATTTGCAAATAATGTATCCTACTAATATTATAAAGGCGAAAGTTTGTGAGGATGTATGTATGGATGTTTGTTACTCTTTCACGCAAAATCTACTGAACGGATTTTAATGAAACTTTACAATAATATAGCTACTACATCCTACTACTACTACTACATACATCAGAATAACACATAGGCTACAATCTTAACCGACTTTAAAAATGGAGGAGGTGTTATGTTCGTTTATTTATGTTTAAATGGCTCTTGTTTTCAATAAAACTAGCCGGTCGTGTTTAATAAAACTCGGCTCGACTCTAGAATTCGCTGCAAACGAAATTCCAGTCGCCAGTTCAACAAACTTTTGTTCTTCGCTTGATCTCTTATCGCAAGTTTCACTTTATTACTGACTTTGACTGATCAACTGTGATAGAGGACGGAATACCTACGTAATCTATCTTTCGCGATAAATTAAATTTATGATAAGTGTATGGGGCGCTCACACATAATGTGAGTAGGTTAAAATAATTATACGACGTACGATTATTATTATCCATGTGAGTAAATAAGATAGTTAAGGCGACGCCTTGATAATTTGGCTGTAGCGATGCCGATTTTTCTCAGCAATGACTAAAGCTAAGAAACTAAAGTTCATTGTCAGTATTCATCATGTCTTTGTCTTTGAATTGCCCATAACATAACACGATTGGACAACTTTTATAACACAGAATTATCAATCGAAAAGACCTCTGTAAAAAAGGGATTCCTATTTTTCCAGCAGAGGAGAGTGATTTAAGGTTCCAAAATTTGTACATAAATTGGTTGAAGCATACACTTTAATATGTGCATAGCTTATATGAAATGTATTTATGGTTTTTAAATTACGCGATAAAAACCATTTTGTCGCTTACGCCCTTTCCATTTTTTGCTGTTCCATTTTTAAATTATTTAACAATTATAAAATGTCAAAATTTTTATGAAATTCTGTGCCTGGAGGAGGAATTCTGAAATGGAGACATTTTGATTATCTACCTACCAAGGATAAACATATAACTTGACGACATTTTAACTAAATGTTTTAGTAAATTAAACTCTTTTCAACATACTACTCTAATTTACGATCGAAAGATTTAATAAAAATAACGGCTTCATAAAATGTAATCGGTCGGAAATACTCGGCGGTCTGGTCGCAATTACCCCGGCGCGGACTTCCATCGACAGGGCACGGTAAATTAGCGAAAAACGATCAAACGCGCGCCGCCGCGCCGACCGCCCGCGCCATTCGACGCACATCTCAGTGCCCATTGATGAACAAATAAACAGATACGTCATACAATACAAAAGGAAAAGTGCACGTAGCGACTAGCGCCGCGAGCGCCCCCACTTTGAAGCAACAAGAAGCCTTTGAAATACTTTCAGAGACAAAACTGATTGACTGATCAGTATTGACACTAAAAAAATATAAATATTTTTAGTATTTAAATATTTTGTAGTAATTTTAATATTTATTTATATATATTTTTTTGTATTTTACTCTATTTTTTTAGTGTTTAAATATTTAGTAGTAATATTAGTAAAAAAAATTTATACACAAAAAAAATTTTTTTGGTGTTTAAACATTTTGAAGTTAATTTTTGTGCAGGAACCTAGGTAATTACTATTTTAGGCTGAAAAATAACTCAAACATGTTAAATATTTTCGTATGAGAAAATGATTTTGGTATTACGTATGTATGAGAATTTCGAGGGTAGCCCGGCCCCTTAACGATAAGTATCTAATCTAATGATTTGATTCCCTATGAACCACCAACTCATAAGTTTCTCCATTCCAATGACTTATCTACTTCTCTTGAAGATTTTATATCAATGGAAATTGTAGGGGCTCGTACACGCTCATTACGTATCAATTTCTTCTTGAATAAAGCAATATTATAATGTGATTATGTTCATTATATAATACGCTTATGTGATAATATGTCGATGAAAGGTTTTGGGCATGCGAAACATTATAATGCTATCAACACGCATTTTTCACTGTCTTTATTTTTTGGTTCAGTCCCTATTATTTAAACGGCTTATATTATAGTCCAATAAACATTTCCAGTCCTAAGTTTGAATATTTATTCATTATAATATAAATGATTATTTCCATCTATTTACACTTCTATTAACATCCTCTGAGTTCTGACGCCTCTGTGGTCCAGTGGTTTAGAGCGTGGCTCTTGACTCGGAGGTCGTGGGTTCGATTCTCGCGTTGGAAACGTGTTGTATCCAAGTTTGGTTAGGATAATGCAGGCTGACCACATGATTGTCTGACAAGTAAGATGATCCATGGGGCATGTCAAAAGTCGGTCCATCGCCTGATCTCTCGCCAGTCGTGTCGGTCTTCCATCCCACTGGGTTAGGCGAGTAAAGAAATAGAGTGCTATTGTGTACTGCGCACACACTTGGGCACTATAAAATTACTCCTGCGTAACTGGCCTGGTTTCTATGAAACTAGCCACCGTCACCGAAACCGGTGTGGGAGTTATTATTATTAACACCCTAGGTAAACGAAGAAAGAACCTATCGACAAAGTTGGTAGAAAAAAATAAAATATAATAATAATACCTTCAGCAAATTAAATTAGCAAGACTAAATTTATATTTATTGATCAGGGCAGTGGGACAACCACACCAACATTTGGTGAAATGTGCTGCCGCCTGCCACTTCAATTCGGAATGAATGAAGAATTGTATTCGCGTTCTCAAAGCTCTTGATCTCGTAGTCTGAAGGACGACCTATCAACATGATATTCTAATTAAGTCTCTACAAAAGGCGGGCTTATATTCGGATTAATGATGGACACCAGATTTTTTGGATTTTAGTAAAAAAGCCGACCTTCATTATGCCAACGTTTGAACTTATTATGAAACTACTGAATTGGGAAAGTTAAAATAAGATACTGATTGTAACAATACTTAAAAATTTATTAAATCATTTTAAACAAATAGCCAAAGCCCAAGGGTTTCTCAAAAGTGTAATTCAATTATTCGGCTACGAATTCGTAGGTAACAACTACAATGAGATATTATGAAGCTTTCTTTGAAATGAAAACAAAGCGTAGAGTTTATTGTTGCTACAATGTTATTAACTTTATGTACTTATATTTTAAATTTTTATTTTTAATTTATTTGTAGTAGTAGGGGAGGGAAAGGTGCTAATTTTGTAGTCACTCGAGCGTCATGGAGACCTAGTAGGTTTTTTATATTAGGTAAAACTGATAAAAAAATAATAAGAGCGTTTTTTATTTTAGCGGTGGGTTCAGAAACTGCGGCCATTTTAAAGTTTTGAAAAAGAAAATATATTCAGAAAATTGCTTATTTCGGTCAGTTATTATTACGTTTATTTTAGACAACAAGGACTTAATCATTTATTTTAGTGCAAAATAAAATATCTGCGAAGTTTAGTTAGGAAAATATGAAGGTTTATTTTTTTATATTTTAAAATGTTCCTACAGGTTTACCATATCTCTGAAGCTTCTTTGGGGTATACTAAACATCCCCTATCCTAATCTGACAGATCTGATGACATTTCAATATTTAAAAAAAAAAAAAAACTCGCCACGTGAGAAATCTGATTTCTATACTATGATAACTAGACACATGTCGGAAGCCTACACAAGCTTAATCTGACACGCTCGAGCTACTCCCAAAATCCCCTCTTCCCCTCCTCTACTATGTAAGTAGGTTCTGTTCAAACCATTGACATAAGAAACTATATTACCTACTTATAGGTCTTTGGTACAAACTTAACAAAATATTTTTTTTACATTTTATTGTAAAGTTTGGACAGAACCTACAACATACCTAATTATTTTAAATGTTTTGATATGATACATTTTTTCGTGTTTATGGTTTAGGTAGAAATTTGCCTATTTACAAAAATTTAGATATTATATTTTATAAGTAATAATTATAATTTTGGTTAGTTAATGACCGTCATGGAGATTACAAGGTTTTTTTTAATACTTTGCTCACACGCTTGTGTGTTTCTTCTGATCATGGTTTGTTTCATCCTCTCCGTCAGTCTTATTTATCTGGACGACCGTCTCCCGCGGTTGCAAGATCAGGAAATACACGAGGAGCAGCGCATAGCTCAGTAACATCGCGCCCAGAGTCACACACACCACGTAATTTCTCCACCAATCATGGAGCTTGTTATCGATAGTAGCCCATAATAGGATGAATATAATGATCTCTACCGTGCACACCAGGAACCAGAACGCGTGCCACACGCGGACGTGCCGGAAACGGATCTTGAACTCCATGAGGCAAAACAAGTAAACGAACGCGAGAAACAAGTAAAACGATCTCCGAACCGAGCTGGCCTGGGGAACTATCAAAAACAGGAGCATTACCTGGTAGTGCGAGAACAGAATGATGATCGCTAGGACCGGGAAAAAATTAATAAATGCGGCTATAGAGAGCAGGCGGGCCACGAAGAAGGAGTACCAGCCGAGGAAGTGGACGAGCGCGGCGGTGACGTCCGGCGGCTCCAGGCCCCGCATGTACCACCGGGGCGCTCGGTGGGGAATGTCCGGCTCGTCCTGGACGATCTCCCGGTGCTTGCGACGCGGCGGCGCCGACAGCCACGCGGGGAGGGCCTCGGCGTTCTCCACCATGCGCTCCGCCCACACAGCCAGCGAGCCCGGCCGCGGCGCCGGCGCCAGCGGCGGCGGCGGGACGTCCACCGTCTCTATCACGTATTCCGGCTGCGTGTTACGCCTGTACGGTGCCACCCGGTCGATTATGGAGATCGGTCGCACGTACTCGTCGTCACTATCCAGGGTGTCCTCCGGCGACGCCGGCGGGAGGTAGTCGGAGCTCGTGTCGGATGCCGTGTCGTCGAAGAACAGGGAACTTTTCGTCTTCACTTCGGAAGTCCTCGGTGAAAACTGTATCATGTCGCTGACGACCTGCTCCCTGTCGTATTTTCGGGAGGACTTGGATCGACGTTTCAGAATCGGTTCGTAAATATGTTCTGTTTCGTTGTCTTTACTGTCCTCAGGATTTTCCTGTGTGTCAGGTTTGTCCGTCACGTCGGATCCCATCGTGAGGTTCCACGGGTACCTCCGTCCGCACAGTTTCTCCCTCTCGAATCTCCTATACATAGTCGCGGTACTCGCCATTCTCAGCGACGACGCAACTAAGCTAACAGCTTGTATATTGACTGCAAATAACGAAAGATATAGGTCAATGATGTATGTTATGCCTTTGCACTTTGGCAACATAATATTTGTTAAGTAAATGAAACTGTTGCAGAGCTAATACTTATTACAGTGCCTAAGTAGACACTAGGTAAGTAGCTAGAGGACGTTACATAGTTATTCCGTCTATTATAGGTACTCTTACCTATGTGATTATATTTATTCGAGTACCTACATATTATCAAGTAAAATTAGATAGGTATTAAGTAATAACTTTTACTTTGCAGTTCATGTACCTTTTTTTTTCGTTGGGGAAATGCCTTTACGCATCCCCGGCAGTCTGGGGAGGGCTACCGGGGTATGTGGGGGTACTACCTGGGGGCGGAAAGCCACGCCCGGGCATACCCACTAAAACCCCAACGGTGTTCCTGCTCTTCCGCTTAAGGCAGAGCCACGGGATACGCGGAATACACAACCGCGACCCTGCCAGCAGATGCCCCTAAAGGCTTCAGTGCATGGCTGTTAGGCCCACACTGTCACTAAGACGCGATGCGCGGAACACTTAGCGCATCGCGGCCAACTCAGGGTCTCGGTGATGTTGGGCGACGGCGTCACCTCGCCGTCACCTCGAGCTCCCCAGCTAAGTCGGGACGTCGGGGCCACGTCTGACCCTTTGCCTACGCCTTGGCCTCCTCTGAGGGTCGAGTGACACCGCCTCACGTCTACGCCCCGACTGCTCTTTCACTGACATCACCTCCTCGGCAAATGTCGCGACGGCTCTCCAGGAATTTTCGCTGCTCAGCATCGCACGTACGATTGCTGGCAGCGAGATATCATCTCCAATGGCGGCTTGCAGAACCGCCCTTTGTTCGGTCCATGCGGGACAGGCCAGCAAGGTGTGCCGTGCCGTGTCCCGTTCGTCGTCACAATGGTGCTTCTTCGAAGACGCGTATATCGCCTGTGAACTGCTATGCATTCCGTTCATAGCCGATGGATCTCCGAACTCCACCAGTACACTTTGTGGGCACGCTTAGCTGATCTGATTCTGGATGCGTCACAGATCTGCGTCATTGTCTTATTCAACCATTCTGCCGCTGTATCTGCATCTTCTACTGGCGGCATTGGTACCAACGACTGCACTATGGCGGCCTCTATTAAGAGGTCCTTGTTTAATTGGCGTAGAGACCATCTGGGCCTGCCGTAAGGTGATGGTTGGCGACCCGGTCTCTCGTGAAAGTCGGTAATGCTGAACCGGATGTACCGGTGGTCCGATAAAGTCTCCACATTTTGGAGTACACGCCACTCTCTAGACCGCTGTGCAACGCTAGGGCTAGCCAGTGTGATGTCGATCACCGATTCCCCTCGTTGACGTACGCAGGTACTGGCATTGCCGTGATTGAGCACTATTAGGCCAGTTTCAAGTATCCATTCCTCAATTGTTCGGCCTCTAGTATTCGTCGCCGGGGAACCCCAAAGCGCTGACTTTGCGTCTCCGGCGACGATTAGGCGTTCCGCTTATGATAGCCGATAGTCGTGATAAGAGCTCCTTAAAATCAGCTATCGGTCGGTTGGGCGAGAAATATACGCTTAACACAGTAAACGAATCGAAATGGACTGCGACAAAGCCGTGTCCCTTTACTGCGCTACTAGATGCTATGGTTCACCAGTTCGTGCCAAGCAGAATACGATATGGCTCGGATATTATTGCTATGTCAATGGACCACTGCGCCACAGACTGGACCAGTAGGTCCTGTGCAGCGGCGCAGTGGTTCAAGTTACACTGCAGGAAACTTATATGGGTCATTGTTATTGGGTCTCCGTTAAGCTGGTCTTCTCTGCTGCAGAAGCCGGAGGAGATGTTGTCACGGCTATCGGAGGATTCGTGCTCTTTTCAGAGCTGGTCTTCTTCTTGTTTTTAGGGGCTGATTTACCACAGGTTGCGCTTCCAACGCCGTGATCGGCCGGTTTTCATTTCGAAACGCAGAGTGCACAATACGGAGCGTTCTGGCATTGCTGCGATGTGTGACCTGGTTGACCACAGCGGAAGCAGAGATCGCTGCGGACAACGTCGCAAGTACACTTGCTCTTCGCGTGACCCGACTCCTGGCACTTATAGCACCGCATGGGCCGAGCTGGCAGCAGTACTACGCGGGCTACAACCCACCCCACGTACAGTTTGGTACTGGGGTTAGAGATGGTCTTTGCGACTTCTACCGGACAACTCACCCATGCAGTACCCAGACCATTCCTACCGACGCGTACTTGGCCCACCTTAATTGTCTCAACTGGACATTTGGCGGCTCTTGCGATGGACTCGGCAACTTCTGTGGACGTAACCGAGTCGTCCAACCCTGACACCCAAAGCTCGGCACACTTTTGGGGTCTGGAGATACGCACATTATGCTCACCCAGAATTTCCTTAAGTTTACCAGCTAGGGCGTCCGCCTTTTCATTATGCGCGTCGACCGAGACCTCGAATATTCGGGCTCCAGTCACCGCGACCTTGACTTTGACCGCAGGGAATTCAAACGCCTGCTAGACCAATCGTTTCTTCGCTTCTTTAAGCACTTCTCCGTATGAAGAGCTGCGCTCCTCTGCTTCCGGCTGTAAAGTGAGGACCACAGCTGCAGTCTTAGGGACGCGTAACTTTCTACTTTTCTTTTTCTTTTTTTCGGCGCATTGCCATTCTTTTTTTCCACTTCTTGTTCTTTTCTTTTTCCACCTCTTTTCACTACTTCAGTCCACTCTGTGGATTGAAGTACACTTGGGGCTGTTGTTGCTACTACTACAGGGGCGTCTTGTCTCGCACTTGCCGCCTCTATAGCTGCAGCAGTTTTCCGCGTCTTCTTTACTTTTTTAGGCGCTGGGCCTGGATTCATCGGTGGCATCAGTGTTGTGATCGATACCGTCGGCATTCTTTTGAACTCCGTCTGCGACTGCTCTGCAGACATTGGTGCCTTCCTTTTGTCCGCAGCGAGTGGGGGTCTCAGACGTGGCTCCGGTAAGAGTCGAGCCTCGAGGCCTTCAAGTCGTGCATCCAATCTAGCGCTCGATAGCGAGACTGCCTCGCGTACAGCCCGCTCAATCAACTCTTCCGTAGTCAAAGTCTGCTTTGTAGGAGCGCTACGCAGCCGAACGACGGCGAGCTCCCGTTTAACGGTCTCTAATTATTTTTTTAGATTTGCGAGTTCACGAGAAAGGGGTGCATTTGCCTTTTCCAGCGATCTGGTCTCAATTACTGACGAGCGGGTCAGCAAAACCGAGCAAGCCTCTTGCAAGTTGCGGGTCACAGTCTTGATGGCCTTAATGCAAGGGTCATTCAGGCTGCTGGCTTTCGTGACTGACTCGGAAATGGCAGCTAGGCTACTTGATATAGTGACGCCCAGTGCACTTTTTGTCTCCTCATCTGAACCCAACACTGCATCCGAATATTCGGAGGTTCCTGATGCTCGCGATGATCGGGGCGGTTGAATTCCCTGCGTTAGTTCCAAAACCTCTCTGTCCATTTGGACTTCTAGAAGGTGTCGCTCCATACCTCTTTTATTTTTCAGGCCTGCATGCTCGCCTGTGGTAGGCGGTCGTCCTCATCCGCGTTTAGCGCGCGAGACTTTTGTCTTCTGCGGATTTTATTGGTTCGACGGCTCAGCATCCGACTCCCCATCCGCATCATCCTGTCCAGTTTTTCGCTTTTGAGCGGTGGTCCTATCTTTTAAATATACCGCCTGCCTCGTAAAAATAGCGGTCTCATTACCGCTTTCTTCAGAAGCTGACGTACATTTACTGGGTCTTCTATAGAAAACCGACGTTTCAATGTCTTTATCTATCTCCATAGTTGTGACTGTTGGCATTATCGCCCGCGAGCCACTTCGTGTCATAATCCGGATTGTCTTATCCAGTGCGGTCATGTCCGAGGTGTCACATCCTTTAAAAGCGTCTTCCGTTCTCACCAAAGCAACGTTGGCCCCCCCCCCCCCCCCGTATACTTGGGGCGACCCCCCGCCGAAGCAAGAGTGTGGGATTCTCCGGCGTCCGCCGGACTGCCGGGACCCACCCGGGGAGAATTTTTTCCATTGCTTACTTCCATATTTGATCAATTTCTCAGGGTGATTCTGCCCTGTTGTAGTACCCTTGCGGCGCAGACCTCCCGCTTGGAAGCATCCCAAGGTCGGGTACCTATACCGGGGATTGGGGACCCACGGGTCCATCCGTCAAATCATACACTCACTGACATACCCACAGAAACACACTAATGTAAAGAAGAGGTAAACAAAAAGGAAATATAGAGTAGAGAAGATGGTGAAAATAGAAAAATAAACCAAAGTAAATAATACAAAGAGTATATATAAAAATATAGAAATGTAGGAAAGACCGACGTTCAGCCATCCTAAGTACCTCACCCCGTGTAAAGAGCGGGGTGGCGCACACAGGAGCCCAGGGACACCAACGAGGAGGAACCGGTATCGCCCCCAACAGCAGTTCATGTACCTAAGGCTCGTATAACTGGTAACTACTTACTTTTATCAAAAGCTGGATTGTTGAATCGCGCCATCATGTCGAGTAAGTTGACGACGGCAATCGGGGCCGAATGTATGAACGACTGAAGGAACAAGTACAGTTCCATGGGAGACGGCTTCCTGGCGCGAGATATAGCTTCCTTTGTTCTTTCGTCATCTTCTCCTTTGGATGCATACACTGCTTCCGTCCACCAGAATATTAGGTAAGTGTACCTAAAATAGAATGGGTAGGTACTCTAAATAAGGAGTTTGCTAACTATAATCCTAAATTATTATTGTTCAGTAAGTTGTGGAGATTGTTCAGTAAGTGTTAGTAAAATTGCCTACCACCTATACCAGCTTCAGAACTACAGAACCCTACTTTGTAAGCGTTCGATAATATTCTGAAAATTTTGAAACGGCGCCTTTATGAAGAAGTGATAAAGCGATACAGAAAACGTCTTTGCCAAAGGGCCAGAGCCTGTTATAGCCGAGAGTCGAGACGTTTTCTTAAGCTTCTTTATAGAATCGCCGATCAAAATGTATGGAATTGACATTAGAAGAGTCGAACGTCAATTCTATACATTTTGATCGTCGATTCTATAAAGAAGTGATAAAGAAAACCTCTTGGCTAAAGGATCAGATAGGTTATAATTTATTGATAATAATTTTACCTTCCAATAGCAGCCACAGGAAATAAGAATATGTTTGAAATTTGTGTAAGGATCCAGACTATTTCCTTCTTGTGTATGTTCAGTGAAAACGCTGACTCCTCTGTTTGCAGCCCCGGAGATGGGGAGGCGAGGGTGAATATGACGGAAATTAGAGCTGGTAACACCATGAGTAATGAACATATTACGGCTATTCTGTGAAGATTACAGAAAGTTAGTTTTATCATGCCTCATGGACTTCATCATGGTAACTTACAAACGACGGCATTGAACTAGCGACTTCTAGCTTGAACATCAAAGCGCTAACGACTGGAGCACAGCTGAGGTCGTCAACATTTTATGTTATACTTAGATTTAGATAGAAAAATAAACTTACGTTTTGTCTCCTTTATTAACGTTTTCTGCTATGAGCGCGAAATCAAAACAAATAACTAGTAAGTACACTACTAGCCCACCACACGAAGGCAGTACTCTGTGGAGGAGCAGCGCCTGCCAAGCCGGCAGCTTCCATCCCAGAACTTCTCCGGATATTTCCTTGTCATATTCACACGCCACCATTCTTAACCACTAGATTTTAATTCGACTATCATTATTACTTTTTCTTAATTGGTCACCTAAATACTATGGTCCTCTAATTTTTTGAATTTAACCGGGCTTTGTTTGCGTACAAATGAGTCAAGTTAAATGCAACCCACGCCTATTGATAAAGAGATAACCGGATAAGATAACTACGTAGTCGAAATGATAAGCTCGACATACTTTTCATTATTTCAAGAACACAATTTACCTAGCTGTGATTTGTGAAAAACTTCACAGAATGGAAAAAGATTATTTGCTAGTTATAATAACCACTATGCTGTCCCGGTGAACTTCGTGTCACTTTCAAACCTTCCCCGAACTTTTACGAATATTTTAAGACTAAAATTAGCCCAATCCGTTCAGCCGTTTTCGAGTTTTAGCGTTACTAACACAATTGAAAATCCATTTTTATATATACCTAACTAGCAAACCGCCCCGGCGTCGCACGGGTATAAAATATATAGCCACTGAAAAAATGATTAAAATCGATAGCCTATGAACCTTCATGTGGTCTACTTATTATCTGTGCCAAATAACATAAAAATTGCTTCAGTAGTTCGCGAGATAAGCCCTTTCAAAAAATTTCCCCCGTTTTTCCACATTCTGCTATTAGTCTTAGCGTGATAAAATATAGCCTATAACCTTCCTCGATAAATAGGCCATCTAACACTGAAATAATCATCAAAATCCGTTGCGTAGTTTTAAAGATTAAAGGGAACAAAGGGACACGAGGGAAAAAAAGCGACTTTGTTTTGGAGTTTATTGGAGTTTACTCCTTAAGAATCGATTTTCATATATAAGGCGCCCGGTATGAGAAAAATCCGAGGGGTAAAACCTACTAACAAATAACGAAAAAATATGTCACGTTTTTGGTGCGCACCTTTAGGGCGCAACTTTCTAATTTGGCTGTGAGTGTATTAAGACCATAAAGGTAATATACCTATCGGAATATTATATTATATTATTATATAATTATATTATTATATAATATTATATTCCGATAGGTATATTAACTTTATGATAAGACGTACCTACATATGGTATGCTGTATAGGCGACTATACCTATATACTATATGTTATTGGGCTTGTTTGTTTTTATCAGTGTCGATGTATTTATATTGCTATTTTTGTTATAAATGTCAATAATTAATATTGAATGAATGAATGAATGAATGAATGAATGAATGAATGAATATACTTTATTGTGCACATCGCAGTAATTACAAACACACACATAAAATAAAAACACAATAAAATGATGAGAGTGCACAAAGGCGGCCTTATTACTAAATAGCAATCTCTTCCAGGCAATCTATCCTGAAATCCCCTCTTCCCCTCCCCAACTATTTATTACCTATAAAAATGAACATCCTTTAAATGTACCAACCCATGTAAAACAATAATTAAATAAATAATGGATTTATGGGTTTCGTACCCAAAGAGAAAAAACAGGAACCTATGACAGAGTTTTCACTGTCAGTCCGTCTGTTCGTCTGTCTATCTGTCTCCAGCAGTGTTTCTTTGGTGAAATTTTTATCAAATACTCAGTTTTATCTCAACTTTAATAATTGCCATTTTATGGTACGGAAAACTTCGTACGCGAGTCTGATTTGCTCTTGGGCGATTTTTAAATTAAATGGACTCGATGTTCTATCTATCTCTGCCTACCATAATAATATTTTTTTCTTCCTATCTTCATTCAACAATCAATAATATTTGTTTGCACACTTTGATAAAAATAATTAAAAATTTCTTATGTCACAGCTGCTTCGACGTCAATTCTGACATCTATCAATGTTTGACAACCGTCAAACGTCGTTCTGAGGTACATTTTGTAAGTGAATTTCTAAAACAAATGTAAAATTCTTATTAATTCTTGTCCTTTACTTTAATTTATGACCGTATTGTTTCCGTGAGAGGACATTTTTGTCTTATGTAACTCAAACTAACCTTCAAAACCAATTATGTATAGACGAGTGATAAAAACTATCAATAACCTTCAAGCTCAATCATTTTTAAAACATGCATCTTTACCGAATAGAAAACACAGTATAGATCGAAGATTTTTGTCCTGTGGTAGTTGTTTACGAACGCCTCGAGTCCCACCCAAACCACAAACATCTGCGGCTATAGCTAGCAAGTACGAAATAATATCAGAAAAAAATGCCCAAGTTATAGAACATACCGCAGATGAAGTTGTCTCCGAGGAACCTTTTAACATGATCAGCGATGAGTTTGAGGGAATCAATATGGAAAGTATGTTTAACTCCTTTACAGACCTATAAGTAATAATATTATGTAATTCTTACTAAATAAAAACATTACCTTAAACATTTTTCAGGAGGAAAGAATGGTGTCTTTGAAATAGAGGATCTTGTGGAGTTACTACAAAGAGAAAACTCAAAGGATATATTTGTTGCAACAGTCCCAAAAGAAATAAATTTTGTTCAGTACATTTGTATTGTCAGCGGTAGAAGTAAGAGACATCTCCTTGCTTTAGCAGAATTTGTTCGGAAAGTTTATAAAAACAAATGCCACAAGAAAGACCCCATACCAAGAATTGAAGGCAAAGATTCTGAGGAGTGGATGGCATTAGATTTAGGTAAATAAATTAAATTAAAGAAAATAGACTGCACAACATTATATCACAATTTTATATTCTATGATGTTTCAAACTTACCATTCATTTTCAGGAAATATTGCTCTACATATTTTTTCAGAGAAGACACGTAAAATATATGACTTGGAAACTCTTTGGGCTGTTGGGTATGAATTTGATAAGCAGATAAATCAGACAAGTGAGGTAGTAGATATGCTTGAAAACTACAGCACATACCTGAAAGACTTGAAGCCTTTAGCATAATTACATAAGAGGACCTAAAAATCCTAAGTATTTCTGACTGCTGTTAGCCCTACTCATAGTTCATAAATGTTATCATTAGTTTCTCATAAAATTTTGATAAATTGAATAAATAAAATTTGCCAAAAAAGTCTCATATAAAATGTTTTATTTTCATTACATTTAAAATACATAAAGTAAGAATTATATAACTTAAAAATTTGTTTGATTATTTATTTGACCAATTCCTATTTTATCAGTATAGAAAACCATTTTAATATTATAAGTAGTGTACTTTACACTGAGTCTATTATACAATATTTTTATCAATTAATAATATTTATTTTCAGTGTCTAATGATTATAAAATAATTTGGCATAATTATTTATACACTATTATTTAGTGAATGCTAAATGCGTTATTATTATTAATATTTAAAATTGAATAAAATTAAAGAATATTGCTGACTCAAATTTGCATTTACACCACAATCAAAAGATCAATACTTCAGTCAAATTGCACTTGCACATTCTAAATAGCCTAATTTTAATCTAAGCGGCAATTTGGAAGCTTACTATTTAGTGCTATCACTTATAAATATTACATGGAAGGCAATAAATTAAAGTTTTTAAAAGATTGATGGCAAATTATGTTATGTATTTATGGGTGTTTTAAAAAATATTGGACCTCTTTTTGTAAGTCTTTCATGGTAGAACTTATCTTTAAGCTTTTAAAAAAAAAACTTTCAATGCTTACTCTTTGTGCACTTTTGTTAAAGCAGAGTGCAGTGTGAGATTTATGGAATATTTTGTTATTATTTTCTCAACACTGCAATCATTTATTCATAAAAAAGTATCATTTTAGATATTTTTTTGTATATCCCATTTTGTAAATGCCATACCAAAATTACAAATAAAGTCAAATTACAAAGTGCAAACTTACATACTTAGTTCAAGTTCACAAACATTTTTCTTGTTGCAATTTTTAACACAATCCAAACATCAATTAAGACAATATGGCCACACTGCGTCTGACTCCAGCACCTGAATTGACATTGTCTAAACTTGACCACTTTTTGAGGCCATTCTTGACAACTTCTGCTGCAATTTTATCCTCCATCACTCTCGACATCGCTTCCAATTTCTGTGCTCTCTCCTTGCTCAGTGGCTCACTAGGAAAGGCTAGATCATTAGCCTCGGCTAAAGTACGCAGATCAAAATAATACTTGGCATAAACACTGGATGGTACATTGATGTTAAATTGAAGCATCTCAAGAAATTGACGCTCCAGCTCGTTCATGTCTTCCACTGTGATATCTTTAAGTATCTGGCAGTAATCAACATTCCACACGGCCTGGTCATCCCAAACTTTGCTAGCCAGCAGGATAGCTCCCAAAACTATCCTTTTCCAGTTGGAAGGAGCAATATCTAGTTCTGCACATATAAGTAACCTCTCCAAATACACTAATGTTATAATAGCACATTCAGCAGTCAATTGGGCAGCATTAAACAGTGTTCTTACAAACTTATAGATTTGCTTATGTTCAGGGTTATACTTATCATAGTCATCCCCGACACCCTCTTTACTCATCGGGTGTAGTTTCTCATCAAATATATCCAATCTTCGTTCGGAAGTTCTATTCTTAATGTGATAGTAAATTGCTAGAGCGACACACTTAACAGTATTCTTTAAATTTGGCTGAGACACAGTACTATCATCTAAGTAAATAGTCGAACAGGAACTGCTTTTTTTTAATTTGTTATCTGCTATTTGATGTTGACTACGCTTTCTTGTAATCCCATTTTCGATGGATGCTTTCGACCTCTCCATAAAAATGGTCCCAGCAATAGGATCTTGCGAGGGATCGATGTCTCCATCGTCAGGTTCCCTTTCGCTGATGTGTTGTAAATTGTTTGAACTCACTTCACCTTCTGGGAGGTAATCAAGTTTCACGATGTCCTTCCGAATCGGGGACGGACTTCGGTAACAGCAGCAACTATTTTGATTACCCATTATTATCACGACGATTATTGTTATAAATAATTAATCATTATTCTTTATGCACACGTTTAAACACACTTTAAATATAGTGTCGAGTCGCTAGTGTGACATAAAAGGCCCATAGTATCTAAAACAAAAGACATGAATACTCTATTATTTAAATCATGTGACTTAAAACTGGTCATTATAAAAGATTAATTTTCATTTGTTGTACCTTTATATATAAAAATCACATCACTATGTAAATTAAAACATAAAAAATAAAGTGGAAAGCGCTGCAAAATACATTTCTCAAAGGTTTGAGGTAATGACAATTGACAGGATTCAGGGGAAACGTCAATTGTCAAACAAACTGCACTGTCAATTTTTCCATAGACTATAGCAGCTATTCCCAACCCGCGGCCCGCCGGGACTTTATCTGTGGCCCGCATGATGCTAAACCATTTTATAATTTATCCACGCCCCCCGGCAAAATAATGTAATGTCGTCGTGAAAGTTGTGAATTTTTTTCCACTTTTAAATCGTTAATTTTCAAGAACGTTATTTTTTTAACCTAAAAAAATTTTTTGCGGCCCGCGACACCAAGACCACTGCATGCACTGACCAACCCATATTTGTGGCCCGTATAAAAAAAAGGTTGGGGACCACTGGACTATAGTAAAAAAAATAACAAGAATTATTTTAAATTTTAAACAGTAGGGTAAAATACCTACCAGTTATTAGAATTTTTCAGTAGTGGGACACTTTATATTTTGATCGTAAAAATAAAAGTTTGTGGTTTATATGTTACGCTAACTAGACCGAAAACGCTCAATGAGCGAAAAAATGGCTTACAACGCGTTGTGGCCCTAATGAAAACGGCCACGACGCGTTCTGGTAATCGAGAAAAGCCATTACGCGTTCTGAGCATTTAAAAACAGCCGCGACGCGAATTCGTGTTGTGGCCCTAATGAAAACGGCCACAGGAGTAATTTTATAGCACCCAAGTGTGTGCGCAATACACAAAAGCACTCTGGTATTAATGAAACCAGAAAGCAGGCCAGTTACGGAAAAGTAATTTTGTAGTGCCCAAGTGGATGCGCACTGCGCAATGAGGGATTTTCTTAACTTTTTAATTTGATTGTCAAACAGTTTCCATTTTAGTAACTAGATGGCGTATGGGTAGACAACTATCGGTAATACCAGGGAATACCATCAATAATTGCTACAAAACCGAGCAAAAGAATGTAAAGCTGGATACATTTCAATTTGAAAAAGACGCCTTAATATTCCAATGACTAGGATAAAAAAGTTATTAGAACTTATTTAGTTAAAACTCATGGAAGAAATAGCCCTATTTACCGATATTCAGACCAACTGTCACAGGAATTATACATTTTGGTTTTGAGAACATCTTACCTGCACTTGTGCAAGATTTAAACGGGTATTTCATGGCTAATATTTTACCAATAATGAACATCAAAGACCCAAATAACACAATTTGGGTAAAAATAACAAAAACCACACCAACAATAAAAAGTAGAAGTACACCTCAGTGTCAGTGCCAAAATCGCACAAAAAAAAAAGTAGAAGTTTGAAAGTGACATGCCCATGACATGCCCGCCAAAACTCTCCGATGTCACTTTAGATTTTTAATATAAGCTTTTCCGGAATTTTTTTCAAGCCCTTCTCAACCCTACTTGTAGTAACTAAGCGATACTACCTATCAAGTGAACAAGGAGTGTTCTTAATAGTTTTTAAATAATTTTATATAATTTATTAGCGTTTTTAATACTGTTTTATATAAAATAAATAACATTCATATTAATAATTAAATAAATACATATCAGACTTCGCTTTCTATCTATCGTCCGTTCGTCTATCACCAAGCTTTATCTCAAGAACCGCAATAGTAGAATTTATTACTGTGGGGCCTCGTACAACAAACGCGATTTTTTTTTGCTCTATATCGATAACGGTAAGGTCCAGATGGTTGTTCATCATGAAAAGAAGCCTCAGCCTCCGTTGCAACTATTATTTCACGTTGCTGATTGTTTATAACACTCAGATGCTCATATTATTGGTTTGTAATTAATTGAATTTGTGCCACGAGTCCCACTGAAAAAGAAATAAAGTCTCATAATAACTGAACGTAAATGGTAACAAGTATATAAATAATTCGCTACCTTAGAGGTAGAAACAGACATGTACGACATGACGCGGAATGGCGCGTAATTTCCAACGTGGTACATGACGGTAAGTATAGATGTCCGTATATATTGTCGCAGGGAAAAGAGGTTATCAGGGATATCACGAACTCCCGGTAGATGCCGAATATTCTTGTTTGTTACGTCTTCTTACTAAAAATATCTAGTGATATGTCATATTACTAAACTAAATCTAGTGAAATGTCAGAAACGCGGATACCGCCGAATAAAAATAGAGCCACTCATTTCTCTCGATCGCTCTAGTTACCACACGTGACATAGGAACTAGTGGGAGTGAAACAAATGCGTCGCTCGAGCTGGCGCGGCTCGTCTAGCCTGGATACAGACAGACTAACCCTTTGGGTACGGAACCGTAAAAACTAGGATAATCGAAGAGCTGGAATACCTGTAGTACACAGGTGCTACAGGTACTGTACAAGAGCCTAACCAAACTAGAGATCGACATGCCACCTTTAAAAAAAAATATTCAACTTGGTCAGCCGCTTCATTTGACGTCAAAAATCAAAGGTCTGAAGTATCTGATGAAGAACCCTCAGTTGGTTTCAACTGTATGATTCAGAGATATGGTGATGCCCCCTCAGATCTGCTAGAGTTGCATTACACGTGTGATAATAATAATAATAACTCCCACTCTGGTTTTGGTGATGGTGGCCGGTTTCATTGAAACCAGACCAAGAGTAATTTTATAGTGCCCAAGTGTGTGCGTAGTACACAAGAGCAATCTCTATATTCCTTTACTCGCATAACCCGGTGGGACGGAAGACTGACACGACCGGCGAGAGATCAGGCGCAGGACCGACTTTTTACATGCCCATCCGACGCATGGATCATCTAACATCTTACTTGTCAGATTCAGATGTTAGATGATCCTATCAAAGCACCCGTGTGTATACTAGAGCAAGCGAGAGAATTGCGTGGCTTGATTTTTATTCGATGGTGTCCGCTTTTCTGACGTTTCACTAGATTTAGTTTAGTGAAATGACATATCACTGTATATTTTTAGTAAGAAGACGTAACAAACAAGAATATTCGGCATCTACCGGGAGTTCGTGAAATCCCCGATATCCTCTTTTACCTGCGACATATACAACAGTAAAATCTAATACAACGCCCAACTTGTCCTCATTTACGTCTTTTTATCTTTGGAATTACTTGTGATAGAAAAATAATAATAATGTAGGAATATGCGTCTCATTATACGGAAATGCACACAGAGATATTAAACCAGGAAATGCATGATGCAATAAAATTTTGGACATGACCTTTTATACGTAGGGACCGTCGAAATTTTGCATAGCTTTTTATGTGTACTTTAGGGATGCACCTTACTTGAAGAATAGTTTATCGATAAAAATATTGACATGGACTAAATTATTTTTTTCAGGATTTGAAATAGTGGAGTCAGTGAAGGTTTTCACCTCCGATTTCGTTGAACCTCGATCGATTTTCATGAAAATTGATGAGTAGGTGGGGGATAGCCTAAGAAACGAAATTGACATAGTGCCAACTTGCGCTTTTGCCCTGGGGGTGGATGCCAACCCTTCTCGGGGGTGAAATTTTTTTAGTAAAAATAACCTTAGAAATCAATAGACACATAAATTCTAAGCAAAATTTATTATATAAAGTTCTTCGATGAAATCAACACTTTCTGAGTTATTAAAGATCAAAGATTATGTTTTAGAAAAATACATGTCTTACAGCGGTTTTTCATAAATATCTTAGAAACCATATATTTTTTCGAAAAGTCTGTAATTACCAAAATTAAAGCCAATAAAAAAAACAAATCAATTTCTACTCTGAAATACCTTCTTGTAATTATCCGTAGTGAGCTATTATAGGTGATTGTATGTACATTTTCTTTCGGTGAGTACCTAAATCTAAGCATTCAAACTTGAATAAACCAATTTTCTAAGCATTCAAACTTTGTAAAGTGCTTAAAAATACCTTTCTAATGAGTATTGTAGAAAGTTTATAGCATAAAATTTGAGCAAGTTATTATAAAAACAAGATGACACTTTAATTTTTTTTTTGGAAAAAACCAAAATGGTGAACGTTTTATCACCATTTCTACAATAATTCAAAGTTATGGTTATCCCCAAAGGCTTTTCTTTAGTTAAGCAAAAGTTATGACCTCAAAAATTTAGTGCTAAATGGTAAAAATAAATAGATAGCCTTAATAAATTAAAAACGTATGAAATCGTTGTTAATTTATTACGCCTATCTAAATTACGGAGAGTAAGTCTGTAATCTTTAATACAAATATATAGCATTTGTATTATTCAATTTAATATTTTTGTCCTAATGGTCGACATTATCTGAATCTGGAAACATTTCATCGATAATAGAAAAGACAGTTGTACATCACTAGTATTAGTTCCAAATATTCCCGTTAGTTTCTTTATCAGTTTAGACGATCGTCCAATTAGCCATGAGAGCTCTCTTGAGCGGATGTTCAGCTCTTTTCTTTTGGTTTCAATGTGTTTCTTCCAGGTTAGTCGGCTATCAAGATGCATACCCAGGTACTTAACAATATCCCTTGGGGAAGCTCCCTTTCTCCGAGTTTTACTGATGGGCATTTGTCCCGACACAAGGTAAATGTTACTTGGACGGATTTGCTAGCACTAGCATTTATCCTCCATTTTTTGAGCCACGAGTCAATTTTTGAGAGACTATTCTGCAATACTAGCGAGGCTATTGTTGGGGATTTGTTAGAGGCTAGAATGACTGTATCATCAGCATATGTTGCGGTTGTAACTCCTTGGGTCTGAGGCATGTCAGATGTAAAGATGGTATAAAGTACTGGACCGAGAACCGAACCCTGTGGTACTCCTGCTAGTATGTTATAGAAGCCAGATGTGCTGTTACCTTCTTTTACTTGAAAAATTCTGTCAAGTAGGTAAGAGTTAAGCAGATGGTAAAAAGAGTGCGATATGTGTTGTTTGATTTTGCACAGCAGACCTTTGTGCCACACTCTATATAAGGCTTGTTGAACGTCTAAAAAGACCCCAGCACAATACTCTTTTCGTTCCAGGGCCGCTCTTATTGTGTGACAGACTCTATGTACCTACTGCTATCGTGTTCAGCTCTAAATCCAAACTGATGGTCTGGTATAAGGCTTTCACATGAGTCCAGAAGTCTTTTCAAGATTACCTTTTCTAGCAGTTTCGAGAGAATTGGCAGTAAGCTGATCGGTCTGTAGGAAGTTACGTCGTGCTGTGGTTTGCCCGGTTTGTGTATCATTATGACATGAGAAACCTTCCATATTAACGGAAAGTATCCTACTCTAAGTATACTGTTGAAGGTCATTGTGAGATACAGCAGACCTTTCTTCGGAAGTTCCATGAGAATCTTTTTGTCTATGAGGTCAAAACCTGGCGCTTTCTTGTCCTCCATCTTTTTTATGATTCTCTTAATCTCTTGTGGATTCGTTGGTTTTAGAGGTAGATCCATTTGCAGGGGTTGTTTAAGAGTATCGTCAATGTCCTTTTCAGAAAATGAGTGTTCTGCTTCATTAGGAGTGAATATTTTTGCTAGGTGTTCTGCAAAAATATTGGCTTTTTCTTGAGCTGACCTCGCCCATTTGTTACCTTCTATTCTTATAGGAGGCTTAATAGTTTTTGGCTTCATACTGGACCTGGTTGACTTCCACAGAGAATAGTTTGTTGCCTTCGTTGCTGTGAGAGATGTTAAATGTTCTTCAATCGTAGTATTTTCAGCCTCCTTGATGCAATGTTTCAGCTCTCGGGTCGCTTTATTTAGGGCAGTTTTGTCATTGGGATGTCTGCTGTGGTGCCATATTCTTCTTAGTCTTCTTTTTTCTAAAAAATTTTGTCTTATTTCAAGGGAAACCACGTTTTGCCTTGGCTTGTTGTTAGTAACAGGGGGGGGGGGGGGGGTTTACAAATTTTATAAATCACAGCTGTTTGTGTACGAAACGTCAAACTTTGATATGCTCTTACAGGAGTATTAACATCCTAAGATCCCACCGTAAAATCCTGCATGAATCGTTTTTTCGATCAAATATATTTTAAAATAATCTTTCAAACTTATGGAACGGATTAATGTTGGGTTGCCGGAACGGGTTAATGAAAGCCCGTAATACAAACTTGCGTGTATTCAATAGAAAAGTAAGAACTAAGAAGGAATGACATTGAGGAATGACAGGACACTACGAATAAAATAAAAACGCCTGTTAAATAAAAATAGCAATCTTGCGGGTTCTCGACGTCCTCAAATCCTGCCAGGCATAATAATTATAGGCCTGAACATTTGTCATATACAAAAGTGATGGCAACCCCAGTTTGCGGCTATCGTGCAACTGGCAACCATGGATATTCATGTACAAAATGCATAAAACTTTAATTTTGTATCAAAATTATTTAAAAAATGGATGCTTCAATTTTGATGAAGAACTATGTCTCTTTACGGGCTGGCAACCCTAGGTTGCGGCCGACTTAGACATAGCAAAAGGAGGGGAAATAGGGTAACTCCGGCCCAATCCGCGATTTAATTACCTACTGTCTTAGGGTTGTCAATTTTAGGCGGCGGCGGCGCGGCGGCGCGGCGGCGTTTTGATGTGGGAGCGGCAAGCGCGGACCGCTTCGTTTGCAACCGCATGAACAGCGGCAACGTCGCGGTCTTCCAACTTTTAATAATAATAAGTGACTCTTGATCGTCCATATTTCGGCCAATTTTCGGGCATATTTGCATGCATATTTCGGCACTTGGATCGTGCATATACTCCGATGTCTAAATAAAATTATAAATATACCAAAGAGTATAACTTTTAATAACTAACAACTTACAGTCAATTACTTATTTTAAATCGTAATAAAAAAAAAGTAATTGACTAATTGTAAATCAGATATTAATTATACACATAAAGTTTTAAAGAAAAAAACATTAAAAACTAACGCCTGTCTTTTATAGGTACCTACAGCTTTAAACAAATCTGTTGTTATGATTCGAACTTTGCTTTTTGTGTATAATTAATATCTGATTTACAATTAGTCAATTTTTTTTTTTATTACGAATTAAAATAAGTAATTGACTCTAAGTAGTTAGTTAATATTATATACCTACAAATTACAATACATAGAAATCGGCATTACTAAACGTCAACAAAGCAATAGCGGCAAATTAGTTGACTGATCAAAAGTACTTAAGTACCTAAAACATTCTCTTATATTTCACTGGATGACGCCCGCAACTCCGTTACGCCAAAATTCGTTTACCGCGCGGGAACCGTACATTTTTCTGGGATTAAAACTATCCTATGTCCTTTCTCGGGACTAAAAGTACCTCCATGCGAAATTTCAGCAAAATCGGTTCAGCGGTTTGAGCTTAAAGAGGTAACAGACAGACAGACAGACACACTTTCGCATTTATAATATTAGTATGGATTTTCCGGGATAAAAACTATCCTTTGTCCTTTGTCAGGACTCAAAGTACCTCCATGCGAAATTTCAGCAAAATCGGTTCAGCGGTTTGAGCGTGAAGAGGTAACAGACAGACAGACAGACAGACAGACACACTTTCGCATTTATAATGTTAGTATGGATATGGATACTATGTTCTAATGGGAAAGTTTGTGTGATAGAAAACTAATACAATAAAAAAAGAAGTAAGTAGGTATCTGATCATCAAGTAAAAATTATATTATGCTAGAATAAGTGAGTTGTACTTTCCTTTCCTGTTCAACTGGTAATTCAAACAAAGACAATTCTGGAATTGTTGCATTACTATTAAAACACCCAACACACAGCAATATTTATTACTCCTGCGATTATGATCGGTCATTTTTAATTCGTTTGGCGCGGCGTGGCGCGACGCGGACGTGCAGCGTAAAGTGTTAGCTCCGCCTGGTACAGTCCGAAAACGGTCCGAGATTTTAATAAGTGTGCGTGCGGCGACAAATTGATACTATGGCGCACACATACAAACCGCGCGCGGTGCCTTTGTATGAAGATAACTTACTTCCCCTCCTTATACTATGACTTAGAGCTGGCAACCATTTATACCTTAATTTGTTACGTCATTTTCTTTCAAATGATGTAAAATTTATTGAAAAAAAAAAATACATCAAATCATAGACTCATAATAATATATACTGTCGTATAGACCACCTGACAACCCGAAAATGCGTGACGATTTTTGGTCTGTCAATGTGGTGGCATGTATATGCTAGTGATGTATATTTTACTATCGATAGTATTGTCCGTTCAAGTTATTTTACCTGCGTTTCTATGAGAAATAAATAATATGCAACTTTGAAAGATTTTGTAATTCAAATTAGGTACTTATCATAAATTTTATTTGACAAAAAAAAGGTGACGATTGAAAAGTAGATACACATTTTCGTTTGGGGTGATTTTTCAATCGTCAGATGTGTTATAACATGAGGTTCTTAAAAGGGTAAATAATATACCCATTTTAAATTTACTTACTTATTATTCAGGTAAAAGCTATCTGACAAATCAGCCCTTACAGTAATAGAAATCTAATATATATAAATCTCCTGTCACGATGTTTGTCCGCGATGGTTTTCAGTTTGACAATTTGCGTGTTCCTAAACTGTTACCAGTATACTCGCCTAATCGCTTAGGCGAGGATCGCTTAGGTTTAAGATATTTTGATTTATGCCACACTTGACAGTACACTGATATTTTTTAGAAACACAACCAATATGTATCCATGATGCCAACCTGCAGATAATTTCAGATAGGTGTGGAACCAATAGAAAATCTAGAAGTGTCTATCGTCGCGCCGTCTGGTGGAGATTAAAAATAAGGAAACCTCTCATTGCTTCGAATCCTGTGTTTATTTAATCATTGATCTGAGTAGAGACTAGAGTGCAGTGTTGTCACATCTACCAACTTTATGGTAGATCTACCTATTTCACCTCCCTTCTACCTATCTACCAACTTCGGTATCAAATCTACCTATTTTTCAACATAATAATTATCATTGTTAACGTACAAATAATAAACGTTACAGGATGCTCGGATAGCATTTTGGTATATTGAGATTTGAGTCGTCTTGGTACAACACTTCCTTCAGCAATGATCATTAGTCTGTGAACGGTCGGAAACGTTAAATTAATAGTTGATTAATTAATGATTCTCAAATAATTATATAAGTATTTCAAGATAAAAATCTATCAGGATAGTCTGAAATCTGAATATCGTCGAGGAGACAAGTAGGTACTTGCACTTCCACATAGCTGATAGCAGTGCAAATGTTGAGAGACTGTTCTCCTCTGCCAACATTTAAAAGACATGTCAGAGAAACTAACTCAGCACTGACACATTAGATTACAGTGGTCCTCAACCTTTTTATCATGCGGGATTGATACAATTTACAAACATGTTTTGGTTTTGGTGACGCGGGCCGCAACAGAAAAATTTTAGGGTTAAAAAATAACATTCTTCAAAATTAACGATTTGAAAAAGTGGTAAAAATTTCACGACTATCACGACGACTTTACATTATTTTTTTGGTGGGCGTGAATTTCAAAATGGTTTAACATCACGCGGGCCACAAATAAAGTCCCGGCGGGCGGGCCGCGGGTTGGGGAAGCGGCATTTGAAGGTTTGCTTCATACGTTGCTCTTTGTTCTTTGAAATGAACCTAATTTCAAAGAACGAAAAGCCGAGTGCTGACTGCTGAACATTTAAAATTATTCAATAAAAATATGTATAAACACTATAAATAAAACTCTCTCTGTGGATAAACTAGCATTTTTTATTCTAAAACATTTACTGATATGAGAGTGGTAGATCTACCAACATTTGGTTCTAACATCTACCTAATTCTACCAATTTTTGGCATGACGTCTACTGATTTTCTAAAATTTGGTGTGACAGCACTGCTAGAGTGTAGTCTTTTCCTACAAAACTTTAAAAAATATATTTTGTCTATTGTCATGTGTCTATGTCGAAACTCGGAATTCGAAAAATAAAAAATAATAATGGCCGCCTTGTGATACAATTGCATGGCGTCTTCTTGTATATTTTGTGAAAAATCTGAAGTATTGTTGTGTGTTACTGCTGTTTAGTGGATAAAATTAACGTAGGATTTGAAATAATTTCCTTAATTACATACATTATAAGTTAGGAGGTCTTTTTCTAACACTAGCGCACTTAGCCATAACCGCGAATACAATGCGTCGAAAAAGCGAACGTACCGCTACTAAAAAAGCTAAACCTTCACCAGAGAAAAAAGAAAAAGAGAAAGTCAAGAGGAAGAGTACAAGACGTCGTAAACAATCTTCATCTTCAGAAAATGAATCAACAGAAGAGACAGTTCCCGCTCAACCAACTGAGGTTATCGAAGTTAAAGCTGATCCTCCAGTTACTCCTACCAAACAGAACAACCCTGAAGAATCAGAGGATCAGGTTTGGCAGGTAAAATCTGCTGGTTCCGGAGACGGAGGAGAAATACAAAAAATTAAAATTTGCCTCACCCGCCCCTCTTCTACACCCGAGAGGGTGGACAGATCACCGCGCAGCAAAAGAAAGCATTCGCGTGCCACTAGCTCTAGTGATACTCCCAGCACGGAGGGAGACGAGAAGAAGAAATCGAAACATCGATCAAAGCGCTCCATCGAACAGAAGGATGAATCTGAAAAAAATCAAGAAAGTCCCGACGAGGCTGAAGCTGATACACCTACTGAGGCCCTAAAAAAATCTTCGGTGCCAACAGATAGTAAAGATTCAGATGTGGCAGACACTGCTGTAGAGCAATCCCAAGTGTCAACAACAAATCAAGAAACAAAAGATGATGATGAAACAGCTATGGAAACTGAAGATACCCAGCCAGAAGATCAAACAAACAAGAAAAGTGAAAGTGAGGCTAAAGATGAAGATAAAGGTGTTGACAATGCGGCAGAGGAAAAGACATCAGATGCAGACACCACGGTATCATCTCCTAAAAATGATGATGTTGAACAAGATACTGTCGAAGTTCCTGTTCAGACCAGCCTGACTCGGGAAAGGTGTCTGTCTGCTGATCAATCAGAAGTTCTAGAATTGCAAGCTGATGAGAGCAAACTGTGTGAATCATCAGACTTGAATATTAATGAAAGTCAAGAAAGTGAAGCGGACGACAAAACAGACAACACCCAGAATCAAGAGACTACGGTGACAGAAACGGTTTCCAGTGAGGTAAGTATGAATGAGAGTAAAGATGACATTTCAGGACGACCCAAATCTAATGAAGAAAATAAAGTTAGTACTAATATGACTGCTGTTGTAGACTGTTCACAAAGCTCAAAACCTGTAAGTGCTGAAAATGTTCCAGAAGAAATGAATGACGAAGAAAGAAATAAAAGTAGTCAAAAAAGTAGAACTCAAAAAGATGATACTCCAGAAATTAAAGATATTCAAAATGGGCAAACAGCACCGGTGTCCAACCGTAAAAGAAGATGGGGATCTCGAACTGCCAAACTGACATCCCAAAAGTCAATAACTATATCAACTGATGTTCTCAAAGAAATTATACCCGATGTTAAACCAGTTGAATTTGATGAAGTCGTAGAAGAAAAGAAACACAAGAGAGTTGAGGTTCCAGATAAAGTAGACCGACCCGTTCTACCCAAGATTGTTATTGACAACACTGAGAGTGCTAGAAATGAGCCACGATCTGAAGATAAAGAAAATGTAAAAAATAAAGATGTCCATATGGCAGCCTCGAGAAAAATATCAATTGTAAAAGACGAGGAAAGCATCATTGCTAGACCACCGAGTCCACCCAGACACAAACAATCAAACATATTGTTTATTACAAATTTAGTGAGACCATTCACATTGCTGCAACTTAAGAATTTGTTACAAAGAACAGGTCGGATAGTTGAAGATGGATTTTGGATTGATAGAATCAAGTCTAAATGCTTTGTGAAATATGAACTTGAGGAGTAAGTAATACTTTTTAATACACTAAAATATTTGATGCAATATTAGATTTTAGAATACTAGATCTGATTATGTGTACTATTAATCTAATTCTTATTTTTTATCAAAAGCTTGTAGAACAGAGGTTCCTAAACTTGTCTACTTTAAAAACAAATTATATTTTAGCGCACCCATTGTTTCAATTTAAAATGCATTCTGATGAAAATATAAATCACCCCCCAAGCCTCACTACCCCTCCTATTTTTTTTCTGGGTCCCACACTGCCCCCTTCAGACCTTCAGCTCCCACAAGGGGATGTTATTGCCCACTTTGGGAAAGGCTGTTGTAGAGCATGCACTTGCTGCATATAGTATTCTTATCACTTCTTAGGGGTTTTGACACAATTTATAACTCACTTTCAATATCTCATAATTATATAACTTTTCAGCCAAGCAGTGGAAACAAGGCATGCTTTACATGGTGTAACATGGCCAGTTTCAAATCCAAAAACTTTGCATGTTGACTTCTCTACACAAGAGGACTTTGACCGAGCAAAAGCTAGTGAGACAACAGATACAGCTCCAGTTTCCACCATTCCTGGCACTGTAGAAGACTGGTTAAGAGAGCAGGACATGAAACGAGAAAGGGGAGAAATGGTAATATTATTTGTAGTGCTATGACTTGAGACTTAATATTATTTGTAATGCTATGACTTGAGACTTTAATTTTTAATTATGCTTTCTCCATGAAATTCTATAAATGATATGTTTTTATTTAAATCATATTTTTTCTGTTTGCATTTTTACATTATAATATTATGTGTTACTACTACTGTATTGCTTTACATTTATTTAAAGGAGAAGCCATGGGAAAGAAAGACTGTGACAAGAGAGTGGGATGTTGGTAAAAACGACAAAGACAAGGAAGCAGCCAGACATGTTGACAAGTTTGCAAAGGATGAACGTCTACATGACAAGAGAAGACACAGGTCACATGAAAGAAGTCCAGAGCCAGGTAACAATTTCTAATAGTATTCTAAATTTAAGACTTTTCGTATTTACAACAAAGTAAGAGTATGGTTAAATTATAGTAAAATTCAAGTAAAAACAGTCAGTATATATGAAATACATTGAGAATATTCATAATAACAAAAACACAAACATACCTACTATGTATCTATAAAAAAAAAATTGAAAACTATTAATTTTATTTTAGCCAAGAAGTTTAAGAAGAAAGAAGAGGAAGCTCCTGCTAAACTTTTGGATGATTTATTCAGGAAGACCAAAACAACTCCTTGCATATACTGGCTCCCACTGTCTGCTGAAACGGTAAATTTAAAGTTTGGTCCTTTACACAATATAAAAACATTAGAAATCTTTATCATACATTTAACACTTGTGCCCCTTAAACAAAAAGCAACAAATAAAAGTATATTACTTATTTTAATATTATTTATTTTAATTAGAACTTTATAGAATTTCAATTATTTAAATTACAGATTGCTGTAAAGGAAGAGCAACGCAGGCAGCACATGGCCGAGCACGAGCGCCGCATGCAGGAGATGCGTCGCACTCACCGCAGACATTAGCATGGTCCGTCCCACGCTGCCAACAAAATACACAACCACACACAAACACTTTCATAACATATTCACCACACTCATTTTTTCCCAATACTCATTTCATACACATTTTAATTTTAATTATTCCTTGTGATTCCGACTTTTCTTTTCAGATTTCTGTAGCTTTAGATACATTGTTTTATAGAGTTTATAGAAATGGTGTAAAATGAATAGGTTAAAGAGATATTCAAGATTTTAAGAAGACATTGTGTGATTGAATCGACCGAGCGAATAATTAAATTTATGCGAAATGTTATAGAAAGGAACTGCTCGGAGGAAATCCTATGATTAATTCGTCGTTGGAGTGATGGAGTCACTCGATTCCTCGCGCGGGAGCCGCATTGTAATACTGATTGCGTCGCTGTTTCGTGATGGAAGATATCGGTGATTACGTCACGTATTCGCCCTCGGGTCGGATGTTTCGACTTTGGAGGTCACATTGTTGATGTTGTTCAACGAAAAAGAATATTTCGAATGTGTAAGATGAGAGCTCGATGATGTGTAAAATGAGAGCTCAAACTTAGAAAACCTCTAGTATGGAGTACCACAGACTCGAAAGACAAAGATCAGACAGAATGTCTGTACTATCGATTACTTAGCTGTTTTTACATTTTATCATGGTGTCAACATAAGGAAATTGGAAGTTATAAAGGACATGGAAATATTCTGACTTCAATCAATAAATCTTCAAGATTTAATTGGATTTATATGGAATTATTATCGTCGTAATAATATGAAATATTGTTTAATGTAAAATATACGTCTTCTCATTTATTTTTGTATTTATTTTGACGTTAATAACCTATTTCTGTCTTAAATTAGAAAGGCCCATTTATTAAAGCAGATAATAGTTATCAATAATATTTTGCCATATAATATTAGCGCCATTCAAATTATATTTTGACGATAAAAAATATTTTATAGTAGTTCTTTTATTGTTTTAATTAGGTACCTATTTTAAAGGTAAATGCTAGGCATTATTTAACAATATCTCTTATCAAATCCGACCTATTAACATGGAGTTAAGAATTTTTACAATTAGGTGTTCCTTATCAATGAATATCAATTTGTTTATCATAGGATAAAAGTAATTTTCTGATATACAATCTTTCAAGACAGTCTTGTTGGCGGATTTCGTCCGTCAAGTGATGCAGGCGAAATCGTTAAAATGGTGAGTTAATTATATTTTAATTTCTAAAGTTTAAAATTATTAAACGCTTAAGTCCCTCATAAGGTCAAAGTAATTCTTAAGAGCTATAATTCTATTTTATCTCATACCAAATATCGGTCTGAGTATTTTATATTATAAAGTGGTATTTATAGCATATCCTAAACAAAATCTTTCTGTAAAGGTATTTAATATGTTATACTGGATTTGAAGAGGGTCATTGAAGCAGCTACCTAAAAGGTATAAAACTGCACTTGGCGGTACCAATAATAATCTGCCTTGCTGGCAGACATTTGACTACTTAATTTGGGCAGTAGGGGTAATAATATGTTCGTTCTGGCTCACGCAAAAAGTGTAAGATCTCTATGTTGGTGTAGTATGAAGTATGTTCTATGTATATGAGTGGTGTATCATGTTAAGTTGGTTGTGGTTGAAAAAAGGCTGAAAACATAGAGCATCATCAGCGTTAATAGTACTACACCTACATAGAGATCTTCTTACGTTAGTTTTTGCGTGAGCCAGAACAAACATATACACTACAATCTACATAGGGCTAAGGTATAAAATATACCTAAGCTTTTACCTTTGTAAGGCCCCACTTTAACCATTCCATTTTATTTGTAAGATTCGCTGGTGTATATTTGTGGTGGTGGTGGGAGCGGCGTTGGCGCAGAATCCCATCACCCTGGAGGAGTTCGTCAGCGGACACTTCGCGCAGAGAGGGTTCACTGGCAGATGGATATCTGGTAAAGTGTTATTATTATATTCTTATACTAATTGACATAATATGCAGCAAATAACGGTACATACATGATGTGCTATATTAAAAACAGATGAAAAACAAAGAAAGCGGATCTTGAAAAATATTTTGCGTAAAAACTTTTATAAATAAGTGGGCAAAGTGACTTTATAGTGTTTCTGATCTACTAAAACTTATGTTTTGCCAATAATATAATAATAACTCCCACACCGGTTTTGGTGACGGTGGCCGGTTTCATTGAAACCAGGCCAGTCACGCAGGAGTAATTTTATAGTGCCCAAGTGTGTGCACAGTACACGAGAGTACTCTCTATTCCTTTACTCTCATAACTCAGTGGGACGGATGACCGACACGACTAGCGAGAGATCAGGCGCAGGACCGACTTTTTACATGCCCATCCGACGCACGGATCATCTTACTTATCAAACAATAAGGTGATCAGCCTGCATTGTCCTAACCAAACTTGGAAATAAATATTATTCCCAAGCTTGGTAATGTTTTTGTCATGTTCCCAACGCGGAAATCGAACCCACGACCTCCGAGTCAAGAGCCGCGCTCTATACCTCTGGACCACGGCTCTCTATGCCAATATAATAGGTATGTGATCGAAGATGCCAATTGAGGCATTGAATTAAGTAGGTACAATGATTGTTTACAACTACACTATAGAGCAGTGGTCCCCAAGTCCCAAACTTTTTTTCATGCTGGCCACAAACATGTTTTGGTGTCGCGGGCCGCAACAAAAATTTTTAGGGTTAAAAAATAACATTCTTCAAAATTAACTATTTATTATTATTTTTAACAAAAAATTAAAACCGACTTCCAAGGTAAAAACAATAATAACATTAATATGAACTAAAAAGTATTAAATAATTTCTACTATCTAATAGTGCCTTTTTCCGAATTCGGCTAAACCTCAACTATTTCTGTACTCAATCTTCATAATTTTGAAGTCGGTACCAGATAGCTGAAACTTCAGTCCTCTGACAGAATATTTGAAACTTTTGGAACTGGCACCGACTTCAAAATTATGAAGATTGAGTACAGAAATAGTTGAGGTTTAGCCGAATTCGGAAAAAGGCACTATTAGATAGTAGAAATTATTTAATACTTTTTAGTTCATATTAATGTTATTATTGTTTTTACCTTGGAAGTCGGTTTTAATTTTTTGTTAAAAATAATAATAATTTCACTCTTTTTAGTTACACTAGTAGATAAACCTTCGCGTATATTTTACCTAAGTATCTTATTACAATTTGTTAAGAGTCACAACTCACACTCACAAAATAATATACCTATTATCAGTGAAGTGAACATATTGTGCTAAGTAATTTAACAATTTTAATGCTTCAAGCCCCAAGCGGTCACCGGCGATTGCGATAACAATAGAAAGGCTATTGTGTCTCGTTTTTCCACGATCGAAGGATCTATCAGATAAAAAATTGTATAAACTTGCATAGGATGTAGCGTAGCTACTCATAATATTTAATATTATCATAATTATTGACAGCTGTTCTTGTAATAAAGAATTCAAATCGATACTTAGTGCGCCATCTATCGATTAATAAGTATAACTAATTAAAAAGACTCTTAATGACTTTGTTTTGTTTAAATGCTCTTTTTACAATAACTTTATTTCAATTCTATTTGTCTATTTAAATTTTATAAAGTAGTTAATAAAGTATTCGATCTGTATATAAAGTAGTTAGTAAAGGATTCGATCTGTCGTCTGCCGCCATGCGCCGCGCGGCGGCGACGCCGTCGCCTCTACGGCGCCGACCGCCGTCATGTATTAAATAAACAGGTGTTGTTATACAGTACATAATTATTATTATTAGTATATCCATACCTATGCCTTGTACTATTATCTAGTCTGTGCCATGAGACATTGGTGACCTTAACACGACGTGGTAATGATGATGATGACGATGATGATGATGATGATTATGATGATGAATATAAATTGCATAGTAGCATATGCCTTCTGTTCTTAAAACAACGCCGAAACTCCCAAACGTGTATCTATAAGGAGTCAGGAGTTCTCTCAGCATCTTCGAAACCATGGTATACCTTGACCCAATATTTGACTTTTTGGTAGCATATTCTTAGTACACTTCACATAAAACCAAAATCACCATATGTTTCCATATAAATTTCGAGGAGTTCCCTCGATTACTCATGGATCCCATCATCAGGTCACCACTTTTGTGAACATGGTACCAAATTGGAGTGAAACCTAATACAACAAAACAAAAATTTCGAAAATCGGTTCACAAACGGCGGAGTAATCGTTGAACATACAAAAAAAAAAAAAAAAAAAAAAAAAAAAAAAAAAAAAAAAAATATATATATATATATCCACAGCCGAACATATAACCTCCTCGTTTTTTGGAAGTCGGTTAAAAAGTAGCAAAATCTAACGACTACCACGTAGATTTTACGTTATTTTGCCGGTGGGCGTTAATTTCAGATTTTTTTTTCTTCATTGTTTTGATGTCAAACATGTTCCAGTTAACTTCTTCACAGAGATCAGTAGCAAAGAAATTTCCTATCTGTCTTATTATACCCTTATAGTATTGTAAATCCTACATTCCGAGTTAACATATTATTTGGTTCTAGACACGGAGTTCACGTACACGATAGCTGGCGAGCCCGGGATTTACATCTTCGACGTCCCCACGCTGACGAGGAGCGTGCTTGTGTCTGGGGAACTGATGGTAACATCATAATATTATTATTATATTATATTCTGATATATTTGAAAGAGCATTAAATTACAAATAATACTTATAAATTATTCGTAAATCAATGCTCTTTCAAATATCCACATCCACACACATACACACATACACAGTAGGTATACACACACATCCACATCCTCACTTCAAGACGTCGTCGATGTGGAACGTTGCTACATCGTAACGTCAACGTGGCGTACATTTTCACGTTACGTTGACGTAAATTTTCACGTCACGTCAACGTACCGTGCCACGTTACCGCACCGTTCCACGTTGACGACGTCTTGACGTGGCGATGTGGACAGGCTGTTAACTTAGATTTCTGATTCTTGTAAACATACATGCAAACGCCACAAAAGAATGCCCACAAACTAACTACCAAATAGATGGCTTACTTTCTCAACCTCGTATCTTAAAAAAATACGAATATTATTTATTATTCGGTTGGTTCATCGTCTATTGAAATAGTATTTTTATGCTGTTAGTCATTATATGGTGTTTGCGTAGGCATTCTTACCTATCAAATAACCTCATATTCAGTTTTGTACAATTACTAATAAAAAAAAAGATAATCAGTTTTTTCGTCTCCTGAAAAGTTGTTATTTTTAAGATACGAGGTTGAGGAAGTAAGGCATCGAATTTAATTAAATTTTCAGAACAGCCTGAACACAAACAACCCTATTCTATCGGCTGATCGGCAGTATATTTTGGCTCCAAGCGAAGTTGAACAAGTGAGTATTTCATTATCATAATTATACATGTAGGTATTAAGTGTGAAGATATGGAGGACGATGTTTGATTTTTTGTGTTAGTCGGGGCCTTCTTTACGGAGATTCCGTAATTTACCGTATTTAGAGCCTTAAGGGTCCGTATACGAAATTTACCGATGTAAGATCGTTTCAATTATAATCTAGTGTTGGAGCTAGATTTTTTATTTTTTTAAGTATTTTTAAATAATCCAACTCAAACACGCGACAGTTTTGTGATTTTTGCTGTAAAAGGTTTAGAATATCACCTGTTTATGGATTGTATTGACGTCTTAACGGTATGAAAAAAATACAATGTACTGTTGAGAAAGTCGTCTATAAAATGTTGGAATTACTTTTTACCACTTTAATATGAAATAGTTGAGTAAAAAAATATGTAACTCGGCAAAGTTTTAGAGAAAATGGGCAAAGAATTGCTGTTAATTTCGGCAACTTGGAGCTGTAATTCATAAAAAAAACGACAGAAATAATCTGTAAATAAAATTCTATCCAATTCGAGAAAAAAGAAAAAAAAAAAGAAAAACAAATTGTGCCAAAAAACATGATTCAAAACAACCTAAATCTCACATTATATTTCTCGCCGCAAGTTCGAGTCGGCTTTCCGCGCTTAAATATATTTTAAATCTAATAATTAATATAATATATTTTTCTTAGTCTAATAAGGGGAAAAAACCTAATAATATTTCTGTAGCGAACCTTTGCAATTTCGGCAAAATCGGCAAAATTTCGTATACGGGCTCTTAAAACTCATAATTTGAAAACTGCAAAGTTATAATAAAAATACAGCAATATAGTGGAGGTATTGAAGGTTTTCACCTCCGATTTCGTTGAACCTTCATCGATTGGTAAGTAGGTGGAGGATTCCCTAAGAAACAAAAGTGACATAGTGTCTACTTGCGCTTTTGCCCTGGGGGTAGATGCCAACCCTTCTCGGGGGGGGGGGGGGGAGGAAAACTTAAAGCTTATTATTCAGACATTGGGTAGTTTACAGGGATGAAATATTTTCGCAAAAAAGACTTGGTAAAAAATCATATTAAGTAAATAAACTGAAAAATTGGGTTCAAAAACTAAAATCTATTAATTTTTGAACCCAATTTTTACCGTTATTCCGCAATAAAGGTGTACTTTTAGGGGTTTATATTTCAGTCTTATCCAAAAATGATATCATAAATATTAAACAAACTCTTTATGTAATGTAAATATACGATTTTAAAGCAAAGAAATCCAAAACATTTTTTTCACCATTTAAGGGATGGTTGCTAAAAGGATTGAAAAATTAATTAATATATAATCCCACCAAAACATGAAATGTAAAAGGAGCCAAGCAAAATATTGCATAGCTATTCAATACTTCTGTCGTAAAAAGGTTTCAGATCACATTCAAGCCAAGCCTTCAACTTATTTTGTAATTTTAATCAACATTCAGTAAATGTATCAATAGATTTCTTTATTTTATAATTATTATAGCGGCTTGGCAATGAGCACTAGAGAAATAATCAGCTACTAATTGGATTTATTGGGTACCATCAGCCACATGCGTCGTTACATATTAAAACATTTTACGCTTGCCGTCTGTGTAAGTATGAACTCCTCCCAATATGCAGTTTTATATTCGTTTCTATTGTGCTCATTGCCAAGCCACTATAATAATTATAAAATAAAGAGATCTATTGATACATTTACTGAATGTTGATTAAAATTACAAAATAAGTTGAAGGCTTCTTGAATGTGATCTGAAAACTTTTTACGACAGAAGTATTGAATAACTATGCAATATTTTGCTTGGCTCCTTTTACATTTCATGTTTTGGTGGGATTTCATTTCTTTTTTGAAGGTTTTTTGACGTGATAACGTCTTATAATTCGATATGGGCTGCGCGCCCGAAAAACATGACAGTTCATGCGGCGTTACCTCGCTGACAGCTCTGAGGCGTTCCATTTACACTCTCAAGTCTCTCAACAACCGTAAGGCCCACCTAGGCCGCGCTCTTTGTTTCGATTATATTACGTATTTCGATGACTTAGAGAATACTTTTGTATGAAGAAGTTTGGTTGATGACCTTTGATACATTGACCACACTCTGAATGAAAAATAAAAATAAACAATCTGTGAGCTATTAGTATTATTTCGGCTATTCAAAATTGTGCTCTATTTCCTACGTGTCAAGGTATGACTTAATATATGAAGGATAAAGTATTCGTTTATTTCTTCTGAACAAGTCACTAATTATAGTTTCGAAAGTTTATAATTGAGAAACTAATATCACATTGGACTAAATACTATATTATGATGGCTTGATAGATAGAAAATTTAACATATATTATAATTTAGTTCACACAAACATAAAATATGGATTATATGTAAGGATATTTCATATTACATTAATTTTACAAAGAGGGTAGGCCGGGCGCCATTTTTTTTGCACATTGACCTGCCAACTTTTTTGCATAGATTTTTCCCGGAACTGAGGGGTTAAGGCTATGACGTTGTCACGTTCAACTATCGTCAGTAAACCGTCTTTACAGACAACCGATTTTTTTTCTTTTCTTTTCAGGTCACGTTATAACTTTTCTGTACTTAGCTTAGCACCCATTCCCTATCTCCTTTAATATATTTTTTCTTTGAGGCTTCGTTAGGTGGACAACGTAACGTAAATACTTCTGAGTTCTGAGTCGATTATTATGTTCATAATATATAATTGACTCTTAAGCTAATACTTGAAGGTGGTCATTTTTAGCATAATCGTTGAATACATAGCAGCACTGTTGTAAGCGTCTCGACGTTCTTCGCAGGAAAGGAGCACACCTTATTTCATGCGATAACTTAAAACTCCCATATTATATCGAGCAAGTAAGGAGTGTATATTATATGTATATTGTAGTACTGATTAGTGATTAGTGATTACATTTATAATATTTAAATCGAATATAATTATTGTTTCATTATTAACGTTGTTAATATTTTTATTTATTTAATTAATATAATTTCATTAAGTTCATAACTAACTTAAAGCCTTTTGTACGTCAATCAAATATGCAGCCGAAACTTATACTGTTCTTGCAAAGTTACAAACATAATAGTACATTATGCCCCAAGGAAAGAAAGTATGACATTTCAACCCGCGCGATATTGTCACCCGAGCCGAAGGCGATGGTGACAAAAGCGTCGGTTGAAGTGTCATGCTATCCTCCCGTGGCGCGTATATAACTTTTCATCATACAAGGGACTGAAAGTTTAATGACAATAATTATTGAAACCGCATTACGGGGTCCGGGGTCCGAATTAAACAACAAATTAATAGATTTAATAAAACAATGTTGTTTTGTTAAAATAACATTCAAGTAATGTTGTAGTCAATGATATTCTATGTTACTAAGGTAACTGTAGTCATGTTGTAGTGCTTTAATTTGTGAAGATATTTATTGAAGTGACTTAACAAACTGTGTACCATGGCAACGTCCATCGCTGTCCCGAGTCCCGACTCAAAGATAAATAAAGTAGATTCTATCAGCCCTTCCCCGCTATTCCTAACTGCTGGCGATGTAACAACCATGTAGTGTAGTTGGCCCAGGCGACGTAAAATAGCTAAGTCGGTAGCCGCCTCCTCGACTCAACAATTTATTTTTATCAAATGCGTGTATTAATAATATTATGGTTTTGAAATAACAACTGCACGGTTACCATGGTAATGAGTTACTTCAAATAGGTAGCGGGAAGAAAATTTTAAACTGTCACTTATTATTGTGAGCAGTCGGAAATATGCATCTTTCTTCCCGCATACAAGGGAAGAAAATCGAACTTTCGGTCCTGGTATGATGAAAAAATCTTTTATTTTATTTAATACTGAAAGTATTATATTATTATTTTTCAATATCAGTTTTTAAGTTTCCCTGCCCAATGGGGCCCTATTATTAATAAGTCTTCGCTGTCTGTCCGTCGTACATCCGTATGTCACTAGGCTGGATCTCGAGAACCGCAATAGCTAGATAGTTGCGATTTTCGCAAATTATGTATTTCTGGTGTCGTTATAAAAGCTAATAATCTAATCAAAATAAAATAAATTATTAATGGGGGGCCTCATACAATAAACATGATTTTTTTCCCTATTTTTGTTCTATGTCCATAACGGTAGGACTAAGGTTTTTGAAAATTTCAGGAAACGCTCAATTTTATGTTAACTTTAATAATTATTAATAAAAATTAAATAAACTTATTATTAAAGGGGGGCTCCCATACAAATTTACGGTACGAAACCCTATGTACGCCAGTCCGACTCGCACTTGGCCGGTTTCATAATTTTTCCTTTCATTGTGAATGAAGACCTATCCGGGTACCAAATTTCAAGGTTCTAAGTCTGCTAGAAGTACCTTAGAATTTTGATGATCTGTCAGTCAGTGACAAAATGTAGTAACTTTGACCATCCGTAACTACTAAACTATTAATCGAAATTTCATGTAATTTGGAGGTTAAGCTAGTTTTAATACTTGCTCCTAGTGACCGAAATTTTAAATCCCTAGCTTTGTTAACATCGAAGATAAAGGGGGTGTGAAATAGCCGCGAACCGCTTCGAGAAAAGTATGGTACGGCCGTGCCTTTGCTAAAAAGCTTGGCTGGGGCACTGCCGTGCCCCCAGATCATAAATGATGAATAAAACATTAAAAACATTTATTTATCAAATTAAACACATTTAGTTAAGCCAGAATGGTTAAATCTGTATTTTTTCTATTTTCAACAAAAGGGGCGGATTTCACCCCTAAAATAAAAAAGCGCGATATGAGCATATGTCACTTTTAAAGTAGAGGTTTTAACGTACTTAATCCCAAATTTTCATCCAAATCGATGGAGGTTCAACGAAATCGGAGGTTGCACCTGATTTTTGCCTTCATTTACTGTACTAATAATAATCTTCAGTATATCAACATTCCTCTCCACGTATTAAATTTTCTATTTTTGTTTCTTATATCATGATATCAGCTTTCAAAGTAATACCAATTTATTAAAATTCAAGCATACATTCAGCATCTCCTTAGTATTTACAAATTACTTTTATTTGAAACACACGCCAATAGATCGAAAATATCATAAACTACATATTCCACTTTTTAATTTTTTAGGTCAATTTTGAACTCAGATACTTAGGCCGGTGTAAATAGTCAGTACTCAAGATGCATCTCGGTCTCAAAACACGGTTGCTCTGTGATTGGTTGGCTGTCAAAATTTAGACCAATCATAGATCCGAACCGCGTCTTGAGACTGAGATGCATCTTGAGTACTGACTATTTATATCGGCCTTAAGTAAAAAATAGGGTTTTGGTGCGATCTTGGCAACGCGGCAAATGTATGGTCAAGGTCGTTTGCTTGGGGGACGGCCTCAAATAAAATTTATTATTGTATCTTGATCGTGACACAGCAACAATACATATATCTTATAAAATATATTTGAATGTTGTAGCTGCTAAAATACATAATTAAATAATTGTTATTTTACAGACATTTTGTACAGTATAATCAAAATTTAAATGTAAGTTAATGCTAATGAATATCTAGTATTCCTTCAGATAAATTATTGTATACCTACTTACCTAGTTTTTGCTTGGTGACTACTGACTATACAATAATTTACTAGATCTAGATCGTAAAAACAGTAGGTTCCTAAGGGCTCAGGTACTACATAAAATATTATCAAAGTAAGAAAAACACACTTTATTCATACTAACCAGTAAGTAATTAGGTTTGTTGATAAGTTTTTATTGTAGTAACAAACATTATCTTGATCCTTAGGTACCTTGATAACGTGTATTTTTCAATAGCTAAATCATGAATAATAACGATTGGAATTAGAGTTATGTAAATATTTTAATCGTTTCGTTTCTCAATTTCAAGTGTAATACATAAACGCTCGAAGGACCATACTTTCTTTTCTTTTAAGATTTCACTAAGTATTGAGGTTTTCAAGGTATATGGTGAAACTAGATGACGCCCGCAACTCCGTTGCTCCAAAATTCGTTTATCGCGCTGTAACCGTACATTTTTCCGGGATAAAAAATATCCTTTCCCGAGACTTCAAGTATCTCCATCAGCAAAATCAGTTTATCGGTAACATCAACATCAATCGGTAACACACAGATAGACAGACACACTTTCGCATTTATAATATTAGTATGGATTATTTCATCATAAAGCTATTAGATACATATTACACTAGTGACTAGTTATTATTGTCCTTTATTTCCAGGTGTACCGATATTCAACAACGGCCCGCTTTTCGCTGTACAACATCGCTACCTCGTAAGTCTTAAGTTTGATTCCATTATATTTTAATGTGCTATATTTACCTCTGTTCGTCAGAACTCGGTATAAAACTTATAAAGCCAGACTATACTAAGCGGCTTGTGCTGCGGTGAAGCGATGCGACACTTCACGTGCGTTCCATAGCTGCTGATGCTTTGTGTCGCGCAGCGACTTGTTGCGCCATACTGCGGCTTAGCTAATACGATTGCATGCAAAAAATATTACGCCGTGCCGTGTCGTGTCGGTCCGCTGCAGCGTAGTGTCGCCTAAGAGCCAGTCCATACGGTGAATTTTGATGCATAGCCGGCCACACGGGCGCTGCGCAATCGTAGCGTTATCACGAAGCAGTCTTAACGTCAACACCTCCTCCCGCTTCGTCTCGGTGGCTGCTGCTGGACACAGCGTGCCGTGTGAACACCTTGGTTATTTGTATGTAAAACAACGCAATGGCAGCGCCGCGTCGACGCAACGCGGCGTGTGGACTGGCTCTAAGGGTCAATTCAGACCGCAACGCGACGCGTAGATGCATTTCTTTTGCGTGAATTAGACAGATTTGCAAGACGTCTCACGCAATTGAAATCTGTCTAATCCATACAAATTTAGAAATGCATCTACGCGTCGCGTTGCGGTCTGAATTGACCCTAATGCGGTCTCACATTTCAGGCAAACGGTCCAAATCGCGAACCACCAGCGACTGCAACTGTGCATCTACGGCGGCGGTCACTCGCTGGCTTATGTCCTAGACAACAACCTGTACTACCTGCCAGAGAGCAGCGACTCCGCCATACAGCTGACCACAAACGGTATACCCGGCGTCGTCTATAACGGCCACGCGGATTGGGTGTACGAAGGTATGTTTAAATGTAATTAAAGACATGAGTAAATATTATGGCATACAGTTTGATGTTGATGTTTTTCGAAAATATCTTGTATTGTAAATAAAGTTTGAATTACTTTCATAGTCCTTGCAAAATTACAATTTCAATTAAGTAATTTCATATTCCTTCGTTTCCAAAGCGCGATTGCATTAGCCAATAAGTGTGCACTAGTAAAGCAAGTAGATAAGTATTATATTTTGTGAATTCTAACGTGATCCACAGCTGAACTATATTATTTCAACTTTTATACCAATAAACTATGATATTCTATTATAAAAAAAGATAGATATTCCATTTTGCCTTCTTTTGAATTAGTTGCATGTTGGCAGCGAGTGAGCGACGACGTGCCACGTTAGAATATCATTGTGTGTGTCACGTTTTTGACTTAATCCTTCAGGCCCCGCGCGAGCACCGGTGATCGCGACAACAATAGAATACAATAGCAATTCCTGGAAATTCCGACTGAAGTATTAAAATGCCAAGCTGCGTTTTTAGGAAATGCAAAAATTATAGTTATAAGGTAAAAAAGGATGAAGGAGTTCCGTACCACACGGAAGTACTATCAGGGAAGTAGATTTCTATGCAGATGGCGGATCTAAGTCATGTGGTCGGCTTATGTCAATTCAATGTTAGCTGTGATCGGTCGGCTGGGTTTGACGTAACGCGACAAAATTACTTAGGTCCGCCATCTGCATAGGAATCAACTTCTCTGATAGTACATGAAAACATCTATAGTTTGTTCGTTTTATGATGATATGCGTGACACATTATAATTGACAATAGTAGGGAAGTTACCTAAAAAAATTAATCGAATAATTTAAAAATATCGAATCACCTCGTAAAGGAATTGCAATCGAAATTATCGATTTCGTACTGATGTTTCAGAGTGACGCCGGCGATTTAAGATGGCCGCCCTTTTTTATCGATTTGATTTCGATTCAACTGTGTCAATCTCTATTGATATAAGTTTCGTTTCATGCATCTGACATTTTTCAAATATTTTCGTAACAATAATTTTATCCTCCTATTTCAAAGTTAATATTTATAATTTTATATCAATAAGTTAGCATTTAGCAACTTTTCATTTTTATTCATTTACAAATTACAGGAAACATTTATTTTTGTAGATGGAATATAATTTATTACATTCTGATTTTTTTTATTTTCTTGTAAAAAAAATCCGTAGCAAGGAATATGAGAACTGTCACCCATATCATCTTAGAACGAACAAACTATAGTAATTTACATTATAAGTGAATATTTCCCAACATTTTTGAAAAATTGTTTAATGCTTTATGTTATACTGAAAAAGGATGGAGAATACGGACGTTAACTGTAGCGAGATAAAGACAGATAATCGCGCATGCGCGATCTTTGTCGCGCATGCGCGCCGATGTTCCTGTCAAGTGCAACTCAAAACATATAGTTATGCTTTTCTATACCATTTGTTACGTATTATATCTGTCGCATTCATTCTTATAACCATAGACATGACAGAAGTAAGTACGTATATGTCGTATAGGAACAAAATCTGAGGACCAATTTGTATGAACATACGCCATCTTTATTAACCTTTAACGTCACGGGCGGGGTCTACGCAGACCCCACGCGCCGGTTTTTGACGATATTTTTTAAAATTGGCAAGTTACGATCGCATGTTTTCGGCTAATCTCAATGCAACGCGAGGTTTTTCAGTGAGTAAAAGTCCGTCGCTCCTCTGATAAGAGAAGTTACATTTTTGCTTATGTGGGGGATACCTGCAGACCCCACCCGTGATTTAACGTATGTACTTTTTTCACATTGGTTATGTGTTTATTTGTTTGTTTTTTTAATTGTCTATGTATAAATGGAAAAATTGTTGCCGATTAACAGAAAATCAAATTGCTCAAATCATATTATGCAATTTAATGTATCTGAAAGTTTTTGGAAACATTTTGAAAGAGTTAGAGGTAGCTAGACCTAGTGCACCAAAAATGAGGCGAAGATGCTATTATTGTCCCAGAACTAATTATTATTGCCCGTAAGCCTTATTATAAAACTATTTGCAAGTCTCATTCAGTAAAATTATTTATTACTTACCTAGCTTACTCAAGGAATAATTTTAGTTTAGGGTTGTGGGTATAATGTGCGTAAGCCAAAGGAAGATCTTCCGACCGAGAGAAGTGGTATGCTCGGTCAGGCCGAAGCCCACGTGATACATTTCAGCTGTCGTATATATACCGCCGCGCTTAGAAAACTTCGATAGCACGATGCAGGAATGTTAGGCGAATTGTGGGTACCGCCACAGGGTCGTACTTTTCAAGGATTGTCAATTATTTTTCTGTAAATTTTAGTGTTAATTTTTATTTTGATTATTTATTTCTAAGTCTTATTTTATGAGAAAAAAAAAAACAATGAGTTAGTCAGAAGTAGAAATTTTTGTTTAATTTTAGTACATTAAACATGTGCCCTACAAATTCTATGCACGAGATTGGTTAGTTCATAAAAATGTTCTTTACTGTCTAAATAATGGTTAGTTTGTTATTAATCAATGCTTTTCATAAATAAAATAATATCTATTCTTATAATATAAAACGGGTTTTAAAAATTATTAAACCATTCTGAATTTATACGTATATTTATATTGGGGTACCTCTAGACCCCACGCGTGACGGAACGTTACCCAAAACAACGCGTGTACTTAAAGGTTAAAACATCATTGCCAATAAAGACAAATGACCGACATACGTTGTTTGGTCGAATCATGTCAAGTCAATATGCTAGTTAGATGTATCATATTGTAGCTTATGTAGCAGTTTGGCTTGACATAACCCGACCAAATTACGTAGGTCCGCTCTTTGCACATAAATTAATTTCTCTGATAGTACGTCAGTTGCTACAGGTCCCAAAGGCAGTAAGAAAGAAACAACAATAAAAAATACGTGTGGCACTTCGGGGACTACCGCGGTAAAGCTATTGCATAGCATTTTTCATCAACTTATGCACTATGAACATGACGCACGGACATTCCGATACCCCTTCAGGCGGCCTAAGCATATCTTAGCCGACCCTGTAGACCCCATCACAGAATACGTAACGTACTGTGTACAGTTACGTAAACACAAATCACACTCACCCGCGTGGTTAGTACTGCACCGGGGACGACGCCGGCGCATTCCCCGAGGACTTAACACGACCCGAACGACAAACAGACAGACCGACCGAAATCCGGTGCCGAGCTCGATCCCGGGTTCGAGTTCGCATGCGGATAGCATAGGAACACGCCTAAATCATGACCGCGACCGCGACATTGTCGTAGAGAGCTCTACCAATTACTTTGACATTAGAACATACACGCGTATGTCACCCCAACCGGACTCGGAAGGGGAGAGGGACGGCCCTCTTTTATGCAATAACATTAATAACTTGAGCTCATCTACCGCGATAACTCGTACGCAGCTAGTTTGTGCTATCGCGCGCGAGCAGCCTCACTCGTCAGAGAGTGAGTAAGGGGTCGGACCCCTTAAGAGCAGGGGGGATCCGTGTCCCCACGTCAGATGAAAATAGCTTATTTTCGTAGCTCTCCCCAATATTGCCCGATTAGAATGTCACACGTGTGACTTTAGGGGAGGGGGCCAGGCCTCCTCATTGTTTATCTCCAAACCAACTAGCAACAGACTAGTTATAGCCACGATTAAACTACCATGGTCTTAACCAGACCAGTAGCTTAGACCCTTTCGAAAAAAAAAAAATCAACTTATGCAATTATAATTCGCATACGTGTACACATATGTGTGCACGTACACAAAGTCTGGCAACGTCCCACTACACCCCGAGTCACACCGAACCGAAGTCTGCCGAACTGAGGCCGTAGTAGCTTACAAATCTGTATATTTATCGTAAATAAACCGACACTAATTGCTAACCGTTACAGAGGACGTGCTATACACGGGCCAGGCGACATGGTTCTCTCCCGACGGCGCGTACCTCGCATTCGCCAGCTTCGACGACACGGAGGTCGAGAGCTACTCCTACTACTATTTCGAGGACAAGTCTGATCCTGAGGACCTTTACCCCGAGCTGGTCGACCTCAAGTATCCCAAGGTATGTGGTACAAAAAGAGTATGAAAACGAAATGAAGCGAGAAGCCCTGCGTTAATTTGATCGAAGATTTCAGCAAATATTATGTTGTAGTCTCCTATTTTACCGACTTTGATTAAGTCCGGATAAACGATTGATTTTTTTAGTTTTAACCATTTAACTCGTCTGTAGTTGGTTGGACAATATCTACATTTTTTTAACGAGATAGCAACTTTATCGAATGAGCATTTTAGATTACAAGTAGTAGTATTAAATTACAGATGGTTCCTTACGAGCTTAATTAATATATTATCTAGGTACTAACCTCCTCAATTTACAGGTCGGCCGCAAGAACCCAACCGTGACTCTCCGAGTAGTGGACCTGAATGCCCTGGTAAACCAGAACCAGATGACTTTCAAGACCTTGGAGGCTCCGGCTGCTGTCACGGAAGATCACATTCTCGGTGGTGTCACGTGGACCGCTGCTAATGAAATTGCGGTCCACTGGCTCAATAGAAGACAGAACTACACTGTGCTAAGGATATGCAATGTTGTTACTGATGTTTGTGAGGTGAGAAACATATTATATTCTATTAAGATATTGTTTAGTAGAGATCAACTACGATAACATGGCGCGCCCCTCCAAATGACTGTTTCAATGTGTAGTCACATCCTTATGAAGGAGTTTGTATGTAGTAAGTATTCAACCAATCACAGTACACGTAATATTTCAGTTAATGTCACTTATTACCAAGATTTGTTGGTCAACTACTCATAACTAGCCTACCGCGCAAGACAACGCACTTCAAACGTTTTGACAACGCACTTCAAAGGTTTTGAATTTTGAAGGGGCGCGCCATGTTATCGTAGTTGATCTCTAAAGTGTTTTAGCAACTTTAAGATCGTTTGGCGTAAGTGCAGGTAGTATTCAGTGAATGAGTCTTCTGATAATTCTATAACGTACAATAGCTACAAGTAAAGGTGCCGGTTGGCAACGGACGACATGAAGCAACCGCAGACGACGTGTCGTCGCGAAAATACTGGTTTCTATGTATTAGGTTGGGGAAAAAGTTTCTTCGCATTTTATATTATATTTCTATGAAATACCCTGCGCAGCTAGCGAGACGAAGCTAGCGACACTTATTCATAGCAATACACAGAAATCAGTAGTGTTGCGACGACACGTCGTCTGCTGCAACTTCATGTAGCCGGCTTCCAACTTTTACCTTAACGTGTCACACCGTCCTTCTAATGGTGATCTACCTATCTAGTCACTGATCTACCAATAAAATCTCTTCTTACCCTGCTCCCCAAAGACACCTTAAAAATATTACATTCCGCAATCCGCATTTCCCTTTTTGCCTAGTGATGCAACATTTTTATTTTACTGATTCTCAAATATGCTATTAGAGATTAGAGAAGTTGATTCATTGGCAGATGGTGGATCTGCGCAATTTGGTCGCGTTATGTCAAACCCACCCCACAGATTGCGACTAATATTAAATTGACATAATCCAACCAAATGACATAGGTCCGTCAACTGCCTAGTAATCAATTTCCTCGATGGTACATAACTTTATAAAACCTATCATTGTTTCTTCAGGAGGAACACCGTCAGCAACCCAACGGTTGGGTGCCAATAGCGTTGCCGCGGTTCAGCGCGAACGGCGACTTCTACGTGTCGACGCGGTGGTCGTTAGAGCAGGCGGATGGCAGCATATGGCAGCACCTTTACGTGTCCATGCGACTTGGTGGCGAGATAGTGTCGTCGTCCATCACGCCCGGACGCGCCACTGTCAATAATTTTGTTGGCATGGATGAAGCTAATTTGGCCTAGTGAGTAACTCTTTTTACCCGACTACGGCGAAGGTAATGATTTAAATAGTTTTTGTAATAATAATATGTAGGTTCGTACTACCGCTTACACTGCTGATCCCATACACGCACACGTAAGTTTTTCGTGCAGTTACTCCACTGGCACGCTAGAAGGCGCACACGCCCGCCACGGACATTCTGCGAATATTTACTTTATGCTAGTGCTGAGTTTGAATATTCTGATTCCTGTGTTACCATAACTTTTGTTTGTCTTAGGCTTCAGACACGAAATCAGCGGGCAGCCGGGCGGGAGCGGCGGCGGTGCGTTCCAATGTATAGATTTATATGGACAGGCCTCGAAAACACTGGCGGGGCGAGCGACGCGTTACGTACTAGACGGCTTATCCATATAAATCTTTACATTGGAACGCGCTGCCACCACACCCGCCCCGCTACCCGCTGAGATTTCGAGACTGAAGCCTTATATTGGAAGAGGCATTTGATAGACAAGAACAGAATATTGTGCAACTGTTTTCACCAGTAAGGAGGAATTATATCAAGCTCATGTAACAAGTAAATGTATCCCTCAGCTACTTCACCCGCACGCTAGAGGGCGCGCCGTGGCGGTCGGAGCTGCGCGTGGCGGGCGCGCGCGCTGCGTGTCTCAGCTGCAGGGTGACGCTGCCGGGCGGCGGGCCGTGCGCCTGGGCCACCTCCACCGCCTCCACTAACGCCAGATACCTGTCTCTCACATGCTCCTCGCCTGCTGAACCTTCCGCTACCTATATTATTGATCCTCTAGTAAGTTAAAAAGTATACCCATATTTTCTTTGGTGGCAATGACCATACTAAATATTATATTGTTATCCTTTAATTTATCGTCATGTCAATGTATGTACCATCGAGAAAATTGATTCCTAGGCAGTTGACGGACCAACGTCATGTGGTGGGCTTATGTCAATTGAATGTTAGCTGTGATTGGTCGGACCAATTTACTTAGGTCCGCCATTTGCCTAGGAATCAACTTCTCTGATAGTACACAGTACATGTATAATGTATATGTAATATTATGTATAATATGTTATAATCCCTATAGGATCCTTTAGGATCTGAAAGGTATGACTTTAAATTCCGCCAAAAAATTACATGGTACTTACTGTTATTTTGGAATGCTTCAAAGAATATAATATTGTAACAGAACAACCAAGTGCTATACACGTGGGAGGACAACCAGATAGTGCGGGATCGGCTGGTGGGGAAGGACATCCCCAGTTCCCTCATCACCACCGTGCCCCTCGGCAACGGATATCCGGCGCCGGTCCGGCTCTGGCTGCCCCCTGGCCTGGACCTCAACGACACAGACACTAAGTACTCCATGGTCTACTACGTCTACTCCGGACCGAATACGAATACGGTGTACGATACTTTTACTATTGGTAAGTGTAACTATGCAGGTTTTTATATAAATGTGTGGATTCTGCTCAGACGTGACGCGTAGATGCCGTGAGATGCATTTTTTAACCGTTTCCGTGCGGATGTCGCCGCAGAGGCACCATAGGTATCTTTTCTGTATGGCGGGTGACGCCCGAGAGGAGGAAAAAGTTTACCTGTAAAACTATGATGAAATCTCATTTTTCAGAGGTTTCCCCTCAATAAAAGTGGCTTTATTTGTCACGTATTTTACGTGTACAGTGTTAGTTTTAGGATATTGCATAAAAACTTACACTTCAGGAGTCTTAAACATTTTCAATTGGTGATTAATATGGCCACCGAATTATTTTATAAATATATAACGCCAACACCATAATCATCAACATAATTTATTCTTCAAATTAACTAGCAGCCCGCCCCTGCTTCATTTATTATATATATATATATATATATATATATATATATATATATATATATATATATATATATATATATGTATGTATGTATGTTCAACCATAACTTCGCCGTTTATGGACCGATTTTCATGATTATTTTGTTGTTGTACAGGGTTGAATCCGAGGTTGGTACCATGTTCACAAAAGTGGTGATCTGATGATGGGATCCATGAGGAATCGAGGGGACTCCTTGAAATTTATATGGGAATATATGGTGATTTCGATTTTTTCTGAAGTATTTCAGGCATATACTACCAAAAAGTAAGATTTTGCACCAGGATATACCCTGGTTCTGAAGGTACCCAACAGAACTTTTGAATCCTTATAGATACAAGTTTGAGGATTTTGGCTTTATTTAAACTACTTCAAGCAAATCCTACATTATTTCTGCTGAACATAGGCTAATTTTTATTTTGGAAAAAATAGGGTTTCGTAAGATATTTGGGTTTTTCGGACGCCAGGTGAAAAAATCAACCAGAAAAGTTACTTATTTTGCGTACGCTGCCGAAACCATAGAAGATAGAACCATAAAATGTTCTAAGTATTGTAGATCTTATAAATATCTACAAAAAAGTCCGCGACCGTTTTTCGGACGCCAGGTGAAAAAATCAACCAGAAAAGTTACTTATTTTGCGTACGCTGCCGAAACCATAGAAGAAAGAACCATAAAATGTTCTAAGTATTGTAGATCTTATAAATATCTACAAATAGTCCGCGACACACAATACTTATCTATGTCGAGTGAGGCACAATAACCATTTTTTTATTTAAAAATCTTGAATTTTTTTGGACAACATTTAAACGCGTTTATTTTACTCATGCCATTAATCCTTCCTATCAAAATAAATCATTTCATCACTAAGTACAGTTTATGTAAATAAAATTTTGTCTTTGAATGATTAAAATTGGACGTTTGGTTTTGAAATTATGGCGAAATTAAAATATTACGATAATGGGCGTCACCAAGCGAGATGCGCTTGCGGGAGGAAGACAATCTGTGCAGTGTGCACTGTACACCCTTCGGATAATGACTGCGTCCGCGTTGTCGATGTCAGTGTCGGAGTCTGTGAATTGACCTGGGAATCATTTTGCTGACCGAGTTTTTCCGTGGTAGGCTTTTTGCAGCCGTAACCGACATCCACGCGGGCGGAGCCGCGGGCGACCGCTAGTAATATGTACAACTCTAAGACAACAAGCTATAATATTATAGCCTTGTCGTCTCATATTATGTAACTAAAAAGGGTAAAATTATTATTTTTTAACAAAAAATTAAAACCGACTTCCAAAGTCGGTTTTAATTTTTTGTTAAATAATTCGTTCACACTATGCTGACTATACGCTATGGCTGACGTAGCTACGTAGCCAGCAGCGTCCGCGGGGCGTAGTGACGTGCCATAATCGGCCGCCGAATGTCAGCGCCTACGCCTAGCGTAATAACGTATTGTCGGTTAAGTGTGAATGAAAAAGTGAATATGTATGGAAATACAATAAACTGGGTAACGTTCGCTCACTTTCGGCGGCTGACAGTCAGTTTGGTTTGAACACAACCTATATTTTTGGGCAAATAGAATTTCAACAACCCTCATTGACAGACTTTGATTGCGTAATATTATGGCCGTGTTCAAACCAAACTGTCTTTCAGTCGCCGAATGTGAGTGTCTGAGCGAACGTTACGCAGTTTATTGTATACTATACTAACTTAACCTAACCTAACCGACAACACGTTCTTACGCTAGGCGTAGGCGCGGACATTCGATACCGTTTATTCCCACGTTCACACTGGGGCTCACAGTGAGCCTGCTCACATTCGGCGGCTGACAGTCAGTTTGGTTTGAACACGGCCTATTGCATCGATGCATCACCCCCTAAAGGCATAAATGTTAACCAATTAGATGGCACACAAATGTTCTACGCGGCGAGTAGAGACAAAAACTAGCACAGGACCTTAAAGTGCTGCAGCACTTTAAGGCTCAAATGAGTTAAAATTAATTTTACTCTCAGGATCTATCTTATCTTAGACAACGAGATAAATCCTATACGAAATCGAAGATCTGTGATTCGCTGGGTCGCATATCAACAGAACTTTAAATACAAACTTGTAATAAACCATTGCAGGTTACCACTCGTACCTGACGACTTCTCGCAACACGGTGTACATGCTGGCTGACGGGCGTGGCGCGGGACTCAACGGCCAGGACATACTATACTCGCTCAACAACGCGCTCGGCACTGTTGAGGTCGAGGACCACTTTGTTATACTGAGGTGGGTGGTTGTTAAATATAAATAAAAAATTATGTAGTGTCTGTGGATATCTACTTAAAATGACTCAGGAAAGACAGTAAAAAGGTTACACAATTATGTAACGGATCTGAGCTCCTAGGTTTGCTACTCATATAATATTATAGGCATATTATATTATATTGTAATGAAATAATATGATAGTTTTTGCGATAATAAATTGATAAATTAACAAAATATGTCTGTATCGATTACTTATTCTATAGTCCGGTCTCGTAGCAAGCATAAATCATAAAATATCGCTGACGCGGTTTCTGGGCCTGTAAAAATGAGATAGCAATATGTGTCTGAGTAAAACGAGTATCGAAGGGTAATTCAGCACCAACGACAGAACTACAGAACTAGGCAGCTGTGGCGGTCTTAGGGAGTTGCGAACAGGGCAATCGCCCGGGGCCTCGCCCTTGCAGGGACCTCGCGTCAAGGGTCGCGATGCGCAACATGTTCCTGCGCATCGCAACATACGAAGAGGAACGGCCCATGCAAGCCCCTCATGTGGGGTCTCTGTTGGGCCTGAGGGTCATAAAACCCCCTCAATGTAAGGGCCTGCGCCGTACAGCAGGTGTCGCCGACCGAGTCCCGGAAGCCATGTTGCAGTTACCGGTCGCACTCGGTCCAGAGTGTTGAGGGAACATCGCAGTGTTTTAGTGGGTAGGGCCGCGGCTCTCACTCGTCGCGATGAGCCCCACATATCCGCAGCGGGAGTCCCCATCCCCTGCGTCGAATTCGTCGCAAAATTTCACTGCGTCAAAAAGGAGCCTCGCGTCAAGCAAAAGGTCCTAAAATGGCATTTTTTTTTTATATTTTGGCGGTGAGGTCTCGGTGTCCGCTGCGGTAGTAGACAGCCAAAGGGCCTCGCAAAGACCTGCTGATCGGGGCCTTTCAATGGCTAAGGCCGCCACACAGGAATAATTTATTCCTAGTTCAACTAGTATAGGATTTTAGAAGATGTAATGGTGTTGTTGCAGACAAGTGCTGGACCGCTTCCAGTTTATCGACCGGTCGCGCGTGGCGATCTGGGGCCACAGCTACGGCGGGTACGCGACGCTGCTCACGATGCTGCACGACGACGACCACCTCTTCCAGTGCGGTGTCTCCGGTGCCCCCGTCACGTCCTGGCTGTACTATAGTAAGTACCACCGTGAAAATGTATTTATAGACAGATGGCGCCAAAGGTCATTCGGTCGGGTTATGTCAATTTTATGTTATCGCCCATCGCCCATGTGCCTATGAATCAACTTCTCTGATAGTACCATCGAGGAAATTAATTCCTAAGTAGTTGACAGACCAACGTCATTTGTACAATACCCGGCAATAAATATTGCACATCGACCTTTGGAAAGAGACATTCGGCTAATTTCGGTTTCATAGAGCGTTATCTTTGTAGCACACACCTATTTGACATTATGTCAGTCGTTGTTCAAATTCAATAGAGTGCAGTCGCGTCCAGTTCAAAATATATATCTAGAGTTGTTAACACCCCTAAATTTGCTACAGCTGTAATTTTCCAAAAGAATTTTAAATACGTAAACATAATTTGAACACCCTTTTTTATTTTATTATACCCGAATATAAAGCCATAACTTATAGAAAATTTGGTGTATTTTATACAAAGAATAATAAAATTGTCAAAAGAAGCAAACCTTAATTGTTTTAACAGCTCCTAATATATACCGAACTTTTTGTATTTCGTGCGTAAGAGATAACGCTCTACAAAACCGAAACTAGCCGACTGTCACTTTCCAAAGGTCGATGTGCAATATTTATTGCCGGGTACTGTAAGTTGTAACGCGACCAAACCACATAGGTCCCCCATCCGCTTCGGAATCAACTTCTCTGATAGTACAATACATGGGGAGTATAACAAAACAAACTGATAATAGTTTAGGGTGTGTATGTGTCCCTTACATAAAATAGAAAGAAGCGGCGCTGAAAGAGTTACTTTCGACTACTATACTACTTTTTTATGTTTCTGTTTTACTTTTTTATGTTTCTATGAGAAACGCCCCAAGGCATTAATTACCCATACATTTGCTAAAAAGTACATTTTTAATGCCGTTACTTCAATAGTCAAACTTGACATAAGGAACACATATTTTTTGTGTAATATAATGAATAATTGCCAGACGTCCTTCAAATGAGACAATGAATCTGATGAACTTTTTTGCGGTCGTTAATCATTAATAAATAATAAAGTAGTTGGACTGGAAATGTGAAAGGTTGACAAAAAATTTATAAAGTTGGTATGCAGATAATTGATACTAATTAGTAAAACGTTTCAACTTCAAGGTTACGAAGATTTGCATTAAAACATGAAAACTTGTGCATAAATTACATTATTATCACAATTTATGATTAATATAAAAGAAACGTATGTATATTATATATCTTCATAATTATTATATTTTTATAGCGGTAAAAGCTAAATGTGTTGTTATTGTATCTGTCTATGTATCTATAAATTCCGGTTGTATCGCAACTTCTGTGAATAATAAACATATTCTAAAGCAGTTAATTCACTGCTTAGACAGTTTTGCTTGTCAAATTGTGGTTTACTTACTGTTTACGTAATATGATTTTCTTATACTGTCCGGTCGCGAAGGACCTATTGACGCACACACACACACACACACACACATACACACACACACACACACACATTCAACATTGCCTCGAATGTAACGGACAAGTAGCGGTAAAGCTCCTTCATCTTAATCACGTGATTATCTCTTCCAATACAGATACGATGTACACCGAGCGGTACATGGGTCTGCCTACGCCGGAGGACAATCTGGCGGGCTACCAGGCGGGCGATGTGACGCTCCTGGCGGAGAAACTCCGCGGCCACGACTTCTACGTTATGCACGGCAACGCGGACGACAACGTCCACTACCAGAACGCCGCTAAACTGTACCGCGCGCTCCAGGAGCTAGACATACCCTTCGAGCAAATGGTAATTTGATGAGTCATTTTATTTATGAATTATCGAATACAAGTTGACTATGTATCCTGAATGGTCAAATTGTATTCGATATATGTCACCGGCTACACGGTCAATTTTTCATCAATTTGATCCATCAATCCGGTACGGATTGACGAAAATTTGCTCGTGTACGACTCGGATTGATGGATTGATCGTATTTTTAATATGAACTTTTTATAACCATCAATATTCCGTCAATCAGATTGATGAGAATTTGACCGTGTAGCCTGTGACTGTTCTGCAACAAAGGTAGCAATTTTTAGGGTTCCGTAGCCAAAATGGCAAAAAACGGAACCCTTATAGATTCGTCATGTCTGTCTGTCTGTCTGTCTGTCTGTCCGTCCGTATGTCACAGCCACTTTTCTCCGAAACTATAAGAGCTACACTATTGAAACTTGGTAAGTAGATGTAGTCTGTGAACCGCATTAAGATTTTGATACAAAAATGGAAAATTATTAAAAATTTTATATAGGTACAACTGAAACAAAAAAAAATTTTTTTCGTCTAACCTTCGCGTATAGGGTATCTATGGATAGGTCTTCAAAAATCATATTGAGGTTTCTAATATCATTTTCTTCTAATCTGAATAGTTTGCGAGAGAGACTCTTCCAAAGTGGTAAAATGTGTGTCCCCCCCCCCCTCTAACTTCTAAAGTAGGGGCATGATAATTCTAAAAAAAATATATGATGTACATTACTATAAAAACTACCAACGAAAATTGGTTTGAACGAGATCTATCAAGTAGTTTTTTTATACGTCATAAATGGTAAACCTTAATTTAACTTTCATTAAATCAACTAAAATATAAAAATAAATCAAAATCCTTTCAATTTTATACAAATAAACCTTATTGCTGCTGCGGAACCCTTCAGTGGCGAGTCCAACTCGCACTTGGCTGGTATTTATATTTGACAACGCAAGCATGGCGCTTGCGTCGTCTCTCAAATTCACTTAATGATGCTTTAGAATACTTTAGATGAATTATCTCACAATCTAAAAACTTTTTTTTTATTATTTATAATGTCCAAATATTCAGCATCAAAAATAATTTTCATTTTATAATACTGGAAATAACTAGAATCGTCTGCTACAGCCAATATTCTATGTCCTTTCCAAATCAGCTCTGCGGTTATTTTAATCGCTTGTTTTCTGAAGAGTGTGTCTGTCTGCCTGCCTGTCTGCCTGTCTGTTTGTCAATAGTAAGTACGGATATTGTTTTCAGTCGTACCCGGACGAGGCGCACAGTTTGGTGGGCGTGAATATGCACCGCTACAACGCCATGAACAGATACTTCGAGAGGTGCATTCGGATGCCACAGGAGATACAGGCCTAACTTCTACATATAACTGCCTAACTTCTACGTAATATAACTAACCGCCGTACTCAGAGACATTTAATTATGATTAACTTTCAATTTATTGAAGAGTTTGACAGATAATTTATGGGGCTTATGTCAAATTTTGAATTCATTTAAGTAATTAATGTTCCACTCTGAGTGCGGCAGCACACTCAGAGAGATTTAATTATAACTTAATCTTAATCTACTGAATATTTTGTCAATAAACATTTTCTGTTACACTCTTCATTTAAAATTAAGTGATCATTAAAATTCTCTGGTTGCGGCTAATAATAATTATACCAAGTATTTGAAAACAATATAATATCTGTTGTATTCCGATTTCCGACTCATTGTAACTATTTATATGTAATAATTAATACATACTCTACATTTTAAGATAATAAAACTTTTTTATAACATTGACGATCTAGTTTTCTTATGTCCTCTGTAACGACTAATCTTTTTAGAAATTTTAGGCTATATTACTTTGATATACATTCTAATTTCTACACAATACAATACGAATTATTATTCCTGTTGAAATAAGAATACAATATCAATTACCAGCTACATTAAAAATCGATAATTTTTAATAATTTTAACCTGAAACGTCCTTGAATCGACGCAACTTTTACTTTTGCCTTTACAGATTAGATTAATTGCCGATATAAAATAGATTATACTCAGATAAAAATACAGTATCCGAAAGGATGTGGTAGCATTTAACATTTTAAATTAAACCATAAAACACATGCTCAAGGTAATAAAGGACATTTAGGTGAACTTATTGAAACAAACTACTACCAAGCGACAGTCAAATATCAAGCTCAGTTCTACAAGGTTGTTGGCGAGTGGATGACATTTTCATGGGGAGTGGACAGCCGCAGCAAATAGGCCGCTAGGCCGCGGCCAAAGGGCAGTAGCGTCCTAGGGGGCGGCAGCGTCCAAGGGGACTGAGGATTTCGTATATGGGATGGCAGGAATAAAGTAATAAACATTCTCAACACTCATAAAAATATAAATCTGGCATTGGGAGTGAATGCAACATCTGACAAGATCTAGGTAACAGCTGTTGAGCTAGATCCTGTTACATGAGATGTAAGTCCATGGGCGTAGCCAGGATTCTATATAGGGGGGAGGGAGGGATGTGGGCAGAATCTCACAATAGAATTGAAGGTGAGGTAAAAATTGAAAACAAAATATGGTCGAGCAAACTGGGATTGAATGCCTCCCCTCTCACCCCGCAACTCTTCCGCTCGGATCAGGATATTGCAAATTTGCAAAGACCCTTGTTTCTTATGTCATTGAGATATTGACACTAATTATTAATTAACGTTGTCAAACGTCAATTTACTATCTATGCTAGTGCTGCACTCTAGCGTGTAAACATTGCAGTAATATATTATTATCCTATTCTTTTCCTCCCTCTTTCGTTAGTTCTATCTCTCGTTACAGTAAGCGCGATAACATATTTATGAGCGAGTAAAGACGACCAGCAGCGAAAAGTGAATGTACGAAAATCTGCGAACCGGACTTTAGAAGTAAGAATAAAACTTTTCTTAGTCATCGTTTTGTTCGTTTCTACTTACATCCTAGACTGTAGCTATAATTAACTTTATCTATTTGTACGTTTTTTTGCTGGTGAGGCTACTTTTTGGTCGCTAGGCGATAGAGAATACAATATTATAATCAATTAAGTTTTTACTGATTATATACGGCTTTACTGATTTTTACCAAATTTTATATGCATATTCAGTAGGTCTGAGAATCGGATTCTGGGTACTTTTTATATTTATAAGTGCATTTTTTGAATAAATAATAGTAGTAACACGGACTTTAAAAAAATACGGACGTAACCTTGTCTAATCCCGAGTGAAGCATAGTAATGGCCGCCCGTGTAGAATGTGTGCGTGTCATTGGCACTCAATGTGTAATGACAGCGGGTTGTAGTACCTAGTTGCGTGTGTGAGTGTCGGTCACGACTCACGTGTACAATAAACGAAATTGTCGTACTTTGCATGCTTCACCTCTTTATAGTGTAATGTTCCATCCGTATTTTTTTACATCCGTGAGTAGTAATAATTTTATTACAACTCGAGACTGATGGCGACCATTGTTTGTGCGACGGGATAGCGATGGACGTTGCCATGGTGTCATAGTCACCGGCTACACGGTCAATTTTTTCATCAATCTGATCCATCAATCTGGTACAGATTGACGAAAATTTTATCGTGTACGCCACGGATTGATGGGGTCAATTTTTTATCAATCTGATCCATCAATCTGGTACGGATTGACGAAAATTTGATCGTGTACGTATTGATCGTATTTTTAATATGAACTTTTTATAACCATCAATATTCCGTCAATCAGATTGACACCAGATTGATGGATCAGATTGATGAAAAATTGACCGTGTAGCCGGTGACATACAGTTTATTTAGTCACTTGACACTTCAATAAAATAACCACATACGTCTCTATTGAAAATAACATTCTCTTTGATAACAATATGGCAATACAACGATTGCCGGGACAGCTAGTATTTTTTTTAAATCTTTATTTAAGAAGTTTTAGTTCTTACAAACTACGCCACTCCGTTGGACCATCTACATAATATTAATATAATATGGTATTATACAATTGGACGACGACAAAAACTAGTGATCACGATTTTAGACAGTGTTTTAGCTGTGTCAGAGAGAGGAAATGCCAGAACAATATTACACATTCCACGTTGTTTTAAATCTCCAGTAAGTAATTGGTAGGACAGTAAAGATTATAGACTCTAGACCACAGTGAGCGATTCCGCTGCATTTTCACGGCGATCAAGCCCACTGTGATCAAGGATCACTAACCTCCTTAGTACAAAAATATTCGCACTATATTTTCAAATGTTTTAATTATTCAACTTGTTCTTGTCTGATACGTTAGAAAAGTCACTTGACAGACAAGAACAAAACATTGTACAGTGTACACTGAGGTGTACACCTATAAATTCTGTAGAGTGTAGACTGTAGATAGTAGATACATTGTATTTTTATAAGCATCCTTTCAACTTCGTAGTTGATATTTAATTATAGTCAAAGAGAGCTCTGAGACTGCAGCATCCGGCAAAAGTGAAAGGAAGCCCGTGTAGATTATACAACACTTCGCGATCTTTATGTCGAGTCTGTCGTGCAGTCGAGTGCAGACTTCATCCTTTGACCTCACTCGGGTTTACATTACGAACATTATGGCAAATAAAATTACAAAGTTATAAAATTACCCTAGTCGCCGACTTTATATATGGAGAGTCGAAGCTAAAGGGGCCAAGACTACGCCTATGCTTTCTCGCTAAGCAGTCTTATTAGCACATTTCCTACTTCCTAGTCGTAAAATTTGGCTGCGTGCTGCATGCACCACAAAAAAATGATACATCGTCGGATGGCGGGCCTTCTTATTTTGGTTGAGTTTTATCAAGTTCAGTGAGGTACCTATATTACCTAACTAGATGACGCCCGCAACTCCGTTGCGCCAAAACTCGTTAATCGCGCGGGAACCGTACACTTTTCCGGGATAAAAAGTATTCTATGTCCTTTCTCGGGACTCAGAGTATATCTATACCAAATTTCAGCAAAACCGGTTCAGCGGTTTGGACGTGAAGAGGTAACAGACAGACAGACAGACAGACACACTTTCGCATTTATAATATTAGTATGGACAGTATGGAATATGGATTTAGTAGTTATAAAAAATGTTTTTTTATAACTTCACTTCCGCCATCTGCTTATCAATTTCCCTGATGGTAGTTAAGAACAATAATTAATACCTACTTAATATTACACGACATTGTCAAATATCGTACTTGACCAGTCCCAGAGTGCAATATTTCCAATATATCTGAAAGCTTGTGTATCTTATTAGACTATAATATCGTATGAAAATAAAATAACTTAAATTAATAATATTATTGTACAAAAGAACTTATCCGGAAGATGGTCCCTAACGGTCCGAATCGCATTTCCTAAAAATCTCCGATATTAACAAATAATTTATTGCGGTCGCGTTTGGTCATGGGGCAATAACCGAAAAATTAACGAGACAAACTCGTTATTCAAATGTCCATAACGTTTTGTTTTGTTTATGTTTGTGTGTTCAACCTGAATAACACACCTCCAACATTACCATCATCTGCAATTTCTGCAAGTAATTTGTCATAGTATGTATTACGAATAGGATCACCCTTGGCCATACATTTGCCGCGTTGCCGAGATCGCGCCAAAACCCTATTATTTTTAATTATCTTAGTTCAAAATTGTCCTAAAAAAATTAAAACGGGGAAAATGTAGTTTATAATATTGTCGATCTATTGGCGTGAGTTTCAATTAAAAGTAATTTGTAAATCCTAAGGAGATGCTGAATGTATGCTTGAATTTTAATAAATTGGTATTACTTTGGAAGCTGATATCATGAGTATAATAAACAAAAATAGAAAATTTAAAACGGGGAAAGGAATGTTGATATACTGAAGATTATTGCTGTATTTTTATTATAACTTTGTAGCTTTCAGATTATGAGTTTATAAGGTTTTAAATACGGTAAATTACGAAATCTCCGTAGGGAATGCCCTTAATATGCATAATTAAGTAAACCACTTACCTAACTAGATATTAATTTTAATTACTTATATTGCTAATTGAAACTTACAAATAAGAATATTATGACATTATTTAAGGTAATATTCATAAGGAAAACGATGGCTAAACACGGAACTGATAGTAAGTTTAGTCTTCTCTGTGGCCAATTAATTTAATTACTTATTAGGTAAGTATTATTTATTTTTAAGCAGAACACGTAGTGTACGGTTTACTGTATTGCCATGCCATAATATTCATTATTATTATTATTTAGTTAAGGGTAAGCCAAATTAATAAAAAAATCTTAAAACAATGACGACGGGAATTTAATAATTTTGATATTTAGTTATTACTTAATATTAATTTATATATATATGCATTTATTTTATTATTTTTTTGGTTGTTCAACCTAGGCATGTAATTATGAGTTATAAGGCTATGTATTATAATTTACAATTAAAATATTTATACAATCGCTATTATGACACTAACGATCATTACCTTATAAGGTCGGACGCAAGGGAATCTTTTGTTTCAAAATTTATTTACTACATTGAATTATTATTACTCAAGAATAAAATATCACGTTGTCCTCAGAACTAAGGACGCGATATAATGACTTCCTGTGGTAACCAACGATGTCAATACTGTGGTAACAGCTCTTCTGTCGGCTTATTGATTTCTTAATCTTTACATCTTAACTATTGTTTTAACTGTCGATCCCGACAAAGCCGCTAAATCTTGGTGTTTATTTAAATAAGTGTATTAAAATTAAAGCTGTTTAGTGCATTACTGACAGCATTAGCTAATTATATCGGTAAATTTCTCAGCTTAGCTAACTTTTAACCGCCTAAATTGTACCATCCTAGTTTAAATACGGTACCTAGTAAAATGTATGTCACGTTTATTAAGAGGACACCTTATTTCAAGCAGTTACTATTGTGTAATACGCACAGAGCCGTCGCTAGCAGCTGACATAACAGCTGTAGCGCACTCACTCTTACGTCACGACTCACGAGGTATTGTACTCCATGGTTCAAACAACACCAACTAAAATGAGCTACAGAACTAAATCAAGCTATAGTGAACTATAATTATAGTCAATTCACGCCCTTAGTCCTTACAAATTTTTTGTAACACGTATAGTAGTTTCCGAGATATCACGAAAATAGTGTTGTCACCCCTTTTTCAAGATGGCGGCCGGGGGACAAGAGTGGCGACCCCACAAACTTAAGGTTAAGCTTCTATTGACCCCCCCCCCCCCCAACATATTTCAAAAATAAAATTGCGTCCTCTAATAAATGCAATATTCGGTCCTAAAATTGTAAAATTTCAATGGACTATGTTAGCTTGAATGTGCAAATGTCAGCGTTGACAGCTGTGGCGCTTGAGTCGTTCACAAAGTGCAAGTCAAAGACATTTGCTCAGAAGTTTTTTAAATAATTTCTTAGAGCTAGATACACGTAGAGTATTATGAAACTGGAATATTTTATGAAACAATGCTTATCGGCACATGCTCATTGTAAACAAGTCTCAACGATAAGTGACTCCCAGTCCTAAAGGAGAATAGCATTGTCCACACTCACTACACTGTGCCTTTTTCTGTTCGTCAAGGACATGCGAGCGCATTCAATAGCGAACGTGAGGCATGCCCGCGACGCATGCCCTCTGACCGTCTAAAACTTTCGCTTTGTTATTAAAAATGACAGTTGGCGTTGCGTTCTTTGACAAATTCAATTATTGAATGCGCCAAAACGAAAGTTGAATGAAAGAAGATGACGAAAATTGAAGACGAAAGCGCATAATGTGGACATAGCGAATGGGAGTTTCGTCAAAAATTGGGTGCCATAAGTTTTCGAGTACAAATGACGACATTGGTCGCTTAAGTTAATTATTACTTAAATTGTTATTTTCTCCTTTATCACCTTGTTTATAATATAGATATCTAGACAGCCGACATCGGTTTCTCTGTTGTGTCCGCACCAAGTAGAGCATAACGACACGAGACGCAAGTGTAACATCTTAACACATATTTTATTCAGTCGCATTAATTAGACTTACTCGTTACCCACAAAATATAGCCGGTTGCTTGCTCGCGTTATTTTTCGCGCGGTCATCGTACATTTTACTGAAATATAAACTAAATTATCTGCCCATTCCCGGGGCTCAATGGTATCTCCATTTCTAATATCTTCGAAATAATTCAGCGATTTGGGTGAAAAGAGTTAGATAGAAGACAGATAGTCACTTTAGCATTATTCGCGTACTCCTACTACTCTCCTAACCTTTTCCTTATCAACCTATCGCGAGGTTTCAAAGATGTAGAGGACGAGATGTGTTGAGGACAGCGGCCTCGCACCCAAGAAACACATAGTGAGTGCATACAAACTCGTAACAGTGAAATATGAGATATAAACTCAGTGCAAAATCAGTGTTTTTACAAATAGACTTTAAAAAGTGAATTGTGATAAATCTGTGGCTCCCTAAGAGGTAAAAAGCAGTTATTTTATTAAAGTAGTTCGTTATCTAATAAATACAAGAAAAATTAGTTGAATAAAATAAGTAGTTCGGAAAATATTGAGAAAATTGTGTGAAAATGTATGTAAATTGTATTAACTTTTATGTTCGCCTAGCCGTAATTATGTAAAATATAAGTTTTGATATTTAGATTAAGTTAAATATTGTAGAACGATAAATAAAGAATTTCCCGAAATGCGTTTCAATTACCTGGCTCATGGAAAAGTGCGGAAAAATAGCCGCTTCCGATAGTAAAAGTGAGACGGAAAAACATACGAATCGGAGCGGCTCACTATACGGCATTGCCTTGAGCCGGGTAAGCGATGTGCATCGTGTGTTTTATTTAGGCCCCCGCTCTGCAAGATTACCGGTGTAGCCTTGGTCTTCGAGTCCGATCCGAGCCAGCGGCGAAAACCTATGGGCGAATACAGTCTCAAACAAGATGCTTAATAAAATATGTTATAATATTTAAATATATCCTTTCGGAAGGTGTAACTCTTAACAATTTGAATTTTTTAACTTCATTTTGCATAAAGTGTTAGTTATGAACTTAAAAATAAAACTGATACACCTGTTATAGACTATAGTAGGTATAGGTACATAACCCACATAATATTAACTGGGAGATATACTTCTATGTCGCCGGTTACACGGTCAAATTTTCATCAATCCGGTAAAGATTGACGAAAATTTGATCGTCTAAACTCTAACCCACGGATTAATGGATGGATCATATTGATGAAAATTTTACCGTGTAACCGGCAACTATAATAGTCACTCAATACTCAATAGTCAATATTATGTCTACTATGTGACGTAAGAGCTATTAAAATGTTTTTAATATTCGACCCACTGCGCTCACCGCTTAGAGCATTACACAACTGAACAAATTTGAAATTAATAGAATAATAAATAATAACAATTAATAATTGCTATTACACTTGTTATTTAATAGTTTAACAAGAAATATATTATAGTACGTTGCTCTACATAAAACTCGCATAATGCAGTTAATGTAGATCAGTAGAAAAACCCGTTTAAAAATACGAATATATTAATTAATTGTGTATTAATTTTCGCAAAAGTTCATTATGTAGAGAAAGTAGAGATCTCGTTAGAATCATATTCTCATATTAACGGTGAAACTGACCGCAGACAGTAGCTATTAGATTGATCCTAGGAATAAACTAAAATTACGGTCGGTATAAAATGTGAACCCATCCACACTAATATTATAAATGCGAAAGTGTGTATGTCTGTCTGTCTGTTACCTCTTCACGCCCAAACCGCTGAATCGATTTTGCTGAAATATGGCATGGAGATACCTTGAGTCCCGGGAAAGGACATAGGATACTTTTTATCCCGGAAAAATGTACAATTCCCGCGCGATAAACTAATGTTGGCGCAACAGAGTTGCGGGCATCATCGAAGTACTATTTAAATAAATGCGTAAGAAATCTCTAAGTTTCAAGTTTGCTTAGACAAACATGATGAAAAACGCGGGAAAACTTTGGGACGTGTGATGCTTTTGTATCTATGATTTTCCAACGCACGTGACTACGTGTAATGTCCCTTTGATTTTAAGGTAGTATAAACAGCTTGACTATATTGTACAAAAGTAAAGTCGTGATTCAGTATCAATCAATCCTTGACATTAAAAAAGCCCTTCGCTGCACACCCGGAATGAAAGGTCCCTGATGATGGAACAAATATCCACATTGACAAACCTCTTCGGTCTTTCTTCTGTGGCCAAAAATCGCAAAAATGACGTAACGGATTCCCGTTATGGTGATAAAATCGCCAGGACAACAGGTTCCCAAAGGTTCAGGTCGCCGCAGTGAGCGCGCGCGCAGCATGCACGCAGGCGCAGCCGCGCACGCAGTTTGCGTTCATGCGCCGCGGCGGGTACTCGCCTCGTTGAGTGATGTGCTGATTGGACCACTTAACTCATTGAGGACCTGACCTCTTTACTGCGGTCCTGTGATTTGAATCATGGTGATTATATTTGCTGGTCTTTCATGATTTTCGCGTTGATTTTATTTAAATATCTTCTGAGTTTTATCGGTTGTGTTGTTTTGATTTATTTTGTTATGCTTACCAAATTTTAGTATTTTTTTAACGAAATGTAAACTATAAATTCTGGCCTGAGTAATATAGGGATTATTAACTTATTTATTATAATAATAGTATAAACTTTATAGAATGTATCGTAGCTCTACTATGTAGATTGTAGAGGCTATTTATTTGGATTTTAGGCCCACATTTAAAGTGATATGCTTTTTATAGACAGTGGACAGGTACTGGATAGGTATTAAGTGCTTTGTAAACATTGGTACTCAAACAACATGCCTATTGCCCAATTATTTCTATTAGAAGTAGAGTCTTCGGTATTGCATCTTAAAAAATCTTGTTTTATTTCTGCGTTCTAGTGAATTAGTAAATTTATTAATTAGATTATAAATAAAATATTCCCCTATAATAGAAAAAATATCAATTAACAATTATTACATACTGCAAAAAATTATTTCTCGAGAAAAAAAACGCTAAACAATTTTAAAATTTCGTTGACATTTTTTTAACAAAACGATCATAAAAGTCAAATGGCAAATTAACATATGCAACAGAAATATAATTAAGTATTAACTATTCTTATACCTAATGTAAAAGATAAATAAAAATTACTTTATACTTTGTAAATAAGGCTATGACCACTAAGTACTTTGATGACTTAGAAGCAATCAAGCATACCTAAGAAGTAAAAACAACAGACTGATTAGTCTTTAGATATTCCTCATAGGTTGTAAATTGGAACAATATAAAATATTCATTACTGATTAGAAATCATTAATTAGTACTTGGTTGCTGAAAACGTAAAAAAAAACCATATTACATATTGCAGGGCCGTCTGACTCATTGTCTGCTGAAAAGTGACAATACAGAAGTTAAATGTATAAGCAGACAAGGTTTTTTATTATAAAAAAATCATGATAAAATTTTTCCATGGCAAAGAACTCTTTTGTAACGTACCATTTTCATTACAACACAACTGCGAAAATTACAACGTGTATACTGTATATGGGACAGACTACAGTCGCTAATTCCATTGTGGGACACTCATCTTATACCACAGTACCGCCTTTTGTGTCCGCACTCACTAACAGGTCTCTTTTGTGTGGGAAATATTAACACCATACGATTGGGATTCCCAAGTTCTTGTATTGTTTAGGCTTACAAATTCGTTGACTTACAATTTCAAAGAGATTAACGTCGCGTCACGTTGAGTCGATGACTACATTTAAATCTAAGTAAACTTTACCATCGAAATAACTCTATTATAAAATATAATAATAATAATAATAATAATATCTATGGACGCTTCACACCACGTCAGTCTGGCCCCGTGCTAAGTACCTAAAGGACATGTGTTACGGGTACCAGATAACGGAAATATATTTAATACTTTCTTACATATATTTAACTCTGTATTTTCCGGAATGTACCGTTCCCGTATTGTGATAAACGAATTCGGACTCAACAAATATGCACGTAATAAGTAGTAAAATACATGGTCGGATTTTTGCATATAATGGTGTCGAATAATTTTTCAAATAAATACTCTAGTCACATAGGTTTTTGCGACATAAAGCAAGGCCAAGTAACAATCACTGCGAGCACGTGTAACTGGTAAGTGGTGAGCCAGTAGAGCACCGACTTACCCTATTTTGCTAATCGTGTATTGTTAACAGGTACTTAATAGTACTTACTAATTAACTAACGTAACTACTAGCCGTGGACTGGATTTTGATAAAAGCTAAGAATCAATTAAAAACGTAAGTAGACTAACATTTTATGACATAAGGACAATTACTAACTTTTTTCCTAATAATTTGGACAAACTCTGTGACTTTACTTCTTCATCCTCTGGCTATACATAAAGTCCACATTTTATTATTTCAACTTAATTATTTTACCAGTCCTAAGAAGCCATTTATGAAAAAATACGAACATTTTCAAATTATTCCCACTTCATCCGTTTGCGTCTTCATTATTTTATATTTAGTTTTATCCTGTTGTTAGTTTAAGTAGCTAAACTATAGAAAACATTTTACAACGTACTTATTAATTTGGTTCTTAATTCTTATAGTAAATTATTTTTAAAACATTTTCCTCAAGTTATTATGACCATCAGATTTAAACGGTTTATCGAAAACATAAAAAAATGTGATTTATGTGGAGAGGTTTAAATAAGTTATACAAGTGGTAACTGGTAGGTTAGTTTTGTACAAGACATTCTCCGAATCTATGTCATTAAGTCACCTAGGAAATTGTTATCTTCAGTAGGTAAGTAGGTATATAACAATAATAACGACTTAACTAGGCCAAAGTCTTATTATGTTACGTCCTAGATCAAGGGCCTCCTCTTTTAAAGGTCAATAATACATAGATCTGGCTATTGATACCAATAAAAACAAACTATAGTACCGTAACGTAACAATGCTTTAAGAAACTGGAGAATCACTATAAAATTTAAATAATATACTTATTATTGTGTCGTGGAGACAGGTAAATTATGACAATTAGGTATAAGTTGACCCACAAGATGACGCCTGCAACTCCGTTGCGCCAAAATGCATTCATCGCGGGGACGGTACATTTTTCCGGAATAAAAAGTATTTTAGTTCTTTCTCGGGACCAAAGTATTTCCAATTTCCATACCAAATTTCAGGAAAATCGGTTCAACGACTTGGGCATGATAGAGGTAACAGACAGCCAGACACACTTTCACATATTTTATAATAGGTATTAATGTGGATTGTGCAATTATCGTCTAAATCATGATATTTACTCTAGGTACCTATATCTTAAAACTACTAGAGAAAATGTAAAATCTAATTGTGTGTTTTCTGACTGAAAAGTCTTTATAGTCTCAAGTTCTCAACTCTATATACAAAATATTTTAAATCAAAATAAGTATTAAATGTGCTCTCAATTTTACTAGACAGATAAATAAATCTTTTAGTAATTTTATAAACAAAAAGTTGTAAACTAAGGAACATTTCTAAGTACCTACGTAGGTTGAGAATAGTGTTCTGCACTCTGCAGTAGCCTGAATAAAAGTTTTTGCTCTCTGTAGCTTGATGATACTTGTGACGACAACTTTACGACGACGGAATAAAAAACATGTTGAGCATCATTCTTTTTCATTACTACCAACGGAAACTTTTTATGAAAATGAAATGAAATAAAAATATTCTTTATTGTGCACAGTCAATAATTATATTAGACAAAGGCCAAAGCTTAAAAATATATAAATATAAATAATAATAAGAAAGCATACAAAGGCGGCATTATTCCTTAGCAGAAATTGTTTATTAACTTTGTTATAATATTATTTTGACTAACGAAGATAATAGGTAAAAAATATGTACGTTTACATTGCACGTTGGGAAAAAACCGTCCATCATGTTATCAAAGTCATACTTGGGGTCAATTTGTGCCACCTCGTAAAAATTGACCTTACAAATTAGCCGGTACAAGATAGTAGAGTTCGTCACTGATATAGAGTTCTTAGTCAACTTAAATTCTATAATTTCGATAGCGAAGTAAATCTATACTTATTATAAAACAAAGTCACTTTTTTACCCTTTCCTTTTTTTACACCTTTAAGTTCAAATAATTCCTAACTTGTGTAAAGTAATATTTTAGTCCATAATTGTTGTCACGGTGTGTCGAGGGACCGCCAAGTAAACTACAACATACAACCGCCAAGTCGCTGACTATCTCGATTCAGTTCGCTGTGAATTGATTGTGAAATGAAATCAAACATCTACATTAGCGGTCCCCTACACACCTTGACAACAATTATGGACTAAAATATTACTTTACACAAGTTAGGAATTATTTGAACTCAAAGGCAGTAAATATTATTTCATTACTTTTTAAAGTTGTTTGGCGGGGGTTTTTTTAAATTTCTTAATTTCATTTTATTTCATACTTTTTAAACTTGTGTTGGCTATAGTGCAGAATAATTCCTAACAACAGAATCATAAGTATTCTCATGATTACCATCTATCAATGTCCTTTTCGATGAGGTTGTTAATATGAGCCCAAACATGAAACCTCCACTTTGGGTTCATACGAAGCTCGGTTCCTATAGAATCCAGGTGATGCTGCAGCAGCAGATGCGTGTAAATATTAACTGTTTGTCTACTTCTTACTGGCTGTCGCAATTAAAATGAGCCCAAATACGAAACCTCTGCTCTAAGTTGGTGAGGAGTTGGATATCCTATTGATTACCAGGTGATGGTGCAGCACCAGGCCAACTTTCCATTATTATGTGTGTATACTTATATTGTATATATTCACAAATGTCACGAACTGGAATGAAATATAAAACCCATCAAATGACTACAAGTTGCTAACGGCCTTTCATGAACCAGATAAACCCTGATTGTCCAGCACTGAGCAAGCTGATGATGATGAACTATAGCTAAGGACACTCCCGAATATGTCAGCTTTGAAACAAAAAAAACTAGATCAAAATCGGTCCACCTGTTTGGATGCTACGATGCCACGGACATGAACCAGATATACCCTGATTGTCCAGCACTGAGCATGCTGATGATGATGAACTATAGCTAAGAACACTCTCGATCATGTCAGCTTTCAAACAAAAAAACTAGATCAAAATCGGTCCACCCGTTTGGATGCTACGATGCCACGGACAGATACACACACAGACAAACAGACAGACAGACAGACAGACACGTCAAACTTATAACACCCCTCTTTTTTGTCGGGGGTTAAAAAAAAGTCACTTTTTTTTCCCTCATGTCCCTTTGTTCCCTTTAATCTTTAAAACTACGCACCGGATTTCGATGATTCTTTCAGTGTTAGATAGCCCATTTATCGAGGATGGTTATAGGCTATATTTTATCACGTTAAGACTAATAGGAGCGAAGAAATAGAGGAAAATGTGGAAAAACGGGGAAAATGATTTGAAAGGCCTAACTTGGACGCGCTAATCTCAGGAACTAAGTGGTCCGATTTCCGAACTACGCAACGGATTTTGATGCGGTTTACTTTAATAAATAGAGTGATTCAAGAGGAAGGTTATAGAGTATAATAATATTCATTAAATAGTGGCGAAATACTGTTATTATTGGGGTTTCTAATGTGATGTCGTAAATAATTTCATCTTTTTCCGCTTACATTGCAAACGCAGGCTGAACCGTACGAGATTTATCAAAATAATGTACTAAGTATTGTACACAATGAAAAGGTCTACAGAAAACTCCGGCATGATATATGTCTATCTCATATGGATATAACATTTTTTGTCATTTATTTTTTACGACAAATAATGGCTAATTTTCGAAGAGATTTTAACTAATACAGTATTAATCCTTATTCAATTAAACACTTTAGGTACATTGTTGATTTAATATAGATCTATATGGCCCTTTACAGCATATGATTTAAATGAATAATTTCGAAGATATTACAGATTTAAAAATTGCGGGACGTAGCGTTTGCGGCGATACCGGCCGCGGCAGGCCGCTGCTAATGTAATATATAAATCTCCTGTCACGATGTTTGTCTGTCACGATGGATTCCTAAACTACTTAACCGATTTTAATGTTTTTTTTTAATGTGTGCTTTTTTCCAACTTGAGAGATAGGATAGCTTAGATCTTTAATTATAGTCGCAATTTTATTTTATTGCAAATTATTTGTCTATAAAGAGCGACCATTGTTTATGACTACGCAAAGGATTTTGATGATTCTTTCAGTGTTAGATAGCCCATTTATCGAGGAAGGCTATATTTTATCACGCTAAGATTAATAGGAGCGAAGAAATAGGGGAAAATGTGGAAAAAACGGGAAAAATTATTTAAAAGGGCGAACTTGAACGCGCTAATCTCAGGAACTACTGGTCCGATTTGAAAAATTATTTCAGTGTTAGATAGCCCATTTATTGAGGAAGGCTGTAGACTATATTTTATCACGCTAAGACTAATAGGAGAATGTGGAAAAAACGGGGGAAATTATTTGAAAGGGCTTATCTCGCAAACTACTGGAGCAATTTTTGTGTTATTAATTGGCACAGATAAGAAGTAGACCACGTGAAGGATCATAGGCTATCGATTTTAATCATATATTTTATACCTGTGCGACGCCGGGGCGGGTCGCTAGTCTATATTTAAAATAAAAAGGAATTTGACTGTGTTCAAACTAAACTGACTGTCAGCCGCCGAAAGTGAGCGAATATTACGCAGTTTATTGTATTTCCATGCCACTTACCACACAATCACATACAATATATTCATTTTTTCGTTCACACTTAACCGACAAAACGTTATTACGCTATACTTAGGCGCTGACATTCGGCGGCCGATTAATATAGCACGTCACTACGCCCCGCGGATGCTGATAGCTACGTAGCTACGTCAGCTAGTATAGTCAGCATAGTGTGAACCAAAAATACCGTTTATTTTCACGTTTACACTGGGGCTCACACTAAGCCTGCTCACATTCGGCAGCTTATAGTCATTTTGGTTTGAACACGGCCTAAATATGGTTGGTCTTGCTAAAACTCGAGAACGGCTGAATCGATTTAGCTAATCTGTCTAATTTTAGTCTTAAAATATTCCTGGATATTTTATTTGATTTGATTAGGTCCAAATCGTGACTCTTGTATGTTAATACTGTAGGTAAATCCATATTTGTCACAGCATAAGTAGCTCCGTTATTCAGAATATTAGTAGGTTTTAAAAAACGACATATTTAGTGAATCGTACCATAGTAAGTTTTGCTTCATAAATCATAAAGCAAAACTTTTTTTGGGGTTCAAAAGCAGATCAGTCTTTTAGTGCTGCAATTTTTGAGTACAGTGAACGATTTGATATAACATTATATAACGATTAGACATTATATTAGAGTAAAAATATGGTTTACACAATAAATAATATTATCACTGTTTTATTACACGCTGAGAGAAACTTTTTCAAGTTGAACATAGAATTTCAACCGACTAAAATATACTTACTACAATTTTCTTACAAATGCTTGCATTCGTTGCCGAGAAACCTTATATATAGAAATTTGCAACATCTGCCTGTTTCGATGATGGTCATCCTAAATTAGAAATTACTTGCAATAACTATTCTTGGGAATTAGGAATCCATTTCCTAGGAATAACTATTGCAAGTTGCACGACCAATTCCGATGCACTGTCGGGCGAGTTCCCATGACCTACAAATTAATATTATTAACCTTTAACCTTTTACAACGGGGACATTTTGTCACGAATCTTTGACTCTGTGTTGTTTATAGCGAATGACTTCATGACTACTACTTTGTTGACTGTAATTTTACACTCAATACTCGTGTACATAAAATTCAAGAAGTAAAGGAAAATATTAAGTATCATGATCATATCGGTTTCTTTTTATAACAAAAATGTAAATAAAATTGCTAAAAATTCAGTTTACAATCTAGATCAGTCTCGTTTACGTATAAATGTAAACAAAAAATGGCGTCTATTTAATTTAATGCAGTTATTCAACTTTAGAAAGTGGATTTGCGAAATTGTTTTGTTATGAACCGTCTCTCATAATAATACATTTTAAATTAACATATTCACTAAATGTTGCCTATGACCTCGTGTACGCGAAAGGAAATCGGGCGGATACAGTTTTGTCGCAGTAGAAAGTAGGCTATGCCCTTACTTCGTTTTGTCAAAAACAAATCAAAATCGGACTAATAATTTAGGAGCCAATTGAATACTTAAATTCTGGGTAGACCTGTGATTCATACTGTAGACTGGTAAGTTAAGGTTCGATCGAGCGAAAAAATAGATGAAAGTGTGGAAAAAACGGGGGAAATTAATTTTGAAAGGGCTTATTTGAACGCGCTAATCTCAGGAGCTACTGGTCCGATTTGAAAAAATCTTTCAATGTCAGATAGCCCTTTTATTGAGGAAGACTATAGGCTATACTTTATCACGCTAAGACTATTTGGAGCGAAGAAATAGAGGAAAATGTGGAAAAAACGGAGGAAATTATTTTTATGATATTTGGCACACATGACAAATAGATTATGTGAAAGGACATAGGTTTCTTTTCTGCGGAAAAATGTACGGTTTCCGTGACATTCCTAAATTACGCGGGCGAAGCCGCGCGGAATAACTATAAATAATAAAATAACATTAATTAAAAGTTATTGTTGTAGTTGCGGTATATATTATCGGCGTGCATCCTGGCATGGTGCGTGGTGGCGACACCATCACCCCAGAGCTTCCTGAAGACCTTTGCATTGGAGGAGCTGGTGCCGCTGCAGCACACCTTCTTCCCCGCCCGTCTTGCCGCAGAATGGGTGTCAGGTAAGAAGCTTAGGAAAGGTAAAGAATAATTGAAGACGTGAGTAGGGAATGCAAATCTCGCAAGATTGGGGCTCAAGCGAGATCCCGCGAGTGTATGAATACAATACCGCAAGATCTCGCCAATTTCAAGATCTCGCGAGATTAGCAGTTTCGTGGTTTTTTTTTGCAAATAATTACAAGAATTTGAATAAATTACGAAAAAAAGTAATAAATATTATAAGTTTTATAACATTAATATTCATTTTCAGTTTTCACGAATTTTTTCAATAGAATTTTATGCACCAAACATAGTTTGACGTATCTGTCTATAATTTTTAAGTAGTAAACTTTGAAATACGTATCTATTATCTATCAATTAATAACAAATGAAAGAAACAACCAGTCTTCTTTTCTAATGTGCGCTTTTATAATTTTGTACGTGGCGGTAATACCGTGGACGTCCGCGGTAAAACGATAACATAGGGAAGTAAAATGTATGGAAATATATGGAGACGCTTTTAAATTTCCGTCGACGATAACTTTTTAACGTGCACGTTAGAGGACATCACGACGTCTACACTTCTGCGCCGCACAAAACGTCCACGGTGCGTAAAATCAAAAGGGCATTTAACGTATCCAACGTTTTATCGTGGAAGTCTGCGTCTTCGGTAACGTGACGTCTAGAATTATAAAAGCGGACATTATCAAACAAAAATCTTTTAGTAGAAACATTCCTACTTTGACACATGTCAAGTATCAGGCCCGAAGATTGTCATTTTTTGAAAAATTTAATTTTAATCTTTATGCGATGGGGCTCATGCAATCCATTCTTTCGGAACCAACTTTCGAAGAAACCAATTCGTTTTTCCGTATTTTTGCCAAATATATCGATTATACAGTGTAAATTTTAATTATAAGTGTAAATTTAAGTAAAGGGTATAATGGGATTGGCATATCTTCGGATAAAAACCCCTAAATAAATATAGATTAAAAAAAATATTTTAGTAATAAAACAGTTATATTTTTATAACTAACAAAATAACGAGAAGTCAAAATTCAGGACCTACTTGAAAATCACAGTGCACAGTTGCTTAGGCCAGTTTCTCTTTATTTTTATTCCGTGATAGCAACTCCGTCCGTGTCAGTCCGCGCTTCGAATAAGACGTTTTTATGCTCAAGTGCAATCTCGTCAAACTCGCGAGATCTCGCCTTTTTTTCGTACGAGATCAAACTCGCTAAAAAAGGCCAAGATCTCGCGAGAACGAGATTGCATTCCCTAGACGTGAGTTGAAGAACACAATAACTATAAACATTTTGTACATACGGATATTCATTTTTTCACTTATAATTTTAACAAACCTCGTAACTTATCTACTTCTTTCACATGGCTAATGTATCTGGCTACACATAAAATGCAATTTTTTTATTTCAAATCATTTTCCCGGCCCTAAAGCCTCCATTTATACAAAAAAAAAATCACTCACGTCTTAATTACGTTATTATTCGGTACCTACACGACTGGTGAAAAATCAGGCGAACTTTTTCATTTCCATCCGATGTATGGGTCTTTCTTATATTGACCAAACTTGGAATAAAAAAATTTTTGTTGCTCCTCCGCGCAACGCTGAAATCGAAAGCTACACCGCAGTCGGTATAGCAAGGCGTCGTTATAGATGAAATATTCAAAGTAACCTTCTTTCTTATGTTAGACACGGAGTACATCGTGATGGAGCCGACGGCGGTGAACAAGTACGACGCCGTCACCGACAACTACGTCACCCTGCTCGACCAGGCTGATCTGGTAAGTCGCTTTTACACAAAAATAAGGGGCATGGGTTTACGATGAAACCATTTAGCTCGATATGTCAGAAAATACTCTAGAATTAATTATTGCAAGCAGAATTATTTTATCTTTCTCTTGATGGCAAAAGCTGATCGAAATATATCATCATATTGTGCATAATTCTTACTATAAATTATACTTTTGGCGCAAGCTCTGAGGTATCGGGGCCTGAGGATTGCGCACTCGCACTCAACTTAAAAAAACACTGCAGCATAATATATTTTAATTGTGACAATTCTTCCCTAGAGTACCATACCTTTTTTTACATAGGGAAATGCTTTACGTATACCCGGCGGATCGGACATCGGCAACTTCAACTGGCAACGACTCTGGCAAAGAACTACGGGCACGATCAACCCACTGCAACTCCCTAGAGAGTAGAGTCCCAATAATACCTGTAGTCTTTACAATATACATGTTTAATGATTGACGACTTTGCTCCAGGTGAAGCTAGGACGATACGTGATGCTGAAGTTTTCCAGCGACCAGAAGTATTTACTGCTAGCAGATAACTTGCAGAAGGTAAGAAATAATAATATTGTTATTATAAGGTTTCCAGGCTATTATGGCTCCGGGGGGCTCTCGGTGAGGTCAGCGGTCGAAGTCGCTGGAAGAAGAGGCCGGTTGCGGCTGGCTGCCCTCGGGAAGGGGCGGAGTTGAATTGCTCTGCAGTACCCGTCCCTCCCGCACAAGGCGCATAGCGGAGGGCTGGGGGGGTTTTAGTGGGTAAACCTCTTGTAGGGAGTCCCACATACCCTGGCCCCTTCCCCCGAAGGGGTGGGGGATACTTAAAGTATTTCCCCTCCTCAAAAAAAAAAAAGGCTATTATGGCTAGGATAATATTACTTATCAGAGAAATTGATTTATATGCAAAAGGCGGACCTCTTATCGACGGAGAGCTGACCACCAAATCGGTCATGTAGCTTCAGCTGTATTAAAACTCCGTTAGCTACTTCCCTGGACAACCTTTTCTGATAATCTGCATGCTGGCAGGCCGTGAGCGGTGGGTGTGGGTGTAGTGGGTGGGGAAAAAATGGAAAAAAAGGAAATGGAAATGGAAAGAAAGTTAGTTTGTAATACCAAAAAAAAAACGGACAAAAATATGGGCGGGAAGGTACCGAAAACCGGCGAATTTGCGTACAAATTCAAGGAATTCAACTAATCGAAAACATACTAACTAATCTCGCGTCAGAAAAGAAGGCCAACATAGCTGAACCCACATGAAAATAATAATAATTTCCTACTTTTAATTAACGCTGGCAGCCCCTTCCCACCACCCGATTGATTTAATTTTTTTGGGTGCGCAGGAAGTATTGAGCAACTGTTGGGAAAAAAATTAAAGTCTCTGAACATAAATTTTTTCCATTTTTTTCTCCACCCGACCACACCCACACCCATCGCCCACGGCCTGCCGGCTGCCAGTACGCAGATTATTATCAGAAAAGGTTGTTCAGGGAAGTAGCTAACGAAGTTTTAATACAGCTGAAGCCACGTGACTTATTTGGTCGTCAGCTCTTGGCCGGTATAAATAGTCAGTACTCAAGATGCATCTCGGTCTCAAGACACGGTTCAGGCTCTGTGATTGGTTGGCTGTCAAAATTTGGACCAATCATAGAGCCGAACCGCGTCTTGAGACCGAGATGCATCTTGAGTACTGACTATTTATACCGGCTTAGTCGATTATATTATGTTATTTGGTAAGGTTATGTCAATTTAATGTTAGTGTCGATGGCTTGACATAGCCCGATCATGAACGTAGAAAAAATGGCGGATGGAGTCTTATTATTATACACAGAATTGTGTCTTCAGAGTCGGCCACTCACACATTCTTACGCCTGTCAAATTAGTATATCCAGGGGGTTTCGGAGGCGATAAATCGATTTAGCTAGGAATAATTTTTAGAAAATGTCATTTTATTCGTGTTTTATCGAATACCGAGCAAAGCTCGGTCAAATAGCTACTCACTTGTTATATAACATAAGGTCAATGTGTCGAAGTCCGGCATACTTTTCCAAAATTAAAGTTTAACATCTTTTATTGACTTGAGATTCGCTTTTTAAAGTAACTAAAAACTCGGCGTGTAGACGGACTTCCCTTACAGTTTGAGGTAAGTCCGTCTAGCAGCAGTATAGCCCTAACTTGTGAAGTAAAATGCATGGCAACGGTTTCTAGCAAAGCCGCAAAACGGCCATTCAATGTGTTTAAGGTGTCGGTAATAAGGTTCGCATTCCAGAGAAAATTAATTTTATATCATTTTAAGGCAAGTCCGGCATATCGTAAGTCTAAGTGGTTGCAAACATTTTCATTTCGCCGCTCAATTAAAATTTTAAGGGTTGTTGGTCCGGGAGGTAGGATTTTTTTTAAGGAAATTTCCTGCTATTAAAGGATCTTTTTTCAAATTTTGATTATTTCAAGTAATTTTTGGTTTTTGAAATATTAAAAAAACCAAACCGTTCTTTTTTTACATTATTGTTTATAACTTTTGCAATTTTTATCAGCCCCTCTTTTATGCTCTTTTCGTGTAGTAAAATTAGGGCAATGCTATAATTTGGTAGTCCTAAGTTGAAATGCAAATTAACGATAAAGACATGTATATTTGAAAAGGTTGACAATATCTGATTCGAGGCAAGACTGGCATATGACGGCCTTTTCTTATGAAAACTAGACGGACTTCCCAATTATTGCAATTTTAGGTTAGACACATGTTGCAGGCGATAATAACGAAGTTAAAGCGATATTAACGAATCGAACACCAGCAATAAGTAAAAGGATCACTAAATTACTTATGTACCTAATCCAAGAAACTCCAATAACTCCTTCGTATTTCCACTTTTTTTATTTTTTTGGCAGGGACTTACACTCTGACTGCGAGTACAAAACGGGAAAAATTTTGAGATCATTTTTTTCGTAACAGGTAGTTAGGGAGCATACCCATACTACGTGACCTACTTTTTAAGATTTTTTGACCCCCTCCCTCCCCCTGGTGACCACGCGTAGTATATGCCATGACCCCCCCCCCCCTCCAATTGTTCACGTGGTATTGACCAAGAATAATTTTTAATCATTTTGTAAGTAGAAGTAGATAGCAAATGAAAATAATTTGACTCATATTTGTGTTTATTAGATAAGATATTTAGGATGTGTACGTGTTCCTTATAGAAAGTTTACTGTGAAAGTAGCAGCGCTGAGTTACCAAAATGTTTTCTTATTTTTTATGGGTAAGCGCCCCAATGTAACATGTTGAAAAAAAGACGGGTTGCACTCCGGGAGTGCCGGCAGAAGTGAAAACTTGATTATTAATGTTGTGGATTTTTTTAACCCATTTTTTATGAAATTGATTTTTTTAATTAATCGAAACCCTTACAATCAATTCAAGTTCGAGTTCGAGTTCTAAAACACTACTCTCCAACCGTCCTTCGGTTTTTCCAAGGTTTTTCGATCAGCACACAGTTTTTACCCATCCCACAAAAGTGCTCAACGCCGCTAAAAAAGTTTTCACTTAAAGAAATTTTGATCTTTCAGCGCTGCTACTTCCACAGTGAACTCTATGTAAGGAACACATACACGCCCTAAAGTATTATCACTTAGATTTCAACGATATCAAAATACTTAAATACGACGTATGCCGTTAAAAACTGTAGCAATGTTTTTGGATCCAAAATGTGTATCGAGAAAATATTGTCGTCCTTTTTTGTCTTACAGTAGTAGCAAATACTACTTTCTCTTTCGCTCATTTTACGCTTTAATCGAATCGAGAAAATATTGTCTTCCTTTTTTTGTCTTACAACAATAGCATATAGGTACTACTAACATTTTAAACTTTCGCGTTCCATTATAATTAAAACTCACATCATAAAAAAATTATACACGTCCGACTGTCACCGCGTCCTAAGGCGCACTGGTCACAGATGAGTGAGCCACACTCATCTCGAGAGTGACACATTTTCGCGCTGACGATTGTATGGAATGCCTTTTCTAACGTTCTAGTTATATGTTAGATTTATGTTTAATATAATATATAATAATAGTCTGAAACTACAATAGAAAAATCAGAGAAATTAATTTCTAGACAGATGGTGGACCTAAGTAATTTGGTCGCGTTTAAAGAATAAGCCCAACCGACAGATCACAATTAACATTGAATTGACAATGTCAATTCCATGTTAATTGTGATCCGTACGTCATGAACGTCATGTAGTCGGATCATCCACCTCGGTGGTGTTGGTAGCATATGCATATGCTTAGAACACTTCTCACGAAACCGAAGTCACCACATGTTTCCATATAAATTTTGTTGAGTTCCCTCGATTACTTATGGATTCCTTCATCAGATCACCACTTTTGTGAATATAGTACCAAATTGGGACGATACCAGGCCTGTCCCACTCGCACGTGTAGGTATCAAACTGTAAGTATCACCCGCGGGTGGCAAATCATTAGGGACTCACACGCAAGATTTTTCGTTGCGTATCTACTGTTTACTTATCAAAGAGGAATTTAATTCTTGATACTGATTTAACCGCTGTGACAAAATCGTTATAAATCTTATAAAAATGAAAAATTAGGAAAGGCCAAAGAAATATGCATTTGAATAAGGTATTAAAATACAAAAAGTAGATAAAAACTATACAAACATAGCAAATAAACCAAGTTCATTCAAAGAAACACACAAACTACACAGAAATAAAAACAAGTTACTATGTTTAAATTGTAAATTTCTTGCACTATAATCGAATACGAATCCAACCTATATTAATTACTAAAATTTTAAATTAATATAAAAAGGTTTGCTATTCGTACCAATGAAATTAAAAAATATATTTTGTTTTCTAAAAGGCGAAAACCTTGATTTCGTCAGAAAAGGTACGAGTTATGCGATAGAAAGAGAACGCATGAGTAGGTGAATATAATTGTAGGCACCTAGCACTGTGCGGTCGGAATTTGATCTTTATAGTATCGTAACATGAGTCCTTATTTCTTTAAACAGGTTTCACCAGTGGGAATTCTGTTGGTACATCTATAGTCCGTTCGCGTTAAGAAAATAGTGAGTCATCGTTGTCTGCCGGCCTGGCCACGCCCCCCAGCCAATTAAAATGCTAGAAACTAGAAAGTCGAGTTCACAGTGACCAGTTCAAGTCTGACCTTCGAACAAAACGGTGGTGTATTTTGCGTGACTCGTTCAACAATAAAATTTGAAAATGAATATTTCACCAATTCGAAAACATAAAAGTGGATCAATAATCCATAGCGGAGAGAGACGCATAATTTACAATGTTTATAAGTACTTTAAACTATGTGATTTAAATGCAACTATGGAGAGCATAGTCATAAAAACAGCAAGTGCATGCGGTGTGTCCGAAAATACTGTTTATAAAATTATTAAAGAACAAAAGGCAATACTAACACATTAAAATCACGCGTGAAGAAAAGAGCTCGCGATAAATTAGATGAGCTCGACAAAATATGTGCAATAAGAAGAAAAGTTCACTCAATATATTTAATTCTTTCATAATAAATGTATCTGAAGAATCTAGTGATACTGATTAGTGACTTAAGTAATTTTAAGACATTTTTGTTCCATTAAAAATAATAATTAAATATTTTTAAAAAAATGTACTTTTACCCCACTATGAATACACCCTTGCACAGATGACTCACTATTTTCTTAACGCGAACGAACTATAATATATATTCTGTGACGATACCCTCTATCTATACAGCAAAAGAAAAATTTTGAAAATCGGTTCACAAACGGCGCAATAAAAAAAAATCGTATGACGTTTCTCTCGGCAAAATTGACTACGTGACAAAACTCTAGACCCCCTCCCCCCTCTTGTGACCGAGCGTAGTATTTTGAAGACCCCTCTCCCCCCCTAAATGAGTCACGTAGTATGGGTATGCTCCCTTAGTAGCGACATGTCTGTTTCTTAGGTCAAACTTACTTTGCAATATTGTTTTATCCACTGAGCCATATGAAACTAGTCGTTCAAATATGGAAGTTATTGCCGCTAGACGGACTTACCTCCCAGACGGACTTCGACCTTAATTTATAAAAAATAATGTTCTTAAGAAAATTAATAATTAGAAATGATTCATCGCGCTATTTTTGTTGTTATTAAGCTAACGAATTCCATAGTTGGTTGACGAATTTATATAAAAAAAGGTTAATTAATTCAATCAATAATAAATTTTATTATATTATATTGAGAAAAATTGTGTTAGAACGCGGAAGTTGTTAGTTTAGATAACAATTTTTATTTCTATGATTTGATGACCTATATTTTTTATTTTCTGTATCCAATACCACAGTATAGCAATATGACATATCCCTACAGTACGAATGTACTTGCGCAGAGCAATGGAGGGGTACCCGCGGGGAAGCGGGCGGGGCGGGCCCGCGTACACAAACTCGCGGAGTTTGTGTACCTGCGCGCACAGGGGTGACGTTGGCGCGTTGTCTACGAATTTTGTGATGTAAAACGATAACTTGTCTTATAAACAATGGGATAGTTTAATAAATATTCAGTATACGGATGTAAATCTGATTCAAAAAACAAAAAGGATTTAAATTTTCATAAATATCGGCTCACAGTTCACACTAATATAATTGTGTTGGCATTGGCGGCATTTATTCGCATCTCTGTTTTATTCTTTACGTTGTAAGGTGCGTTCTACAGAAAAAAAGTTTGGTACGTAATGAAACCGGTGACGAGCTTTTTACCCGAAATAGTGTCGTGGCGTTTGTATTGCGTCTTATTTGTCCTTTTTAGGAACAAACTAACTCATCTATATTCTATACATAATTATAATAAAATCGTAGGAAAGTCAATTCTATACATTGAATATTTTTGAAAAATAATATTTGACCCTGGATCTACTATGCTAACGCGGACGAAGTCGCGAGCACCAGCTAGTATAGAATAAATAAAAAATCTGTTAAATAAAAATCTGTTACATACTAATTAGTACCTACCTAGCTAGGTACACACACCAAGTGTACCATTTTGACCTTTGGACCTTACCGCGCACGTAATAAAAGCGAGTTTTGAAGTGCTTCTGTTACACCTGACAGATACGGTTTATCAATTGTGTGATTAATTATTGGATATTTTATACAGGGTGTAACAAAAATAAGTGATAATAATTTAGGGTGTGTATGTGTTCCTTGTAAAGAGTTCACTGCGAAAGTAGCAGCGCTGAAAGACCAATTTTTTTTTCACTTTTATATGGGCAAGCGCCCGAGCGTCACGAGTCACGACTTTTCCCATACAAAAGTAAAAAAAAAATTGGTCTTTCAGCGCTGTGACTTTCACAGTGAACTCTCTACATTCTACAAGGAATGAAGGAACACATACACAAACTAAAGTATTATCACTTATTTTTGTTACATTCTGTATATTCGAATGCGTCTTCATTATTTTAATCCTCCGATCGTGATTCGTGGATTCTTGGAAATCTATTGTTATTCTATGTCTCGCTCAGTCATAGGTGAGCTAATATGGGGCTTGATGAGTTAATTAAATTTTTAAGTAGAGAACTAAAATCATCTAAAAATAAAGTTTCACATAACAGTACAGACAGTACGACATAATAATTTGTAAATATAACACGCTGATTAAACAGATTATGATAACATTACAAGCACATTATTTTATTTTTATTTTATTTCCCGTTTCGTGGCAACCCTGGCATATCTGCTCGGTACCTACACCGATGGCGGCATCGTGCGACATCAAAGGCGTTTCGTTACTGTAGGGACTAGGGATATTGCTATACTGAGCCAATACGCCACGAAGTTATTATAAGCTATATTATTGTAAAATGTCTGTTCCACTATAGCGTTAAAAGTTATTTACCTATGTGTTTTTTTTTTAATTATGAGTGACAGAGAAAACCTTGCAAATAAGCTATTCTTTGTCACGCGCATTTTGAAAGAAGACTTTAATATACATAGCTATATATTAAAAAAATGTCTGTACATTACGATGCCACTGACAAACATAATATTACGGGCAAAATGTTCCTGGAATAGGTTCGTAACTCCCAAACGAATGGACTATAATATTGTGACTGTATGAAAATAGATAGCGTTTGGGAGGAAGTAAGAATATTCTACTGTTTTCATACCAAATATTATTCTTATAATATTGTCAATTAAAATATGGATTGTTAATTACATAACTAGCCATTTCATTAGCCTTTATTTTCGTTAATTGTCACCGGTAACCGCAATACAAGTAACCTACACATAAATGTTACTAGTGCTGTTAAAACTTTAACAAGTTAGTAAAATTTAATAGTTTAATTTAATACGCAAGTCATTGCTATTACACTATTAATGACATTTTCATCAACACTTGTTTGGGGCCCTAGCACACAACGATTTTTGTAGCGATGCTGTCGCACAATATTTGCTTAACGATTGTTAGTCGCATTTGCAACGAGTTCCCGTATCGATGCCAAGTGCTAAGGCCTAGAGTGTTAGGGTCTAGACAGACGGACTGCATTTCAACTGCAATTCAACTGCAAATTGCAGTTTGAATGCAGTTGACACGACTGCAATACGACTGCAATAGAACTGCAAACCAAACGCGCAGTCGGATTGCAGTTCAGTTGCAGTCGGCGTGCAGTCGTGTGAACTGTTTGGTTTGCAGTTTTATTGCAGTCGTATTGCAGTTCAAGTGCATTCAAACTGCACTTGAACTGCAATTTGCAGTTGGATTGCAGTTGAAATGCAGTCCGAGAGATTGAAGTGTAGACCCTTACTGGCTTAATAAAATAAACAACAAAATAATCGGATTCATTTAGCACAATTAGTAAGCGTAGCAATTACAAAGCAATAGCAATTATGTATGGTTCAGAAATGATACCGCGGACCCCAATACACATGCTCACGGACCTCCAGGGGTTCGCGGACCACAGGTTGGGAAACACTGGCTTAGGGCACACAACTAGCACCTAGTGACTGCTTCGCGACTGTATCGGCGCAGACGCGCAGAATCGCTACTGCATCGCTACAAAAAGTCGCTGTGTGCTAGGGCCCATTAGTTGTTTTTATAGACGTCGATATGTGTTATGCCAAAGCTCCTTCCTTGATAATTCTGTCCTCGCAATGTGTTTCACGTAAACTTTGATAGTAATCACAAAATAATCTTTTGATTTCAGATTTACCGGTACTCTTCTATAGGAGATTATTTCATTTATAATCTAGAGGACAAGTAAGTAATCATTCTTCTTTCTGGGGTGTCGGTGTATTAAAATTAGCGTAACGTGGCTGCGATCCGACTCACGTTCTCGCAAGATGAATCACAACGATGCCGAATAGACTATTCACAACTTTTTTGACAGATTCCCCATACTTGATTTGTCAATTTAAGTGGTCAATAGCCTATTCGGTACTTATCAGAAAGTGGTGAAGAGGAAGTGAAGTTCTATGGATGAAGATATTGACTCCTAGGCAAATTGGTCCAAGAGCTGCTAGTGACAGCCAGACTTTCGCCATTTATAACAGCTGAAAGTTTTCCTGTATATTATGAAGGTCAGAACCACCAGCAACTAAGGAGTTTCGGTCACGGTTCCTTCAGGAAGTATCCAGTTCTGAAGATCTACCTAACCTTCGATAAAGTATAAAGCCCAATTTTTTATCTTATTTTTTTCAAGATAACTGTAAAAACCTTGTATTCCACTGCCGGACAATTATGACAGTTGCTTCCCACCGCCAGACCACCTCAAAGTCTAATAATTTAGGGGTGTCCAGCTAGTACCTATTCAAGGATAAGTACTATTGTAGGCACCTCTGAAATGTCACGGTACCAGTCATGTCTAATCAGGATACACTGCATATTAGATAAAGTATTACTTTTTGTTTGAATTTTAAATCAAGAAAGCGTGACTGTATGTATGTTCACCATAACGAATTGTCGGTCACGGTTCTTATTACTCGATTTTATTCAGTATTATAATATTAAGTTATAGCAATTTGAATCGGAAATTGTGCAAAGAAATTGTATAAGTATGTAATTCATATTTTAGTAACGGCGTCAACGTAGAAACATTATACAAGATTGCATTTTAACTAAACGTGAATTTTTTACCCATTGTTGAAATAAAATACCGTATGGACATGTCTTCTAGGCAAATACAGTATACCCCTTGTACCAACTGTAAAAACGAATTCACTGTCTGTCCGTCCATCTGTCTATCAACAGGCTGTATCTCAAGAGCCGTATCTAGACCGTTGAAATATTTCGACAGCAGACAAAAACAAAAGTAATTGAAGCAGCTACGATTTAAAAATTTTACTTGCTGGAATGTAATAAAGTAGATTGAGCTAAAGGATCTAGTATCAGTTATGAAAGTGAAACATTGCCGCAACGTACGCGGCCCACATACCTACTCGTGGAAACACACACGAGATATAGGCAGTTATTAATTTACCAGGGAATAGAATGCGGCCCTTGTAGATCACTCACTATGTTTGGGAACGTTTTCCGTAGTTTAACCACGGACCACGGTACACGTGGTTAAGCCTTACCATGGTGAACAAATATTAATGAAGAGACGTTCATATTATTTCGTTTAAAATTTAATTATTTATGTGTCTACTTATATGTTTGATGTAATATTATGATATTCATCTGTAGCTTTTGAAAGTACACAACATCGGGGTGAGCTACTTAGACCTTAGCCACATTACTACTTTTCAAATTAACTTTTTAGCTCTACCATTAACGTTTTATAATAAACAAAAGTAAGCAAAAATGTGCACAATCAGTAGCAGAACTGCCTCTTTAGATAAAGTATCTTTCGTTAAAAACGATGACGAAATTCGTTATCAAAATGTATGCGTTTTGCACTCCCTCTTTGAGAAAATCAAGAAAAAAAAATTAATTTACATTTTTTCCAAAGAAAAAAACATTTTTTTTTATTTTCAAAAATACACTTAAAGAGCTCGTTAAATGAAGTAACAAGTTCAGTGGTTTAATTATTTTAATGTATATATTTTTTAATCTATAATCGGCTTTGAAGCACCGAGTGTTGAATAGAAAAGTCACGTTTCAAAGTCCCATCATTTTTAATCCAGCCATTATATAACAAAAATATTTGGCACACGTATTAATAACACGTGTAGGTATAGCATATCCAAATATTATCAAAATCGGAGAGATCGACTTTTTTTTGCTGTCCGCTTGGCGTGGAACGCCCCTAATGTCAAATCTCATACATTTTGATAACGAATTTCGTCATCGTTTTTAACGAAATGGACTTTTTCTACGGCCTCTGGTTCGATGATGAGAAAATATCATGGAAAGTGTTAGGGCCGGGACACAAAAACACGGCATGGCGCCGTACGGTGCCGCGCCATGAGAAGTCACGGCGCGCGTCGTAAAAAACTACTGCACGGCGCCGTACGGCGTCGTACGACGTCGCGCCGTAGAAACTCATCTTGAATTCTCACGGCGCGGCACCGTACGGCGCCGTACGACGCCGTACGTCGCCGTGCCGTGTTTTTGTGTCCCGGCCCTTATCTAATGATCCATGTGATTTATTGATCAAGTCGAAGCCGCCCACGGCTCCGCTCCGGATTTTATACTATAATTGCCGTTTGCTGCGTGGGCAGCGAACCGGTTTTACTACACAATACGCACCGCTACGTGCGTGAAATCGTAGGATTCATAAATGATCGATATTGATCTATATTGTGAACCCGGACACGCAAAATGTGGTCCGGTTTTCGGAAAATGTATCTTAATCAGTGGGAGTGGCTACTGTCTATCCTTGATAGGCAATATCTTAAGACAGTTAAGATTTATTGGTATATATTAATAAAAAACTATAAAATATCCTAGAAGTCTACTCGAAAACACCACAATTAGGATCTTTAGCTTGAGGGGTAGATTTGTAATTGAATAGAAAATGTCTATCTACCCTCACTTTCGTGGGCTATTTCTTAAAAAAAATTCGGAAAATGTCTACATATTAAAATTTAAAATAATATTTACAGTGCTAAAAGCTATCTTGAAACATTTTTATGTTTGCCAGGAGCTAATACAACATGGAAGTAGTTCAACAACGTTTTAGAGAATTTTATTTACGTACAACGTTTGTTCGCCAGGAGCATATCTAAGCTGGGCAAGGGGCCCCTCCAGGTGGTGGTCTGGAGCGGGAGCTCCCTGGCCTACGTGCAGGACAACAACGTGTACTACGTGGCCGACGCGTCGCGCCCCGACGCCGCCTCCACGCTCACCACAGAGGGCGTCCCCGGGGAGGTGTACTATGGCGCCACCGACTGGATTTATGAAGGTTCATATTTATTTAGATAAAATTTATAGCCGCTTGATTTAGAATAGAACTATGCATAAAGACATCGCGATACAGCAGAAGGGTTTTATTATGGTCGAATTGAGAATATCTAAATTATATTATTCATTATCTGTAGAGTAAAAAAAACGTTCTTTGTAATACTTTATAAGTTCGTTCCATTTTGATTTGACAGAGGAGATCTTCGACGCAGCCGAAGGGCTGTGGTTTTCCCCGAACGGTGCCTACTTGGCTGTGGCCTCCTTCAACGACACGCTAGTTGAGTCCGCCATTTACCCCTACTACGGAACCCCATCCAACATCAGCAACCAATACATAGAACTCGTTTCGTTTAAGTACCCCAAGGTGAGATTCCACCATCGTAAAAGCTTAATAATTTAGCATACTCAAAATATAAATTAAAAATATTTTTGTCAGGCAGGTCGCACAAACCCGAGGGTGGGGTTGAGAGTGTACAAGCTGGACGACAAGGACAGCAAGACTTTCGCTATACCGGTACCGATCGAAGTCGTCGGACAGGACTACATTCTGGGGAACGTGAAATGGGCGACTGACGAGAACGTCGTGGTGCTGTGGCTCAACAGGAGACAGAACACGAGCTCCCTCATTAACTGCAACCTGCGCGAGAACAAATGTAGCATCCTCAAGCAGCAGAACGAGCCGGAGGGCTGGATAGATATCTCCGATCCGCTTTTCGATGCATCCGGCCTCAAGATGCTTCAGATTCAACCATTGTACTTCGAGAAGAACCGGTTCATGCACGTCGCCCGATTCGACTTTAATACTTTAGTCATTGAAGACTTGAGTCCCGGGAACGCGACGGTGACGAAGATCCTGGGATGGGATCAGGAAACAGACTCGGTTTACTACATCGTATCTCCCGGGTCGGAGCCGTGGCAGCGGCAGCTGTGGGTGACGAAGAAGGGTGTTCCCAAATGCGTATCCTGCCGGCACGCCCACTGTAACAATGTGGATGGGGATTTCTCCTCTGGCGGGAGTTACGGCATAATCATATGCAGCGCCATCAACTATCCCCCTACCACGTACTTATACAACGCCCGGGTATGTAACTGCGTACTTTGCACTTTGTATGCTAATGACCTGACCGCGCGAAGCCAAAAGATGGGAGCAGATAACTTACTTTACTCGTTTTACTCATATTGTGTATCATTTTCTTGGTATTTCTATCTATTCATTTTCGGAGTATTTCCTGGTATGTTTGTTTGTACTCAGCTTTGGTTTCGAATAAACTATGCAATAACGCTTTTGTAGCTCAGAACGATATTTAATTTAATTTAGAAACGAGAACTTTTAAGATGCGTTGGATATGGAAATAATTAAACTTGCAAAACAGTTAACGATACTGGTGTGGTGTTAAGAACATTTTAAGTGGGATGAGTAGTTGCTCACCGGTCGTCTTGTTACTTCTGCCGATTCTCTAACTCACTTTGGGTCCATAAAGGAATGTTAGTAACATGAACATCGAACCACACTGATTTCAGAGCAACTTATTCAGACTGTTATCGGATAACGTGGAGCTGGCGGAACGACTGAAGAAGTATCGCATGCCGATGGTACTGTTCAACAAGCTAAAGCTGGCGGGTGGGGTGCCGGCGCACATAAAACTGTTGCTGCCGCCGGAGATGGAGGCGGGCAGGAAGTACCCCATGATCGTGAGGGTCTACGCCGGGCCCGGGACCACGAGGGTTAAAGATAGCTACGATTTAGGTGAGACCCATGTTGTCATTATGTTTATTTGAGTCGTGCTAAGTCTCCGAGTGTAATAAAGTGGTAAGTGGCCCCAGTTGGCAAAAATACAACAGCTGCAAAACATGACGATATCGCTATCGTCGCGTCATATAAAAATACAGATGTGCCGATTATGTAGAGCTAGAGAGACTGAGAAAGAGGGAGAGAAAGAATATATTATTAAGTCCTTTAATATTTGAAATTGCGAATTATATGGATCTGTCTGTCTCTTACCACTACAACCGAAGCCGCTGAATCGATTTAGATGAAATTTGGTATTATCGATGTAATTGGTAGAAGTTCAGAAGAACGAAAGAACACTTTGCTAATCATAAAATCCGTAACGTCTCCATATTGATTGTACCATTGAAGAAATTGATCCTAGGCAGTTGACGGACCTAAGTCATTTGGTCAATGTTAGCTGTGATCGGTCCGCCATTTGCCTAGGAATCAACTTCCCTGATAGTGAAGAAGAACAAATAGACACTATATGAACCTAAAGAGCCTCTACATCAATTCCAGAATACTACAGCACGTACCTGGCCAGCAACCGCAGCATGATCGTGGCGTCAGTGGACGTGCGCGGCTCCGGCGCGATGGGCGTCGACAACATGCACGCCGTCAACAACGCGCTCGGCACCGTCGAGGTCACCGACACGCTGGCCGCTATCAAGTACTATTATAATGATATCAAACTAAAAGGGCTCATTCACGGCAGTCCGCCGTGCAGGACTGTAAATGGACATAGCTCACTCATTGGTTCCTACGACCGGAAATACCGAGTGTGACCGGAAATATCAGTGAGCTATGTCCATTTGCAGTCCTGCACGGCGGACTGCCGTGAATGGGCTCTTTATCCTTTAAAAAAAACCCCGACTGCAATGGACTCAGTTTTACACTTACGACGACAACTCTAATAATATATTTTATCAAGCCATCATAGAATCATTGAAAATCAAAAATCACGTAGACACCAGACACATAATAAAATATTAAATTAGAACGTATTGAACCCTCAAAAATGTACGCTTGAAAACAAAATACTTGTCGGCGAACGAAAAACATCAGGCAATTTGGCATGGCCCTGGATGATTGGTTTCTTGCAGTCTTCGTAGAGAAGAAATAATTATAGTTTCTTGGATTCCTGCTTCAAAGCAAATAAGATCGCAGATTTAACGACAACAGATTTTTTTTTAGTTTAGCGACTAACCTATTGTTTAGCGAGCTCGGATTTATAAATATTTTATAAAATGTTACACATTTTAAACCGACTTCCAAAAAGGAGGAGGTTATATGTTCGGCTGTGGATATTTTTTTTTTGTTTATCACTTTGGCGATGTAGACTCATCGAGGGTGGAATTATTAATTTTCCAACGCAATAATCCAAAACAATGGGTAATAAAAACGGTTCACAAAACCCACTTAAAAATTAAATAACATTTGCGATGAATCTACGACCTTATTTTCTTCAGGATTATTTCTTCTCTAAGAAGACCGGAAACAAATGTTAAAGGCCATGCTAGCCCAGCTGGTAATTGCATATATCTCACCGTATTCCAGGAAGCTAATCTCCCAGTACGACTTCATCGACCCGCTGCGCGTGGGCGTGTGGGGCTGGAGCTACGGCGGGTATGCCACCACCATGATGCTGATCAAGGACGAGGACAGGACCCTCGCGTGCGGCGCCGCGGTCGCGCCCGTCACGTCCTGGCTCTATTACGGTAAGTGCAGGCTTAGCGAACACGTTTTTTTATCACTTTTTTATAGAATCGCCTATCAAAAGAGTATTGAATATGAAGTCGACATTCGACTTCTGTCGTTTTGATCGGTGATTATAGGAAAAAAACGATAAAGAAACTTTTTGGCTAGGTACCCAGGATTAAATAAATTAAATTGGGGCCGAAATCACAATTGAATAATAACATAGAACGAAAAAACCCGTTTTTCAACCTCTTCTTTTATTGTAAACAATCAAAAGCAATCAAACGAAAAATGCAGCAATGAACTTTACATGAAAACAACACTTTAACTTTTCCCCTTTCGCAAACTTATCAAACGCAAAACTTGAAGTGAGGAAAAAATATTGCGAGAACTCTGCTGCAGTCGCTATCAGCTATCTCAAAGGAAAATTTAAACTAGCTTCATCAACTCAAGCCATTACGCCTTAAGTAATTAGCTAACGCAAAACTTAAACTTTGCTATTGTAAACTTACGAGTTTATTATTCAAGTTTTTAAATATAGGTAATCTCTTAATTAACTTGAAATTGTCCCTGCGTATATTTTGTTTTGGTTTGGAGATAAATTTTAAATACGTTGGCCTGTTGTCTACCACAGGAACATAAAATCGTAATAATTTTATGTTTTAGGTTTTGTAAGCACGTAATTAAAAAAATTATAAGTCAACAATTAAGATCATAACCATAAAAGAAAGTTAATTAAGATCTAAGAATTATTATACTGTGGCATAATATTTGCATTCTAATAATTTGACATTAATATTGAAAAAGTAGGACAATCGAAATTCGTAATAAACTTTATTAATTCACAAGCCAAGAGTTTGGAATGAAGGGCCTGAATATTTCTTATTGAATTTGATCTGTTTTTATTAACGAACGTCACATTTTTTAAAGTTTAATATATCAAACGAACAAAAATTAAAATAACGCACGAAAATTTTAGTAGGCTGCAGTTCCAAAGGCTGTACGCAGCAGCAGGTTGAAAATCTATTGTGTCTGCGATACCCATGATAGAGGTATTAACTCTATATCGTTTTAGACACCATCTACACGGAGCGCTACATGGACACGCCGGGGAATAACCCGGTTGGGTACGCGCGCTCCGACGTCATACCGCAGGCGGGCAAGCTGCGCGGCCGCCGGTACCTCATCGTCCACGGCACCGGCGACGACAACGTCCACTTCCAGCACTCCCTCCAGCTCGCCAAGCAACTGCAGCTCGAGGACATCGAGTTCGAACAGATGGTAGGAACTGCTAGAACCACAGTGGCTCCATGGCGCCAATGTCCGACATTCAGCATGTGTCTTGTAATTGACATGCCATGCTAATAGGTACTGCATCCTGTCAGATGACGTCCGATATTGGCATGGTTCGGAGCCATTTTGACTTCGACAATATAGCATCAATACATCGTAATGTCAAATTCTTATGCACATCGACTATTTAAGTTAAGACTACCTCACTGGGAGCATTCGAGTGTAAAGTAACGTAAAACGTTACAGGGACGAGCATTACATAGAAGGAGGAGAACCGAGCATTACAATGCGCACCTTGTATGATACATAATATTTTGATACAACTTGCAACCTATAACTTGACATTACACGAGAATGCTCATCAGTCAGGAACTTAGTATTGTGTAATGCTTGCTAATTTAAATCGCAATAAAATGTAATCTTCCCAATACCCGTGCTGAATTCGATAATAAGTGAGCCCTTCTAATCATATATTTAGTTATGTGGAAAACCAATCGAAAATAAGTTGTTTTCCTTTTTTTCAGAGTTACACGGATGAAAACCACTCTTTGCGGAGCGTCAGTCGACATTTCTACCATACCCTAGATCGCTTTTGGACCAGTTGCTTCAAATAGTTCCTAGCGCAAAGAGAAAGTATTTGACAAGGAGTGAAAGGAACTTGGTTGTATGTGTGTATATATTAGTCATAATAAGATTGTAATTTTGAAAATAGCAGAAAGACGATTGTAAATAAATACTGTTACATAGTGTTAAGAGATTCGCTATATCAACGAACTAATGACTCTTATGTTAAGTAAATGGTAAAGTATATAGTTTACTTAATGTTAAGCACCTTCACATCAGCATAATAATTATTATTATTGCGATACGAGAATCGAAACTTAAATAAATATTTATTTATAAGTGTCTCCGTTTAATTCCTTTTACCTAGTTAACTTCCTTCCATCTAGAATCTAGATAGAACAAATTCTTAACTTCTTGTAAAATTTACGGAAATGTACTAACGAATCAACAGAGATTACAAAACGAGGTCGTAACGCCAAAAAATAATTCTACAGGAAACCAAGATTTTGCTGCAAATATAAATGCGCTTAAAAGTACAGCTTTTCATTTTAATTTTATAACTGTAATTTTTCTTGATACAATAAAAAAAACTTTTGCCCTATAAAACGACTTACATTATAATAATAGTATCTATTATTACATTAACCCCTCAAGCCCCGTACGAGCACCGGTGATCGCGATAACAATAAAAATATTGTGTCTCGTTTTTCCACGATCAAAGGATTAAAAGGAAAGAATAAGTTGAGAGTTCAATAAGTATAATATTATTGTAGTGAATGTCTCAGGCTGATCTTTTACCCGACACTAAAACAAGAGGAGTGCCGAGAGTAAATTACAAGGAGCACGGTAAATTAACTTCGTATCTTCACTTTATTGGCCATTAAAAACTATACGGCTTTTTTATGGCTGTATGTTATAACTGATATAGACGAGGAATTCGGTGATTTGCATCAGTACAGAGAATCTGGGTTAGTATTCTTAGGCCATCACTTCTATTTGCAATATTAATGCAGCTTAGTCCTTGTTCGATCCAGTTCCCTTTCAAAAAAAAAACATAGTGATAATGGGTGTGAATGTGTCCTTTGTATAGAAGTCACTGTTGTTTGTATAGAAGTCACTGTTGTTTGTATAGAAGTCACTGTTGAAGTAGTAGCGCTGAAGAGTAATTTACTTTTTACTTTTGTATGGAAAAATTCATGACGCCCCAGTGCTGGCCTATAAAAATGACAAAAAAAATTGCTCGCTGCAGCGCTGCCGATGCTACTTTCTTAAAGTGCAGGCTCTAATAATTGGAAACTCCTTCGGATCGGATTAGTGATTAGAGTAGACAATTTATGTCTAACTATTAATAATGCATTGAAATAATAGAATCAGGCTGATTGTCAGTAAGTGATTATCACATTTAGCCTACGAATATAAAGCAAATAGCATTTGAATAATCTGTTAAATTTTCGCAGTGGTAATGGTTTGAAACACATTTGTTATCTCATTAACAATATGATGTTGTCCGGCGTGTTTGTGAACCGCAACACGCGCCGCGCTGCAGAACTCGTAAATTTAGCGCTAACTTAATAATTGAAATTTTGTGGTTTCAATCACATTATGTTATTTGTTGCTGCAGTGACATAGTTTTGTTAGAGCATAGAGAATTTAGATGGCAAATGTAATGGAATAAAAATAAGCTATGGCTAGAAACGCTGAGGAACGTGCTTATTGTGAAATTCTTATATGCGGTTCCTTGCCGTTAGAATGCCGAAGATTTTAAACTTCTTAAATTCTGTATTAAACTTTAAAACATTTTAGGAGATAAACACATTTAATTTTCCTAGCTTCCATATTGATATAACTGTAAATCTATTTAATGCTTTCTTCAATTATATTGAGAGCATTGTCCAAGTCTAGAATACAATGCAATTTAAAACAAAACGACTAGGACTGTCTGCTGGCAATGAGTGCGGCGTTAAAACCGGCGCCGCAGCGGCGCGGCCGGCCCGAACCCATATAACACATGATTTGGCTCCAAAAAACTGTGCCGCTGGTAAAAACTTCATATTTTTTTATCCTTATGCCAACAGATCTAATTAACGGCTGGTTTACACTATTATAATAATAATTCAGCGCTGGAATAATGTAAACCGGCTATTAATTAAAGTGACAAACTTTTTCGACAGACGACAACTCTTCTGATAAATCTACTCTCTTTATTTTCTTTTTCATGTCGTTTTTAGGGTTCTGTACCCAAAGAGTAAAAACGGGACCCTATTACTGAGACTTCGATGTCGGTCCGTATGTCTGTTCGTCTGTCTGTCCGTCTGTCAGTCCGTCTGTCTGTCTGTCTCCAGGCTGTAACTCAAGAACCGCTATAGCTAGACTATTGCAATTTTCAAAGATTGTGTATTTCTATAGTGCCGCTAATAACAAATACAAAAAAATAAATAAAGTTAATATTTAAGGTGGGCTCACATTGAACAAACGTGATTTTTTTGGCCTTTTTGACTCGTAATCTATTATGACAACATGAAGACACTTGAAATTTTCACGAAATCATTTATTATATGTGTATATATAATAAAATTAAAATAAAATTAATGGGGCAATACCATCAAAAAACACAATTTTTTCCTTATTTTCGCTTTAAAACGGTACGGAACCCTAGGTGCGCGAGTCCGACTCGCACTTGGCCGATTTTATTATTTTAAATAAACTCCGATGTTCATATTTTACACGTTCCGAAAAGCTTTGAAGGTGGGTGACACTGGAAATGGCCTACTTAACGTAATTCAAAACAGAACGAGGTAATTGCAAAATATAATATTATGTAGGTCGCCGGATAGCACGAGGATCACAATTTATCACTTGTTCCGTGCAATTATGGATATTTTTTAAGCCTCAAGTCGTAAATAAGAGTAAAGTTGATATATGAGAGTACGTGCGACGTTCATTCGAGCTACATGTTCCAAAGCGATACGTTATAACTTATAAGCTATTGTATTTATAATACTACTACCGCTCGCAACTCCGTTGCATAAAAATTTGTTTATCACGCGTGAACCGTACATTTTTCAAAGATGAAAAGTCCTCCTATGTCCTTTCCCGGGAAATTGGGGGCTAAAACTATCCTCATACCAAATTTCAGAAAAAAAATCCGGTTCAGCGGTTTGGGCGTGAAGAAATAACAGACAGACACACTTTCGCAATTAAAATATTAGTACGGACTGGCTTTTTCCAGCGGCTTCGGTCGCGTTGAATACGAGTAGTATCCATGGCAATACTGGCATCCAAACTTTGATCCCTCATTGGACTCCCCTAGGGGTGGAATTTTGTGAAATCCTTTCCTAGTGAATGCCTCCGAAAAACGTACAATATTTAAAACTGATATTTTAAATAACACAGTCAAAATGTTATCTTAGGTACAGATTCTAGATAATAATAAAACTATTCAAGAACTATTTAGAGATTATGTTTACGGTTAGACCCTAAATAACATTCAATATAAATACTTTTGTATGCACTTGTTACAAGTTACGAAAACATTGGAAGGGTTGTATGTAAATGAGGCCATACATTTGGCAAGGCACGAGGCTTTTACAACACAATATAGCCTTTAGCTCTGTTCTTATTAGATGTGTTGAATTCAAATGTTTTATTATAGGATTTGCAGGTGCTGGCTATGTATCTATTCTGAATATGTTTTGGTACACAAACCAAATGAACAGCTAAAACGCGTTATTGTCGCCACAAATATGTCAAGATGTTATTATTATTATCTTACAATATCTCTATTAAATGCGACAACTCTTTTAGGATCCGAAATTAGTTGAAGAATTAATAAACATAGAATATAATATTATATCCTAGGAAAAATAACTCTCCAATCAGTCGGGTGAAAATAGAGTATTCGTAGTGATTAAAATGATACCAAAGTATTATTTTAATAAAAAACTGCATCCAATATCACAATTTACGAGCTATTTCCAATAATAGAACGTTTTGGGGAATATTGTGGGGGTGGGGAGTCGAGAACCCAGTGGGGAGTGGGGAGTGGGAGGATGAATCAACACAACACAACACCGACTCCGTAGAAATGTTTCATCTCATCTGTTGTTGCAACGAATCATTAGTTACAAAGTACGTCCCGTGGTAATCGATACAGAAAACGTGTTTCTTTACATCATGCTTACATTTTAATTAATGCAATATTATGCTGATAAAAATATATTGTACTTCATAAAAAAATTGCATTGTACAATGTTATCAAAATGTGTTATACAAATTAATTAATATTTTGTGTTTAAAAAGCACATTTATTTTCAGTTATATAAATGTAGTTTAAATGCATATTATATAAAAATTATTAAAACTTTAGTGCGACCGCACATCGGAGACACGACTGTAGTTAGACAGTCTTGTTTCGCATAGACAAGTCAGTCTTACGACACAATTAAAACAGTTGTGTCTATCATGTGGCGCACACCAAGTCAAAACTGTCTTGACTACGATGACGCAACGCATACAATTGTATAATAATAAACAGTAGAGAACGACTGGAGAGAGTGGACAAAATTATTATAGAGTATGCCGACTTAGAAGTTAGAAATTTTTAAATTTGACGTATATGACGAAAATCGCTAGGGTTGTTAACTTGTCACTACGAACTTAAACCTATGACATATTACAGGCATTAGGGTTTCCTATTACTGTATTTCTCTGGGATGTTAAACATGTTAAACACGTTAAAAATGGGTTGTGAAACACGTCAATTTGAAATAATTTATATTTTAAACAACTTAGGTATTTCAAATAACAAGTTGTATATTAATAAAATTAAAACCGAGTGCATTTTGCGTCTATTGCGAGCAGTTCTCAAAGATTTTACAGATATAGATAGAAAAGTTCTCATTCGGATAAAAATAACTTCAAAAATAAACGGGAAAGACTCGACGGGAAAGATAGTACTTGGATCGCTGGACGTGTTTCCCTTTTTGGTGGTATTATTGTTTATGTTTTGGCATATGTGATTAAAATTGTCAGAATCTAATTTTGAAATCTATAAGTATTTAAAATTAAATTATATCAGCCAGCGCGAGGCACATTCCATTCATAATAATCTTAGTGAAACCCGACGAATTTGACATAATATATTGAAACCTGTCCGTCTCTTTGCAGTCGAAGTCCACAGCTCGGAACCGGTACTTTTTTAACCAGGTTTAAACGCTCTATAACCAGGTTTTCGGATAAGTGCTCGTTCAGAGCGAAATAGACATGCGAGCGGTATTGCTTCTGAAATTAATCTGGTTAATTTCTCGCGGAAAGTAACTCTCGGAACCGGTATTTTTTGAACAGGTTAAAACGCTTTATAACCAGGTTTTTGGACAAGTGTTCGTTCGGAGCAAAATAGAGATGCGAGCGGTATTTCTTCTGAAATTACCTGGCTAATTTCTCGCGAAAAGTAACTAGTGGAGTGATATCTTCTATACCTTTCTAGTGCACCATCTAATAGCCAGTAGGCTATAACTTGTTTATGTGTGGACAATTTGTGATGGTCGTGGTGTGTGTGAGTGGGCGGGGCGAACATAACCGCGAACAGTTCTAACCGGTATTTTGAGCAGTGAGCAATTTAATTTTGCTCTTAAAACAAAACCAGAAATAATTTCGGTCCGTTCAGAGCGGAATCGAAATGAAAACCCTCTTTTGGAAATGTATGGCGTTTCTAACGAACAGGATCGCGAAGATTAACCAGGTTTCCGAGCCCTGAGTCAAACTACTGGTAGTTATGTCTTTGTGGCTAGACAGTTTTGTCGCAGATGTGCGCGCTCGCATACACTTCAAAGGGAAGCCGACTGTCGTTAGTCAGACTTGTCGCGGGGCGCATTAGACAACTTTGTCTAATAGACGTTTTGTTTCAAATGTGCGCATCTAGTGCATTTTATTATGCGATAGTCTGTCTTAAGACAGTCGTGTCTCAGGTGTGCGGTAGCTCTAAATCTTTTTTCAGCTTGGAACTAATTTAAGCAATCATATTTTCGTAGCTCCTGCTACGACGTAGAGCCTCAAAATTGCTACGAGATTTTTAGCATTAGATCCGTTAGTTTAAAGATCTGGATGCACAATACAGCTAATACAAATTTAAAGTGTTACAGAATACGTTTATCGTTTATTTCAAGCATCATAATAATAAGAGTGGCGTAAAATTAAGCATCGTTGTTGACACAAGCGTGGAGCGAGTATCAAAGAGTAATCGGGGACACTCGGAGCTAATGTCACGAGCTAGTGACACGGGAGCATCACATCGGCTCGGCTCGGGCGTCGGCGCGCGCTCTGCGGACGGATGCGGGAGCACGCAAGAAATCATCGGGAGAGATGCGTGACGCAGCGCGCAGGACCGGCGCCCCGCCCCCCGCGGTGCGTGTGCCGAGCTTCCCCGCGCTCGAGCCTGCTCCCGCCGCTCGTGCAAAAAAACATCGATAGCCGCGCTAGCTGCAGCCGGCGGACCGGGCGCCCGACCGCGACTCCCGCGTGCAGCGCTGCTGCGGAGCGGTGCGTGTGATGCAGGCGGTGCGTGCGGCCCGGGCGGCAGTCGCTCGCAGCGCGCGCCCACGGGGGGTCGCTCTCGCTCGACTCGACGCGTCTCTCGCGGTGCACTCGCGACACCGGCTCCCGCCGCGCTCCTGCACCGCCCCGGTGCGCCGACACGTCCCGCCGAGAGCGTATTCACACTTTTAATTCATGCCGGCCCAGTTTGTCACGTAGCGCCGCTGCGAATTTGAACGGACCCGACGCACCTCTCGGAGGTGATCCGGTCCCTTTAGGTGTGTTTAATTGAATACCCTCCCCGGTAAGCTCTTAGCGCTTAAGCTTTTGTTTTATCTTACAGAAATTCGTACGACCTTCGATTAAACTAGATGTGATTCGATTAAACTTATTAAGTGGTCGTAGTTGATAAGAAGGCGGAGTATAAATTAGATCGATCCTTAAAATTAGCAAACCATCCTTAATTTCCATACTGAGGTAAATTCAACGGAGCGAGTTGAGTTTACCTCAGTATGGAAATTAAGTGGGCCTTGTAGTTTTATCGCTCGTTTTAAATTCCCGATTTTATGTCACGCTTTCTCATATAAATTTTCTGGAGAAGGGAAAAAGCAGTAACGTGTAATATTGTAGGGACGACGATTGGCCTGACGCCAAATTCCGATCTCGCGCATCTTTTTGGGAGTCATGTAATATATTTTAGAAAAGTAGAAATTAGAAAACAACTCATCTTAGTATAGAATGACACATAAGATAAAATAGTAAACAGGTAGTTTTGTTATTCGTAGGAATTACATTTATAATCAGTTTGTTATTCGTAGTTTATAATAATGAAAATCGATACCGTTGGCGAATTGTTGATATGTTGTTGGCTTTCATCTCTGATAAGACTTCCGAAGGGCTCGAGTTATCAGAGATGTTCGGGTTATCTGTTGCTGATAGAATGTGTTATTTGCAAGTTTATTTTTAACAAATTAAATTATTTGCATGTTGATAAATAAATGTTCAGGAGATTTAAAATATGGTATAAAATTAAAGTGTTTGTTCCGTTTTCACATGATGCGTAATTTTCGTTTTCAGTTAATTTTGCTTACCGAGCTATTTTTTAATAAACTTAGTTAAGAACTAAGGTGAAACTAATATAGTCAATAGAATGATGTTGATACAGTTGCTTAGTTGATCATAAAGTTAAAATGAAAGTCAGTGGATCCCAACTTCAGCATTTTGAAGCTGAAAGCTAAGTAGTACTTCAAACTTTCTGGTGTAAAATTAAATAAGATAAAACAGGCCAAGCTTGCAGCGAAAAAAATCTTTTAGGTAATAATTTAAAAACGTATGAATAAATAAAATTGAATTGTAAAAACTTGGTAAAGTCGTTACAAGTCCCGTAAACTCGGCTTAAGAGCCCGGGTTACCCTCGAAATTCTCATACATACGTAATACCAAAATAATTTTATCATACAAAAATATTTAACATGTTTCAGTTATTTTTCAGCTTAAAATAGTAATTACCTAGGTTCCTGAACAAAAATTAACTTCAAAATATTTAAACACTAAAAAATAGAGTAAAACACTAAAAAATATATAAATAAATAGTAAATTTACTACAAAATATTTAAATACTACAAAATATTTTTTAGAGTTGAAATATTTTGTAGTAAATTTAATATTTATGTATATATTTTTTAGTGTTTTGCTCTATTTTTAGTGTTTAAATATTTAGTAGTAAATTTAGTAAAAAAATTATACACAAAAAAATTTTTTTTAGTGTTTAAATATTTTGAAGTTAATTTTTGTACAGGAACCTAGGTAATTATTATTTTAAGCTGAAAAATAACTCAAACATGTTAAATATTTTCGTATGAGAAAATGATTTTGGTATTACGTATGTATGAGAATTTCGAGGGTAACCCGGGCTCTTAAGCTAAGGTGCCTTAGCTAATTACTATGACGTAGTAGTTAGCGAACTAAAATATATTTGATTGTTATTCAAAACATCGCTAAGTAACATAGCATGCGATACGCCGATCCAAAAAATATTTTATGATCATCTTATTTGTCAGCAAATATCCGATCAGTTCCAAACAGTGAACAGGGAGTAGGAATATTTCAAAGCTGTGTTATGGTAACATTATCGAATCACAAATTTATAGGAGCTGTCAAAAACTTTTTGATAGCTCCATTTTACATTAGGTTTCGATAAAGGTGCCAGTTGGTAGCGGCCAGCATGCGACATGAAGCAAGCGCAGACGACGTGTCGCAACGACACTAATTTTTCAAAGAAATACATAGGAACCAGTATAGTGTCGCGACGATACGTCGTCTACTACTACTTCATATAGTCGGCTTCCAACTTGTATCTTAAGGCGGGCATAAACCCCAATTTGTTATTCCGTGACTCCTGGTTTAGTTCCAATATAATAACGAAATGTAAAAAATATGAGATATAAAGCACAATATTTAAAATACTTTAAACCATAAACATTTTTATAAAACGTTATACTTTGGCTGTAATTAATTTACATAACTCACCTCCGACAAAAATCCAATTCATCGAAATATAGGTAAGTATTAACTAGGATAATAGGCTTGATGACTATTTTTTTTTCTTATTGGTAATTGAAAGACCCTTAAAAAATAAAAACATCGCTGAAAGAATGACTCTAATAGCTTAAAAAATCACCAATATATGACAATTCAAACATCTCATAAAATAGACCTGCCCGAAACGCTCCATACAAAGTGCTACGAAAGACTGACGTCACTCTTTCGTAGTTTGTACGGATCGGGAGAGAACTTTGTTCGATAGGTATATTAAATATTGCGTTTATGAAAGTGGTTTCATAACAAAAGTTGCTTTTAATTGTATAAGTTATCGAATGGTATATAAATATTAAGAAAATTAATTGAAAAAAAATTCGACTTGATTATCCAACTTTGAAGGCGCATAACAAAAAAAATACAGATGCTATCGAGCTGAAATTTTGGGAACACTTATTTTTTACCGTGATTTCTTTGTTTCATTCATAAAATTCGCTAATCTTTGACCTTGTCATCATCCCTATTACACATTTTATTTGAATAAATTGTTAGTAAATATATATTAAAATCTTCTGAACCGAACAATTTTGTTTCTTAATATTTATTTCCAGAGATATTTTAAAAAAACATGCAAAATAGAGAAGATCCGTCTCTAGTAACTACAGTTTTATGCTAAGCTAAAATGAATCTTATTGCGATGCGTATACGCTTGGTTTTTAGTTGTGTGCAAGGTTATCGTTTTGGATTGAGATTGATCCTTGCCTTAATGGTACAACTAGCTAGGATATCTGATTAAATATTAATTTTATAATAATACCAATAATTTGTTTAATCTTAAGGTATCTGCCATGGAAAAAGGCTGGGTTTGATATAACGCGACCAAATTACTTAGGTTCGCAATCTGCCTATGAATAAACTTCTCTGATACAATTTAAATTCTAGTAACATAATTTCTACGTTTGTTAATTAAGAAATATAATTAATTTAATTAATTATATTTTTTAATTATCAAACTTAGCTTTAACTTAATACAGTAATTAATAGTATATTTAAAAAACACAACATACTAAAAATTTGTCTGAACTCAGGTGATTTGCATTTATTACTTATGGAAGCATTAATATTTTAATGGTTAATAAAAAACTTTGCAGGCAATGGGGCAAATTTCTCGAACCTTTATACCTCCTTGTTTTTTGTTGAGACCGCTTGAAGCATAGTAACGCCTCTGTGGTCCAGTGGTTTAGACGTGGCTCTTGACTAGAAGTTCGCAGATTCGATTCCGAAAAAAAGTGTTACCTCCAAATTTTGTTTGGACACTGCCGGTTGACACCTGCCCAACTTTTTCCATTTAAATATACTTTCATGTTAATAATTCAACTTCCTTATCGCGAATGTAGAGCTTAATTTATTTATCGAGCTTGCGTTTCTGAAACGAGTTGTGTTGGGTTATATTTCACGCGGTGTATATCCGATATCTCCAATCTCAAAAAGCTTTCTTGCCTTTGAGATTGTATAATGTATAATATAATTTTAAGATTTTTGAAGACTTTTTTATTTAAATACTAAGGTTAAAAAAAATCCATACTAATATTATAAATGCGAAAATCTGTCTGTCTATTATCTCATCACGCTTAAACTGCTGAACCCATTTTTATGAAATTCGGTAAGGTATAGTTCGAGTCCCGGGAAAGGACCTACTTTTTACCCCGGAAAAACGTATGGTTCCCGCGTGGTAAACGAATCTTTGCGCAATGAAGTTGCAGGCGTCATCTGATACATTAAGTATCTTATTTATAATAATATTCTTAGGAATTAAAAGTAAAAATATATATGCCTCATAAAAGTATAATAAATATCTTAACGTGGGAGAGCCATGCTTCGGCACGAATGGGCCGGCTCGATCGGAGAAATACCACGGGCTCACAGAAAACCGGCGTGAAGCAGTGCTTGCGCTGTGTTTCGCCGAATGAGTGAGTTTACCGGAGGCCCAATCCCCTACCCTTTTCCCTTCTCTACCCTCCCCTATTACCCTATTCCCTCTTAAAAGGCCAGCAACGCACCTACAGCTCTTTTGATGCTGCGAGTGTCCATGGGCGACGGAAGTTGCTTTCCATCAGGTGACCCGTTTGCTCGTTTGCCCCCTTATTTCATTAAAAAATTATATATTATACTTAGTACTTACTTATTAAGGTAACTTCAGACGCCGAGCATTCAGCGTGGAGAGAAACTTTATTTTTTTTCTAATAATTATAGGTCGTAACTCGTATCGTATGATAAAATCCGATTCACAGAAAACGCTTGTAAGAAACTCGTAATATTTTCTCTTAAATATGTATATCAGAATGACGTATTTTTAGGCTGCAAAAATGCCATTTCATTTTTTTTACATTTAAATTAAATTTATTACCAACGTTGATGGCCCATATTAAATTTGAGATTAAGCAAAGGCAGTGTGACTGTAATGAAGGTGCCTCTGACAATTCGTGCAATTTGTGAGTTACTCGGTACTCCCAAGTGGAGCAATTTCCTTTACGCTTAATTGCTTTCGAGCCTTCTGTGTTCATTACAGCTCTCAGTAGCCAGGCACGGGTACAGTAACGCTCTAAACAACGTCTCAACTTACTTTTAATTCAACATGTAATTCATACTAAAATAGTTTTACTAGATGACGTCCGTTGCGCATTTTATTTATTGCGCGGGTACCTTTCTATTTTTCGGGATAAAAATATGTTATGTCGTTTCCCGGGCTGAAAGTAGCACCAAACTACATTTCAGCAAAATCGGTTCAGAGATTTGGACGTGAAGAGGTAACAGGCCGACAGACAGATACACTTTCACATTTGTAATGTTAGTAAATGTGTTTAAATACAAATGCGATTTTTAGGATAGTTAAAATCGCATTAGGACACGTGATGTGATTGAAAATTTGTAAAATGGAGAAAAGTAGACTCCCATCGTGGCATAAGAAGTAATTATCCCTCTCTTTCTACCGCGTGGCTTAATGCCTTAGTGGCTTGGTAGCCTGCACCTGCTCTTGTGTTTTAATTTTTCGGACACATATTTTGCTGAACTTCTCGCTGGGATTAACAGTGCTACCTCATGGAAAACCAGCTTCAAATATTCGCCTATGTTGAGTTTTACCGGAAACATAACTTGGTCTCCGGTTATGAGGTAACCGAAGACCAAGTTACTTTTCCGGCAGCTATCTCCTATTAGGTGATTGTGTGCTCGTTTCCTAGTTAAATTAAAAAATATTAATTTTGAATTAAATAATTATGTTTAACATATTCTCATGAAAGAACAAAAATCTTTTTATTGAGCCGACAGACAAAAATATCATCAATATATATAGAGTAAATAATATTATCTATTTTTGGATAGAAGCCACAAGTAAACGTGAACAGTAGCGTAGTTTCAATTAAGCCGTTCTAATAGAGATAAGACTAATCAAAATTAATTGTTACATTTATGATCTATATTCTATACTATTTACGTCTTATTAGCTATGTCCACACTAGGCGTTTTCGTCTTCAATTTTCGTCATCTTCGTTCATTCAACTTTCATTTTGGCGCATTCAATAATTGAATAACGAACGCAACGGCAACATTGTCATTTTTGAAGTTTTGGATACGGTCAGAGGGAGGTCAGTGGGCATGCGTCGCGGGCATGCCGCACGCCTCACGTTCGCTGTTGACTGCGCTATAACGCATGCCCTTGACGAACAGAAAAAGGCACAGTGTGGACAAAGCTAATGTATGTTTACCATAAGCTGCCTAAAATAGTGCAAAAACGACGTCAATCGTGGGCAAACAAAGACAGTTACGCCTCTCTACACGTCCACATACATAATATTATCCGAAAATGCGAAAAAGGCAGCAAAAGAATAGTTTGTCAACCTCTGAGGTTTTTTTAAGAATAAAATCAAGAATCATATATCTATCTATCTGGTATAAAATGAACTTATAATTATTTTGGCACGAGTTGTGGTAAAATCTCCAAAATAACAACTACGGCTTTAAATTTCTCAAATAGCGAAAACGCTATGAGAAATTGTTGAAATAATTTCCCGCTTATAGTTATTGATTTCTTCGCTCGTACCTGCCAGAACTTAAATTTCCCGGCATCGTGCCAGATATCTTTTTAATATCGCAGAATATATTGTCCAGACGCTAACGGTTGTCATCATACACAAAAGGTGACATCTTTCGCCAGTAGATACACTCCAACTGCCGTAAGATTTGGAGTAAAATGAATGAGAAATCCTTTCCAATACGTCGCTCCTGTAGATTTTGATAATCACTGGTTTAACTTGCGATGTAAAGTTTGTATGTTAGTGTAACAAATTTGAATATTTTGAAAAATAACTACTCAAAATAGCACACGAGTGCTAAACAGAGCCCCTAGCCAACACGTTTTCTTTGTCGATTCTTTATAGAATAGTCGATCAAAATGTATGGAAGTGACATAAGTATTAGATATGAAGGCGACATTCGACTCATGTCATGTCAATCCCATACATTTTGATCGACTATTAAGATAACGGCGTCTTGGCTTAGGGCTCTGAAAATCAAAGGTGTATTTCACGCTGGCAAATCCGCGGACATAAGCTATGGTAAAGTTATTAGTGACCCTAACTTTTACAAAATAAAAGTTTGTACATAGAATTATTATGCATCGACCGTCGTAGCTTAAAGTTACCGAACTTTGTCTCGGCGAAGGTGTGGCTTTGTAAGTTCTTAAACTTTAAGTATAAAAGCTGTACCGCAACAAAAATTTTTAGGGTTAAAATATAACGTTCTTCAAAATTAACGATTTAAAAGTGAAAGAAAATTCACCACTTTCACGTCGACTTTAAATTATTTTATCGGTAGGCGTGAATTCAAAAATGGTTTAACATCAAGCGGGCCACAAAAAAGTCTCGGCGGGCCGCGGGTTGGCGATAGCTGCTTAGATAGAACATTCTCTAAGGCCTTGTAGAGGCTCCGCGAGCGATGCATAAATTGCTTTTAGAAATTTGATTAGACACCAGCCTGAAGATAATTCTTTCAAAGACAAAGCATTCTTTTTTTTTTCTAGGAGTCCGTCAAAAATAACACTTCTCAAAAGGGTTTCGCCACTAAAAGAGTTTGAGAACCTTTAGAGTGTTTGTCTGTCTATGTTTGTCCATGACTGACGTCGATTAGATACGTTTGCTGTAGACAGTTTAACCAAAGATAATACAATCACTACAGTTTAACAGTCGTGGTGATAATCATTGTTATCCACCACGGCCCAACATAGAAATCGAGATCTTAAAAACTTAACAGTGAAATCGTATGAATGTCAGGATGTGGATCCGTCGACATTTTACACAAGGCGCGCACTTAATATGTATGATATATTGACGGGTAACAATTATTATCGCCTTCCAAGTTCCATCAGGTAATCCGGTTGCTCGTTTGCCTTTTTTTATTAAGGCGCTATATCGAAAGTAATTTTACCGCAAGGACAATTTTATACTTAATTTGTATGAATATAAAGTCGTGAATACTCTCGTCGGCTCGCTCGGAAAACATGCGAAAAAACGTAATTATAATCATATAAAAAATAACAAGGAGCATTTTTTTTATGCAATAAACGAGCAAACGGGTCACCTGATGTTTAGCAACTTCTGTCGCCCATAGACACTCGCAGCATCAGAGCTGCAGGTGCGTTGCCGGCCTTTAAGGGGTAATAGGGGAGGGTAGGGAAGGAAATAGGGAAGGGAAAAGGATAGGGGATTGGGCCTCCGGTAAACTCACTCACTCGACGAAACACAGCGCAAGCGCTGTTTCACGCCGGTTTTTACGCCACGCCATTTAAGCAAAATGCTTCTATACGATTTTGAGTTGCAAAGGTGTCTATCAATTAGACTAATTTCCTACAATACATCTATTTTCGTTTAAAAATAATCTTCAAATTTCGTATTTTTAAGAGGTCATTTCGAAAATTAAATATATCAAGGCAAAATACATTAATCGTGTTTGTAGCAATTCTTCTCAAACCTAGATAAGGCTATAAAGATATGTATATCTCATTTCCAGATTTGTAACATTTCTGAGGGTCCTATAGTATTACGTCAAAAAGGACAGTTTTTTCAATATAGCGCCTTAAAAAGTTTACTATCTCGCATAATATGTGTTAACTTTGCAATGCCATTATACTTTGTGAAGTATATTATGTTTACAAGGCTTAATTTGTTTCAGGTATCGAGTGAGCGGTCCCGAACAGTCGCGCAACAAGTGTTGGCGGTAGTACGAAGTGCCTCACATTTTTGTTCCCGTTTAAATTTGCAATTAAACTCTTGAGAAATTCTGAATATTTCATTGAATAAGTGGTTTGTGAATAAAAACGTGCTGTGCTTCCCCTCGTCATGTTTTAAAGGTAAGACATAACATTTTAACGTAAGTTTAGTGTTCAGAGCTTTTAGTCCATTAATTAACTGTCAGTTATTATTTATTAGATTGCAAAACATAAGGAAATGAAGTACGAGTTTATTCTTCATCAATATTTAAATTTGTGTTCTCTCAAATCATAGCATTCACAAATTGGCAAATGCCATAGCAATTGCCAATTTGTGAATGCGCTTTATTAAGAAGTAATACTACTTCTAAATTAATAAATAAAATATAATAAACTTGAAGATGATATTATACTATATGATTTTTATTTACATATTATTATGATTACCTGCTAATATCCACGGCTAACCTATTTTGAACTAGCCACGGGTAGATATGCCTAACGCGAGTGTAGGTGTGTTTCAAAAACGTTAATTAAAATAAATGACAACTGACATAAAGCAGCCAAGGTACGGTCAACACACAACTCTTCCTGTTTAATCTTTTGAATTAGATAAAGTACGCGCCTATTACTGGCCTGGCCCCAGGCCAAGTGTCGCGACACATCGCGGCCTCCCCGAAGGTCAATTATTTTAATCATTTTATATTCATTGCCTGTACTTTCGTGTTACTGTTATTGTAAAATAAACATTCGCGAGTATGAATAAACTCCTTATAAGGGTTTTTTCTTGCAATCTCTACGAGAACACTTGGGCATTTTACTCGCGTAGCTCATTTTGTAAATGTGATATTATGATTTAGGCATACAGGCTGTAACAAAACAGAGTGATAATACTTTAGGGTGTGTTCACTGTCAAATTAGCCACGCTTTTTTGTGATTTGTATGGACAAGCGCCCCAGCGTGCATTTGCCCATACAAAAGTAATAAAAAGTTGCTCTATCAGTGATGCTACATTCACAGTTAACTTTATATAAAAATACAAGCTTTAAATAATAAAGAGTTCCTTATACATAATTATTATAAAAGTACAAGCTACGTGCCCCAATTTAAATAAATTCGATTATAGACCATCGACTTCTTCTCTAATAACATTGCTATATGTACAATATATTAAATAAAAATACATATTGAAGGTCAAAGGTTATCGAACAATAATAATAATCATTGAATGATGTACCTCCAACCACTGCATCGTGTACTTTACGCGACATATTGCTCGTGTATGGCATTCGTCGCCACGTTCAAATTATTTAGTGACAGCGTGACAGGCGCAGAGCAAATGCACATGTGCACAAATGACGTTCTGCATACGACAACGCAAACCACAAATAGATATTCGACAAGAACGTCTGTATTACGATAACATTTACAAGTTCATTTTGACACGGCTTTTAGATAATAATATTGCCTGAGTAGACAACTTTTTGCAATTAAACAGGAATCAAATACCGACTGAATTGAAAGGTCTAAACTCTAAACCACTGGTCCACGGAATGCGAATACTAGGTAAAATGTGTGTATATTTTAGACGTTTTAGACAGATAAATTTTAAGTTACTTACATTACATTTCGATGGCGCTATATTGAAAGTAATTTTACCGCAAGGGCAATTTTATACTTAATTTGTATGACTTTAACATATAAACAAAAGTAGTATTAGCACAATCTCTTTTCCTTTCTTTACTAGATTACGCTGGCGCATACTTCACTAATCTTACTGAAGAACAACTAAATAAACTTGAACGTCTACAAAATCTATCGTTGAGGTTCATCTTTGGTTTACGTAAATATGACCATATTACCGAATACCGTCTCAAGCTTAAGTGGCTCCCAATCCGTCATCGTCGCGATGTTCGCATTCTCTCTCTGCTCTATAATATTCTATTTGATTCCCATTATCCTAGTTACTTAAAAAACTGTTTTGTATTTCATAATTATGATAGAAAAGAGCTCCGTTCCCGTTCAAACCTAGTCCTTAACATCCCTATCCATCATACAAAATATTATAATTCCTCCTTAACCGTTACGTCCATCTCACTTTGGAATTCTTTACCCGCTCATATTAGGCAGGCGAAAACTTTAAATAATTTTAAGTCATTGCTGTTTAATCACTATTTTAACTTATCTGTCAATGATAACTAATTGTCCTTTATAACGTATAATATATTTTATAGAATACTAGCTGTCCCGGCAAACGTTGCTTTGCCATAATATATTTGTCATATTATTTTATTGAAGTGACTAAATAAGTATGTCATCATGGCAACGGCGATCGCCATTCCGTCGCACAAACAATGGTCGCCGTCAGTCTCAGGTTGTAATAATTTACTATTATTTATTCAACAAATGCACTTATCAATATATAAAGTACCTAGTAGCCGATTCTCAGACCTACTGAATATGCATATAAAATTTGGTAAAAATCAGTAAAGCCCTTACGGAGGAGTTCGTGGACTAACATTGTGACACGAGAATTTTATATATAAGAAGATGTATTGTATTTATAGTATGTATTGTATTGTATTTAGTAGTATATATGTTATATTATTTATTTATTTTATTATATAATATTATTACTGTATTTAAATCAAATGTATTGTTTAAATATTTTGTTAAATTTAGTGCTTTTGTTAGATTTTTAATTTAAATATAGTTTACTTTTGCACATCACCGTTTTCCTGGATGTATCACTGTTAAGAATGTTAAAAGGTTGCCTGGAAGAAATTGCTTCAAAGTAATAAGGCCGCCTTTGTGTACATGTCTGATTTATCAATAATTGTTGTTTGTATTTAAGTATTTTTGTATTTTTTGTGCACAATAAAGTATATTTGTTTGGTTTGACTTTAAAGTCGTGAATACGCTGCGGCCAGAAGCTATCTAATTAAAAAAAAGTAATTTTAATTATTTAAAAAATAACTAGGAGCATTTAAGCAAAATGCTTCTATACGATTTTGAGTTGCAAAGGTGTCTATCAATAAGACTAATTTCCTACAGTACATCTATTTTCGTTTAAAAATAATCTTCAAATTTCGTATTTTTATGAGGTCATTTCGATCGAGTAATGTATAAAATGTGCAAAATACATTAATCGTGTTTCTAGTTCTTCTCAAACCTAGATAAGGCTATGAATATGTATATCTCATTACCAGATTTGTAACATTTCTGAGGGTCCTATAGTATTACGTCAAAAAGGACAGTTTTTTTTTAATATAGCGCCTGAAATAGATTATTATCATAATAATTATCACAGTAGGTATTCGAGATATTTGCTAATAAAATGTTTTAATATTGCGTGCGGTGAGCCTCCCGAGAAGGAGCGGGGGTGAGCGGGCACGTTTCGGATATATGTGAATAAAAATGGAGCAACGTGGAACGTGCACTTGTCACGTTTGCTCCGTACGTGAGCACACGACTATTAGATTTGGCAGGGTTATAGGCAAACTCGCGTTTGCAATTAAACATTTTTTCGAAATTCGTACCTGCATGATACGCAACAGATTTTTTCACGTTTTAAAGTACCATCGAGGAAATAGATTCCTATGCAGATGGCGGACCTAAGTCATGTGGTCGGCTTATGTAAATTAAATGTTAGCTCTGTAGTCGGTCAGAATTCAGATGGGTTTGAGTTAACGCGACCAAATTACTTAGGTCCGCGGTCCGCCATCTGCCTAGGAATCAACTTCTCTGATGGTACAAAGTCACTATTGCATAAATATTTAAATGCAGTGTTTTTTTTCCTTGGCAAAACGATCAACGATTTTTACTTCTGCGCACACCTACACACTGTACGTCATTATTATTCTGACATTAGCAGCGTAATTTACAGCCACGATATATTCTAGAATTCTAGATTGTTGAACATCAAGTGCAGTAGTCAGCAGTCACGTGCTCTACGCTGGGAATTGGCAGCACAATTAATTATGTGGCAACTCGAACATCGACGCCACGACTTAGCTTATTGCACTTAATCACACCCGTGGCATACGAATGTTTCATTTGTCAGTATAACTACTACTTTATGTTGTTACTGTTGCTTAAATTCATAGGTACAGTGCTTCCAAAGTGATAATGCGCTTAGAAATTTTCGTAAGTTTTCGGCAACGGTCGTATTTCCCGAGCGTCGTAAGACGTCGTTGCAAGCGCTGTTTTAAACTTAGCTTTAAGAAAAACAGCGCTTTGCAGTGACGTAGAGGCGCCTGACGTTGCTTGGACGTTACCATGGTAACGCCGCGATGCCTTCCCGGTGAGTTGTAGCACATAACGGACCGGCAATAGCCACCGGCTATATGATATTTACTTCTATTTCCTTGGGGGTCCTTCTATCCACCTTGTTGTTGCAATTTATTAACTGAGCTCCGTATATTTTTAATTTAAACACAGGGATGGACCAAAGGGACCAATTACCAGATAGTTTCATGGAAACTCTCATTGTACGGCGTATGAGCATTTTCAATTAAATATATTATGTTTTTTTTGCTTCACTTTTACCTAAAATCAGTGCTTGAGTTCTAACAGTGAAACGAGGCACGAAAATTCATATTAAATACTAAATAATATTATATTATAAAATATATGAAATTATTTGTCTCGTTAGTGTAATAATTACGAATACTTGTTATATTTTACACAGAAAAAAATATTTTCCTCCAGAGACTTTTTTAAAATGGACGTTACGACAAAATTAAAATGTCTGTAATGATTGCTGTGATTGGGACCTGTAAAAACGTAAATTAAAATCAACAGTATCCGTAATTTACATAATATTTTTACCATTAATACGATGGAAAATCATTATAGGAGCTAGAGCAGTACGAGAGAACATAACTTTAGCGTTGTAAATATTTTTACGACGAACCGTACGGGCTTTAATAGTTCCGCGGATTAATTTCGTTAAAGCTTTCAATAGGTTTTACGGAATTTAAACGAGTATTTTTTGAAATATTTTAGAGAATTTTGCATGTAAAAGGGCTCACTGTAAGATTTTTTTCCAGCTTGTTTAAAATGTTTTAATATGCATGATGACAATTTTTTTCTTATAATAAAAGGATCATTCAAAAGTATAAACGTCGGTGAAAGAATTACCCTGTTAGCTTAAAAACTTTCCAAGATATCACAATTCAAAAATGTAATAAAATAGACCTTCCTGAAATGCTCCATAGCATACAAAGTGCTACGAAATTATGACGTCACTGTAAATTGTAGTTTGTACGCATCGGGGGAGAACTTTGTTCGATAGGTAGGTTATATTAAATATTTCGTTTATGAAAGTGGTTTCATAACAAAAGTTGCTTCTAATTGCATAAGTTTTCGAATGGTAAATAAATATTTTGTCAATGTATGTAAAAAAGGACTTATCTATCTAACTTTGAAGGCTCATAACAAAAAAAAAAAACAAAATTTATCAAGCTGAAATTTTGGAAATACTTATTTTTACCGTTATATCTTTATTTAAAAAAAAACTGCTAATCTTTGACCTTGTCATGATCCCTATTGCGTAACTTACAATTAATCTAGGTATATTGAATGAGGATTCGCTTTGTTAATTTTCTTATTAGTATTCGGATCTAATGTCTAGAAACGCCACATTCGTAGGCACATAGAAAATACCACCAAAGAAATTTATTCATACGCAGACGGCGGACCTACGTCTTTGGTTTCGGTTATTATTACTCAATATAAGTCGTAATCAATCGCCCGAGATTCAAATAACTAGACCAAATTATGTCGGTCCTTCATACCGATAATTCAATTTCTCTCATAATACAAATTGATTTGAATCTAAATCTATTGCCCGGTTGAAACAGAGACGTGTACGTATGTAATTTGTGCGAAATGTTCGATCAATTGATGTGAGCAGTGAGCATCGAGGACGACGTTATGTGCGATGAACAAAGGACGCAATTCGGACGGCAATTAACAGCTCCACGAAAACCAATACTCGACAATCGCAAATGCCGTGATAAGCCAAATCACCTCTGGATTTGTTTCAATAATTCGTACATTTGTTATCTGATTGCGTATAGCGAAAAAGATATTGTAGCTAAAAGATCGAAGTAAAGGGTCTAAACTAATTATCAATTGAAGACGTAAGCGAATGAAGTAAGTAACAATTTGAAAATTTACGTTTTTTTTTTGCATAAATTGAGGCCTTAAGACCCAGAAAATGGTTTAAAAAATGTGGATTTTATAAAACCAGATATATCAGCCTGATGATTAAGTAGGTAAGTTACAAGGTTTGCTTAAATCATAAGGAAAAAATTAGTTTGCATGCCATTATGTTATAAAATATTAGTCATCCACTTACCTATTCAGTTAAGTTTGAATCTATTGCGATTAGCCATCTAACAAACTTTTGTAAATATGGTTTAAAAGCCATTGATAGGAATTATACAGTTTTAAGCAATAATAATCGCTTCTTTTATTATACTACGTTTTGAAAAGTTAAATATTTTGTGAAGTAACTGAGTCAGTGATAACGTCAACACAGTTTTTACGTGTTTGTTACGAGTAGAACGCACCAGTGCTGTGCAAGCTGAACAAGTGTTTGCCTTTTGTGTTGCGCTTACTTTTGTCCCAAACAAAACATTTGAATATGACTCATGCAGCGATTCACTTATGCGAGTCGTTTGTGAAATATAAACTGCATTTTTAGACAAACCCCTCACTGAGATCAGTGGAATAAAATACTTGTTTATTTATGAAATAAGACATTTTAAAACTAATCGGCATTTATAAAATTGTTTTCGAACTAATATTTACACTTATTTCATTCACACAAATGAAACACAATATTACGTGCACCTTTTCCACTATATTGAATATATGAATATAGTGGAAAAAGTGCACATAATATTGTGTTTCATTTGTGTATAAAATGAATTTCCATCAAGGACCGTTAGTGCAATCAATTACACTTATTTCATTACACAAACCCCATGATCTAAAAAACAATCTGTTAATATACATACAACTACCAAGCTAAAATGCCCGCAAGAAAAAAGCCTACGCAATTACATATATGGCGCAATGTTAAGACATATGCCGCATGTGAGTGGGCAGGACATGCAGTACTCCCTCCCCCCTCCCTCCAGGGGGTAATATGTCCGCATCCCGGTGCAGTGCAAACGTGAGCAAATAACAAAGCCTTTAGCTGGCCTCCTTTGGACGCAACTGGACTCGAACCCGCTGCCAAAACGATAAAAGCGTGGGTTTTATTTTATTCACTTTACGGTTTTAGATTTTGTGTGCTGCGATGAAAAATATTAATTCCAAAGTACGTGAAGATTATGGATGTAAAAATGTTGGAAACCAATACTATTTCTGTGGGTTCTACGTTACGCCTGGATTTATTTTTAGTTTTGTTATATTTATAAAAATTAATGTTTTAACTTACTGCCATCAACAAACATGTAATAAATGTTGCTTGTGAAAAGTATTTAGCAAAATTCTTTTTGTGTTTTCGACTACAAATAAAATCGTATTAGCGTCATAGAATTCGAACAGAGAAAACACTAATGGAAGCTAATCTAAAAATGCTTGAGATACCGAAGCAAAACAAAGACCCTTCAGAGATATTGAGATATCTAAAGAAGTTTCATTCAAAGAAAATTTGCCGCGTGAGACCGAGTATCTTTGTATGTCGAGTTAAATAGAACTCGCTTTTTACGCCAATTGTACGAGCAGAATCTTATATATTACATCGAAACCGCATATTAGGATAAAATATAATAAGCACCAAACATATCCTTCTTAAAAGTGATCAACAATAAATATTCTTATTAAATTTCATTAAATATATAAAAAATATTGACATTCACATTAATAATATTATAATTGTAAGTTTAATTATTATAAGATACCAGTGGCGTCATAGGAATGTCATGACTCCATTCCTCCAGGCTTTATTTACCTTCAGTTTGAAGACACTTATCATAGGCAAAGATGGAGGAAATTCCTAGGACTTCTACCTAAAAACTTTTTTCACCACCGTACTATACTAAAACACATCTTTGTTCCATAAACATAATGTGAGCTCACTTCGGGATGGCGTCGCATAAATATAGATTAGCCTAATGTTCCCAAACTATATTAATTCTATTTTTCTTTCTACGTAGCGCATAAAAATGCTATGGCACTCTACCGCGTACGTGAAAACATGTCGTAAAATATTTACGACAGTATTGGCTTCTTACTACGCATAACAGAGGATTTCTCGTACAATATGTAGTTTAATACGCTTCATTTTAATATGGTATCCACATTAATATTAAAAATGCGAATGTGTGTCTGTCTGTCCGTCTGTTACCTCCTAATGTTGAGTCCCGAAAAAGTGCATAGTATACTTTTTATCTCAGAAGAATGCACGGATCCCGTACGATAAACGAATTTTGGTGCAACGGAGTTGCGGGTATCATCTAGTAATATAATATTTTTACATACCGTTTTGTTTACTCTAGCAAATTATTATTTTTAACAAAAAATTAAAACCGACTTAAAAGGTAAAACAATAATAACATCCTTATAATATGAACTAAAAAGTATTAAATAATTATTCCTATCTAATAGTGCCTTTTTCCGAATTCGGCTAAAACTTAACTATTTCTGTACTCATCTTCATCATTTTGACGTCAGTACCAGATGAATCTTCTGTTCTCTGACAGAATATTTGAAACTTTTGGAACTGGCACCGACTTTAAAATTATGAAGATTGAGTACAGAAATAGTTGAGTTTTAGCCGAATTCGGAAAAAGGCACTATTAGATAGGAATAATTATTTAATACTTTTTAGTTCATATTATAAGGATGTTATTATTGTTTTACCTTGGAAGTCGGTTTTAATTTTTTGTTAAAAATAATAATTTCACTCTTTTTAGTTACCTAGTAAGCAAACGCGTACTATACGTAGAATAATACACCTGTATATTATTCTACGTATCTTATTACAGCCACACTTACAAAATATTATAATATCAGCTGCAGCCTGCAGATAATTTTAAACAATACATTTAAAAAAATCGAAGTGAACACGTGTGACGTGCTAAGTAGCCGGTCACCGGACTAGTTTCAATAGGCTGGCACTCGCTCGACTTGTCGCACACGCAGCGCACATAGTACCTCCGTGAGTAATTTGTATTCTTTGCATAGTACCCGGCCCGCGCCCGCGCTGCCGCGCCGCTTGCTTGACAGCCCTCGCAGATATGCGATGCGATGCGTTATTATACTATGAACGCTAAACGCAATGCAAAAGGTTGAAATTAGGTTGTTTTCCAGAATATCTCGGCGAAGTGAAAAAGAATGTTAGATTATCGAAGCTACTTTAACTTCTCAGCAGTAATGTCAAATGTGTGTCTTATGCTCTGGAGATAAGGTTGAATTTGGTGACATTGGTGACTCTGACGTGGATGATGATGATGAATTGTGTAACGAATGATGATGTAATTTGCATAGTAACATATGCTTTCAGTTCTTAAAACAGCGCCTAAGCTCCCAAACTTGTATCTATAAGGAATCTGGAGTTCTCTTAGTAGCTTCGGAACCATAGTATACCTCGGTGCAAAATCTTGCGTTTTGGTAGCATATGCTTAGGATGCTTCTCATAAAACCAAAATCACCAAATGTTTCCATATAAATTTCGAGAAGTTCCCTCGATTACTCATGGGATCCGATCATCAGGTCACCACTTTTGTGAACATGGTACCAAATTGGAGTGAAACCTAATACAACAAAACAAAAATTTCGAAAATCGGTTCACAAGCGGCGGAGTAATCGTTGAACATACACAAAAAAAAATCCACAGCTGAACATATAACCTCCTCGTTTTTTGGAAGTCGGTTAATAATTAAATTCATACGTACTACCGATATAAGTATAAAATGAACCAAACCCTTTTTAATCCTTCAATCGCGGATTCTTGGAAATCTATTGTTATTCTATTGTTGTCGCGGTTGCCGGTGTCCTTATAATGGGAGTTGATAGGTTAAATTAAGCAATAAGTTTATTTTTATAAAAATACTTTATATTATTATTTCAAATTGATCTATGATCAACATCATCGATCAAAACACTTAAGAGCCCGGGTTACCCTCGAAATTCTCATACATACGTAATACCAAAATCATTTTGTCATACGAAAGTATTTAACATGTTTGAGTTATTTTTCAGCTTAAAATAGTAGTTACCTAGGTTCCTGAACAAAAATTAACTTCAAAATATTTAAACACTAAAAAAAATACAAATATATTTAATAAATAGTAAATTTACTACAAAATATTTAAATACTAAAAAACATTAGAGTTGAAATATTTTGTAGTAAATTTAATATTTATGTATATATTTTTTAGTGTTTTACTCTATTTTTTGGTGTTTAAATATTTAGTAGTAAATTTAGTAAAAAAAAATTAAACACAAAAAAAAATATTGTTTTTAAATATTTTGAAATTAATTTTCGTACAGGAACCTAGGTAATTACTATTTTAAGCTGAAAAATAACTCAAACATGTTAAATATTTTCGTATGAGAAAATGATTTTGGTATTACGTATGTATGAGAATTTCGAGGGTAGCCCGGGCTCTTAAGGATAACTAATAACTATAACTTCGGTCAAGAGGTCCGGGTCACGGCTACACGATCCACGGAGCGAAATAAATCTATTCATTGGTTGAACATTAAATCGATGTTGTTTTTGGCCAACGTTTACGTCCTCGGTCCTGTTCCCCCCTCCCCCTCGCCGCGGGATCCGGGGAGTAGGGAAGGGGGAGGGGGAGGTTGTGACGTCACCGAGCGCCCCGCGTCAGATGATCCGTTCGAAATCCTCGCTTTGAAATCCTACAATCGGGAATTGAAGAGTTGTCAGTTGAAATGGTAGGCGGAAAATGTTTCGGCTTTCGACGTTTTGTGTCCGCGATGTAGGCTTTATGCACTGCAGTTTTTGATTGTGTTTAAAACAATTCGTTATAAACTTACACTAACTGTAAAAATTATAGTTGCATTGTAAATCTTGAATCTCTATTTTTATCATACGATTGTGTTTTTAAACTGGGACAAAAGCTATTCGCATTTAAATGCAATATAATATAGTGCGCAATTCGCATGAAACTCGACAAAAGACAGTATAATGGGAGTTTATTTCATTTTCTGGCTTCGTATAATTAAAACTGCCATTAGCTACGGCGTAGCGCGGGCTACGGCGCGTAGCTCCGGCCGCGTAGCTCCGGCCTACGTCGTAGCGCCCTCGATCCTCATTGTTTCAAAACGTTTCATATAAAACTCGTTTAAAAGCTACGAATAATAAAAACTAAGGAAGAGTAACTCCGTCAAAAAACATGCTCCAAAATACTTGTCAAAAAAGTGTACCTTAGGTTCACTTTTCATACATTTGTAATATTTAGGTGACCTTGAGCGGTATAAAGGCTGACGTTACGTGACAGTTCGAATGGAACCAAATTTAAAACTGTATTAGTATGGGACTTACGTTTCCTTAGGTTTTATTATTCGTAGTTTAAAAGCCTACGAATAATGAGTTATTGTTTCATTTTTAATATAGCTTAATAAAACTATAATAATAATATACAGTGGATATAGAAAAAATATTCAAATCATTTATTTAAAAAAAACTTAGCTTTCATAAAAATGTATATATCTGTTTGTTACCTCTTCAAGCCCAAACCGCTGACCCGATTTAGCTGAAATTTGTTATGGGGATACTTTGAGTCCCGTGAAATATGGAGACCCGAAAATATAATAGTATTTTGTATCAAAAATGTACGACTACTTAAACGACAATGAGTTAGGGGCAATATGTAGTAGAAACACAACGCAGTATAATTAGCAATTACTCGGCCGCGCCCAGCAAATGACCACCATATTACATTACATGTGGACCATTCCACACCGAGCAGACAGAAAAAACACGGCGATGTATCCGATTCTAATAATATTTGAGTATGTTACACCTAATACACATTATTAATACGTGTCCTATTTTTACGTAATGCCTAGAGAATAATAAGACATTGGAATTTTCTATAACCGGTTCGCATACAGGTACTTCAAATCCGATTAAAGAGTTTTAAAATTATATTAAATTTAAATAAATAATTAAATAACTGGATTTATAACAACATTAAGGCCGTATACAACGAGGATTAGTGAAATTTCGTGTTTTTATTTTCACTAGAACTTTGACCAGAAGTAATTATAAGCATTCAAACATTTTTTGTAGGTTTCTAACGTTCCTTGCCAAGGTTAGGGTCAGCTTAAAATTTTGATTTAAATCCATTTAACACTAAAAAATGTGTGTTAAAAATAATATTTTCAAATTTTTATTTCTTCTAGAATTCAGCGAAAACAAATACAGGAAAAAATATTTTTACGCCAAAATGTTTAAATTATGATTCCGAAGGCACCCCTTAGCTTTGTTTTTGATATAATATACCAATTATAAAGATAAATCGCTTTCTTTAAAAAATTTAACATCTGTTGTTATGTGAGAGCAACGCCTCGCTCATGAATATTTGGTACAAAAAATCCATAGGCACTTTGATGGATAATAATTGAACAATTGACATGAGTCAAATCTGTATGTCAGAGGCTAATCAGCCTCTGACATACAGATTTGTCATGTGAACATACTGTAGTTTTTCTATGATAGACAATCGTCTATCATAGAAAACCTACAGTATGTTCACAAATATGTCCCAGTATACTGGCCAGAGCTCTTTACGTCTATAATCGCCGTGGTCCCATACCGTTGATTCGTTTTAAAATTAGTTTTACCAATGAGTTGTCGAATATGTATTTGTTGTAACGTAATTAAAATACGTCATACTTATCTTACTAGTGGAATACCAGTACAATACAGCGCCGTAATTTGACGTCGTCAGTAGACTGGCTTTTATTTCGGAACCTACTCAACATGTTTGGTTTACAAATACTACAATATTGCTTTGTAGCCTAAATTATTTGGCGAGACTACCTAATAAGATGCTATTTGATAATTTACATTCACCAAACGACCATTTTTACGATTTTGGTAGGTTTGAAAGTCAAAAAATTTAAACATTGCAACTAAGTCAGAAAACAATGTACAGAGTACCGCAACACAGAGGACGTATGTGTCAAAATATTGTAAAATGATTTAAATGTTATTTTATCGCACATGTCCAATCAATAGAAATAATTATTACATCTTAGCATTGGAGTAATAAAATCTGCACAAGAAATCGTAAAAATGATATTATCATGCGGATAGATCTAGATTGAACGATATCTACACTATGATTTTGGTGCACATCGGGAGGAAAAAAGGATTCTTTACAGAAAAAATAATGTGATTGAAATGAAATGCTTTAAAACTTATTTGATTTTATCAGATTTTATTAAAAAAAAAATATTTTATGAACAAAAATCGCGACAGCATTTAAAAGTAAATAGTAAAGAGATTGCATTTATGCAATTAGTATTAATTCTTTACTCACGACAATTTAATGAAATGTACCTACAGGAACCGTAATTTTTTTTCGGGATAAAAAGTATCCTTCGTCTTTTCTTCGCCGAATTTCATAAAAATGGTTCAGCATGAAAAGGTGACAGACAGACTATTCTAATATTAGTATAAATTATTACTAAAGTTTAAATTTAATAAGGTACATATTTCGTCAATATTTCAAACACCTACCGGTTGCCATTATTGATGTCGAGCAGAATAGGCCTAAAAAATGCGTTTTTGTTTTGAATATTTCGGCCCCTCTTAAATATTCATTTTATTTTGTTTCTATTTGTTGTTATGATGACAGCAAAAATACATAATTCTTGAAAATTTCAGTTCTCTAGCTACCGCATTACGCGCGTACACCCTGGAGACAGACAAATGGATATCTCTTTTGGGAACAGATTCTAAAAAATGACAAAGAAAATATGAATATGATCTGCAAAACTATAGTGAATGCAATCTACTATTCATTAAAAACTTGTAAAGCGGGTCAAAAACATTACCTCTATAACTGCAAGTAGAGTTATCGTTTTTGAAACTTGTGGAGGGTTTTATATTGATTCCTGGTGATGCTGCAGCGTCAGATACAAGTGATTATCATGGGCCTACATCTTATTTATTAAAGCTATTGCAATAAATCCAAGCACAAAAAATATTTGAACCCTTCTCATTGGCGCAGATTACACGCATCAGTATTATCATGATTCCGTGATAATATTGATGGTGTAAGCGGCCGAATCGCAGTATCGCAGTACTATTTGTGAATCGCGTGATACTAGAATCGTGATAATATTGACCGTGTAATCTAGGCTATTGAGGTCATAAAATAAGCTCCATATTTTCCAGCAGTGAGCGAGCTGATTATTATGAAATTATTGTAGCTAAGAACTTTTGAATCTACTTTACCGAATTTTAAATTTAATTCGGTATTAATAATTTGGGGTATATAAAATATAATTATCTCTTATAATATAAAATTCACTGTGAAAATAGCAGCGCTAAAAGAGTTACTTTTGAGTTTAATGTTTCTATGGAAAATACGCCAATATCATGAATATGGTATTTCTTTATAACTATTTTATGGCATATTCATGATGTTGGCGTATTTTCCATGCATAAGTATATTATGCAATGAACTATATACGGGTAATACTTTATTTTGGTATGTATTATTATGAGGAAATACTTTTTTTATGTTCGTGAGTACAGAACAAACATCATATTTAAGTAGGTACCTAATTTATAATTTTATTGTATTACAAAATTCTAGCAAAATTCATTAAAGATTTCGTTCATCAAGTTGTGAACATGGCCTCTCTGTTAATCATTACTCTGTATGTCGAGTTTACCACGTGATTACAATATTTCTGAAAATATTAAAATCGACGACGGCTTGGTAAATATTATGTACCTTTCGAGCGCCATCTATTGAGCTAGTTTGTCTCAAATTCTAAAATGTCAGTGGCCTATAATCCCGTCTTAAATTAGGTATTCAATTGAATATTTGAAAAGGATTTTTTTTCTTATCGCTTGGCATGGAATGCCCCATCTGTAATTGGTGTTGATATTCAAACATGACATAACTAATTTATTAATTTAGAAACAATTAACTTAATGTCTATATTTCACATAACGTTCCTTGCTCTTTAGATGAAACAGTTTTAAAAGTTAGTCATTTGATTGGACAATCCTTTTACTGTTTGTTTTGAAATTTAATATTCATTTTAGATATTATTCTTAATAGTTGACACATAATATTTAATACTTTTTACCTTCGTACGGAATTGCGGTAGTTATATTCTCAATATGTTATATGTTATTTTAATATGAATCGATTGAATTGACCATAAAGACTATTTAGTTAGGGCAGAATTTTTATAGCAATTGAAGATTTTACATAAAATTATGGATACCGAGAAAATAATAGACAAAATATACTTTCAGTCTCTCCCTAAGGTTTTATCCTGTCATCCTTAAGCCCATAAACCTTGGGAGCTAAAAATACCCGCGAATTCGACCCAACAGCTGTAACTTCGTCAACAATAAATTGTTTATCCAATTAAAAGTTTGTTCATCAAAAGGACTTCACTTGAGACTTGCCGTTTTCTTGTAAATTTTCTTAAGTATGGCCTTTTGATTTTTTTATATTTACGATATCTTTAAACTTTCAATTCTTTTACTTTGATCTGTTAGCCGTTTTATATTATATTATTTAATACGAATAGCATAGAGCTAAGTATATTTTATTTTTCCTGTATATCATCAGCCTTTTGTAAATATTTTTCTCAAGTCATGACTTTTAATGGAATAGTCCTGTGCTAAATTAGTGAGTGCTACTATTGTATAAATAAATACTGAATACTGTGAGAGCTGTCAGTTGAAATAATATAAAATCATTAGTTGCCATACTAATATTGTAAATGCGAAAGTGTATCCGTCTGTATGTATGTCAGACTATCTGTTACATAATCTCGCCCAAACCGCTGAACTGATTTCGCTGAAAATTGAAGTTTAGTATGAAGACACTTTAAGTCCTGGGAAAGGACATAGGATACTTGTTATCCCGGAAAACGTACGGTTCCCGCGCGATATTGGATTAAATAAAATAAAAATTGTTGCATTGTAAATTTTATTTTAAAAGATAAATTTTTTGTCTCACTTTTTTTTTGGTAAAAAAGTGGGCCCTCGTGCGAGTTTCTTACGCCGGTTCTTCTCGCCGGGTTAGTTCCCGAACCGGTGGTAGGCACCGTAGTATCAACATTTTGAAAGCATTTACTTAAAATCTATTCAGAAATAAAACAATTTTTATTTTTTAATTTTATCCATATCCATACTAATATTATAAATGCGAAAGTGTGTCTGTCTGTCTGTCTGTCTGTCTGTCTGTCTGTCTGTCTGTTACCTCTTCACGCTCAAACCGCTGAACTGATTTTGCTGAAATTTGGCATGAAGATACTTTGAGTCCCGGGAAAGGACATAGGATACTTTTTATCCCGGAAAAATGTACGGTTCCCGCGCGATAAACGAGTTTTGGCGCAACGGAGTTGCGGGCGTCATCTAGTTTTTAATAGATTTGAAACAAATACTTTCTGAACGTTGGTGCTACTGGTGCCTACCACCGGCGGAGTCGCGGGCTTCATCTGGTAAACTAATATTATGTCAATCATAATTTCATTCGTAGCTGAATATCTACCACATCTTACTACCTATGCACGGCAAGCTCGCGGCTGGCTGACCGCATTTAGTTCCTGTGACTTGGCACGCACGGCCTTCGCGGCTCTAATCGCCGCTAATGGAGTGCGAGGAGCTCGGCAGCTAATTAGCCGGTGCATTCAGTGACAGCCGACAGGAATCAAGGTGAGGCCGGGGACGGAAACTAGAAACCACGCAATTATGAGCTTCACGGAGGCTATTTTCGTACCATGACAATAAAAATTTGCATGTCTCAGACGAGCTAGAAGTAATGTATCATAAAATCTTTTACCTGTACTTATTCAGCGTATGAACAATTTGTTTTAATGGGCAGAGCCTACGATTAATTAAATCTAATTTACAGGTATAATAATTTGGAATACATATTCCAAGTTAAAATAACTGTAAATTATGTATTGTTAAAACAATAATTGTACCAAATGATGATTTTAACTAATGCTCTGTACCTATCTATATGAGAATGATGTCATAATTAATTATTCTAAAATGCCTGATTAATGACAATATTAACTTAAATTTTAATATTTCCCCGCCCCAAAGGCTGAAATTGTGATACATGTCTATAAATCATAACACCCTACAACCAATTTCCTGAAATAAACTATTCTGATTCTGATTCTGATTGTAAAGTAAGAACGGGCAGGAAAACTGCAGGGATGTTACGAAGCTTCAACTTCGGCTCCGATAAGTCGGAACCTCCGGTTAATATTACACCTTCGGTTCCGACTTCGCCTCTGATACTTTCAAATCGGAGGTTAATCGGAGGTCGAAGCAGAACAAAGCGGCGCGCGGCGGCGCGGCGGCCGCGTCAACGGTTTTAAACAGGTTGAGGTTCATACTTCATAGTCATACCACAGTGTAATTCCATAGACTGTGTTCTGAATTCTGTATTATGTTACGCGAGGAACCCTCCCGACCACCGCTATGTGCGTTCTTTCGTCTATTCTTTTTTTTTCACTTGTTAATTCGTGACAGGCCTCTCTCCTGCCACCACTGTTGACTCTACCTCCGACTTCGGTTCCGACTCCGGTTCCGATTCCGATATAAGTCAAATTTGAAAACTCCGACTCCGACTTCGGTTCCGATATAGTCACCTCTGTTACATCCCTGAGGAAAAGTCTTTCTTTCGTTACTAGATATAGATCTTCATAACAAAGATCGCACGATTGGCTTCTTTCTTTCTAGCGAGTGTTTAATTTCACACGGGTACTGCTCAGTCTATTTCTCTAAGTCAATTAGTCAATATTGAAATCTTAAAAGATCCGACTCGCACTTGGACCAATAACTATTTTTGACCAAAATTACAAAAGCTTTCAAGAACCACTTCATTTCTTTGTTCTAATGGTTTTTTGAGAATTCAATTTATTATAACCGGTGATTTAACAGGGTACAATTTAAGTGAATTGAAAAGAATCACACATTGTGTTGATATCGTCGGTCGACACGCGAGAACGCGATTTCCTACACCTTAACTAATTCTCAAGTTATACAACAAAAGTTTGTCTGAATTGATTCATTTTCATGCGGCTGTTTAATTCCAAATTAATTAAACTTTTAGCGATTTATTAATTAATTTATATTGGTTTTGTTTTAAACAAAAATATTTGGAAAGCTTCGAAATCGATATCGATACTTATAATTGTCTGTACAAACATGGATTGCAAAGCAGCTAGTAAATATTGATTTCAATAATTATTATTGGAAAGGCAATGGATGCTGTCGATTCGCATATCGTTTTATGATTTGCATGTGGCGGAATCACAAATGAATGCCCTCTTGTGGATTGTCAGTTTTTATTTATTTTTGAATTATGGCTTACAAGTAATAAAACTATGTCGATTGTCGTTTCAGACTCCAGTGCATCGGTGCGATGTGCCACAGTATCCCATACATTTCCCGCCATTAAACAAATGACACACACCATTCAACGCATAGCTCTTAATCTCTTCAATTTTTCTCTTTGAGTACCATTAGTAAATATACTGCCGCACTCAGAGATGAATATTAATAACCTACTTAGCTGTAATTAAATTAAGATTTTGACATAAGCCCCATACATTATCTGTCAAACTCTTCATTAAATTGAAGGTTAATCATCATTTACTGTCTCTGAGTGTGACCGATAGACATATCATAAACACATTCAAATAATCAGACGCACAAAAAGCTTATTTCATTTTCTGTATTCTAACCTGTATTTGCACACGAAAGTCTGAACAACTACAGGTGACTACAGGTCATCAAGCCTCCAGGCCACCTGCGTCCTTGTAAAATTAATTCCGTTTCGTAATCGCCAGGTGACGCAGCGGTATAATTTATTGCCTGCCAAGAAAATCGCTCTTAGCGGTTATTAATTGCGGGTGTAAAACGTCCCTGCTGATATATTATTATGTGGAATCCAGTTTACGTTATATTAGGTCAATGTATTTAGTGCTTCGAATTACTTTGTGACAACACGAATAATAATAATAATTTGGACCGAGACTTTTTATCGTCATGTTCTATTTAAATAATAATAATTACTTAACGAAAGGAAACAATTTGAATTAAAATTTTTCTGTGCAAATTAGTAGAGCCAGGTGACAGGAGCGGTAACAAATGCGCGCCATAAAAATTATAAATGGGTCGCGGGGGAAGTCTGCTTCGTCTCTGCTTCTCTTTTGATTCGTTCGTTCAGGCGATAGGTTACTATATTACGTAAGCTAATGAATAGCGTAAGCTTATGAATACAATATATTAATTATCAGTTAAACTCTTCATTAAATTGAAGTTTAAACATAATTAAAAGTCCAGCAGAAAGACCATAAAAATTTATTTCAGTGCTTAGAACACAGACAGCTGAGGAGCGAATTACTTTTATGTAGATCCATCTCACGTTTTTGGTGGAATTCGCCTACAATCCGTACAAATCGGATTTACGTTCATTTTCTAGACATTTCCAAATTGCCTTCTGCCGGGCAGATTTCGCCTTTATCGCGACGCTGTAGGCATCGAAATCTTTTAACTTGTAAACTTAAGTTGGCTCAAAATCGTGAGTTCGTAAAAGTGAAGTTACATACTCTTTGTTCACTACATCGAATTCTAAAAAAAAAGGACGAATACAACATGGAATAGCTTACGTCAAAATCATCATTTAATACTTTAATATACTTATGTATTAAGTAAATTTTAATAATCGTTTCTGAATTCAGTAGACCCATATGCGCTATGCAGGTAAACAGGAACAGAGTATAATTTATGTTTACTTTTTCAAACACAAACAGACACACACACACACACACACACACATTCCATATCCTGACGACCTCCGTGGCGCAGTGGTGAGCACGTTGAGCTCAAGCCAGAGGTCGCGGGTTCGAGTCCCGCCGACGGAACAAAAAGTTTATAAAGTTCCTGGGTCATGGATGTATATTAAAATATGTGTATCATATAATAAAAATCTTAAATATATGTATAGTATAAAAGTATTAAATATATTTCCGTTGTCTGGTACCCGTAACACAAGTCCTTCAGGTACTTAGCACGGGGCCAGACTGACGTGGTGTGAGGCGTCCATAGATATTATTATTATTATTTTTATTATATCCGATTCACAAATCTTTATATTACAATTTATATCCACTTTATAATGATCCTCGATCACAAAAACGTTCGTCGTAAAAGGCTTTCAGCACCCCTAAAACGTTAAAAAAATTACCGTTCCCGATATTTGTGGAGAGCCCTTGACGTTCTAGTGGATACAAAACAGCTGACTTTTTGACTTTCTATACAATGGCTGTTTGATAAGCACCCTTAAACGGTTGTATTATATTGCCGATGAAAAATTTCAAATGATAATTTTACTAATTGAAAGTACGAGTTGAAAATACGAGTGAAATATTATGTTGTTTTGCTGTAGATACAGAAAAATGGGGTTTATATAAATACACTTAAAAGAGAGAACCAGAAACTTTTTTCGAAGAAAACGATTCATCAGAGCAACAAGAATGAAATAAAAAGCATTACGTAACATTATTACTCGGGCCTCTACATACGAAACGTATTAAAACGTACCTACCTGTTGCTGCACTGTAAACTTTGGTGTTACGTCTATTATCCAGATTTAACTGAAAAATAGTGTAGCAATAATAAATAAAAATCTATGATATTATAACTAAGACAAGCAAATTTTTGTTAAAGCGTAAGAGAAATTGCATATCGAAGGAAAAGTGGCCAAAATTGTGCCGTTTGAAAGTAAATTAAGTTACCTAATGCTCAATGTTTTTATCTTGTTTTCTTCGTGATATTTGTTGTAGAAATCTCGTTTTCCACTGACTGACCTTTTAGACAGTTGCTGCCTATTGCCAGACTACCTGAAAGTCTACTTATGTACAATATTTAAGGGCTGTCTGGCAGTAAAACGCAACTGTTAGTGTCGCCACATACGGGCCACACGCGACAGCCACAAACGCCGTTTTAAGCTAGTCATAAAGTGGTCATTGGTCATAAAGTGAATCGTTGTAGCGTTTGGCGGTCACCGGCGTCAACCGTGTGCGGCGAGTCCATATAAAACGTATGAAAACTACAGGAAATATGCCGGTAGCGTCGTTTTGTTGTTGTGGCCGGTGGCCCGTGTGCGGGAGCCCTTAAAAATGTCCGGTAGTAGAAGTCGATATTCCTACAGGCTACAGTTATCCCGAAGAAAATACTGTTTTGTTTTCACCAGACGTGTTTCTGCCAGCACTCCCGGAGTGTAACTCTTGGTTTTTATTATTTTTCGTATTATTATCCACCGTCTTCCTTACCAATGTTAAGTAATAACGACCGAGTATTTTGACACGACATTAAACTAGCGCTATGAAACAATAACAATTCTATCTAGAAATTTAACTTGCAAAACTATTTAGATGCAATCAGCGGCGCCATCCGAGGAATATTCTATTAACGAAGGCACGCGCGAGCGTTGTAGTAATCCCTCTCTACGTGCTATTAGCGTTTCGCTACTTTGTACTCACAATTTTAGTCATTTATATCGTACTAGATGACGCCAGAATCTCCCTTGCGCCTAAATTCGTTTATAGCGCGGGTACCATACATTTTTTCCGGGAAAAAAGTATCCTATATCTTTACCCGGGACTCAAAGTATCTCAATACTAAGTTTTAACAAAATCGGTTCAGCTGTTTAGCTGTAAAAAGATAACAGACAGACAGGCAGGCAGGCAGTCTAACTACAATAGAGACAACTTTAACATCTAATATATAAAATTCTTCTGTCACGGGGTGCGTAATCGAACTCCTCCGAAACGGCTTGACCGATTCTCATGAAATTTTGTGAGCATATTGAGTAGGTCTAAGAATCGGCCAACATCTATTTTTCATACCAAAAATTATTTATATGGCAAAACAACGTTTGCCGGGACAGCTAGTATATTGTCAATATTCACCAAGAAATATTTTCTAGAGCCTACCTTCGGAGGGCCCATACAAAATCTTAGATCGATTTCGTAGACTCTCGTAGGCAAAAACATAACTGTTTTATACCATGTAACATTATGTATCTAAATTACACCAAAAAAATATTTAAACAAGATTGTCTACTTCGTTCAGGGTAATAAAGCAGCAAAACAAAGTACGGCAACATTCCTGGAGTTTTTTAATCAAGCAGGTGTGGGGATCTCCAAACTAATTTCCGAACAAACATAAATCTACTCCTTCAACATCGAAGGCCTAATTGTGTAACCTCCAGACATGGTGATTGGTGAATACGCCTCTATACTCGTAATGGCATAACCTGGCTGTAGCGGTCATTGACCCCCTGACAAAAACTTGTGAATTTCATCGTCTTCTAAACAAATCGCGATTGACAATGAAGTAACAGATGTTTCTAGTCTAAGAGCAATATCATATTTTGCATACTTGGCTAGTGCTGACTGCTGAGTATGCAGTAAATCGATTTGAATTCTTAAATAATACTTAGTCTTGCCATAAATACTGTTACAAAGAAAAACATTTTTTTTCTGTTGCAAATAAATTTTATTACTTTTACAGTGTATTAGTTTAATACATAAATACAAAACAATTTAAAATATTAAAAGCTTATTCAAATTTGCCTTCATTGGCTACAATAACGTCTTTTAAACATTGTGGCCAGTTATCATTAGAAACCTGAAACACGGACTCTTTCCATGGGAAAATTCTTCACTGCCAGTTGTTTGGATTGTCGTAGAGACTCCAAATTATCACGGCATTTACAGCAAGCCATACTCTCTAAAACTGACCAAAAATCATAATCCAGTGGATTAAGATCGGGACTAGACGACGACCAGTCTTCAGCTCTGATGAAGTCCGAAACGTTCGTTTCCAACCAAGACCAAACCGACTGAGCTTTATGACCCAGCGCCGAGCCTTGTTGGAAGGACCATTCTTGGTTATTGAACTTGATGTTGAACCTTAGAACTTCAAGCATAAATAAAACCACTTTGTTTGTTAAAATGTTGCTTAATTGTAAAAAAAAAACTCATCCGTAAACAAACATTTTTTGTGATCTCCCTTTGCGTACCGCTTCAGTAGTTGTTTTAATTTTACCACCCTTTCTTTTTTAAATTATCAGCTACCAGAAAACCAGTACGTCTCTTGTAGGATGAAAGTCCTAAGTCATCATTAAAAATCGCGACATGGTTCTAGGTGCAGTATTCATCTCGTGAGATAAAATCTTTTACTTTCGAACCGATTTTTTCAAATTCTTTCCCTTACTGCTTTAACCACCTTTTTCGTACGAACACTGCGTGGATGGCCAGATCTTTTTCTGTCACAAGCAGAGGAGGTCTCATTGTACCTATTAATGGCCCGGTACATAAACATTTTACTAATACCAAGTGGAGAGTTTTAAAAATGACATTGGACTCCATATCTACTTTGTGTGATGCAATCATAGCGATTTGGTTCTTGTGATCACCCCACTCCATTTCAGTATCGCAAAATATTGTAAAATACATTGGCGCCAAAACGAGAAAACACAGTAAACAATCATATAAAAATTACAGAATCCAAATTCAAATGTAATATTTTGTTTATTTTAACTAGTAACAGTATTTATAGCCAGACTAAGTAGAAGATTATCATTCTAAGAGTTACAAATAGGTCTCCGATGAATATTTTATAGGCTGTGTCTTCATAAGAGTTCAATTATATTTTTAAGTTAGAAGAATACAGTGCGAGCATATTTTAGACCAGTCAGGTCAATGACCGCTGGTGTCAACTTAGTAACTTTTTATTTTACTTAAATAAGCTGACTCAACTAAATCTAAATTTTCGATTGTTGCCTCTGCTCATAATACATGCCACAACGAAAGTGGCGTGAAAAAAGAGTGGTAGAAAATATCTAAACACACGTCTTGTTACTTCTTTCGTAGTGATATTGTCTCGTGTCAGCCGAGGTTCTCTTTCTAGGACCTAAAAATTCATAGGGTATAAAAAGAAAAATGACCGGTTTACATTACTTACATTCAGTAATTCAGTTCAGCGCTGGATTAATATAACTGGAATAATATGTAAGCGGGCACTGGAATTCTAGTGCACTGTAGTGCCCGTTTAAATTATTTCAGTAGCAATCCAGTGCTGGATTACAATAATGTTAACCCCATTAGCATAGCTAAAGAATCTGAAATTAAATTTTCAATAAGATTTTGGTGACGAAGCACGTCTTGCCTCAGCGTGACCATTAAAAATCGAGGTTCAATTATTTAACCTCGTCAAATCAAGTAATGCATTACCGTAATTTACTGTACACGAGGCCAGTGTTTAAAAGCCATAAACGTCGCCGATAAGTATATACCTCGAGCGATACTGAGGGCGCGCCCTGCAAGGACATTCTTTTTACCATAGAGTTTTACATTACTTTAATAAATGAGAAAATAAGCTCCACTCACGAGAACCGCATAAAATACAATGGCTTTAATTTCACCGGGTGTATAACGTAAAGCGTATTCCGGTCTATGTTTAGGAAAGTCAAATGAGTTTATGTTTTCATTAGCGAGGAATAGAATAAGAACTAGATGTAAGATGACTCCTACAAGTCCATTACGTAAAAAAATAGTTTTTTTTTCCTTTTGTAAGTGTGAAATGACATACTTACTAACATTCAATTCTCTTTTTCAGGTACGGCACTTTTCATGCAGTAGTTGTAGTTTCTATGGTGGTAAGTCCCTTGAGGTATACAATTTTAAGCTCTAATTACTTTTGATTCAATAAACTCGTTGATAGAGCTATCAGTCACTGAATTTTTATTAAATTAAGCTTATCTTCTTAAATATATTTTAGCGCAGTCAGTCGTTCGGGGAACCAAGAGGGACGTCAGAATATCAGATACCCCGATATTATCTTAAGTATATTCGCACAACTGTGAAACCCCAGCTCCGTTTTTGTACCGATTCTGGGGAGTTTGAATAGAAATTACGCAATCGGCGCGATTCCGTCGTTATATTTCTTTGAATATCTTATTTCGTCGTTCGTCGCTACGTTCACCTGCGAAATGAGTTTGAGTTTCCAAGTAAAAGTTTATTTATTCTCAAACTTTGTTTAGTAACATGAGCGTCTTTCTGTAAGCGTTTATTCTTGTGCCACAAGGCTTATATAGAATTGATATTAAATACATACACGGTATAGTTTTTTTACATATTAAGTTATTTATTTCAATTGTAAATAATGTTACCAATACTTTTCTAGAATACTTGAAAGATATAACTCCTAAAAGCTACAAATCACTATTATCAATGACAGAAACTGGTTAATCAGCGTTCTAAACTTTAATAGTAAAAGCTGGCGGGTACATCGAGTCATCGGGAATATCGGCGGGCTCAGGTCGGGCTGAGAGCATACAGTATTACCACTAGACAGCGAAAGTCCATTAGGTTTTATGGTTTCCGCGCCGGTGGAGGGGAGGCCGAAACGCTCGAATTAATTTAATTCTACCGTCGAACTCCAATGCTGCCGGGAGCTTACGGGTGTCACTTCGCTGAATCATCAAAGAACAATAAAAATTTCGTTAATAAGATCGAGAGATGCCTTTAATGGCTATTGGCTATTTCATTTCAAAAGTGTTTTCGGGAATGTGTGACGCTGATACGAATATTTCTGTCACACTTTTTGCTAAATAAACTTTTCAGCCGTTGTTGTCACTGCAAATGTTACGACTAATATTTACTTTAATAAAGCACAGTGGCCCATAAACAACGTTTAGCTGAAATGGGACGCCGCGGTGAGCTGTAATTAACACAACACGTAAATAATTGGATTTTAAAATAGTTTTGTGCGTTGTTGAAAATTAAATTTATGTCCACCATAAATTCTGTAGAAAGTATACGGGCTCTTAACGATTTTAGTGCTTGCAGTTTTGCAAAAGTATACTCCGGAGTAGTTAAGTTTCGGGCATGTTTATAACATAAAGTTAGATGCTCTCATCTCTGTGTCGGGTCAAAACATGTAAATATTTTAAGGAATCAACTCATTTTTACCCAAAACTGTGTATTCACAATCGAGATGCGGTAAGGGAAATTAATTTAAATCACTCCAAATTCAAATTTTTTTACGCATGCTATATGATACCAGAAAAGAATATAGTAATTAAAAAGACGGATTTCTATTTTTAAGAATACAATATGCCAATTTATTATTCTATCGTTAAATCTACATCAGAGTTCGCTGCGTTGTACAGGTTTCTGTATCTGTCGAAGTTTTGTTTTTGTTTTCCGGGATTCACTTTAGTGTTTCAATTTTTACTAAACTAGATTTCATGGTGAACTTCATGGCACTTTTAAACCTTCCCTGGGCTTCCACGATTATTCCAAGACTAAAATTATTAAAGTCGGTTAACCGTTATCTAAATAGATAGATTGAAAAATTCCGAATAAAGTCGCGAAAGTATAAGACGAATGACTCGGAACGGAATCGATTCCGGAACCGCAAATCATGTGTCGGAGACGGACGAAACTATTTCAATAAATTATAACTTGTGACGCCGCCGATAAATGGGTCGCACAAAAACATATTTTATGTTCTTGCATTCGTATCATGAGGATAATATTATCTCTATATAAGCAAAATATGTTTCTAATCCTAGTGCAATATTACAACGCATAATGTGTATTGTGCTAGCGAGGCACTTAAATAACTTGCCACAAATAATTTCGACAGCGAAGAAATCCAAACCGGATTTCATTTTAACTTTTTTTAAATGTTGTATGGGCAAATTCATGACGCTGGGGCGCTGGTCCATACAAATTATAAAAACATTTTGTTCTTTCAATGCTGCTACTTCCACAGTGAATTCTGTATTAGGGACACACAGACACACCTAAAAGAATTATCACTATGTTTTGTAACACACTGTATCTAAGGCTATTTTTTATCCTGAAAGTGTTCCGTAGGCGGTAGGACACTGTAAAAACTAGGCCGCGGGTAAAAGCTGGTATTGAATAAAAGTGTGACGAATGGGGTAGTACGGAGCGAGTCCAAGCCGATTTCACAATACGCTGTCGGCACTAAATAACTGAATTTCAAACATCGCAATTCCATTTTGGACGTCCACAGTACAAGCCGAATGAAAAAAGCTTTATTTATTTCGGTTGAAATTTAAAGTTAAATTTGATAATAAGAGTCACAGTGCTGCCATCATAAACTTTTTTTTTATCAAATTTCATGGATAATTTATTTTTTATACTCTCATCTCCATTAACTTTGGCTACAGACATCTGTCGAATTCTGTGGTCATTGTTATAGCTAAAGTTAAATTTAATAACAATAACATAACTATAACAACATCTCTGATGCACCGTGCAACTCACCCTCAGTATTTTTTCATCTGCAATAATAATCACTAAAATGTCATATAATTATTAAATTAATTAATAAATAGCGGTGAGAACATCCAACAATAAAATGTAAGTGATTTTCCAGGCTGTTAGGCGTTGAGAGTACTGCTAAAGTACTGCGTATAAGCGAAAAAGAAGAAGAAAACTTCCACATACATATTTTAATTGATTTGTGTTCGCTTTCTGCAATAACCTCGGCCTGTCCGGTAGGGGACCGAATAATTACATTAAGTGATAGGAATAAAAGCTAACATTTGTATCCTTTCGTCACGGTTTCATCCAAAATGCATTAGATTATTATAACAAGTAATATCACTCCAATTTGTATAAAAGGATCGATTCAGTGAAGGCTCGCGAAGGAGGATATTCGCACCTATTAACCATTTAAATCTCTTATTAGGTATATTATTATGCACTTAACATAATAATATTATACCTGCTTAAATAAATATACTGAAAAGCTAGAATGATTTAATACTAGATGACGCCCGCAACTTCGTTGCGCCAAAATTCGCTTATCGCGCGGGAACCGTACATTTTTTTGGGATAAAAACTATCCTATGTCCTTTTTCGGGACTCAAAGAATCTCCATGCCAAATTTCAGCAAAATCGGTTCAGCGGTTCAAGCGTGAAGAGGTAACAGGCAGACAGACAGACGGACTGACAAACAGACAGACAGACAGACAGACAGACAGACAGACAGACAGACAGACAGACAGACAGACAGACATTCGCATTTATAATATTAGTATGGAAGTATGGATTAGTATGGATACGATGGATTAAAATGAGCTTAAAAAGATTTCAAATGGAGTTTGTTACAGCAATATTAAAAAAAAATTAAACTGCTTTTCGGTGTCGAATTTTAATTATCCTTCTTCGCCTCGTTGCAAAATTAAATAATATCAAACCTAATGATAAGCCGTAACATTATAATATTAATAATAATAATTATATTAGGCATGATTTCGTGCGGCATTTCCTTTAAGCCCGCTGTACACATTAGACAACTGGCCTCCGTATTACGTATCTTGCGAGACCAATGGGCAATGCGATAGCAATTACTGCGTGATGATAGCTCCAAAATCGCAATTTCGTATCACGTATTAGCCAAAACAATACAATTGCAATCGATCACTATAGATGACACCATAGTTTGTGATATTCATGACACTCAGCAATCGCTCGCGCGATTATTGCTAGTGGATTGTTGATCGCTATTTTTACGCGATAGCCCTGCGCCTGACGGCCAACATTGCCGCCAACGGAATTTCGCTTCCGACTTACCGCCAAGTAGGCGTCTACACATTGGCCCCATAGGGTCATTTCGCTGGCCCAATACGTTGGGCCAGTGTGTACAGGCGGCTTTAAAGTGGTAGACGGCGGCCTCGTGACACGTCATCTATCACGGGCTCACGGCAGACGTCTCGTCGCATGACGAATAGCCGCCGATATAAATCTAACCAAATTATGCTATTATAACCTGAGGTGGGTTACGAAAATCTATTTATGCTTTTCTAACAAAAACGTGGCTTACGCGATAAAAGGAGCTTACAAGATTAATTTAATATTATGTAGGTTATATAATGTTATTAATATTTTTAAGCTCATTTTGTATTTTATGGTGATCTATAGTTATCCTTGGAATAATCTTAGAGATATAATTATAGCAATCGCAGGCGACCTGTCGCAGTGACACTAATTCATAGAAATACATAGAAACCAGTAGTTTCGCGACGACACGTCGTCTGCTGCCGCTTCGTGTAGCTGGCTTCCAACTTGTACCATTAATAGCTATGACCCTGCTATACTATCGTAGAAGTTCACGGTTTTGCGGACACGGAATTGTGTAAACAGGATGTAACCAATTTGATTAAGCTTCACGGTGTGTGCCCCTTATATAGAATGTGAAAGTAGCAGGATTGAAAGAGTCATGAATTTGCCCACACATTTTTTTAAAGTAACATAGTATATTATAACTTTAAAGTACCTACTAATAATAAAATTGCGTCTAGACGAAGTGTCTACTGTTGTTGCTACTATACTGGTTTCTATGGAGTATAAAATAATATATAAAATGCGTGGATGCATATTTCTAAATTGGTATGCATTTGACAGATTTGCAAGACGTCTCACGTAAATCTATTAATCAATACAAATTTAGAAGTGCATCGTCGCGTCGCGTCGCGTTGCGGTCTGAATTGACCCTTACAGACATGAAGTTCTTATACAAATTCATATATCGCTCATTTGGTACAACAATGTCGTAATTACACTTTAACAAATTTTACAGGAGACACAAAGATTTGAATCCAATATATGACTTTTTGGGAAGACATATATACCGACTCAATTTAAAAGTAAAGTTTATTTGTGTTGTTTCTATTAGAGTTCAAGACTTTTCGATACATCATACAATTACCTAAATTATGGGCATTCTTATAAGGATGTGTATGTAAATACGTCATTATTTCTTCAGAATTAAATTTAAGAAATAATGCATACGATAGGGGATTTTGCATTTGTGACAAAATAAAACTAAGTAGATTAATAAATCAGCTTCGCCATTTAATTATGTAAGTTTTAAACCAGTTCAAAACCAGGAGGTTATTACTATTTTACCAGTTACTTAATTAAATATTTAAAAAAGAAACATTTTAGTAACAGAAACTAAATTCTAAATAATTAGACGTTCAGCGCGGCTTCGCCCTCGTAATTTAGATATTTTACAGATAAATTAGTTCATAATAAATAGCCTATAATCTTTCACGTTATCTACTTCTTATCAGTGCCAAATAACAGAAAATTGCTCCAGTAGTTCGTGAGATAAGTCCTTTCAAATAATTTCCCCTGTTTTTTTTCACAATTTCCTCTATTTCTTCGCTCCTAATAGTCTTAGCGTGATAAAATATAACTAATAGCCTTTCTCGATAAATGAGCTATCTAACACTGAAAGAATTGTTCAAATCAGACCAGTAGTTTCTGAGATCAGCACGTTCAAATAATAGCCAAATAATCTGTGATTTTTGTATTTGTATCTGTGATTATAAAAAAACTAAATACAGGAACAATTTCCATTGCTCCTCCACCTCCCGTAGCTTCATGCCAAAAGTAACAATAAGTTTTGGTCTTCTTTTATACCTGTAACCCATAAGAAAAGTCATTTATAAAATCAATTAAAATTAAATTTGGAGCTACAATGACATAATTTACACAATTATGTCGTAGTTTCACCAAAAATTATCGAAGTGAATGTCATAAGTACCTTTACGACGCTGTAGCTCCTAAATATAACCACAATCAGCGGGGCGCCCGGCGCAACTGGCTATCCGGACGTTGTAGCATCAGAAATGTCGCCATTTCAGTCAATTCCACAATGACAATCACGCTCTATCGCGGAAAATACACATAAAAACATTACCAGAGTAGACAGAATTATAGAGTATGCCGACTTAGAACTGATGTTGAAATTTTTAAATTTGACGTATTATGACGAAAATCGTCGCTAGGGTTGTTAACTTGTTACCTACGAATTTAAAACTATTACATATTCGCTGGACGTGTTCCTCTTTGGTCGTATTGTTGTTTGTGTTTTGGCACATGCTATTAAAATTGTCAGAATCCACTTTTGAAATCTTTATTTTTATAGCAACCAGCGCGACTCGCGAAGCACATTCCGTTCATAATCATAGTGAAACCCGACGAATTTGACAGATATTGAAACCTGTCCGTTTCTTTGCAGTCGAACTATTGGTAGTTATGTCTATTGTGACATTACGGTCGATGTTTCTCCGGGTGTAAATATACTTTTGGAACATAATGACATAAATAACTCACCTTTGAAAAAATAGGCAATTACGACGTTGTTGTACCAAATGAGCGATATTATGAACTAGACGTGTCATTGCGACACGTCGCGTTGTCTGTGGTTGCTTGTCTGCTGCCAACCGATACCTATTATGATTAAAATTAAAAAAAAATCAAAGTATATATTACACTGATCTCTATTATACAAGTACGCTGGGTCGATGATACCGACCTGCTTTTTGTCCCTATTTGAAGCGGAATCAGCGCCCCCATTATGGGGGCTAAGAACTAAATCTGACGTAACCACAACCAATAACAACAGTTGTTATCACTAGTATTAGTTCCAAGTACTCTCACTACTGCTATCAGCGCCAATATGGCGGCTTTCAAACGTCATTTTTGCGTCAGATTTAGTTCTCAACCCTAGAGAAATAATTAGCGACTAATTGGATATTATTGGGTACCATCGGCCACATGCGTCGTTACACTAAAACACTTTACGCTTGCTGTCTGTGTAAGTACGAACTCCTCCAAATATGCAGTTTTATATATTTTGTTTCTCTTGTGCTCATTGCCAAGCCACTTTAATAATGGACCTATTTATGCATACCGGACTCAGCCCACACGATGACAGTTCTGAGAAAAAGACGTTTTTATTAAAATTGTGTATTCTGTAAAAGTGATTGTTATTTTAAGTAAAGTTAATTTACAATAGTTTAGTTGGTAATTTATTCTATGCGTACAAACATAAATATGCTAAAAATGCTATTTCCAACAAAAATTAAACAAAAACAGGAGGGTTCCTTTTAGCAAAACTATATTAGTGTGGGATACATATAATCCAAAGCGAACCATCTCTTTAGATTTATTACACAAGTCAACAGGATTTTCGTGCATGAGATCTGTGCACCCGATTTGGATGTCTAACATCTAATTAGTTATAGAAACAACGATTTTAACTTATAAAATTTGCTTTTAAATAAACTGAGGCCTCATGAACTTTCAAATTTTAAAGAAAACCGGCATTTTTTTCTTTCGGTTATGTAGTAATAGAATGAAATATATATTAATTATTTTTTAGTTTATATTGTTGCTTATATTCCCAAAAAAAATATGAAATGAAAAAAATATATAATTTAGATTTAAAACTTAATATTTTTTTGTATCTAGGTGAGCATATCTTAAATATATCTTGTTGTATGCTTCGGCAGTAAGTACTACCTGATATAACGTGGCGCTCCTACTTTTTTCTGGTTTTTACAAGGATGTTTAAAACTAGATGATACCTGCAACTCCGTTTCGCCAAAACTCGTTTATAGTGCGGGAACCGTACATTTTTCCGGGATGAATTGTCCTTTCCCGGTACTCAAAGTATCTGCATACCAAATTTCAGCAAAATCGGTTCAGTGGTTTGGGCGTGAAGAGATATCAAACGTTCTGTCTATCTGTCTGATAGACAGACAGACGGACAGACAGACAAACAGACAGACACACTTTTTTTTATGAAATAAGGGGGCAAACGAGCAAACGGGTCACCTGATGGAAAGCAACTTACGTCGCCCATGGACACTCGCAGCATCAGAAGAGCTGCAGGTGCGTTGCTGGCCTTTTAAGATGGAATAGGGTAATAGGAGAGGGTAGGGATGGGAAGGGAAGGGAATAGGGGAGGAAAGGGGATAGGGTAGGGGATTGGGCCTCCGGTAAACTCACTCACTCGACGAAACACAGCGCAAGCGCTGTTTCACGCCGGTTTTCTGTGAGGACGTGGTATTTCTCCGTGGTAAATGCAAAGAATGTGTAATGTAAAAGTATTATAAATATAGTAGAAGATTCGTCCTTGAAGTTTTGATGTCTCCGATTTAGTCCAGATTCGGGGAGGGGGTAGCCGAGGTATTGCCTTTGAGGTTGGAAGAAACCCCGTTCCTCTGGGCCTATTGGGAGCGGATTTATGGCTAATTTTGTAAGACACTTGACAGTTGCCGAGCTGTTGTTATAATTGTTATAAAACAAGAAAAGATGAACTGCATTCTAACAACAATTCAGCTGCTAAATACTGCAAAAAACATTAAAAAACATAACATTAAAGAAAGTGAAAAAACTGCCCCTGACGAAATGTTAATAGCAATATCTTCCATTTAGCCATCAAATCTTAAGAGCCCGGGTTACCCTCGAAATTCTCATACATACGTAATACCAAAATCATTTTGTCATACGAAAATATTTAACATGTTTGAGTTATTTTTCAGCATAAAATAGTAATTACCTAGGTTCCTGAACAAAAATTAACTTCAAAATATTTAAACACTAAAAAAATTTTTTTTGTGTAAAATTTTTTTTTACTAAATTTACTACTAAATATTTAAACACTAAGAAATAGAGTAAAACACTAAAAAATATATAAAAAAATAGTAAATTTACTACAACATATTTCAACTCTAAAAAATATTTTTTAGTATTAAAATATTTTGTAGTAAATTTACAAATTATTTATAAATTTTTTAGTGTTTTACTCTATTTTTTAGTGTTTAAATATTTAGTAGTAAATTTAGTAAAAAAAATTTATACACAAAAAAAATTTTTTTAGTGTTTAAATATTTTGAAGTTCATTTTTGTTCAGGAACCTAGGTAATTACTATTTTATGCTGAAAAATAACTCAAACATGTTAAATATTTTCGTATGACAAAATGATTTTGGTATTACGTATGTATGAGAATTTCGAGGGTTACCCGGGCTCTTAAGTTGAAATATATACAGAATTATTTCATTTAATATCACTGAAATATTGAGCTACATCCTGTATCTGTTCGCTATGGGTATTTTTATAGCATTGTCCTTTAAGGCTAATCACTGCTAATCATAATGAAATGGTAAGAGTATAATTTCCATATATGAACCTAAAAATAGATTTTATGAACGGGGAAAGAAAATCCCTTCTATTCAGCAAATTATTAAAATTCAAAATAATAAAAGCTGAGGACAAATTAATTACTGTATACCTATACATACGCATATTTCGAGCATACTCGTATAAAGTGTTTGGGAAAAAAGCAATTGATGAAATTATATTAAAATAATTTAAGTTACATAAGAACCCCATTGGATTATTATACTAATTTAATTAAGAAACCAATAAAATATGACCTTAACTGTAGTAATTTGAGATTCGAATGTTCAACAGGTCGGAATAATTCGATATCGCCGATCAAGATTCATGAGACCGAGAACAGTTTAACGATATTTTAATTACAATGATTATATTTTACCATAGCTTTTTTAATTAAAAATCCGCATTGCATACATCTCAATGCATTGCATACACTGACGTCCATTATACAAGTACGCTGGACTAATGATACCCTTTGAAATGACAGCTATTTTTTGTGCCTATTTGAAGCGGAATCAGCTCCCCCATTATTCGGGGTAGGAACTAAATTTGACGTAAAAATGAAATTTGAAATTTGCCATATTGGCTCTGATAGCAGTAGTCGGAGTATTTGGAACTAATACTAGTGATGTACAACTGTCTTTTCTATTATCGATGAAATGTTTCCAGATTCAGATAATGTCGACCATTAGGATAAAAATATTAAATTGAATAATACAAACGCTATATATTTGTATTAAAGATTACAGACTTCCTCTCCGTAATTTAGATAGGCGTAATAAATTAACAACGATTTCATACATAGATAACGTCGTGAAGTAGCAGTACCTATCTATAGTCCATTTATTTTTACCAGTTACCACTAAGTACGAAAAACTAAAAACAAAACTGGAGATGAGCTTCTAACAAAAACTTTGTTGTATTGTATTTTCTAATTTCATTTCTAATATTATCAAAGTAGTGCTAAAGTGTATCGTATGAAAGCTGAACAAATCTGAATAAGTGTTCTGTGTGATTAGACCCTAACTAATCTATGCCATATAATATTATAAAGCGGAAGAGATTGTTTGTTTGAACGCGCTAATCTCAGGAACTGCTGGTCCGATTTGAACAATTATTTCAGTGTTAGATAGCCCATTTTATATATTTTATCATGCTGAGACTAATAGGAGCTAAGAAATAGAGGAAAATGTGGAAAAAACGGAAGAATGTATAACGTGAAGAATCATACTATTTTTTGTGGACCAATTTGTCTGTGAAATTATTATATTTGCGTGGGAGAAGTCGCGCGGAACGTCTAGTATTAATATAAAAGTTCCCTATTTATTTATGGATTTTCGCCACTTTGGCGCTGATTGCAGAAGTGCGAGGGAAATTAACTAATTGGTGTGACCCATAAATAAATATAGAACGTTTGAATACATTTTTATCGGGGTGGAGTAGGAAAGGTATAAATAATAAAAATATATGTGCGATACTTTAACATTATATTTTATTAGTTACTGTTACACAGTTACAGTCTGTCAAGAAAGAGTAGACGCTGAAATAAATTTTCCAAACATAATCACGATCAAATGGTAGTTTTTGCGCCTTGTATTTTCACAGAGAACGTTTGTACACTCCAAATAGTAACGGCAAGCGGTAGTAGTAATTTTCGGACGCCAACCTGGCTTTTCAATTTTTTTCAACCATAATTCCAGTCTTCCTTCGTCAGACGGAAACCTGTCAATTATTTTAAGAGCATAATAATATGTATTTGATAATAAAAATCGGTTATCGAAAATTTCAATACTATTATTATAGATATCGATAAGTTTTATCGACAGAAAACTCCAGCACTATTGAATTTTATTGTTTATCAAAAATCGGTTAAACAAAGGTAAATATGTGGTGAATACGGTATAATAAGATTAGTGCCACATTTTTAAGTGCCTATATTATCAATAAAAGTTTAATATCGTAGAAATGTAACCCCACATCCCTTTTTGTACCGCGTTTTACATAACATACACTCTTTCAAGTTTATCTATGAACTACCACCACTTATTTATATATTACTTAATCGCGTAAAACCTTTTAAAACACTTTAAAAACACGAAAACAATTCAAAAGATTAAGCCATAGAGAAATATAATACATACATGGTTACCAATGGTTACGTCAAATTTAGTTCTCTTCCCGAATAATGGGGGCGCTGATTCCGCTTCAAATGGCACAAAAATCAAGTGGGTATCATCGATCCAACGTACTTGTATAATATAGAGATCAGTGATTGCATATTATAAATTTTCGTATGTCATAATCTGATTGTGACAGCTCATTCACGTTTATTTTAACACCTTTTAAAAACTCTCAGGCAGACCCAGTCGAGCATTTTTAAATGTCAATCCATCCATACTAATATTGTAAATACGGTTAATAAAAATAATTTACTGTTTGTATATTCCTATACTTACCAAAAATTTAAATATATTTTGAATCAGAATTCTTATTAAAAAAAAAAAAAACAAGCGACGACTTTTCTGTGCAAATGGAATTGCGGGCTGTGTAGCCCATTATTATTGGCATCATTAGGTGTACGGTGTAGGCCTAATTGGAACACTCATTTCAATAACTTTCTATTGTGAGTAAAATATTGAAAATTGTAATATTGTTACTTACCTATTATCTGTATCAAAACATCTGCCCTTGTCTGAGCTGACATCTCGACCTCCGAGAACATAGCCGCGTCGTTATAACAGGGAGTTCTCCTGGCAAGTCTTCAACAAAACATTTCCCATAAATAAGAACTTGACCCGATTTAAGTTACAAGCTAACCGAGACACAATGGGCCCGGCCCACATTTAATCATAGACAGCCGGGGGGAAGGGGGTAGGTCCCCCCTTTACCCCTCCCCGGGGAGGGATAGGACCCCTTTGTTTAATTGTGAGCGTTAATGAGCCGTTGAAGAAATGAATTATTAACGGCCTCGACTCCATTTGCTATTAATTTTTTCTCAACTAAATACTCTATGTGCCTGCGGCAAACCGTTGCTCTCTTTTTTTTTATAGAGAACATTGTCATAAAAATGTTAATTTATTCTCTGTAAAAATGAATATAACGCGCAGTTGAAAGGAGAGTAAATTAAGTAGATGTGTCGCGTCGCTTTATAATAGGGATTACATCCACAAATTCCACAATAATATCTATTGTTCTTGATTGCAAGTTGCAATCTCCAGAGAAACGAGAAGTCGTAATAAATGTCACAATTAAATAATCGGCCAAGCGCGAGTCGGACTCGCGCACAAGGGGTTCCGTATCGTTATAATGCAAAAATAGGCCAAATATTGTGTTTTTTGTATGGGAGCCCCCTTAAATTTTTATTTTATTTTAATATTAATATTAATGATTAAAGTACACATATAATAAAGGCTTTTTCAAGCGCCTACCTGTTGTAAAAATGTTTGAAAAATTATCTTTGTTGTGTGGTAGCCACCCTCAAATTTTTATTTATTTTTTTAGTATTTGTTTTTATAGCGGCAACAGAATTGTTGTTATAGCGGCGACCAATTTCAACTCTTTAGCTATTACTATTCTTGAGTTACAGCCTGGAGACAGACAGACAGACAGACATACAGACATAGAAGTCTCAGTAATAGGGTCCCGTTTTTACCCTTTGGGTACGGAACCCTTAAAACATTACAGACCTACAAAATCTTATCTTTAGCTGTGTTCTACAAGGAACATTTTATTTGCTCTATAAAATTGCTTATTTCCATTTATTTAGTTTATCAAACGCGAATTGTTTCAGATATCGCGCTAATTTACAAGTTCCGAATCGGCTATCACAAACGACGATCTTATACGTAATACGATACACATTGCCTCGAAAGCTACAAGATAAGTAGCAAAGGGCGGATTTGAACATAAAAGTAAATGTTTCAGGTCAAGCCAAAAAACTTGATTTGTTTTTATGGAAAAATTTGGTCGAAAAAGATTTTTCTTGTGTCAGAAAATTTCAACACGTTTTAGTTCAGCGTTTTATATGACCCGGCGGAGTCATGGACGGAATTCGGCACTTCGCACTGTTTAGAGACTCTTCAGTACGAGCTATTATCATAAATGTTGATGAACTTTTGATTTGGTTCTTCTTTTTTGCAATAATTATTAATGAAGTAGTGAAATGATGATAGAATCCTAGAGAAATTGAAGGAACCCCTCAAAATTGATAAAAAAAATGCATGATGATTTTTAATCTCTTTATAAAGTAATTTAAAAAAATCCTACCAAACCACCTCGTGCTGAACAGAACTCGACTACATATATCTATGTTTAAGGGATTTTGGTGTTGCTTAACCCATGAATCCCCAAGCAGCTAATTTTATAATTTATATTGCGGGCTTTTCCAGAACCCTCTTGAAATTCAACTACACCATCTTCACACTTTTAAATATATAAATAATCAATATTATAATTTATTTCTTGTTAAATTAAAAAAATAATGTATTTTTTACAAAGCTTGTTTTATTTGCTTTGTTGTTTGGTACGATAGAGATAATTTTATTTACAAGAAATAGAACTACCTCTACAATCTACATTACTATGTAACGAGTAAAAGGGCACGTTTAGCAATGCTAATCAGAGGCGTTATCTTACCTGTTATAGTTCCAGCGCGCCACTCGCAGCTCCCACGACAAATGGCCGTCTTCCGTGTTCGGATACCTCGGTACTAAAACTTTAAACAAATTAAAGCCATTGCCCTTCTAGAGGGTGATTTATTCAGCACCCGAGCGACAGTCTATGTACATCGCATTTCTTGTATCATAAAGGCTTTTATTTCTACAGTTTATTCTTAGGGTTAATTCAGACCGCAACGCGACCCGTAGATGCATTTCTGTACTGAATTGATAGATTTCGTGAGCGTGAGACGTGTCAATTCAGTACAAATTAGGAGCCCCCGCAGACTGCAGACTTTTAGTCGGCCGATTGCTTGATCGAAAGCATAATCAGTACGAAGATGTATGAAGGCGCCCACATTAAACGATTTGTATCGGCCGATAATAATGTACTGAAATCCCAATTTGATCAAACTATCGGCCGACTAAAAGTCTGTAGTCTGCAGCGGCTCTTAGAAATGCATCTACGCGTCGCGTTGTGGTCTGATTGACCCTTAGGATTCTCAAATAGAAACGATACCTCGGCGAAGTACAATAAAAAGTGAAACCAAAAAATAAAATGTCATTTTGTATCGCTATCGCATTGCCGCGCGTTGTATCGGCTCATTTAAGTGTAAGCGCTGAAAAGACTCTGTAACAAACTGAGCTTATTTTATCATGTAAGTTATAACTTAAATGATAAAATGAGCCTGTAAGTCAAACTATAACAAGTTGTAAGCTGTAACACGATAATCAAGCTAATTAGTGCGGGCAATAAATCCCGACAGCTGATAACCGACCTCGTAAATTATTATTTACTCTCATAGAAAACAAGAAATGGAACAGCAATATATGGAAAGCGCGTAAGCGACGAAATGGTTTTTGTCGCGTAATTTAAAAACCATATATATATTTCATATTATAAGCTATTGGCAAATCAAAGTGTAGGTATGTTTGAACTAATCTATGTACAAATTTTGGAAGCTTAAATCACTCTCCTCTATTGGCAAAATTAGAAATTAATTATTCTGTGTTAATATGAAAGTTGACCAATCGTGTTATGCTATGGGTAATTCAAAGATAAAAACATGATGAAGACTGACAGTGAATTTTAATTTCTTAGCTTTAGTCATTGTTGAGAAAAATCGATGTCGCTTCAGCCAAATTATCAAGGCGTCACCTAAATTATTTGATACTTAAAAATTAAAATATATTTTTTAAATCAATGTAGCCTACATAAATATGAAAAAAAAAAGAAAAGGCGAAAACCATATTAGCATCCGAAAATGATTTATAAGCAAAACTATTTTACATAACTATTCGTCACTGCGGGCAGAAAGTAAAAATAAAATACGACCGAAATAACCTAAAGGTTTCTAGGTCATAATCTAAACATTAGCATTAGAGTATACGCCCCTTTAATTTCTACCTTACAAAGTTGATGTTAATTTATTTGACGTCGGCCGTTGTGTTTACACAGTTTATTGCAAAACAAGCACATAACAGCTTCTGTTACTTCATTATGAAAAACAATCCAATCAGCTTAATAAGCGAATGTCTCAGTACAATATAATATCAGTGGATTGTCTTAGACATGAAATAAAATTTAAAAAAAAAGTTTTATTTCGAAATAAATTTTAAGCACGAAAACGTGAAAAAAGCGCTGAACGAGCATTTATTTTTGTGATTTGTATGAGAAATCGCCACGTCTTGAATTTTTCCATACAAAGGAAAATAAAAATACTCTTACAGCGCTGCACTTTCAGAGCAAACTCTATAAGGTATGTCATACACACCCTAAGCTCTAAAGTCTAAAGTATCATCACTTAGATTTGATACACCCTGTGTATTGTATCATTATTTTGAATTAAAAGATATATATTTTTATTTTTTACTAGCGACCCGCCCAGGCGTCGCACAGGTATAAAATATACAAGATGTTTGTGTAAACACCGTTGTCCTTGAAACCATCAAATGAGCCCGTCAAAATGAACAACTTTTTCTATGAGAACAATGCTGGGAATTTAAAAAAAATTGTCTTCATACCCATACAAATTGCCGATCCGGGCATCCGTATGGGTATGAAGACGGCGTTTTTTTGAGTTCCCAGCATTGTTCTCATAGAAAAAGTTGTTCATTTTGACGGGCTCATTTGATGGTTTCAAGGACAATGGTGTTTACACAAACACACGTATAGCCACTAAAAAATTATTAAAATCGATAGCCTAAGATCCTTTACGTGATCTACTTCTTATCTGTGCCAAATAACATAAAAATTGCTCCAGTAGTTCGCGAGATAAACCCTTTCAAATAATTTCCCCCGTATTTTCCATATTTTCCTATTAGTTTAAGCGTGAAAAAATATAGCTTATAGCATTTTTCAATAAATGGGCTATCTAACACCGAAATAATTTTTCAAATCGGACTAGTAGTTCCTGAGATTAGCGCGTTCAAGTTAGCCCTTTCAAATAAATTTCCCCGTTTTTTCCACATTCTCCTCTATTTCGTCGCTCCTATTAGTCTTAGCGTGATAAAATATAGCCTATAGCCTTCCTCGATAAATGGACTATCTAACTCTGAAAGAATCGTCAAAATCCGTTGCGTAGTTTTAAAGATTAAACAAAGGGACATGAGGGAAAAAGTAACTTTGTTTTATAATATGTATGTATAGATTTTTAATAAATGAATTGGAGGTATAGTCACAGAATATATATATTAGTAAGTACCAAGTAGAGTGCAATGGTTCGCCCTTGGCAGTGTTGCGGTGCAGAGCCTCATAATAGGCGCTAATTTAGTCGTTATGATAAACTCCGAGTTGCGCCAGCGCGGCACAGAATTTGCATTTCCATTACTGCTATAAATTCGGTCTCCGCTAGATAAGGATTAACTTATAGCGTTCTCCGTATTGAGCGTGTATTCAAATATTGCGGCTAGTGGGTGGCTTAATTTTGTGGTGTTGGTATTAAAATGACTGAAGACTGGATATTGTAGATTATACCTTTAAGCGTTTTACGATTAATACAAAAAGTACCTATACATTTTTTTGTTGTATGCTTTCTTAAATCTTAATGATAACCTACTAAAATATATGTCTTACCATCATGGTCTTACCAAGAAACCAATCTTATCATCATCACTGCACTCAAGAAGTTCACTCTAGCCATTAGTCAACTGTAGTGATTAAAATTAATATTCTTTTTTCTTTTCGTTCTTTCGCCGCGGTAGTTCCTAAATCGGTGGTATAGGTCTACCAGAATCTGATGGCAATTTTGACAGGAAATTTTCAAAAAATGTCCTAAATCATTGGACACATTTTTATATTTGCATGTTTAATACACAGATTAGCTGCTAAAAGAAAAGGATCAAAATGTTTTATTTCAATTACCCCGGTATTGCTAGAGAATTTATTTTCTCACTTTTTGTCATCAGATTCTGGTACACCTATAGGCACCAGTGTAGTCCCGACGTTCAGAGAATATTTGAAAAAAATTATTCTGAATAAAAAAAATTGAATTCTAAGTTTTTGAGTTTTTATTCACATTTTCTTTGAACATATACGGCACAGACCACTTACTGCGTTCTGACCAAATTACGTAGGCTCGCCATTTGCCTATGAACCAACTTCTCTGATAGTACTATCAAAGAAAATGATTCCTAGGCAGATCAAATCTAGCTAGTCAAACCCAGCCCAAAGATCACAATTAACATTGAATTGACATGACCCGACCAAATGACGTTGGTCTGTCAACTGCCTAGGAATCAATTTCCTCGATGGTACATTCAATTTTCGTAGTGTAATCCATAAGCTGATGATTCATGGCGCAGTGTGGACTTGGCGTGATTTACGTAACGTCTCGTAGTCGATACATGATGGCGGTATAAATCAGCCGACTCATCTGTATCCGATAGCCTGTTTATGCAGTCGATCAATCGAATACATATTTTGCTTTACTTCTACAAATCAACTCTTGTAGAAACGCCGTTCGTTCTGCATGGGACCGAGGACTTCCGCGGATGCACCCGACGAGGTGATAAATGGATGAAGCTCTACTTACTAACAAGTTTTTTTTAGACCATACTGTCCCCACTGCTGGGCGAAGGCCTCCCCCAGGGTCTTACATTGTTCTCGCTCCTGCGCTACCGATAACCAGAATGGCTGGTATATTCCTTCAGCTCGTCACCCCACAGCTTTTCCCCCTTTTCTCCCGAGTGTTTTCTTTAGCCATTTGACATTGAATGTCTGCATATTATTATGTCAGGTAACTGAAAACACGAGTGGATGAAGAGGGTAAGTAACATTTTTGAAATGCTTGTTTTTTTCATAAATGAAGGCTAAATTTAGGACCGGGAAAAGGATTTCAATTAAAAAAGTGTGTCAGCTCCGACGCACGACTGGAGTTTACTCCTTAAGTACGAGTATCTAACCATACGCAAAAAGAGTTTATTCAACTGAAAAAAATTAATATCATATGAAATCAGATGTTCCGGCAATATTATCTACACCCCTTTCTGCCATAGTTATTTCAAAATACTTTTAGTTCACTTTAGCCAGTATAATGATAAAAATTATAACTTCACAATAACAATATTAATTATTGATATTTATAACAAAAATAGCAATGTAAATACATCGACACTGATAGAAACAAACAAGCCCAATAACATATAGTATATAGGTATAGTCGCCTATACAGCATACCATAGGTACGTCATAAAGTTAATATACCTATCAGAATATAATTTATACGTGGGAGAGCCATGCTTCGGCACGAATGGGCCGGCTCGGCCGGAGAAATACCACGTTCTCACAGAAAACCGGCGTGAAACAGCGCTTGCGCCGTGTTTCGCCGAGAGAGTGAGTTTACCGGAGGCCCAATCCCCTACCCTATTCCCTTCCCTACCCTCCCCTATTCCCTTCCCTTCCCATCCCTACCCTCCCCTATTACCCTATTCCCTCTTAAAAGGCCGGCAACGCATCTGATGTTGCGAGTGTCCATGGGCGACGGAAGTTGCTTTCCATCAATTTTAAATTTAATTGACTAATGACAGAATGTATCCTTAATATGCCGAGTGATAATTTTATTAAATAATAATGGAATAAGTAATAATTAAATGACTTAATATATTGTATTAATAATTGATATTAGTAATTAATATTTTAGTAAATTTAAGGAAGTTGAGTGATTATTCTAATTTAATTGTAAGTATTATTTGATTGATATAGTAATTTATTATATATATTTTTTAAGATTATGTTACCAGCAGGAACATAAAATCTAACATTTTCACACCTCATTGAGGTAGAAATTGTAAAACGCTTATAAACATAGAACACCATGATTGTAATCAATTTCTCGGAAATAAATGATTATTATTATTTTTTTTATTGTTATTATTGTTGTTGTTATTATTATTATCAGGTGACCCGTGTGCTCGTTTGTATTTCATAAAAATATATAGATATATAATAATAATTATTATATTAAAAGAAATTAGATAAAAATATAATAATATAATACAATATTCCGATAGGTATATTACCTTTATGGTCTTAATACACTCACAGCCAAATTAGAAAGTTGCGCACTAAAGGTGCGCACCAAAAACGTGACACGATTTCGTTACTAGTTAGTAGGTTTTACCCCTCGGATTTTTCTCATATCGGGCGCCTTATATATGAAAATTAGATTCTTAAGGTGTAAACTCCAAAAAAATGGATTTCATGTGTGGATGAAGTGGGTAAGGTACAGGAAAAATGAGTAAATTGCCCTTGTGTTTAAAAATGTTCTCCACTACTCCCACTCACTTCTTGAACTGTAAAACACAATGTAAAGTAATATTCCTAAAACTATCATTCACTCGTTGCATGCGAGTTTCGATTTCCTGGAAACAACAATGAAAAGAATTACTTGCAGCACAAAGTGACTCGGTGTTAACGCGGAACTTTCAATTTACTAGCTATCACTTACCTACATCGAGAAGCAGAACGTATTTAGGAGGTACTATCAGAGAAGTTGATTCCTATGCAGATGGCGGTCCTAAGTAATTTGGTCGCGTTACGTCAACCCAGCCGACCGATCACAGCTAACATTGAATTGACATGAGCCGACCACATGACTTAGGTCCGCCATCTGCATAGGAATCAACTTCCCGATAGTACATTATACTGTTGTGTTAATTATTACAACATCTCCAAAGATATTATGTTATTTCAATCAAAACTAATATTAATTGCAAAAGTGTGTCTGTCTTTCTGTCAGTTACCGATTTTGCCGAAAGGTATGAAAAAGCTTTGAGTCCCGGGAAAGGACATACAAATACGACAAGGAGATACTTTTTATTCTGGAAAAATGTACGGTTCCCGCGCGATAAACAAATTTTGGCGCAACGGAGTTGCACGCGTCGTCTAGTCTTAGACAATTTTTTACATCAATGATATATATTATTTTAATCCTTCGATCGTGGATTCTTGGAAATCTTTTGTTATTCTATTGTGTCTTGCTCACCAGTGAGCTTATGGGGCTTGATGGGTTAATCAAGCGAGTGAAAACTTAGCTCGCAGGTTTTAATTAGATAGCTGCGATACATTTACATAATACATATTGACATAAGGCACATGCATGTGAGTTCTATATAGGCGTTATGTAGGCAACATGTTTTGTTGTTGGTTATTTATAAAGTTTATGTAGAGGCGACATTTGTTACCAGCTTGCGACTCATTCAAAACTTGTGAGTTGCCACTTTGTTCCACAGAGTATATGGTTTCATTAAACTTCTCATAGCAGAACAGACAAAATAATAACTGAAAAACATTCATAAAATAATATTAACTTAGTTACGACGCTTGTGCTAGAGGTTTGAACTTATGCTAGAGGTCACTTCATACAGAAATAAGACTTGAAGCGGCGATGCGTTTTTAAATATCTATACAAAATTAAAATTTCAAGTAACATCACGCTATTTGTAATTTAAAATCTGCATGTTTATATAGCAGTCTTCTGGTTGAATCTGCTATTTAATAGAATGACTAGCGAGTACATTGAATGAAACCATTTAATTCAATGACTAAAGGCCAAGTCGTCAAGTAGTTCACTGTATCTAACGTTTAACGTCTGAACTAAATTGCCTATTCAGTATTCACTATACTAATAATTCAAGACGTGAGTGGAAAAATAAGGTTTATAAGTAACATAAAAAAACTTCCCGTTTTTTTTGCTTAAATGGAGGCTTTAGGGAAAAATTATTTGAAATGGAAAAACTATGGATTATATGTGTAGCCAGATATATTAGCTAGGTTATGAAGTAGATAACTTACAAGTTTTATCAAAATAATTAGGGAAAAAATTAGTTATTGTCCGCATGTTACGAAATGTTACTTGTCCGATTCTTCCACTCACGTCTTCAATTATAAAATAAAGAAAATTGTTGTGGTCGATACAGTCACTGAATAATGATTTAAAATTACAAAATAGATTGAAGACATTAAAGTAATAAGAACATACAATATTTTAAAGTAAAATGTATTTTATTAATCTGATTTCTTCTTTTTCTTGCAGGTACGGATGTAATTTTCAAAAACTTTTGTAAGTATTATCTCACCAAAAACATACCTGTCAAAATAGGGCCTAGTTCCTAAAGGCTGATTTTTGGCCTAAAAAAAATTGAAATCTAATCCAATGCCAAGTTCAGATGCACTTCACCGATCATAATCATCTTCATCAACAGCCTGATCCATAATACTTCTAATTTAAACTTGGCAGGCTTATTAAATTCTATAAATATTATAATATTATATCTAATTATATAATTAATCAAGTGTTACGTATAGCACAAAAACCTGCCAAGTTCAAATTTAGAAGTATTATGGATCAGGCTGTTGATGAAGATGATTATTATCGGTGAAGTGCATCTGAACTTGGCATTGGATTAGACTTCAATTCTTTTTTTAGGCCAAAAATCAGCCTTTAGGAACTAGGCCCTATTTTAACAGGTATGTTTTTGGTGGGATTTCAATACTTTTTTTCAAGAAATCATACCTATGTTTATTGTTTCCTTTTTGTGCCACGTCCGATGTAAACAATAGTTTCGATAGATGCCGCTTGTGGTATTTGTTAAACTATCAATAGAAGCCAAATTTTTAAGTAAACAGTATTTATTTATTAAGCTATACAGTGTGCATTATACATGACAATATTTTATACCCTTCTCCTCCTCCCACCCTTCTCATCGTATGCTCATTGTGTCACTAGTACATAAGAATTTTTATCTCAAGTTCGTAGATGAGCCGACTCACGCTTGACCGATTTCTTAAATGTCTTAATTTTGTGTTAATATACATCATTTAACACACGACCTGTGTGCCAAATTACATTACGCTAGGATATTTGGAAGTAGCCTCTGAAGTTCGTAGATGAGCCGACTCACGCTTGACCGATTTCTATTTTTTTTTTTCAATCTACATAATATATAACACACGACCTGTGTGCCAAATTTCATAACGCTAGGACATTTGGAAGTGGCCTAGAGGTTTTGTGAGTGCCAAAATTAGCTATTTTTACAGGAAGATATTTCAGGATCTACCAAATCTATATCTATGAAATTTGGTATACTGTGTAAGTACTAGTATATATTCTTTTATCTTTGTACTTGCAATAGACACTGAGCTACAGGTCAATAGTGCGTCAAAACGGTTCGTGTAAATAGTGCACGGCATGCGCGCGGCCTGTATCATATAGTAATCAGGTACCCCATACATTATATTATTATATAGGAAAGAGCAACTTTTTTTAGAAATTTTGAAAATTCCGGATAGACTTTTAGATATTTCAAAAAAACAAATATCCACTTTGTTGATGTTGGGTGTGAAAATTAATTAGCTTAAAATTATTTGCCAAAATTGGTTTTGGTTGGTTTGATTGGTTCGTCCAAATAAAGAACTCCAAAAATAGTGGGAAGGTCTTCTAGTCAATTTGATACATTGAGTCAGAATACTCCAAGCAACTCAAAGCACTTACTTGAGGTCGGTCCAGTGCAGCGGAATATTTATGAGTGTTTCAACTTGGAAATACATTCTGAACTTATTTAAAAGCATTTCAGAAATAAATACTGAAGCTGTTGGGCTTCGTTAGGTTTGATAAACGCATTTTGAAGACATTTTTATTTGGTTAGCTTTAAAATAAATATTTTTGTTAAATTCAATATAGTTAAAAATGCTTACAGTTTTGTAAAAATCACGACGACATAATATATAATATAGCTATAATATATCTTATTTTTAATTAATAATAGATTATTGTATTCTTTTTATTTAGTATATTTACAGTAAATACATTAACGGCCGTATGAATAAAAACTTAGCGAGGGTTTTAACTACGTTTTTACTATGTTAAAACCTGTTATAAGCCCTCGCTAAGTTTTTGTTCATACGACCGTAAGTATTTAAAATTATGTAGCGACAATATTGAGTACTTACCTACAGGAAAAATATTGCAAATCATATCGTTGAGCATTTGTTTAATTACACATCACACAATAATTCACATTGTAGTAACTTATAACTAAACTGTATTTAAACGATGAGAAATTGTCCATAAAATTTTAATTAATTTTAATTAATTCGGCGAAAGATGGGGCCAGTGCGAGCTCTTTGGTTCTTCTCGCCGGGCTAAGTTCCTAAACATATGGGTGGTTTTAGGAAGATGTTCAGAAAATATTTTGTATAAAATTCATAGTGTTTAAAATGTTTAAGTAATAACTAATAAATAATGGTTTAATCCATAAACTTATGCATGCAACAAGACCAAATAATGGAATTTAAGGCGTCGGAATATTCAATGCACGCTCCGGCGTCGCCCGGCTCGGAAATTGTCCACCAATTTAATTACCGGCTGATGTTGTAGTTTCACATATTTCTTCACTAGATGATGTCCGCAACTCCTTTGCGCCAAAATTCGTTTGCTGCGCGGGAACCATACATATTTCGGGACAAAAGGATCCTTTAATTGTTAGTTCTCGGGACTCATTATATAGTATCTCCATACCTTTCAGCAAAATCGGTTCAGCTGTTTAGGCGTGAAGAAGCAAAAGACAGACACATTTTTGAATTTATATTATTAGTATGGATTTCATCTTGCAAGAGGAAAAACTTTTGAACCCTTACCTACTAATATAAAGATCCCCAAGTGATAATATTAGCATTTGGGAGCTATGTATAAGAAAACTAAGTGATATAATAGTATAATGCTTTAGGGGGGTGTACGAGTTCGAAAGTAGCAGCGCTGAAAGAGTAACTTTTTTTTTACTTATGTATGGAAATATTCATGATTCTGGGGCGCTTGCCCATACAAATCAGAAAAAAATACTCTTTCAGCGCTGCTACTTTCACAGTGAACTCTATGTCAGGAACACATACATGCCCCTACAGTATTATCACTTAGTTTTGTTACACGTTGTATATATATATATATATATATATATATATATATATATATATATATATATATATATATATATATATATATTTATTATATTATATTATATATATATATATATATGTATATATGTGTATATATATGTCGCAGGGAAAAGAGGATATCAGGGATTTCACGATATCCCTAGGGATATCACGAACTCCCGGTAGATGCCGAATATTCTTGTTGGTTACATCTTCTTACTAAAAATATCTAGTGATATGTCAATTCACTAAACTAAATCTAATGAAATGTCAGAAACGCGGATACCGCCGAATAAAAATCGAGCCACTCATTTCTCTCGCTCGCTCTAGTTCCCACACGTGACACGGGCACTAGTGGGAGTGAAACAAATGCGTGGCTCGAGCTGGCACGGCTCGTCTAGTCTGGAGACAGACAGTCAGACTAACCCTTTGTGTACGGAACCATAAAAACTAGGATAATCGAAGAGCTGGAGTACCTGTAGTACCTGTGCCTGTACAAGAGCCTAACCAAACTAGAGATCGACACGCCACCTATACAAAAAATATTCAACTTGGTCGGCCGCTTCGTTTGACGTCAAAAATCAAAGGTCTGAAGTATCTGATGAAGAACCCTCAGTTGGTTTCAACTGTATGATTCAGAGATATGGTGATGCCCCCTCAGATCTGCTATAGTTGCATTACACGTGTGATAATAATAATAATAACTCCCACTCTGGTTTTGGTGACGGTGGTCGGTTTTACTAATAATCAGTAATTTTACTAATAATTAAATTACTAAAAACAAAAAATTAAAGTAATTTAATACACAAGAACAATCTCTATATTCCTTTACTCGCAAAACCCGATGGGACGGAATACTGACACGACCGGCGAGAGATCAGGCGCAGGACCGTCTTTTTACATGCCCATCCGACGCATGGATCATCTAACATCTTACTTGTCAGATTCAGATGTTAGATGATCCTATCAAAGTACCCGTGTGTATACTAGAGCAAGCGAGAGAAATGCGTGGCTTGATTTTTATTCGGCGGTATCCGCTTTTCTGACGTTTCACTAGATTTAGTTTAGTGAAATGACATATCACTAGATATTTTTAGTTAGAAGACGTAACAAACAAGAATATTCGGCATCTACCGGGAGTTCGTGATATCCCTAGGGATATCGTGAAATCCCTGATCCTCTTTTCCCTGCGACATATAGACACATACGTAGCTCTCAAATGATAATAGCGTTTCTCCACCAAGAATTTCGTCTGATCACTGATATACCAATAGGGCATTGAAACCTCTTCTCCCACCACCTTTCACACACCAAAGTCACTACGCCGAGATGTGGCTTCGCTCTGCATCCTCTATCGGTTGTATCACGGGAAGCGAACTGAGGAATTGTTCGGAGTCATACTCCTGAGTCCAGCAATTTTACCCATCGTTCCATGCAAAAAAATTTCATCCTCATCACTTTGATAGGTGGCAGTTTTCCAGAATAAGTTTTTCGCGTAACTTTCTGCCAGGCACAGTAAAACTCTGAAACGAGCTGATGCCAGAAATATTTCCGAACCAATACGACCTGCATACTTTTATGAAGAGAGCGTATTTCCCCTTAAAAGGCTGGCAATGCACCTGCAACTCTTCTGATGTTGCGATAGTGTCCATGGGCAATTATGGTAGTTTTGCTTTCCATCAGGTAAATCGTTTGCTCGTTTGTCCCTGAATTTTATATAAAGAATCATATTTCAAACGTTATTTTTAAAAAAGAATAAAAAAATACCAGTATCTGTTACTGCAGCGTATTTTGATCACGAACTATAATATATTTTATATTCATTATTATTATTCGACACAATATCGTTACAAACACACAAATTTCATTTATAATATTAACACGATAATTTACTAACTTTATTTCACTAATATTATTTAATTTGGTTGGTTTGATATTTCACGATACCATTTTGTGCTCTGATAGAAAATGGATTATAACGAATAAGGAATGGATATGCATTAAAATTGCCTTAAATAGTACCGTCGGGGTCCTGATGTTACCTGTCGCACGTCGCCATAAAATATTAGCGAGTTGCGCCACCAATTTCCACCACATTTCTACTGGATATTCCAGGGATTATGTTGCATGCTGTTGATCCCCGGAGAACCGCCGGTGCAGATGCCCTGGAAACTTTGTTTGCGGAAGGCTAATGGAACGAAAAGCTGAAAAAAATTTAAGCTCAATGCAGGGAAAGCTGGAAAACAAAGAGCTTTCCACGTTTCATATTTTAAATTATTAAAGTTGTTTCGGTTCAAAAACTACCTATTTTTCCCAACTTTGTTCGCGTTAAAATTTGCTTCGCGCGTGGAATCCATACTTCCATACTAATATTATAAATGCGAAAGTGTGTCTGTCTGTCTGTCTGTTACCTCTTCACGCTCAAACCGCTGAACCAATTTTGCTGAAATTTGGTATGGAGATACTTTGAGTCCCGAAAAAGGACATAGGATAGTTTTTATCCCTGAAAAATGTACGGTTCTTGCGCGATAAAAGAATTTTGGCGCAACGGAGTTGCGGGCGTCATCTAGTAAGTTACAATAATTATTTTCAAGACCAAAAAGGACTTATATAATAATATTACTTTCCCGAACTCGAAGTATATCTCTTTCTATTTCGAGGAGTGAAAAAGTAAAATTTTAGCAATCTACGACGGTGATTTACGTTCCGTTGTTCCTATTGCCTATTGGATATCGAACGAATAAATTAAACAGTATGATAACAAACTTATCCGGCGTTCATTACCATGTGAAGCTTAAAAGTTCTCCCACACAGCAGTTTCATAACATTATTTTGTTGTCTAACTTTCTTAAACAAATTATAACAAAATACAAGCAAAATACACGTTTATTTTTTGACATGTTGTAGCTGTTATAAAATGTTATAGTGTTACACAATGTTTTATAACGTCACTAGCTGACCCGGCAAACGTTGTTTTGCCATATAAATATTTTTTTTTTTTGTATGAAAAATAGATGTTGACCGATTCTCAGACCTACTCAATATGCTCACAAAATTTCATGAGAATCGGTCAAGCCGTTTCGGAGGAGTACGGGAACGAGAATTTTATATCTATACTAGCTGTCCCGGCAAACGTTGCTTTGCCATAATATAAAGTACCTATTTCGCCCTGGATATTATTTTTTTGAAGTGACTTAATAAGTATGTTACCATAGCAACGTCTATCGCTATCCCGTCGCACAAACAATGGTCGCCGTCAGTCTCAGGTTGTAATAATTTACTATTATTTATTTAACAAATGCACTTATCAATATATGAAGTACCCAGTAGCCGATTCTCAGACCTACTGAATATGCATATAAAATTTGGTAGAAATCAGTAAAGCCGTTTCGGAGGAGTTCGTGGACTAACATTGTGACACGAGAATTTTATATATGTCACCGTAAGATTGTAAACACCGCGAGATTGTAATATGACGAAGTGATAGACTGTAAGCAAACAGTTTTCCGGTGATTTTAAATTAATTATTTCGTATTTAAAATAACTTCAATGCCCAATGGTATGAGATGCATAACATAAAATAAAATTTAGATATATTTAAAGTGCTGTTTGAATGTTCGGTTATTAAAATTAACCTATTTTATACTTCAAACTGCACTTTAAATATATCAAAATTTTATTCAATGTTATACATCAAATATTCAGGCAATTGAAGTTATTTTAAATACGAAATAATTAATTTAAAATCACCGGAAAACTGTTTACAATCCATCACTTCGCCATATTACAATCTCGCGGTGTTTACAAACTTACGGTGACATATATAAGACTAATATTATAAAGCGGAAGAGTTTGTTAGTTGGTTTGTTTGTTTGTTTGAACGTGCTAATCTTCGGAACTACTGGTCCGATTTAAAAATTCTTTCAGTTTTAGTTAGTCCATTAGCTCCTATTAGTCTTAGCGTGATAGAAATCACGCTAAGACTAATAGGAGCGAAGAAATAGACGAAAATGTGGAAAAAAACGGGGGGAAATTATTTGAAAGAGCTTATTTGAACGCGGTAATCTCAGGAACTACTGGTCCGATTTGAAAAATTATTTCAGTACTAGATAGCCCATTTATCGACAAAGGCTATAATTTATTTTTGTTGCGCTACGATTAATAGGACCGAAGAAACAGAGGAAAATGTGGAAAACACGGAGTAAATTATTTGAAAGGGCTTATTTGAACGCGCTAATCTCAGGAACTACTGGTCCGATTTGAAATGTTCTTTCAGTGTTAGATAGCTTATTTATCGATAAAGGCAATAGGTAATATTTTATTACGCTAAGGCTAACAGGAGCGAAAAAATTGAGGAAAATGTGGAAAAAACGGGGGAAATTATTTGAAAGGGCTTATCTCACGAACTATTAGAGCAATTTTTCTGTTGTTTGGGTCAGATAGGAAGTAGAGCACGTGAAGGATCATAGGCTATTTTTTGTGAACTAATATTTTGTCTGGGAAATGTCTAATTTACGCGGGCGAGCGCGGCTTCGCTTCGGAACATCTAGTATAAGATATAACTGCTGTGTGGGAGCACCTTTAGTTTCCAGACAAAGTAATATAATTTGGCTTATTACATCAAAATACTGCAGCGCCAACGTAAATTTTCATTAGCAAAAATTGGTTCGTTAGTGAAAGATGGCAGAAGTTGCGAACGGAGTTGAACATTGTTGTTGACAACACGTTTTCTATATCTCTCCGTATAGAATGGCCGATTAAAATGTATGTATGACGTAACCGTTCGATATTCTGAAGGAAACATCTTCTTCTCTTCTTCTTCTATTCTCTACGAATAATAATATTCGTAGGCTATTCTACTCTATTCTTTAAAGAATCGATAAATCGAAAGACGTTTAAGCTAAGCCCCTATACTGTTAAACGTAACAGTATACGAGCTTAGCTAAATCGTCTTTCGATTTATCGTCTACAGCATCTTTTAAATTCCTGTTCATTTACAGAATGTCATTTTAACATTTTCGATTTACTTTTTAATTTCATTTTTTTAATGCAATAATTAATCTCTACCAGTAAATTCCCAAGTCAATTAGAGACATAAAAATTGGGCGTCAAAAAACTCGTATCGCTCTCTTTTGACTCTCGCTGAAAGTTCGAGCGAAATAAGTAGGACGTCGATGTAAAGGAGAGCCGGGATTAATACGGGGCACGGGCACCGGAGTGAATATCGCCGGCGACTGATCTCTACAAATGGCCGCGTCGGAGCACGACACTTATTGCTTAATTCGCATCTGATATCGCATCTTAACTAGTAAATTGGAATTGTAATAGTGAAAATAATCTATACTATCAATAATAATAATATAATTATTTATTTTTATTTTATTTATTTAGGAAAACAAACAGTACAAAATTACATATAAAACTTCTAGGAATATAACAATAGACTATTTACATGTTTTTACTTATAAGATTTGAGAAAAACAAAAGCTGAATTATGCTATCCATACTAATATTATAAATGCGAAAGTGTATCAGCTGTCTGTCTGTTATCTCTTCACGCCCAAACCGCTGAACCGATTTTGTGAATCTAAAGTTCATATCATTCACAAATTAGCCAGATTTTAGTTGCACCAGCCGTTCTAGCGACACACACACGTACAGTGGAATTATTATATATACTACTAGAAGTTCCGCGCAGTCCGGTGCGATAAGCGTACGCAAGTGCACGTGTGTCGAGAATTTACCGGTCACAGATAAGGTTGTTTGTGTCTATCGTTATCTACGCCGCGCTATTCAGCGCCGTAGGCTTGAACTTACCTAATCTAAATAAAATAATTATGAGTGTGAATGACCCAATTTTGAATAACAATGGATAACATCGGTTTTGAGTGTCTAAATGAGGATATAGTAATTGAGTGTGAGCAACAAGTAAACAGTGAGCAACAAGTTATGGAAGAGGAATATATTTCAGCTAAATCTGCAGAAAAGCGACGCAGTTCCGATACCGCCGAGATGTTAGATGATGAGGGGTTTACAACTGTATGCCGTAGCCGTAAGAAAGTAATTAGAAGTTTATCAGATGAGGATAGAAATATCGAAGTTTTGGTGTCTTCGAAACAGGTATTGCCGAAACAAATAGCTTTTGCCAAGTTGTTAAGAGAAGAAAATATACAAAATATTTTACGTCTTAAATACAAAGGGCCGTACAAAGTTAGTATTCAATTCGAAACGGAAGAAATGGCCGAAAAGTTGATAAACAATAAAAAATTTGAAGAGTTAGACTATAGGTGCCTAAGAAGCAACTCAGTATCGATATGTTATGGAGTTATTAAAAATGTAGAAATAGAGGTTGATGAAAAGGAGATTTTAGAAAATTTTGAATGCGAGTATCCTATTATTTCTATGAAAAGATTAAAACGGAAAGACGATGATGGAGCCTGGATTGACAGTGATTCGGTACTTTTGGGCTTTAAGGGCAGTTCCGTACCATCTTATGTATATGGTTATGGATGCCGATTCAGAGTAAATACTTTTAAATTTCCTGTTTCCCAGTGTTCGGTGTGTTGGAAGTTTGGGCATTTGAGTCGGCAGTGTCCAACTAGGAGGATTATTTGTCCGAAATGCGGAGGCAAGCATGCTAATTGTGACACAGATATTTTTATGTGTGTTAATTGTAAAGGACCGCATATTTCGTTAAGTAAAGAGTGTCCGATATTTAAGAAGGAACAAGAAATTCGAGAAATTATGACCCGAGAAAATTATACGTATCGCAGAGCTTTGACAGTATATTTAGCTACGAGAAGAGGAGAAGGTGCTTATATACATAAAGTGTCCCTCCAGAAACAACAGGACGATTCAGAAAGGGAAATGAGCCCCATAATATGTCATCCTACTAGAAAATCATACAAGGAAGTACTCGTCACAGATGCCACTATTCACAGAGAGGAAGTACCAGAATTAGATGCTGAAAAAGAAAAATACGAAAACACAACAAAAAAGGGAATAACAAAAGAGGGAGCTCATAAACAAAACAAAGAAGAAAATATTGCAAAGAAGAACACAAATGATAGAAAGATTCTTAAAAAGAAGAAGGATCCCGTTCAGAAAGACGACGATGAAAATACGGAGAGTCAAATACAAAAAGATACTGAAGAAACTAATGATGTTAGGCAGAATAAAAACAATTTCAAGCATTTTTTTTCGGAAGCAAAGATAATTTTTTTTGAAGATAAGCCAATGCAAGAAAAGATTCAGGACATTATAGTTTTATTTGTTAAAGTTTTGTTGTCTTCTGTTGGTGAGTTCTTTAAAAATTTTGACGTGATAGATAAACTTTTTACCACTAATAATGACAGGAAATCCTAATAAAATATTTGATTGTAACATATTACAGTGGAACGCACAAAGTGTTAAATTGAAATGTCAGGAATTAGAGCAACTTTTAACTCAGGAAAATATACATATTGCATTAATATCAGAATCATGGCTGAAATATGACACTGATTTTCGAATTAATGGGTACAATATATTCCGAAAAGACCGCCCAGATGGTTATGGAGGGGTAGCTATAGTGTCACATAAGAGCATTAAAATTTTCAAAAATCCTGTGCAATTACAAAATAGTTCTATAGAGGTCATCCATGTTGTTGTATCCAATTGTCACAAATTACGAAATATTATTTTAATTTACTGCCCACCATCTATAAACACTGCGCAAAGTGACTGGGATGACATATTTAGTAAAGTCCCTAAAAATTGTTTGATAGCTGGCGATTTTAACGCACATCATTCAATTTGGTCAAATCGAACAGATAATAAAGGTATCTTAGTAAATGATGCAGCGTTAGAATATGGGTTTGTTTGTATTAATAGTGGTCAAGCAACGAGAATTAAATTGGTTAATAATATTTTACAGACTTCTAGCCCCGATATCGCATTTGTTTCTTCAGATATAGCAGTGAATTTTGATTTTAAAACTTTAAATGAAAATTTAGGAAGTGATCATTTGTGTATTAAACTAAAGTATCGATTCTCTGGAACTAAACAATTTATCAAAAAAAGAAATATTAAATTAGCTGATTGGGATGAATATAAAAATTATTTACAGAATAGTTGGTCGGTGCCAGATTCACTATCTGAAGTGGAAGAAATGTACAATAGCCTCATTAATCAAATAAACACGGCCGCTGATAAATTTATACCTTACATTAAAATTTGTCAAAATCCAACCAGTAATTTTACACCAAAAAGGTACTGGAATTCAGAATTATCTCGCCTCGTAGCTTGTAGAAGGTTGGCCTTAAGTAAATTTCGTAAAAATCCTACTCCGGAGAATTTAAATAGATTTGAAAAGGCTATCCGCGAATTTAAGTCAGAAATCAGGAAGGCAAAATTTAATGATTGGCAATTGCATTGTTCTTCGATAGATAACTCATCAACAGCCACTGAAATGTGGAACAAATTACGTTGGATTAAAGGAATAAAGAAAAGTTCTTATATTGTGTCACAGGAAAGAAATGAAGAATTACTCTGTAGTTTGGCACCGGACTATGTACAGGTGAAGTGTCCATCTCTTACATCTAGCAATGCGGTCATGGAGGCTGAATTCACCTACCCAGAGTTATGCAGTATCTTAAAGAAAAAGGATACTGCACCAGGTATTGACGAAATTACATACTCCATGATTTTCTACTCTCCTTACATCTGTAAATGTTATATTCTTAAAATATTTAATTTAATTTTAAAAACCGGAGTAATTCCGACTCAGTGGAGAGATATTAAAATAGTGCCCATACCAAAAGCTTGTAGTGACCCAAATTTACCACCAAAATTAAGACCAATATCTTTGATTAATTGTTTATGTAAAACATTTCATCTGTTACTACAAAAACGCATAGAATGGTTTATAGAAAAGAATCAGTTATTGTCTCGCAGTACGACGGGTTTCAGAAGAGGTCAAAGTTCTTTGGATTGTTTAGCTAGACTGATTTCATATATTCAATTGGGGTTTTCGAAGGAAGTTCCTACATTAGTGTTATTTTTAGACGTAGATAATGCGTATAATAATTTACTTATAGAACAACTCGTTACTGAATTAGATAGGCTTGAAATAGGTAAAAGAATATGTATTTATTTGTGGAATTTTTTAAGTCAACGAAATTTAAATATTTTAAAAATTATAAGAACGACCTTTAGAGGATTAGCACAAGGGGACCCCTTGTCCCCTCAATTATTTAATATCAGTACGGCAGAAATTGTTAAAAAAATTAAGATGGTTTTTCAAAGCCAGTATGCTGACGATTTTGTTTTTTATATTAGTGGCTGCAGGAACAGTATATTGGAATGTGTTAAAAAAATGAAATTCGCCCTAAATTTTTTTTCATCATTATTAAGGGATATAGGATTAACTTTATCAGTTAACAAATCTAAAATATGTTTATTTAATAGGGGACGTAAAAACTATACACTTTCATTAAAATTAGATTCACAAGAGTTAGAAGTAGTTGATAATTATAAATATTTAGGATTTTGGCTGGATAAGGGCTTAAGGTGGGGTAAACACATAAAAGAAATATCTGAAAAGACACAAAAAATATTAAATGTTATGAAGATATTAGCAGGGTCTAGCTGGGGTGTACATCCCAAACACTTGCGCAGGATTTATATTTCCTTACTTCGGAGTAGGATAGATTATGGAAGCTACCTTTATAATAACAGTGCTAAAGTTCATTTGGATAGACTCGACAGGATACAAAACCAGGCTTTGCGTGTCATAGGCGGTTTCATCAGAACCACTCCAGTTTATGTCATGGAGACTGAACTTTGTGTGTGTCCACTGTATGTACGTAGAAAATATTTAGCTTACAAATATTTATTAAAGGCGCAGTCTTTTAAAGATAACCCGACACTAAATATTCTGTCCGAACTTTCAGTGTTGTGTAAAAATAATACTTTTTGGAGAAATAAAAAGGTACCCCTACTTATAGAAACGTGGGATCAAACAAGTAATGAAATAATAGAATCGTGTTACCCGCTAGAGATGTTTTCGTTAAATACATGGGTCAGTAACTTTGATGCGAATAGTGTGATCCACTCCACTTTGGAGAGCTTGATTGATCCGAAGAGATCGTATGATTACAATGAACTTAAATTTAATGTTATTATGGAGTTAAGAAATAAATATCAAAATTTTTATTTTTTATATACCGATGCCTCTAAGTCGGGTGGTAATCAGGGAGCTGCATTTTATGATCCTTCCTGTCGTGGGGAATGTAGTTATAATAAATTTAAAATACTGGCTACTACTTCTATTATGTCTTTGGAGCTCATTGCAATCTCACAGGCACTCAGTTACGCGGAGCAGATACCTTCTAAATACTTTCTTATCTGCACGGATAGTAAAAGTTCACTGCAACATATAGCTCGTTGCACCTCTAGCTATAGAGGTTCACCGATAGCTTATAAAATAATAGAAACAATAATGACACTGATGAGAAAAGACATAACTGTGAGATTGCAATGGGTCCCGTCGCACATTGGACTTAGAGGCAACGAGGAGGCCGACAGGCTGGCGAAAGAAGGTTCTACAGACGGTATTACAATTACGTATAAAGCTACGTTTTTAGATCGTATAAATTCATATAAATATAGGTGTAGAATAGAATGGAAGGAATATTTCGATAGGAGTTCCAAAGAGAAAGGTATATGGTATAAGACACTGCAAGCCGAACCTCCTCGTATACCCTGGTGCGACAATACCGATTTCAGCAGACAAAACTGCGTTATTTTGTATCGACTGCGTTCCGGACACATTCCGCTTAATAGATTCAAGCACATGATGAGATTGAGTGAGTCTCCGAACTGTTTAGTGTGCGGCGTGGTGGAGGACGCACACCATTTGCTGGCGGAGTGTCTCCGGCACGAGCCGCGACGTCGGCAGCTGCTGCTAGACCTAAATCTCAACAGAACTGACGTAGGAATTTTTCATCATTTATTGTCGCAAGTTAATAACTCAAAGGAGCTTAAGTTTTTGGTGAGATTTGTATCTATCAGCTTATCAATTAATATTAGTAGTTAAGTATTAAGTTAATGTATTTACAATTGTATAAGATAAGATGGGGTTGTCATGTACTTATGTATAAAAACCTCTAAATAAATAAAGATTAAAAAAAAAAAAAAAGTTCCGCGCGGCTCGAGTTGTTCGTCAGATTAGCGCGTTAATAATATTTTTATTATTAATTAAAATCAGTTCCCCTAACGGGCCATAGGGGTAACAGCTCTAAAAAGGTTGGGAACTACTGAGCCACACTATATAAATAAACTTTACAACACAAAAATACTTTTTCAATTCGAACCTGTGGTTCCTAAAATTAGCGCGTTTAAACAAACAATCTCTTCAACTTTATATTATAAAAATAAAGTGTCAGTAAAATTGTAGAAGGTGCAATAAATTTATTTGTGAGTTTGTGTTGTAAAACGATTGTGGCTACTTTTCGTGGTGTAAACAATCACAACTGAACCAAACTGCGAACATTCAAGCACTCCTTTTGCATAATTAAACAAACAATAAAATAGAAATACAAACACGCGCAAATCACACACACAAATTTATTACATAGGTCGAATTCTATTTCTATGTTAGCGCTTTGGTTCAACCAAAATATTTCAGTAACACGTAATCAGGAATTAATTTAGCAATTCAGCAAACAATTCTAGCGAATTGGCAAATTTGATTAAACTATAATTATTGAGTTTATCCTTCGGCAAAAGCAGTAAAATATCGATAAATGAAAACGAAAAAGAAATAAGTAGACCAAATTAATTTGTCATTTCAAATATTTATTGAGGCCAGCACGGAGGCCAGATTCAAAAATTCAAAAAATGGAGTCACACAAATGACAGTGTAATGGACCTTTAATATTTTAATCCCCTCGCATTTTTCATTATTTAAATAATATTTTAACTTTCTTCGTATTTTTCTATAGTTAAAACTTTTTTCCTAACATGCTTGTAAAAAGTTTAGTGTGTTTTTACTTTTTAGTATAATTATCGGACAGTAAAAACTCCACCGTCGAAAATGTTATCGAGTTACAGTTATGATGACGTGTTTACGGGCGCAGCTCACAGGCGGTAACTAATTGAAACTGCAAACTCCCGGCTGATGTATGGGCTTACGAATACACGCCAAATCGTTAGACATGTGTTTCTATTGGCGCCTAAATAATAATAATTGTAAAGCCGTTTGTCTACCGCCTCCGTCACCGGGACATCACGGACAAAAATTCCAATTAAAGGGCACTTTATGACCTGGCCCTATAGGTTTAATTTTCTACCGAAAATGATTTCCTTGGCAGAATAGGTTGCTTAAAATTTAATGTAACCCAGCTTCAGCTCACAGTTAACTATAAACTTCCTCTCAAAAGGATCTCCCTGCCGCAATGGCACCATAGAGTAAAAAGCAAGCGTAGCACATGGATTGATCTGTGTTTCGCAGCACGGCCAGTGTACCGAGAAATAGAGTTTCACTGGGAAATGAAATAAATCGCTTCAATAAACATTTTTGTTTTCTTCTGTTACCGAACAACGGTAATAAGTTAAAATTTTGACGTCACAAATTACGTCCTATTAAAAACTCAGTAAAATCTTCGGTGAATCGTAATACACAAAATAACTTTTCACAAACTTTGCAAACAATGTACAAGCGTGGAAAAGGTGTTTCATTAATTTAAAAGCGTATTATCTGTTTGGAACGTAAAGTGAAATTTGTAAAATGAAAACTAACGTATTGTGCAGAGAGTTAGAAAAGTTATCTGCTACTTCGCTCGAGCGGCGAGAAACGCGAAAACATCGCACAAGTTTGATCAACTTCTAGATTTTTCTATTGTTGCTTTGAGTTATACTGTATACATCGTATCTTGTATTTTTTAACCTTTACTTCGCTCCAACTTAATCGTCTGTTCGAAGTTTCATTTGAAAGAAGAGTCAAGTTTCATAAAGGAACGCCGCGCGCATCTTCGTTCAGTGTAAGGGTCAATACAGACCGCGCCTCGCCTCGCCGAGGCGAGGCGCGGCGCGGCATAAATTTGTATGGATTTGACAGATTTCAATCGCGTGAGACGTCTAAATCAACCCGGGTTGATTCAGACCGAAACGCAATGCATAGATGTGCATTTCTAAATTATTTATATAGATTTGACAGATTCGCAAGACGTCTGACGCAATTGAAATCTGTCAAATCCATACTTTATGCCGCGCCGCGCCTCGTCGCGTTGAGGTTCGAATTGACCCTTATAATGAAACTGCTTACAAAATATGCCGCAACCGCGACGTTTTGTTTTCACAATTCACTGTCAAAGAGATATTCAGAAAAAATAAGCTTATTTTTTCGTTGTAGCTAAGTATATACCAGCTACTACTAACGTAGTAGTTAGTAGCTTATCAGTCTTCTCCGGCACAAACAAGCTTATTAAAGTGCAATCTACAGAGTAGCCAGGGAATACGGAATCTTAAATTCCGTGTCTGTCTCCACGAGATGTGGCGCGTGCAGGGGCGGATGCATTATACAGTGGAATTTGTAGCCGCGCTTGTTACAGCGCTGAATTTACGTCTATTTCAACCTGGCCATGTTATTTACTGTGGTGGAAATTTTCACTTTTCTGTACTTATTTTTTAACTCCCAATGACACTCTTATAAGTTTGATGTATCCAACTGTCCGTTTGTGGTATTGTGGCATCCAAACGGATGGACCAATTTTGATCCATTTTTTTCTGTTTGAAAACTGATATGATTGAGCGAGCGCTCCTAGCAATACTTCTGCATCATCATTAGCCCGCTAAATGATGTAAAATTTGGGTTTATTCATTTTATGAATTAATGTTGTAAGCAACTTCCACTGATTTGGGCGAGCTTTTTATCGTTTTGAATCGGGGGCTGCTTTTAAATTTCGTAATTTAACATTGATTCATTTAAATTTTAAATCACTTGCGTAATACATTTTGTTATTTAAATAATACATCTCACATAAAATATTCACTGCCAAGCCTTCCCTATCTTTAGGATTTCATAAAGTGAAAGGTATGTGTTTGGGGTTCCATTTTCTTGAAAGTTTTTTTTTTTTTTGTGTAGCAATACTTTTCGCTTTCGTGCTGTCCTGTGTCGATATTTCGGTAAGCTTACGTGGAAAGGTTTAGTGCGCTCAGCTAACGAGCTCGTTAGGCTTAGACCGAGGGCTGAGCAGTCAATGGCTCAGGGTAATGAAGCGAAGCTTTGCGCTCCACCGACTAGACCCCACCATCCGCACGCTAGCTCGCCACGGAGCCCAGATAATGAACCCAACGGATTTCCTAGGACTTCATATTAGATACTATACACCTAAATGTTTAATGTTTTGTGATACACTATTACATAGTACATTTTATTATCTATAATATTATATATTATTATTGTATTGTTATTATTAGTTAATAAGTTGCCTGTTGAGCTTGTTGCACGTCACACGTTTACGGAACCACCAGACCAGGTACCGTGGTGTGTCTGCGCTGCGGATCATCAGGTGGAGTGGTATTCCATTTCTGTGTTAAGCAATACACAGTACACTGCCTACTGATGCAATTCTTGTTTTTTATTTTTTAGTTTTCGTATTCGTCGTTTTATTTTATAATTGTTTAGTTATTGTAAAAATGTAAATGTTTAAATTGTGCTAGTTATTATAGTTTATTACATAATCTTTATCTTTAATCTTTATATATACCTATTTATGATATATTTTTTTCTATAAGTATTATGTAGTGGTGTCAAAAATTTGTGAAATTATTGTTTGTTTTTAGGGTTCCGTAGCCAAATGGCAAAAAACGGAACCCTTATAGATTCGTCATGTCTGTCTGTCTGTCTGTCCGTCCGTATGTCACAGTCACTTTTTTCCGAAACTATAAGAGCTATACTATTGAAACTTGGTAAAAAGATGTAGTCTGTGAACTGCATTAAGATTTTGATACAAAAATGGAAAATTTTTTGTATCAAAATCTTAATGCAGTTCACAGACTACATCACTATTTTTTTCTAATCTGAATAGTTTGCGAGAGAGACTCTTTCAAAGTGGTAAAATGTGTGTCGCCCCCCCCCCCCCCCCCCCCCCCCAGTAAAAATGTTTAACACATCTATTTAGATCAAAATTCTTCAGCTTTTCCTCGAACGTCCCACATTCTTTAAATATCGACCTGCATGTAAGCACGTCAAAAGTCCCGTCAAAGAATTGAACCCTGTACATCTGTAGGTACACTGATTCTAATATTTTATGCAGTATTAATGCAGCTTTGTTCCTAGTTTGATTTATGCAGTTCCCTATGAAACTACAAAATTGTGTACTCGTGAGATATCCAACAAATGTAAAACATGTCGTATGGCTATATCATAATAATTTTATGTTCTATTGCGTTTGATAGAAAACAAGCTGCATCGAAGAAAGAACGATGCTGCAATAATGTTGGTTGGTAAAACTATTTCAGTAGTATTACTTATCGGCAGTGCCGCCGCCCCATGTACGAAATCTGCCGTCCCCCTAGGCCGCGGCAGTTATGGCCTATTTGTAAATCCATAAGTATCGGGGTAGTGAATTGTGCGAGATATGAGATATTCAGGCGCTGGCATCTCTGCGTGCATGGCACTGGTGACGTCACGGGCCACGACCGCATTACACCGCCATTGTTCGTCCGCTTCCGGAGGACTTCTTGCGGTCGAAACTTGGCAGCGTTTGTAGTTTTATCATTATATTTTAAATATATTTCTGCTACATTTTCTATCCCGACATGTGGAGAAATCTGAAAGGAATATGCATTATGCAATGCGATTCGGGTTCAATTCTCTAAAAATGCAATATTCAAACTGTATTTTCTTATCAAGGCAAAACATCCAGTTATTGGAACTTCAAGAGCTTATTAAATTAATTATTAAAAATAATATCTAAGGTAATAAGAAGTACCGCCAGCGACATTACCCCTAACCATAGATTATTAATAGATTATTAATAGGAACAACATAGATTATTAATAGGAATCGAGTAAAATCTTTTATATTTAACGAACTCTATCAACGGAGTACAAGTAGCTATAGTTAGTCCAAAAAAAAATCAAAAGGATCATTAGCTGCAACTCGATTCCTCGGTAATTTCTTATTCGGGGTGGATACCGCAAACTGCAGTTTAAGGATCTTAAAACGTAGTAATAAATTTAATGTAAAATGTTCCGAGTTAGCGCCGGAGCCCGCCGAGAGAAATCTTTGAATTTGTGGTCGGAACGCTTTATCGAACGCCGTCCGCACAATTAGATTTCTGCTTTAGTATCGGCTGGCTTTGAAGAATTAAGAACTCTTTTATCTTCGTTTCTACAGTCTTTATTGTATTATTCAGCAAGTACTTACATTTCCTCGTGCAAAAAGTGTTTCAGCTGTTTCAGTGCATCATAACGAGAACGGTATAATTAAAACCAGCGTATTTATAGAAATAATTTGTTCACCGATAACATCTAACAAGGCGGAAACGCTGATGTTTAATAATGTCTAATATACTTCGAGATAGCAATCTGTTAGTTTGCTGACTCACACTTACGTCAGTGGGGTGGAGGCTTAATGCCGAGCAAGTACTTATATAAAGTTATCGACTCAAATCCTTCCAAATAAAGTATAAGGACGCTATTCCTGTCATGCGTGTGACAGAAATAGGACGACTCTATGTAATAATTACTTATTCAAAGGTTAGAAATATCAAAATTAACTAATAATTAACGTTAAAGAATATGGTCATCAGAAGTGAGGGTAGTTAAATAAAAAATATATGTACGATAAAATATGTTTTATTATCGGTCCAAGGCCCTACCACTGGTTCAGTGACCTTCCCACCGAGAAGAACCAGCAAGAAACTCGGTGGGTCTGAATATTCTTTTAAACATTATAACTTACAATACAGAACACACAACAATCAAGTCATTAAACAAATATAACAAAAGCATAACCAATAATCAAATAACATTTAAGAAATTTTATGCACCTATTAAACACAAAGCAACACAAATACAATAAAATATGGCGGATAATAATAACAATAGAAAAGTACTTACTCACTGTTCAGTCGTCTCCAGGTCACCAGAAAAAGTAACCGTCTTATTATTTTCCGGCCTATTTATATCCCGGGTTTGGCTATGACCAGGGAATATTTCCATCTATTGGCTAAGCCCAAAAATAAGTCAATGTTATATCTTGTATGATATTTTAATTATTAAATATTATTTTAATTTGACCGGAAACATTCCCTTTAGCCAATCAGCCAACCATTACATTTCTATTGGATAATACATTTTATCAGCTCACAAAACGTTTTAATTCTCATTTATCTATTTATGTTCGAAATATCCTAGATATTTCGAACAATACCTTTATAGCATATCTTTAATTAAAATAACCATATAAATAACAACTTCTAACTGAAATAAAAGGCCTGTATTCACTTTGATTAGTGCAAGTGCAAGTGACTAGTAATTGAGGCAGTGGAGTGCAGGTGTGTAGTGCAAGTAGTGTCCGATTCTTGTTTAGTGGCTCTTTAGTAATTTAATTTAGTAAATTCAGTAGTAGCTGTCAACACGAGCGTCCAAGTTTCAAAAATAAAACTGCCATTTTGACATGTCCTTCATTTTTAATATTGGTTTTATTAAAAACGAGCTTTTGCCCGCGGCTTCGTTCGCGTTAAGAAGTATTGTTATATACAAACTTTGATCCCCTATTTTCACCCCTTGGAGGTAGAATTGATCAAAATCCTTTCTGCCTCATGATGATGCCTCATGATCAAAAACCTGCATGCCAAATTTCAGCCCGATCGGTCCAGTGGCTTGGGCTCTGCGTTGATAGATCAACATGTCAGTCAGTCACCTTTGAGTTTTATATATAAAGACCACGAAGTATTTTTATATGTCCTTTCCCAGGACTCAAAGTATCTCCATGCCAAATTTCAGCAAAATCGGTTCTGACTTCTGAGGTATAAACGTGAAGAGGTAACAGACAGACAGACACACATTCGCATTTATAATATTATTAGTATATTAGTAAGTAATAAGTATGGATTAGTATGGAAGTAATTGAAAGGGTGTCCTTTTGTACTTTTAATAGGTATATTATTTAATAATGATATACTATATCTATGGACGCTTCACACGGCACACCACGTCAGTCTGGCCCATAAAGTTAATATACCTAGCGGAATAATAGTAACAATCTCGAGCTGTCAAACGAAACCAAAATTGGTTTTCATCTGTCACGCACTTGCACTCGCAAAAAATAGAACACGCTTTTAATCACGTTACTACGCAGCCGACTAGTCACTTGCACTAATCAGTCGCTGTCCACATTACTTTCTACTAATCACTCATCACCTGTACTAGTCACCTGCACTTAATCACTAATCAAAGTGAATACAGAACTAATCACGTTACTACGCAGCCGGCTAATCACTTGCACTAAACAGTCGCTGTCCACACTAATGGCCCGTATTCACTTTCATTAGTAATAAAGGCCTGTATTCACTTTGATTAGTGCAAGTGCAAGTGACTAGTAATTGAGGCAGTGGAGTGCAGGTGTGTAGTGCAAGTAGTGTCCAATTCTTGTTTAGTGGCTCTTTAGTAATTTAATTTAGTAAATTCAGTAGTAGTTGTCAACACGAGCGTCTTAGTTTCAAAAATAAAACTGCCATTTTGACATGTCCTTCATTTTTATTATTGGTTTTATTAAAAACGAGCTTTTGCCCGCGGCTTCGCTCGCGTTAAGAAGTTTGTTATATACAAACTTTGATCCCCTATTTTCACCCCTTGGAGGTAGAATTGATCAAAATCCTTTCTTAGCGGATGCCTACGTCATAACATCTACCTGCATGTCAAATTTCAGCCCGATCGGTCCAGTGGTTTGGGCTGTGCGTTGACAGATCAACATGTCAGTCAGTCACCTTTGAGTTTTATATATAAAGACCACATATTATATTTTCATATGTCCTTTCCCAGGACTCAAAGTATCTCCATGCCAAATTTCAGCAAAATCGGTTCTGACTTCTGAGGTATAAACGTGAAGAGGTAACAGACAGATAGACACACATTCGCATTTATAATATTATTAGTGTATTAGTAAGTAATAAGTATGGATTAGTATGGAAGTAATTGAAAGGGTGTCCTTTTGTACTTTTAATAGGTATATTATTTAATAATGATATACTATATCTATGGACGCTTCACCCACGTCAGTCTGGCCCATAAAGTTAATATACCTAGCGGAATAATAGTAACAATCTCGAGCTGTCAAACGAAACCAAAATTGGTTTTCATCTGTCACGCACTTGCACTCGCAAAAAATAGAACACGCTTTTAATCACGTTACTACGCAGCCGACTAGTCACTTGCACTAATCAGTCGCTGTCCACACTTACTTTCTACTAATCACTCATCACCTGTACTAGTCACCTGCACTTAATCACTAATCAAAGTGAATACAGAACTAATCACGTTACTACGCAGCCGGCTAATCACTTGCACTAAACAGTCGCTGTCCACACTTACTTTTTCCTAATAACTAATCACTTGCCCTAATCACTTGCACTTATTACTAATGAAAGTGAATACGGGCCATAAGTGCAAGTGATTAGGGCAAGTGATTAGTTATTAGGAAAAAGTAAGTGTGGACAGCGACTGTTTAGTGCAAGTGATTAGCCGGCTGCGTAGTAACGTGATTAGTTCTGTATTCACTTTGATTAGTGATTAAGTGCAGGTGACTAGTACAGGTGATGAGTGATTAGTAGAAAGTAATGTGGACAGCGACTGATTAGTGCAAGTGACTAGTCGGCTGCGTAGTAACGTGATTAAAAGCGTGTTCTATTTTTTGCGAGTGCAAGTGCGTGACTGATTGACGTGATTTTGGTTTCGTTTGACAGCTCGAGATTGTTACTATTATTCCGCTAGGTTTTTAACTTTATGGGCCAGACTGACGTGGTGTGCCGTGTGAAGCGTCCATATATATAGTATATCATTATTAAATAATATACCTATTAAAAGTACAAAAGGACACCCTTTCAATTACTTCCATACTAATCCATACTTATTACTTACTAATATACTAATAATATTATAAATGCGAATGTGTGTCTGTCTGTCTGTTACCTCTTCACGTTTATACCTCAGAAGTCAGAACCGATTTTGCTGAAATTTGGCATGGAGATACTTTGAGTCCTGGGAAAGGACATGTAAAAATACTTCGTGGTCTTTATATATAAAACTCAAAGGTGACTGACTGACATGTTGATCTATCAACGCACAGCCCAAGCCACTGGACCGATCGGGCAGAAATTTGGCATGCAGGTTTTTGATCATGAGGCATCATCATGAGGCAGAAAGGATTTTGATCAATTCTACCTCCAAGGGGTGAAAATAGGGGATCAAAGTTTGTATATAACAATACTTCTTAACGCGAACGAAGCCGCGGGCAAAAGCTCGTTTTTAATAAAACCAATATTAAAAGGCAGTTTTATTTTTGAAACTTGGACGCTCGTGTTGACAGCTACTACTGAATTTACTAAATTAAATTACTAAAGAGCCACTAAACAAGAATTGGACACTACTTGCACTACACACCTGCACTCCACTACCTCAATTACTAGTCACTTGCACTTGCACTAATCAAAGTGAATACAGGCCTTTACTTTTTCCTAATAACTAATCACTTGCCCTAATCACTTGCACTTATTACTAATGAAAGTGAATACGGGCCATAACAATAAGTGTCGATAATAAGTATCTAAATGAACCGAAACTTCCTTATCATGTTTCACAGATAATAATCATTTTTATCTACTTCGAGGTGCACATTTCACAGATAACAAATACTTTTATCTTCTTCGAGGTACAGCTCTATATAACCTAGCTATTTGCCACATTTTGATAACCTTACTTTTAAAATTATTATAATTTCTTTATTCCTTTGTTTAATTGTTACTATTATAATCTCAATTCTTTATTCTCATTTCAGTTTCTAACACGTGTAGTCCCGCTGTAGACCCGCGCGTGGATCTGGTCCGCATGCGGGCGGGTGACTCCTGGCCGTGCGCGTGTTGCCCGCATGCCAGGAAAAGCGTATAATATGAAATGATGGGATGTAGGCAACTTGCATGCGGTACAGATCCGCGCGTGTGCGATGAGAGACACTTGAGAGGCAAAGCGCCCTAAGGGCTCCCACACGTAACTGCGAATTCGTATCGCATTGCAGCGTAATGGCACTTTTAGTAAGAGTTTTGTCGCAGATGTTTGCAATGCGATGCAAATTCGCAGTTCTGTGTGAGAGCCCTAATATTATACCCTATTATTATTGATTGGTTAACTTGATTGGTTGGACAAGAGTCACACATTATGCACAGCTCCCTGTAAAAATATTTATAAACTTAATAAATGAAAAATTACTATTAAGGCTGGTCAGTAGGATGAAAATCGGTATTTTAGATTTCCGTGAATTAATTGTTTTAAAAAAATTATAACTCAATGGGCTTTTTTATTTAAAACTTAATGTAGGTACTCCTGTTTTTTTAATTTAAAATGAAATAAAGATATTTAATAAGTATTATATTAATATTTATTATTGTTTGAAGCAGTTGTAGTTTCGGTTTGAGAGTGGTTCAGCACTAAACGCGGGCCGTCGACAGTATACAGAGAATTTGATTAACTCCCTGGCCGCCTGCCAATACAATCAATTACGTGCTACATAAAAAACTATCCGACGGAATCGACTAATAACAATTCTGTATCAATTTGGCTGAAAAATGTAGTGAGAGCTGTAAAGATATATTTTAAAATAACAGTTGGTAAGCAGTTGCTATTACATCGTAGGTTTAAGACGCATTATTATGTCCTCTAAAAACATAGGTGTGACAGAATTTTCAGTTTAGTTTATGGTGAGACATTAGTACCACCGTTTTTAGGGGTCCGTACCTAAAGGGTAAAAACGGGAACCTTACTAAGACTTCGATGTCTGTCCGTCTGTCTGTCTCCAGGCTGTATCTCAAGAACCGCTATAGCTAGACTTCTGAAATTTTCACAGTTTGTATATATCTGTTGACGCTATAACATGGAATACTAAAAATGAAATTTTTATACCCATTTAAGTGAGGCTCCTATGAAACAAACGTGATTTTTTGCTATTTTTTGTTGTTCGTCAATAATGGCATCAAGTGCCTACTTAAAATGTTCACAAAATACTCAATTGTATTCATACTTTATTAATTGATTTTAATAATTAAAAAAATTAGGGGGGCGCCCATATAAAAAACACTATTTAATTTTTGCTCTATAATAGAACGGAACCTTTCGTGCGCGAGTCCAACTCGTTTTTATATACTTACTAATAATAATTACGACAGCAACAAGGCAAAGAATTAAAATACAACTAAGTCAGACGGAAATTATAAAGATAAAGTGTGAACTTTATTCATTTACATTCAAATGAGGACGACGTCGAACTTTATTTGTAAAAGAAATAATGCTTAACACAACTTAACCGGCTTCGCCGCAAAGTTTCGAACTATTAAGATTAAACTTCATCAAAACGGCTGCCGCATCTGGAAGTAAAATTACCGTGTACCGGAGTTTCAATTCGCGCGGAGTGCTCTCGCTTTTATAACGCACTCGCTAACTACTCCAAACGCGCTTTAGATGAGAATCTACGTGAGTTATTCCATCCGCCCCGACAGTTTTTGGCCTAGATAAAACCATTAAGGCTTCGCGCGGATTCGACGCTGCAATTAACGCCCCCGAGCGCGGCTCCGCAGAACGTGCGTCGGCGGCATCGCGCCGGACCGCTCCCGGCGTCGGCCTTCGCTCCTGGTGCTTTAGACAAAGTAACAATTTAAAAACGATAACGAAATTCGAAAAGACAAAAACGTATGGGATTGACATAAGTCGCGTTAAGTCACGTGGTCAATCGACATCGTTATCGCAAGTTGGAAGACAATGTTATAATTCGTAGTGAAACCATAAAGTAATGAATCGTTATCGTGTTTGTCCCATTACAAATGCGTAGACAAGCAGCGCTTTCAGTGTTCGCCTTCGCCTCGATCGTGATCGCCAAAAAAGATAACGAAACGAATATTAAAACGCTGTAGTTATCGAAACAAAATGGCCGGATTTCATTCGACAGCTGATTTTTGACATTGTTCTATCCCAAGCAGCACAAACGTATCTAGTGAAGCACTATTAGTTATTTTATAGAATTGAACTTAGTATTCTTACATAAGAGTCAATAATCCCTGAAGATATCCTGAAGATATCCTATATTCAGTAAAAATGGGCACCTATCTACACTATAATGACAAGAGCAGCATAAGAATTCATCATTAGATAACGATAAGAGCAATTTATATTTATCTATAGATAATATCTACAAAACTATTATAAGAACATAATAAGAGGCACATAAGAAAGGAATTAGGTTTTGTAGCCAACATTAAGATTACAGATACACCATTACTCTACTGATGTTCTAGTGGTGAATATTTTTAAAACCACTAATAATCAAAATCAACTAAATAAAAACATCAACAACATTATCAACAAGAGTTACTTCTTTTAAAAAGCATTTCCTATTTTCTAACGGCACACCGTAGTTTAAAGTATTTTAAGTCAAAGCTTTAATGGCGAAATGAAATTAAATAAGTACTTAATATTATATTTTTTTATGTTTCGCGCGAACGGAGGGCTCAAATTCCGTGCCGAATTTATTTTATCGTGAAAGTCGACGAAATAGACTTAAAAAACTGATGGGCCTATTATATTCGTAAATTTAAATAATTTTTTTTTTAATAAAAAATATTATTGATGCATATTTTTTTACATATTTTGTGAAAATAAATAACTAAATAATGTATTTTGATAAAATTATCATTTATTAAAGTATTTTTATGTTTACAAATAAATAAATCACGTATTTTATTATAACAAATTTTTTTGATTTTTACCAAAATGGCGATTACCATCGTATTCTATTAATAAAAATGGCCTCTAGATTAAAATATATATAAGTAAGCATTGATTAGAAGATTTACTCCTAAAATTGAGCTAAAGGTAATTGTAAGAGCATGACAAGTCAACTTGCACTTTCACAAGAAAAAATAATCTTTCAATAGTTTAATTGTTCTCAAGACCATCCTATCGTAATCTATAGAAATAAATGTTTGTAAACAATTTTTTCTCGTAATTATCTACCAGAGTCATATCAGACTGGCATAAGAAGGTGTTTTGTTCGCGTTTTGGTGATTTTTCAGTGCAATACCATAGGGCATAGAGAACCAATATTTCTGGTGGCCTTCCTGTTTTATATTAGGCGTTCCACGCCAAGCGGACAGGAAAAAAAGTCGGTGTCTCCGATTTTAATAATAATCGATTATGTTATACCTTTACGTGTTATTAATACGCGTGCCAAATATTTTTGTCACAATATTATAATGACTAGACTATTATGGAGGCACTTCACATGGCTATTTGTATTTGCGTATTTGATGTATTCGCCAAACAATCACCATGTGTAGACGGCATGTTTGACAAATATTAGCCTTATTTGCCTATTTGACAAATATGACCAATACCAAATACACATATCCGTACCTTTGTCGGTTTTTGACGCACATCAAAAGAGTCAAATAGGCAAGTAAAGAAAATCAAGTAAAAGTTTGGTATTTGACGTCCATGTGAGGAAGGCCGTATTTGCCGTTACTTGCTTGTTTGTGTATTCGTCAATAATTTTTCCAAATGCAACAAATAGCCAATAGCAAATACAAATAGCCATGTGAAGTGCCTCCATTAAGAATGATGGGACTTTGAAACTTGATTTCTCTATTCGGCACTTAGTGCTACAAAGCCGATTAAAGATTAAAAAATCTTATTTAAATAATTTAACTACTTACTTAAGAAAATATACTCTTTGAGAAATTTTTTTCTTCATTTTCTCAAAGAGGGTTCCGTTTTAGGGTTCTGTATTCAACAAAACTTGGTTGACTACGGTACCCTAAAACGGAACCCTAACCAGCAGATTGTTTGTATATTGGTAGGTTAATAGTTATACATACATCACTTATATATAATTTAAGAGTAACATTGTCCTACCAATAGAACAACCCATATTTTAGGACCATCAAATCAAAGTATGAAATCCTTTCTATATCTGTTAGCTACCACTTTCAAGATTTTTCGCAGATAAAAAAGTTGTTTGTCTTATCAAAATGAAGCTACTCACAAAAATTGGCTTGTTAGTAATCAAAAAAAATTGTTCTAGGGCTCCCTCACAATAAAGGTTTTATAATTTATTAAATATTATTATTAAAATCGGAGACATCGACTTTTTTCCTGTCTGCTTGGCGTGGAACGCCCCAAACTTATTGGCATCAACGAATCGACATATTATTTTAATCAAGCTGCGAAGAAGAAGAATTGGCACCGTCTCGAAAATCGATACTTACAATATTATTGTCAAAAATATTCGCAATATTTTACTATCTGTATAAAATTATTAGGTAGCTTATGCTACGTATTGTTACGTGCTAGGGTTCGAGGATTCGGAGAGAAAGACCTGGTGACTCTCTTGAAGACTTTATTCACAAACACTAGCTCACACAAATCACTAAGTCCAAACACTAAGCACTAGATCCAAATCACTGAGCACTATCACTGTCCTAGGTCGTAGCCGAGTCGTTAGTTCACTATCACAATCACTATTGATCACTTGTTCTCACTATTGAAGTCGCCTTGATGATCGCTCGGATCGAACTGCCTTGACTGCCGGCTTGTTTACCTTTTATATGGCCCGCGTCGCCTTCGGGAACGTTCTATTCTGGATTGTTTACGTAAACACGCAATTCACATAAACAAGGGTCGTACTTTTCTCGAAGGTACGCGCAACTGTCGCGCGCAGGTAAACAACTGCCCGTATCCGTAACAGTATTTTTAAAGCAAGCAAATTATAGGCAACCCTTCATCGCCAGAATCGTCACTTTCACTTTCATTGTCAGTCTGTAGTTCATCATAGTTTTCATCAAGAATCGATTTTCGAGACGGTGTCAATTCTTCTTCTTCGCAGCTTGATGAAAATAATATTATGTCGATTCGAGCTGAAGTAATTAGTCTGATTACTGATGACTTTGAGGGCAAAGAAAACCTTCACCGCCGCGTACATTTTAAAATTTTACGCGTTACATACTCCCCCTTTTGATCTAGCGGTAACCAACGCGACGATCAAACCCTTCTAGGCCTACCTCGACCACGCTTAGGAGCTACGGGCTCAGGACACTCACCCTCGCGAGCATGGTACCGTTGAAGGTCGGAACGATGATATTTGCCTATAGTCTCATCCGGTTTATCCGGGAAAGCCAAAATATAAGTCGTAGGACTAACCTTTCTAGAAATTACGTAGGGTCCATCCCTCCTTGGCAAAAATTTCCTAGTGATGCCCTTAGACGCGTTGCTAAGACTGTGCGACTTCAGCAACACGAGATCACCAGGCTCAAGAGCATCTTCACTGCTGCGCGCAGCATCCTTATAAGCCTTACGGCGATCTTGCTGCTGCTCAATAGTTTCCTTAGCCTCCTTCAAAGTACTATCCATCTTGAGTAGATAAGGCGTACGCAGTTCTCCGCTTCAATGATGGATCGGAGATCAGTACGAGCATCTATAGGAGAGCGAAGCTCTTGTCCGAAAGTTAGATATGCAGGCGTCTGCTGCGTGGCTTGCGTGATGGAAGTGTTCATGGCAAACCGTATAAAAGGCAGTGCATCGGGCCACTGTTGATGATGACCTTCGACCAAGATTGCCAGTTGCGTCTTCAAGTCGCGGTTCTTCCGTTCGACTGGATTGGCCTCGGGGTGATATAATAGCACAAGTGACTGCTTAACGCCCAGAACATACATCGCTTGCTGTATGACGTCAGTCACAAACTGGACACCATTGTCTGATATCACCCGACGCGGTACACCATAACGCAAAAATACCTGCTCAATCAGTACCTTAGCACAGCTTTCCGCAGTCGCCTCAACCAACGGGAACATTTCCACGAGTTTAGTGGTGGTATCTTCGACGATGAACACCCAACGCTCACCATTAGGGCCTTTCGGTAATGGACCGAATAGATCCATAGCCAAGACCTCAAAACGTTGCGCAGGTACTGGAGTCTGCAAGAGGCCCACTGGCTTCATGTCCCCCGGTTTATAACGCTGACACTCGACGCACGACTTCAAATACTCAGCAACATACCTTCTCATTCCAGGAAAATAATACCTCTGGGCAATACGATGAAGAGTTTTCTCTACACCACCGTGTCCAGCAGTTGCAGCATCGTGACACTCGACCATGATTTCTTTTCGCAGATTTGCAGGTACGACAAGCTGTGGCTCTTCAGACTCGACATCTTCGACATAGCGGTACAAGACGCCTTGAGAAAGATGGTAACCTCTCTCACTCCATCGACTACTATTAACCTCATCCTTACCTTCCAGGTCCAGCAAGATCTTAGACACCTCCGCATCAGCTAGCTGCGACTCACGTAAGCAAGCAGCTTCCCATCGCGGCGTATCGACTATTACCTGACAAACCTCGCATTCAGCTTGAACATCTTCGTCACAAACAGGACGAATAAGCGTGTCGGCCACGACGTTGCACCTCCCGGGTGTATATTCAATGTTTAAGTCGAAAGCCTGGAGCTTCATCGCCCAGCGGATGAGTCGACTCGCTCGGTGACTTGAGGGAAAATAACCACTTTAACGGCTGGTGATCACTCTTTACTATGCAGGGATGACCATCTATGTACCCCCTATACTTCTCTACAGCCCAAACTACGGCGAGTGCCTCGCGCTCCGTGGTGGAATAATTCCTCTCCGCTGAAATAAGTAATCGACTAGCATATTCAATAGGTCGCTCGTCGTGACCGTCTCCTTGAAGAAGTGCCGCACCAACAGCGTAGTTGCTTGCGTCTGTCCGCGAGACAAAAGGATTCGAATAATCGGCCTGTATGAGTATTGGAGCTTCGGTAAGCTTACCTTTCAAAAGCTCAAAAGCGTGTTGCTGCTCGGCGTCCCATGACCACTCTTTGTCCTTCCGAGTGAGTCTGGTTAATAGTTCAGAGATGCGAGAAAACTCCGGAATAAATTTTCGGAACCAGGAACAGGTTTGTAGGAATAATTTTAAATGTTTTACATTGGTAGGTACCTTCATTTTGAGCACTGCATCCACCTTTGCACCGTCCGGTGATATACCCTGTGGTGTGATAACGTAACCTAGGTAAGTTACTTCTGGCCTAAGGAAATGACACTTCGAGCGATTTGCGCATAATTTAAATTCTCGTAAACGGTTAAATACCTTTTCCAGGTCTTGCAGGTGTCCGAGAAAACTAGTACTAATTACCAGTATACAAAACTAGTACTAATTACCAGTATCCACAACACTTCCTTGGTTTCATATAATTCTAAAAACTTCACTGTTTCCCGTTCTGTCCACTTTTTCATTAATAATTCTGCTTTGTTTTTCAAGACGCCGTTTTGTTTTTATAAAATCATCCGAGTGCACTCGGAAAAATAGGACCGCGTCCGAGTTCACTCTGATCGGATGCGATCGTCCGAGTGCGCTCGGATTACCTGTTTACACAGTACGAGTAGGGTCCGAGTGGTAATCCGAGTGCACTCGGTCCGAGCGTACTCCTATAGTGAAAACTGGGCTTAAGTCATAACCAATATTTTTGTTTTTATTGGACAAACAATTCGACACAACGATCGCGACCGTAGTATTACATTGGCTATGAAATGTTTGTCGTTATCTCAAAGACGATGTCGAATTTAGACATCGTTTCGCTACGAAGCGATGTTACTTTGTCTAGCGCCCCTGGGCTTGTACTAATAATATGTATTCTGTGCCTGGGCACGGTGCCCACTCCGCGCAGAAAACCGCACTCTCACTACATTACCCCCGGTCAGAGGCGCCGATTTGAATATTTCCCCGCAGAGCTGTTATCAATCAAAGAAACGCATCGAGGGAGCGCTTCGATGAGTTTACTGAATCGTAAAGTTACCGCACCGAATGAATAAGTTAATAGCGGCGGCGTTGGCTCCACTCCAACGTCCGACTTATTGACTCCCGATGTTTCGTCTTATTATTTTTGTGCTAGTGTTTTTATAAGAGAATTGAATCTCCTCCTGCCGTAATACGAAAAGAATTTGGCGTAAATGTGGCGTCCAAGTGGTGTTTTCTGACGTGTCATGTATTGGGTGGATTATTGTGGCACGATACTCGGCCGACGGGAGGCTTAGTGATGAAAATTCAGTTAGAATATTTTCTACAAAATAAAAGCGACAGACGCGAGGGTCCGGGCCATTGAGTAGCAAATCCATATGAGCTGTTCCGAGCCGAATACCGTAAAATAGACGTACATTTTTAAAACATAAGTATAACAAATACTGTATAATGTCAAGCATTACTTTGTTATTGCTCAGGTACTCATATTACGTTGTTCGAAGATCGTTTTATCTTGTTTTGTTATTTTAATATTATGTGATATAACTTTTAGATTCATTTTTTTTCTTTGAAACTCATCCAATTACAACAAAATATGGAGGAACGTTTGATGTCATTTTTCAGCCTGGATTGACCTTACCGATGACCATTATAAATTTTTATGGGTTTTACTCATTTATTATATCATTAAACAATGTTTAATGATTAGTAGACTTTTATTTTCTTAAATGTTCTCCGAGAGATTCACCAAATTTCCAAATTTCCATTTCATGCCGCTTTTTGACGTGATAACGTCTTATAATTCGATATGGGGTGCGCGCCCGAAAAACATGACAGTTCATGCGTCGTTACCTTGCTCTGAGGCGTTCCATATAAGGCTTGAAGTGCAAGCGAGAGCGCGGAACGAGCGACAAGGAAGCACAATCGGCCTTTGCGTTCGGCAGCGTTCGACATCCGTCTCTCTCCTAAGTCCTACTTGAGTGAGCGATGCTTATATTTTAAAGAAAGCGAAAAGTAATATTGCTGCCGCGTGGACGCGAACGTGGAACTTGGCGCTGTGATATCTAGCTTGTCCCGCTGGGCCAACAAGGCGCTGACGTAAGTGCTGCAATTGTCGATATCTTGCTACTCGAAGTTGGTAGTGAGGTGACACTTGTAGTAATTACTATTGTTTTTACGTAACATTTTTAAATTTTTATTTTTTTTATAAAATGTAGAGGTCCGATGGCAGTAAAAAATACAATAAAAGTACTTTGGTGATATATTCAAATAGAACTTTGTTCTTTGCATAGGTCGATTTGAAAGAAATACATCGAAATAACTAGGTTACAGTCGAAAAAGTTTGTTTCTATTTATAGAGATTCAGAAGCGAGGGTTAAGGGGTTAAGGATAGTTGAACGTGACAACGTCATACGTTGTCACGTTCAACTATCGTCAGTAAACCGACTTTACAGACAACCGTTTTTAGAATACAAAGATTACAAAAGGTAATGCAAGAACAGAGCCGTCCAGGCAATAAAATGAATGTGGCCGCGGTCGTAGCCCGTAGCGGATAAAAAAAGAAAAAAAAATACAGAGGGCCTCGTAAATAAACCAAGCACATAAAATATGCCGACCGGAGCGCGTGGACTTTTCCGCCGCAAAATTGAAATTCCTTTCCATTAATGGTCAACATTGATTCCTTTAACGCCCCGAGTGCAAAATCGGCGGGTTTCAGGCGGAGGTTTTATTTCGGGCGGAATGTGCTGGCTGTGGCTTTAACGATTAACATCGGCTTAGTGGAGTGGACTTACGGGCTTGTAGCGCGTTAGAGTGTGGCCAGTGTGTTTTACTGCTATTACTTCGCTACTATAAGGATCTTTAGACTACGTAACAAGTTCGGACTGTACGTGTAAAATTGTAAAGTAGGTTTAGCTGTTGGCTAGTTAAATAACTGTCAAAATTTAATCCTTCGATCGCGGATTCTTGGAAGTCTATTGTTGTCGCGGTCACCGGTGTCCTTATGGGGCTTGGTCGGTTAATTAATTATTATTTTTATATGTTAAACTATTATATTCGGAACTTCAGGTGGCATTCCATCCATCGTTACGCTTTATCGTAATGAATCCGTTATAATTACACTTTTATTCATGACAATCGGATGGGAGAGTTTGTACTATACAAGAAAGTTCGAACCGCAGTAACTTTAAAATTAATTTTAAAACCTATAAAATACCTACTTCATATTTAAAATGAACAAACTGGTCAGATCACTGAACACGGAGCGATATTTCTATGTGGAAAATGCACTACGGATTTCCGCCTTCTCGGAAAAGCGAACGGATATTCCCGCTAGTATTTTTATTCGATTAATGCATTTGAAACGTTTAAGCGCGACTCGCTCGTATGATTCGATGACAGTACGCCTGGAGGAAAATAACTAAGCACTGCAATCGAAGCGGCATTATAATCCATTATAATGCCGCTCTACTACAGTACTCTTAAACAGGTTAAGTTACTACAAAATGTACCTTGTTCAGGATGAAGTGCTTGTTCAGACACAGCGGGAACCGCGCGGTTAAACCGCCCGCAGCTTATTACACGTTGCATTACAGCGTTCACACTAACCGCTCGGTTTCTACACCGGAAACGCGCGGTTCTCGCTGTGTCTGAACGAGTACTAAGTAGATGAGTAGGAGATTGATTTCAAGTTGTCTCCTCCACTATGCGTCAATTCAGACCGCAACACGAGGCGTAGTAGCATTTCTAAAGTACTGAATGTTCAGATTTAAATTGTGTGAGACGTCTTGCAAATCCGTCAAATCCATACAAATTTAGAAATGCATCTACGCGTCACTTGATTCAGATAAACCGCAATGCGACGCGTAGATATTTGACAGATTCGCCAGACGTCTCACGCAATTGAAAACTATCAAATCCATACTTTACGCCGCGCCGCGCCTCGCCTCGCCTCGTCACGTTGTGGTATGAATTGACCCTATAACGTGTCTGTGTTTTACAGTGATGGGTGAGGTGTGCGCGGTGTCGGCCGCGCGGGACGGCGTGGCGGACGCGGGCGCATAGGGCGGCGCGGTGGCGGGCGCGCGCGCGGCGGCGGCGGCGGCGCATGCACGCCACCGGCCACACGGACCGCTCGGGCGGCGGCGGTGGAGGCGGCTCCTGGCGCCTCCCGCCCGACGAGACGCTGCAGGTCGCCGACCCCAAGTCTGCCAAGGAGGACGTAAGTCATCCTACAGCACTCGTTAATGAAGACGTAAGTGAACGAAGTATATCTAGCATGTGCTAACAAAAGTACAGTTACTTATTTCTTCTCTTATAATTTGAATGAACCTCCTACATCATCTGACTAACTTTGTAGATGTACATAAAATTTAGTTTTTTTTTTTTATTTCAAATAATTTTCCCGGCCTTTAAACCTTCATTTATGTAGTGGACTGCAAGAAACTAATGGTGTTAATGTTCTTAAGTTCAATTTATAATAATAAATATCTGCCGTAAGCGAGTGCCCGATTGTAGAAGTTTATTACACGTAGTTAAAGAATAGAAATATAATCAAAATTTAAGACGTAAGTGGATGAATTGGGTAACTAACATTTTATTACATAAGGACAATTACTCATTATTTCTATTATAATATTTTGAACAAACCTTGTATCTTAAACTTACCCACTTCATCATTTGGCTTATAATATCCTTATATCATTATTATATCCTTTTATATACATTGAATCTAAATTTTCTTAATTTTAAATCATTTTCACGCTGTAACAGCCTCCAATATTGAAAAAAAATTCAAATGACAATTTTCAACTTACTTAACTTAGTAACTTGAAAATTATCCATTTCCAATTTGAAAATACCTACTTCATCCACTTACGTCGGGTCAATTCAGACCGAAACGCGACGAGGCGAGGCGAGGCGCGACGCGGCATTTTGCATGGATTTGACAGATTTCAATTGCGTGAGACGACTTGCGGATCTGTCAAATCCATATAAATTTAGAAATGCATATCTACGCGTCACGTTACGGTCTGAATCAACCCGTAAATTATGAATAATCCTTCGACAGTCAAAAACTTGTACCATGAATCAACTCGGTTTGAATTCGCATAGAACAGTGTGACATCGCGTCGTTTTTCAGGACCTGTACCCCGGCGATGGTCACAACTGGAGGAGCATCATATTCTCGTTGATGGTGATCAGTTTTGTCATTGCGGGCATCGTCACGGCGATTTATTTACTTGGGTAAGTGATAATAAACATGATTAAAGGCTGATTTACATTGACACAGTAGCTGGCGCCAGCATCACTGGATTCCGTCGCTGGATCAGCACTGTATCAATGTAAACATGTTTCAATCCAATGCTGGACTGTTTCACCACTTCCAGATAAAGTGCCGGATAGGCTATCCACAACTTATCTGAAAGATTCTCCATACTCAATGGAGAAATCCATATTCCATATAATCCATACTCTATGGAGAATGAAAGATTCTCCATAGAGTATGGAGAATCTTTCAGATAAGTTGTGGATAGCCTATCCGGCACTTTATCTGGAAATGGTGAAACATACCCTTAAATTAATAACTATAACCATTAATTTTAAAACAATTTAGTGTTTAGTATTAATTTTAGTATCAATATAATATGTATGTTAGTCTCAAAGGTGTCAAAATGCCTGAAATAAATGGTAAATAAATAAAATTAAAAAAATAAAAACAGATGTAGCGTCTACGGCGTAGAACCCGCGTGGCATGCTACGCGAACCATTCCTCTAAACTACTCTAAAGGTACTCCCTCACCGGGAGTATTCGCGTGTAATGTTTATAAATTCGACTTTGAGTTTGAGCACTGTCACGTAGCATTGATGTTACAAGTTGTATCAAGATATTACACATTGTATCATTACAAGGTGCGCATTGTAATGCTCGGTTCTTCTACCTCACTGATGTAATGCTCGACTCTGTAACGTTACATTACAAGCGAATGCTCCCGGTGGGGTGCACCTTAATAAATCGATAACTCGTATTGACAAATATGTATATTAGGTTTACAAATGGCAAAAATATATTCAAGTAAACCTACACAGAATCTAATATTCAATAAGAAAATGAAATATCTAATCTAATATTTGGTATCGACTTCCACGGTGTAGTTTGTCTACGTCAGTCTTCAAAGGCTTCCTATTCTATATATCACTCGAAGGTATTACATGCAAACTTGCATGCGGGTCTCGCGGAGCCAAGAGTAGTATAACTTAAATATTATTTACGCTTTCGTGGAAAAGGCACTTAAACGAATGTGCCAGTAGCAGTGAGAAGGCTTCGTGACAACATGCCAACACCAATAACAAACTGTAACAGCGAACCCAGCACTTATTGATTGAGATTTCGTTCGCGTTTGCACGAAATGCAAAACATCTTATTACATAGGATTAAGTGTAGGAACTTCATACTTGTAGTTTTTAAATATACTATCTGAGAAGTTGATTCATAGGCAGTACCATCTGCCAACATATAAAATATGCAAGTAAGTCGTTATTTATGTCACCGGTTACACGGTCAAATTTTCATCAATCTGATCCATCAATCCGGTACGGATTGATGAAAATTTGATCGTGTACGCCACGGTTTGATGGATTGATCGTATTTTTAATATGAAATTGTTATGACCGTCAATATTCCGTCAATCAGATTGATGGATCAGATTGATGAAAATTTTACCGTGTAACCTGTGACTATGAGCTGGCTTTGACATAACGTGACCAAATTAGTAGGTCCGCCACTTGCCTATAAATAAATTAACTTCTCTGAATAGTATATTAGCGCGCACAAACAAAAATTATAAACATGCATAGAAAGCAAATTATTCAAGAACCAACATGATTAATTTTGTTTATATAATAAGAGAATATAATCACTTGAGTACTGTAACTTACGACAAAAATAATTAAGATTGTTCTTTGTAGCTTTTTTGATGTACACGAAGAAACTCATGTGGATAAAATTGTCTTTTGCAAGAAATAGTCAAAACTCAACTTATTTTCATTGTTGTTCATAGCACAACATATTATAATGCTTGTTTTTATCTTTTTCTTCCTTGAAAAAAATTACAGTCTATTAACTTTATCGTATTCTTATGCGTTATATTCAACGTACAGTGTGAACTCAATTAACCTAATTGTTGTCCTTGTTGCGTTCGGATATTCGAAAATCCGGATAATCGAATGTATAAAAAAGCGGGTTCGGTGCATGTTCAGTGCATATGCACAGAAAATAAAATTGAGTTTGTTATAAACAACGGTTGCCAAGAGAAACGTTTTCCGATGGTGGTCCGGATAATTGCGAATCCGTATAACTCAAACTAGGCCTTGGCATCCATTGTGGATGACAGTATTTTCAGAGCGAAGTAAGAACTCTTTAAAATTAAATACTGTAGTGCCTGGGACAATATTTTAAATGTCCGTATGGTATAACTGAGGGCCGGACAATTGAGTTTCTACCGTATGTCGTCGATGTGGCTAACGGCTTGAGGTATTCTCATCACTGATAGATATCTTGTCGTGACGTGACCAGTTGCAATTTGCAAGTGATTGGCATTCATGTTGCCACCATGTCTATTGGCCAGTTAGCTCCATCATCAAGTTATATAACGGGATAGGCTATTCACAACTTTTTTGACAGACGTGTTCTATCTGTTAAGTTAAGTTGTGGTTAGCCTAGCCGGCACTTATCAGGAAGCAGTGAAACAGGCCCTAAACGTTATCTCCGTTAGGCTTATGTTGAACAGGAGACTAACATACTTATAGATAATATTATGTATGTTAGTTTTTAAGGTATCTGTATTATTGACCTACGTTACCTGAAATAAATGGTAAAATAATTAAAAATTAGTCATTAAATATCTATGCCTTTCATACTACGGTATCTGCTAGTCATGTTTAAAATATCACGCCTTGTCGCTACAGTAAAAATATACAGAGCGAAATTTAAAAAAAAGTCGCATTCGAGTCCCGGCAAATGAATTTTCCAAAAAGTAATAATGCAGATTTAGATAATTTCAAAATAAAATATAGCTCGCAACTCCTTTGAGCATTTTTGCTTATCCTATAGTTTTAGATTTCACCCACTATACCTACCATTTTAAAATCCTGTTTAGTACGGTCATGGTCTCATCACTCATGTATATTATATCCCACCAAAAACATACCTGTTAAAATAGGGCCTAGTTCCAATAGGCTAATTTTTGGCCTAAAAAAAGAGTTGAAATCTAATCCAATGCCAAGTTCACCGATCATAATCATCTTCATTAACAGCCTGATCCATAATACTGCTAAATTTAAACTTGGCAGGTTAATTAAATTCTATAAATATTATCTAATTATATAATGTTACGTAGGTATAGCACTAAAACCTGATTAGATTTCAACTCTTTTTTTAGGCCAAAAATTAGCCTATTGGAACTAGGCCCTATTTTAACAGGTATGTTTTTGGTGGGATTTCAATACTTTTTTTCAAGAAGATATCACACCTATGTTTTCTTTTTGTGCCACGCCCGATATAAACAATAGTTTCGATAGATGTCGCTAGTGGTATTTGTTAAACTATCAATAGAAGCCAAATTTATTTATTTATTAAGCTATACAGTGTGCATTATATTAATTTATACATGACAATATTTTATACCACCCCTCCTCTCCTCCCACCCTCCTTATCGTATTCGTATTATATAGCCGACACACGCTTGACCGATTTCTTGAATTTCTTAATTTTTTGTTAATTTTTTTTATGAAATAAGGGGGCAAACGAGCAAACGGGTCACCTGATGGAAAGCAACTACCGTCGTCCATGGACACTCGACATGAGCAGACTCACGCTTGACTGATTTCTGAAATTTCTTAATTTTTGTTAATCTACATATAACACATGACCTGTGTGCCAAATTTCATAACACTAGAACAATTGGAAGGGCCTCTAAAGTTCGTAGATGAGCCGACTCACGCTTGACCGTTTACTAAAATTTCTTAATTTTTTTATTAATCTACATAATATTATAACACACGACCTGTGTGCCAAATTTCATAACGCTAGGACATTTGGAAGTAGCCTCTAAAGTTCGTAGATGTGCCGACTCACGCTTGACCGATTTCTACAATTTCTTAATTTTTTGTTAATCTACATAAAACACACGACCTGTGTGCCAAATTTCATAACGCTAGGACAATTGGAAGTGGCCTAGAGGTTTTGATTACCGGTCAGTGAGTGAGTGAGTGAGTGAGTGAGTGAGTGAGTGCCAAAATTAGCTATATTTACAGGGACATATTTCGGGATCTACCAAAGCTATATCTATGAAATTTGGTATACCGCGTAAGTACTAGTATATAATTACGTAGGTATAATTTTATCTTTGCACTTGCAATAGGCACTGAGGCGGTCAAAAGTGCGTCGAAACGGTTCGTGTAAATAGTGCACGGCATGCGCGCGGCCTGCTGGAACTAGGCCTGCGCACTTCCGTGCGCTTTGATAATTCACAATGGGCGTATACGGAGAGGGAGTGAAACAACAATATGATCAATAATTTTGCAGTAATTGTAATTAACTTTAACTAAGAACGGTGGTAGTCGTAATCTAGGATGTAATCAGTGATCATTTGATCACCAATTATTTTTCACTCAATGTGTAGTGATGTGTACGCCCATAATAATTGGTACATACATAATATTCTGCAGATCTTTATTTTGTCTTAACTATTTTATGTGTACCAATGTATGTACTGTTGGTGTACCTTAATAAAATAAATAAATAAATGAATAAATATTATCACCGCCAGGTATGTGGACGAGCTGCTGTACTGGTCGGGGAGGCGCATGCGGCTGGAGGAGTTCCTGCGCGGGGAGCTGGCGAGCGCGCGGCTGCCCACCACCTGGGTCGGCCACCAGCTGGTCTACCAGGCAGACGACGGCGGCCTGCTGGCGCTCGACACCCTCAACAATACCCTCACGGTGCTCGTCACCAACCACACCCTCGTGAGTTTTAGTAGCTTCCCGTGCTGAAGGATTTGTTGCAGAGATCAGACAACGGGAAATATGATTAATATTTTACATATTGTAGTAAAGATTTGAACTATAGCACACATTGTAATTTTTTCGTTGCGTCGAGGAATTCAAACTTGCGATCTCCAAGCAACAAAGCCACAGGCGGAGTCGTTGATATACGCTTCTGAAAATTGTTACACAACGATAGTGAATAAGATTCAATTTTACTACGATCATACGTCAGAAGCAGCTCCTAAAATAATAAATAGCTCAATGTAAAGTACAATTTAAATTTTATTATAAAATGTGCAATCCATTTTGCTGGTAACGACGCGACGTTAGAATTATTTTGATAGATGGTACACCGCGCCGCGGCGCGCTGCAAGAAAATACGACGCCTTTACCACTTTAATGTTATACCGCAAGCGCAATTAATTTTTATTTTAATAGCGCAACTATAAAGCGATATTAAAATTTGCCCAGAAATTACCTAAGCGTCGAAATTGGCCGTAAATTTTCCTCGAAACAAAGTTTAGCCAAAGTTCCGGAGTTTGAAACAATGCAAATTCAATTTCCCCACCCGAATAGCCCGTTACGGTGCCGCTGCACCTGCCCTGGACATTACTGCCCCTGATACAACATCCCCTTTTGCTCCTTTACCAATAGTGTATCAGTGACAGGAAGGGCACGTTAGTATTTTTAATAAAAAGACTAAATAACTTTATCATTATAGTCTTTTAACACAAAGATTCAAAAACTAATGTACGAGTAATGTAAAATAAAATGTTCGTAAATCATACAAAATCGTGTTTGTATGAGTTTTTAACTATTCCTTGAACAGCATCTACAATATCCGAAGTAAAAAGTTAAACCTACCAGCTCTCTATCACGACTCAATCGTTAAACTTACTAGCCGATACTACCGTAACTTACGGAACTTAGAAACAACAGAACCCATCGTAAATCCACTGGCGATCGTATATCGTAACTTATACGTGAGCCAGCTGCATTCATGACCCAAACCACTCGAATCTCGTTGACCCACCTGGGGGTCGATTCTCATACCACGAATGTTGCTTCTAATGTAAACTTTCACTTTTATAGTTGCGTAGTAAGTAAATAACTAGTAATCTGTGCTATGATAGCCTGAGTCTGCCAATTAATTCCAACATTAAAACAGTTTCAGTCCAGATCTAATCAAAAATACGTCTAAGATTTTTGGGGGTTCTACTAATCAAAACGTGTTTCAAGGAAATTCTATTTTGTAGTTTTATTAAACCGAGAAAACCCGTAATATTAAAATTGTTTCAATGTTGCATTCTGTTAGTGAATAGCACCTACAGATGATAATAATTATTCTACTTGAGGTGATGAGAATCGAGACCTGCCTACTTGGCTGCTGACCTAAGCCTTCGTGACGAATTTACAAGTTGTACGAGGATACAATTTTGGAGCTGGAAAACTTAAGCTTATTTTGAAATTCAATATTTGTTTTATTAAATGTTACTTCTGATTGTTAACTCGGTTAGTTGTAGATGAAACTGTTTTGTTATAATACTAGATGACGCCCGCAACTCCGTTGCGCCAAAATTCGTTTATCACGCGGGAACCGTAAATTTCCCGGGATAAAATATTGTAATAAATAAATAATGACCACACGGGAAAAACAATGAATGTCACCTTTTTTGTGAGACTGACTTTTTAATGCCATCTGTTAGTTTTCTAGGGAAACATTCAATTACAAAAATATTGGGTAAAATCATCGTAGTCAACTGTTATAGTTCAATTTGTATTTGTTTGTCCATGGCAAGAAACGGATTCTGAACCATAATTTAAAATTTATTTAAACAATTCAAGTTTTAGAAATACAGGCAAAGCATATGTTAACATATTAATAATAAGTTGTATCAATATTTCACTTAAAAGAGTCTAAAATGAAAGAAATATAGATTTTTTTCAAACTATATAAAACTGTTTTTCTCTTAATTGTACTTTTTTGACATTCCTTGTTTTTCCCGTGTGGTCTTCGTATATTCTATGTCCTTCCCCGAGACTTAAAGTATCTCCAAACCAAATTTCAACAAAATTGTTACCGTGGTTTGGGCGTGAAGAGGTAACAGACAGACAGACACACTTTCGCATTCATAATAATATTAGAAGTATAAGTATTGATATTTTATTTATTATATGTTTTATTATAAACTGTATTATATATTGCACACAGAGGCAGCTCAATGTGCGAGGGTATCAGTGCTCCCCGAACCTGCGCTTCGTGTTGTTTCAGCACAATATCAAAGAGGTAAGCACAGGGCCCGCGCTACCATATGTGCAATGTGTGCAATGCACACGGGCGCCATCCTCTAGGGGCGCCAAATCGCCATCTTTAGGGGCGCCAAAACCAAGGACCCAAAAAATTGGCCTAAAGGGGCGCCAAAATTCTTTTTTGCACACAGGCGCCATAGCCCTACGGGGGCCCTGCGTAAGCAGTATATCATCAAAATTTATTTTAAAAAAATTGAATATCGGAGTGGATGGAAGAATTTTACCGATATATTTTATACCCCTTTCGGTTTGAGACTTTGTGCTTTTTAGGGTTTCTAGTAGAAAAAAAGTAATAATGTCTAATGTTGAAATTAAAACAAACAACGTTTAATGCAATGGTTTAATGGTTTAAATTAATTACAATTACGATTTAAATGCATAGTAATTATTTTGATAGCAGTACCTATATTAGCCTTTCATGAAGTATATAAAGTCGTTTTTTTTAAGTCCCTGAGATCTGTACCCAAAATTGTTATTTGTAGATTTGTAGCTAAGCGCTAAGCGTATTATCTATCTTTCGTATTATTTAATGCCATTCATATTATTGTTACAGGTGTATCGACGGACATTCACTGCTCATTACACCGTTTATGACGTCACCAACGAGTAAGTCGTTAAAATTTTACTTTTTAATAAAACTTTTCGCTTAACGCCGGAATTTCCAGGACAAAATCCTATGCCTTTTGCTGGCACTCAAAATATATCCCCATACCAAAATTCAACAAAATCGGTTCGGCGGCTTGCTGAACCGATTTTGTTGATTTTGAGCATGATAAGGTTACAAACAGGCAAACAGACAGACATACAATCGCATTTATAAGCCTGAAACTCAGATATTCTCCTGGAATACTTGTTATTACTTTTTAAACAGCAATATAGCTTTTTTCCAAGAAGGCATATATTTTGTCACGGATTTATCGGTTCGAGTGTACTTGAAAGAGCTTACTCCTCAGCTACAGATCTTAAAACAACTTTTCTCCCGTCCAACTTGTGATGCTCTATAAAATTACATTTCACTGAACAATTTTGCATGAAGATTTCGAAAACAAATACTTAAGCTGGTAGGGAGACAAAATTAAATTATTGTTTCGACTCTTTCATTGTTTTTAGACTATTAATAATTATACCGGCGTCTGTTTATACATTCTATAAAATTTAATTTTGAGTAATGCTGTTTTTAGGGTACCATAACCGAAGTGCAAAAACAGAATCCTGTAACAAAGAATTTGCTGTCTGTCTGTCACCAGAGGGCCTAGACAAGTGGCAAGGCATCGTAAACGTCAACAAAATGTCCCATACATTTGACATTAGTATTCGCTAACGAAGCGATGACTTATGTCAAATCGCATACATTTTGTTGGTGTTTACCAGGGTGTTTACAATAATCGCTTGCCACTTGTCTAGTAGGGCAGGTTTTATCCCAAAAACCGCGGCAGCTACAGATAATCATAACTATCTTTACAAATTATGTATTTCTGTTGCCGCTATACCAACCAAACTTAAAACTAAATAAAATTAATGATCAATTTCCTAAATCAAAGCAGAACATGATTTTTTTGTCGTGCGTTTACAACACATGTTCAAAATCAAATGTTATGCAAAATAAATGTGTATAAATAAATATTAAATTTAAACGTACTTTAGCCTCTCAAAAAGACACCGATAAAGATTGCATGACCAAAAACGAGCTCAACCGGACGTGAAACCGAAAGGCTGAACCGGAAGTGTGATGATATCGCGCTATAGCCTAGCCTTCGAGGGATAAATTTATATTCATTGCATATGCACTAGATAGACCCAACGTAGCATGGAATAAGTAGAAACAGAAGACAAGCTCTACATTGCCGCTCTTGAACAAGTAACACTAGTAAATGTTTGAATAATAGATAGGGATTTTGAACAATAATAATGTAGTAAATTTTATATATTGACGTAAGAATCGAATGATACTTAATAATTTCAAACTATGGTAAAAACAATATTAATAATTGTTTCATATTTCGTAGTTCCTGCGCGAAAAAAGATGAAAATAAATTGAAAACGCCAATTTTCAACTGTCCGTCGTTGAAAAATTGTTTGAAAGGGTTGTGAAAAATCGCACAACCACGTGCTACACGCCGCGCGCCGTTGCGTGGCACAATGGTTTGTTATCATGTGACATAATATTATACAAGCTTATCTTCTTCTTCTATTTCTTCTGTAACTCAAAGGTACAGCGGCGATAACATCTCGCATTAACAGAAATCGCGCGGTTTACTGCCGAGAGGCATGCAACTACACTGCCGAGTGTTCGCGAAACAAGCTCCTATCAGCCTTCGTGTTCGCCACTAAATAAACGGGATTTACTACATGCTACATGAATGACTCTGAAATATTTACTGTTTGCACTTTCCTAGGCTCTATATTCAGCGATAAAACAGTCGGATTGTACTACCAAAGAAATTTATTTATAGGCAGTACGGACGTACTAAATTTAGCCGGGTGTTAAGCTTAACCGAGAGATCACGGCCTACTTCGACTTGACATAATCAAATGATGTGTTCCACTTGCCTATGAATAAAATCCTTTGATGCCTATTTAAATTAAAATGGGCTCCATTTAGGTATAGAATGTATCTACTAATTTAGACGTCGCACCTCATTGGTTGGTTCCTGTACGATCCATATCGTACATCAAGCAGTTTTAGGGTTTTTAAGGAGTCAGCGTTTGAGTCGCCCTAACGTAACTTAATTATTTTATTGAAATCAGTTCGCATCGATCTATCAAGGTGATCGCACGTGCTCACACACCCGGCTCATTACATCATCAATCAATCAATAAATCAAGTAACGGTATATCAAGTCTATCGTTTCATTTATCAAGTAAGAGTAGTAGTCAATCAAGGACGCTACAGTTCCCAAATCCAAAACTTCGCCAGCAACAAGTTCGAGCCATTAATTTAGTACCAAGTTGGTAATTCGAATTCACTCCGTAGGAGTTACGTAAGCTGCATCCTTCCGGGGAAGGGTCGTTCAATATTTGATTGTGAATGGAATCTGCAAAGGTCAAGACGAGTCGACTGCGGCTATTTAATTTCCGGCCTGTCGACCTCGGCCCACGGCGACTCGCCGGGCCCCGGCCGACTCGTGACAGTTATGGGTTTCGACCCGCTTCTATTTCTACAAATGACTGTCGGAATTGGAGGTGTAACATGGAACCTTTTTTATATGAACTCGATACCGTTACAAACTTTACCTTCAGATATTAGTTCCTGGATTTTTGCTATGTTTTATTCACCTGTGTGGATGAATTCTTATAAGAAAGAATATTGAGTGACAGCACACTGATACGAACAGCCTTATCGGATATCATTGCAACGATATTATACGACTACTAGATGACGCCCGCAACTCCGTTGCACCAAAATTCGTTTATCGCGCTGGAACCGTACATTTTTCAGAGATAAAAACTATCCTGTGTCCTTTCCAGGGACTCCAGGTATCTCCATGCCAAATTTCAGCAAAATCGGTTCAGCGGTTTAAGCGTGAAGAGGTAACAGACAGACAGACAGACAGACACACTTTCGAATTTATAATATTAGTATGGATGAACACTATACGTTCAACATCCCAAGACTGCAAGCCAATAAGCCCGTTAGAATCAAATCAAAATATTTATTTCCAAATAGTTTAACAAAGTTAACACTTTTAAACGGTCCATTCACTATCCTGCATTGCAGTCTTGTGCAGTCCGCCGGCTTATGCAGGATAGTGCATGGTGTTGCAGGCCTGCACGGCGGACTGCAACAGGACTGCAATGCAGGATAGTGAATGGGCCCTTTTAGAACGTCGTGTCGTTGAATCGAATTTTGCTGTTACGTCTTATATATTTTGCTGTTAATATGTACTATGAGGAAATTGATTGATTGCCAGTCCAAAGTCATATTTTAGTTGGATCATGTCAATTCTTATGTTAATTGCGATCTGTCGGCCGGGTTTGACGTAACGCGACCAAACTACGTAGGGCTCCCATCTGCCTAGATTAATTCAACTTCTCTGTTAGTACATAAACATTGTTATACTTTCCCCCTCTCCCTCGTTGCCCAATTTGACCGCAACTGCAACCCCTCAGCCACCACATCCCGTTGTTCGGCGAGGGTCAGCGCAGCTGGGAGTGGCAGCACGCGGCGTGGCTGGGCGGGGAGGGCGCGCTGCTGCTGGCGGCGGACAACGAGGTGCTGGCCCGTCCCGCGCCGCCCGCCCGCCGCGCCCCCCTGCTGCGCCTCACCACCGACGCCAAGCCCGGCGCCGTCTACAACGGCGTCTCAGACTGGCTATATCAGGGTAAGTTGTTAGCCATTTTGAAATGAGACACTGCAAATTGACGCATAATTATATAATTGCGATGCATTTTTAAATGGCAGCGATTGCAACAGAGTGCAGACACAGGCCCATACCTCACCGACATGCCATGGCGACGTAGCCAGCGACGTTATCATGGCTACGTCTGGCTTCCCTGCGTCGCCGCAAAGCGATGTTTTTCTTAAATTCTATGAAAATATGAAAATACCCTGAAAAAATGATCAATTATCGGAGAATATCACTAAAATCAGCGACAGGTTGGCGACTGAGTGAGTGACAGAGCATACAAAGTCTATGTGCAAACAACTGGCAACGTCGCCAGTCGCCGCACGCGGACCGGCCGACTCTGGCTACGCTGGCTATTTGGCATGGTCGCCAATCGGTCGCCAAGTTGATTAGCCATACATCTCAATAGAACTAGTTGGCGACGTTACTGGCCACGTCGCCATGGCGTCCCGGTGAGGTATGGCCCTTAGAGTCAGTTAACATTGCAACGTCACGTCCGATTTGCCCACCCACCCTCGAGTACAAAAAGCGCTATTCGGCCCTTTTCTTTGCTCATCGCCAAATAGCTTTCGCGTCCAAAAAACTCCAAGAAGCAGTTACCGAACTCGGTAAATGGTTCGCAAAATGGAGAATCGAACTAAACCCTGACAAAAGTCACGCTATATTATTTAACGGACTAAAACGTAAAAAAATGCAACCTATTAGTCTGCACGGAAAATTAATTCCCGAAGTCACGGCTGTCAAATACTTAGGAGTAGTACTAAGCAAGTCGATGTCATTCACGAACCATATATCGAATACCGTACGTAAAGCGAAGTTTGTATTATACAAATTATATCCTTTACTTAACGCGAGTAGCAAGATGTCCTTAAGACATAAGCTCACCTTATACAAAACATGTATAAGAACAATACTCACTTATGCGTGCGTCTCTTTCGCACACATAAGTGACAATCAGATGAACCAATTGCAACGAGTTCAAAACCGTTTTTTGCGCATGGCAACAGGTGCCCCCCGTTACATGCGAAACATCGACTTGCATAGAGACTGCGAGCTTATCACTATCAAAGCCTACATCAAAGAACTCTCGGAGAGATACTTTGAGAAAGGAAAAGTACATCCCAATCCGCTCATTCGTAAGGCTGTGGACTACGAACATGACGCACGGACATTCCGATACCCCTTCAGGCGGCCTAAGCATATCTTAGCCGACCCTGTAGACCCCATCACAGAATACGTAACGTACTGTGTACAGTTACGCAAACACAAATCACACTCACCCGCGTGGTTAGTACTGCACCGGGGACGACGCTGGCGCCTTCCCCGAGGACTTAACACGACCCGAACGACAAACAGACAGACCGACCGAAATCCGGTGCCGAGCTCGATCCCGGGTTCGAGTTCGCATGCGGATAGCATAGGAACACACCTAAATCACGACCGCGACCGCGACATTGTCGTAGAGAGCTCTACCAATTACTTTGACATTAGAACATACACGCGTATGTCGCCCCAACTGGACTCGGAAGGGGAGAGGGACGGCCTTCTTTTATGCAATAACATTAATAACTTGAGCTCATTTACCGCGATAACTCGTACGCAGCTAGTTTGTGCTACCGCGCGCGAGCAGCCTCACTCGTCAGAGAGTGAGAAAGGGGTCGGACCCCTTAAGAGCAGGGGGGATCCGTGTCCCCACGTCAGATGAAAACAGCTTATTTTCGTAGCTCTCCCCAATATTGCCCGATTAGAATGTCACACGTGTGACTTTAGGGGAGGGGGCCAGGCCCCCTCATTGTTTATCTCCAAAGCAACTAGCAACAGACTAGTTATAGCCACGATTAAACTACCATGGTCTTAACCAGACCAGTAGCTTAAACCCTTTCGAAAAAAAAAAAATGCAACGTGACAATATCATATCATCGTGTATATCATTGAGATGTATTTTCAAATGAGCCGTTCAAAGAACAAAAATCATCCGGACGCTCCAATGTAAATTGTAAGACCTTATATTTTATACCTTGATACAGTTACTGGCGCTATTATAGTATTATTGGCTTCTGGAGCTGCATGTTATATGTATCCAGTACTGCGACGTCAAGTTGTCAACCACACTTACATAAAAGTTATCGATGCTATTTGGTCTGAGGCTATTCATAGTAGAATTTGGATACAGATTTCATGGTGTGAATACAGCGCCTCGTTGGATACAACATAACATGTCTTTTCATTTTATTAAGTTTAGAACTCCCGAATAGTTGCAATTTCCATAAATTCCATACGGTGCGACAAAGACAAAATTTTTCGTTCAACTACAAAGTTACGTCCATTTTTCACTCCTGAATTTAAAAGTTGAAAGTTTCAAGAAAGGACATGCAAGAGATATTAGAATATATAATTTATTGAATGAGATGAAAAATGGCTTTGGAAAATCCTACTCACGTAGTAGTGCGGACGTGAATGCGCCGTATATTGCCAGTGCGGCCCTGTAGCGCTGCAAGTAATATTTTAACAAGAAATTAAAAAAAAAATTTAAACTCTGAAACATTATATCGGTTTATACATAAACATTATATCGGAAGATAACAGAAGACCAAATTGTGCACATGCAGTTGTTTAACGATTCTTTCGTCTTGAGGTCTCACAAAGTGAATATTAAATTAGGTAATTATTATTATTAAACGCTAAGCTGCAAAGAAATTAAAGACACTCGTGCGATATCCGGTTGCATTCCCCTTCCGTTTTTAAAACGTAACACATTTTCAAATAATAAAGATCGCGTTGATTGTACAACAAAATAAAATGAAGTGTAGAAATACATTCTAATAATGTTGTATAATAATAAATTTAACTAATAAATAAAATATTCCGACTCTTCCAGTAAAATTAACTTTATAATTTGATAACATAATATTTCAGAACGAATACCGCAAGTTGGTATTATCGGGGCAACTTATGCGAGCGGCTTTCAACTGCACTCCAACAAATTAGTTCTGCAGAATCTATTAAATTCAATCAGAGCGAATTGCTTTTATTACATCGCTTAAATTTGTTCTATTTATTTGAAATGCTAAAAAATAGAAATTACAATAAGCTATGTAGATTGTAGATATAACTAGATTAAGTGTACTCAATGGATTGTAATCTATATTAATAGGTCTACTATAAAGCTGCAGAGTTTGTTTGTTTGTTTAGCGCTAATCTCAGGAAATACTGGTCCGATAGGAATAATTATGTCTGTGTTAGATAGCTCATTTATATGGAAAAAACGGGAAAATTATTTGAAAGGTCTTATCGCATGAAGTACTACGACAATTTTTATGTTATTTGGCACGGATAAAAAGTAGAGAACGTGAAAGATCACAGGCTATTTTTGTGGGCTAATTTGTGATTGAAATTCCTAATTTATACGTGCATGGAACGTCTAATATTTAATCAGTAAATTTTTTAAGTTTCAACGTGGTGGCCTAAAACCTGTTTATATAAAACAAAACGCTTCGCCTTCGCACGCCTCCACCGTCGTAGATAAGGAATTTCTATATGGCTGCTGTTTAGCATTGGTGATCCATTCCACATAAAATCGGGTTTTGAGTTAATAATGCAGTTTTATTCTTTAGAACATAAGGTTTACGACAGTGAAACTCATTTTTTTGAAAACCCACTGTAGCATATTCTAGAGCACAAAAATGGTTAATGCTTATTCTTCTAAGTGAGGTTTTGTATATAGCATTTATGTACTATGTTTCTAAAATGATTTGCGCTTAAACCGCTGAACCGATTTTGATAAAATTTTATATGCAGATACTTTGAATCAAATAAAATGACATTAGATAATTTTTGTTCCGGAAAATGTACGGTTTCCGCGCAGTCAACAAAAATGAATTTGGCTTATGATATCGTTATAGAGTACATGTAGATATTACGTAAGGTTTTGGAGAAGGACATAGTATATTTTTTATCATGGGAAATGTTCGGTTTTAATGAAATAAACCTTATTAATATGCGTTTAAGCTGCTGAACCAATTTTGATTAAATTTAGTTAGTGTAGAAATAATTAGTTTATCACGTGCAGAATTGGGCAAAAAGTAATTAGTAATTTTAATCAGATTACAAATTAATCAGATTGATGAAGTAATTGTGCATCTTCAAATTACCCGTAAGTTTATTAATAATAATATGTAGATATTAAAAATGTATTCTAATTTTATTTTGCAATTAGATTAATAATTTAATTAGACTAACGAGTATTTCAATAAGTATGCCCAATGTCCAATGCTGGTAATTATAATAAAATATAAAAATAATATACACCGGTTTCGGTGGCGGTGGCCAGTTTCAATAAAACCGGGCCAGTTACGTAGGAGCAATTTTATAGTGCCCAAGTGTGTGCGCAATACACAAGAACACTCTGGTTTAAATTAAAACAGGCCAGTCATGCAGGAGTAATTTTATAGTGCCCAAGTGTGTGCGCAATACACAAGAGCACTCCGCGGAAGAAGCGGGAACTCTCTGTCCTTTCCCGAGACAGTTATGTTTATTATTATGTGATACGTTAGTATCTGCATACCAAATATCATCAAAATCCATTGTAGCGGAATAAGCAGAAATCATTTTATTTAACGCCTGGGAACCGTACATTTTTCCGAGATAAAAATGATCCTTTGGCCTTTTCCTGTCTTATCTTATGTCCTTTCACGAGAGTCAAAGTATGTGCACACCAATTTTCATCAAAATCGGTTCATTGGTTTAGGCACAAATCATTTTTGTTTATCATACGGGTACCGTACACCTTTTTCCCGGATGTAAAGTATCCTATGTCCTTTCCCGAGACGTAACGTATACCAAATATTATTGAAATCCATGTAGCGGTATAAGCAGAAATCATTTTATTTAATGCCTGGGAACCGTGAGACTCAAAGTATCTCCATACCAAGTTTCATAAAAATCGAATCAGCGGTTTAGGCGCAAAATAAGAAAATGTATAATGCAGTAACCGTACATGTTTTACGATAATAATAATAATTGTCTTATGTCCTTCCACGAGAGTCAAAGTATGTGCACACCGATTTTCATCAAAATCGGTTCAGCGGTTTAGGCGCAAATCATTTTTGTTTATTACACTGGTAACGTACCTTTTTCCTTTGTCCTTTCCCGAGACATAACGTATCTGTATACCAAATATCATCGAAATCCACGTAGCGGTATAAGCAGAAATAATTTTTATTTAATGCCTGGGAACCGTACATTTTTTCGGAATAAAAAGGACCCTATATCCTTTCCCGGGACTCAAAGTATCTCCATACCAAATTTCAGAAGAAGCGGTTCAGCGGTTTGGGCGTGACGAGGTAATTTTATAACGTTTTGTTAAAATAAGCACTTAAATTAATTGTATTGAAAGAACAAATCAGAATATTGCATTTATGTGAAATATCACAAAGGACATATTGCATTAATCATTTTTATACGTTTTCTCTTAAAACTGAATGTGAAATAAAAATGTTTTATCATAATCATAATCTACGCATTTCAACAAAAAAAGATACCGCACAATAACATTTTTTTCTTAAAATAAGCAGAAAATAAAGATAATTCCAAAAAATCTTAAAACGCCGATTACTCAAAACTAGTCCGATGTGGGATGGAACACGAACGTTTAACAGCATCCATATAATATGTGCCAAATTACGTAAAAATCACACTATACTCCAAAAGTTCGTGAGATTAGCGCGTTCAAACAATATGTTTTCCCTTTTTTCCACATTTTCCTCTGATTCTCCGCTCGTATTTATCGCAGCGTGATGTTATAATATAGTCTAGACTCTAAAGCCTTCCTCGATGAAAGGACTATCTAACACAATGATAATTTTTCAATTCAAACAAATAGCTCCTGAGATTTGCGCGTTCAAACAAACAAACTCAATATTCAGCTTTATCTAAGTATGAAATATGAAATACACAGAAGAGGTGACAAAGAAGTCGTCAGCAATGTGGGGCTCGGCAGACGGCAAGTTCGTGCTGTACGCGCAGTACAACGACAGCCAGGTGTCGGAGCTGGTGTTCCCGCGCATCAGCGAGGCCATAGGCGGCGCGGGGGCGGCGCGCACCGGCTTCCTGGCGTCCGCCAACAGCACGCCCGCAGTCTTCCCCGACCACGTCACCGTGCGATACCCGACTGTGAGTCTATTCACTTTTATTTGGCACTACATGGCATTACCCAATGTGTGGCAAGTAAGAGAAAATTAAAATGACATAATAGGGAATATTACGCAAATGTCGGAGCAGAAGGCGATACCAGCACATGTAATCCGATCAAAATCCGACATGTTGCACACGTCATATCAGAACATTTTATAGAAACGTTGTCAAACGTCGAACAAATATTTTGGTTTACTGTCTAAGCTGATTGCTTGCGGTACCTCTGGCTTGAAAACATTGGTGAACCATGTATTTTGTTGAGTTAATTTAGATGAAAATACGACAAAACATTACGATTCTTTTCAATCTTTGGTTAGGTCGTGTTTCCACCTGCAAGACAACTGTCGCGAGAAGTGTCTGACAGTCTGTCTGACAGCAGCTTGCAAGTGTGAACCCCGTAGCAAGTGCTGTCGCGACAATTTGTCAAGCGCTTCCTGCGAGTAGTTGCGAAAGCATGTCTAAACACATCTGCATGGACTCGCGACAGATCACGCTGCTATAACTCGCAGCAAGTTATCGCACGGCTTGTGTTTTTGTTTATCTAAATTTACCTAAATTCCTATCACGACATTCGTAAGCTCTCGTGTGTAAATACCTCCGCGATAATTTGCGATAGTATTATCCGCGAGCTTCTCGCAAGACATTTATTGCAGCAATAAATTGCAGTAATTAGTACCAAATGTAAACAATATTGCAAAAAACTCACGCAAGACTTCCGCGAGCTTGCTTGTAGGTGGAAACACGGCCTTAGAGTTTTAAAAATAAATGTATCATTTGAATATTCATAAAAAGAATACGAGATACTTCGGCAGACTTGAGGTGAGAGCACACTCTTTAGAATTACAAGAATTCTGTTACAGTTTGCCCTCGGGTATTTATGCAGTATTCGCAAGCAAAATGAGCTACAGTGAAACAGAACTTACAATATTTCATTTAAAATCTTAGCACCGGGCAAAACAAAAGTTGAAAATGCTGAGCAAAAAAAACATTTAATAAACGGCACTCAATTTTCAGTGAAAAGAAACAAAGAGTACAATGCGGTGGACGATAGCACCGCTTTTTATGTTAATTTTCCCCACAATAACCGCGCTCGGCAAAAATACAAGTTAAAATAGTTAAGCTGCACCCTGGAAAGTGAAATAAAATGAACACAAAATTCATTAAGATAAACTTATACATGGATCCATTTCATAAAGTAACGTACCTATTAAATACAGTTATAAAGATTGTTAAAATCACTTTGCTGATTCAAATATTCCCATTTGCATCGAGAGTTTAAGTTGAAACAGATGAGCATCGACGTATCATATACAGGAAGTCACATCAGTGTATTATGTAGATTGAAACTGCTAGCTAATAAAATTAATAATAAGCTGCACCTCTATACCATCATAGTTTTTCTTATTCTATTAAAAAGTACTACTCCCGAAAGCCGTTGATAAACCCAGACGGTTTACTACAATATTGAGTTACCTGCGATATCTCGAATTGAATATTTTTAGTGATGATGTTTAGTATTTTATGCCACATGACACTACAACTTCTTCTTTATTGAATCTTGGAAGCTCCCTGAACGGTAATAAAAGGAATTTTAGAATGTAGTCGTGCTAAAGATTGAGCATGAGTTCCTAAATGTTAAGCGTTATCACTTATCAAAATAATATATCAAATGTGAAATTAACGTGAGCTGTCAAAATCGTGTTCACCCCTATGTTATATGTCAAAATCATGCTCACCGCTCAAGACTTTTCCACTGAACTCATATGCTCGTATAAGTCGTTTGCTCCAGATCTCCTCCATTCGACTCTACCTCCTTCAAAAAGTATGTCGTGAGTTCAATAAAACGTCATAATTTGTGAAAAATTGAGATTGAGTCGAGTGGAGGAAATCTCCGGGAAACGTCTAAGTCACCGGCTACACGGTCAATTTTTCATCAATCTGATCCATCAATCTGGTGCGGATTGACGAAAATTTAATCGTGTACACCACGGATTGATGGATTGATCGTATTTTTAATATTAACTTTTTATAAACATCAATATTCCGTCAATCAGATTGACACCAGATTGATGGATCAGATTGATGAAAAATTGACCGTGTAGCCGGTGACTAACGATACAGGTGTACGAGTTGAGTCGAAAAGTCTTGAGTGATGAGCATAATTTGACTGAGGATTTTACTGACGAGTCGAGTAAAACATTTTAACTTAGTGGAGTAAAACATTTTAACTTAGTTAATTTAGTGGAGTGATATCCCTACATGTGTGGCATCGATGTAGAGGCTCATACCACCTGTTGCTCGCAGCCGGGCAGCTCCATACCGCGGGTGAAGCTGTGGATAGTCGGCGTGCGGAACGTCACCACGCTGCCCAGGTGGGAGGTCCGCCCGCCGACCACGTTGGACGGAATGTAAGTTACTTGACGTCTCACAAATGGAAACTCTTGGTAACCTCAAATTAATACTCGTAGCTTATAGTTAGAAGTTATTAAAGACCCAATTAGCAAAAAGTACTCTTATTATTATCTCAAGACTTTCTTACCTTTATATTAGCTTTCTACTAGCCCGCAAATGGGCCTAACTAATGGGATTGTTTGCCCTTATACCATACTTATAGAATACTTGGCGTCTCACGACATGTAGGTTACAACTTGGTAACCTCAAATTAATACTCATAGCTTTAAAATATATGACGGAGTCAGAGATGGCGGATCCGTATTCTCGTCGTGATCGACAGCAGGAAAATCAGGATTCATTTTGAAAAATAAACTCCAACACTTGTTTAACACTGATTTATTATTTAGTGCACAAATCACTTTAATTTAATTTAAACTATGCGAACCGACAGTTTCGGAGCAAAGTAGTGTTCACTTCTCGACGGTCACGATAATTCTGCTCAACCAAAATGAGAAGTCTCACCACTCCCACTCCGACTCTGTCCACATGGCGCCACCACCACAAGATGTGACGTCACGGTGCTCGCTTAAACTAACTTCCTTCCGGTGAATATTAAAATTAATTTAATTAACATCCGGAATTCAAATTAAACAATAATTAACATCCGGTAAAAATTAATTAAAAATTCCTTCCGGTTCTTAAGAAAATAAATCTAAAGACTAAAGAAAAGAAATAATCTACGACACGGCCAGCCTGACGAGTCACACGTCCTCGTGATTATCTGAAAAGAAACAAAGAACTATCTGGAGTTAATGTAGGACATGAAACCTCGGCCAGCCTGACCGAGTTTAACAATTGTTATGCCATGAATTCATCAAAGAAAGGTGCCTTTTTACCACAAACTTACAACTTTAACTTAGTTTTATTACAACATTAACTCATTCCAATTTTTGTTTAACATTAATAAGATCACATATTAAGGCCCGACATCTTTATACAATAATATCAACTATCCAAAATATCGAGTCCACGACTCTTTAACGATAGTTTCCAAGGTCTTTCTCTATACCGTTTGCTGCCCATCGCCCCCTGAATGACTCACAAGTGAATCACAGTTACGACTACAGACAAACAGGTAAGTATGACCATGTAGCCAGAATATGTGTCTAACTCTGTAATGAAACACTCGCCTCGACATCTCCGGTATCGGGCACATCATTGTCACTTAGATCGGAATCAATAGGAACACTAAATAAAGGCATCTTTCTGAGACGATCATGTGCATACTTGTAAGTTCTATTTCCAGTTAAGGATTTTAAGAGATAACGATCATTATCTAACACTTCAACAACTTTAAAAGGCCCTTTATACTTTGGATCTAGCTTTCTCTCTTCGTTTTGAAGTAAAACTAAATCTACTACATGAAATTTAATTAGCTTTGCCTTATTTTTATCGAACCTAGCTTTATCATAACTAGCTGATTTTAAAATGTTTGCTACCGCATGCTCTCTCACTTCGGCAATGTTAACTTCAGTTTCAGTATCGTCATAAGTTAACAAATTTAAAGGTCTAGCTACGCGACCTATTAGAAGCTCTAGGGCACTCGCTCCTACGACTCGGTGGACAGTACAATTTAAAGCCAACTGTACTTCCTCTAAAGCCTCTTGCCACGATCTATTCGAAGATTCTACGCACGATAATAAGCTTTTCAGAGTACTCATCACCCGCTCTACCTGTCCATTAGCACGACTCGAGCCTGTAGCTATTAAATGTAAAGACATTTTATGGGTTTCGCAAAAATCTTTAAAATCTTTACTGGCAAAACATCGTCCCTGGTCTGCAATGATACGAGTGGGGGCTCCGAATAGAGATATACTGGACTTGAGAGATTTTATTACACTAGCAGTATCAATTCTTATTGTGTGGTAAAGTAGCACGAATTTAGTGAAAGCATCAATTAACACAACGACGTATTCTTTAAGATCGTTTTTACCACTAAGTTTTCCGGTAATATCAACATGAACCGTGTGCCATGGTACATTGATTTTTGGAATAGGGTGGAGTTCAGCTTGAATTTGACCCGAGTGCGATTTTGATATTTTGCATGTAATACAGTTGTCAACAAACTTACGTACATACTTGGCCATATGTTCAAACCAATAGTGCTCATATACCTTTTCCAAGGTCTTTTCCCAACCGAGGTGCATGATAGATTCGTGGACGTTATTTATTACGGACCAACGAAATGCGCGCGGGACAATAGGAAGACAACGCGTGCGATTTTTTCTTTGTACCTTGCGATATAAAATACCTGAGCGAATCTCGTAAGTTATTGAAACATCTGAAGGTATACTATGATTTTTAAGGTTGTTGACAATCGACTGTATTTCTTGATCATTTAATTGTTCAGCTAATAACCAATTATCAGACAAAGAAGCAAGATCGACACGTTTTTGCGTTACTTTTTCAAAAATTTTGGTAGACTCAGGTACCTGTTCTATAGGGTTTCGGGAAAGAAAATCGACATGGGCCATACGGCGACCCTCGCGGTATAAAATTTGGAAGTCGAAGGCCTGAAGGAAAGCCCACCAGCGGTGAACCCGGGGTGTAATATCGATTTTATTTTTGGAAGCCTTTAACGAATTGCAATCAGTAACAACACTAAAATTAATTCCTTGCAAATAATGACGAAAGTGCTTTACAGCATTCACTACAGCCAGACTCTCCAACTCGTAAGAGTGGTATTTAGATTCGGCCTTTGTAGTGCGTTTACTGAAATATTCTACCACATGAAGCCTGTCGTCAACTTTTTGGAAAAGAATAGCACCGTAACCGTCAGCACTCGCATCAGTATGCAATTCAACGGGGAGATTTTGATTAAAAATTATCAATACAGGCTTCGTTGTTAAAATTGAAATGATTTTCTGTCTAATACATTCGTGCTCCGGTTTCCAATCAAATCGTTTATTAGAAGTTAATAAAAACAATGGAGCCATAATTTTGGAAAAATCTTTAACAAATTTACGGAAATATGAAGCAAGTCCTATAAACTGTCTAAGTTGGTGGACATTATCAGGAGGAGGAAGTTTAGTTAAAGCTTCAATTTTTCTAGGGTTCGGTCTTAGTTCACCAGCTGTTATCTCATAGCCTAAAAATTCTACGCGGCGCTTCATAAAGGAACATTTAGAAATGTTCAGTGAGAACCCAGATTTTGTGAGAGCTAATAATACCTCACGAAGTCTATCGATGCCTTGGTCTTCAGACACAGAAGGTATTAAAATGTCATCAATATAAAGCACTACATACGAATGGAGTACTTCACCTAGGGCATTACTAACAGCTCTTTGGAAAACGCTTGGAGCGTTTCGAAGACCAAACGGCATGGCGAGGTATTCGAACTGCCCGTCTGGTGTTATAAAGGCTGTACGTTCAATACTAGCAGGCTCGATTTTAATTTGGTTGAAGCCACTAGCACAATCTAGATGTGTAGGTGTAGAAGGATGCCCCCGATAGCCTAGCAATTTGATCACCTATAAGAGGAAGCGGAAACCTATCGGGCACTGTATTTGAATTTAATTCGCGATAGTCTACAACCATACGATCGGTACCGTCTCGTTTCTTCACAAGAAGAATAGGGCTCGCGAATGGGGAGTGGCTTGGACGAATAATATTGGCTTCAAGAAGTTCCTTTACTTTAGAACGTACTACTTCTTTTTCACTCTGGCTAAGTCTATAGGGTCGACGATAAACGGTTTTATTTGGATCTTTAAGTGTGATCTTAAGTTCACCAGATGTAACTCTGGTTTTTGGCAAACCATTAATAAAAGCGTAAGAGAATTCAGATAGCAAAGAAATCAACTTGCTTTTATTTTCAATATCACTATCGATGTCATCAAAATTTGCATAAGTATTGCTTACTTGTTTACAAAAATTAACTGACTTTGGCTTCGTAATAGTAAGGGAAGAACTAGTTAAACAGAGTTGAAAACCTAATTTTAATATTTCGCGGCCAATCATGATGTCATACTTTAAAGAAAAGTCCGGTAAAACATGAAATAAAATTTGCAAAGAGTGACCATTAATAATTACATCGCATAAAATCTGTTCTCTACATTCTGTAAACGAACTACCTATCCCTTTTATACACACCGGCACGTAAGAATGCGTACCCATTAATTTTTTAGCAACACATTGCTTAACGAGAGAGCATTCGGCACCAGAATCAAAATAAAAATCATACGACTGACCTGACTGTTCTAATTGTCCAAATACACTTGACACTTCACAACTATCCACGCGCTGCTGGACCGTCGGATGAGCTACGCCAGCTCTGCTACTCGACATGGGAAGCTCACTCGGCTTGCTGGTAACGCCACGGTGACATTTCGATGCGATGTGTCCGTTTTCACCGCAGCGGTAGCAGATTATTTGCTTTTCTTTGTTGATTGCCGTCTGTGTCTGTACTGCTAACCCGATGTTCGAGGCAGTCTTGCGGACTCCAGAACGACAGTTGACTGCTTTATGACCCAGCTTACCGCAATTATGGCACTTGAATTGGGTACTGGGTTCCATCTTCAAACGTTTTGCATCTGATGAGTTTTCAGGGCCAAGTCGCCGTTTCAAATTCGAACACGCCTTCACCTCCTGCAACAACTTGTTGCGAGTTTTGATTTCCGTAGTAAACGCCAAACGGTAAACACGGGGATCATACTGGGCAATATGGGCCAGAACATATGACGTCACTATTTCTTCAATGTCCAGATTTTTCCATCTCGTTGTCAATGACGTCATAAGTCGACTAGCGTATGCAGCAAGACATTCGTTTTCTTTTGGCCGGCCGCTGTTTAAATTAATAAGCGTTGCCGCTAACGTCTCTGATAATTCGTACCGAGCCTGAAATAGCTCACGAAAATGTTGCCAAGTCATACCTGCATGTGAAATTTGTGATAGCCATGTTGAAGCGCTGCCCTTCAGGGCTTTACTCAGCGCTATAACCAGGGATGAACCTTGTGGAGGTTGGTCACCAAAGCAGATTTCTGCCGTGTTACACCAAGCCTGTACGTCCACATCTGGTTGGTCCGGGTCGATTTCAGGAAGGATAATCACAGCTGGAGTCGTCGGCGATTTGATGGCTTCAATAAGTAGCATCATGTTTTTCTGCTGCATTTCGAAGAGGGCGCGCCACTGGGTATCAGATCCCACTTCTGATGACGGAGTCAGAGATGGCGGATCCGTATTCTCGTCGTGATCGACAGCAGGAAAATCAGGATTCATTTTGAAAAATAAACTCCAACACTTGTTTAACACTGATTTATTATTTAGTGCACAAATCACTTTAATTTAATTTAAACTATGCGAACCGACAGTTTCGGAGCAAAGTAGTGTTCACTTCTCGACGGTCACGATAATTCTGCTCAACCAAAATGAGAAGTCTCACCACTCCCACTCCGACTCTGTCCACACGGCGCCACCACCACAAGATGTGACGTCACGGTGCTCGCTTAAACTAACTTCCTTCCGGTGAATATTAAAATTAATTTAATTAACATCCGGAATTCAAATTAAACAATAATTAACATCCGGTAAAAATTAATTAAAAATTCCTTCCGGTTCTTAAGAAAATAAATCTAAAGACTAAAGAAAAGAAATAATCTACGACATATATTAGTTAGAAATTATTAAAGAATTCCTATTTCTAGATTTATAATTATTTTGATCTAAATTTCAATAAGAATAGAAACTAGATCAAATATTATGTCGCCGTAATTCTTTCGCTAGTTGGTTACTGGTTAGGTTAGAAGGTCATTATAGATGATTCCTAGTATTAGTTTTAATTTTTGATTAAAATAAATTGTACTCGTACGCAGGACATGTAAATACAGCATCCAAAAATGTACAAAAAACAAAGAATCCTAAAAGAAATTAGGATTTTTTTTTTACTATTTTCATTTTTCTATTTATTTGTACATTTTGTTTAATTTTAATTCTTTTTATCTTTTTGCAGGGAATATTATCTCATATCAGCCCAGTGGGTGGGCAAAGAAAATTCTCATATAGGTGTAGTGTGGATGAATCGAGCTCAGAACCTTACTGTATATAGCAGCTGTTATGCCCCTAACTGGACGTGTACGGAGGTAAGTTCTATGTTGACTTACTTTACATTTTATGCTTTATATTAACCCATTATCTCCCAAGCGGCACCCGGGTGCCGATAACGATTGAATATCTAATGTGTCTCCGATTCCCACGATCGAGGTATTGAACAAGGCAATCGTATTTTTATTTTGTTTTTTTTTTTGGCAAACACCTATATTCTACAAGTTTTAAGAACTTAGTAGAGAAAAAAATGGCTGCGTAACCACGCAATTCTGTGTTATTCTTTTTGAGCAATACTCGGTTGCTTAATGCTTAGCAGGTACCTATAATAATTATTAAAGTACAAGACAAATTTAATTGTATCAAAACGAATTCAAAATAATTCACCTATTGCCACTATTGAGTTTTATTTACCGTAAATTTAGCTGTTTAAGCGCCGTAAAAGCGATCGGGGTTTTATTAAGCTGTGAATACATGGACCCTAAAACAATAGCCGTACGTGGTCCGATAATACCAATACGGCAATATCGGTAACATTTCGGTGTACACCAGCGTTTATAAAGCGGAATAACGTCTTTTATGACAGCACAATGCGTGGAAATCGACTCTGAATACCGCCGTTAAACTTCCAAATATTGTTATTATGTAATTGAACAGCGATTACTTCTTTACCGCATGTAGATTACGAACTTACGAACGATTTTACGGATTTCTTGGTAGAACTATAATATATTTAACCACTTAAGTCAAGAATTACAATTTGACCAGTTATTTCGATAGTTTAAAAAAATCGGCCAAGTGCAAGTCAAACTCGAGTACGAAGGGTTCCGTACCGTTATTAAAGTTTGTCATACAACTTAAGAGATATTATGTAACTTTTAGTAGAATTATCGAATTTTAATATTGGATTGGGGTTTTGCATTCTGAAGTTTCGACCACTTTAAGGCCATGTCCACTATTGTTAGGCATAACGGAAGGACTGATTGGTATTATGCAGACTCACTCGGAGAAGGCGACGGACGAGCCGTGGCTGGAGGTGCACCAGGAGCCGGTGTACTCGGAGGACGGGGGCGCGTTCCTGCTGCTGGCGGCAGTTCAGGAGGGCGGGGGGCAGTACTACACGCACATCAAGCACGTCGACGTGCTGCGCCAGCGCATGGCCGTGCTCTCCCACGGGAAGGTCGAGGTCGCGCAGATCCTCGCCTGGGACCAGGAAAACCATTTGGTTTATTACTTAGGTGAGATTTTCATTTTCTCTGGGTTAGGTTTAAAGGAGCTGACGGGATTGACAAATGTAACACGCACAGACCGTGTGCAGGATGCGACAAAACAAAGTGACACTACTTAAGCGTGTTATATAGAGTTAGTCCACTATGAAAGTTGCAGCACTGTAAGTCAGCGGCTACACGGTCAATTTTTCATCAATCTGGTACTGATTGACGAAAATTTGATCGTGTACGACTCGGGTTGATGGATTGATAGTATTTTTAATATGAACTTTATATAACCATCAATATTCCGTCAATCAGATTGATGGATCAGATTGATGAGAATTTGACCGTGTAGCCTGTGACTAAGAGTACTTTTGACTTTTATATTTCTTCGAGAAAATTAATGAACTTGCTTATACGAGGGTGGGATGATAAGTAACTAGCCTAATAGTAAAATACTTAACTTTTCGTGATAACATTAATTTAATTTTTTGGTATTAAGGAACATACCCATACTACGTGACCCATTAAGGGGGGGGGGGGGGGGGGGGGTCTTCAAAATACTCTCGGTCACAAGAGGGGGGAGGGGGTATAGAGTTTTGTCACGTAGTCTATTTTCCTAAAGAAACGTCAAACGATTTTTGAAGTGAAAACTTCTTTAGCGGCGTTGAGCACTTTTGTGGGATGGGTAAAAACTGTGAAACTCGCGTCAGGTTCTCGTGTTGATCGAAAAACCATATAAAAACCGTAAGACGGTTGGAGAGTAGTGTTTTGTGTCGAACTCGAACTCGATTTGAAATTTGATCGAAACTTGATCGAAACTTGATTGAAACTTGATCGAAATTTGATCGAAACTTGACCGAAACTTGATCGAAGCTTGATCGAAACTTGATCGAAACTTGATCGAAACTTGATCGAAACAACTTGATTGACGATTTTTTTAAAATCGATTTTGATAAAAAATGGGTTAAAAATTTAATCGATTTTCATAAAAAATGGGTTAAAAAAATGCACAACGTTAATAATCAAGTTTTCACTTCTGCCGGCACTCCCGGAGTGCAACCCGTCATTTTTTTTTCTCGCCATTTAATACTTAACACTGGCATTTATCATGGTTATTTTATTATTTATAGCCAACAGCCATTAAAAAAACAGGCACTGTTGTCACGTGTTAGGCATTTTGAAGTTTGGTGGAGCTGTCAAGCTTGGTGAACATTTACTATAGTTGGTGTTGGATTACAATTTGAACTACAGTCGTGACTAAAATAGTGTTACGGATACGGGCAGTTGTTTACCTGCGCGCGACAGTTGCGCGTACTTTCTAGAAAAGTTCAACCCTTGTTTATGTGAATTGCGTGTTTACGTAAACAATCCAGAATGGAACGTTCCAGAAAGTATGGCGGGCCATATAAAAGGTAAACAAGCCGGCAATCAATTCAGTTTGATACAAGCGATCATCAAGGCGACTTCGAAGTGAGAACAAGTGATCAATAGTGAGTGATTGTGATAGTGACCTACGACTCGGCTACGACCTAGGACAGTGATAGTGCTCAGTGATTTGGATCTAGTGCTTAGTGTTTGGACTTAGTGATTTGTGTGAGCTAATAATGTTTGTGAATAAAGTCTTCAAAGAGAGTCACCAGGTCTTTCTCTCCGAATCCTCGAACCCTAGCACGTAACAATAGTAAGTATGTACCATTGAGGAAATTGATTCCTAGGTAGTTGACAGACCAATGTCATGACTCATGTAGTCGGGTCATGTCAATTCAATGTTAATTGTGATCTGTTGGTTGGGTTTAACTTTAAACCATAAAGCTTTAAACGCGACCAAATTACTTAGGTCCACCATCTGCCTAGAAATTAATTTCTCTGATTGTTCTATTGTAATTTTAGACTATTATTATAATATATTATATTATACATATATCTATGTGATAATACTTTAGGGTGTGTATGTGTTCCTTACATAGAGTTCACTCTGAAAGTAGCAGCGCTGAAAGACCATTTTTTTTTTCACTTTTGTATGGGCAAGCGCCCCAGTGTAACGACACTGGGGCGCTTGGCCATACAAAAGTGAAAAAAATTTTGCTCATTCAGCGCTGCTACTTTCACAGTAAACTCACTATAAGGAACACGCACGCATTCTAAAGTATTATGATTTAGTTTTGTTACACCTTGTATAGTATATCTTAAATATTGGTGTCAAGTGTTTCTTTTTGGCAAACTATTGGGTATCAAAGTTTTTTTTGGTGATCGTTAATTTATTTCCATATTTAATTAAGTAGTAATAATTATTATAAACGTGCAAAGAGTCTTTTGTATAATAATTAATAAATAACTTAATAAACACAAAATATATGAGTCAAATTATTTTCATTTGCTCTTTCTACATACAAAATGATTAAAAATTATTCTTGTCAATACCACGTGAACAATTAAAGGGGGTGGGGAGTGTCCTGGCATATACTACGCGTGGTCACCAGGGGGAGGGGTCAAAAAATCTTAAAAAGTAGGTCACGTAGTATGGGTATGCTCCCTTATAGTCTATGTGAACCTCTATTCACTTACTCCATCTTTGTTCTAAAGCAGCAATGCATATTTCTTTCAAGGCCTGCAAAATACTCCTCTACAGCGGCTATGTGTGCTATGACTTCATCATTTGTGGCAAATTTCTGTCCACCCAAAAAAGGTTTGAGCTTAGGAAATAAATGGAAGTCTGATGGCGCTAGATCAGGCGAATAAGGTGGGTGAGGCAACAAATCATAGGTACTTTAATTCATTGATTTTCTTTAATTCTTTTTTGATCGTGCATAAGCAATCGCGGCACCCAACGGGCCGATAACTTCATATTTGGTTCCTCACTTAGGATATGATCTACCCGTTCTTTTGAGATACCTATAGAATATAATGTCTGCTATTTCAGATAACTTCAATCGTCGGTCTGCTAAAACCATATCATATACTTTCACGACCATTTCCGGAGTTGTGACGCTTTTTGGACGTTCGGGGCGGCTTCATCTTTGACACATGAACGACCGCGCTTAAACTCAGCCACCCAGTTTTTTACTGTGCCATGAGAAGAAGCAGATTCATCCAAAACATTTTTTAATTCGTCACAGATATATCTCCTCTTTATCCCCTTCGTATGAGGAAACTTTATCGGCGCTCTTTGTTCAATTTTATCCATTTTGAAAACAGTTGACCAAATTTTTTTCAAATGATAAAAAAATAACCTCTCGTGTGACTATCACTGTGAATATGAAAAATATGCCCCATCTGTGGATCCCATTATGGGACTTTCAACAGACAGAATAATAAAGTACACAAATTTTTGAGATCTAGGTATAGAAAAACTAATTTCTTTTATTATCTAGTAGTAGTTTTGTAAAACTACAATTAATTTTATAATAAAGATAAAGAGATATTTCTTTAATTTCTTACATCACTTAAACTTAACTTTAAATTGCATTGTAACTGTTCTAGGAGAAATAATATAGGTCTCCCAAAATTTAACTTTTATTCTCTCATAAATAATAAATAAAACGATTGCTGGATGTAATATTATATTTTCTATATACAATGTTACATATATTATTAAATTAAACAACAAACTGCATACATTCCATACAAATTTTTTTCACTGATCATATTCCTAAGCTTTGGACCAAAAAAGTACCTCTTCAAAAGCCACTTCAGTGGGTCTCATATTTCATTAGATAGTAATATATTCATGGCATCAGGGACAAAGCCTGTTTTGTTAACAATAATTTTAACATACTGCCAAGCTAGTTTAAACAATGTCATGTTGTAATATTCAACATATTATCTTGAGTATGAGTGTATCAAAAATGAGACTCATAATTGGTACGAATAAAAGAGTCTTACAAAGACTAACATTTTGCAGATTATATACTTACAACTGTTATTATTATTCATTATTCAAGATTTACATAGAACTAGGTATTTATTACAATAAAGAAGAATACGTGTTTGGAAGAAAAATATCAAAAACCATGTTATTAAACAAAATCTAAATGAACATAAATCTAAAGGCTAAATACACGGATTAAAAAAAATATGGATATAGCATTACACTATAACGAGGTGAAGCATGCAAGTTACGACAATTTCGTCACAATTTCGTTTATTGTACATGTGACCGACACTCACACACGCAACTAGGTACTACAACCCGCTGTCATTGTACATAGAGTGACGGCGCCAATGACACGCACACATCCTACACGGGCGGCCATTACTATGCTTCACTCGGGATTAGACAAGGTTACATCCGTATTTTTTTTAAATCCGTGGCTAAATAGTATGGATAAGATTGTCTGTGGCAAGACCCAGAATTGGACTTTTGAGCGTCTTCATGTCTTTGAGCTCGAAATTTTCACATTTTTGACTAAACTCCACGTATTTTGTAATTATTATATTGAAGTTCAATATAATAGTTTAAAATTTTCACGCCATCAAATTCAAATTTAGAACACAGGTGGCCAGAGACACGAATTTAAAAATCACATGCATATTAATTATTTAATTTAAACTTTTTAAATAGCAGAGGCTAGTTACTTCTCATCCCGCCCTCGTACAATAATTTAAAAAAAGTAACTATTTCAGCGCTGTTACTTCCACTGTTACTCTATAAATTATGTACACCTAAAGTATCATCACTTTATTTTGTTACACCCTGTATTGTAATTTGTAGCTGTGCTATCTTATTTTCTTTTTATGCGACTTCCAAAAAAGAGCGTTTCTATATTCGGCTAAATATATTTTTATTTTTTATTGTGTGTTTATCTGTTATCTAATTTGATTTCTCGTTGAAGGTGTAAGCTATGAAAAGTTTTATCCGTATGTACCGAAGGAGAATAGGACAACAGACTATGAACTTAAGTATTAAATCGTGGGTTTCCGTGATCTCACTAGATTCCTTAGCCTAGATGTTCGGTCATCAATCGTCATCGACTTAGAACCATTTGTCTTCTCCTAATAAATTACTTTTGAGTTGTGTGTTTCCCAGCTGTATTAGTCTACATTCACATGGGCGTATGGAGCCTATAATAAGTAATAACATAGGAATCTTCATTAAAGCCCCGCGGTTAATCACATGTAATTCAACGTCACAACACCCCCTCCTTTACATCAATCCTGCGCGACTCGAGCCGGCGTAATAACTAATAGCCTGAAGTATTTGAATTCTTGCCGGAGCGCTAATTTGTAGCAGGAGCTACTTCAAAGTTTGAAGTGAACTCTCGTGCAACTCTATTAACAATTCCATGCTCGCGTCTCAATAATGAGTATGACAGGTAGATGCTATGCACTCGCGGTTATGTTATGTGCAAAGTTCCCTAGAAATTAGATTCTACACTTGTCCTTAATGTGCATTGGGTATTGTGGATTGTAAATCATTCTTATCAATACTACTGTACTGTGTGTGTACAAAATGTCAATATTCATTTAGATACATTTCTTTACTATAGTTTCATGGTATCAATTAATACTGGTATGGATTCATCGGCGTAGAAGAGCTCGTGCCCAGTAGCTCACTGTGTCCCTACTCGCGTCGACAGGTAGCGCGGAGCGGCCGGGGCAGCGGCAGGTGTACGTGGTGAGGGACCCGAGCTACGGCGGCGGCAGCAACAGCGTCCGCGCGCGTGCCGAGCGCGAGGAGCCGCGCTGCCTGACGTGCGAGATGGCGGTGTGGCCGGCGCGCCTGCACTACGCCAACTGCACGTACTGGAGCGCCGCCTTCTCGCCCGCGCGCCCCGTCGTCGGCATCACGCACTACGTCCTGGAGTGCCGCGGCCCCGGCCCGCCGCTCGCCGGCCTGCACGACGCTCACACGCACAAGCTCGAGAGGATACTGTACGACACGAGGCCTTATAGGTAAAAAATTACTTGTACTCGTATTTAGTAAGGTTTACACCCATGCTACAATGTAGACCCAATACGGGTTATGTCGCGTAGAGAGCTATCTCACATCAAACAAATATGGACTCCACTGCTGGATTTGTTCATGATACATAAGAGCGCCTTCACATTACGTCGCAAGCAGTGCGGCAGCAGCGCTGCAGCCGCGCGACTTCTATAGGTACAAAAGAGAGTCGCGCGGCTGCCGCGCGGCACGTTTTACTATAGAAGTCGCGCTGCTGCCGCGTGGCTGCCGCACTACTCGCGACTTAATGTGAAGGCGGCCTGACACTCATACAGTAACAGTTTTATCGCACGATGTTTGCAATGGCTTTAACCTGGTTTAATACCTCTGTGGCTTTAACACTGGCAATTCAGTTGCGAGCTAATATTAATTTAATATTCAGATCAGTACGTCTGCGCGAGCTGGCACTGCCAACGCGGCGGTCGTTCGACGTGCAGCTGGGCAGCGGGTCGAAGGCGCGCGTGCAGCTACTGCTGCCGCCTTCCTGGCGCGAGGAGCTGCGCGACGCCGCATTCCCCGTACTCGTTCACGTGTAAGTTACTTAGCTTCGCAATAACGCCTCCGTAGTCCAGTGGTTCAGAGCGTGACTCTTGAGTCGGAGGTCGTGGGTTCGATTCCCGGGTTGGAAACATGTTATTTCCAAGTTTGATTTGGACAATGCAGGCTGATCACCTGATTTTCTGACACGCAAGATGATCCATGCGCCTCTCTCGCCAGTCATGTCGGTCGTCCGTCCCACTGGGTTATGAGAGTGAAGGAATAGAAAGTGCTCTTGTGTACTGCGCACACACTTGGGCACTATAAAAATACTCCAGGTTTCAATTAAACCAGCCGCCGTCACCGAAACCGGTGTGGGAGTTATTGTAACTTCGACAGTCGAAATCGTGACACGTGGAGCGGTTTTAACTGCAGTGTTTACCTATAACAAACAACCCAAATCAAAAGTTGATGGCCAACGCCGGCGTCACGATCGCTAATTTGGCTAGGTAGGTAGGACCAGAATTGAACTATTCGTTATCCAATAAGATAATATTATGATAGATAAAATTTTGCACATTTTAGCAAATAAAATATCTTTTTCGGTAAAATAAATATTGCCGTGTGCAGGGAATATTGACGGCGAGCAAATTAAATATCAATCGTAGTCGTGTCGGTGAGGCGGCGCGCGGCTTCTTGCAATAATATTTTCTTATTTTCCCACCACGTCGCCTGTCGCATATATGCCGAAAATTCAACATACGGTATCAACAATGTAATTTTATGTATGTACAGAAAAATCATTACACTGATAGCCCCCATATTACCGAAAGGCATTATATTAGTCGTACTATACAGAATCTGACAGAAACTGACTGGTACTGACTTATGGATTAATGGCTTGGGTACTCCCAAGCCATAAATCCGTAATATTCGAGTCAGTTTATAACAAAATACAATATAAACCCTGTTCTGCAATGACTTACGGTTGACAAAGTTGGACGCTTACGTAACAGAGCCCGTTGGTCTCTCGAACCAACTATCGACTTTGTTTCAAGTTCAAAGAGAATGATTGACGCAGAACCAAGGCTACGGGTGACCTCAGTGCACGCTTTGTTTGCAGTTGAAGCGGTTATTTATAACCTCTGGAACACAGGACAGTTTACCGTCCAGTTACAATGTAATATATTGTAGGCACTAGGCAGTCTGTACAACTTACATAAGGTTTATTCAGAGATTGTAGGTATTCTAAAATTTATCCAGACAAATTTAGTCTTTACAAGTCGGAAGTTACACTTACACTTATATATTTTAATTCGTCTGTATCTTCTTCTCTCTTTTTGCAACGCATCGACATGGTTTTAATCATAATATTGTGACTGACTTTGTTCGACTTTTTTCGTTTGGTCCGGAGGCTTCGTTGTCCTGAAATACATGCTACACTTAGTATAGGTACCAGTCTACCACAAAACTGTTTAATGTAGAGTTGTCATCTTTATCGGTGCTGTAATTTTGTGATGAGAAATTAAACTTTATTTATTTATTTATACAGGGACGGTCGTCCGGGCAGCCAGCACGTGACGGACGAGTTCACGGTGGACTGGGGCACGTACATGTCGTCGCGCAACGACGTGGTTTACGTCAAGTTGGACGTGGCGGGCGCACGGGGCCTGCCGCGTGCGCTGCTCCGCGGCCGACTCGGCGGCGTCGAGGTCGCCGACCAGCTCGCTGTCATTAGGTATGTATACTGCTTTAACAATTATAGTGGCGGCCGAAGGAACGGAGAAAAGAAGGACGACAGGAAGGAAGGACGAAGGCAGATCTTACGACCGAGCGAGATAGCATCCTCGGTCAGGCCAAAGCCCACTGACGTCATTTCAGACGTTGTATATATCCTGTTGTCCTCCGACACTTCGATAGCGCGATGCAAGTTTTTGAGGCTTATAATTGTGGGTACCGCATGGGTACCGCCACACTGCTTAGGAACTGACAATAGACAAAATATATTTAATTTAGTATGTTCATCACCACTCACCAGTCACCACTCACTATCATACTACACAAGCGATCTTGCAATCCAACAACTATCATAAAACATCAGGACCTTGCTACAGTATTTTTGTGTCTATATTTGCTCAGTATATTTGCATAAACTTGCACTACATATACAAAAGCCTTAAATTTTTGTAGTATAAAACTATCAGCTATATCTAATCTACTAATGTACTTAAAACTTACAAAACTATTAAAGTACACGTTTATTAAAAGTGTGAATAAAATTATTGTTGACTGAAAATATTTTCTTGTATTGGAAAGCAGCCACTTACTTTTATGCTTGTTGACTTATTTCCCTGATCGTTATCGTTGAAATAATTTATACCCGAAAGTATATTTGTTGGTTACCTTGTCGCGATAGTAATCAAATTTTAAACGAAAAAGTTTTCCTGAAAAAGCAATAATGAGATGATTTATGCGGACCCGAAAACGAAATTTATTGTTGTGCGTGCCCGCTGCGGAACTCACGACGAATCACGATTCACGACCGACGTAAATTGATGGTAGTTATAATTGTTATTGTTGTGTTCCCCTATCAAAGTTTTAGCAACACACAGCAGCTATAATGTAAAGATATATTGTATTATTATAAGTTATAACACGATACATCTCATTAGGTACTCATCTTTTAATAGAAATCATCATGACAATAATTATTACAATGTATATTTCACACTGTAGGTATATTATGTTTTCACTATTCTATGTTACATAAGAAATAAATCCTACATTATTCTACATTGTAGCAGCCTTGTGTGATTTAAACTGTTATTTTAAGATATTTCTCGGTATATAAATACTAATAAAGATTTTACATTGAGACTACAAAATTCGTAAAAACTTTTCAAAGAGTGATTCATTAGCACTGTTATGAATTTTTAAGATTCACTCTCATTTCGAATTCTGTTTACAAAAATGTTATGCAATAGCTGCAGGTAGTACAGCAATGAATGTGGTAAAAGGCTCTGTAATTTCATCGAATGAGACTTACTGATCTGAATCTCATGAGCACACACATTATTTACCGACTTCGAAAAAATGAACTTTATAGCAATAATACATATATATTTGTAAGCTTGATTCTATAACTCGCGGCCTCGCGGCCCGAATTGCGGGCTCTAGCCCGCATGAGGTTTTTTGGTAGGATTTTGTCTTTTTACTGGCGTTGTTGATTGGTTAGTTTTTTTGACGATGTAGTAGAAGTTTTACATGCTAATGAAAAGCGACAGTAAATGCTGTAAAAAATATTTGTGACACTTGGGGACTGCCGCGGTAAAGCTATTGCATAACATTTTTTATTAACTATCTAGTCTGACAACGCCGCACGCCGCACCGACCGGCCGCGGCACAGCGGCAGACAGCGGTGTGCATTCCGCAGGGAGTGTTAGGTTTTTTCGTTACGGAAATTGTTGATTTGGTCACCGCGCTCAAAGCCCGTGATAAAAGCTATGCAATAGCTTAAAAACTCAGACACTGGTTGTTACTCACATGCCAGCCGTATCTGAAGATATTCTACTAGGGTATGGACGTAAAAAAAAGGCGGACGGAGTCTTATTATTAACACACTGTGTCTTCAGAGTCGGCCACGCACACATTCCTACTTCTGTCAAATGGCCGGACTAGCGTAAGAATGTGTGCGTGCGGACCGTGTACATGCAGTCAGCCTGGCCGACTCTGAGGACACAGTGCTGTGTATGGTGATTGGTGGGACTCCGTCCGCCTTTTTTTATACGTTCATGTACTATGGTGATAATGTAAGCGTGGTCTCCAGATATTTGCTGGAGACGTTCAAGTTCCTGGACGTGACGCGGGTGGCGGTATGGGGGTGGGGCTACGGCGGGTACGTGACGTCGATGCTGCTGGGCTCGCAGCAGGCCACGCTCAAGTGCGGTATCGCCGTCTCGCCCATCACCGACTGGCTCTACTACAGTAAGTATTTACTCAAGTTAATTTTATTCAAGTGAAGAGATAATTTGATAAAAAGCCTTAGATTATTATTGTATTACTTAGTTACATAATTTCATAGCATAGTTTACGTGTTATTGAAGGTGTTTTTGTGAAAAAGTTGACGCCGTATTAATTAAAAAATCATTGGTTTACAAACTGCGGTGGAATAATACGTAACTGCCAAAAAATAAGCATTTCTTTATCTTCGCCGTAGTTTGCTAAAAACTCTACCTCGTCTGATTACGTGGTGGTACCGTGGCAGTGCACCGTAGCAAAAATATGCTTTGTTATATGTATGTATATTGTATACACATGCTACGCAGAAATATTTAAATCATATGTATTTGAACCTATCATGATAGCTTTTCAGCTACTTATATCTCCAGAGATTTCATTTTACTGCAAAACTTTACACGAATTAGTACTCGAGAGACTCTACGCAGAGAGCAAATTAAAGGGAATGTGATTATGCAGTGTGACACAGTCGAGTTTGCTCGGGAGCTGACGTGAGCGTGTAAAGAGTGAATAAATAATTATTGTGTGAGGCGAGCGTGAATGGATGGCGCTCTCCGGGGACGGACGGGGATTATGACTAGCTACATTCCGAAATACACCGAATAAAGGCGAACTTTTTAAAGGTTTACTTTATTTTATTTACAAACGGACAATTTTGTAGTGCCAGAAGGAGTTAGATTTTACGTTTTAATACTTTATACGTTTCTTTTATTCCTGAGCGTCAATTCTGAAAAAATTTGGAGGACAGGATTTTTAGGCAAAGCCTTTCTCTCGAACTCTTTTTCTATGCAGATGCAAAACTTAAAAAAATGTATATTCTAATGCTTATTTTTAACCTCTAAGCCGGCCCCTGGACGAGCAATTTTTTTGCGCAATATCACGTATTGAGTAATATTATTGACCGACTAGGACTGATATTGAGCATCGCGGGCCTATAATCTAATTGTCAAATAAACTGTTCAATAAAATTGAACCAAATAAATGATTGATTGAATGATTGATTGATTGATTGATTGATCCATAGACGCGGCGTTCACGGAGCGCATCCTTGGCCAGCCGTCGGTGAACTACAAGGGGTACGTGGAGGCGGACGCGTCGCAGCGCGCGCACCACGTGCCCGCGCACGCGCTGTACCTCGTGCACGGCCTGGCCGACATCAGCGCGCCGTACCCGCACGCGCTGCAGCTGGCCCGCGCGCTCACTGACGCCGGCGTGCTCTTCCGCTATCAGGTAGCAGCTCTCGATTTATATAGCAATTTTCACATTATGGCTGGTCCGCAGCAAGGCTCTCCAGTCTCGAAAACAGCGAGTAGCGGGGCGGGACTGGCGGGAGTAGCGGCGGCGCGTTCCAATGTATAGATTTATATAGATAAGACCTCCAGCACGCCGCGCGCTGCTCGCCGCCAGACGGCTTATCCATATAACTCTATACAGACTATACATGTGAGCGCGCCGCTCCTGCGCCGCCGCCGCTCCCGCTTCGCTGCCCGCTAATTTGAAGCAATGAACATCAATCAACACAAATGACATGGAAGCATATCGAAAACCTTACCTACTGCAGGGCTGAGTAGAGTCACCGAAAAGATCTCTCGCTGCTTTTATTTTAAGCTTAATATTGCATACAAGCTTTAATGTTATGAGCTACCTTATATCTTTAAGTCTTCCGGTACATTTGTGATAATTTCTACTTCATCTAATATTTTGAAGGGAACTAAAACTCTACGCCACCACATTTCAGGCGTACGCGGACGAGGGTCACGACCTGAAGGGTGTGATCGAGCACGTGTACCGCAGCATGGAGGACTACCTGCGCGAGTGCCTGTCGCTCGACCCAGAGGACACCAAGCTGCCGCCCCCGGACAGATAAGACGAGCGACGTACGGTTACCCTGAACCTGTAGCCGAGACGTTTACTTTATCGCTTCTTTATAGAATCACCGATCAAAATCAAAAATGTAAGGAATTGACACAATATGTATTTAGACCAGCACGAGTCGGTGCATGAGTACCGGAAACTTTCCACCTCAATTTTTTTATGCGATCCTCTTCAAATTGCCCTCCTGATGATATAAATGCATGTTGCCATGGTGCAACCTTAAAGGTAATATACCTATCGGAATAGAGAAACAATCCCGAGCTGTCAAGTTTAACCAAAATTTGATTTACATCTGTGTATACAATTATGTTGGTACCGTGTCAGTGATGTACAAACATCTTGTAATTCGACAAAATATTGATCATGGACTCAGACCAATAAAAAAAGAAAGACGGAGCATTTACAGATAATGGCGTGAAGTCGCTGTCGATCAATGTGTGCGTCACGCCTAGCATAAATACGCTAGGCGTGCGCTTGTGTGCAAAAAAATAATGTTGCCAACTCAGGGTTTCAGATTGTCAAACTCCCATCCTGTTGCAGTCTTATTAAACTACTAAGTAATGACTACAAAAGTTGCTATCAAACTAGATTGTTAATCATCATTCATTATTAATTGCTGAAAAAAGTAAATACTTAAATATCTATATCTAATAAATTATGTGCTTCAACTAAGAACAGACAGACAAACAGACATACATACAGACAAAAATTGTAAAGAATGTTGTTTGGTTTATGCAGTATGTATCGTATACATATTAATATGCAAATAGTAAAAAAATCTTTCAATACTACAAACAGACACTCCAATTTTATTTAGGTATATTAATAGATTTTAAATGAATAACTAATTTTAGGTTAAAAATAAACATTTGTCAGGATAATACAGCACGTAATAATATTTTTCCCCTATTATGGGGAAAAATATCTTGCGATCAGCATGCAGCACTGGTTGAGGTTTGTGTTCCGAGACTCCCGAGACAATTTTTAAAACTAATAAATTAAATCCGTTATTTCGGTGGTAATACATAAATATTCAACTAATTACTTGTGAAACGTAATCCCACAAGGTTTCTTTTGAGCACAAGAATTGTTTTTGCACCATTTAACGATGCAGGACGGCATATTTTGATATTTCTTGACACAGATGAAAACGACATGCGCCGTCACTCGTTGAAACCGGAATGGCGGGCGGCCGGCTTCCTATGGCCGTATCGGCTTCCTATTGCCTGCCTCACCGCGTAGCATGGATGGCTCTGTCTATCTTTTTTTATTGGTCTGAGATCATGGAATAATAATTGTAAGATTGTAAAAGTAATAAAGTGGGATAAAATAAAACTGCATAGATATTATAGGTATACCTAATGAAATTGTAATTTTGAAGTAAAATATGACTTTTCTTCAAAATGCTTGCTGCATAATTAAGTATGCATGAATTTTTCTTCGCAGTCCAGTTTGGACGGTTAATTATTTTAAGCCATGAATTTCTGGTATCCAGGTCAACAGGAAATCTGAAAAATTGGCCAAGTGTGAGTCGGACTCGCGCATGAAAGGTGACCGGTTTCAACCGGCCATTTTCTAAAACCCGACACGATACGACACGACAGGTTACGTCACGTCACATCAGTACACGACACGACACGACTTCACTAGACCCTATTAATTTTCAATTCACTCTCAATGGTCCCTTTTATTTGATGCCCATCTTGCGGAAGTGCTTTTAACTATTTCCCTATCTTGGATGAGCATTACAATATCTATGGAAATTTCAGAAGTCTATTACTATAGCGGTTCTTGTTATACAGCCTGGAGACAGACAGACGGGCGGACGGATGGACAGACGGACAGGAAACGAAGTCTTAGTAGTAGAGCGGGACCCCACTACTAGGACTTTTTACCCTTTGGGTGCGGAACCTTAAAAACAATAAATTATGTATGATAGTATATTAATATACTTAAACTAATTATAAACTACGGATGAGTATGTTATTATTTCAACATTCCTAAATAATTAGTATACTTAACTAAAAAATATTTTCATATCGATACTACTGATCGATAACTTGATGCAGCCCTAGTGTAAAATAGATGAAAATTGTTTACACAAAATATCCTTAAATTGTGCACCATGGCTAGTCAAGTTATGTTTTCCATATAATTAAACATATATAGAAGTGAATTATCAAAATCAATACCAATAACTCGTAGGGAATTGGCAAAAACAAACTTAAAACTAGGTCCTGTCGATGTAGAATAATTCACCTGTAAAATGAATATTTGTCCGGGTTTTTTCAATGTGTGGTATCACAGTCAATCTTCCAACTTATATCCATGTTTCTAGAGCAGTATTTCTAAAAACTATTCATTATTTAACTTAAAATCACAATTTTTCTGAGAGCCCAAATTGACAACGATCGGCACAGGGTCAGACAGACTGTCAAACAGATGAAAAAAAAGCTATGCAGCCTCAAATCACGCTTCTCTTTCTACCACGCAGTGTTACTGATAGTGACATCTCGCTTGCTCAGGCCTTTGTTTCTCTATTCCCGGCAACAGATATACACAATCTGTGAAAATTTCAGAAGTCTAACTATAGCGGTTTTTGAAATACTGTCTGTACGTTCGTCTATATTATGTCTCCAGACTGTATCTCAAAAACCGCTATAGCTAGTTACTTCTGAAATTTTCACAGATTGTGTATATCTGTTACCGGTATAAGAACAAATACTATAAATAAAATAAAGTTAATATTTAAGCGCCAACGCTAAAACAGGCGGACGCGGACGAGGGCGCACGCGTCGGAAGACCGCCGCGTGCGAGCGGGCACCCGTCGCGTGCGCCCATCTCATTTAGCGCTGCTAATATAATTTTTATCTCGAGCGTGTACAGTTGTGTCCAGTAGATTACCGTGTATTATTTACTGATTTATTATTTGGCAAAAAGACGCCAACGGAAACAACGTCGATTGCGAAAAGCGTGCGCCCGCGCCGTGTGCCCGCCCGTCCGTCGAGCGTGCCCGCGTCCGTCGCCCGCGTCCGCCCTCCGTCGCACGCTCCTGCGCTGCTCATACTATTTTCTGTTTGTACATAGTACACACGCGAGCGTGCGCCCGCGCGAGTTTTAGCGTTGGCCCTAAGGGGGGCTCCCATACAAGAAACGTGATTTTTTTTGGCCTTTTTTGCTCGTAATCAATAATGGTAACAGCTAGGCACTTGAAAATTTCACAAAATCCTTAATTATATGTGTACTTTAATAATTAATAATAAAATTAAATAAAGTAAATGTTTAAGGGTTCCCATACAAAAAACACAATTTTTTGTCTACTTTTGCTAAGATAAAAAAAGATATAAACAATGGTTTTTTTTAAATCTCTATTAACGATAGTATTAACTATTGTATAGAGAATTTAAAAATATATATAACTTAGACATTTTTTCTATTATATTTTTCATGGGTCAAAAGTTTCCAAATTTGAGATTATTCGAACCTTTAAAAATTCATATCTTTAAAAATATTAACTTTATCGTGAAAAGCCATAGGACCTTTTTTATTGGTATTTCAATAAAGAATATTTAAAAAAAAATGTCCGGTTAAAAAATAACAATTCCTTGTAATTGTTTAAACAATGTTTGTTTAATCAATATGGCACCGAGTTGCACCATGGCAACATGCATTTATATCATCAGGAGGGCAATTTGACTCGTCTAATGTCAATTCTATACATTTTGAACGGCGCGGCGATTCTATAACGAAGCGATAAAGGAAAAGTCTTGGCTAAAGGGCTTGGGTAGATACGACGACGATGTAACTGTACAGTTTGTACGCAGTAGCATCTTTATTATTCATATTGTCGCCTTTTCGGGCAGTCCATAAAGTTATGTGAAGAGTGAAGATCTGCATGGATGTAGGTTGAAATTAATTTTGGGTTAAACATGTTATCTTTTTCAATCTTCATATATTTTTTTAAAGAGATAAGATGGTTCTCAACCCAGGGCTAACTTCAACGAGATCCTGCCATCCCTCACTGCTAACAGGCCTAATCAGTACTAAATATTATGAATGCATACTGAGTACGATATATATTATACATTTCCGTCGTTGTCGTGTGTCCAGGGACTTACGATAATATCTCCGATATTCGCTAAGTTAGTTAAATTCTCTGTAAATATGTAAATGGAATCGTGCTTTAAGTGTGTTCTTCTCTAGGTTAGTGAATTATTTTGTCGAACGCTAGGAATCATTGTATTATAAGTACGGGCTATGACTTTCGTGTGTTCAAATAGTATAAAAGTTTCTAGAGGCGATTAATAAAAGGACTGGTACGTTCCGAACTTTCTAAACGAGTCCACTAGCACTGCTTGAAACCCTTCGCCTTATTCTACTGTCTTTTACTACTTTGTAAGGCTAGATAGAGATTTAAATACATTTCACGTCTTAATATAATCTTATACAAGTATCTTGTTACTGTTTCTCTTTACCTATAACGTACCCTGTGTGATCACGTTCATGGCATCTCGAGCTTTACCCTTTAGGCTTTATCCCTCGTAGACCTTATTTATAAATTGTACATTAAACTCTGTTTTACTTCATTTCGATTTAATTGTAAACAAAATTTGGTATAGCCGGCTATATTTCTATCGAAATACACACGCCGGCAAAATTAGCGGAACATAAGTAAAAAGGGCCACAACTTGAATTCAAGTGGGTCGGGTTGTGTGAAATCCTTTTTTATAGTTTCTAAGCTCATTTAAGAAATAAAATATTTAACAAAACTGGAAGTTGACAGATTTTTATTACAATTATGCCCTAATAAGTGTTTTTCGATGATTGACGTTGTTGATTGTTGTTGAGTTGTTGTTGTTTTAGCGGGGTCCAAGGTATGCCAGCTCATTTGATCATAAAAACAGCGAATGATTTTCAAAAATATTAAAATTTTGTTCCGCTAATTTTGCCGGTGTGTTTATGTGTCTAGTATTTTGTCAGTTGAGAATAAAATTCGGCGCAAATGCAATACAACATTGAAACGATCATGGCAGAGTTCTATTACAAAAAAAAAACTGAAAATTAAATGATTAGGTTATGTAGTATCTCTAGGCGCTGTAGTAATAACTCGGGTATAATCTTGCCTTAATTCTTTCCAATAGCGTGAGACGCCGTTTGTATGCTGTAACCGAAGTGACTCTACAAAGCAACACTTTCACAAAATAATATGGTATTTAGTGAATCAATTTTTGTTCATATTTAAATCGAAATGAATAGAAACGGAAATTACCTTAAGTCTCGTATTACTATACCTACCTACTATTTACCCAAATTTAAGCCGCAAACAATCTTAAAAGTAATGAATAAATGAGCTTATGATTTAGGGAATCTAACTAGGCTTTAACTATAGATTTTGTTTGAAAATAATAATTTACCGATTTCGTAAATGTTTTATATAAAGCGCTGTTATATACCTCATTATAATACTATATCTGAAATATTTTGTATGGCAGTTACTTGGATCTTGTTTATAAAAATAGTATATAAGTCAATTTACCTAAATGTATACAATAATGCTTAGAAAAGTTTAAAGTTTTTTCATAACGCTCCTGATCTTCCTAACACTATAATATGCTCAATAGGCTCTACATTAATTTAATACTTCCTCACCAGAACACTTCCCTACTTAACAATAAAATAAATGCCTAAAAGAAATAAGAATTCAAAAATTCATTAAAAAGTGACTGTCTAGTAAAAGTTGCAAAAGTAGAGCCACGCTTCACACCTGTATAATAAGCCACCGGCTTGAGCAGTAACGTAGATCTGGAAACTGGCGTGGTACTTAATATATAGGACAAAGTGACCTTGATCATCCCTCCCCTAGCTGCTTTTGCTCCATCATCACCCCCTGCTACCTAAACGTAACTTTAATTCGTTATATCACTAGTAGTTAGCCAAGACAATTTTTTGGTGAGTGACTAGTCTAAGGTTATTTTAACTCGAAGAAGACCAGAGCTTAAGCCTCTTTTATTGAAAGTTTACTATAGTATAAAACGAGTCTTCGATCAGGCCTTCAAAAAAGTAAATCGTTTAACAAATTGTTGAAAGTTAGACAGTACAAATAGACTGTGAATAATACGACTCGTACGAAAGATAATAAGTTATATGTTATGTCGTTTGCAACGTAGTTTGCAACACTTTATTGTATTATCAAAGGTTAGAATGGTTTGTAACTTAGTAAAATATATATTTTTAAATTGAATGTAAGCAACACGTAGTTTTGACTCGAGTCGTATCATAATCATGTCTACTACTATTTCATAGTTAATTTGCTGTTATACTGCTACAAGTGTTTAGGTAGAGCGACATGCAGCAGAAAGCGCGAAACTCTCTTAAACACTTGTAAGTTGTAACTAGCAAAACCAAGGAAGAAATTTGTCTGTAAAAATAACGGAAATAAAATATGGAATGAGATGGTTTCTGCAGGAAGTCGCTAGTTAGATGTCCTCGGGCATAGTTGTTGTTAATTTGGAGTATTTCGACGTAATTAGGTAACTCGTTGTTGTTGTATAGATATAACGTCTGCCGATATTTGATAAGTGTTATCGGATACCTGCATAAACGCATATCGTACATTCCATGTTTGTGAAGACTGCCAATTTGGTCTAAATTTTACAATTAACTACGATATGTCGGTGACGTTCATTTCGATCGCCGTTGGTATTAAGGATGCTGTGATTCTTCTATTGCATAATTTATATATATCGTTATATCTCCATCTATACGTAGGTCCTAGTCGAATGGAGTTATAGAGTGAATTAATTAATGTATTCGAAAGTTCTTTAATAATAAAAATATCGCTTGGTTCTCCAACTGTAATCGACAGACAATATGATACGGGCTACGATATTATACTACATAATAATAGGTTAGATATATTTCGATTCCGGGTGCTTTAAAATATACAATCATGCTGAAATCATACATTTAAATTTTTAAACATTAAAATCAAAATGGAAATACCAAAGTTCCGTTCCTACTACATTTTGTTCAACCATGAAGCGACATTTCCCAGAATTTATGTGAATCGTCTTCGTTTCCTAGTTAACGTAGGGAAAGTTGATTGTTTTCAATTACCACATATTGAGGAAATATTTATCAGTTTTAAAAGGTTTTAAATTATAATTATTTATTATTACCTAACACAACTTGTTGTAATCGTTTAAAAATTGCGATATTTTTACCAAGATCTTATCAGATTATGAGAACAATGTATTTAACAAAGAACACCAATTCGTATAGAATAATAATTGTACGTAGTTTTACGAAGGATTGTTGATACCTAGCATTTTTTTCGAATGGCTTCTCTGTCATTATTTTCAAGAGCCCTTAGTCTTCCATCGTAGCGACGCTTCCTCCACCCCTCGGAGCGGTAGTAACTATGTGATGACCACGTCAATTATTTCACGTACCTTGTACCTTCTGCTTCGTGTCCTTATTGATCTTAGTTTAGTGTTTCCTTTCGATCTATGGATGTGGTATAGATGTGAAAATTCCGTGTTCTTAGCACCCCTGCGATGCGGCAGACTGCACTCGACAAAGCCAGACTAGTAGAGCCGAGCTAGCTAAAGATTAACTAAGAGTTTTTATTACTACAAAACACACGCTAGAGTTTATTGAAATGTGAATTACTACAGGTACTTAACAAAAAGAAAATTAATGGCATTGGACAGAATTTAAAATTTATGTGATTACCGAACCAAACGCAATACATACAATCCCTTTTCGATACTTCAAATTGTTACAAAATCATTAATAGGGTCATTTTGGTAACTTAACATAATAAGATGAACTCGAGTGCAGCTGTCGTGCAGTATAGTCCGCCATAGAGTCGCGGAATGTTAGCGTAGATGTGGAGTTAGCGCGGTGTTGAACACAATAATACTTAGTGGTAACACTCTACTCCTCCACTCCCCTACTCCTCCACTCCCCTACTCCTCCACTCCCCTACTCCTCTACTCCCCTACTCCTCCACTCCCCTACTCCTCCACTCCCCTACTCCTCCACTCCCCTACTCCTCCACTCCCCTACTCCTCCACTCCCCTACTCCTCCACTCCCCTACTCCTCCACTACCCTACTCCTCCACTCCCCTACTCCTCCACTCCCCTACTCCTCCACTCCCCTACTCCTCTACTCCCCTACTCCTCCACTCCCCTACTCCTCCACTCCCCTACTCCTCCACTCCCCTACTCCTCCACTCCCCTACTCCTCCACTCCCCTACTCCTCCACTCCCCTACTCCTCCACTCCCCTACTCCTCCACTCCCCTACTCCTCTACTCCCCTACGCAGTCAACACATGCAGTACTTCCCGCAGGTCTCGACTAACAAGTAATCAGTACAGGGCGTCGTAGGAATTATACAAATTATTGTATTCAGTAGCGCGCCGTTTTGATGGCCCTATAGAACATTATATTCTATGTTATCGTTAATCAGTGTTATAAATCTTATTGTCTCGTTTAAGAGTTACAGTGTTGTATAGATCGGTATATTTCATTTGTAAATTCTGAAATTATTCTGTTATTAATGTAAATTTTCTTTAAATAAATAAAATTTTCATAATCGTTTGTAGAATCTTTTATTGTGAACCCACATCCCTTTGTATTTTACTATTAAAATTTGAATACAAATAGAATATTATGTATCATATTATAGTTCTGAAGCAAAATATAAAATGGATAGGTGTGCTAAATGTCGCATTTTGGCTAGAGAATCTAGCTGGATTTATGCACGCTAGAAATGGTTATTGGTCGTGTCATAGCATCTGATATCCTTATTCCATTTCTCGGCGCTCTGAAAGTACTTCTCCAGCTGTTCTCTCTTAGACATGACCTCGCTGGAGCTCGCGAGGCAGGTGCGGGTCCCACTATGGCTGACGCTGCAGGAGTAGCATTTGGACTCAGATATGTTTCTCGCGAGCTCGTACTGCGAGAAATCCGTGGATATAAGAGAGCTATTTTCGTCCACCAGCGCCTTACTCGGCAGGCTTTGACGGCTCCTAGCGAAACTACGAGGCTCCTTCAGCCTGATAAACGTATCGTATTTGGAGTTGTAGTCTTTGAGCAGTCTGCCGTTTTTCGCCTGTTCCGCGGAAATGTCTAGGGATTTTGAAGCGTTTTCTGTTCCTATGGATTTGCCCTTGATAGCGTTAGGTTTCCGTGTTCTTCCGTTCGCTTTGCTTCTGATTTTGTTTTCATTCAAATCACCCATTATAACAGCAATTTTTTACTACTTAAATAATAAATTTTATAAGGGTTTAAAATATTAAATTACGAAACTGATTAATTATTTTTTTCATTATTTTTAAAAACGTTATAATATTATGATAGATATATTTACTTGACTTTACTACCTTCAAAATTATTATGGTGTCAAATATATTAACCATAGCGCCATCTCTGTATTTCCCATCAAACTAATTCATGGGGTGCGTAACCAGCAAGGGATGGGATGAGCTTTTGAAAGCTCGCAAACGAAGACCGTAATTGACCTCCCCGCTACTAGATGTCGCTAGGGTACTATTTTTAGAAAATATTTGAATCAACGGTATATAGAGGGCGCTAGTAATCAGTTCTCTACCTTTAAGATCCAATAATTGGATCTTAAGGCCCGTATTCACTTTCATTAGTAATAAGTACAAGTGATTAGGGCAGGTGATTAGTTATTAGGAAAAAGTAAGTGTGGACAGTGACTGTTTAGTGCAAGTGATTAGCCGGCTGCGTAGTAACGTGATTAGTTCTGTATTCACTTTGATTAGTGATTAAGTGCAGGTGACTAGTACAGGTGATGAGTGATTAGTAGAAAGTAAGTGTGGACAGCGACTGATTAGTGCAAGTGACTAGTCGGCTGCGTAGTAACGTGATTAAAAGCGTGTTCTATTTTTTGCAAGTGCAAGTGTGTGACAGATGAAAACCAATTTTGGTTTCGTTTGACAGCTCGAGATTGTTACTATTATTCCGCTAGGTATATTAACTTTATGGGCCAGACTGACGTGGTGTGCCGTGTGAAGCATCCATAGATATTATAGTATATCATTATTATACATACCTATTAAAAGTACAAAAGGACACCCTTTCAATTACTTCCATACTAATCCATACTTATTACTTACTAATATACTAATAATATTATAAATGCGAATGTATGTCTGTCTGTCTGTTACCTCTCCACGTTTATACCTCAGAAGTCAGAACCGATTTTGCTGAAATTTGGCATGGAGATACTTTGAGTCCTGGGAAAGGACATATAAAAATACTTCATGGTCAAATAGTTTTTAATAAAACCAATATTAAAAATGAAGGACATGTCAAAATGGCAGTTTTATTTTTGAAACTTGGACGCTCGTGTTGACAGCTACTACTGAATTTACTAAATTAAATTACTAAAGAGCCACTAAACAAGAATTGGACACTACTTGCACTACACACCTGCACTCCACTGCCTCAATTACTAGTCACTTGCACTTGCACTAATCAAAGTGAATACAGGCCTTAAAAGGTAGAAAACTGAAATTACTACAATACAAAATAATAGCACAATATTATTTGTGCTTTTATTTTCGGAACATTCATTTTATTTAAAAATAAAATTAATATTCCGAATAATTGTCTACTTGTATTTACTCAGCTTAATTTAAGTTAACAACTACGTTAACAACAATCAGGATAGAGTAGAGCAGTAGGTACCTCCATGCGTTATTTTAAGTATAAGTAGTTTAGTATCCAAGTAAAACCCTTAAGAGCCCGGGTAACCCTCGAAATTCTCATACATACGTAATACCAAAATAATTTTGTCATACGAAAATATTTAACATGTTTGAGTTATTTTTCAGCATAAAATAGTAATTACCTAGGTTCCTGAACAAAAATTAACTTCAAAATATTTAAACACTAAAAAAATTTTTTTAATGTAAAATTTTTTTTTACTGAATTCACTACTAAATATTTAAACACTAAAAAATAGAGTAAAACACTAAAAAATGTATAAAAAAATAGTAAATTTACTACAAAATATTTCAAATCGAAAAAATATTTTTTAGTATTAAAATATTTTGTAGTAAATTTACTAATTATTTGTAAATTTTTAGTGTTTTACTCTATTTTTTAGTGTTTAAATATTTAGTAGTAATTTTAGTAAAAAAAATTTATATACAAAAAAATTTTTTTTAGTGTTTAAATATTTTGAAGTTAATTTTTGTTCAGGAACCTAGGTAATTACTATTTTATGCTGAAAAATAACTCAAACATGTTAAATATTTTCGTATGACAAAATTATTTTGGTATTACGTATGTTTGAGAATTTCGAGGGTTACCCGGGCTCTTAAATAATTTGTTATTATGTAGACTGTGTAGTGAATATATTTTGTTAGTTTGATTTTATTTTTATCTGTTAATTTTAATCTGTAATGTACGTATAACGACCACAAATCAAATAAAGGATCCATTTTCGGTATCCTATAAACAGAAATAAGCATGTTTAATTAATATTAATCGTATAAAAAATATGAATCTCCTAATCTACTTGAAGTCAAGTACAAGTGTAGTAGGTACCCCTTGGATAAAACCAAAAAGGGGTACCTACTACCCAACGAAGTCCCCGTGTATGAGTTTGGAGGGGAGGTAGAAGTCGCAGAGCGCGGCGATGGTGGGCGCCACCGCCTCCACCTCCGCCTTGTACCCGCTGCTCAGCATCTCCCGCAGGTCAGACTTCACCTCGACACCTGGTCAGAGGTAGAGTTGTGGTAAAGATTTATTATATCCATACTAATATTATAAATGCGAAAGTGTGTCTGTCTGTCTGTTACCTCTTCACGCCCTAACCGCTGAACCAATTTTCCTGAAATTTGGCATGGAGATACTTTTTGTTCCGAAAAAATGTACGGTCCCCGAGAGATAAACGAGTTTTGGCGCAACGGAGTTGCGGGCATCATCTAGTTTTCCCACAATGTAACAACCACAGTAAACTGCACGACAAGTTAGACGATAGTGCAAGTGGAAAGGAGCTTGTGAGGCGCGACCATCAGATTGGGATCGGAGCACCGAGCAGACGGATTTGTTGCTTTGTATTGATTTCTATGGTACTGCATGCACTGGAACGTCATTTCTACGCCTGGCAAATCTTAAATGACGACGCTCCGTCCGCACCGGACGCTCCGACTGACCCAGAGGACGCACGGCTTAAGTAGAAATATTCACCAGTGGGTGTATTGAGGTAGGGTCTGCTTATGAGCGCGTTGAGCTTGCGTTTGTCGCGCGCGGTGAGCGGCAGCCGCGCGGCGGTGGGTGCGAGCGCCGCCACGTCCCGAGGCCGCGCGCCCAGCAGCCGCAGCGTGGTGCACGACAAGTTGGACGATAGGTGGGAATGAGCCTGAACAGTAGTAAGACCAAGAATCAATATCACTATATAGAGATGACACTTTCTCACTGATCTTCAAACTCTACAACGAAAGGCGAATCTAAAAAATAGTCAAAGCTTTAAGACATGATGATGTTCGGAAACGAAATGTATAGGATTTTTCATAAGACTTTTCCATGTCAAGTGGCAATCCCATGCAATTTTGTTTTCGAACTTCGTCTTCGTGGCAACTTAGGAAAAGGTAAGGGTAAATAACATCTTATTTGACGTAGCCATTTACAAAATCTAAAGAGCCCAGTCCTCACCAGCGAGCCGTACTTGTATGTGAGGAATATCTCGAGGCCGTGCGGGTCGGCGTCCACTAACGCCAGCGCCGGCAGCCGCAGCGCCGCCACCAGCCGGCACAGCAGCTGCCGCGTCACGATGTCCGGGTAGCCCTTACCCTGAGGAACAAATCTGTACAGAGAGCGAAGTTTCTGTGGTTTAATAACAAAAAAATGTGTAAGCCCAAACCACTGAACCGATTTTCCTGGGTATGGAGATACTTTTAGTCTCGGGAAAAAAATAGGATAGGATAGAATTATATCGTCCAAATGATGTGACTACGTAACTTTAATCACTCGTCAGAAATTGAAGGGGAAGACACTTTAACGTTCGACTTTTAGATTCCTTTGGAGAGTGTTCAGTTGTGCGTGGCTTATTGTTTCGTATTTAAATAGCGGTTGCTCACCGTCAGTATAATAACAGGACCCAACCTCACCAACGCTCCTTCGTCCAGAAGTTTCTGGAAGATGGCGTCTTTCTCCACTACCAAAATATATTTAGCTGTGGACCTGAACTCGACTATTCCATTCACATCTTGAGGAATAAGAGTTCCTACAACAAACACATTCATCCGAATCCGATTAAAGTTTTTTGCTAAGTGTATTCCAGCCTTCCAATAGTAAACATAACAGTCAATATAATAACCTTGATTCTAACACAAATATTATCAATAACTTCACGATAGAATAGACTTACGGCCTGTATTTCACCCCTTCCTGACGAAGTGCCGAGTAGGCTATCCACAACTTATTTGACAGCTTCTCAATACTCTATCTATCAAGTTAAGTGGTGGATAGCCTATTCGGCATTTATCAGGAAGGGTAACAACCCCTTAGAATTTAACATTTCAAGCACTTAATAGATATTATGTTAATATATATATATATAGGTACTTATAGATAAAAGTATAACATTTATGAATTAAAGCAAATTATTATTATAAAATTATATTGTATAAATATATTTATGTTGTTGAAACAATTATTATTTTCAATAAATCGACTTATTGAAAGTAATAATTGTTTCAACAATATACACATATCTAATAATGTAATTTTATAATAATTTGCTTTAATTCATAAATGTTATCCTTTTATCTATACCTATATATTAACATATATATTACACTCAAGAAAATACCTCGTTATTCGTTACATAGTGAAGGCACATTTAATATTAAAATTGTCTACAAAATATTTTCTAAATAGCAATAATTTAAATAATAATTATTATAATTATATTTTTTTAAATACTAAAAACGTACCACCAGCTGTCATACAGTCTGTAACACTGCCGTTTTGGTGATAAATTTTCAACGGTCCAGCTATGAGGCCCTTCGCGGTGGCCACGATTCCCAGTGACCACGGTGGCAACTCCAGCAGACAACACACATCCCTCACTCCAACGTCTACATTTCCCTGGTTGCGGAACCTGGCTAAGTTCTGATAGAAGAGTTCCCTAAAAGTTGAAAATGTGTTATCGAAACAAAATTAAAATCAAATACTTTAACATAGCGAACGGTGACGCTAAGAGACATTTAAGGCGATAATTTGGCTGTAGCGATGCCGATTTTTCTCAGCAATGACTAAAGCTAAGAAACTAAAGTTCGTTGTCAGTATTCATCATGTCTTTGTCTTTAAATTGCCCATAGGATAACACGATTGGACAACTTTTATAACACAGAATTATCAATCGAAAAGACCTCTGTAAAAAATGGATTCCTATTTTTCCAACAGCTGAGAGTGATATAAGGTTCCAAAATTTGTACATAAATTGGTTGAAGCATACACTTTAATACGTGCATAGCTTATATGAAATGTATTTATGGTTTTAAATTACGCGACCAAAACCATTTTGTCGCTTACGCCCTTTCCATTTTTTGCTGTTCCATTGCTTGTTTTCTATGAGAGGCCGGCCCGGCCTCTCATAGAAAACAAGCAATCTAAAACATATCCAACACGGTTTCTTACTTCACCTTAATGATTATTTAACTTTAATTTAATGATGATTACGAAACAAACATACATTTTTGTCAACCTTCATCTAATATATATTCTGTGCCTTCATTAACTAAGCTTTAAATATATCTGAGTGTGCCCGCAAGAGGTTTTTTAAGTATTGTTGAAGATACATATTAGGTAACTGGAAAATATCTGTAGACGTCATTATGGTGTTTGTTATTCCATTATTTATTCCAAGTTTGAGGAGCACATTAAAAAGAAAACGTTACCTTTTCGTTACAGACAAATTCTTCTGCAGAAGCTCATGTACTTTAGTTAGAACAAAAATGATGGTGTTGAAGCGCGACTTGTCGCTGGCGTTGGAGTATTGTAGAGTCGTCGTTTTAGCATCACCCAGACTTTTTAGAGCAACCCTAAAGCAGTATGATTATTGAACAGCACAGTAACGGATTACGAGACACAATTTTTTATTTCATGTAAGTAGTTTTGACCATAATATTATAGCGTTTTACTAATTTTGTTACAAATTGTGATAATGAACCTCTTTCTTTAAATAATAAATGCTTACAATAATTATTGTAATTTAAAAAGATAAATGTTAACACAAAAATGCATGCAGTTCCATGCCTTGGCAGGAATTGGATGGCTTAAATGCCGTTGCTATTATAATACTTCTTTTTTTTTTTTTTGATCCGCAGGGGAAACCTATAACGGGTCGGGGATGTGCCTCGGTTAAACGCTGAAGCACCCCGGGGGTATGTGGGACTCTTACCCACTATTATACTGACCTATCCATATCGTAAACGCAGTTACTCCACAATCTTTGGTTCCTAATGATCAACGTGGGTTTTTCCCCAGTTTCAGCACACCTGTTGATGTCGTCAAGTACCTGCTCAATTTTCTCAATTATTGCTTTTCTGTCGGTATTTACTTCTTTCGTGCTGGTAGAAGCACCATCTAAAATAAATCGAGATGTAAATTCATTATCTTTTATAAAATGTCCATATACCTACCGTCTCAATTTCTTCTATATATTTAAGTAAGCTCCTAATTGCAATGTTTTCTACATTACTTATATAAAGCTACCTCCAGGTTTCTTCAAAAATTGTTGAACTTCGGCAAAGTTTAATTTACGATCCGGGAGAGTCGTGATTTCTTTTGTAGATTTGTAGACATGAATAAATAATTTGTCAATCGCCGCCACTAGCTTCGGATCCTGCTTAAATGCACCGATATCGAGTGGCAAATCCGTCCTCTTCAAAAGCTCTTTGTTAATCAACTCCATTCTGAAAAGCAAACTCTCAACCGACTATTCAAAACAGGTATAATTGTCAAACAGATCCAATAGACGCATATCAGAACGGAGCCGGTAAAAGTGGCGATGATCCCTACCTACGTAGTGGCGCGATGTTTATCGACCGCAAACAATAACAGCGTCACAAAACGGAGCTCGTAAAAGGGCCGGAGACAATGGAGGAGCTCCTCGAACGTTTTTACGGCGAAGTCGGGCGAAGACGCGGCCGGGGCAGATTCATCGTCGGTGGCGCATCCGACGAGCGTCGAGCGCGCTGAAAAAATCACACAATAGATGTAATCGGAAGATAGCGAGCCGGGCGTCTCGCGGCAGATGACACGCGTGACGCGCGCACAAAGGCGCGAGGTGACGTCATAATAGACTCGAATTATCGCCCCCTCTTGTCTCAGGCAAATATTTAACAGCAGCCCAGTTTTTTGCCGCTCCTTCCTCGAGGACCATAAATAACCGGGTTATACGGCGGACAAATGATGCACCGTTACCGCAGCTCTGCGGTCCCTGACATATTGCTGCGAGACGATGTTTATGTCTTATTATGGGCGCAATTTTAAATTATGTTTATGTTTAGGATTCTCGGTATGGATGGCGTGAAATGATTTATTGGCTTTTTAATTTAATGGGTTTATCTGTGATAAATGATGCGGAGATGGTCGTGAATTTTGATTGAATGCTCAATCTTCAGGCGAGAAATAAGATGTAGAATATTGATTTTATTTTGATTTTGTTTAAAAGTAATTTTAGTTAGGTAGCTACCTACTACTTTTTAACTAACTCATTTTAACTTCGACTCTACCTGCAAGTTTCAACCGACATGCAAAGATGATTGTATAAAGCAATAAAACCAATAGTTATCAACCTTTATTAATTTACATGTTAATAACACAATCAACCGGTTAAAGTGTGAGAAAGGAAGCGTACAAAGGATTCCGGCACCCCAAAGCGCGTCGACAGCATCAGCGGGAGACAGCCCGCACAAATACCCTACAAATTGTTCGATGGCTCCTCGACCGATTGTTGCAATTCGCGAACCCTTTCGCGAGTCGCGGCCGGGAGGTGAGAACTTCCTTATCTATCGGCCGATCGCCGGCGAGCGAACTCTTTCAGTGAAAAACGAGACAATATCCGCGACGCTGGGAGGTCCCCGCGGGCGGCTCCCGCTTGTTTGCCATTATTTTTTGTCACGATCTCCAGATCATAATCTCTACGTTTCACTCATTAAGATTTACGGCTCGAACGTTTATTTCTCCCGGTTTAGGGAAACCATTAAAATATGCTCGATTCGAGTGCGCGTTCGAATATCATACTTCCCACAAAATCCTTAATGAAGCGGTCATCGGAGCGGAAATGGAGCAGGCCATTATAAATAGGAGCAAAACTTTGGCAACATTGTGTGTGCGCGCGCGAGAGGCCGCGAGCCACGGGGCGCCGGCCCACAATGGACCACCATCGCGCTATCTCGATGGACGATACGTTGCCGCCCAATTGAATGCTCAAATGCTATTTTAATATTTTGTTATTGAATTCAGATTAGGGTGCTACCAGAAAAATTTATTGTTTCATTGTGTCGTGAGCGTTAAAAATGTAGAATGTTTCTTTTTGGTTTTATCATATTTTTAGCAACTAAAATGTGATCAACTTTTTCTATATTAAAAAGAATATAATACGTTGCAGAAGTTACTTAAAAGAAGAAAATAATGTTTGCACGAGATAAAAGAAGCTTTTCAATCCACTTATTTATTCAACATTAGAGTTGAAAGATTGAGAAAAGCTGTAATACAATATGTGTAAGATACACATCTAAACTAATAAAACCATATTTAAAATCACACAAACGGAAACTGTCCCCAAATCAATAAAACCACTCGAGTGAAATCTTTTGATTTGCATAATAGTATAGATTACGCCACAATTACTGAATATACAATGCAAACTTAAGGATCTCATTATTCAGCGCGGACCCACATTCCCACACGGCGGCTGTAACAGTTTCTCACGTGTAGTGGCTACTTATGGCTTTGTGAACAACAATGCGAAGTCTTCAAACGTCTAGAGTGGAGCGCTAGGGGCGCAGGCTCCGATTCGTTTGTCTTTTGAAAACGATATGTATTTTAATTACTGTTACAATTGGAGTGTATAAAATTTCCTTTGTAATACCTTTTCTACAGAATATGACGAAGTACTAAAGTTTGCATTGATACGAATATTTCGCAACGTTGGTTAATAAGACGTACTTTACTTATTAGTATGCACCTAGTTTAACGTCATATTTAGAAGAAAGTATTTTTTCCAAAAAAAATACCGCACAACCCTTAAACGTCAGCCAAAGCCCAAACTAATAACACTAACCCCACGAAGTGGCGTCCTGTCGCGGCCGGCGGCCGGGATTCCCACCTCACTTCATCCCGCAGTGCTCCCGAATTTATATGTTACAAAGCGCCTGTCATACATTAAAGGTCATAATTACACTCCATTAGATTTATAGCCGAAAGACAATGCCGCTCCAGACTCCACCCTTTTGTTTAACACAATCGTCGTCGCGCAGACAGAACTGATCATTTAAAGGGTAATTAAAATAAAACGTTCTCATGAGAGTGATCATTTGGTATTATTATTTTATAAATGGTAATTAAAAAATGACCCTTTGCATTGGTTTTGATTGTGTGCGAAATTATCATGAGAATTTTAATTTTAATGTGTTTGAGCTGATATTATTATTGCCTTTTAATGACTTTATTGTATTACAATTAAAACTCTAAATAAGATTAAACAGACACTAACTTTCATAAAATAAGACGTAATCTCTACCAACAACAGAATAAATCTCAAAGCGTTTTGTCCTTTGTATGTAACATAATCTTGGCAAATGGCCTTCTATAATGATGTAAGATTTGTCACCGTATACTGTATAGATGGTATTAGCTAGCGCAGATTGTCGCCTATCCCGGGTTGCCCGGCAGGTGTGTGCGCAGGCGCCGCTTCACCTGGTACATCCATAATCTAAGTCATCAGGATTTGTTTCTAATATTAAACTTGGACGGGGATTGTTAATCTATGGGACGAGCTACTTAAATGTTTTTTTTTTAATTTGGTTTTGACAAGAGATTTGTTTAATGCGAATGCTTAAAATGCTAAGTTGGTGAATGTATTTATTCATTAGAAAGTTATTTTGGTACAAAAATAAAAGTTAAAAGAAGTAGGTATGTTACTCACCAATTCACTACACGCGTAGCTTCTGGCTACGGCCTACGTGGCGTAGCCAGTGTTGGGGACGTGTTATATTGTAACAATTTGAAGAATAAAAATTTTACTTTTAGTACTTAGCTTATAATATTATAGTTCGCATTAATTATTATTTTGTGCAATATCTAAAACAGAATGAAGGAAAACAAAAATACGCGCCGCTTTTTCACGAATTTATAAAACATTTTTAAACTAAGAATTCAAACTTTTTTTTTTTTACTTTAAAGTAATGAACAAGAAAGTTATTACATAATGCCAAAGGTATAATCCCACAAGCTGCCTCATCAAATAAAGTAATAAAAATGTTTGAAATAAAATATTAAATAAGTAATTATTTAAAAATATTGAACACGAATTAAAAACGAAATAATAAAAAAATTTAAACAATAATTGTTCAAAAAAAGTATAATTAGGTACATACAACCGACATTCTAAAATCAAAAATATTTGAATAAAGAACTTTTAAAATATTTACAAGATAACAGATAATATATCTGTGGCTGCTTAAAAAAATGTTTTCACTAAAAAAAAAACAAAAAAACTCAAGCGTGTTAAATGGACACGACAAAATTGACGGTTGCAGTGGAATAAACGACGGTAATAGGTAGCGCGTGCTGCATCCTCTCTCCACGTGTCGAGATAGTTATCTACAGCTGTCACTGGCACACCGTAGACAATTCCGCCCAAATTACTGATAAGCCTTTGTGACTGATAAGACCACCGTGACATGGGATTCTGTTGAGCTCCGATATAGAGCGACATAGAGCAGTAACTATTCAAATTAAGCTATGGTCATAATTTCATGAACTACCTATAAGGTGATGTTTTAAGGAAATGTGTACCGAGTTTGTTTCGCCGATTCTTATAGTTTAGGTGTGAATCGGTAATAGATTCAAACCTAACTCATAAGAACCGGCGAACCTTTAAACAAGATTTTCTCAGAATATTCTAAGAAAATCTTGTTTAAATTGTCCAAAAAAATGTTTCCCTTTTTTATTGTTCCTTTATTACACTCAGGTATTTTCTATGCTAGACAATGTCTAATGGTTTTATGGTAAAATTAATTCGTGCATATTTTAACGACTTTCAAATTAAACTTTAAATATGGAAACCAACAACACTGTTTTTAGAATGTAGTAAACTGTTTTAGACGAGCAATTTATTTGTTTTGTAATCATGAACCCTCTCCCTTTTGTAAAGCGATGAACCCTTTTTGAATTTAGAATGTTTACATACTAGCGTTCCTATTAAGGGCATTATGGAAGTAGAATCTCTAATCATTTGAAATCTACTTGATGTTTGCTTAACAGATTGCAGGCTTTCAGCTAATACTAACTTTTTCTTACAAATGTATACACCAAAAAATATTAATTAATTGTAACTTGATCAAATACTGTTAGGTACCAAGATTAGATCTACTTATATAAAGTGTATACTGTATAACTAACTATAGCTAGTACAGATCTTACAGCATTTAAGATACATTATGTCCAATAGAAATACTGGAATAAGTCATCAAGCTATGAACTACTTCGTGCTACATAAAATTAACAATATGTATTTTTTATTTGAGCATCAATAGTGAGGGAGGGCCACATTCCCTCACACCTCGCGTCAGCTGGCCTCACTCCTCACCCTCCGAACACTCCTATTAACTTCAATTGAGCCCGACAAATTTACATGAATCCGTGTGGCCAGGGAAAGGGCGGATGCAGTATGAATCATCATAGAATTTTGTGAAATTTTGAAAGCGTAAAATGTATTTTTATAGTTTAATGCTGTATTTAAATTAGAATATTTCTTATATTGCGATCTCCGTTTAGTTGCGGGTCCATGTTGGATGCGAGTAGCAGGATATCGGTCATCTTGGCGTTCATTGAGAGAAGCCTATGTCCAGCAGTGAACGAATATAGGCTGATATGATGATGATTTCTTATATTTAGTCTTTTTTAAGCGTATATTTACAGACAAAATAACTTAACTCTTGAGTTTTGCTTTGATAAACACAATAACGTATTTAACACACTTCAGTGTTTGCTAATATGTAATATCGGTTTTAATTTTAAGTAACCCATGATAAATGAATATCAGCAAAAGTATACCTTACACTCACAATTCTCCATGGCTATAAAAGCACAAGCGAGAGCGGGAAGCGACACACCCGCGTTTTCCGCGGCCGCACCGGCACCCGTGCGCCACCGCGCCATATGGCCGGGGCTGCGCGACTTAAATCGCTATTATATTGCTTTTAATTGATAACAATTTAAATATATTTGATGATTCACACTTACAAACCTCATTACTATTCATCGACTCATTATCTCGGTGTTCGGAGCCGATGGTATCGCCGCCACGAATGTGTTTTACCTTTGTGTTATTGTCGTCACGCCATTAAACGCTTGTGTTATCATAGACTACCTTTTATTAATTCAATTAAAATTGCGTGGCTACATAGGTAAAGTTTCTACTAGAGCGGATAATAGGAGGAGGCCTGTACTTAGCTTTAGCGAACTTAGGCTCACTTACGCAGATCGGTTCTAAAGTTAGTCTTAGGTTAAAAACCGAGTTATATCTTTTAATTTTAGTAAGGATTAAACTTTGAAAGTCAATTACAACGTTGTACCCACAAAATCAGTAACGTACTAAGCAAGCACGCTCGTGTTTATCTCTCAAAATAACCTACTGGCCCTGCGGTTACTAGAGCACAGGAATAGCTCTCACCGCATGTAGCACTCTCTAACTCGTCCTAAGCGAAATTAAATTTAGATTTATTGCTCTAAACGCTGAAAAAGAAGTAATGGGCCTATAAAGTTGTTTCATTTCGCGGAGAAATTTTATTATTCAATAAAAAGATGCAACAAAGGCGCATTGAATCCCTGCGGTTTGGGCGGCTGTAAGGCGGCTGTAAATCAGGAGCAAGGACCTCTCCAGCTAGAGGCTTCTTGAACTGTCAAGGCCCGGTTGCGGTCGGTCAAACGTACAAACAATGCATATTAAAATACCATAAAAATAAATAGTTTACAGAAAAAGTGTTCAAATGGGCTTTTTTATATATTTTGGAAAAAAAGTTGAACTAAATATTGATGATATAACGAAAAACGGAAAACTTAAATTACATGAGATAAAAATGTTAATGTTGCGAAATGCAACCGACTTTTGGAAATACAAGAAAATACTCAGATTTTTTCGAGCAGAGATAGGATCAACACAAGCTTTCCCTCATTATTTAAGAATATCAGTACATTAAAACAATTTTATACGCAATTTAAAATAGAAAACTTGCTGCTTTATCTATGTAACGCACGTCAGTCCCCAAACTTGTTAAAACTACAAAAAGCTACAATTAAATTAGAAGGATCGGATGAAAATTGGATAGATGTGATGTAAAAATGATATTTCTATATCTTAATAGCATGTAAAAATAATCATAGAGTAAGTTCATTTAAATTGCATCGCGTGCCGATATAGATAAAGTGAACTTATGGGGACCATATTGCTCTCTATCATTACCATAATTGTATGCACCGAGGGACATCCGATGCAACTGATAATATGAATGATTTGATTATTTTAAATTCTTTATGAATATAATAAAGTTGTCGCTAATATTCAAATTGTGAGTGCTTCTGAGGTAGATTAACAAGGAATTACTTTATTGGACGTTTGTAAGTATCAGGGACGACGGATTCCTGTAATTCCTATCGGTTCCTCTACCTGTTAGATTTTGAAGATGCCCTTCCCTCTGAAGAAGATCGACCTTCGCATTTAAAACCGGCCTCAAATCTATCATCGAAATGATGCCAAATGCAAACAGTTTAAAATACTTACTCCAATGGTATTTTGTTTTTCAACTTCCAGCAATTTAAAATTATCTGAAAAATCCATTGACGCAAGAAGGTCGTCTGAATTACCCTTGTGCCAGATTGTTGGGAAGTAATTGCACTCGTATGAGATAAACTAATTAGCGAGGATAGACTGCTCTGTGTGTACGCTTATCTGTGCGGAGAGGACACGATGTGGAGGGGAGCGATTAGCGATTACTGCAGTCTACAGGATCACAAATTTCACGATACAAATGTTTTTTTCCGAAAACTAATCCTAAATTGCTTTTACTGTTCTTTTACCATCATGCATCTCATTCTCTTTCTTTCTGTTATTATTGACGCCTATTTTAACCTATAGATTTTTTTTTGCTACGTGAGCACTTTTTAATATCTGCAACACCTCTGTTGTTAAGATTTATAAAAAAAAATTAAAAAAAATTGCCAACATTTTCTCATTTACGATTAGTAGAGATGGATTATGAAAATGTTTATCTCTACTGCCTTGAGATGAATAATCTTGGTTAGTTTTGATATTTGCTACAAAATATTATGTACACGAATCCGCTACACTCAGTTCTACGTCTACATGTCGCGCTTCGCACAAAGGCCTTTGACGACGGGCGGGCGGGGGCCGGGCGGAGGGCGGCGGGCCCGCATGATCGCGCGATCACCGGAGACCCATTTGCGGCTCGTTACACGCCGATAGCACCAAACAAAACACCCCAAGTAATTAGGGAAAGCCTTTTCCAGATACCGTAAGCACTGGCTACTGCACTAAATGCACACATTAGTGTTAATCTTACGTAGATAAGGTGGTTGCTGATATCGATTACAGTGTTAATAGGCTACACATTACTTCAAGATCGCTCGGTGAAACTGGAGAGGACAAAATTGATTGAACTCCCCAGCTACCATTATCGTACTTACAGTAGTTATCTGTCTGCCTACCAATAACGACCCGTCTTATCACCGATCTACCAAGTACAAAATATACCCTAAGCACTCCTAAACCACACATTCCTCGCCCTACTAAAGAGAACTAAAAAACCGAACACTGCTAATGAGCAGTGTTAGTTATCATCGCAGTTTTATCAGCATTTAATACATTAGGTATACAAGTAATATTGAGTAAATGTGGTGCTCATTTTATCCTAGCACATAGCTATAACTGTTAAAAGACGGCTTTGAGATCGTTTGGCAAGAATGGAAGAGGAATGACTGTAAAGTCATTCCATATTACTTGTATACCTAATGTATTAAATGCTGATAAAAACTGCGATGATAACTATGAAGCTTTTATAAATAAACATTGCAAATGCAAAAAGCGCATTACAAAAACAAATATATCAGGACCAAATCAGAAATAATCAGAGACGAGAACTGGCTCCGTACATGGCTCGCACCTGGCCGCGTCGTTAGCACAGACCACCTGGGCAATGATGTTAGAAAAAAATCCAAATCGTTGACCTCCACAGAGTATCTTTTGTTTCACATGTCACTTGTCAGTAAACATTGAATCCTAACAATTTTCGGAATCGATAGTTTTTGTTTACTCCGTAAAAACTAACCCCATCCAAGAGAGTAAGACAGCTCTGACTTAAACGATTACACCCATTGGCTATTATTGAGCTAAGTATAGAACGAAAGATTATAGAATAAATTCTTACTTATTCCATGTATGTCATTCATCCTACCGTCTTACATTTGGGCTACCACTTTTAGTCCCAACGAAAACAAACCAAAGCTTCATCCAGTCAAAAATAGTTTAAGTCTTACTTCTCTCACAGCCCTGGCCTATTCTTTCACATCAAAAAAACGTTTTTAATGGTGTACGTGTGAGTGCTGGAAAGTATAACGGTTATATTGGTCTCGCGCCAATCAGGCATGCGGGCCCACAATTGGTGCCACGCGCCTCGCAACACAACGCGAATACAAATATATTTCCATGTCTGCTTCTAAACGATTTATGGATTACCAACGCCAGGTCTTCACGCACGTCAGTCTTTGTCTATCAAATTCAAGCTCGCTGTAGCTGTGTCCGTACATGATTATACATTTTTATTAAGCTCAGAAATGCTACAAAGTAATAATTATGAAGAATGTAGAAACTTTTCATGTAATATTTTTATTCCTTTTACCGAAAATTTGCCGGTAAGAATTATCCACGAATAAAATAATATTATATTGATTAGAATACTTAGCACGGTCATCATAGTAAGGATAGCAAGGTATAAGAGATTGACAAACGAAATCTAATTTTGTTACTTAAAATATGTGCCGACTTTTTTCGTATATCTTTTCCAACAATAAAAAGCTCTTTAAATTCTTACGAAAGACGAGATCACGTGTCGATGGGCTTTACTATTTTTAAAACAAATTACTACAATTTCATCTTTTTATATCGTTGGGCAAATTAGTTGTTAGTAATTGCAGACAGACAGACAATTTCAATAATGGTGTTCCCTGTAAAAATGTAATAGCCATACTTAGAACGTGACTTAATTTCTTATGAACATAATATAGGTCCTCATCTGGAGTAAAATAAATATAAAAATATCAACCGTATTAGAGTCATTATCAGGTTTTGTATGACTCCGGGAGACGTTTACACTAATATCACATCACCTGTTTGATTTTTACTTGGTAAACCCTGAGGCGGGTTTTCTGCAACGAAAGCAGAGACATAAAAAAGTTAATTTAAGGCCGATTTTTCAATCCTGAGATAAAAGGTCGGATAGTTAACTGAAGAATAAAGTTATTCGGTGGTTTAACCGTCGAATAAGTCATAGTCCATTTTTCAAATGTCATTTATTCCATAGATAACTATCTGACCGAATTTTTGAAGTCTGGCAACTCGCACTTTACACAGTTGAAACAAATATATTGAATACTCTATTGTTAGAGCAAGACAGACTCAGTCTCATTGTTTTTAGGTTATTTGTCTGTTTCGTTCGGATGCCTGTGCACATTTATTGCTTATCTATTGTGATTGAAAATAAAAAGACCGATGCTGTGACGAACAAAGACTTTTTGAACCGCACCAACTGTATTAGGTACCTGATAGGATACAGCTATCTATTTATTGACTGTGTTTCGGGTTTTGTGTTTCGTGCTTAATTATAAATTCTATCGATGAAGAAAATGTAGCACAGATTCTTTTAAAAGTCTGAATCAGTGCTGAAAATATTTTGGATCAATATACCACACATGTTATAATGATCAGGCCTCGATCTGATGATTCTTTCTTTTCTTTCCAAAGGATTCATTCATTTCATATATTCGTTTATTATGGCCTCTTCTTCAATTTCCAGATCATCAATTTCATCGAAAATATCCTTAGTTATTAAATAAACATATAACCTCAATCCAAATACCAGTTACCGTAAACTATCTGTCTAATAGCGGTTATTTGGTGGTTCACGCGACGGATAGTTTTATTCCTCAGTTAACGGGGTTATTCGCCGGTTAAGTCCTATCTGACGATTGAAAAATCCAATATCTTGCTATCTGTCGAATAAATACTATCTGTCTGTTTATCTGAGGATTGAAAAATCGGCCCTTAGGTACATAATATTATTAAAAACTTCAGTCACATAAATTTTCAAAAAGTCAAGTTCTAAACATTGGTTCTAAATAAGTTTATTTGGTAAATACAAATACACAGGAATAAAGGGCAAAATGTCTAATCCTTCGAACGCGGATAACGAGACACTAACAGCCTTTCAATTATTGTTATCGCGGCCCACTTGGGCCTTACTGAGACAATCGTCACATCGGAAGAACCGCGAGTCGATTGCCAGCCTTTCAGGAGAAAATAGCAATTTTCTTGAAAGTTGCTGATTTATTTCATAGTCATGGACGGCAAAAAAAACACGCCTAGTACTTCTGTGAAATTTTGTTTGCTTGTGGTTCTGGCGACTGGGGCGAAAACGATCTTGTAAGGTCAGGGAGCAAATCTTGATCTTCCAGCTTTTTAACCCTAGTTTCCTGTAAATATGATCGTCTATAAAAAGCCGCAATTATAAAATCAACACAGGTTCGATGGCCATCGCTGCACATCTGGGACCGTATTAGCATGGACTTGCGTAATAATCCGCAGGTGTGCGAGCTGATTGTGCACCACTTACAGGTGATAACCACGTGGGAAGATAGGGCTGCTTCCTTGGTTGAGGTGGATATTTCGTAGCATAGGGTTCATGCCAAAGGGTCAGTTATAGTGAGCATATCTTTTATTACTGAAATCACACAATCAAAAATTTCGGGAAATGTATTTATGGGAAAATAAGAATGCTTTTTTGTTGCAAATTCCTCAAGATGAGGTGGATACGTCATTCTTCTATTGATTGATACTAGTACTGTCTTTAGAGATAGTCAACTTTCAGGTGGTCGGTGGAAGATGATGTTCTATCACTGATATCAAAAACAACACCAAGAATTTTGGGTTTATACATTTTCACGAGATATACCTACGGGCATGACCCCATTTGATATTGAATTATATTGATTGTCTATTCGAAGGTTTTTTTCTGCAATTTGTGTATAGTAGGTAACTTTATGTTACAGCAGATTAATTCAACTGCGACCTTGAAGTAAAACTTGTAAAATACAGACAAAAGTTTTACACCATAAACCATAGCTTTGCTACACCCAGCTAACTAAAACCATGTTAATGCCCGATTCGGGTGGTCTAATATAAAGATCTACTGTACTATCAGAGAAGTTGATTCATAGAAAGATGGACCTATGCAATTTAGTAACATTACGTCAAAACCAACCCATAAATCACAAATGTTAACATTGAATTGACATAGCCCGACCAAATGAAGTGGGTGTGTCAACTGCCTATGAATCAATTTCCTCGATGGTACAATATTTTGTTATATTTGTACCTCAAGAACTTTTGATATTACGAATACATAATATACGAATACTCCGTGGCGCAGTGGTGAGCGCATTGGTGGCTCAAGCCGGAGATCGCGGGTTCGAGTCCCGCCAACGGAAAAAAAGTTTATAAAGTTCCTGGGTCATGGATGTGTATTAAATATGTGTATCATGTAATAAAAACCTTAAATATATATATATATGTATAGTATAAAAATATTAAATATATTTCCGTTGTCTGGTACCCGTAACACAAGTCCTTTAGGTGCTTACCACGGGGCCAAACTGACGTGGTGTGAAGCGTCCATATATATATTATTATTATTATTATTATTATTTAATTAGTCGTGAGCAACGAGCCGTCAACCCTAGGAGACGAGTAAAACAAGATGAACCAGTTGCTAGGATTTTATTAAGTGACATAATGGCATGAATATTTATAAGCAGGCATTAACACGTCCTATGCACTCCACTTATGGTTTCAACGTACATCAATAACAAAACACTAGCCAGTAAATTAACGAGCTTAATGGTTTTTAAATCTAATAAGGAAATAATTTAAGTTTTTGATTAAGTAATAAAGACTATTTTATTCCTTATCTTTCGTAAATCATTTTTAATATGGTCATGACTCTCAATGTTTTCTTTCTTTTTTTCACCTAAACTAAAACCGGAAACCAGATTTTTAAGTAGGTACTAGGTACTGTACTGATATTATAATATAGGTGAATCAGTAAAATACTTGAAAATTTGAGTAAAAAGCTAAGTAAGTATCTGAAATCTACATTAGCATATTATATCGTTTTTTGGATTCAAAGCTTTTCTGACCCTAACGCAGATCCTCATATTATCCAGTTTCCAATTATGTGTCTGAACTAGTTTTTATTATTCGTTGGTTTGAACGCTATACTAATATAAACAAACAAACATTTTAATTACCCGTGCTGGCAACTGGTTTTTAACCGACTTCCAAAAAACGAGGAGGTTATATGTTCGGCTGTGGTTTTTTTTTTTTTTTGTATGTTCAACGATTACTCCGCCGTTTGTGAACCGATTTTCGAAATGTTTGTTTTGTTGTATTAGGTTTCACTCCAATTTGGTACCATGTTCACAAAAGTGGTGACCTGATGATGGGATCCATGAGTATTCGAGGGAACTCCTCGAAATTTATATGGAAACATATGGTGATTTTGGTTTTATGAGAAGCATCCTAAGCATATGCTACCAAAACGCAAGATCTGCACCAAGGTATACTATGGTTCCGAAGATACTAAGAAAACTCCGGATTCCTTATAGATACATGTAATTGGGGGCTTAGGCGCTGTTTTAAGAACTGAAAGCATATGCTACTGTACAAATTACATTCATCATCATCATTACCACGTCAGGTCACCAATGTCACCAAAATTGAAAGCCTCGCCGCTACTAAAATTCCGGTTTGGCGCGGCCCTAGCACGTGTCCACTTCGATTTTTTTTTTTAATGTATTGTTTAAGACTATCTGCAGCTGATATTATATTTTGTAAGTATGACTGTTAACAAATTGTAATAAGATACGTAGAATAGTATACAGGTGTATTAGGGCCGATTCACACCGGAATGGCGGAGGCGAGGCGAGCAGTTTCAGTGTCATATGATTTTAAACTTTGTCTTCATTGTTGTAATACACAGTATCACTTGAGAAATCTTCGGCCGCCCGTGGACGCTCGTGGCCCCTTGCGGTCGCCGGCGGCGTCGATTTCTCAAGCGATACTATGTATTACAATAATGAAGATAAAGTTTAAAATCATATGACACTGAAACTGCTCGCCTCGCCTCTGCCATTCGGTGTGAATCGGCCCTAATCTACGTATAGTACGCGATTATTTTACTAGGTAACTAAAAAGAGTGAAATTATTATTTTTAACAAAAAATTAAAACCAACTTCCGAGGTAAAAACAATAATAACATCCTTATATTATGAACTAAAAAGTATTAAATAATTTTTCCTATCTCATGGTGGCTTTTTCCGAATTAGGCTAAAACTCAACTATTTCTGTACTCAATCTTCATAATTTTGAAGTCGGTGCCAGTTACAAATGTTTCAAATATTCTGGCATCTGGATTCAGCTATATCTGGTACCGACTTCAAAATTATGAAGATTGAGTACAGAAATAGTTGAGTTTTAGCCGAATTCGGAAAAAGGCACCATGAGATAGGAAAAATTATTTAATACTTTTTAGTTCATATTATAAGGATGTTATTATTGTTTTTACCTTGGAAGTCGGTTTTAATTTTTTGTTAAAAATAATAATCAATATTTTGTAGCTTGCAATAATCGCGTTGTTGTCATTGTTATTAGTATTAAGATCGGAGATATCCTTATCCTATTGAGACAAAAAGTAGATATGAGAGGACGTAATATAGGTACAAATCCTTCTAAGGACGTCGCCATGATTAGTCCGTGTATAAATCGGGTTCGCAGGTGCCGTTCCGCGTAGAGAAGTTTTTGCACAGATACAGGCAGCTGACACGAAAATGCTAGCCCCTATACCTCTCATAACCTAGGAATTAATAGGCTGGTCTAATGACAAAATGGAAATGCAGCGTTTGGTCAAAGGAAAAGTAATTACTTTGTAGGCATACGGGCGAAGACATGTGCTCGCCCGGTGCAAGCCGCGGTGGTCGGTTTATTACCTAGATTATCTAATTACCTACGTATGCTAATGCTTTACGTGCACTGACAAATAAATATATTATTTAAATAACAAGTATAACAAACAAGTCCTTGTCAACTCCTATAATACCAATAATTTAATGTGTTCTGTGCCCTAAACAGCCTACCAACTTCATACCCATGTGAACATCTCCGAAACATCCTACGTACTACCATAGTTTTTAGAATAAAAAACTATACTTATAGTAATTTACCTGCTGGAGTTCTTACAACAGGATAAGTATTATACTATTTTAAACAATATTTACTTGAGCTTTCGATTGGCTAATGCCAAATATTGTCCCAGCAATAACGCTGTTGAAGAGAATTCAGGTAAAAAACCTAAGAAACTATGTACATACACCAATATTTAAAATGATAATTAATCAACGCACATCATAATGAATTAAATGAAAGCACAATGATAGACATCGGCAAATAGAGCAACGAGTGATCTGCGCGCTTTCAAGGCGCACATGCGCGCACTCAGCATTGAGGTATGGCCTCAACAAAACGCTTTTCATTTCGTTTGAATCGTTTGCGCATTTTATGCGCACGCAAGATGAGTCAGATGTGTGTCAAAGAGTAAAATGTAGAGATGATACTGGGTTACAGTAAATTTTTCTACATCCCATAGAATGTTTCCCAATTTCAATACAATGTGTGATCTTCTACAAAGATATCCCACCAAAACATAAAAAGTAAAAGGAGCCAAGCAAAATATTGCAAAGCTATTCAATACTTCTGTCGTAAAAAGTTTTCAGATCACATTCAAGCCAAGCCTTCAACTTATTTTGTAATTTTAATTAACATTCAGTAAATGTATCAATAGATTTATTTATTTTATAATTATTATAGTGGCTTGGCAATGAGCACTAGAGAAATAATCAGCTACTAATTGGTTTTATTGGGTACCATCATTCACATGCGTCGTTACATATTAAAATACGCTTGCCGTCTGTGTAAGTATGCAGTTTTATATTTGTTTCTATTGTGCTCATTGCCAAGCCACTATAATAATTATAAAATAAAGAAATCTATTGATACATTTACTGAATGTTGATTTAAATTACAAAATAAGTTGAAGGCTTGGCTTGAATGTGATCTGAAAACTTTTTACGACAGAAGTATTGAATAGCTATGCAATATTTTGCTTGCCTCCTTTTACATTTCATGTTTTGGTGGGATTTCATTTCTTTTTTGAAGGTTTTTTTCTTTTCTTTTCAGGTCACGTTATAACTTTTCTGTACTAAGCTTAGCACCCATTCCCTATCTCCTTTAATATATATTTTCTTTGAGGCTTCGTTAGTTCTCTAGGTGGACAACGTAACGTAAATACTTCTGAGAGTCGATTATTATGTTCATAACATATAATTGACTCTTAAGCTAATACTTGAAGGTGGTCATTTTTAGCATAACCGTTGAATACATAGCAGCACTGTTGTAAGCGTCTCGACGTTCTTCGCATGAAAGGAGCACACCTTATTTCATGCGATAACTTAAAACTCCCATATTATATCGAGCAATATAAGGAGTGTATAATGTATATATCAGTACTGATTAGTGATTACATTTATAATATTTAAATCGAATTTAATTATTGTTTCATATTTATTTAATTACAATCATTTCATTAAGTTCATAACTAACTTAAAGCCTTTTGTACGTCAAACAAATATGCAGTCGAAACTCATACTGTTCTTGCAAAGTTACAAGCATAAAAACCTTTTATTTTATTTAATAATTAAAGTATTAATTACTATTTTTCAATTTCAGTTTTTAGGTTTTCCTGCCCAAAGGATAAAAACGGAGCCCTATCCATACTTCCATATCCATACTAATATTATAAATGCGAAAGTGTGTCTGTCTGTCGGTCTGTCTGTCTGTCTGTCTGTTACCTGTTCACGCTCGAATCGCTGAACCGATATTGCTGAAATTTTGGCATGCAGATACTTTGAGTCCCTAGAAAGGACATAGGATAGTTTTTATCCCGGAAAAATGTACGGTTCCCGCGCGATAAACGAATTTTGGCGCAACGTAGTTGCGGGCATCATCTAGTTATTAATAAGTCTTCGCTGTCTGTCCGTCGTATATCCGTCTGTCACTAGGCTGAATCTCGAGAACCGCAATAGCTAGATAGTTGCGATTTTCACAAATTATGTATTTCCGGTGTCGTTATAAAAGTTAATAGTCCAATCAAAATAAAATAAATTATTAAAGGGGGGCCTCATACAACAAACACGATTTTTTCCCTATTTTTGCTCTATGTCCATAATGGTAAGACTAAGGTTTTTTAAAATTTCAGGAAACGCTCAGTTTTATGTTAAATTTAATAATTAATAATAAAAATTAAATAAACTTATTATTAAAGGGGGGCTCCCATACAAATTTACGGTACGGAACCCTACGTACGCCAGTCCGACTCGCACTTGGCCTGTTTCATAATTTTTCCTTTCATTGTGAATAAAGACCTGACCAAATTTCAAGGTTCTAAGTCTGCTAGAAATACCTTAGAATTTTGATGATCTGTCAGTCAGTGACAAAATGTAGTAACTTTGACCATCCGTAACTACTAAACTATTAATATTTGCTCCTAGTGACCGAAATTTTAAATCCCTAGCTTTGTTAACATCGAAGATAAAGGGGGTGTGAAGTAGCCGCGAACCGCTTCGAGAAAAGTATGGTACTGCCGTGCCTTTGCTAAAAAGCTTGGCTGGGGCACTGCCGTGCCCCCAGATACATACAATTTATGAAAATTGTAAATATTTGTTAAATTAGAGTTGTATGTTATTTCACGTAGAAAACTCGGCCAACCAACCAAATTACCTTAGGCAACAACCTTGTTAATAATTGTTATTATTGAGATGCGAATAATATATTGTGTCCTGAAAAATTACAAAGAAGAAAAGAACAGAGTGAACTTCAAGTTTTACTTGGTGACCTAACCTAACCTAAGCTAACCTTACCTAAACTGTGAATTTGAACCATGTGTCCCATCTGCGGCTCTTTGGCTGGCGTAATTAGTAGCGCAGCGAGCGTTGTCTGTCAGGAATGCTTTTGAGCCGACGACGAGGAGTCTGAGGTCGATCAATGGGGTATCGTGTATCGGCCACCTGCGCGCCTCATCCCGTGCCTCCTGCGCTGCCTTGTTCCACATAAACACTGTTTGTTGTATATCTTCCTTGTAGGGTATATGATGGAAAGCATAGATTATAATTCAAGACGTGAGTGGAAGAATAAGGTAAGTAACATGAAAAAACTTCCCGTTTTTTTTGCTTAAATGGAGGCTTTAGGGCCGGAAAAATTATTTGAAATAGAAAAACTATGGATTATATGTGTAGCCAGATATATTAGCTAGGTTATGAAGTAGATAACTCACAAGTTTTATTTAAATAATTAGGGAAAAAACTGAGTTATTGTTCGCATGTTACGAAATGTTACTTGTTCGATTCTTCCACTTTTATATCCAATAATTTATTGCAAAACGTAAAGAGTTAAACATTAATTGTTACATTTCAATGTACCAACGAGGAAATTGATTCTGAGGCAGCTGTTGACAGACCAACGACATTTGGTCGGATATTTGGAGTAGGTACTTAACGCAATCAAACTACGTAGGTCCCCCATTTACCTAGGAATCAACTTCTCTTATAGTATATCTAATATTTATCACTATTTACTCCTTTTTAGTCACATTAGCATTAGGTTTATGTTTCTTTAGGGCCATGATTTTCATGAATTATATTTACTACCTAAAAAACAATTACATTTAAAGGACAAATAAGTCACAAAACACAACAGCACTTACATTGCAATTAAAAGTTGCAGTTTTATCACAATAGAACCGTATTAGCTGTATCGATGTTGATGTAGATCTCACACGCAGATAGAACACCCCGAAACACCCGCTGGCTGAGAACGTCACTCATTACGTCGATATCGCGGCGATATCGAAGTTAAATCGAAGTTAGATCGCAATTGGTTTATCAACCACCCATTGCGGTTTGTGGGAAAATACTACTTTTCTAATTAGTTAATTCTGTTGGTACTTGGTAGAGCTGAAGTAGGGTTAAATGATTTTGGTCGCAACATAAAGAAACTTTTGAAAGTTGAAAATAGGTAGTATTGGCCAAGGCCAAGAAAATAGTAACATTTTATTCATGATATTGATTAATAATTCCTCAATATCGGGAGCAACCTTGCAATATTGTAGAGTTTATTGTAAGAAAGCTTACCCATTTTCTTACTGAAATGATACTAACTGCCGCACTCAGAGTCATATTTTAATGGTTAGTTACTTTTATTTAATGAAGATTTTAATATAAACTCCACACAATCTTCTGTCAAACCCTTCGTTAAATGAAAGGTAATGTAACCTGTGACACCTAAAAATGGTCGTATTACCATAATCGTTTTCTATGCAAATAAAGTTTTAACACATGATATCATGCGTGAAAGTGGTATGTCTCGGTGGGAAAGGCCAAGACTGATGATAACATTAATAGCGGCCATCAAGTAGCCAGGGGTGGTCGCCGGTCGGGGATGGTCGGGGATGGTCGGGGGTGGTCGGGGGTGGTCGGGGGTGGTCGGGGTGGCGTATCTGTCAGGATTATACGTATCGAACCTAATTACGCGATTATTGAGCTTTACTCCCAATAGGTTATATTATTCGTAGCTCCCAATCAACTATTTGGATTGTTTTGGTGCGTCTTGTTGTTCTTTCGAATAGAATAGTTTCGGCAACGAAGTTATAAATTGTCACTGGGAAGCGCTTGGGATGGCTTTTGTAAGATCCTAATAAATAAATTTCTTATTTCAAATTTTTGTCGAAATTATCTATAGCAAACAAGCTATTTTTAATATGAACCCTGATGTACTTTTAACTGACTTCCAAAAAGGAGGAGTTTATATGTTCGGCTGTGAGACAGCATGGATAACTGGTTTTATTTTGTCTAGACTCTATAAAATTTTGATATTTTGAGATCATAAAACATCAAGGATAGTTATCATTTTGAATACAATGAGGAATACTAAATCCAGTGTTCTTGTATTCGTTACTAGGCTCCACATTTATAATGTTTAAATGTGTAATATTATGCAAAGTAAATCTCGTAAGTGTAAAGAAAGAAAACCACTTTAAAGAACGGTTTTTTGCATTAGCTTCGCTTTGCTTCTTATGGTGAATCTCTATTGTAAGTCACGTTTATAAACATAATAATACAACGCCCTCACATAAGACCTCTTTAACAAAATCTGTGCATGCCAGAACAAGATCCTATCACGATTTTGAAAGCTGTACCATTCCCTTAAGGTTTAAATTGCAGTAGCAAAGTACTGTGTGCTCGATATAAGGGGGCAATGAGTGCATTGTGTTAATATTACAATATGCTCCTGTCAGTTAATTGGAATAGATTATGGGAATGAAGGGTACCGTCTCTCTGCTGGTCTCTGGGGGGTTTTGATGTGGATCATTTTATGATTTTTTTATCAAGTCATCCAGTGACAATGGCTGAGAGACGGATTATCACAATATTTGGCCGCAGTCGTGTGCCGGTGGTTGAAAATTTATCATGCAAAGTATAAAACGCTTGCTCATGGTCTGTTAAATTACATAGACATATTGAAAACAGCTTACTTTCATAGCTTTAGCTATACTAATTTAATGATGCTTTAGAGTTTAGTTTAGACCAAATTCTTACTTATTTCTAAAAATATTCGAATAATAATAAAGATAAACATTCAGTAAGCATTTTTACTTTTTAACCAACTGAAGACTGAATACTATCTTAACAAAATTAAATAGAAACCTACTTAAGCGTAAAATATCTTTTTACCGACAAAAGATTGAATACTAGTTAGGTATATTCTTAACAAAATATAGGATTAGGAACCTAGTTTAGGGTAAAATAATTTTTACCAACTGAAGAGTGAAACCTACTTTAGGCTAAAATATTCGAAAAATAGAGACGACTATCAGACATCAGCTCTATACCTGATATATATTATGGCTTCACACGACACACAGAATAACAAAAATCTCGTCTTGGTCTCGTCAATCCTCAAAAAATTGAGTCTCGTTCAAGTATCAGATAAAGAATATTTTACGACTAGCGTATTTATATTATGATAAAATGCAGCTTGGATGGTTACCAGATTTTATATTTTGTAAAATATATTGTTTTCTAAGTAAACCTTTTCTGATTTTTCGAATAAAAACTTCATTAAAAAAAAAAACGAGACCCAAAACGAGACTCTCGGGTTGCCCTGCATGTGGTCTCGGTATTGCCCACAATATTTTCCAAAACGTCTCGTCTCGTCTCGAAAAAGCGAGACGAGAACGAGATGAGACGAGAAAAATCTCGCTCTCGCGCGAAGCCCTAATCAGCTACCATGACCTTCAAGTACCCGTTAGTCCCAATCCGGAGGCGTGACCCAGTGAGGGCCCGCATGTCGGCGCAGACGGCGCGTCTCCGCACTGACCACGCTCAAGACCGCTGACTCGCTGACTCACCAGCTCATTGGGCGGATCGACTCAATTGAGCGACCCGACTCCGCATTCTTATGAGTTCCTTTATGAACATCACTTATCTGTCTAGCCATTGAACATTGAACTTGTGAGAGCATTTGAATGACTTTGCTGCCATTTTGTTTGCCAGGAGAATATATTGTAACTGAAGATGGTGAAATAAAATATTCGGAAATATTGCAAAATACAAGTGAACTATTGTATTGTTTTTACCAAAGAAAGACCGCTCTTAAATGCTATAAAAAGCTGTCGACGTTTTACGTGCTCACCAAAAATGTAACAATCAATAATTTGATACAATATTTGGTCTACCGGGGTGAATAAAGGAATCATTGGCTTATTATAGCGTGAAAACATATATCGTTTTTCGACGTGTCTGCCCGTAAAAAACATTGTATGGATATAACAAAGGTCTGAAGATGCGCAATAAAAATGCAATAATGTTCTCGTGTGTGCACAGAGCGCGCAACGAGCGTGACGCGCCGCACAATGGACGCAGCGGCGCGTGCGCACGCCGGTACGCACCTTGTGCGTGCGCGCCCTGCCTACTGTACTGCCCATCCCTGCCTGTTTGCCGTGAAAATGTAGAGACTAGAGAGCAAAATATAAAAATTACATTAGCTAAGCTGTAAGTAAGCTGATTGGTACCAAATTACGATGGAAATACCTACTTTGTGTCCTGGAAAAGGCTATGTTATAATTATTATGTCCTTTCCAAAATATTTCTATAGCATTTTTTTTATTTGATTGTTTTAAAAAATATATGTTTTCATAAGTTAAACAAACAGCGGCAGCGCGTACGAAGTTGTGAACAACACCATACCATATTATAATAGTTACTAAAGCAGTGAGTTTATACGTTTTGGACAATCTCTTTCAAATATCCAACAATCGAATAAAAGTAAATTTTGATACATTCACAAACGCGCTAACAACAAATCGCCTTTTGACCCTATTGAAATACAAAACATCTAAAAACTGCCACTGTTAATTCGTAGGTCCCATTGTGGCCGTGTCCGAAAAAAACAAGCTTATAAACGAATAAAAGGCTCACAATACAAATCTTGGGGTATTGTAGTTTTTTCGTATTGATTCATAATCACAAACGGCGGGCACAAAAGGCGTTTAGGTACTTAATGTCCAGTAATTGGCGATCAATGAGGATCACTGGGCGCATTGTGCTAAGCCATCGATTGCCGATCACCATTGTCCGACCGGATCAGCCGGAGACCGGAGTACAAACGGAGACTGGTGCAGATTAATACACTTTTTATAATTCATATTTAGAAAATACGTTTAAATAAAAATTTAAAATTATTATACAACATTCTATTATTTAAACTCTTGCAAAGCTACAGATTGTAGATATTATATAGATAGAGATTTATCCTGAGGAGTGAGGTTCGCCGTTCACCGAAGATATTTTAAATTTATATTATGTATCAACAGTTAGTAAAATTAGGGATTCATTGCGCGGAACAAAACAAGGTGTAGCAACGAACTTTGTTTTAAATTCAACGGCAAGATCTATAATGAAATCAGCCGGCGGGCGGCGGTCCCACGCGCTCTGAATGAGAAATACGAACCGAACGGATACTACTATTATCAAAACATTATTACAACACTCGAGCATCACCCTTCGAATGTAAAAATTAAACAACAATTGCCTTTAATATTCGCTCGCCGGTGCCGCGGCTGGGGTGGGTATAAAAAAACTGTCAATCTACGGCAGATCAATCATGTATTGTAAATGGGAGGGGTGAGCGACCACAATCGAGCTCCGCAGATAATAAAGGCGGTCTGTATTTACGTAAAACCATCGTTTTGACAACATTGTCCCGCGCATCCGACACCGAGCCCGCTGTCTCCCGGCTTTGTGGACCCGTCAGGGTTGACGTTTGGAATCCGCACAATGTCAAGTAGGGCAATTGACACTGCAGGTCCGCCAATGTTAGGAGTACCGAAAACATTTACCTAGGTACCTACCTTCTTATATTTGCACAAAAACGTTCGTACGATGAGCACTTGAAGACTTGAAGCTCACAAAGATAATACTTAAAGCTCCAAGACTCTGGCAACAGTAATGGCGAATAGGTAATCTGAAACCATATAGTTAAAAGTAAGTATTCTAACGTTGTACAGACTACAGATGAAAAAAATATGAGTAAAAAGACTATACAAAACAATAAAATAGAAAAACGGAAAAGAATTCCCTAGTTCTTCTATGACGTGCGCAATGTTCTCAAGACACCGAGGTGTGACAGGTAAACAAGTAAAGGCTCTTAGTACGCGACCACGTGCGGCGCGCGCGCACGCTCGGTCGCGCGCACGTGCTCGGCGCGCGCAGCACAGGTAACTAATTGATAGTTCCCGTCGCATGCCCCGCACACGACACGGTTAGGCTGTTAATTTTTTAATGTTCCCCAGTGTACTACTGGTAGTAGTTGTAGAGGTAAGATAGCTGTAACAATAGCATGGATACAGAACCTTTTGATAACTTTGTATTTCGCAACAGCGTAGATGCGTAGAGCTCTCGTAGACGTAGTTGAGTTGCAATGTATGTTGCAATAAAAATCAATCAATTTTGCTTGTTTCTGCTTATATTATAAAAATTTAATTTAAAATTCAACAATGATTATAATATTATACTTAATCATTATTCAATTTTCATTCGGACATGGAATTAATGTTAGCTGATCAATGTTTAATTTTGATCGAACAACTACAAAGTTACTACAGAAATTTTTCTAATTATTAGATCTGCGAAAATAAAAATAAATATCTTATTTCATCAATTGTTTAGTTTTTTACGAAGCCTACAAATATTTTGGATGCGTAGGATGAAACTTGCATGTAACGTGTTAAAATGGAAAAACCCTATTACCCTATTCCCTCTTAAAAGGCCGGCAACGCACCTGCAGCTCTTCTGATGCTGCGAGTATCCATGGGCGACGAAAGTTGCTTTCCATCAGGTGACCCGTTTGCTCGTTTGCCCCCTTATTTCATTAAAAAAACTTATAGATGTAACATCGTAGTAGTTGTGAGTTAAATGGGGAAGTAATGAATGCTTATGTGTGTGCGCCTGTGCGGTAATCCGACTGGCACCCGTGCACTTTATCACCGGAGCTAATCACCCTCTAGCTATCATTAATGAACTGTCAATACTTAATACCGCAGAGAACTTTAACTCCTAGGGCAGGGGTCACCAAATGGCGGACCGCGGTCCGCATCCGGACCGCCGACCCATTGTGTGCGGACCAAGCGGCAAACATGTTCGAAGATGATCTTCGTTCATCTCAGGACTTCAACATCTCCAGGATTTAATGTAAATATCTATAGCTTGCACCGCTTTCACTCCAAACTTCAGATAATTATCTACAAAAATTGGTTACTTTTCTCATTGATATCTAATACTTTTGTAATTTCAGTAATTACCTTTGTTTATTACATTTTTTATAAAATGTTTGGACCGCGAAGGTCATTTCATGTCTTAAAACGGACCCCGAGCGAAACTAATTGGTGACCCCTGTCCTAGGGCTTCACCAAACTTCCAGCGACCAGCAGTAATATAGGTAGTAATTTTTGAATTGAAAACTTCTTTAGCGGCGTTGAGCACTTTTTGTGGGATGGGTAAAAACTATGAAACTCGCGTCAGATTCTCGTGCTGATCGAAAAACCTTGGAAAAACTGTAAGACGGTTGGAGAATAGTGTTTTGTGTCGAACTCGAACTCGAATTGATTGTAAGGGTTTCGATTAATTAAAAAATCGAGTTTTTAAAAATCGATTTTCATAAAAAATGGGTTAAAAAATGCACAACGTTAATAATCAAGTTTTCACTTCTAGTTACTCCCGGAGTGCAACCCGTCTTTTTTTATTGCGAAAATGTGTCTGTCTCTCGGTCTATCTGTACCAAAGATTATATCTGTACCGTCTTCATGCTTAAACGGCTGAATCGATTTAAATAAAATTTGATATGGAGATACTTTGAGAGGCAGGGAAAGGTCACAGCCTGTGACTCACAAGTCAGTTTTGGAAGAAAAAGTGTGCGATTCCTGCGTTATCAAGCCATTTCGCCGCAAGGTGAAATTTCGGCATCACCTCGGTATATTACAATACACCTCAGCATATGAACTTCCAAGAAATATCTCTATACCATCTAACAAAAGCCATGTCAAAATAATTTTAAAGATGTTGACAAGATTCTAAACTTATAAACACATTTTGGGTAACTTAATACATTATTAGTGATTATAACGCACGCGCGACTGACCACTATCTATTGTGGCTGTGACCATTATTTAGTGGTTCCAGTGGTCGCGGGGGGTGATGGATCACCGGACATGAATGCGCCGCTAATTTTTGATAATACCGGAATTCGATAAACATAAATTATTAACAATTCCTTGTTTGGTAGTTTGTTTGTTGATTAGGTGTAGTTAATGGTTGTTTAATATTTGAAAGAAATTTTGCAAATCCATTATCATCTACCAAAAGCACAATATTTTGCTTTGTTGTTCTCTGTCACGTTCTGTTGGAGACCTTTTGTTATTAGAATTCTCATCTAATAAATTTAAGTACTAATAACCAATCATCAGACATGAATGGTAGCTATAACAATAATCGTAGATCTTCCACGTACAAATATTGTTCTAATAACAATAAACATAAAGCACTTCTCAACCCTTTCCCACCGCTCTAGTTTTACTAATGCATGGGGTCAGCGGTATTAGGTTAAACCGCGGTTAAACACACGCGCTGATCTCTGTTTAAACTTCACATTAACAAATTATTAACCACGTTCAACCGGTGTATCATATTACTATTGTTTAGCGACGGAAAAGAAACTTCAGATGAGAGGGTTGAGAGATATCAATTGGCAGTTGAGGGATGAGTTAATAAAGTAGTAACAACGGTAAAGATTCAGCAACTGGGATGTATGTTCATTGTTCATCTTTAAATGTATTTGCAATAGATCATCTTCCTAGTCGTATCCTCATGGCTGAGGGACGTGACCACCAAAATTAGCTTTCCGGGATTCTCCACTTGTCTCTGTTTTTGGGCTGATGAAATGCCTCCTGGAACATGCAGTCAGCAGCCTTGACAATCGCTTCTGTCCATCGTTAAATAGATATTCCAGAGTAAATACAGAATACAAGGGTTTCAACGCAAAGGTATACCCAAGAAATATTCTTTACCTTCTACTTCTACCATAGTCTGTGCAATCCACGAAGACGCGCCCCACTATTCCTCCTAATCGTTTATAGTATACGTGTGCAAGCTTTCGCCAATGTTTGAGTGTTATCGGTACACACTAATTACCTATGAGTGCACGTGTACACTACAATAAATAGACCAATTAAGAAAAAGCGTCACGGTCAAAGGGAAAGATGCTCACCCAAAAAGTGGTGGGGCGCGTCTTCGTGGATTCTCGTCTTAAAAAAATGAACAAGAAAATACTTCGCGAATACTTCGACCCAACACGTCAACGTCAAAGAAGATGAATATTTAAAATTAATGATACCCCAAATATCATTAATTCAAAAGAGCCATTCCAAAAAGTGACGGCGCACGCGCAGCGCGATCGCTACCAGAACAGAATCCGTTCACATGGCGAGTCCTTCTGTCACAATCGTAGCTAATTGCGCATAATGAGTCCGACAACAAACGCAATATGTTTTTTCTATTATTTATCCTCTCCGCCCTGCCGATTTGCCACCCTTTGATTTTGCGGGTTCGAATAAAATTTAATGGGCCGTCGGGTGCGTTTTAAATCTATCAATGCGCTTGAAATATCCGATTTCCGCGTATTGTATTCGATTAGTCTTTATGCTCATATTTTCCAACTACAAACGAATTTTGTATTTATCATAATACGTTATTACAATAATAATGGTTTTGTTTTAAATAGTAGCATCGTTATTATTCCATTTTTGAAAGATAACGAATGATGAATGAAACAAAGAATGAAACTTTATTTACATGGGTAGGTACATATCGAAATGTAGTTTCATAGTTTCCGACTAAACTAAAATATTATTGAAATCACTTACCCAGGCTGTAGGCAGTTATAATAGGTATATTGTATTAACAATGTTTTGTTCCTGTCTTGAAAGCAGCTTGAAAGATACTAAGACGTACTAAGCAATTAGCAGTAATTTTGAAGTGTGTAATAATGTTAAATTAATTTACGATCACGACGAGTACTCAGTACTTACCTACGACTATAAAGTACTAACTGTTACGTAGTATACAGTTTACATCCTCTTTGGTAGGTACTAACTCACAATTTTTTATTTCAAAATTTGAATTGTTTTGAATACAGAACATAGTGAGAACATAATAACATGCGCGGCCTTGATTCTTAGTTTTTTTTTTTTTTTTGTTATAATGCATTGCAATTAGGCAATGGCTTGAAAAAAAATATGGGAATGTTTATAAACATTCCCATAATATTTTTTTAAAATTCTAATTCATAATTTTATTTCTCTAATCCGTGTTCAATCAGAAAAATTGCGTGTCATCCCACTATCAATCGCGTATATCAGAAATCATAAAATTAGTTTCCCACGGGGAACTTGCACTTCCTCGTCAATTAATTAAATCCACCAATCAAGGTGCATTCCCACGTCGGTATAGTCCACAATCACGCAACATCTTTATCCTTTATTAGATTACTCCCCCGCCCTTTGTTTCGAGGGTGAGCGTGAAATGTTCTGACCATCATAAAATTATTTGTTGCTTTTTAATTTTATTGCGCACACCATGAGAAAAATGAGGTACGCATTTTCAATTTCCACATAAACCAAAAGTGAGCAGTCATTATTCGTAATTACTACATAAGGTTTTGTGGTTTACTAATTAAGGATAGAGTAGCAAAGATACTATCACACTCGTTGTATCTAGAAAGCAGTTCCCATCGACAAAACGTACTGTAGAGTACCCATGAACGATGACATCAAAAATTTGCCGTCATCAAAGATATAATAATTATATTTCTCTATGATATAATATTTGCTACCCAAATTGTACCAAATATATTCAAATAAAAGTGTCTTAATTGTTAAAATAGCAAATAACAATAAATTTAAAATATAAATTTCACACTAGTTTCACCAATTGTGTACGTAGGCATAATTTGCCTGTAAATCACCGGGAAATAAAGAAGCTACCGACGTGTGCCCATGTTTATGATAATGAGGCCGAACGCGGAAGGGGTATATAGGAGACGTTTATGGTAATGAATTTTTATAGCGCGAATTAGGTTGACTTGTTTATTGCGATCATTATGAACGTCGTTCTGAGTATTGTTGAGATTATAATATGAACTTAGTAACTAACAGTACTTCAATTGCTTTTACTAATTATGCTCTATCAGAGAATTCATAGGCTGTAAATCTACTATATAAGTAAATTCGGCGAGTTAAAGCTTTTTTCCATTTTTTATCCACCCCTCCACACCCACACCCACCGCCCACTTCCTGCCAGCACGCAGAAAAGGTTGTTCAGGGAAGAAGCCAACGGAATTTTAATATCTACAGCTGAAGCCACATGACTGATTTGGTCGTCAGCTCTTATCGATTATGACAATCCCAACTGATAGATCACGACTCATTCTATTCGACTTGACATATCCCGACCAAATATAACAATGCTTAAGAAGAATGGTGATTCTTCATAGCCACTACAACAGTACTTTAGGTTCACTAGAGGTTTTACTATCACAGAAAGATTATGCTGACTGTCTCGTCACTCATAGAGACGTCTTATAGAACCTCTGGAGCAAAAGAACTCTACGGAGTAAATATAGCCTAACGTACAGAATGATTGAGACTTTTCTGCGAGCTGACTCTGTAGATAGAGTTACTACACGCAAAAAGAACGTTCACGAAGCTCGGCTGAGTGACAGTTAAACATTGTACCTACCACAACTGTAGTGATAAAAAAACATGAGCAGTCACGTGCCGAAGCTAGTCACGGCTGCCGGCCGCCCGCATCCCTGATAACGGCTATAAATTACCTGACGGCTTTCCACGCCAAGCTGTTTTCACCTTGCCTGCGTATCCATACCAAGGTGCTGGAAATTATGACACTTTTTTATGAACAGTTCAGTTGGTTTTTATCTGACAGGGTTTTTTATGGCAAGGGATCAAAGCTTGAAGTTTTGGAGAAATATAATAACTATTGCAGTATGCACTATGGTCGTGCGAACCGTTATATATAGACAGTTGCTGGTTTTGTTTGATAGTGCACGTAAGTTCCGAGAAAATCGGGAAGTGGTAGGTATATTTATTATTGCAAAAAGTTAGTAAATTGACTCTAGCAATACCGGGGTAATTGGAATGAAACATTTTGTACCTTTTTAGGGTTCTGTAGTCAACAAGGCACCCTTATAGTTTCGGTCTGTCCGTCCGTCTGTCTGTCTGTCTGTCCGCAGTGTTTCTCAGAGACTATAGGACCTACAAAGCTGAAATTTAGCATGAATGCACATATTAATGATGCCGACAAAATGGTACATGAAATCCTAAAATAAATATTTTTTATGGTATCTTCCCTACACATCAAGCGGGAATGAATTTTTTTTTTCGCGTCCACCCCATCGTGTGGGGTGTCGTTGGATAGGTTTTTTAAAAATATTATGAGTATTCATAGAGCATTTTTCGGTTTAAGTATCCGTTTGTGAAATATTAAGTTTTAAATTGAAAAAAATCGTTACAGTCCAGTGTCCACTCCCCTTCTACCAGCTAAACGGTAGCTTCTGGAAATGTGAAAAAATTCACGGGAGTAGGAAATATGGTGAATTTAAAAGGAAAACTATCACGGCTAATAAGACTTCATAAGTTATTGAGTAATAGTCGATCAACTAAAAAAAATATTTTCGGCGAAGTATAAAGGAACTTTTCGTTCAAATTCCTTTGAAAGCAACTGAGATGATGTTGTTAGTAGTGTAAAACACGTTATAAATGTACATTCATTGACCATACACACATTTTAAAAAACTAGCGGTACTACGGAACCCTATATTGCGCGTGGCTCGACATGCACTTGTTTAATTATTTGTCCTTATAGCGGCTGATTTTGTGTGTGAAACATGCAAATATAGAAATTTATCCAGTGATCAAGGATATTTTTGAAAATCTGCTGTCGAAATTTGCCATCAGATTCTGGTAGACCTATATATTCCACAGTTTTCAAGCACTGTCCGTTTCGGATACCAATGAACTAGCCAATAAAATAGTTTTTCTAACCGTTACCCACAGCTACGGTAAATTACTCAGTTTAGTACAGAGAATTTTTAACACTAGTTAGTAACTATAATATGGTCACGGAAAATATTACGTACAGTTTGGAAGATACCATGGATTTCCCCTACATTCTACACAATTACATACTCGTCTCCTAATCAAATTCAATTGTACAAAACATATGACTTTTAAATCGCGACACCCGGCAAAGCTGATTGCGCATTTCGGATTAGTTATACCCGAAATGTGTGCGTAGGCGGGGGATGTTTGCCGACGGAATAGTTATTTGATTAACTCTCTTTCATCTACGATTGTGTGGATTTGTTAAATTCCACCCTTTGTTTGAGCGTCCCTTGTGTGGAAAGGCTTATGGGGTAGTTCAATAGAGATGTGGAGATATCGGCTATCTCTCGTCATGGCCAGATTAACCTGCGACTGACTCTGATATTATGCCGAGATCACAGATAACTTTTTGATCATCAAGGTGGTTACAGAACTACCTTGATGACCAAAAAGTTTCTTGAAACAGTTTGAGAATTTATTCTGACATTAGGGGGCGCCCACAAATTACGTGAGGTGTTTAGGGGGGGAGGGGGTCGAGTCAAATCTCATCTAATCTCACGTAGGGGAGAGGGGGGGTCTCGGCAAATCTCACGTAATTTTTTTTTCAACAAAATAAAACTACATATTTTGGTCCATTTCATCCAGATTGTACGTATGCTTAAGATTTAATCGTAGCGTGATCATACGATTAAGATCATTCACAAATTGGTTCGAAAGAAAATCTACTAACTGTCAAACCAAACGTTTAAGTAAGAAACCAACATTTTGAAAAATATCACGTGAGATTGGTTGAATAAAATCTCACGAAATCTCACCATGGGGGGAGGGGGGTCAAAAAATTAAAAAAAAACCGGCCAAGTGCGAGTCGGACTCGCGCACCGAGGGTTCCGTACAAACCTGCAAGGTTTACAAAGTTCGTTCATTACGACAATCGAGTCATAACTATGGTATTTTTATTGCAAAATGAAATTCATAACATTACAATATCTGTTCATGAGGAAAAAAGTAATAAGTTTATATTTATTAAAAAATATATATTTTGTAATGTAACTAAAAATTTAAGGTTTTCGGAATTTTTCCTTTATGTGTGCTATAAAACGTTGCTTCATGCCAAATTTCAAGATTCTAGGTCGACTGGAAGTACCCTTTAGGTTTTGATTCCCTTGCGAGTACTTGCGAGTTTCGAAATATGCAGCTTAAATTGCTGTTTCTTTTGATTGCGTTGACATAGAAGTTTGATTTTGTTACAGCTTAAAGGTATTATAGACCTGAGTATTTGGTATGAATTTCAATTTAATACCTCTACGCGTTTATGAGGAAATGGGTAGTAAGTTTAAAATTATTAAAAAATATATATATTATGTGATGTAACTAAAAATTTATGGTTTTCGTAATTTTTCCTTTATCTATGCTATAAGACGTTACTTCGTACCAAATTTCAAGATTCTGAGTTCACGGGAAGCACCCTGTAGGTTTTGATTCCCTTGCAAGTGTCGAAAATTTGCGGCATAAACGGCTGTATCTTTTGATTGCGTTGGCTTAGAAGTTTGATTTTTTCACAGCTTCAAGGGACAGTAGACCTGAGTAATTGATATAAATTTCAGCTTCATACCTCCACGCGTTCCTGAGAAAAAGGGTCTTGACAGACGGACGGACGGACAGACGGACAACAAAGTGATCCTATAAGGGTTCCGTTTTTTCCTTTTGAGGTACGGAACCCTAAAAACACCTTACGTAATAATATGTGAACGCCCCTAACTTTTTGTTCATCAAGGTAGTTCTGTTTCAAGAATATAGTTTCTGGTTTTGAAAATACATAATAACAACATAGATGTAGCCAAAGTGCCAAGGTGATTCGGCGGTTACATACTGAGTATTTAACGGCCGTGCAATTTACGATTACTCAACTTTAATTAATGAATAACTTAATAGAAAATGCATGCAGTTAAATTTCTATATGTTAAACTAATATGTATTCTGTGGTGAGGCTTAAGTAGAGTAGGTGTATATCGCAGTATCAACACAAAAAGCACAGCAATTGCAATTCACTGTATTTAATAAATTAAATTAAAACAGTTCATGTACCTAATCCATTTTCCCCGTGTACAAAATACGATATATGAGAAAGTTTAGCTCGCAACACATGCTGCCGCCTTTGATCTCTGTGATTCCTGTTTGCTTTGAGCGAATTTAGCAACAATTTATTGTACTTCATTGTGTACGGAACTTCATGCTGATTTTAGTATTCCGTGTCCAAAAGAGTAATAACGTAATACGTATTGTTGATAAATAATAATTTAAAAGTCTATTTGTATTTGTGTGAAGCTTTTAGGTGATCATGAAGAAGTGATACAGCCTGGAGAAATACCTACTTATGGATAGATTCATAAGTAGATACATCTTCACGATCACCTTAAAAACTTCACGGCTGTGACGTCCGTTGCCTGTAGGTAATAGGTATTATAATTTGTACCTATACTACCTACCTTTTTATGATGGCAAAATGAAAAAAAATGTATATAAATTATGTAAATTAGACAAATATAATATTTTTATTAAAAATCAATCGCCACAAAACATTTTCAGAATTTTGACTTAACTCTACCTATAAGTTTTGCTGAATTATATTATTTTAGATTTGATTTATGATGCCTAATTTAGTTACCCACTCAGACAACATTTTCAGACAGTTGCATATATTGCAATTTATGAAAAATGTGTATTCTTTCCATTGTTAGGTAAACAAGCAAGGCTTACTTAAATATGTATTCTGTGCTTAAGGTAAGTTTCCCGGTGATAAGGCAGGAGTCGCTAAGTAGCCAAGTTACGCTTTTGAGTTGCAGGCTCCTTGGCAACACACATCCAAACAAATAAACTTTAACGTAACTAAAACGAAACAGGTACAAGTAGGTATAGTATCTGCACCACGTAATACTGTATATCTCTGTCGCAGCCGGATCGCATATTCTGCCGCATTACCTTCATTAGGTTCGCCTATTATAGCCGTTTTCAAAAATAGAGTAGTTTCGGTAAATGATACGGTACGGTTTAACGAATTGAAAGCGGTGAAATGAAAATCTACCGAAATGTATGCGTTATATGTTTAATAAATATAAAAAAGGTACAAATTACAGCTCCTTTTAAATAAGAATCTACAGGCAAAACGTACAATCTACAGGCAAAACACCGCACTGCGAATCCTCGCCCACATAATATGATTGGGCAGCATAATTTCCGTTGCGGAATCAATTGACGCCAAACAAAAACACCACCGGCTCCCCTGCGGAAGTCGGCCATTCGCCAAATTGATTGGTCCCGTACAAGATGTATTACTTGTGCCCCTCCTTATCAGAATTAAGATACCAGACATGCAATTGCATACTTTTCGTACTCATTCATACATTTTTTATTGATGGCTGATCCGGCATATGTTATTATGCCCTCTACGGTATGGTAGTATACTTGAGCTCATTATGTACGTTGCTATAAAGACGTCAATTACTTATATACTTCGATAAGCCCTTCAGGAGTCAGGACTGATCGCTGTTAAAAGGAGACATAAGGGCTAGAGAAATGAACAACAAGTATATTTTGTAAAATCTTTTGCTGTCTCCCTAACTTCAAGTTTTCCCCGCAGAGCGCGATACCGACAACTGCAGCAGCTTGATCTAATAAAAGAACAGAAAATCAACGATTCGTTGTCCCCTGATTTCTTCTCCAAAACTTAACCGATTTAAGTACTTTTTTCGTTAAAAATTAAAAACAAGGCTTGAGCTCTGTTCCTGTGTTTTATTTATTTTTTTGTATAATCTAGCCAAATTTGTTTTCTGGGTGTTTGAACACAGAGGAAAATCTGGCCATTTTTTAGTTTTTTTAAACGTTCATATCTTTTTTAATAATGAAATTATCAAAAGAAAGAATACATAGGGACATGCTAATAGTGGCCATAGATATTCAGCAAAAAAATTATACTTAACTCTACCGGCATTATCCAGGGAGGAAACAGGGGACATTTGTATGGAAAAACGGCCCTAGTGTCTCCTCTTAAGAATTCCACATTTTTTCCCACCTACAGAATAAGCACACAAAATTTCAACACAATTGGTTCAGCAGTTTCAGTAGAATGTACCTACCTACTGTAACGGAGACGGAGACGGAGACTCGAAATGGACCGACTCGACCGGAGAAATACCACGCGCTCACAGAAAACCGGCGTGAAACAGCGCTTGCGCTGTGTTTCGCCGAGTAAGTGAGTTTACCGGAGGCCCAATCCCCTACCCTTTTCCCTTCCCTACCCTCCCCTATTACCTACCCTATTCCCTCTTATTAGGCCGGCAACGCACCTGCAGCTCTTCTGATGCTGTGACCCGTTTGCTCGTTTGCCCCTTATTTCATTAAAAAAACGGACTTTCTTTTACTACTTTCGCTGGACCGATTGCATGAAATTTAGTATGAAGATTCTTTGACTCCCCGGAAGTTTGAGGAATATTTTGGGAGAGATTGCAATTTGCAAGTTGTGGAGTCACACATTAAATCTCAGGGTAGTAATATTATAATGGCGTTTGATAGAACTGAAGATGATTTATAGATCTTATGCTCTATCAAACGATAATATTAATTAATTAATAATAATATAGCTCTATCTTTATAACACTTTCGTAACTAACAGTTTTTAACTTCGCTATTCATGCGAAGTAAATAGACAAATATGTATGTAAAGTTTGGGTGCAAACTCCCAAAATAAAGACTTGATTTTCAGCTGCCTGTAAAAAACTACTGTTACAAAATTGGCATTGCAATTTTCATCGCTTGACTTGACTTGGCTTTACGCTTGTAAGTTTTCCCATTACATATAGAGCATAGCATGCTCTATATGTAATGGGAAATGCAGAGTCAATGACATGAAATTATGAATATTCTAATACGTGTTGCTATTAAAAACAGACAGACAGTCATACGGGTCACCTGAAAACTACAGACCTGTGTACCCTCATGCACCTGCTTGTTCCAAGAGTTGTTAACTTCTAACGTTTTAACACAGGTTTTAAGAGTAACGTAATCAGAACTCAAATTACTGTCATTTAATTACAAATGAACAAATCTTGTTCTTGTAGGTAACATAAAGTTGTTTTTTTTTTCCTCTAGGTACAAATAATATGTAACGTAGGTACAGGTTTTGTTTTTTCTTTTTCACCTTTCGGTAGATATTTAAATTTTACATACGTGAAAATAATATTATATTGGTGACAATGTTTCTTGATGATTCTTCGTTGGCAATATTTTTGGCACGCTCTGGATAAGAACATATTTTGAAAGGATGTCTTATTATTTGACCTATGGAAAGCTATTCTAAGTTTAATCTTAGACTTTAGCGTGATACTGGTAGGCTGGGTATCTAGAGACATCAGACAACGCTTAGAGAAAAATAATTGAAACAACGATTAAATTGTTTGTTTTTTTTTTGCTAAGGCTTATGAGCATTACTTTGCTTCATTTTTGTAAGGAAGCACAGTACTATAATGTGTTTGCTGACGCCCCTCACTAATTTTCTTGCACACGAACAATTTGCGTCCCCTCACTACGACGGAAGCTGTTAATTTGCCGAATTGTTTACAATTTATTTTCCTTGATTAAAGGAAATAGGAAAGTAAATAACATAAATATATTAAGGCTACTACTACTTCCTACAGCTACCTTACCTATTGCTGAAATAGTAGGTACCTATATTATGTTCGAGTTTTATTTTGCCTTTTTGCATATCACATAATATGCTACTTCTTGTTCCTTGATTGCAAATTGATCTGAAGTTTGCATAGTCTGCATTTTCCTACCTGCTTAGCTTAGGTATATGCAGACAACTGCCTTTATCAAAATTCCTTCAGCGCAGTTTTTACATCAAATAACAAACATGATAAACTCTACTGCTTTGGCTTTTATCTAATAATATAATGTGATTATAAAACAAAGGAAAGAAACCTCTTTGTAAAGCAAAAAAATGCCATAAATGGTTTGTCGTGTGCGCGAGAGTTGCGCAACAGTCCCATGGCGGCCCGCATCTCTCACCCCACTCAATTGAAAACTGCACGATGGAAATAGGTAAGTAGGTAGCTACAAAAACGTTAGCAGTTTTGCAGTAATTGTGACTTTTTTAGTAAGTACTTGAAGCGTTTTTGTATCTATTGGTTTGAAATTATAACGATGAAAGTGACATTATGATCGGAAGATACTAATACCTATTATTGTAATAAAATTGTAACAAAAAAATCGGTTGTCTATAAAGTCGGTTTACTGACGATAGTTGAACGTGACAACGTATGACGTTGTCACGTTCAACTATCCTTAACCCCTTAACCCTCGCTTCCGAATCTCTATAAATAGAAACAAACTTTTTCGGGTGTAACCTAAAGTTATTTCGATGTATTTCTTTCAAATGATTGTCTAAAAATATTTATAATGAGTAAAATAAACTATTCGCAATACAAAACGCTACTGTATACATTCGTGAAATCCAGTAAAATCTTCGAACAAAGCACAAGTCATACCTTGACACGTAGGAAATAGAGCACAATTTTAAATAGCCGAAATAATACTAATAGCTCACAGATTGTTTATTTATTTTTCATTCAGAGTGTGGTCAATGTGTCAAAGGTCATAACTAACCAAACTTCTTCACACAAAAGTATTCTCTAAGTCATCGAAATACGTAATATAATCGAAACAAAGTTTTGTTTCGAGACTAAGAGTCTTACGGTTGTTGAGAGACAACGTGCCTCTTTGTCGCTCGTTCCGCGCTCTCGCTTGCACTTCAAGCCCTAAATGGAACGCCTCAGAGCGAGGTAACGCCGCATGAACTGTCATGTTTTTCATGCGCGCACCCCATATCGAATTATAAGACGTTATCACGTCAAAAATTGTATAGACCTTCCGCCATAATCACAAAAATAGCTTGTAGATTATAGGAGTTGTTAGCAAAGGTAAATAATTACCACTAAGTTTGCTGATGGAATATAATGGGGAAATTAAATTTTGAACCTAACTTAAGTTACCACGGGGATACCATCGAACTCAAAGACATTGAATAAATAACTTTAATGAATGAAAAATTCACAGATAACTTATGGAGCTTATGTCAAAATCTTCATTAAATTAAAGTTAAGTAATCCTTAAATAACTCTTAGGGCTGGTTTACACGTATTAAGTAGATAAGTAGTTAACTAAATTTTAACTTAATTTTTAGTTATTTATTGCATGTAAACACAAAATTTGGTAGTAAGTAGCAAGTTAAAATTAAGTTAAGTACCTACTAAACATGGAAATTAGAATTTTGACTATTTTTTGTTAGGTAAGTTGGCAGGCGGGGCTTGTCACTTGACACATTTCGGGCAGGCACATCAAATTAAGTTAAAATTTAGTTACTATATTTATCTACATAATAGGTAAGTACGTGTAAACCAGCCATGAGTGCGGCCGTTAGCTACACAATAATTATTTACGTAGGTGGTCTACCTAAATAATGCAGCTCTCTACTATCGACTCTACAATTTTTCTCGCTCATATTATCTATGTTATTTTTGAGTATAAAATGTTTTATAATCTGTATGGTAAACCTCCGCAGACTTTCTAAATTAATACTCATATACATATCCCGTTATATTATGTCACCGAAATCGCATCATGAATTCGCTGAAAATGTAAAGTTGTAATCGCTGATCTCTGATTGGCTACTGCAGACCCGCACGCGAATGGCCGATTCATTCATAGAGGCGGAGCCTGGGAAGCCCCAGGCGCGGGATTGGCGGGCTAACCCCCCACCTTAACCCTGCAGCGGGACAAATCATCCCCGTGTTTATTTTTGTTGTTAAAGTCAGTGAGGTATGAGCCTTCGGTGTATAAACAACGATAAATGATTATATTGTTCTTGTGCAGTGTTTTGTGTTGTGGAGACGTGCTAGTGTCGGCCGCTTTCGGAGATGGTGATCCTGTGAGTACCTGTACTTATTTTGATTATTTTTTTATATTAGGTTATAATTTGTTTGTGTTCATAGAAAATATACCTATAGGCAATATCTAGTTAAGTAAAATAGCATGTTGACTGTTGTCTTATTTCTACCTAGGTATACTTGTCTGTCACAAGCAACGGTCAAAAATATTATCAGTATTCGGTAGTTAGGTATGTAGAGGTGGACATAATAGTAAGTAAAAGGAAATAAAAATGAATTCTTATTTAGATAAATTTATCAAGAAAGTTATGCAAATAAAGAGTCAAAAATTTAGCGCTAAACCTACGATAATAAAACCTAAGGAATCGTAACTCCCATACTAATACAGTTTTAAATTTGGTTCCATTCGAACTGTCATGTAACGTCAGCCTTTATACCGCTCAAGGTCACCTAAATATTGCAAATGTATGAAAAGTGAACCTAAGGTACACTTTTTTGACAAGTATTTTGGAGCATGTTTTTGACGGAGTTACTCTTCCTTAGTTTTTATTATTCGTAGCGCTAAACAAAAAAAGTCTACGAATTTTGCGATTGATTATGAAATATAGAGACAATTTTGGTATTCTCCTTTCAATTATTCATCAAATTTAATTATTACGATCTGAATTTTTAAGATATACTTTATTTCCTATCTAACTCTTATTGTTATTATGTACTTAATTCTATTATGTTCGTCAGTCCCTCTTTAGACAAGCGAAGTCTCTACATTTCACTAGGAATTAAATTCAGTAGAAAAATATTATTTTTAATGAGTACCTAGTGTACCTACCTAAATATTATGATGAAAAGTTAGACCATATTATTTAGATACAATGTAAAAATTTGGGTTAGCCTATAGGTACCTAATTCACAGATTTTTTTTTAAATAACTAAGAAAAAATCAGATAAAGTACAAAAGATGAAAACTAGTTTTTAACCGACTTCCAAAAAAAGGAGGAGGTTATATGTTCGGCTGTGGATATTTTATTTTATTTTTTATTTGTGTATGTTCAACGATTACTCCGCCGTTTGAGAACCGATTTTCAAATTTTTTCTTTTGTTGTATTGGGTTCAACTCCAATTTGGTACCATGTTCACAAAAGTGGTGACCTGATGATGGGATCCATGAGTAATCGAGGGAACTCCTCAAAATTTATATGGAAACATATAGTGATTTTGATTTTATGTGAAGGATCCTAGGCATATGCTACCAAAAAGTAAGATTTTACACCAAGGCATGCTATGGTTTCGAAGATACTAAGAGAACTCCGGATTCCTTATAGATACAAGTTCGGGACTTTCGGCGATGTTTTAAGAACTGAAAGCATATGCTACTATGAAAATTACATTCATCATCATCATCATCATCATCATAATTATCAGTATCATCACACGATGCATCGTTATGAGATACGACCCTATTATTGGTACTTTTCATAGTATTTTCGATCGAGACTCGAGTTTGTCGAGTGATTTTGAAAATTGTACCAATGTTGTTACAAAGTAAATGATTTAAACTTGTTGTTGTGGTTACCAAGTTGGTAATTTGATCTAGGAAACTCCTTGATTGGGGCAAAATATGTAGTTATATTATTGTAGCTTAAAGTAGTTAAAGCATAATATTTTATTATGTTGAGCTGATGAGTTTACATGCGGAAGTTTACTAGGCTGAATAACGCCGGCGTAGTTTCCGCCGCAAATGTCAAACGCATACAAAATACGACATAATAGTGTGTCACCCCTCGCGTTCGGCTCGTATTTTGTATGCAATTTAAACGCGGCGGAATTTACGCCGGCGTAATTCAGCCTAGTGTGTTTAGACCCATACAACGAAAGTCACTGAACCAGAACTCTAGAGCCTTCAGAGATAGGCGTTTGAACATTTCAGCATTGCTTGATGAACTCGTGTAAGTACTCACATACGGTTTTGCTGGGTCGAGCAATCACGTAGAGTAAAAACCACGGCTCGGGCTTTCGTCCACACATTCAGCATTGCTCGATAGTTTTACTCCACTTCGAAGGAAATTAGGCTCTACGAATAATAAAAACTAGTGTCAAAAAATTTGTCAAGCCTTCAAACTGGCTCGATGCGAGCCTTCGAGCTGTGAGTTTTGCGGTCCACACAGTGGTTTTTGCTCGACGTCAAGTAAAACTATCGAGCAAAACTGTATGTGAGTACTTAGCACAGGGATATATGCTTAGAGTTCTTTAAGAAATTCTAAAGTGGTAGTGAACTCAGATAATAAGTTTTCATATGAAAGTTTGGGGGTATCATCGTTGCTTTAAGAACTGAAAGTATGCTATTATGCAAATTCTATTCATGAAAATTCAGTAATAATATTATAGTAAATAAGTAATAAAATATAACGACGTGTTATAGTAGCCATTTCATGACAGGTCTGTATATTTATAGTAGGGTATGGCTCATGGCTTTTGAGACATAGCATAAAACTTTTTTGAAAACTGTCTGAGTATAGTAGTTGTGATAGTTTCATACCTAAATCCTATATATCTACAACTGACAGCTTATGTTTACCGATAAATAACTAAAAAGAGTGAAATTATTATTTTTAACAAAAAATTAAAACCGACTTCCAAGGTAAAAACAATAAGTATTAATATGAACTAAAAAGTATTAAATAATTCTTACTCTTTAATAGTGCCTCTTTCAGAATTCATCTAAATCTCAACTACTTCTGTACATACTATAGCTTCATTACTTTGAAGTCGGTACCAGTCCCAAAAGTGTCATATATTCTGACATTGACTGATTAACTCACGATTAAATTAGCTGGTACCGACTTCAAAATAATGAAGCTATAGTATGTACCTACAGAAGTAGTTGAGATTTAGACGAATTCTGAAAGAGGCACTATTAAAGAGTAAGAATTATTTAATACTTTTTAGTTCATATTAATACTTATTGTTTTTACCTTGGAAGTCGGTTTTAATTTTTTGTTAATGAAATATTAGCTGCATAGAGACTACAGATTTATAATAACGTTCATAAATCATAAATGAAAAACAATGTTTAAATTTAAGTATTTTGTCGAACATCGGGATTAAGAAAAGTGGACAAAATAACAAAATCCGTAAGTGATGTCATATATTATGTAGCTACCTAGATATAATTATACCTAGGTAAGTACTTAAATAGTTAACAAAATGCGTAAGTGATAAAAACATAATAATTAATAACTAGGTGTATTTGGTTTTGCGAAATAACTAAGTACATACTTATTTGTAATGGAGATTAAGGGCCTGTTTCACCGCTTCCTGATAAGGCTATCCACCACTTAACTTGACACATAGAGTATGGAGAATCTGTCAAATAAGCCTATCGGGCACCTTATTTCCTTTCCTTATTTCATACATTTAAAAATGTCTTACTGTTTTTATCTTTATAGGTAACTATCACCAACATAATTATAAGCTCTATTAGGTAGGTAAATTGTTATATAAATATACATGGTGTAACAAAACTAAGTGATAATACTTTAGGGTGTGTATGTGTTCCTACTTCCTTGTAGAAAGTTTTTTTCACTTTTGTATGGGCAAGCGCCCCAGCGTCACGAGTTTCCCCATACAAAAGAAAAAAAATTGTCTTTCAGCGCTGCTACTTTCACAGTGAACTCTCTACGAGGAACATATACACATCCTAAAGTATTATCACTTAGTTTTGTTACACCCTGTATAAATACATACCTAATGCCTATACCTACAGATTTAATGACTCTCTAATGATAATTAAAATTTTGAAATAATATTATTGTATTTTGTAATAATTTTCTTACTTGTGTACCTGTTAGATACTATGACTACTTTTAACCGTTACCTACTACGCTACCCAGGCAGATACCTACTAGAATAAAGATATTAATCTAAAACCAAAGTTAAGTAAATTTAATAGAGCAAGAATAGAAAAATATTATTAACAACACTTCAAAATCGTGTACCAGTTATGATTAATGATGGAAACGAAAATGACGGGGATATACAGACACACAAACGTATTCAATTTAAATTAATTCCGAAACGGAGGGTTGAGGCGTTAGGGAAGGTCAATTAACACAATAGAGCGTTTACGCCGCAGTTGCACTTGATGGTGTTACAATGAACAACTTATTATTGGTATTTTCTACTATATCATGCAGAGCATTATTATATTTATTTAGACGAAGTAGGTACATGATACATCGTCCTTTTAAAAGGGTTAAATTAAAGTAGATCGAGTACCTATTAAGTATTATACCATATTCATGGGTTTCATTTTAAAAATCTTAAAATTTTAACTTTGGTGCATGCCATTATTTTCTTAATTAACACTTGATTGAAACGTGTTTTAAGTGAATAAGTGAAGAAAGGAAATTGTTTAAAAAAAAGATAAATCTTTTGCTAGTGGCGTGGTGTTAATAATAAGTGTGTTAAGTCTAGATACCTACTGTTTACCGTTATTAGAACAACCCTGAAAACATAACATTTTGTTTTAAATTAATTCAGAAATAAATCAATATTATTCATGTCATTTTATTCCTATTGGCTAAATTTAGCTGTTACCTACATAATAAGATCGTCGACCAAATTCCTACCTTATTATACAGGCATAAGGCTACATCAGTGGTCCCCAACCTTTTTTTCATACGGGGCACAAACATGTTTTAGTCTGGGTATCGCGGGCCACAACAAAACAAGAAACAGCGTTCTCCAAAATTAACAATTTAAAAGTCGAGAAAATTTCCCGGCTTTCACGACGACTTTACATTATTTTACCGGTGAGTGTGAATTTCAAAATGGTTTAACATCACGCGGGCCACAACTAAAGTCCCGGCAGGCCGCATGCGGCCCGCAGGCCGCGGGTTGGGGATAGCTGGGCTACATGTTTAAATAAAATATAACCTAGCCTTTGCGACTGTTTGATTCTCTTGTTAAATTTAACTGAGTCTATAAACTTTTATAACTATTTACAAAATTACCTACTTAAATCAAAATTTGTGAAAATAATTTTAGCTAGATAACTCTTCCGCTAATCTTATTGACTTATTGCAAAACTAAGTAATTTTATTTGCCAGTTACAATTCTCAGTTAAAATCGTAAAAAAGTTTAGAAGCGGTCCGTATCTTCCACAAAGCAGTTTATCTAATTAAGCGATCCCCCGAAGACGGCAATTGGCTTAATGGAATACGAGGGGGAGCTTTCTTAACGTAACTCTCTCTAACGTTGGTATCGGGTATGAATATCATCGAATTCCGATACAGGAAAAGGATTTTTGGGCGACTATTCGTGAGAAGGCAGTTAGTTTTTTTTTATAAAACTATCTGTCCCGGTGAACTTCGTGTCACTTTAAAACCTTCCCTAGACTTCTACGAATAATTTAAGACTAAAATCAGTCTAATCCGTTCAGCCGTTTTCGAGTTTTAGCGCGACTAACACATTTGAAAATCCATTTTTATATATATAGATAAGGGGGCAATCGAGCAAACGGCAAAAACCTGATGGAAAGCAACTACCGTCACCTATGGACACTCGCAACATCAGAAGAGCTGCAAGTGCGTTGCCGGCCTATTTGTGGGCTTAGTTAGTTAGATTTGTTGGTTGAGGCATGTTGAGGCTTATAATCAGCATTTAAGTTAGTTTCCTATTTCCAAGATAGGTACTTCACAAATTTTACACATTTTCATATCTGTTCTACATACCTAACTACCGATCCTAGAACTCGGTCAAAATATCTGAAGACCTGGTTTTATAATGTCATTCCGACACGTCCTTATTCACGCATTACCAGCTGTGATCTAGATGTTCTAAATCTTTTAGAACTTAGGCAATACTTAGGAAATAACGATAACAATGATATCCCATAACTCAACTTACTATACCACCCCCAGAACCCGTCGCGCGGACATGTCAGACGGGCCGGCCGAGTGGGACATCAACGACGCGACGGTGCCCCGGATAACCAGCTTCGACCAGTTCGGCGAGTGGTGTGACGGCCACGTGCGCCGCGTCTACCCGCCCGCCTGCGAGGAGGCCCGCCGACACGCCTCCGGCTGGGCCATGAGGAACACCAACAACCACAACGCCCTCATCCTCAAGAAGAGCTGCCTGGGAGTGCTGATATGCTCCCTCCGGTGTCGCCTACCCGACGGCTCCAGGGTGCATTTGAGGCCGGCGATATGTGATAAAGCCAGGAAAAAGCAGCAAGGTATTAGGAACTATTTTCTTCATTTTTTTATATTTGCTACCATCCATACTAATATTATAAATGCGACAGTGTGTCTATCTGTTAACTCTTCATGCCCAAACCTCTGAACAGATTTTGCTGAAATTTGTTATGGAGATACTAGATATGAGTAGGGAAAGGATATGTCCTTTTATGTCCTAGGATACTTTCCCGGAAAAATGTACAGTACACACATTTTGCGGGCGTCATCTAGTAATAATATTATAAACTTTTTTTGTAATGCAACAGTGTAGGCACCTACTGATCATCGTTGTTACTTTATTATTAATCTTGTGCCTACTTTCGAAACTTATTGTTATACTTCTCTACAGGTAAACCATGTCCAAATCGACCATGTAAAGGCAGACTCGAGGTCCAACCGTGCAGAGGCCATTGCGGCTACCCCGTCACACACTTCTGGCGTCACACGGACCAGGCCATATTCTTCCAGGCTAAGGGTTCCCACGACCACCCGAGGCCGGAAGCGAAAGGAGCTAGCGAGGTGCGAAGATCCCTCGGAGCGGGCAAGAGAGTCCGAGGCCTGGCCCTGCTCCTAGCGAGAGAGACGACCTTAGACGAAAAGATGCTGCATGTGAAACCCGACAGACAAATATCACAGAAATTCAACGTACACGTCCAACCGCCACCACTCATACACGATAACCAAAGAGGTAAATAGTTCGTAGTATCTTGATATTAATTATATGCACATGTGAAAAATAACGAGGTTGTTTAAAAACTTCATAACAGTCCAATGTTTACCAAATAACAAAAACATTAATATATCATCTCTGCGACTTATTGAAATGAAATGAGACAAATAGGTTTTATCCATCGAGTACCAACACGTTTCTTCTATTCCAGGTCTAACCTGCAGCTGCGGGCCGTTCGAGTGCACGTGCCGGTGGCGCGAGCCGCAAACGATGGAGGCGTACCCCGCACCCGCGTGGACGCCCACCGAGCTCGACTACGCCTACCCCCCACCCCCGCAGCCCGCCAACCCCGCCCCCCTCTACGACCCCGCGCTGCCCGGCGACGACATCTTCCACCCGGAGGAGATATTCCAGCTCGACCAGCCCCTGCGGCTGGACTTCCCCGGGGAGGAGAGCACGATGGACTCTCAGCCGACCTTCGCAGAGCTCAGCTGCGACAACTCCCGACCCGAGGAATCGTACTGGTACGAGTGGCAGCGGGCGCCGGGCGAGTCGGAGTCGAGCGCCACCGCGTCCCCCGAGCTGCTGGGGAGCGGCTACCAGCAGGCGGACGCGTACGGGCAGCAGACGTTCGCGGCGCAGGGCTACTACCCCGAGGAGGCGCAGTACTACCCAGGCGAGATGCGCGACCCCTCCCCGGCCGCGCCGCCGGACCACAGGTACTATCAGCGGTACCAGGACTGCGCCCACACCGACGGCGACGTACAGGGCTGGGGCTACGCGGACTGCGCCTTCCCGCAGACCATGGCCGACTGCAAGCAGTACTATAGCGTCCAGCAGACCCCAGACGACGCCTTCGCCGCGCTGTTATAATATTGAGTTGTTGATAGTCAAATGTAAATTGTAAATAAACGTTATTATAATTAAGATAAATAAAGATTGTTCCTCGATTATCTCTTTTGTATTACCATCCGATATGTATAAGATAGGAACTAGGATAGGTTTGAACGTTTGTTATCGAGCTATAGGTTCTATGACAAATAAAAAACTGGAATACAAAATCATTTTTATTTATTGTATATAAAAATTACATTAAAATTGTCAATTTATATTTACTAGAGACAAAATTGGTCACTACAAAATAGTCCATAAAGCGAATCACACTGTATAATATTTATTATGCACTCGAAATCGCAAATCTAACACTCCAATTTGTGATTTAAATATCATCTCCTCGCATCAATTTCTTAATTTGTTGCATTAAAAACATCATAATTATATTTGGCGATTAAAGTTATAAGAAATATCGTAAGTTTTGTTTAGGGGCACATTTTTTTAAGAGCAGCGACATCTTTATTTCAATTGATAAAGAAATTCGAACATGTTCTATTTGAATAAAAACAAAATCGGATCCATATAATTACATCAATAAAACATAGGCGCCGTTTAATTCGTACCTTTAACTTGATACTGGTAAATAATGTGAAGAGATGATACCTAGTCACAGATATTATCAGTTAAGCCTTGCGTCCAGCGCAAACCCTGCCGACAGCTCAACTCCACGTATGCTTTATAAACTATCCGTTATGTGATTTCGGCGACTATAACAATTTATTTACAGTAACAATATGCTCCTCTAACGTTTACGCGACCTACTAGATTATAAACAACCATGCGGTATCTTTACAGCCAATACGTGCCCCGGAGCGAGTGCCAGCGACTCGTAACACAGATTACACGGATGTACAGCGCCATCTATCAAGGAGGCAGTCGAACCGATACTCCGTTTAACGTGCAGCTGCGAGACTCGACTCGCACGGGAGCACTACACCTATTAGCGACAATTCGGCGAAACGTCGCAAGCTATCCGACCACAATTAATATCGGCCCGCAACAACTTACACGGACTTACAAACTAGAACAATTTTCGTGATTTACGTACTTAATAATAGGCCCTATTCGCTAGATTAATGCTGCCAACGTGGGAGCGGAGCGAGGAGAGCACAGCGGACTATCACAGCGAGCCTCGAACCTTCCGACGAGCCGGCTCTCGTATCTAGTTTACGGCGAAGTCTTTAACTTCAAATAAGGCCACGAACAAATTTGAACACGAAGCATGCCCTCGTTAAAACACTATTTGCGCTTCTATCAGCGAATGTAGGAGCTCGGCTTGCAGAGCGTTCCGGTCTTGCGGGTGGACCCCCTTCGCAGAATTATTATCACAGTGCAGAGTCCAGGGCCGCACCGAAACGCGTCCCAAGCGAGCCAAAATGGACGAACTTTTAAAATATCGACGATTCCTCGCCCGATCTGTGAGGACGACGAGGCTTAGAACGATACAGACACGTCTTTATTTTAAAGGTCCGTCCAGTGAGTAAAACGGACGCAAAAGTGTGCTTCGATCGACAAAATTCTAGAAGACTGCAAAATTCGTACTTTTAACTTGACAAACCTACATCTATTATAGTGACAAAGTATAATTAATTAGGAGTTAAAATTGAAGCGAGATCGTTTGTTTAAGCGTCATTCAGCTTGGACTGAAAGAGTAAACCGGAGCTCTAGCGACCGTCTCCCTTACACCCTGCGGCGAATTTCTTTGCGTTTAAATCGAGGGAATTTAAATATTGACCTATCGCTTTTCTGTTTCTCGCTCATACTAGAAATAATGCTCTCTCATTTCACTGCGTAGCTGTAAGAATGAGATAGCATAATAACTTTCTGCGCGAAAAAAATACAAATGTGATAGGTCATCGTATACAAATTTCTCCAGGATTCGTAACCGAAAATTAGTTTTGGAGACGATCACTACGTTATCACTATGACTTAGGACAAGATTAAAGACAAACTCCACGAAAGCGCTACCTAGAGTCGTATCAGACACATAGAATATCAGACACATAAAATACTCTTCGTACACTAAATACAACAATATCTATGGTCGAACTAATCCAATAGTTACAGCGAAGATTGACTTTGTGCTATCCAAATTATAGAATAACGTATTATATCATTTATCATAGAAATTCAATCATAATAAAACGTAATATAACATCTGTGTATTCATATAGCTTTGCAGTTTCCCCGAGAAACAGAAACATGACATACAGTTTATAATCATTATAATGTATTGCACGATAATGTTATTTGCACGATTTCCGTTTCTAGGTAAACTGTCACATATATTGTATAGGAATATAATAAAATAATATGAAAAAATAAAACATTTTGATGACTTAATGAATTTGTACTGATAAAACAATCACTGATCAATTGAATAATTCGAGTAAAGACTAATAAACCTCTACATATAGATATAGACAGACGGACAAGCGGGCGACGAAGTCGATATAGACAGGGACGATAAATAGTCCCACTGTTAAATGCACGTCGATACCACGCGTGGGACAAGTGGGACATCAGAAGTGGGACACCACTCCACTTTTCGATTGTAAAAATAATCGAAACGAGTGAAATAATTGTGATTATAAATATATGTTGAACTATGATATACCTGTTAGTATCGTGTTAAAACAATGTATACATGTTAATATTAAAAAATTCAGTAAATATCGAAATATTATATCAAATGGTAAAATGATATAAGTCGTGTGACAATCGTTAACATTATTAATAATTGTAATAATAATAGAAAATATTGTTAATATTAGCATTCCATGTCTTTTGATGTCACGGAAGACCGATAGGGGGAACCATTGTGATAATTTTTAATTTTTACGAAATTTAAAGTCACCATTCAAAGTCACATTTAAAGCAGCTCATTCTGTGACGTTTTATTCCCCTCCCCTAATATCAAATACAGATTTCATGAGATAGGTAGAGATCAACTACGATAACATGGCGCGCCTCTCCAAAATTCAAAACTTTTGAAGTGCGTTGTCAAAACGTTTGTAGTGCGTTGTCTTGCGCGGTAGGCTAGTTATGATTAGTTGACCAACAAATCCTGGTAATAAGTGACATTAATTGAAATATTACGTGTATAGATCAGTTAACTAAAGCTGGCACGTTCACAGTGCTGTCACTTAAGCAATTTCACTATACAGTATATTTAAAAATATAATAAGTTTGCATCATGATAAAAATTATCGTATAACCTGCGTACGATAATAATATGCTAACGTACATCGTACGTACGCACAAAATTATCGTACGGTTCCGAACGCTGGCCGCTCGCCGATCACACGTTACCGACTTGTAACATCATGCTATAGTTATAAACAGTAGCATATGAAAAACAATAACTGTCCCCTTCACGCTCATAAGATAGACCGCGCGCGAGAGAGACGGGCAGACTTTTTATGATGCGTATGCAGTACGACGTCACGCCACGCGCTTATTCACAGACACTACACAAGCGCAATGTTTAAATGTGTTGATCGTGCCAGCTCTTGTTAACTGACCTGTACTGTGATTGGTTCAATACTTACTACATACAAACTCTTAAGAATGTGACTACACACATTGAAACAGTCATTTGGAGGGGCACGCCATGTTATCGTAGTTGATCTCTACGCAATAAATTAAATATGATTACAACTTTTGTACTACTTGAATAATATAACCAATAGCTGATATTGGTAATACACAATGTACTGTCCGGAGAGTTTTGTTAAAAGAATATATCGTTACGATAATAGGGTTCAGCCACACAGAGAGCTATCTCGCGCTATCACAATCCAGCTTTAGTACAACTATTTACAAGCAGTAATACTTCGATCAAAACGCTGTGTGACTGGATCCTAGCATCCGTATTCTTAGTCGTTTCTTCAAAATTCGACTTCGACTCAACCTCAATCCTCAATCCTCAAAAATTATATCACATAGATATCTTAATCCTCGAATTTACCTATCCGAGGTGAACCTGTCAAACGACGAAAGTTTTCTTGAAGAAATGACATAATTTTTGAGGATTGAGGTTGAGTTGTGACGACGAAATCTCGAGGAAATTACTAATGACGCGGGCGTCACGTAACGGTACCTAGCTACTCTCTGCTGTGGAGCCTCAACCGACGGCGGGGGGGTCGGTGGGTCGGCGGGCGGAGGGTCAGGGGGCCGCCTCCTCAGCGAGCTCCTCGGGGGGCTCCTCAGGTGGGGCCAGCTCCGCCACGCTCGCGGTCAACTCCACCGGCGACCCGCACCGTGCCACGCTGCACTCCATGTCCGTACTAAGGATATAGATATCACAAATTAAAGAATCCTATCACTAGATACCGACACATCTGAGATGAACTAGGAGCGCAAAACACAGGAAAATAATCAAACATGGATATTTTTATATTGGTCCTCAACTCTCAACTCCCAATCGGTAACCGGCTACCGCGCCATTTGCACTGCATCGTTCACTCAAACCCTAAGCGGCAGCCGGATAACGCGCTCTTGCATTCGATTCACTAGCGTATTTCGCTGTCTTACAGACTACTTTTGTATGAATGGCGCAAGGCAAGTGGCGCTGTGGCCGTTTGTCACTTGGGGGCGTTGCAGTTACGTGGTGTGTTTAGATGTTCCATCAATTGGCTTAAAATATTTCATTAAAGACATGGATTGTTGATGTTATGTAACTTACATAGCAGTAGCCGTCGAGACAGCCATTTTAGCGTGCCACTGGTCGCTGGACTCTATGGAGTCGAGCTGATCCTCCGAGGGGGGCGACTGCGCGGGCGGGGGGGCAGGCGCGCCGGGGGGGACCGGCAGTGGGGCGCTCGACCCCCCGGGCGACTCCAGGTTGATGAGCGTGGCCGTCGCCACCTCACCCACACACGCGTCGTCCGTGTTCGAGCTCGTCGACTGACTCGTGTCCGCTGATCGCTGTAAGTCTAATTCGAAAAAAAGCGTTATGTCAGTTATGTCAAAATTTTACATAGGTAATTGTTTTTTAATAAATTGACGGCACATTGATGGAAGGTGGTATGGTAAACTAAATTAAGCGCAAAGTTAAAAACAAAATCGTGAAACGTGCCAGCAAAACGTCCACAGACACACGTTTCCTCGTTTAGTATGGAAGCAAATAATAATAATAAAATAATAATGTGATTAAAAAGCTGAGACCTGGTGCATGCATGTACGTCAACCACTTGTTGACGGGCTTCGGTCTGAGCGCTGACAGCACGCTGCCCCTCATTGCATCTGCAACGAGACGCGCTTTACTGTCGCATGCATATGCACACGCAATGGTTTACCGCGAGCATATGCACGCGAAACGCTTCACTGCAGGCATATGTACGCAACGCGTGTGTTGCAGCCATCTATTTGAAGATCAGTTGACGCCAGCTCATTAAGAGTTATAAACATAATTTTTGAAGTGAAAACTTCTTTAGCGGCGTTGAGCACTTTTGTGGGATGGGTAAAAACTGTGAAACTCGCGTCAGATTCTCGTGCTGATCGAAAAACCTTGGAAAAACCGTAAGACGGTTGGAGAGTAGTGTTTTGTGTCGAACTCGAACTAGAACTCGAACTCGAACTCGAACTCGAACTCGAACTCGAACTCGAACTCGAACTCGAACTCGAATTGATTGTAAGGGTTTCGATTAATTTAAAAAATGGGTTAAAAATTTAATCGATTGTAAGGGTTTCGATTAATTTAAAAAAATTGATTTTTTAATAATCGATTTTCATAAAAAATGGGTTAAAAAAATGCACAACGTTAATAATCAAGTTTTCACTTCTGCTGGCACTTCCGGAGTGCAACCCGTCTTTTTTTAACACCCTTAGGTGACAAATCGGCTGGCCAAATCAAATAAGTGGCTCCAACAGATTCATATTTGCGTATATATGGATGGGTACAACCACAAAAACACAGAAGACCAGATGATAGGTATTTTATATAAATCAATATAGCAGTCTAAATTGGCTAAACAAATATTTTTGTTACAATAAAATGTATTATGATTTGGTCAAACATATACTAAATACTGTAAATTGTATCTAGTAGGGTATGGTTAAAACGTACGCAAAACAATAATAATGTCGCAGCATTTATTTAAACACAGAATTGTCCATAGTGTGTGGAAATGATAGTATTACAAGATTATTCAACAAAACTCATAGACTACATAACGAGAGTTCTCAAAATCAAGCATCTATTTAATAATAATTACCACTCCGGTCTCGAACAGTAATAAAGCAGACAATAAACGTAATATAGTTTTAGCTAAGTAAGCTCATATAGCAGCAAAATAAATATCTACTTTTGTTTAAACATTGCAGCTGATTAGTAAAATCAAACTCGTTCAATTAATAAAACTATATTTACTATATAAGTATATTCCGAAGATTTAAAACTACAAAGAATGAATAGATTGTCTTCAATAACGCTAAAGAAGTCGCGAGCAAAAACGCGCTAGCACAATAAAGGTTAGTCCATACCTGACTTGTGGCGGTCGCAGCAAAGCGGCAGCGGCGGCGCGGGTCGTAGCGGCTTGACGCGCACGCGGTAGAAACGTGACCCGCGCGGCATGTGGTATCGGTTACCGCTCTGAAAACAATAAGGCCATCGTAATACTACCGATATTATTTAACCGACTTTCAAATGAAGAAGTTATATTGGAAGCTCTTTATTTTGTGTTAAGGGGATTACGTAATATTTGACACTTAATTTTATTTGTATGTTTAGCAATTACTCCGTTATTTGTAGACTTATTCTCAAAATTCTCTTGTTGTTGGCTAGGGTCAACCTTGGACGTAGTCCTATTAAAATAATATCAGAAAATTCTTTAACAAGAGATAATTAATGTTCAGACGGAGTTTGATCTGCGCGATCTTCAAGTTACAGAGTGGCAAGAAACTGCGCAAGACCGCGACAAGTGGCGCAAACTCGTGTCGGAGGCCAAGATCCACTTTGGGTCGCTGAGCCATCGTAGTAAGTAAGTACATATATAAATGTTACTATTACGATATATACCTTCTTAGCATAACAATACTCCTTGGACTCGACAGTGGCGATGGCGTACAGGCGGCGCTCGCTCTCATGCTTCACGTTGATGCTGAGATCCAGTGCCGGCAGGCAGTCGCTGTGCACGAAATACATTATTGACGCTTCCTGAAAATATTTAAAAAAATATATTAGCTATACTGTACTCGGTGAAACATGGCGGTAGCGGACATTGACGCCCTGTCAAAAACTTGTCATTTTCTACACAAAGCCGGGATTGACAACATCTGACACTCCATTGTCAATCGCGGTTTATATAGAAAATGACAAGTTTTTGACAGGGAGTCAATGACCGCTACCGCTATGTTTTGCCGAGTACAGTATAGGAATGGTTTGGCGACATTAAAAGGATGTCTTCTACATAACAATATAAAACGGTAAGCATAGTCATTAGTCGCCAATTTGTTATTAGTTATTACATCTTACACTACCTTCTTATTTTGAATCAGCAGTAAAATAGATAATGTAAAACATACAACGATGTACTGAGCACCAGTATCAAATTCCAGAGATGTATTAGCAGCAGCTGATATTTCGACCTATCGAAATTCACCTATTGTCTTATCCAGACCAAATTCCAACATCTGGCGGCCGCTACTTAAACGAGGTAAATCGTCTACTAAATGCCGTTACTGTGCTTTAATGTCACGACAACCTTTCTATTGTTATTCAAGTCTCATCCACTCTTTTACCTGCATAACGGTGTAGTTAAGATGCGCGGGGTCCCACAGCAGCAGCACCGTGTGTCCGGGCAGACACGACGACAGGCTCAGACTGCCGCCCGCCAGACCGAGCGGCGTGTGACACCGCGCCCGCCGCCCGCGCTCCGGCCTACTGTGATATGACCTTAATGTTAGTTCTGATGTTCACGTAACTTGACCTTAAGGGAGATCGCAGACGGCAGACTTTTTGTGTGATCGAGTCTGCGTCTGCGGTTTATAGGTTTATAGGTTTATCTACTTTTTATATTGATGCTAGAAATAATGTATATGGCAAAACAACATTTGCCGGGTCAGCTTTTATATTAAACGTACAGTTATGTCGAAAAGTAGTTGCAATGTAGCTTTAACTTCAGTCGCTTTTATTTAGTTTTCGCGCTTTTGAAATCGTTTTCAGGTGTATTGGAAATCTCTTATTGCTTACTAATAATTAAATATTTACACGACGAATTTAAAAGTAGTTTGTCTTAAGACATATATCTAAAGAAAGAAAGCTTTTAACGGTACGTAAATCTTTATTATGGGCTAACTGATGAAAACCGACGCATTTAAGAACCAAGATGCCTGAGTTAAATAAATAAATAAATTTATGTCAATAATAATAACTCATAGTTACCTTCCATCACTGTCCTCTTCTTTGCTCTTATCCGCCTCCTCCGATTTCTTTTCCAATTCTTTCTTCAGTTCTGTGACCTGCTGCTGAAGAACAGCTTTCTCGTTTTCCAAAGTGGCGAACTGTAAATCAGGCATATGCTTAAATTATTTATAAAACATAATAAAGCTTGGAAGCTAAGAAAAACCTTGTAAATAACTTAAATTTTTAAACCATTATGCATAAACATATTATAATACAGATAAAATTACAAATATAAATACTCAAGAGAGTAACAGAATATCAAACTTAGATATAATATTATAATTATATGCGACAATTTCAAAACTCTTATGAAACTTTGACATTTTTTTTTTTAAATTTAATAGTGCAAAATATACTATCCCCGCGTTCCACTTAGCGTTAAAAACGACCAAAACGCTCAAAATGCCTCCTATTTTGAGCAGATATATGTACACAAGTCACTGAAGCACATACCTGTGTTTTCAACAGACTGTCATAGTCGTTGGTCTCCGGGTCTGTGAGCTGTTGTATCGTGTCCCGATACTTGTTACACTCTCGCGACAGCACAGTCTCCCTCTCCTTTAGCAGCTCTAGCTGTCTGTCCTTCTCCGACAACAGTCGTCTCGTCACGTCGTTGATTGTTACCTACAAATACGATAATTATATAGGTCATGTAAATTCTAACTTATATACTATGGCCTCGATCTTTTATAATCTACTAGATGACGCCCACCACTGCGTTGCGCCAAAATTCGTTTATCGCGCGGGAACCGTACATTTTCCGGGATAAAAACTATCCTATGTCCTTTCTCGGGACTCAAAGTACCTCCATGCCAAATTCCAGCAAAATCAGTCCAGAAGTTTGGGCGTGAAGAGGTAACAGACAGACAGATAGACAGACAGACACACTTTCGCATTTATATTATTATGGTATATAGTATAAGTATATAGTTTATTAGTATAAGCAGGTATAAGTATGGAAGTATGGATAGATAGTACGGATTATAATTTATAACATAGCTTTGTTTCGTTACGATGCGTCGCGTCGGTAGAACGAATATCGACACATAACACAACGCAACACTAAACTGTGACAGTGCAGCGCGTCATTCATCCTCCCATATTCTATTAGCTACGCTCCATCAAAATATCGCTTCCGACGACGCAGCGCATTTAAATAGTATGTCATTAATCACTAGAATATATGTGTGTATAAAGAAAAAGCTGAACGGTGCTGATAAGGCTCCAAAACAGCCCAACTATTTCGATTCGGACATCAAATACTTTTACCACGGTAAAATAACTTAATACAAGACATATCATCACTTTCAAGCTCACAGACATTTACTATTCAATAACAATTACCTGTTTCTCCGTCTCGTATTTGGCTTTGATCAGCGCGACTTCAGCGGCCAACTTCTGGTCACTTTCCTCCTTACACTTTCTCACCGCTTCCCTCACAGCTTCCTCTTTTTCCACCTCAGCATTTTCCTTAGTCTGCATCACTATGGCGTTGTGGTTGCTTATCTCTATAACGTCAGTCCGCTCTATCTTCTCTAGACTGGACTCCGATGGAGACCGGTCCATGTTGTTCGTGAGTGCTACGAGACGGAACCTGTAAAAGGAGTATATTACTTATACTGTACTCGGCGAAACAAGGCGGTAGCGGTCATTGACTCTCTGTCAAAAACTTGTCATTTTCTATATAAACCATAAAGTTAATATACCTAGCGGAATAGAGAAACAAAGGCCTGAGCAAGCGAGATGCCACTATCAGTAACACTGCGTGGTAAAAACGTGTACATGACAGCAGCACTCTTTTTTTGACGTCCAGTCGGCACGTGCCGCACGTTGACAATTTAATCTCATAGAATTCATGTTCAATCATGCTTGTGTAAGTGTATACATACACATATTTTTCACACAGATGAAAACCAATTTTGGTTTCGTTTCACAGCTTGAGATTGTTGCTCTATCCGATAGGTATATTAACTTTATGATATAAACCGCGATTGACAATGAAGTGTCAGATGTTATGAATCACGGCTTTGTATAGAAAATGACAAGTTTTTGACAGGGAGTCAATGACCGCTACCGCCATGTTTCGCCGAGTACAGTATAGTACAGAATAAGTATGTGTGATTTAGTATAAATGACCAAATCGATAGTTCATATAAGTAAAAACAAATAAAATATTTTGTTACTAGACTACAGACAGATATTTACGAAGAAATTTCTATCTTCGCTCGAGAACCAAATATTTTTCTATATATGCTATATCCATTCCCGATCTTCAAGGATCTCCATACCTTTCAACAAAGGCAGTCTAAACGTGAAGAAGTAACAGACATAGATGCCTTCGCATTAACAATATTATAGATTTATTACCTCGACCGCAGCGACTCTATCTCGGCTCTATAATCCTGATGTAGCTTCTCTCGCACATCGTTTATCTCCTTCTGTTTAACACTTTCCGCTTCCTCAATCTTTTTCTCGAACTCTTTTATTTCCTCTCGGGTCTTCTCGAGCAAATCTTTTGTTGCCTGATGATCACTATTTAATTTGGCCACTTCCTCTTGGTGAAGCGTCTTTATACTTTCAATAATTTGATTTAGTGCGCTAATTTCTTCATCTTTCTTGCTTATAGTCGCCTTCACATCGCTCAGTTCTAATTCGTGATCTACGGTCAGCCTCTGAGTTTGCTCGCGGAATCTAACTTCCGTCTCCTGTCTATTTCTCTCCCAAGCCTCAGTAAACTCGATGTATTTGCCGTGAATTAATTTCTTCTGCTCCTCCACTTCACTCTTTAACTTAACCAACTCCTCTTTAATAAAGATAATGTTAACCCTGCATATACTGCTAATTTTAATCAAAAATTCCTGTAACTTTTCTATATTTATTTTGTGTGTATCCATATTGTCCTGAAAGATAAATTATGTATGAATATTTTTGTCACTGTAAATTTTCTGCTACAAAAATATAAAAACGCAGTCGCAAAAATAAACCACAATTAATAAATCAGAAGGAAACAAAAATATAAAACGACACTATCTGGACAAAATAAAGTCTAAATTATACGGGACCGATGAGGACAGGAGCAACGAAAAATAACTAGTATATCCACTCAGGTAAGACCAATAGAAATATCTTTAGTTATATTAATAAGGCAATACAAGGTAGACTATTAACTATACAGCTACAATTATTTGATCTACTAAGTTTAGAGCTAACACTTATCAATACAATACAATTAATTTGTAAAAAAAATATGCTAATCAATTAATAAAGGTCTTATATTATGTAAGGCTTTTACTTAAGTTAGAATGGGACAAGTATATTATTATTTGATGACAAAATACTGTGATGTGATAAGCAGTTATTAATAGTTAATAGTTAGTCAACTTATAGCCAGCTTCTGAGTTTTTTTTATTTTTATCAGGAGTTATCAATTTAAATCAAATTTATCAAGTAAGTTAATTATAATCAATCATTTCTATTGAAAAGACAAACTCTTATCAAAAGTATCATACTGTACTCGACGAAACATGGGTGTAGCGGTCATCGACTCCCTGCCAAAAACTTGTAATTTTCCATATAATATAGTACTCCCAAATTAATAATGCGCATGGAAATCTTCGCTAATTGTCGTAATCACGAAAACACCCGAATCTATAAAACGTAAGAGCCCCAAACAATGCACTTGCATTTTGCACCTTGTTCAAAAGAAATAAAAGTAAATATCATATAGCCGGTGGCTGTCCGCTGTCGCCGGTACGTCATAAGGGCTGGTTTACACGTATTAAGTAGATAAGTAGTTAACTAAATTTTAACTTAATTTTAAGTTACTTATTGCATGCAAACACAAAATTTAGTAGCAAGTAGTAAGTTAAAATTTAGTCAAGTACTAAACGAGAAAATTAAAATTTTGACTATTTTCTGTTAAGTTGGCAGGCGGGGCTTGTCACTTGACAAATTTCGGGCAGGCACTTCAAATTAAGTTAAAATTTAGTTACTACTTATCTACTTTTTACGTGTAAACCAGCCATAAGTGCTATAACTGACCGGGAAGCCATCGCGGCGTTACCATAGTAACGTCCAAGCAACGTCAAGTGCATTTACGTCGCGCGTCCCTGCAAAGCGCTGTTTTTCTTAGGGCCAACCCACACGTACCACAACCACACGACAACCACAACCACACCACAACAACACCACGTGGTCGGGCGTATTATATTTCGTATTGTAAATGAACTGGACCACTCACACGTACCACATTTTGCAGTCGTTGTCGACCACTTGTCAGATAACTTGTCAGACGCAACCACGGCGAACCACATCGCAACCACATCGCAACCACGTCGCAACCACATCGCAACCACAACGTTGCGTCAATGCAACGACAGTGCGCGCACACCGCCCGCGCTCTTCCCCCCTCCGTTTCATTGACTTTCGTACGTAACCACATCGCAACCACATCGCAACCACTGGCGACAACGCAACCACGTCGGCATTTTGTCGGTACCACAACGCAACTACAAAAAGCTGCAGCGACACCATTCACACGTAACTACTGCTCGACGACATTTTGTCGCTGCGATGTCGTGTGGTTGTGGTACGTGTGGGGTGGCCCTTAAAGTTAAGTTTAAAACAGCACTTGCAGCGACGTCTTCCGACGCTCGGGAAATACGACCGTTGCCGAAAAATTAAAATTTCTATGTGCATTATCATTTTGGGAGCACTATAAACCACGATTGACAATAAAGTGTCAGATGTTGTCAATCGCGGCGTTGTATGGAAAATGATAAGTTTTTGACAGGGAGTCAATGACCGCTACCGCCATGTTTCGCCGAGTAAAGTACAGTACTCCCAAATTAATAATGCGCATGCAAATCTTCGCAAATTGTCGTAATCACGGAAACACCCGAATCTATGAAACGTAAGAGCCCCAAATAATGCTTTTGCATTTTGCACCTTGTGCGAAAGAAATATAAGTAAATATCATATTAACTATCTCTATTTTTGGCGCATGCGGCACAAAACCTTTTATTGCGCATGTCCAAATCATGTCATGCGTTGCTTAAACTGTTTAAGCAACGCACGGCGTTGCCATGGCATGACATGATTTGGACATGCGCAATAAAAGGTTTTCTTCTGATGCTCGGGAAAAACGATCGTTGCCGAACAATGACGAAAATTTCCATGCGCATTATCACTTTGGGAGCACTGTGTGTATAGTCACCGGCTACACGGTCAATTTTTCATCAATCTGATCCATCAATCTTGTACGGATTGACGATTGATGGATTGATCGTATTTTTAATATGAACTTTTTATAACCATCAAGATTGACACCAGATTGATGGATGAGATTGATGAAAAATTGACCGTGTAGCCGGTGATTTTGACATTATTAGTATATTGACAAGTCTTTTTCTTAAAAAGTAAGTATTAAAATAGTTATTTACATCAACAGTAAGTATTATGATACATTTGTTGAAATAAACTTATAAACTTAAGAGTATTGAATTAGTTAAGATTCAAAGTGTCAAGATTAGTCAGTGGTCTTATTTGAGTGGTGATGGATATAATGTGCACCTGTCTCTCCCGGCCCAATTCCAGACTGGAAGGCAGAGATTCGTCGATGTAAAACTGTGAGTCGACAAACTCGTGGTTATGTTCCGGTATAACTGGTAGAGTTCGCACCTCGGTCACCGTGGACACCGCCGTGGTGTCCGGCGCGCAAGTCGTCGACATGTCCATCTTCTGACGCTGGCTCAGCTTCTCGAAACCCGTGTCGGTTTCCGACTCGAAATCCCTGTAAAATATGTAAAGTAAGTAAAAATATATGACATTTTCTACTGAGCAGTAGTGGCGTTAGTCGACGCTGGGCGACCGCCAAGGGCGCCAGATTAAAAGAGGCGCTGAAGGCAAACAAAAGTGGCGCCAAATTTTTTCAGCACTATCAGCACCCTGGACACCTCAGAAATCTCGCCCAGGGCGCTAGTGCCTGGTAATGCTAAAACCGGCCCTGCTACTGAGTTATACGGCGAGCAGAATTTCTGGAATCTTTGAGCTACTTACTTTTCAAAATCAACCTGCACATCCACATCCTTTTCCTCGTGTCCCGATGACTCTATCCTACAATTTAAAAAAAATCATGTTGCAATCAAAATAAACTAATTTCTGGATTTGATTTAAATAAAACTATGAAATTCACAATTTAATTATATAATTAATAATAAGTGTAAGACTGGGAAAACATTCGCGAACGTTCGGCGCCGAATATTCGCACTATTTTGCTGTTAATTTTGATCGCATTTTTTTCAAGCACTTTGCTAACCGACAACATGGCTACATTTCTAAGCACACTTAGCAATTCATACCTCTGTTGGAAGAACTTGACCGTAGCATCCATGTCATATTTGGGGACCTCTTCGGACAGCTCCGGGAACGTTTTGGATATAAACTCGACGTCCTCGTCCGACAACTGCGGCAACTTGGCGTCGAAGGTCAGCGGAGACTGCGTTGCGAAGTGCGGAGGCAAGTCCGACATGCCGGGGAACAGACTCTTGAGGAAATGCCCCTCGAAGTGCGTGTTGAACTCCTGCCGTCTGCACACCTCCTCCTCGTGGATTCTCAGCAGCTTCTGCGCGAGATCCGTGGCCCACTGGAAGCGGAAATTATTATTACTGTTATACTTAATAATATAACTCCCACACCGGTTTCGGTGACGGTGGCCGTTTTCATTGAAACCAAGCCACTTACGCAGGAGTAATTTTATAATGCCCAAGTGTGTGCGCAGTACACAAGAGCACTCTCTATCCCTTTACTCTTATAACCCAGAGGGACGGAAGACCGACACGACTGACGAGAGATCAGGCGCATGCCCATCCGACGCATGGATCATCTTACTTGTCAGACAACCAGGTGATCAGCCTGCATTGTCCCAACCAAACTTGGAAATAACATGTTTCCAACATGTGGCCTACAGTACCTACGTAGTTGCCTATGTGTCTCTGAGTGTGGCGTGCGGTAAAGGTGTAAATCTGTGGGAGAAGTCTTCGTCCTACGGCACCTACAATATATAGTATTATTGGAGTAATCTACGCAACTTCTAGGTGCAGGTACGAGAACAATCGTCGACGCGCGACGCCACACACAGAGTGCAGCTGCGCCACAATGCCGACGTACCGCGCAAGTTGTCTATGGGCGTAGTCTACGCCTTACGTGTATGACCATAGAGTATACATTATAGCAAACTATAGAGTGCTTCTAACAAGGTATGAACTGTAAGCACGAGTGTGAACATATTTTCCTATAAGCGTCTTACGATGGCGCATGGAACATCACTAGACTTGCGTTATACGTTTAACAGGTATCTATAGAACTTCTGCTTACGATCGGCACAACGGGGAACGAGCGATGCGCGCGCTCTATAGCTTGCTAATGTATACTCTAAGTGTATGACTGTCTATGGGCGCGGCCTGTACCTGTAGATGTGCTTGCGAGAAGCGTCGTCGTCGCGCGACCTCGCTGACGGCGCGCACAAACACGGCGGGCGCGCGGTGCAGCTGCGCCACAATGCCAAAGTACCGCGCTAGCCGGTTGAAACACTGGAAGGACAACATCGCGTGCGCGTCCTGCACCGACATCGAGTTCTCGATCATTAGGACAGCCCTGGAATAGGTATAGTAAGTTAAATTATGCTTTAATGTTAAAAACTTTATTCATAGCTTCTGTTAACCATAAAAAAAGGAGAACGAGTGTGTTTTATTTTAGATTATCTTTGTGGAAAAATGAGTGAACGGATGCTTGCACAAGAAGATTGGTAGATTAGTGATCAGGTGGTGACACGTATTTATCATTGACAGCTTTTACCAATAACGTATGTACTACATACGTTATTGGTAAATATGGTTCACGTGAGCTGATTTCCCATCAATTTCACCGACCGATCTTCAAATTTCGTGCTCTCTATAAAACACAAGCTTACATCCATACTAATATTATAAATGCAAAAGTGTGTCTGTCTGTCTGTCTGTCTGTCTGTCTGTTACCTCTTCAAGCCCGAACCGCTGAACTGATTTGGCTGAAATTTGGTATGAAGATACTTTGAGTCCCGAGAAAAGACAAAGGATACTTTTTATCCCGGAAAAATGTACGGTTTCCGCGCGATAAGCAAATTTTGGCGCAACGGAGTTGCGGGCATCATCTAGTAAGATATAAAACATATTTTTTAACTTACTCTAATCTCGCTTTCAGTATATGCGAGAGCTCCTCCTTAGACTTGGCGATTCGTCGCCTGATGTCCACCAGTAGCTGGTGACCTTTTAGCAACTTCTCAAGCTGACACCAGTGCGACTGGACTAGCGTTGGCAGCACGGACGGGTCGCACGCCGCGTTCAAACGTTCTCGAGACTGTAACAAATTTATCATAAACTTTATAAGAAAGAGGGAAATACTAAATTGTAATGTAACGCCTTAGCAAAATTATTAAGTTGTTTGTTTGCAAGATATAAGTGTTATATTACTGGAAGTTATAGTGTTTACACCTACGAATTTACGAGTTTACACCACGGATTTAAAAAAAATACGGATGTAACCTTGTCTAATCCCGAGTGAAGCACAGTAATGGCCGCCCGTGTAGGATGTGTGCGTGTTATTGGCGCCGTCACTCTATGTACAATGACAGCGGGTTGTAGTACCTAGTTGCGTGTGTGAGTGTCGGTCACGTGTACAATAAACGAAATTGTGACGAAATTGTCGTACCTTGCATGCTTCACCTCTTTATAGTGTAATGCTCTATCCGTATTTTTTTTAAATCCGTGGTTTATACTTATTGAAATTCTTATAATTTTAACGTTAATAAGTGTCACCGTGTGACCCATATTATGATTTATGATTAAGTGATTAAAATGTTTAATGTGTTAACACAATATTTGCGCCCACTAGCATCGGTCAACGTAAATCTTTGAAACTAATCTTATCTCGTTCTTCCTGCAGGATCAGAATATTAATTCTGACCGAGGGGAGCAAGCTGGACTGGCTGGCTAATAGGCCTTAATCTTTCGGGCACAAATATACACTAATTCATCAAGTCATCATCATAATCACTCCGGTCTCACCTGTATGAGCGAGGCGGCCTGGTCGTGCTGGTCGCGTTCCAGCTTCTTGGCGTCGCTGAGCAGCTGGTCGAGGCCGTACAACCGGTCCTCGATGCCCTTGATCTGCTTCAGCCCGTGCATGTTCGCGTACTCCAAGATGTGGTGCAGTTCCGCCTCGCGCTCCTTGAGAGGCTCCGCATCGATCTACACAGATATTGTTACTTAGTTTTCTTTGCAAATATTTTAATGAATGTGAAGTTGTTAGGGCCTACTATTGTCTTTTTAATTTGCACTCGAATAAAATGCCATATCTTTTTTTACCTGGCTTCACCAGACGGAGATTATGTTTTTTAAGAGTATGTATGTTGTATGTTTACAGTATGTAACTTAATTGACTGTTTTTACTTGTTATCAAAATGTTGCCGAACGCTTTTTGAACCCATGACCACCAAATAGAGTGCCAGTCTTTACACCACTGACCCACATAGGTGTTCAATGTTCATAATAGTAATTACAACGATCTTCGGTCGGATTCCCTGACAAATCCACCTAGCATTATTTATTTTATGAATAGGAGGCAAAATAAAGAATCATAGCATTATCTTATCATTGTTAGTGTTATTCCGAGACTTTGGCAAATTAATATGAACTGTCTGCACAGTATGCGCACGCGCCTAAATCATGTGCGCAATCGTATTTCATACTTAACCTTAAAACACAGTTTGATAAAGAATTTACGTTTTACATTTGCCGTTAAAAGGATTGGTTTAGTTAAAATTAATTAAGAACCAACTGAGCATATTATCTACTGACTACCTTTAAGCAGGCCATAAACGCAAGGGTGTACCTGACAGATTTGCCTGTGCAGTTACGCCTTTCTGGCAAAGTTGAGGCAAAACCTGCACAGTTCTGTAACATTCACGCTCCAGTTTACCTGAACAGTTGACATGTTCAGTCAAACCAGTCAGGTACACCCTAGCAGTTGCTTGTATCATGGCCAGCTTAAGACGTTCAGCAGAAAAATAATGCACGTCATGTTAGTCGATCCACTAATAAATGTATAATTTTAAAGTAGGTACGCTACTATTTTTAAATATAAAAAAATTATATAGTAAACATCTTTAAAAATACTTTTAATAAGCCGAGAGCTAGTTGGGATGTTATTACTTTTGTTCAAATTATAGAAATGTTTCCTAGCCTAACCTCGCCTAACATTAAGCAATGCAGTTCAATAAACTGGAATTAATCAGGCGCTAGTCACAATCTTATCGGGCTCGCAAATTACCTCCGACTCACTTACACAGTTACATTACTCAAGTAAAAAGTAAACCTTGAAGTTTTAGACCGAATTTTTTCCAAGTTGTTTTTATGCTAATTATCATATTTCGATACAAAATACTTCGAATATCACGGTAACATAACAATTATTAGCATATTTTGATTTTTTTAATTTTTTATATACTCGCTTACATAGACTTAGATCGAACTTTACGTAAATATGCGAAAAATTGTTTCAATTTTATTATTAATTATCAAAGTATAAATAAGACTATTTTGTCAACGTTTCAAGTGCCTACCTATTGCCATTATTGATATCGAGCAAAAAATAGCAAGAAAAATATGTTTGTTGTATGGGAGTCCCCTTAAATATTTAATATTTCGGTTCTTGAGATACAGCCTGGAGACAGACAGACGGGCAGACAGACAAACGGACAGACAGAGGGACAGACAGACATAGAAGTCTTAGTAATAGGGTCCCGTTTTTACCCTTTGGACACGGAACCCTAAAAATGTTATAAGGCGCGTATTTTGCCTAAAAAGTCGTACGTGTCCCTCCCGTGACATTGTTAGCCCCACCCGTGACACCCTTTATTTATTTTTTGTAAAATATGTTTTAATAATAGGGCATTGTTTTTTATTTAAATGTTAAGTTCAGTTTATTGTTTCAAACAAATATTGTAATTTGCATTCAAAATTTCAATGAGAAAGCAGAGTTTTTGACCGACTTCCAAAAAGGAGGAGGTAATACGTTCGGCTGTATTTTTTTTATGTATGTTCAACAATTACTCAGCCGTTTGTGGTCCGATTTTCAAAATTCTTTTTGTGTTGTATAGGGTTTGATTCGAATTTGGTACCATGTTCATAAAAGTGGTGATCTCATGATGGGATCCATGAGTAATCGAGGGGACTCCTTGAAATTTGTATGGAAACATATAAGTAGTGATTTCGATTTTTTCTGAAGCATTCGAGGTAAATGCTACCAAAAAGTAAGAGTTCGCACCAGGTTATACCCTGGATCCGAAGGTACCGAACAGAACTTTAGAATGCTTATAGGTACAGGTTCGGGGATTTCGGCGTTGTTTAAACAACTGAAAGCATAAGCCAACACATCAATTTGCTTGATCATCATCTTCACAACCATAATTATACCATGGGTCATCACACTATGACCCAATTATTTGTACATTTCGCGATATTTTGCATCGAATCAGTTGTTTTTGATGATGATTTCGCTGTTTGTGGACCGATTTTCAAAATTATCGTGTTGTTGTATAGGATATAATCCTAATTTTGTATAACAATTACGAAAGTGGTGAGCTGATGATGGGATCTATGAGCAATCGAGGGAAATCCTTGAAATTTATCAAAACACTCATAGTGGTTAAAATGTTGTTTCTAGTAAGTTAAACATATGTTACGAATAAGAGAAATTTCATGCGAAGGTGTCTCTTGGTCCAAAGGCACTGAATAGAACTCCTGAACCTTTAAAGATAAAAGTTTGGAAATTGCAGCATCGCTTAGATAACTGCAAGCATTTACCACAATTTCGCTTACAGTAACATAATGTGAATAGATGACATTCGTTTTGGTTATTTACGCATAAAGCCTTATTTTGTAGATAACTAAAAAGAGTGAAATTATTATTTTTAACAAAAAATTAAAACCGGCTTCCAAGGTAAAAACAATAGTAATATGAACTAAAAAGTATTAAATAACTCTTAATCTTTAATAGTGCCTTTTCCAGAATTCGTCTAAATTTCAACTATTTCTGTACATACTACAGCCTTCATTACTTTGAAGTCGGTACCAGTCCCAAAAGTTTCAGACATTCTAAGTTCTGACATTACTGAACTCACGAATAAATTAGCTGGTACCGACTTCAAAATAATGAAGACTGTGTTATGTACAGAAATAGTTGAGATTTAGACGAATTCTGAAAAAGGCACTATCAAAGAGTAAGAGTTATTTAATACTTTTTAGTTCATATTACTATTGTTTTTACCTTGGAAGTTGGTTTTAATTTTTTGTTAAAAATAATAATGTTGAATATGATTCATGTGTAACAAGTATGTCCATTTTTTGTCCCACCCGTGGCAAACATTTACTGTCATTTTGATTTTACATGGTGTTATCCCCGCCTCCAATATAATTATAAAAGTATATAAAATATTCTGTTATTCTTTATATAATATGTTACGCTCAAAGACCGAAAACGCTCAGTGAGCGAAAAAATGGCTCACAACGCGTTGTGGTTATAGTGAAACGGAATAAAATGAAAACGGCCACGACGCGTTCTGATAATCGAGAAAAGCCATGACGCGTTCTGAGCATTTAAAAACCAGGCCAGTTAAGCAGGAGTAATTTTTATAGTGCCCAAGTGTGTGCGCAATACACAAGAGCACTATAAAAATTACTCCTGCTTAACTGGCCTGGTTTCACTGAAACCAGAGTGCTTGTGTATTGCGCACACACTTGGGCACTATAAAATTACTCCTGTGTAACTGGCCTGGTTTCATTGAAACCAGAGTGCTCTTGTGTATTGTGCACACATTTGGGCACTACAAAATTACTCCTCCGTAACTGGCCTGGTTTCTAGTTTTGACATTAAAACCAGAGTGATTTCGTGTATTGCGCACACACTTGGGCACTATAAAACTACTCCTGCTTAACTGACCTGGTTTCATTGAAACCAGAGTGCTCTTGTGTATTGCGCACAAACTTGGGCACTATAAAATAACTCCTGCGTAACTGGCTTGGTTTCATTAAAACCAGAGTGCTCTTGTGCATTGCGCACACACTTGAGCACTATAAAATAACTCCTGCGTAACTAGCCTGGTTTCATTGAAACCAGAGTGCTCTTGTGTATTGCGCACATACTTGGGCGCTATAAAATTACTCCTGCGTAACTGGCCTGGTTTCAGAACGCGTCGTGGCCGTTTTTATTAGGGCCATAACACGAATTCGCGTCGTGGCTGTTTTTAAATGCTCAGAACGCGTCATGGCTTTTCTCGATTACCAGAACGCGTCGTGGCCGTTTCACTATTACCACAACGCGTTGTGAGCCATTTTTTCGCTCACTGAGCGTTTTCGGTCTTTGAGCGTAACATATACACCAATTTGATATTATTGATACAATTCGCATAAATTAGTCACAAAAACTGAAATTAAGGTACAAGTGTCCCACCCGTGGCGGTAGAATCCCCCTTTAATTTATTTCTATTTAAAAAAAATCGGCCAAGTGCGAGTAGTATTCGCACACGAAAGGTTCCGTACCGTTATAGAGCAAAAATAGGCCAAAAATTGTGTTTTTTGTATGGGAAATTTAAACCCTTAAATTTTTATTATACTTTAATATTATTATTAGTTATTGAAGTAGACATACGATCAAGGCCCCTTGTGAAAATATTATGTGGCTACGACAGCCTACCTATTGCCATTACTGATGTAGAGCAAAAAAGGCCGAAAAATCACGTTTGTTGTATGGGAGCCACCCTTAAATATTAATTTTATTTTGTTTTTAGTATTTGTTGTTATAGCGGCAACCGAAATCGGAAATACATAATCTGTAAAAATTTCAGAAGTCTAGCTATAGCGGTTCCTGAGTTACAGCCTGGAGACAGACAGACGGACGGACGGACAGACGGACAGACATCGAAGTCTTGGTAATAGGGTCCCGTTTGGGTACGGAACCCTTAAAACCATTTTACCAAGAGAAAACTTGGCAGATGATAATATTTGTTCGGGTTCGGGTTCGGTCAGGACAATTTTATTATGTGCCTGCCACAACACGATCAAATCTCGTAGGTCCACCTTTTGTGCTATCCTATGGTACTATCAGAGAAGTTGATTCATAAGCTAATGGCAGACCTACATTGGTTTCGTTACATCAAACCCAGCTGACAGATCACGATTAATATTAAATTGACATAACTCGACTAAATGACGTAGGTCAGTCTGCCTATGAATTAATTTCGTTGATGGTACAAATATAGGTTTACTTAAGTTTCTTTGAAACGAAGTTCCTTATAGTGCGCTGCGAAAGGAGGCTAGACGAAAAAATTCAAACGCAAAGTTGTAACGACACTTTTTGCCGCAGACATATCAAGATAGATGCGGTATCTATCTTGATCTATGTCTGTGCTTTATGCTAAAGTTGTAAGACGTGCGTTAGCGCGTGTTTCTCTATCTGTTTTTTTTTTTGTTTTTTATATATTACTAGCTGTTGCCCGCGACTTCGTCCGCGTGGACTTCAGTTTATAGTTGTTCCCATACATCGATTGAATAGTTTACGCGCAAATCACAAAGTTACATTTTGTGGGAACCGTACATTTTTCTGCGACAAAATATATCCTATGTTCTTTCCCGGGACTCAAAGTATCTCTATACCAAATTTCAGAAAAATAGATTGAATAGCTTAGGCGAAAATCATAAAAGTTTATACCGTATATTTTTATTATATGTCCTTTTCCGGGACTCAAAGTACATAATATATCTGTACCAAATTTCAGCAAAATCGTTCCAGCTGTTTACGCGTGATGTCGTAACCAAGGGAAGTATATAGATTCATTTTTATTCCGCGTAAATTAGATATTTCACAGACAAATTAGTCCACAACAAATAGCCTATGATCCTTCACGTGCTCTACTTCCTATCTGACCCAAATAACAGAAACATTGCTCTAGTAGTTCGTAAGATAAGCCCTTTCAAATAATTTCCCCCTTTTTTTATTATTATTAAAAAACGAGCAAACGGGTCACCTGATGGTAAGCAACTACCGTCGCCCATGGACACTCGCAACATCAGAAGAGCTGCAGGTGCGTTGCCGGCCTTTTAAGAGGGAATACGCTCTTTTCTTGGAGGTTTGCAGGTCGTATAGGTCCGGAAATACTGCTGGTGACAGTTCGTCCCAGAGTTTTACAGTGCGCGTACAGTTTCCACATTTTCCTCTATTTCTTCGCTCCTATTAGTCTTAGCGTGATAAAATATAGCCTATAGCCTTTCTCGATAAATCTATCTAAGATATCTAACACTGAAAGAATTTTTCAAATCGGACCAGTAGTTCCTGAGATTAGCGCGTTCAAATAAGCCCTTTCAAATAATTTCCACCGTTTTCCCCATTTTCCTCTATTTCTTCGCTCCTACTAGTTTGAGCGTGATAAAATGTAACTTATAGCCTTCCTTGATAAATGGGCTATCTAACACTGAAAAAATTTTTTTAAATCGGACCAGTAGTTCCTGAGATTAGCGCGTTCAAATAAGCCCTTTCAAATAATTTCCCCCCGTTTTTTCCACATTTTCCTCTATTTCTTCGCTCCTAGTATTCTTAGCGTGATAAAATATAGCCTATAGCCTTCCTCGATAAATGGACTATCTAACACTGAAAGAATTTTTCAAATCGGACCAGTAGTTCCTGAGATTAGCGCGTTCAAACAAACAAACTAACAAACTCTTCCGCTTTATAATATTAGTAGATTATTATTTATTTTTATTATTTTTTAATTCTTTTATCATTTTTTTTTTGTTGAGTGTATGCAGGTTTTTTGTACATAAGAAATAACTTCGTTCCATCCGGGTGTCCCTTGACACCTCTCAAGTTTTTCTATTCTATCTTACTAAACAATATTAATAAGCGCCTCACCAAAGCGAGTCCCTTCTGGCAGTAGTCCAGTATATCTTGCAGCGAGGCCTTGTTACCCTGGGCGAGGATCCAGTGCAACAAGGTGGGGTCGTCCTTGCTCTCGCAGGAGGCCTTGAACGTGACTCCCTCGTCCGACGACGATATCTGCTGCCGACCCTCGGAGCCCGAGTGACTGGCTACGTTCTTCTCGAAAACTGCAAAATATAGCCTTTTATTTACATCTGTACAATTTGTACATTATGACGACCTCCGTGGCGCAGTGGTGAGCGCGTTGGTAGCTCAAGCCAGAGGTCGCGGGTTCGAGTCCCGCCGACGGAACAAAAAGTTTATAAAGTTCCTGGGTCATGGATGTGTATTAAATATGTGTATCATATAATAAAAATCTTAAATATATGTATAGTATAAAGTATTAAATATATTTCCGTTGTCTGGTACCTGTAACACAAGTCCTTCAGGTTCTTACCACAGGGCCAGACTGACGTGGTGTGAAGCGTCCATAGATATTATTATTATTATCGTTGGAGGAGTAAATTAAACAAAGTACTGTATCATTGAACACTCTACTCCCGGCGGCGGCTGATAAAGAAGTGGACGACAGCTCTCACGTCTGGCGGCCATATTCTCCCAGCCCCCACTATGATTAGTAGTGCGGCCATCTTTATTTATCAATACACTACAACATCCATAACTGATTATAGAACAATTGATTTGTTGATAGATGGTAAGCTTGTTGTTTGGTAGGGTTATGTTAACGTACGGCATTTGACATAACATGACCAAATTACGACCAAATATGTTGTTTAATGTATTATTGACATATGACAAGAGATGTGACATAGGAATATGGTTTTGTAACAAGAAAGAGCTCCTAGTATTAATGTGGAAAATAAATATGTAAACCAAGACTTTCAGTCTTATCTTCATGGTCCTTCAGAAGCTGGATGTAAGAGGAACTAGCTAATATGGAGATACAGTAAGAATGAGTTTATTACATAATAATCTCAGACCAATAAAAAAAGAAAGACGGAGTATTTACAAGTAATGACGTGAAGTCGCTGTCGATCAATGTGTGCGTCACGCCTAGCATAAATACGCTAGGCGTGCGCTTGTGTGCAAAAAAATAATGTTGCCAACTCAGGGTTTCAGATTGTCAAACTCCCATCCTGTTGCAGTCTTATTAAACTACTAAGTAACAGGGCTTCAAATAACGTTATTTTTTCATAACGTTACTGCTTCAAGGGCATGGATAACGTTATGAAAATTTACCCGATATTAAAAATAACGTTAAAAATTGATATTAATAACGGTTAATGTTATAACATTATATAGGATTTATAACGGTAAATATATGTTCTTTGATAACGTTATAGTCCGTCAAGAAAGTCATGACAGGCGGGAAAATTTTCTAAACGTAATCACGCTTGTATGTATTTTTTCTTTGTATTTTCACACAAATCTCGCAAAAAAAGTGGGCTGCGAGTGAGATTTAGTGCACCGTGCACGATCGCATACCTGCTACCAGAAAATAACGTTATATTTACCGTTATTATTATAACGATATTTTTTCGTTTATACATATCGAAAAAATATCGTTACAATAATAACGGTAAATATAACGTTATTTTACTAAATATCGTTATAAAAATAACGTTATCTGGCTACCATTATGAAAATAACGGTACGTAACGATATTTTTTCTGTTATTCGATAACGTTATGAAGCCCTGCTAAGTAATGACTACAAAAGTTGCTATCAAACTAGATTGTTAATCATCATTCATTAGTAATTGATGAACAAAGTAAATACTTAAATATCTATATCTAATAAATTATGTGTTTCAACTAAGAACAGACATACATACAGACAAAAATTGTAAAGAATGTCGTTTGGTGTATGCAGTATGTATCGTATACAGATTAATATGCAAATAGTAAAAAAATATTTCAATACTACAAACAGACACTCCAATTTTATTTATATTAATAGATTTTAAATGTATAACGAATTTTAGGTTAAAAGTAAACATTTGTCAGGATAATACAGCACGTAATAATATTTTTCCCCTATTATGGGAAAAAATATCTTGCGACCAGCATGCAACACTGCTTGAGGTTCTGTGTTCCAAGACTCCCGAGACAATTTTTAAAACTAATATTATTTCGGTGGTAATACATAAATATTCAACTAATTACTTGTGAGACGTAATCCTACAAGGTTTCTTTTGAGCACAAAAATTGTTTTTGCACCATTTAACGATGCAGGACGGCATATTTTGATATTTCTTGACACAGATGAAAACGACATGCGCCGTCACTCGTTGAAACCGGAATGGCGGGCGGCCGGCTTCCTATGGCCGTATCGGCTTCCTATTGCCTGCCTCACCTCGTAGCATGGATGGCTCTGTCTATCTTTTTTTATTGGTCTGAGATAATAATATGATCGCGAGAAATAAATCGAGAAAATTTTGAATAGTTGCCCTTGACAACGGGTCAACAAGAAAAAAATATTATATGATAATTTTATAATTTTATGATAATTTTATTTTCGGAGTATTTTTATTAAACGTAATATTAGAATAGACCAGCAGTGAATATGGAAGGCATTATTCGGATACAAAAGAGTATTAAAATCCAAATCGATAAGGATTACACTAACTATAAGAAGTCGCCCAAGGCAAGAATAAGTAGCTGCTATGTCAAGACAAGGCTTTCAAACTTAGAAGTAGAATGGGCAAGATTTCAAAGCAACCATTACAAATTAGTAGCAATGGCAGAGTTGACGGAGGAGAATGATTACTTAGTTAATAATATACGATGAAGTAAAGGAGAAATATTATGAGTATAAGGAAGATTTAGGCGAATAACTTGAAAATATGTCAATCGCCGTTATATCCTCTGATAGCAACATTGAACGGTTAAAAGAGGACTCATCAAAACCTGTCCCGATACCAAATATTATTATTCCTGTGTTCTCTAGGAAATATACTGAATGGCAAACATTTTCGGAGTTATTTGAGTTGCCCATACACAAATATTCGGAGTTAGAGAATGTTCAAAAGTTATATTACCTTAAGAGCTACGTTACAGGAGAACCTGAGCAACTGTTGCGACATGTACCCATAACGGCGGCTAATTACGAGAAGAGTTGGGATATGATGAAAAGTAGATACAGCAACAAACGTTACCTGGCGAATAATATATTGACAAGATTGATTGTTATTTTGATTATTTTTATATTAGCTGAATATATTTAGATATTGTTATCATTGTTATATTAATTACTGTATCTAAAAAAACGATACTGTTTATAACTTATAGCATCTTGTTAACAGACACCTTACACTAGGAACATGTTGTTTCGATGAAGAGAAAGCAATACAATAGTGATGAATGCTATATTTATCATATACATTCATGGTGTTTAATGTATTATTGACATATGACAAGAGATGTGATATAGGAATATGGTTTTGTAACAAGAAAGAGCTAGTATTAATGTGGAAAATAAATATGTAAACCAAGACTTTCAGTCTTATCTTCATATGTCATCCATGAACACTCTAACAGTATTATTTATGTTTTTTTTTAGATGTATCATATTGTAAGCTTTAATAATTCTATCATAAAAATTTATTATATATTATGTTAATTGCAAACAAAAATGTCACCTTCATTAATGTGATGCAGTATATAAACAAACATGGAGGCATTGTCCTAACTGAAAACCATTAGTCATGGTATTATAATATATGTCGCAGTCATCTGGTTTAATCTGCGATTCGATCGAATGACTCGCGGCATTCATTGAATGACACCATTCAATTGAATGGCTAAAGGACAACTCGTCAAGACGTTGACTATAACGTTTAACGTCTTGACTAAAAGACATATAGTGTAGTCGTTAAATGCTATATATTTTTTTAACCGTTGACAGGGTAGTTTAAGGTAAATCCACGCTTTCATAATTATTTTATTAGTTATTACAAATAAAGCACTTTAATGTAAATGTAATCGATAAAATATCAACACAGTGCTATCAGCTGTGCGAGCTGTTTGACGCCATATTTGTTTAGTGACTAGTAGCGCCGCAATAGGAAGAAAATGAAAGACGTTCAATTACCTGCCTGATTTCATGTTCGCTATCTTCAAAACGTTATGCTACAAATCGCTAACTTGTTGAACGTTGAGGGACGATCGTTCAATCGACGTTCGGCCGAGTCATTCAATTGAATGGTGTCATTCAATGAATGCGCTAGTCATTCAATCGAATCGCATATTGAACCAGATGACTGCGACATATATATATATATATATATATATATATATATATATATATATATATATATATATGTCGCAGTCGCAGTCGCAGTTATGATGAATTAATTATAGATCAATCTTTGTACATATACCTAAACATCTCCAACAAATGTGCTTAATTTCTAGAGTATATAACTTATTTTTTTTACTGTTTGATTAAAAGACCGAGCAGTAAAATAATATTAAGAATCATAACTAAAGATTAATCTATGTACGTACCAAACCATCTTCAAATAATCTGCTTACAGTTCGTAGACTATATTACGTTTTTTACTATTTGATTGCATGTGAAACAATAATAAAAATATTATCTCACCATCTTCCTCAGATAACTTGAAGATGCCGCCGCCGAAATCTTGAGCGGTTCTATTTTTGGAACTCTCTAAAGACTGCGGCTGATTGACACCGTAGTGATGTCCTTCGAAGTCCGTGTCTTCGAACACATCGAATGCCGAGAATCGGTGCGCCTCCGCGTTCAGTCGGAGTGCCGGCAGAATTGGAATCTTGCCCAAAGATTCTAATACTTCATTCAACCTGAAAACGTACTTTATTGCAACAATCTTCGTTCATAATAAATATGCACTTGAGTCATTTAAATCGCTATTTAAAATGTCGGTCATAGTACATTAGTCATTATATCGAGCACAATGGTATGTTACAGTTACTAAGCTAAACAATAACAAGAAAATTCAAATGGTACAACATAAACAAGTAGATGCACTATGCACATGTTTATAATGTTCTTGGAACACACATGTAAAATTGCGGCCGCAAACAATGAGTTTTATGGAAAACGGGAATTAGGTCGGCGATCTATGTTATAACCGCAGAACTTTGGTCACCAATATGAATGAATCAATAATAAAATAATATGCAATTTAGCTACAAACATTAATTATATAATATCAATAGGAACATTCTTTGTCTTCAACCTAAATTCAAGCATTTGAATATATCCTAACCTTATTTAATTCAAATTGCGTTTGATCCATTGTCTCGTTAGTGACAACAAATAAGTCACCTACATTGTTATATAAAAAAAGTCTTTAAACATAATATTATTATATTTAACCTATGTTCAGTACTGTAACATAAACATGGCACAGTCTGTTATTATAAGTATAATAATAGTAGATAATTTTGTGTTATAAATAATTTGCATGCACATTTTATAGCCTATAATTTCATGTTAGTTCAAAAAATATGTTTTTTTACATAATTATTTCTACTATAAAACCTACATGATAATATGAAAGAGAAATTGATTCATGGGCATGGTTGACCTATGTAGTTTGGTCACGCAAATCGCAATGTTTGATATTACCCAGCCGACCATCTGCCTATGAATAAATTTCTTCGATGGTACATGTAAAGAAGTCGGTTAATAAAAATTTATAGCTACAAAAAAGTTTACTTACGTATTTAACTTTTCGTGATAATCTTCCTTTTTTAGACGATGCTTTCTAAATGACTCTTTAAAACTTCGAGATCTTTCATTAAATTCGTTAAAAATATCCTCTAAGTTGGCAACCACTGCTGCCCAACCCTGTACAAATTTATTGCATTTTATAAACTAGGGAATATTTATTAAGGTTAATTTAAAAGCACAGTGAAAAAAGTTTCATTAATAAGGTTTCCTTAAAAACTAGACGTTCCGCGCGGCTTCGCCCACGTAAATTAGATATTTCACACACAAATTAGTCCACAAAAAATAGCAGATCCTTTACGTGGTCTACTTCTTATCTGTGCCAAATAACAGAAAAATTGCTCCAGTAGTTCGTGAGATAAGCCCTTTCAAATAATTTCGCCCTGTTTTTTCCACATTTTTCTCTATTTCTTCGATCCTACTAGTCGTCGCGTGATAAAATATAGCTTATAGCCTTTCTCGATAAACGGACTATCTAACACTGAAAGAATTTTTCAAATCGGACCAGTAGTTCCTGAGATTAGCGCGTTCAAATAAGCCCTTTCAAATACGTTTCCTCCCGTTTTTTCCACATTTTCCTCTATTTCTTTGCTCCTATTAGTGTTAGCGTGATAAAATATAGCCTATAGCCTTCCTCGATAAATGGGCTATCTAACACTGAAAGAATTTTTTAAATCGGACCATTAGTTCCTGAGATTAGTGCGTTCAAACAAACAAACAAACTCTTCCGCTTTATAATATTAGTATAGATTGTTTGTAAAAAGGCAAGGTAGGTATTCTGCTGCATTGAAAATATTATATATTATTAGCTGATAAATCTCACCTGATGCTGCAGATGCTGTTCGTGGACGAGCTGGTCACAGCTTCTCGACACCTCATGAGCAAGGTCACTAAACTGCTGTGCCAGTGTCGCACATGATATCACAGTGTTCAACGTCGGGGGAAGGGAACAGCATACATCAACAGCATTCTTGAGTTCACCAATAGACTTGGTCTCGCAACCACTACGCATTTCACTACATGATTCACCAGTACTCACTTCTACTATGGGACTGAGATCACACACTAAAACAATGAAATAAAAAAATTGTATGGTATATAATTGACACTCCTGATTTTTGTTACAGTTCCTGACAACTTTCCAACAAATGCATTTTTTACAATTTGTAGTTTTGGATAAATAAGATGAATGCTGGTTTTATATTACTAACTAGCGACCTGCCCCGGCTTTGCACGGATATAAAACATATAGCCTATGACACTCACTGAAAAAATGATTAAAATCAATTCAGTAGTTTTGATTTATATTCATTACTACTTCCTTATTCAGAGATTACTACCGCAGCAGGCCAAGTGCGTATTGGCCACGCACAATAGAGGGTTCCGTAGTACCGCCAGTTTTTGATAAGTTTTGTATGGTCAATGAATGTACATTTATAACGTGTTTTACACTACTAACTACATCATCTCAGTTACTTTTGAATTTGAACGAAAAGTTCCTTTGTACTTTTCAATAACTTATGAAGTCTTCTTAGCTGTGATAAGTTTCCTTTTACGTTTAGCATATTTCCTACTCCAACCGTTTAGCTGGTAGAAGGGAGAGACACTAGACTCTAACGATTTTTTCCACTTTAAAACTTCATATTTCACAAATGGATCCCTAAATCGAAAAATGATCTTTGAATACTCGCTAATATTTTAAAAAAAAACCTATCCAACGACACTTAACTTTGTGTACTAACAAAAAAATAAAAAAATTGTGTAAAACAAAAAAGTTAAAACAGGGGAATATTTACAAATTGCTATTTCTTTAGTACAAAAGTATTATATGTATATGTTCCCAGAACATTTTTTTTTTATTACTGTCAAGCAAATTTTTCGTAAGCAGCTTCATTTTCATAAGAAGAACAACAAATTCCTCTGCGAAAATTCTCAAAAGTGGTAGCTAACAGACATAAAAAAGATTTAATATTTCAATTTGATGAATCCTAAATATCCTATATATCCTGATTTCAATCCTAAAATATGGATTGTTCTATTCAAAGTGCGTTTCAAAATGAAGCTACTCCCGAAAAATTAGCTTGATACTTGATAGTTATCAAAAAATTTGTTCTAGGGAACCTGTACTATTATATTTTGTAGGTAACACATTAATAAACATGAAAATAATGCATAGCACAAACCTATGCATCAGTGATGGAGCGTCGAGTTGCGTCAAGTTGTCAAATGTGTTTTTTATATGCATAGGTTTGTGCTGAGCATAATACTTATTCGTTGTTTTAATTCCTCACTTATATATTTATATAGGATCCGAAACATCCGCATTCGCATCTGCGGATGTGAAAATCGGGATCCGCAACATCCCTGCTATAGAGTCAAGAAGACAAAACTTACTTGATTGCTTGATTTGGTGGTCTTTGACGTTGGGCTTGCTGAACATGTATATAGGATTTGTGTCTGTCCCTGCACTGTACGATGATACCATGTTGTCCGGGTGAAGCACATCTCCGCCACTAACTAACAACACTAGAGAGTTAGCAGGAATTTTGGTTTTTCTCTCTATTGCAAGTTTTAAAGTTGCAACACTGAAATAAAAAGATATTCATTTTCGTGAAAAAAAAAAACAAGAATATAAAAATGTATAAAGTTGTGGCACTTACGTTTGCAGTGTTAAGTTCATGTCATATGTGGTCATTTGGCCAGAGTCAACGTGAAAAACGTACAACATTTTGGTGTTTGTTCAGTAACAACCCACAATTGATTTTCTTTGTTACAATTTTTTTTTTTTTTCGTTGCGAATATCCATCAGTGCTGAAAACAAGATACAAGATGTAGGTAGTGGACATTCAGCAGACAAACATCATTGTTATGGAACTGCTAGTTTTAATTACATAACGAATTTGAATGATCAATTTAATAACATTTAGAGACTTGCTAAACAAACTGTGTCACATAAAATGTATATGCTCATGTTCGTACAGTGCTGTGATAACAAGGCGCAAAATAATTGCTCAAAATAAACACGAACGTCACAAACGCCTATGAAATGAAATCGATTAAACGTAACTGTATGCACTTACCGAAAAGTTGGAATAATATTACAGAAATAAATGAAAAAATATTTTAACATAAAAATGACGACGAATATGTAACGAGATGTTTTTTTTGCGTGCAAACTCCAAACAACAAAGATACTCACCCAAAACACCATTAACTAATTATTACTAATAACAATGAATGCAACGTTAGTCCTTGCCATAAAACTAACATAAATTATGTCTCATTTTGTTACAAACTTATAGGGTAACATAAAAGTGCATTGAAGTGATCACAAATTCAATAAAAATGTTTTTCCATCATAACACCACCATAATTATTTTGCTTGACTTATACCACAGATCAAGAACTAGTTACTTCGTAACAGATGCGACAGTGATGACTGATGTTTTCCCTAGTTTCACATTGTTCCGTTTTGGCGCTTGTGTAGCGTTTGTCATTTTGACAGCATCATCAGTATGAAACGTCATATAGAGCTTGAAACGATCGATAATCCAGATGTCGATACCAGTGAGGTGCCTACTTTATCGATAAAATGTTTTATAGGTAGTATAATAGCTCTGGTTACTGCAGCTATTTTGATTATGTATTTTAAAAATAAAACCAGCTTAAGTTTTATCATTTATTTATTGCCTTTTTTCATAACTTGTTGGTCTTATATATTTAATTTTTATGAAAAGCAATTTTATGAATGTTAGACATTTTTGTAACATAGTTTTCTTCAATGTCTCCCTTTAAAATTTTACTAAGTATATTGCTCCAGTTGTGGACATGAAGCCTGATCACATAATTTATAAATATTTTTTTTAACAAATCTGAGTGCACATACTGACACCCCAACCAGGAAAACTCTAAATTTTCTAATTTTTTTCTTAGAGTTGCCCCTATTCCTTTTTGACAAGCATTTTTTAATTAAAAAATTATGAATATGTGAAGCGGCATCTCTATACAACATTAAAAGTTTATGACTAGGATAAACTAAATTATTGTTTTTTAACAATTTGTATTCTCTATGCCGTATATATGAATAAATATCATCCCCTGTAGAACTATTTGTATAAGTCTCTATACATTTTGAACATTTTACATTTTTCGTCATTTTTCTGCAAATATAACCAGCCTTAAACCAGCCAAAAATAACCTCATCCTTTGATATAGACCCGCTCAGAGCGGGTCTTACACTCTTTCTTTCCTGTGAAGTGGATGAATAATTAATATTTTCATTATTTTCTTCTTCAAAATTTTCATTATTATCTTCTTCAAATAAAAATTGTATGTCAATTAAGTTGTCTCCGTTATCCACTTCACAGTTAGCAAATCTTGAATGTGGACTTAACAAGTTTGAAAACAGTAATGATTTATAAGCATACCTAAATAAAAGTGTTTGCGTCTGGGTTAACATGTCGATAATTTAGAGCTCTTACACGTCCTAAATAATTTTCCAGTGGGTCCTGATTAATGTATCGAGGATAATAATATTCTACGGCATATTTTTCAAATAATATTTTAGTTAACCTAATAAAACTCTCTAATGTTGTAATCCAACCATCTACGGAAGGGACCCGTACATATCGAGGTTTCCCGGATTGTATGGCGAGTTTACTAGATGTGTCCTCAAATTTCAACTGATTTAATTTTTTAATGGCTTCTGTCCAAAACTGCATATGTGGGGAATTTACTTTAACTGCTTTTCTTAATTTTCCTTTGATAGCACCACCAGGATAGCAGTTTACGCTATCAAAAAGCTTGAAAAATGCAACAACTTCTGCTGTAGTTTCCATGCTGCTGCTGCTGCCCGTGTAATGCTGATCTGAAAATTAAATATACAGAATTAGAAACTCTAGTGAGCTAAATATTAGAAGGTACTAACTAGTTAAATGGCCTGGCCATTTAGCCAAAACTTTTTCGTTTTCGCTTCGTTATCTTCTTCTTCTTTTGGGGTAAGCCTCCCCATTTAGGAGTTGCCAGCGTCAGAGTTGAGGCGAAAAATATGTACAGTTAAAACGAAAACTGATTTCCATGCATTGGGCACGGGTAATGAGTGATGACTTCATGCGACCATGCAAATACAAGATAAAACAGAAAATACCAGACCAAGCAAATATAAAGCAAAATATTGTTTCTTAACCTTTAAATATACACGGAATACATAAACATAAGTACATAAGTAATAATATATTAAATAAAAGGAAGAGAATTCTTATTACACCTAGAGCCCAATATGATTACGAGCAATGAACGAGCATAAGGTGTATATAAATGGAGAATATACTAACGATAAAATAGATTTAAGATTAGTGGGACGAGGAATATTAGGAGGAAGGTTTAGCCGAAACTTTTTCGTTTTCGCTTCGTTATAGAATCGCCGATCAAAATGTATGGAATTGACATTGGACGAGTCGAACGTCAACATCATATTAATTAACGCTTATGTCACTTCCATACATTTTCATCGGCGATTCTATAGCGAAGCGAAAACGAAAAAATTTTGGCACACCCCCCTGGTGTGCTAAAAATTCTATAAACAACAATCTTCAACATCCTGTAGAAAAAAAAGCTTTGGATACAAAACACCAACTTTTCTACATTACTGTACACTACACAGTATTATTGTGGATGTGGTGTGTTGCTTTATTTTAAACTTACTCTATCCATCTCTCATGTTAGAAAATAAGTTTGATATTCACTTACTGAGTGTATTTGTATATTTTAGCATGGCTGCGGTCCAAGCACTTAACACTTGGGCAGCCACACTGACCTTCATTTTTTTAATTTTCTCTGGCTGAACATGATGAGCCGTTAGTTTAGGTAGTGCCCTTGCTATCCAAATCGTAAATAAATTGGATATCCTTCCATGTGGCTGTTTTACCCTTCCAAATTATATTTTTATTCAAGAAGTTATTTCTTACACCTTTTAAAAGATGAGGTGGGTCGAAAAATACAGTACTCCAAAAGTGATAATGCGCATAGAAGTTTCCGAAATTTGTCGGAAACGGTCGTATTTCCCGAGCGACGGTAGACGATATTGCATTTTCTATTTGCATTGCGTTTATGATACATGTATCAGTCAAAGTTCGTCGTGATATTCCTGTAGCTTTTGTAACACGGTCATTATTCACGGTCACTCATGCGCATTATTAATTTTGGAGTACTGTACACTCAAGCTGTACCCTAGCTATGATAATTGTACCATCTGAAATGTAAACATACATTATTAAGTGCATACTACATAGCAGCACAGCATACTTTATGCTGAATAAATTTTAAATAACCATTATTAAGGCCCCCGTAAGGGCTACTGGCGCCTGTGTGTAAAAAAAGGATTTTGGCGCCCTTTTAGGCAAATTTTTTGGGTCCTTGGTTTTGGCGCCCTTAAAGATGGCGATTTGGCGCCCCTAGAGGATGGCACCCGTGTGCATTGCACACGTTGCACATAAATGGTAGCGGGGGCCCTGACCATTATATTATTATTGCAGAAAACAGTCTAACTACTTTAAGATTTTGTTAATTATTATTAAATGTAACACTTACCATCTTTTTCATTTTGTTTTATACAATATTGAATGGTCATCTCTTTTAGATGTTTAATAGCTGATCTAAATGTTGTGTCTTGGTCACATACTAGTCCCAGTTTTATCAATCCACATAATGCCACCTGCTCCACAAGTTGTTTTAAAATATTTTGCAGTGAAGCTGTGACACAGACCACAGTCCCTTCATAAAAATAAAATGCGACAGTTTGGCGCCACGATGAGCACACTCCTCTGGTCATAAAAGCTAAAGCGTGGTCACAAAATCGCATTTTTTTGTCTCCAGCTACATCAACTAGCCCGAATATTTCATCATGTTTTTCATTAAATGCTAAATGTGGCGTTAATGCAATTTCGTCAAAAACTATTGTGCATAATTTCTGTTGCGACTTCCAATTCCTTATTTTGTTTTCAATATATTTAAAAACTCTAGAACGCCTGGTTCTATAAACATTTTTTCTGTAAGGCGATTTAATGTTCTTTTATTTGGCAAAGCAAACATAGTTTCCAATAATCTGTAAGATTTTGGGCTTTGCTTCCATAATACCAAGGCAGTTAGTTTTTCATCCAAGTTAAATCTTCTCGCCATTTTATTTTTGCTACATAGCTTCAGTTGCATAAATAAAAATGTTTGTGCCTGTTTGCTTAGACAGCCAAAGTTTTTAAATATTATAGATCTATTTGAAGTTATTTCTTTCACTCGCTTGACAAATTTGGTTTCCCTGAAGTTGTTTGTTTTCACAGCCAAACCTGTAAAAGCATACCTGTATAAATTTTTTTCATATGTTACATGCATAATGCATATTATACATGGAATTTTAAACAATGCTTAGACAACTTATAATTTGCTTAGGCACTATACAATACCCCATGGATAGGGATAATGTGAACCGTCTATTATAATTTTATGCTTGGTTTACTTTAGGAAAATTTTAAATCTGATCTTTGTACACACATAAATTAGCATTTCATTTTTTATCATAGATATAATAAATTACAAGGAGTTTTCTAAATTCCTCATGTATCCCATCATTATATTAACACTTTTGTAAACATGCTTATTATTACTTTAAATACTTTTTATAAGTAAAAGTATCTACAGAAGAAATTTCTACATAGTCTGTTTAGCAGTTGCATACCAAGTCTATCTAAATCAGTTCAGAAGTTCAATAGTTAAAATACAGACAGACACTCATTCTCATAATATTATAATACTGATATGCATAAAGTAATAAAAATAATACCTTTAAACCTCTTAATCCTTATTTCATAACTGCGTTTTCTTTCTGTAGTTTTTACAATTTCATTTTCTGAAAAAAATATTGGTTTATTGTTCCATAGTGCAATAAACAATGGCATTAAATTTTAATATTCCTACAAATAATAAAAACTAAGGAAACGTAACTCCCATACTATTACCATTTTAAATTTGGTTCCTTTTAAACTGCCATGTAACATCAGCCTGAAGGCCACCTAAATATTGCAAATGTATTGAAAAGGTGTAGAATATGTTTTTTGACGGAGTTACTTTTCCTTAGTTTTTATTTTTCGTAGATTAAAACCAATTAAATAATTAACAAAAATAATAAGTATTTCACTTTTAAAATGTTCTTGTTTCATATTAATAATACCTCCATTGTGGGAATCGCAGACAATAGATTTCCAATTGTTATGCTGCAGCCGGCTGTCGCTTGGGGATTGATGGGTTAAGTTTACCATTTTGTTTCTGGGAGTCCGAGAGACTCCACGGGGTATGTTGTGCAGGGTTCAGGTAAATTATTATAATTGACCAGAACAAAAAGGTTTACTAACCTGTATGTTCAGAAAGAGTAGGGATTTCTATATCTAAAGGCTTGCTGAAGGAGCATGAAGGCTGGTCTGTCACATCTGTAAATAAAAGATGGGTTGCACTCCGGGAGTGCCGGCAGAAGTGAAAACTTGATTATTAACGTTGCGCATTATTTTTTCAACCCATTTTTTATGAAAATCGATTTAAAAAAAATAATAAAAAAAAACGATCGTTTTAAATTTTAATTAATTAATCGAAACCCTTTATCGATTAAAAAATATCGACAATCGAAAAAAAAAGCTGCTGTCAGACAGACTGACAGACACTTCTCGCGACAGTTGTCTTGCAGGTGGAAACGCGGCCTTAATCAGCGCATCTGCTAAAGAACTCATTTCTCCGACTGTACATTTCTGCTAAAGAACTCATTTCCCCGACTGTACATTTCTGCTTAGCACAATTTTCCCTGACTGTACATTTCTGCTAAACAACTCATTTCCCCGACTGTACATTTCTGCTAAACAACTCATTTCCCCGACTGTACATTTCTGCTTAGCACAATTTTCCCCGACTGTACATTTCTGCTAAACAACTCATTTCCCCGACTGTAAATTTCTGCTAAACAACTCATTTCTCCGACTGTACATTTCTGCTAAAGAACTCATTTCCCCGACTGTACATTTCTGCTTAGCACAATTTTCCCTGACTGTACATTTCTGCTAAACAACTCATTTCCCCGACTGTACATTTCTGCTAAACAACTCATTTCCCCGACTGTACATTTCTGCTTAGCACAATTTTCCCCGACTGTACACTTCTGCTAAACAACTCATTTCCCCGACTGTAAATTTCTGCTAAACAACTCATTTCCCCGACTGTACATTTCTGCTAAACAACTCATTTCCCCGACTGTACATTTCTGCTAAACAACTCATTTCCCCGACTGTACATTTCTGCTAAACAACTCATTTCCCCGACTGTACATTTCTTCTAAAGAACTCATTTCCCCGACTGTACATTTCTGCTAAGCAACTCATTTCCCCGACTGTACATTCTGCTAAACAACTCATTTCCCCGACTGTAAATTTCTGCTAAACAACTCATTTCCCCGACTGTACATTTCTGCTAAACAACTCATTTCCCCGACTGTACATTTCTGCTAAACAACTCATTTCCCCGACTGTACATTTCTGCTAAACAACTCATTTCCCCGACTGTACATATCTGCTAAACAACTCATTTCCCCGACTGTACATTTCTGCTAAACAACTCATTTCCCCGACTGTACATTTCTGCTAAACAACTCATTTCCCCGACTGTACATTTCCGCTAAACAACTCATTTCCCCGACTGTACATTTCTGCTAAACAACTCATTTTCCCGACCGTACATTTCTGCTAAACAACTCATTTCCCTGACTGTACATTTCTGCTAAACTACTCATTTCCCCGACTGTACATTTCTGCTTAGCACAATTTTCCCCGACTGTACATTTCTGCTAAACAACTCATTTCCCTGACTGTACATTTCTTCTAAACAACTCATTTCCCCGACTGTACATTTCGTTCGAGTTCGAGTTCGACACAAAACACTACTCTCCAACCGTCTTACGCGTTTTGTATGGTTTTTCGATCAACACGAAAATCTGGCGCGAGTTTCACAGTTTTTACCCATCCCACAAAAGTGCTCAACGCCGCTAAAGAAGTTTTCACTTCAATAACAATTATTAACATTAAATAGAACACACATTTATAAAGAATTTTAGAAGTTAGGAGAATGAAGGTTCTGAATAACGAGCTGTTATTATTTTACATACCTCCTTGTCTTTTAACAGCCATATTAACTTCATGTATGTATAATGGATGTCCATGAATATCATCACCTACAACAACAAAAAGATAAATTGTTAATTTCTATTAACATGAATGCCTAAAAGTTAATATTAGCTCCTTATTTTGTAGTACACAAAAGCACTCTGTCTAATTTTAGTCTGTCATATACAGCAGTAGCCCCGTATGCCCTTGCCCTTAGTCAGACCTAGTGGGTTATGGTAATGGATGACCAAAACAGCATAACAAACATAGGAAGAGATCTGATATGATCATATAGATTTAGCGTTGCCAGGTTGCTAGACCGAAACGCCGGCAGTCAACTTGGCCGGACATTAGTACATAAAAGCTCTAAACATCAAAAGCTCAATAAATCTAAGTATTAGGTTAAAACAATTTAACATCTAATAGCTCTACAATTTTACATCTCATTAGGTGTCCATCAACCGTCTAAAAGTAGGACTTTTATATAAAGTTATAGATTCTAGGCTCTACAAAAGCCGGACTCTCTTTAATTTTGGCCGGACACGCAAGCGAAAAGCCTGACTCATGTAATTAATTTGAACATGCCATAGTACAGAATACCTACCTGCTATTCCGAGGACCAATATTTCATCAGTAACATTTATATCCTCATCGGAGTTTCTTTTGCAATAATTGTGATCACTTAGAGCATTTCGGTCTGAAACAATTGAGTGCATTTCAGATTATTGGTACACAAAATATGTAAAAAACATTGGTAAAGTTAACAAGCATCTACACAACTTAAATCTCAATGCTAATAAAGTCTTAAGGGGTTCACACACAGAGCAGGTAATGTATATTAATATACATTACATCCCGGGATGTATAGCTTTACATTATATTAATCTATCACACGCACAACAGGTAATGTAATGTATCTTTCCCTACATTTCAATGGTAGCCTTGAAACACATTTCAGCTGCAAATTTTTGAACATCCTATGAAGAGAAGAGATGTATATTTTACACGGAAATGTAATTAGATGTATCAAAATGTAAATACATATATAATATTTTCATATAGCTCTGTATCTTAAGATACGAAGATGTAAAAATATACATTATAGCTGTTGTGTGTGGTCTCCTCACGATTTCTATAGAAAGATGTATCGAGATGTATCATGCTATAATTTACATCTTTACATTACCTGCTCTGTCTGTGACATGTCTTTGAATGCATCTACATGAGTTGAAACCTGACATACCTGACAAAATATTATGTAGTTTTATCTACTTAGATATAAAAATTAGAAGTTAAACTTACCAGATTCGCTGGGCATTAGGGGTACGCCGTGTTCTATTTCAACATCCGTAAAGAGACATGGATAGGAATACCTAAGTCTCTTGCCTTCTTCGTCAAATTGATCTATATCAAAATGTTTTTCGCAAACACGTTTCCGAAGAAGTTGCTCTTTAGATAGGCCGATGAGGATAGAATTAGTTGGCACCAGGAAGGACATCCACAGGGTTCTTAAATTGTCATTCTTTGGGAAAGAAAAAAGCCGATGCGTTTCGCTGGTTGAGGAGCAACACAATAGTCCCATAACGACAATTAAACAAGCTTTTACAGTAGCACACTATAAAAGACTGCTATATTGTATCAAAAAACAGCGGAGTAATTGATTAATTTGGATCAACTCAAGCAAGAAGCGAGGATTTACAAAGTATCAGCACACTCAACGCGGTTAGTCAACACAATAAACAAAATACGTCACAAAATGGCGACGTCACAGATTAAGAGTTATATTATAGTAGAGGCGACATCACAGATTATGAGTTGGGCGATCGCAGCGCCAAAGCGGCACATTTGGAAACTGCACTGTCACACCCCTGACTTATACTAAACTCAGCTGACAGACTAGCGAATGTTGCCAATTAAATGAGAGATTTTCTTATATTTTTTAATCTCCACCAGACAGCGCGACGATAGACACTTCTAGACAGGGCTTCAAATAACGTTATTTTTTCATAACGTTATTGCTTCAAGGGCATAGATAACGTTATGAAAATTTAACCGATACTAGAAATAACGTTATAAATGTATTTAATAACGGTAAATGTTATAACGTTATATAGGATTTATAACGGTAAATATATGTTCTTTGATAACGTTATAGTCCGTCAAGAAAGTCATGACAGGCGGGAAAATTTTATAAACATAATCACGCTTTGAAGGTGTATTTTTTCTTTGTATTTTCACAGAGAACGCTTATTACATTTTAAATATGAGTGAGATTTGGTGCACCGTGCACGATCGCATACCTGATACCAAAAAATAACGTTATATTTACCGTTATTATTATAACGTTATTTTTTTGTTATGCCATAACGAAAAAATATCGTTATAATAATAACGGTAAATATAACGTTATTTTACTAGATATCGTTATAAAAATAACGTTATCTGGCTACCATTATGAAAATAACGAATTCGATAACGTTATGAAGCCCTGCTTCTAGAATCTTGCAGGTTGGCATTACGGATACATATTGGTTGTGTTTCTAAAAAAAAACAGTGTACCAGGGCTTCAAATAACGTTATTTTTTTATAACGTTACTGCTTCAAGGGCAAAATAACGTTATGAAAATTTACCCGATATTAAAAATAACGTTAAAAATTGATATTAATAACGGTTAATGTTATAACGTTATCTAGGATTTATAACGGTAAATATATGTTCTTTGATAACGTTATAGTCCGTCATGAAAGTCATGACAGGTGGGAAAATTTTCTAAACGTAATCACGCTTAATAGGTGTATTTTTTCTTTGTATTTTCACACAAATCTCGCAAAAAAAGTGGGCTGCGAGTGAGATCTAGTACACCGTGCACGATCGCATACCTGATACCAGAAAATAACGTTATATTTACCGTAATTATTACAACGATATTTGTTCGTTTCTACATAACGAAAAAATATCGTTATTATAATAACGGTAAATATAACGTTATTATACTAAATATAGTTAAAAAAATAACGTTAACTGGCTACCATTATGAAAATAACAGTACGTAACGATATTTTTTCTGTTATTCGATAACGTTATGAAGCCCTGCAGTGTACTGTCAAGTGTCGCATAAATCAAAATATCTTATACCTAAGCGATCATTGGCCTAAGCGATTAGGCCAGTATACTGGTAACAGTTTAGGAACACGCAAATTGTCAAAATGAAAACTGACAACTGGGTTTTGGCGGGCATGTCATGGCCATGTCACTTTCAAACTTCTTCTATTTTTTATTGTTGGTGTGGTTTTTATTATCTATTCCCAAATTGTGTTATTTGGGTCTTTGATGTTCATTAATGGTAAAATATTAGCCATGAAATACCCGTTATCTTACACAAATGCAGGTAAGATGTTGTCAAAACCAAAATGTAGAATTCCTGTGACATTTGGTCTGAATATCGGTAAATAGGGCTATTTCTTCAGTGAGTTTTAACTAAAACATCCTTGTAATAACTTTGTTAACCTAGTCATTGGAATATTATGGCGTCTTTTGCAAATTGAAATAATGTATCAAGTTTTACATTATTTTGCCCAGCTTTGTAGCAATAATTTACCAATAATGAACATCAAAGACCCAAATAACACAATTTGGGATAAAATAACAAAAACCACACCAACAATACAAAGTAGAAGAAGTTTGAAAGTAACATGGCCGCCAAAACTGTTGTCACTTGTCAGTTTTCAGTTTGACAAGTATTTCATATCAGCGTGTTCCTAAACCATTATCAGTATACTGGCCTAAACGCTTAGGCCAATGATCGCTTAGGTTTAAGACATTTTGACTTATGTCACACTTGACAGTACACTGATATTTTTTAGAAACACAACCAATATGTATCCGTGATGCCAACCTGCAGATAATTTCAGATCGGTGGGGAACCAATAGAAAATCTAGAAGTGTCTATCGTCGCGCTGTCTGGTGGAGATTAAAAATAAGAAAATCCCTCGTTATTGATGGTATTCCCTAGTATTACCGATAGTTGTCTACCCATACGCCATCTAGTTGCTAAAATGGAAACTGTTTGACAATCAAATTAAAAAATTATGAAATCCCTCATTGAGACATTGAGATAGTATAATGTAGGAGAGAGCCTTATATCGGTGTAGAATATGGCCTCTACAGACGGGCGAACCCAGTACGAAGTGAAGATAGGCGTAGGCGAGTTTGACAGCTGTCAAACTCGTATGCAGGTACTTCACTTGGTACGAATTTGACAGTTTTGACGGTTCGCAGCGTACCGTCAAATTTGACACATGGGCTTAGTGCTGCCAATTTAACAAATATCTGCCTATATATATATATATAAGGAAAAATATTTATTGTAGTTATATAAATTTAACGCAATACTTAACATTACTTACGGCTGCTGTCTTTACTTTTAAAATAATTGGGGTTTTAGAATAGAATAGATTTTTTTATTTGTACAAAAACTAAACTACAGAAGAAAAACGATAAAAGAATCCGTACAAAATAAAGGCGGTCTTAGTTCTTACCACTAAAGTGGTTTCTTCAACTTTCAACTTTCAAGTCTGATAGAAAAATAGTTATTTTCTTTCTATTTGGCTGTATAAGCTATATATTTATGCTATATATTCAAGTTTAAAAAGAATAGCTGTCACTCAATATACTTGTAATCTGTATTCTGCTTAGGTATTCTGTGAGTCTGTCACTTTTTTTTGTACTTATGAACTTATGAATTATTTTAGTACCTTTAGGGAGTAAAAGTGTTCTGTGACCTATAGTCTGTGAATTATGAATTATTATTTATTGTAATCAAATATTTTCTGAAGACAATAAATTCACAAATTATGATCTTTTTAGATGAATTTGTTAAAATCTATTTATGGAAAATTAATTTCATTATAAAAATTGGTTTTGATAAGTGTGAAATACTAAACAAGTTTCCAGCCCCAAACTATGCAAAAAGGAAATAAATGTGTGTTAGCAGAACATATTGTAGGAATGTAGAAGAACTGAGAACTAATGGCAGCGTACGAGTCACTAGCATTGGTCAAGCATCGGTGACTGTTTCATGAACAACAATAACAAAGATATTATGCGAGAAACTTTTTTATTTGAAATAAATAAAAAGTAATGTTTTTAAAAATCTTGTTTTTATTTATGTATTTTTTACAACATTAATACTCTTGAAGAAGATTGGTGTCTATAAATTTACTAAAACGCTGTAAACATTCGTCATATTGTGTTCTTCATCATCTGAGTCTTTGCATTACGCTTTCAACAATGATATTATATAAAAAAAACTCAAAGAATATCATTGACTTTCAATATGGATTCTTACTCGAGCATAAGTCCCTTCGGTTTCTTCTTGAGAGAGTTGAGAGTATTAGTTTATTTTTGCTCAAAACTTTATCTCCAGCTTCTAAAAGATAATTTAAACCAGATGTAGTATCTGGTTTATAGTCATTTGTGAGTCAGAATTTTACAAAAAGGAAGAGCTCATTTCAAGAAACCCAAAATATCGCTATCATAAATTTCATAATATTTTTCATTCAACGTCGCTATCATATTAACACGTCCTCCATGTTCGTGTGCGAATGTCAAAATGAATCACCCCACGAATGTGTGAACGGTAGTTCGCGACAGCATTCATGTACGAATGCTTCGTCGAATGCTTTGTCGATGACGCGGCGAATGGCGAACGCGAATGTGTAAATGCAGTATCAGACTTCTAAGGGGATAGGTACTAGGTACGTATTGTTAATTGTTATGTAGTTGTACCTACTATGTACGGTACTTCTTCACAAAAAAAAATTGTCCATCTGATGATCTGTGATTTTTGTATCACGCCAGAGTTATCAAAATATACTTGACAAATACAGTGTGGGGAAAATGTTTCTTTCAGAATTCGTAACACTACGAAAATGAAGCTTTTAGGGCACTCTATTACAAATTCATAGAGTTTAAAATCCGAAAACAATTTTACAATTGTCATTCCGGTTTGACGGTACGAGGTTCGTGTAGTGTGTAGCGGCCAGCGGGACGACGAACCGTCAAAACTGTCAAATTTGTCTCTCACGGACGGACGGCGTCCCTCACGGACGCGGTCTGCAGACCGAGCTCGCGCCATCTGTACAAGCTCTAAGCGTCAAAAGCGTGTAATGTTATGTCCTACTTACTAGGGCATAACCAAGGAGTCGGTCTGCATATTTCATGTAATAAAGGTGTTAATAAATGTTTTTAGTGAAAATTTTATGCTAGATATTGTTGAGTTTTGTGGTTCCGCTAAATATTAAACCATAAGAATGGCCAAACAATGCCTTAAACACGTGGATTTAACATTAAAATACGTAAGTTTTGAACAACGTTTTTTGTTCTTTACAATCGGTATTTTTGTATGCTAAAAAGAAAATTTATAAGTTTAATGATCCTTTATTCGTGCTATATAAGGCATTAGTGCTAAAAATGTCACATTAATTAATAATTTGGCTACAAAAATTGCATAGCTTTTTACGTGTGTTTACGGATTCACATTAGCTGTTGAATTATAGTTTATCGACATCATGAACTAAATGACTTTCTTTTCTGGATTATAATGTGCTTCAAAATGATCGACAAATAGAAATATTCGAGAAAATACACGCACACTACTTGTATGAAAATAAGCACAAAATGGCCACGCAATGACGGGCTATATATTTTTGAAGGATTGGATCGATAAGACCTCGGTATGCCGTAAAAGTGCACAATCACAAAAACAGATGGCGCTATTATAGGGTAAACAATTCATAGTTATAAATAGGTACAACTGAAACAAAAAAAAATTTTTTCGTCTAACCTATGCGTATAGGGTATCTATGGATAGGTCTTCAAAAATCATATTGAGGTTTCTAATATCATTTTTTTCTAATCTGAATAGTTTGCGAGAGAGACTCTTCCAAAGTGGTAAAATGTGTCTCTAACTTCTAAAGTAGGGGCATGATAATTCTAAAAAAAATATATGATGTACATTATCATAAAAACTACCAACGAAAATTGGTTTGAATGAGATCTAACAAGTATTTTTTTTATACGTCATAAATGGTAAACCTTAATTTAACTTTCATTAAATCAATTAAAATATAAAAATAAACCAAAAACCATCAAAAACCTTTTATTTTTATAGAAATTAACCTTATTGCTGCTGCGGAACCCTGCACTGCGGAGTCCAACTCGCACTTGGCCAGTTTTTTATTATTATTTTTAAATCGATTTTCATAAAAAAATGGGTTAAAAAAATAATGCACAACGTTAATAATCAAGTTTTCACTTCTGCCGGCACTCCCGGAGTGCAGAGTGCAACCCGTCTTATTTTTAAATTAAAGAGCAAAAATAGGAAGATTTTCGCTTTATAGTTCAGTTTCATCAATCCGCCCGGATTGATGGGAATCCGGTCAAATCCGGTCCGGATTGAAAATCACGCCGCGCCGGATTGCAATCCCTATACAGAACCCTACGTACACGAGTCCGTTTCGCACTTGCCCAACTATTATTTTATAATATTTTATATTTTCTAAAACATTAGTTAATAGAAGCACTGTTCTTAGATTCGCTTTTTATTATAAGTAAGTACTTAAGTGACAATACTTCTGAATCAACAAAAAGTACAAAAGAAGTGCTCGGTCATTGAACGTATGTACATACCTACTTACTTGTTATAAAATGGTGTACTCACGATTCTCACGAATCACGATCATAAATCGTAATAATCTTTAATCGAATTACGCAGCTCATTTTGCTGTTGATAACTTATCAACTATCATATTTTTGCCTATCTACGTTTATGAAAATATTAAGGTTCACCTTCAATCGATACCATGTCATAAAGAGAATATGTTATTTTAATAGAATAGGTATGTATGTACATCTTGTGTAAATACATCATGTGCCTCACACAGTTATAACTTATAGAGTTGTTGATCAAATGATCAGTGATCATTGTTGAGGCACACAAAGACAATATTATATGATAATTTTGAATAATATTATGAAAATCACCTAATTTAAATACAAATAGAAAACAAAACACAAATATTCTTAAAAAATTTAATTTAGAAATGTATAAAATATGTTTTTATAATAAATAACAACAATCAAACAAGAGAATATTCTTATTATAAAAAATATATATCAATATGATAATTTATTGTGATAACACAGAACCAATCTGCTTAAATATGTATGTATACTGTATAATGATCAAGCAAAATAATACTTGCTGTCTCATATTTTTAACAAGTGCTTTCTTGTGAAGAGAAGTGTTAATTATATAACTATACACTCATAAAATGCTCTTGGCAGTTAAAAATTAGTGATTGATGTTTTGAAAGTACAAAATGATATTTATTGTGGCCATTGGTCATGCTTAGTTATTGATCATCAAGGTCATTTGTATGACCTTTGCACGATTACACAGTTTCTAATAACTTCCAAATTGTACAAAAATGAAAAATATTGAAATAAATAACATAAAAACTAGTAACTTAACCATAATTGAGAATATCAAACTTTTCAGTACAAACTCAAATGCATTGGAATGCTTTACTTTGTAAAATATGTCAAGTAATAAAATTTGTCCTTAAAATGACCTTACACATACAAAGCAGTGTTTTCTTACTTTACAATGGAATGTTCCCATTCTGATTATTACAACAAAGCCTTACAATTAATATTATGCAGAAAATAAAATATATAAATGAGTCAATAATATTACCACCACCAGAGTGCGCTTAAAAATATTAATCCATAGTGGGTTTTTGCCACTTGTACGAACCGGAATATTTGAAATCATATTTAGCTAATTTATGATCAGCTTCTGGTGGCCCCCGGGATCCATATACATACGGCACAGGTTTGACCTTCTCTTCCTCCAGCTGCTTTAATACTGGAGTAAATATTCTCCAAGCTTCTTTCAACTCATCATTTCTCACAAAATGCATCTGCGTACCAGTAAACACATCCAAAATTAACCTCTCATATGCATCTGGGACATTACTCTCTCTGTATCTCATGCTGTATGTTAAGTCCAACTCTGTTTCCATCAGATCAAACCTCATTCCTGGGGATTTACTCATCATTTTTAAATATAAAGCTTCTCCTGGCTGCACTCTTATCACCAACTCATTTCTTTTTGTATGTCCTTTGAAAATATCTCCTGGCACATCTTTATATTGTATCCTCACTTCTGCCTTCCTTTCATTGAGAGCTTTTCCACATCTAAGAATAAAAGGTACACCCTCCCATCTTGAATTGTTAATATACATAGCCGCTAGTGCATATGTCGGTGTTATAGAATTTTTAGGCACAGTTTGGTCATCCAGGTAACCCAACTTTTCCTCACCTTGGCCATTAGGATTTCCAATATACTGACCAACTAAAATGTTGTTAATATCGATTGGCTTAATATGCCTCAGTACTTTCACCTTTTCATCTCTTATGTCATTCGGGTTAAGCGTGACCGGTTTTTCCATAGCAACAAGGGACAGGATTTGCAACAGATGGTTTTGCATCACATCTCTGATGATTCCAAAGTCATCAAAATATCCACCCCTACCTTCTGTACCAAAAGGTTCTTTGAAGGATATTAGTACAGAAGCAATATTTTCCCGATTCCAGGAGGGACCGAAGATTTGATTAGCAAATCGTATTGTCATCAGGTTTTGAACCATTTCTTTACCAAGGTAATGATCAATACGATATATTTGTTCCTCTTTAAAGAGGCTAGCAAGATGTGAGCTTAACTTATCAGAAGATTCATCGTCACGACCAAATGGTTTTTCTATGATCACTCTTGTATATCCTTTGAGGGCGACACATGCATTTCTTATATTTACTGTAACATCCGCAAAAACTGTTGGAGGTACTGCCAAATAAAATATTCTATTAGCAACTGGGCCCCTCTCGTGTTTTGTGATTGCTTGATCCAACAATTCATAGTCGATCCTTTTATCGTACGATCCAGCTACATAATCGTTAGCGGCCCAAAATTGTTCGTAGAGTTCTTCCTCGCCGGCTCGAACTTTCATGAACTTTTTACATTTTTCTCTCACTTCAGTGATGGTTTGCTTTGTCCGAGCGTAACCAAAAAATTTCGTGTTCTTCGGCAAAAGGTTATCACGATATAAGAACCAAATAGTTGGGTAAATCTTTTTCTTTGCGAGATCACCAGACGCACCTAATAACACAAAAGTATGTGGGTATTGAAAGTCTTTAATGTTTTCCATTATAACCTCCACTTAGGATGACGCCACTTAGTTTCAACAAAAAAAAAACGTTGAGTTCTTTTTTTACTACAAGACTACAATAATTGTATATGAAAACTACCTCGTGTCATGAAGTCAGAAAATAATCCACCGTGAGTCGCAAGAATGCTACCATTTTTATACCATGCAATTTTGACATATATAAGTTACTCTATGATTTTGACAATGACATTGGTTGTTAGAATAATTTAGATCAACAGTAAACAAAAAGCACAGAATAAGATCGATTCTTAGCGCTAGCAGAGTAGACAGAATTATAGAGTATGTCGACTTAAAACTGATGTTGAAATTTTTAAATTTGATGTATTATGACGAAAATCGTCGCTAGGGTTGTTAACTTGTTACCTACGAATTTAAAACTATGACATATTCGCTGCACGTGATCCTCTTTGGTCGTATTGTTGTTTGTGCTTTGGCACATGCGATTAAAATTGTCATTTAAAAATAAATTATCGCCGCCCTAGTACTTGAATGGCCAATCGACCAGTCAGCAAATTTTACAGGAGACGTTTTTTTTTTAATTACTTATGGATATTATTAGAAGTTTATTAAACTTTTGCTGAGTTAGAAAAGTGTAGTATTTCTTTATATGTATAGAAATAGTAATTGAAAATAATAACTATGGCACTCATTATATTTCATTTAATTATTGGAGAGCCAAAATTCTTCCAACATAATTATGCATATGGAGATTGAGCACAACGGCATGGAGATAGTTCTCTAAAATAACGTGCCAGTTTAGTGCTTATTTGTCCAAAATACCACCATGTTCGCTATACAGTATGTTTAATTTTTTATAAAATTATTAAAAAATGTATATGGCCGTGTATGTGTGTGTATGTATACTATGATGTTTGTTTGTCCGCAATTATCGCTCGTTTGGCTGAACCGATTCTGATGCAGTTTTCATAACAATATTTGTCACATTTAGGGTAAATTTATATTGGCGCAGAATCTAAGCGCATCGAAGCGAATTACCAAAACTGAACATAGCATTTTCAACCTTAACTCTAGAGCATAATGCACACATTACTTCTACGAGGCAAATCAGCGTTGGTCTGGCACATTTGTGCAAATTTGCGCGAATGCGCGCGCCTTTTTTAATTCTCAGAAGTAATGTATGCGTTAACGCTTTGGAGTTAAGGTTGAATTTGCAATGTTCAGTTTTGGTAATTCGCTTCGATTCTGCGCTAGTTTAAATTGACCCTAAATTTGATAAACATTGTTCTGAAAACCGCATCAGAATCGGTTCAGCCAAACGAGCGATAATTGCGGACCAACATACATCATATACATAGTACACACATACATAGAGGTCAATCTGAAAACCTACTTTTTTTAAGTGGGCTTAATCCTTCGATCTGGGATTCTTGGAAATGCTATTATATTCTATTGTTGTCATGATAACCGGTGCTCGCATGGGGTTTGAAGGTTAATATAGTAAGAACGGATCATGGTTTAGATGTGAAAGGTAATAAATTATTTATTAAAGTACTTACTTACTGAAAATCATTCTGTATTTACCCTCAAGTAACTTCGAACACTAAATCAAAATTGAAACAAAAGAATATATCAAGAAACTGGCAACGTACCCTTCCAAATCAACTTCGCTCAATTTAAAATCCATTTTTTCGTTGTTACAGACATTTTATACAGCATATAAAGTATTAAATATTTTAAGTTTGTCGTAGTAAGCAAATAATAAATAATAAGCAAACAAAATGGCGTCGCGTGACGTGCGCGTGACCTTCGAAATGCTTGACCGTGATTGGTCGGTCGATGGATATAGGACAAACAAGACCGGAGATGGATATTTGGATGCGTTCATTTGAGCAAAATATGGAGTTAGAGTACTCAAGCACTTAAAACAGTTTTTATATGGGAGATGGGATATTTTATTTTTGCTAAATAAGCAAGTTATATGCAAGCAAAATAAAAAATATTTATATTCACGGTAATTATGCCGAAACGAAGGCATGAAGAAAGTAAGGAGGATAAATAGAGAAGGAAATTAAGGAAATATGAAAGACGACTTCAAAAACCACTTTGGGAATTAAGTGAAGGTTAGTCTTTATATTTTACCCTCATATATATATATATATATATATATATATATATATATATATATATATATATATATATATATATATATATATATATATATATATATATATATATATATATTTGTTTTGTGAAAGTGTTACGTTTATCAAGTTTTCTTATTTATTAAGTTCCGATCCAATACGAGATATTGGACTGTAACGACATCGCTTCGAGTCAATACGTGATATTGACCAATAGCAATTATTACCTAAATGAGTTGATACGAGATATTAACCGAATGATTCCATTTTTTTAGACGAGCTGGTGATACCTATTACCCCGGTACACTACACGGACGAATCGAGAAACAATAGCGAGCCTTCGGAACTTGACGTGTCTTATGCCGGTCCGCCGATAGAAATCGAGCCCGCCGCCGTGTACCAACGATCCTCCGATCGCCACACCTGCGACTCCCTTACCATGCACGGTCGGGCCGCTCGCTGTGACTGCCGCTATACCGAGCACGTCGCAGTCGTCGCATTTAGCACACGCTCCGCTGTGCGCTACGCCGTCTTTGGCAATGAACACGCCACTGGATGCTGCAGTGGCTTCAACATCTGTCCAAGCAAATGCGCCGTCTTCCTGCGACTTTGTGGCCGACCCGGACCCGGCTTTTACAAGCCTTAGGCGGTTTTGAGGCGGAAACAATTGAGTGGGGCGTAGACATTTACTCCGATTTGGCTAAAAGATGGGAGTTAATTTTACGAGATGGCCTTAACAAGGAGGCTCGGGAGGAGTTGTTGAAAAAATATTTACTGCCTAGAAATTGCCCATTAGCTAAGGCACCGATTTTAAATCCCTAGATCGGTGCTATGTTAACTGATTCTGCCCGGAATCGAGATATGAGAATAGTAAAGAAGCAGAATCAGATGGGATGTGCGCTTTCTATTCTGGGTCGGACTATGACCGACATTTTGGCTAAGACTGTAGATACGTCGGGTATTCTACGGAATCTCACAGACGCTGCAAAAATTCTAGCTGATTCTCATTTTGCCGAAATCGAGACAAGACGTTCCCTTATCACACCAATGGTGGACAAGTCCTTTTTAGATCCTTTTAAAAACAGGAAGAGAGACAGCCACCTGTTTGGCGATAACTTAGGAGAGTTTATTAAATCCTCAAGAGGGATTCAAAAGACAGGGAGGCTACTTCAATCTGCACATTTAAACTCCAAGATCCCGCCGCCATCGAGACAGATGAATCAACGAGGTTCGCGAGCGTCAGCGTCGCACCGTGGCGGCGGGATGAAGTCGGCTGTGTATCGCCGCCGTGCGGCGCCGAACCAGCGCGCGCCGCGAGCGTCTGCAGCGTCTCCCCCGTCGCCTGCGCCGCGCAACCACAAGCAGACGACCGCCGCCAAACGCCGGCAATAGACTTACAGGTACATTCAGGTCGCTTAAAATATTTTTATGATGAATGGTGCTCCATAACTAGTGACGAGACTATTTTAAACTGGATCACGGGTTATAGGATTCCTTTTTCCAAAAAACCTGTTCAATTCCCAGGTGCACTTCCTAAATTATCGCCACCTCGTGACGATATCGTTTACATCGAAATGGAAATATCCCGCTTGATTACATCCAAGGCTATACGTAAATGTGTTCCCTGTAAGGACCAATTTGTTTCTAGCATTTTTTTGGTGCCCAAAAGTAATGGTGGTAAGAGGTTAATTTTAAATCTTAAAAAATTAAACCAGTTTATTGATGTGGATCATTTTAAAATGGAAGATGTTAGAACAGCTATCAAACTGATGACTGTAGATTGTTATATGGTCAGTTTAGACCTAAAGGAAGCTTACTTCCTTTTGCCTATTCAAGCGGAACACACTAAGTACTTGAGGTTTAGTTTTAATGAGGACTTATATATCTTGCCTGGTCAGTTTAGGATTTGTTATAAATTTCGAAAAAAGTTCATTAGTTCCCAGTAAGTCATGTCAGTTTTTAGGCTTTATTATTAACTCCGAAACTATGTCCTTGGAATTACCAAATAATAAGAAAAATGACATCGTTTTAAAAACTAAAATTATGCTTGAAGCCAAAAGTATGACTGTCCGAAGCTTTGCTCGTTATTTAGGTAGTTTGACTGCAGCTTGTCCAGCCGTGGCTTACGGATGGTTACATACGAAATTGCTGGAAAGGGCTAAATATTTAGTTTTACTAAGCGATGACAATTACGACCAAGTTATGGAGGTTCCACATTACTTACGTGATGACTTATTATGGTGGCAAAATTGTATTTGGACATCTAGCAACCCTGTTAGTCCTGGCGAATACTTGGTAGAGATTTTCACTGACGCTTCCATGATTGGGTGGGGCGCGGCTTGTAACGGTGAAAGAATAGGTGGTTCGTGGGATTCCACAGAGCAATGTCATCACATAAACTATTTGGAGCTTCTTGCTGTCTTCTTCGGACTTAAGTCGTTTGCTAGTGCTATGCACGACTGTCATAATATATTATTACGCGTTGACAATACCACAGCTATTGCCTACGTAAACAGAATGGGTGGAGTGCAATACCCAATTCTCAATGATATATCTAGAAAGATATGGACCTGGTGTGAAAAACGACACTTTTTCATATTTGCATCTTACATTAAGTCCTGTTTAAATATTGAGGCAGATAGTGAATCGAGAAATATAGATATTGAGTGGGAATTGAATTCCACGGCATTTAAAAAAATCGTCAATGCCTATGGCCAGCCGAAGGTTGATTTATTTGCTTCAAGGATAAATGCGAAATGTCCAAAATATGTGTCCTGGAAAAAAGATCCCTATGCTTTTAATATTGATGCCTTCACAATCAAATGGGATATGTTTTTCTATGCTTTTCCGCCTTTTTCACTAATTTTGAAGGTCTTGCAAAAAATTATTCATGAAAAAGCAACGGGAATAGTTGTGGTGCCTGATTGGCCATCACAACCGTAGTTTCCAGTATTTAAATCTCTTATTGTCGGTAGGCCAATTATTTTTAAACCGGAAAAGTATCTTCTCTCTTCTAATTTCAGGGAAGCTCACCCCCTTCATTCCCGTCTTTCCCTGGTGGCGAGCACATTATCAGGGAAGCGTTCCTGAGGCTGCGGGTGCCTGAATCATCCATGCATATAATGCTCTCATTCCTATCTGCAAGTACAAAATCTCAGTACACGACTAGCTTTAAACAATGGTGGGAAAACTGTTCGGCGAAGTGTCTGGATCCGTACAATATTGAGATCCATGATATGTTAGATTTCCTAACGCAGTGTGTTAGTAAAGGTGCGTCGTATGGAACCTTAAATAATAGTCGTTCGGCTTTATCACTTATTTCGAAAAATAATGTAGGACAAGACGAACGAGTTAGAAGATTTTTTAAAGGAGTCTTTAAAATTAAACCTTCTTTTCCTAAGTACCATACTACTTGAAACCCTAATGTGGTTCTTGATTATCTAGCTGGCATGTATCCTAATACTTCGTTATCATTAGAACAGTTAAGTAAAAAGTTAGTTGTATTATTGTCATTGGCAACTGGACAAAGATGTCAAACATTGTCATTGATTAGAACATCAAATATTACTGTGAATTCTCAAAAAGTGATTATCAATATTACAGACATTATTAAGACTTCTGGTATAGGCAGATCTCAACCGATACTGAAATTGCCCTTCTTTCTCCAGCGTCCTACTGTTTGCCCGGCAGAGACTATCGTTGCTTACATTAACGCAACCGCCTCGAGCCGAGACAGTGTGACAGGCTTATTCTGACTTTTAAAAGGCCTTTTCACCCGGCTTCATCTCAAACCATAGGGCGCTGGATTAAGCAGACTCTAACTTCTGCTGGCATCGACACTACAGTGTTCAGCGCGCACAGCACGCGCCACGCCTCCACCTCGGCCGCGCAACGCGCCGGTGTTAGTGTCGATGTCATCAGGAGGACTGCCGGTTGGTCGGATCATTCGGCAGTCTTTGCTAATTTTTACAGTGGGCCTCTTACCGAAAACAATAGTAATTTTGTTAATGTATTGTTTCAATGATTTATTTTATTTTTTACTATTAAGTAGAAGAAGAATGATATTTTTGTATCAAATATAATATTATAGTTTATTTTGAATTATTATAATTTGGTTTTTATTGATATCAATCTGCAACATTAAGACGTGATTAATTTGTTCTCTAAGCATCTACATGTAATCAAATAAATCTCGGAAGACGAAGACGGGATAATCTAATGATCAAACAAACTTACCTGAAGTGAAGTTCGATCTTGATTATCCCGGCTTCGTCGAAGAGATTTAAGGTCCCTCCCATTCTAATGGACGTATAATGCCCATCCCTATATTAATCTTAATTTTCCCATAGCTTAATGTTGTTCTGATTACTCTGAACTAAATGAAGTGTCGTGCGGAGGGGCGAGCCGGAGTGGGAGACATATTGTTGTCTCTTTTCTTTTAACGGCTCTGAACTGTGTGCGAGTGAGTTGACGCGTAGTGAACTACTACATGTAATCAAATAAATCTCTTCGACGAAGCCGGGATAATCAAGATCGAATTTCACTTCAGGTAAGTTCGTTTGATCATTAGATTATTGCCCTTGTTAATGCCAAAATATGCCAATATTAAGAGCTCGGGTTACCCTCGAAATTCTCATACATACGTAATACCAAAAATCGTTTTCTCATACGAAAATATTTAATATGTTTGAATTATTTTTCAGCTTAAAATAGTAATCACCTAGGTTACTGTACAAAAATTTATTTCAAAATATTTAATTTTAAACACTAAAAAAATTTTTTTGTGTAAGTATATTTTTTTTTGTTAAATTTACTACTAAATATTTAAACACTAAAAAATAGAGTAAAACACTAAAAAATATATACATAAAAATTAAATTTACTACAAAATATTTCAACTCTAAAAAATATTTTTTAGTATTTAAATATTTTGTAGTAAATTTACTATTTATTTATATATTTTTTAGTGTTTTACTCTAATTTTTAGTGTTTAAATATTTAGTAGTAAATTTAGTAAAAAAAATTATACACAAAAAAATTTTTTTTAGTGTTTAAATATTTTGAAGTTAATTTTTGTTCAGGAACCTAGGTAATTACTATTTTAAGCTGAAAAATAACTCAAACATGTTAAATACTTTCGTATGACAAAATGATTTTGGTATTACGTATGTATGAGAATTTCGAGGGTAACCCGGGCTCTTAAGTCTTAATGCCCTTGGAGCAGTAATGTTATGAAAAAATAGCGGTATTTTGAAGCCTAAATATTTAAAAGAAACAGCTAAACCTCCATGCAGCTAAACGTCAATAATCTGTATTTATACTATATTCTGTGCTAAATAAGGCGTGTTCCAAACGTTCCAAAGCACAATACCTACTCGCGTGATTTTCGGTGATTTTATGAGATTTGAATTTTGATCGGCTGCTTAAACGTCAAACCGTACAGGGCAGTATACTACTATGAGTTTGGGAACAAACCCAACAATTTCAATTGACATTTGGATGACGTGACGCTCTCGGCTCTACGAGAAGAAATATGTTTTTGGATTTGTCATTTCAGTGCGGGAAATGGAAGATATTTTTATTAAATGCACATGCATTAGACAAAAGTTTTTAAGTAAACTAAAACTGGTGTGATTGTAAATGGATTGTAATGACTCCTGTGTGATAAAGTTACATAAGAATAACTGTGTGTTGGTTTTCTGTCAGTGTGGAATAAGTTTCTTCTCGTAGGTATATTTAGTTCAACGACCTTGTTACTGACAGGTTCATCGTTGTCTAATTTAATATATGAAAGTGGTATTGTGGACTGTAAATAAATTAAAGCAGAATATGGAGCCCTCAAGAGATACAGGCAAGTACAATAATTATTATGCATACAAATGCCTGAGGTAGTAGTTAAAATGGCTTATCTAATACTGTGCTAAACTATATCCATGTCGCTTTCCTCTATGCACAATATTACAGCTTTTACTTAGTATACTTAGTTTTTTGATGCAAAAAATAGCTCTTTTTAATTTGGCAGCATTTGTGATTTGATACACTTTACAAGAAATGCAATCTGGAAGACTTACATCTACACATTACAAAGCTAAAAAAAGGCCAAGTAAGTGTTATTTTTAAAAGTTAAATCAAAAGTTGAAAGAATGCATAAACATTGCATGTATTACTAACCAAATTCAAAATGATTGAAGTATGGGAGTTATGTTTCCTTAGTTTTTATTATTCGTAGTTCTCAGAGAACTATACCACACCCTGAATGCGAATAAGCACCTAAGAGGACATCCTTTAAAATTATGCCAAAATCCCAGCAAGGAGTTACCTAGAAGGCACTTTTTACCTAACAGAGTGGAAATGGTCTGGAACAGACTTCCTGAAAGTGTTGTAATGGCAACCTCTGTGGACTGCTTGAAAAACAAACTGGACCATTTGGGAGATGAAATCTTCAAATGATTTGACACACACACATCAGCTTAATGGCTGCTAGTGTGGTTACACAAATAATAATAATAACCTCAGTATTTGACTTGTTACAACCTTCTCAATATTCCAGAATTTAAACTTTTAACATATTATCTTATGGTCACATTTCAAGTTATTTAAGGATGGTTTATTTAAAGTTATCCAATAACATTTTTGGCATACTGACTACATTTTCAGTCAAAATCTTTACATTAATACCTCAATCATGGATTCTTGGAAATATTTTGTTGTCGCGGTTGCATGCGACTGCTCGGAAACGAAAGAGTTAAATATAGTTTAAAGTAAGAAGATGCTTTAAGGATAAAAATTAAGTAACTTTACATTTTTGACACATCCCTCTCTTATAATATAATTCCAATAAAAAAAATTGTGAAAATTAAACCCTAAGAAGGGTTAAATAGGGGAGCAAATACAGTGCAATCTTAATACATATAACATACCTCAATATAACAATTTCCTCGATTTAACAAATTTTTCGTAATCCCCTTGATTGTCCATATGAGTCAATATAAAATATACCTTTACATTGCGAACATTTATGCAAACATCCTTTATATACTTAACGAATTTTCAACCATCAGGAAAAAGTATACATACTTCTATTTAACGAATTTTGACAACCCAAAACCTTTATATAAAGTTTCCACCAATGTATGACATAGTATGTGAGTCATTGTGCGAATCTTTGAATTAATAAATTACCTACATAATATAATGAAATTAACATTAACATACCCACCAAGATATATAGGTACCTACTTACTTTTACGGATTTCACTGCATTTAATTTTGATTAATTCATATAAGAAAAAAATTTTGTTACGTACCTAATTGTTTTTAAATAGAAAAAATATTACAATAAATAATTTGATAAAAATGTGTTATCATTTGTTAGTAAGTAAAAGTTATTCACTTTATCAAAATGAGTAGGTACCTACCTACGTAATGTTGAGGTAAATTAAACTAATTTTTTTTACCTCTTTATAACAAATTTTGGACCAACCTAACCTCAAATAATGATGATGAAAATATAATTTCCCCCTGTTTTTTTCACATTTTCCTCTTATTTCTTCGCTCCTATTAGTCTCAGCGTAATATAGCCTATAGCGATAAAATATAGCCTATAGCCTCCCTCGATAAATGGACTATCTAACACTGAAATAATTTTTCAAATCAGACCAGTAGTTCCTGAGATTAGCGCATTCAAATAAACTAACTAACAAACTCTTCCGTTTTATAATATTAGTATAGATATATTATGTTAGTATTTCCATAGAATATTATGAATATTTAAGGGTCCGTATACGAAATTTGTCGATTTCGCTGATTTTACAGACGTGATTTAACAGATAAAATACAGTATTTCTATAAGTTTTAATGCACAACATAGATCATTTCAATTATACTTATTACTCGCCGCAAGTTCGAGTCGGCTTTCCGTGCTTAAATATATTTTAAATCCTATGAATAATAAAACCTAAGGAAACGTAACTCCCATACTAATACAGTTTTAAATTTGATTCCATTCGAACTGTCATGTAACGTCAGCCTTTATACCGCTCAAGGTCACCTAAATATTGCAAATGTATGAAAAGTGAACCCAAGGTACACTTTTTTGACAAGTATTTTGGAGCATGTTTTTTGACAGAGTTACTCTTCCTTAGTTTTTATTATTCGTAGTTTAAATCTAATTAATATATATTTTTTTAAGTCTAATAAGGGCAAAAAACCTAATAATATTTCTGTAGTGAACCTTTGCAATTTCGGCAAAATCTGCAAAATTTCGTATACGGACTCTTAAAAAACCCCTTTTAAGTAGTACTTGGTACTACTAATATTATATATTCTGTGGTAGTACATCATTATTAAAAAACCTCATGTATTTACCAAAAACAAAAACTAAACTATGTTGATGAAGTGCCCAGTTTCAGTCCTAAAACTAAGATATATATAATGATACAGATTTTAATACTTCAGTTGGAATTTCCAGGAATTGCTATTGTATTCTATTGTTGTCGCGATCACCGGTGCTCGCGCGGGGCCTGAAGGATTAAAGAATTCAATTCAATTCAATTCCATATCTTTATTTGCACGAAACATGATAAAAAGATGTTACAATTTTACGTAAAAACAGTACATGTTTTGCCGTTTTAATGGCATGCAAATATTACAATAAAATATAGGATCCTATAAAGTCTAAGTAACAGCCAAAATATTTAAATATAATAATTATGCACATTGATTAAAAGAACAAACATTTTGATTTTTGTTGAACAAACCATTTTGTTGTTTGAGCTGTATCATATCACATAATGTCTAATCTATGTGTGCTTGCAACTTTGTTATGCAGAAATTCGTTTTTCACTCAAAAACTATGTCCTATGTCCTGAGCCACCCAGGTTTTAAAAAGAATCATTCATTGTCTTAAACCTGATGAGATTTAACAGATTATATTCTACAGAGAGACACTATCCTATTTACATTATAATTTTTACATTTGTATACTAAATATTTAAATAGCCCTCCCTCATCATATGAATCAGTATTTAATGAGTACTTAAGAGTTAAGTTTAGTAACTTGATACTAGATGGTGCTTTCACGGAAATTAGTTCAATAATTTAAATGTAGATGGCATTGTATATACCATTTGTAATTCTTTATCCAACTAAATTCATGTGATTTCTTTAAATATACCTACATAATATTGATGGACAAACAATATAAGGTCATAACAATAAAAACCATGAGACCAATAAACGCTTGACAATCCATACTTCCATACTTACTATACTTATACTATACTATATAGTGAATACTATATACTATAATATATACTATACTAGAGACCCGCCCCGGCGTCGCACGGGTATAATATATAGCCACTGAAAAAATGATTAAAATGGATAGCCTATGATCCTTCACGTGGTCTACTTCTTATCTGTGCCAAATAACATAAAAATTGCTCCAGTAGTTCGCGAGATAAGCCCTTTCAAATAATTTCTCCCGTTTTTTCCGCATTCTCCTATTAGGGCCCGTTGTTTGATCGCTAGTTAAGGTTACTAATCGTTAAAAATTGTTAGTTAAACTAACTATTGGTTAAAAATTACAAAATGTTGTTTTTCAATCAATAGTTAAGCTAACTGTAGTAATTTTTTTTTGACAAATTGTTAAATAAAATGACTAAGCTCGGACTGCGTAGTTAACATTGACCGTTAGTTTGATTCGTTTGTTGTTGCGGATAATATATATTCGAGTTGAGATATTTTACTGCCCAAAAAGAGTGCTTTTATAAAAAAATATGGATTTAAATGTACTTAAACATTTCGATGACTCGGAAAGTTCTTCTGATGAAGAAATTATTCTAGAATGCGTTTTAACACACCGCCCGAAAATATTTCGTTTTAGAACACTGACATAGTATGTACTATGTACTGTAAAATAATTATTGTGCAGCTAGCTGCTAGACTATTGGGATGAAGTCGAATTTTTCGAAAGGTTTAGAATGTCCAAAGAAACAGTACTTTGGATAGTTGCTGAAGTGATTAAGTCTACATTGTGTACTATTTCCTAAATAGGTAAGTAGGTACCAACAATAACAGTGCTGTATTACATAAATATTGAAACCTTTATTCATCATATTATTATCAAAAAGCTGCCTACCATAAACAATACAAAAAAAGGTTTTTTTTATGCAAAAAGTTTCAATAAGTCATAAAGTTTCTAATAAATAGAGAAAACACGTGCAAAAATTAAAAACAATTGTACTTTTTTACATAGAGAGCCCCCATGACCCATCTTTATTGATTATTATATCCAAAGAATTTGAGTTAAGTTTCAATTACGTCCATATGTCAAATATTTTAAGAGCTATTGTTCTTTGAACATTGTTGTGCGTGAGCGGCAAAGGTTCTGTACAGCCGATGTTTCATAAACAATATTACCAGTAGTAAAAAAATTCTCCCGGCAGAATTTTGGGTTCCCCATGTTCCTTCAAGTAGCAACACAATTGACAATTGTTACTTTTAACTATAGTCAAAAATCAGTTGAAACAACGTATTTCTATTTTAACAACTGGTCAAGGCTTAACTACAGTCAACTAACTAATGGTTACGGAGACTATTTGTCATTTTTGACTAGTGATCAAACAACCGGCCCTTAGTATTAGTGCGATAAAATATTGCCTATATACTTCCTCAATAAATGGGCTATCTAACACTGAAAGAATTTTTCAAATCGAACCAGTAGTTCCTGAGATCAGCGCGTTCAAGTTAGCCCTTTCAAATAATTTTCCCCGTTTTTTCCCCATTTTCCTATATTTCTTCTATTTACATTCAATCGTGGTTTTAGAAATAATTTTAAAATGCTCAAATAAATTAAGTATTATTAGGCTTAATATTATAAATTGGGTATTAATCGTTTAATGACTCATAGGCCATGGCATATTGAATATGAATCAGCGACAGTTGATCTACAACTTTAATAGTGAGGGAGCCCTAGAACAATTTTTTTTATTATTATTTACTAGCAAGCAATTGTGAGTAGCTTCATTTTGATAAGAGAATCAATTTTTTTATCTGCGAAAAATCTTGAAAGTGGTAGCTACCGGAGATAGAAAGGATTTCATACTTTGATTTGGTGGTCCTAAAATATGGATTGTTCTATTTGTAGGACAATGTTACTCTTAAATTATATAACTACTAGCGACCCGCCCCGGCGTCGCACGGGTATAAAATTATTAAAATCGATAGCCTATGATCCTTCACGTGGTCTAAATTTAATCTTCTCTTTAATCTCTTTGGTTCTTATCATAAAAATTGCTCCAGTAGTTCGATAACCCCTTTCAAATAATTTCCCCCGTTTTTTCCACAGTCTCATATTAGTCTTAGCGTGATAAAATATAGCCTATAGCCTTTCTCAATAAATGGGTTATCTAACACTGAAAGAATTTTTCAAATCGGACCAGTAGTTCCTGAGATTAGCGCGTTCAAGTTAGCCCTTTCAAATAATTTTCCCCGTTTTTTCCACATTTTCCTCTATTTCTTCGCTTGTTTGTTTTATAATAATTAATACTATTTTATTTGTTTTAATTAATACTATATTAATGCTATATACTATACTATAATATTATAAATGCGAAAGTGTGTCTGTCTGTTACCTCTTCACGCTCAAACCGCTGAACCGATTTTGCTGAAATTTGGCATGGAGATACTTTGAGTCTCGGAAAAGGACATAGGATACTTTTTATCCCGAAAAAATGTACAGTTCCCGCGCGATAAACGAATTTTGGCGCATTGAAGTTGCGGATAGGGATTGCAATCCGGATACTTCGAAATCCGAAAAATCCGGATAATCCGGATTTTTGGGGCCTTTAAAAAATCCGGATTTTCATTTTATAAAATCCGGATGTTCGGTTTTTTCGAATAGTAGATAAAATTATGAAAAAGAAGCTTTTACGTAATATAAAATTAATTTAAATGTATCGTGTAATATCTGACATACAAATTCACATTTGTTTAAAGGCGCTATCACAACTTTGCGTTGCCTACACGTACTAAAGTCAGAATTTCGTATGTCTAACATTCCATTGTGTAGTTATTAGGTGGTTGTAGTTACATTTCTTTACATTTTTCCATTTTATTTAAAAGAAATAACGACGTATTTTAATTTCTTATAACCTACCTTTTATTTTACCATGTTATTACGATTTCTATGATAATATAAATGCAATGATGATAAATTTTCAATTATCTTAGAACATTTTAGTATTTAATACATTGTTTTTACTTTTTCGTAAATAAATTATGGTGTTTTTGTTTACATTGTGGTTATAATTATAAATTATATTAATTGTTTACGTAACCAATTCTGATTTGTGATTCTGTCATAATTAAATGAAGGAATATAGCAAGTTTATAATATAACGAAATGTTGATTTAAAGTTTAAATAATTATTTTTAGTAATTATTCTGTGCAATAGCCTAAATATATATATAATATAATATCCAACTGCTGGACAAAGACGCCGCCGGAATTTTTCACTTATCTTGCTCCAGCGTCACCATTTGCCAGCCCAGCTGATATGCCTCTAGTGGGGAGTTTATAACCTTTTTTAGGCTAAAGTCTTCGCAATCGTTGGTTCCTCATTGGTAACGTAACCTCTGACGAGTTGGTTAGTAAGAAAAAATTTTTGACCAAGTACTGGTACTCGTAGACATAGTGAATTCCTTGCTCGTCTACCTTGACCCTACGTCTCGTACTGTTGGTCATTGTTAGTGTCTTTGACCTATTATTTGTAAGTTGCACCTCATGCACGTTGCAGATCTGAGAGCATAATTTGATGAGGTGCGGCTGACGGCCGTAGGCGCAAAAATGACGAAGTCATTGATGAAGCTAAGATTGCTTAGGGTTTTCTTGTTAACTAAAATTTCATATTTTTAAATAGTAAAAAAAAAATCAAGGTATTATATTTTAAGTACCAGATACTGTTATTTTAATCTCTTCCTTTTTACACCCATGTAAAAATTGCTAACTTAAGAAAAATTATAATTTTTTAATATGTTTTATTTTGCACTTTTAAAATGAATGGTATATAAATAAATAATAAGAAAATAACTCACATTTAAAACTGTTTATCAAAAATATTTAAAAAATTACAAAAAATCCGGATTATCCGGATAAAGGTGAACGCAGATTTGGCCGCACCGCACGCACCGCAGTCGCCGTACGAATCGCTTTTGTTATTTACCTCGCACACCTGTTCGCGCCGCAGTCGCCGCAGTCATACCCGTCGCCGCACGCATCGCAATTCGCAATGGATTTTCGTTCATTCGGAGTGGGCGTGTATTGCAGTATGGCTCTTGACGAACAATTCGTTACTCTATGGATGGCCGACCGTTGAATGCGAATGACGACATCAGCACCACACGCGCCGCAGCGTCCGACGCGGGCGGGCCGGGATTGGTGACGTCATCGGCTGCGGCTCGGGGAGTTCGGCCGCTTCAGGTACTGCGTCGACTGCGACGCGGGTAGGTGCGGGTAGGTATGCGAGCTTGCCTATAACTTCATATAAAGAATTGCGAATGCGGCGACTGCGGTACGTGCGGTGCGGCCAAATCTGCGTTCACCCTAATCCGGATTTGAGGATGGAAAATCCGAAAATCCTCATTCTTTTAAAAATCCGTTTTTTGCAATCCCTAGTTGCGGGCGTCATCTAGTTAATTATAACTACATAATTGATAATATTACAAAATTACATATTATAAATTGATTTAATTTAATCAATTCCAACTGTACTATTTTCCCTGTTTTTATAGTATAAGAACCCCTTAAAATTTCGCTTCGTCTATCTGTCCATCCTTTTTTGTGGTAACTTGATTAATAATGTCTTGGCTATTATAGTCTACTTTATTTTTATACTATAAAAGTAAAAGTAGTTCTGCATTATAATCTATAGACCGTACATATAATAGTTTTAATAAAGTTCTGTCTCGTATGTGTGTCGACATGGTAATCTCAATCAAAAAAATATAAGTTTCTTATAATTATTTCGCCGTTTGAAGAGTGAAGACGTAGATTTACTATAAAACAGCCTTTCCGAAAGTGGGCAATAACGCCTCCTTGTGGGCGCTGAAGGTCTAAAGGACCCATAAAAAATAGGGGAGTTGTGTAGAGGCTTGGGGGGTGATTTATTTCATCTAGATGCATTTTAAATTGAAACAATGGGGGGTGCTAAAACATAACTTGTTCTCAAAGTGGGCAGTAGACAAAATAAGTTTGGGAACCCTTGCTATAAAAGATTCGTAACAAAGGAAATGCGTAGTCGAAGAAAAGAAACTACGAAAGAATCCAAAAGCCTGCTACGATCCGGTGAAATCTCCCCAGTTAATGGGAATCTCACACGGTGTCGCGCCAGGCGGCGCGGGCGGATCGCAGGGTGAGGGGTGCGCAGTCGTGTGCAGTGGACCACTAGTCGTCGCACAAGGTCAAGGAGAATGATTAACAACGAAAATACAGCAAAACAAACGGTGGAGCGCCGTGCGGGGTACCGGCGGGGAGGCAGCGCGGCAGTCTCGGCAGCGACGTCGCCGGCGTCCGTCGCGTGCCCGCCGTCGATCGCGACGCATTTAAAAATCGATGCATGATCTGAAACCGGAATCCAATAATCATCGTAATGTCGATTTTTTGCACTACTAATCGTACCGGTTCCTATGCGCAATAGAATTGGGATGTTGATTGTTCGTCTGTGGCTTTTGGATGTGATCTGAGACGCATTCCTGCAAATTTTAAAAAGTGATTTTTTTGCGAATCAACTTAGTTTCTAGTTGACCCTCAAACCTCAACCTTATTTAAATATAATGGTAAACGTAATTTTATTTTTTGAAGAATGAGTTTCGATGTTCGTGGATATGCTATATTTTCTCTTCAGTTTAGTTACAATACTAAACCGTATGTATTAGGAAATGTAAGAATATTAACGAATATGAGATAGGTGGAGTTTTGAGTAGATAGTACCTAAGTACTTATGCTGATAAAGTTTTATCCCAAAAAAAAGTAAGAAAAGTTTTATGTACTTAAGGCTGCTCTTTCGAAAAAAGCGTGCAGATGAAACAACTTTTCATCGGCATTAACAGAGAAATTATATCTGAAAAAATATCTACATGATATGATACGTAATTTGGTTTTGCCATATTTTCTCTATCGGTATCACATAATAAAGAAATAAAAAACCAAATCACCTCCAAATGGTTGAATGAAACCACTTTACTCCTTCATTATTTATCAAAAGAATATATAAAAAATATCTACTGCTTTGCAATACATAAGTGAATAATTTGTTTTTTTTACTTTTTTGAAATATGTATTATATTAAGCCTTAAAAAGGTTTTTTCTCCTATTTCGCCCTATCATGGACGCGGCGAGCGTCGTAAGTCGTAACCGCCACCGTACAAGGCGCGCTGTTATGAATGTTATTTTAATGTCATTTACGTCGATATTCGCACTGACAGACAATCGACCTGCTAATTTAGGGAGAGATAGAGATAGATAGAGAGAGAGAGGAACATAAACTGTTAGGAATTTTTGAAAAGAATTTTACTGTGAAACTTTATTTGTGATGTTTTTGTGCCCTAGGTTTTTATCTGACATGAGCTGTAAAGAGCATCGCAAGGTTGCAAGTGTATTGACACCAATAGACATAATAACACGTTTATCTCACATTAATAGTTCTCCTGTTGGGCATCTACCTGAAATCTACCTGAAATCTTTCTTCGAAAATCAAAACAGTAGGTAGTTTTTTTGCCCTATGTCTTGACTCTTGAAGTTTTGAGAGTCCAGTAATATGTATTCGTAAATTAATTATTCATTTTGGTTGTAATCGCTCATTGAACATGCAATCCATATCCATACTTCCATACTAATATTATAAATGTGAAAGTGTGTCTGTCTGTCTGTCTGTTACCTCTTCACGCTCGAACCGCTGAACCGATTTTGCTGAAATTTGGCATGGAGATACTTTGAGTCCCGAGAAAGGACATAGGATTGTTTTTATCCCGGAAAAATGTACGGTTCCCGCGCGATAAACGAATTTTGGTGCAACGAAGTTGCGGGCATCATCTAGTTATACTGTAAAGGTAGGGTGATAATGTAAAACTCTTGCAAAGCCGCGGGCAAAAACCTACCTACGTATTACTATAATTTGTAATAATACGCGAGCGAAAAACTTTGGATCCTTTTTGACAAAAATGCGGAAACGTAGGTGAATGAAATTTTGCACAGTATTAATTTATAATTATTATGGTGAAGGAATGCATCGAGCTAATATTATTTTGAAATAAATTTATGCTTCTGTTGTCCCTTTTTTCCGTCATGTCCCTTTGTTCCCTTTAATCTTTAAAACTACGCAACGGATTTTGATGATTCTTTTAGTGTTAGATAGCCCATTTATCGAGGAAGGTTATAGGCTATATTTTATCACGCTAAGACTAACAGGAGCGAAGAAATAGAGGAAAATGTGGAAAAAACGGGGAAAATTATTTGAAAGGGCTAACTTGAACGCGCTAATCTCAGGAACTACTGGTCCGATTTGAAAAATTCTTTCAATGTTAGATAACCCATTTATTGAGAAAGGCTATAGGCTATATTTTATCACGCTAAGACTAATATGAGATTGTGGAAAAAACGGGGGAAATTATTTGAAAGGGGTTATCGAACTACTGGAGCAATTTTTATGATAAGAAGTAGACCACGTGAAGGATCATAGGCTATCGATTTTAATAATTTTTTCAGTGGTAGCCACTGAAAATATAATATTTTATACCCGTGCGACGCCGGGGCGGGTCGCTAGTAGTTATATAATTTAAGAGTAACATTGTCCTACAAATAGAACAATCCATATTTTAGGACCACCAAATCAAAGTATGAAATCCTTTCTATCTCCGGTAGCTACCACTTTCAAGATTTTTCAAGATCGTATAAAAGCATTTTGCTTAAATGCTCCTAGTTATTTTTTAAATGATTGTAATTACGTTTTTTCGCATGTTTTCCGAGCGAGCCGATAGCTTCTGGCCGCAGCGTATTTACGACTTTATAGTCATACAAATTAAGTATAAAATTGCCCTTGCGGTAAAATTATTTTCGATATAGCGCCTTAATAATTGTTGGTCAACTTAAATCATAACTAGCCGACCGTGCAAGACAACGCACTTCAAACGTTTTCGTCGATCGTAGTTTATCTCTACGGACGGACAGACAGACAGACATGACGAATCTATAAGGGTTCCGTTTTTTGCCATTTGGCTACGGAACCCTAAAAACAAGATAATTTTTGAAACTGTAACAGCTGTTTTACATCCCGAAATTAAAAATGGACCAGAAACTACCATAAAAGTACCTATTCTCTAGTAAAGTAGTCCAAACAATGTAGGTAAGTAATGAGCAATCGATTTGCAAAAGAAAAAAACTTTATAATGTCAATTCTCTAAATCTCTGATCCAATTTTAATTTTCCTTTTCTCATTTTTTAGGGTTCCGTAGTCAACAAGGAACCCTTATAGTTTCGGTCTGTTCGTCCGTCTGTCTGTCTGTCTGTCTGTCCGCGGTTTTACTAAGAGGCTATAGGACCTACAAAGCTGTAATTTGGCATGAATACACATATTAATGATGGCAACAAAATGTACATAAAATCGTAAAAAAATATTTTTTTATGGTACCTCCCCTATACACCAAGCGGGGATGAATAATTTTTTTCGCGCTCACCCCATCGTGTGGGGTGTCGTTGAATAGGTTTTTTTAAAAATATTGCGAGTATTCATAGATCATTTTCCGATTTAGGGATCCGTTTGTGAAATATTAAGTTTTAAAGTGGAAAAAATCGTTAGAGTCCAGTGTCCCCCCCCTTCTACCAGCTAAACGGTTGGTTCTGGAAATGTAAAAAAAATCACGGGAGTAGGAAATATGCTGATTTTAAAAGGAAAACTATCACGGCTAAGAAGACTTCATAAGTTATTGAGTAATAGTCGATCAACTAAAAAAAATGTATTCGGCGAAGTATAAAGGAACTTTTCGTTCAAATTCCTTTGAAAGTAACTGAGATGATGTTGTTAGTAGTGTGAAACACGCTTTAAATGTACGTTCATTGACCATAAAAAATTGTCAAAAACTAGCGGTACTACGGAACCCTATATTGCGCGTGGCCCGACACGCACTTGGCCGGTTTTTATTAAATTTTAGAGTCCATTTGGATTTTGTTTGCTTCAGATAAACAGGTAATATTATTATAAGTTATAACACTTTTTTTATTTAGACAGAAGTATAAAAATCAAGGTATTTTTGGTTTCTTCATAAGAGTTATTCAGAAGACCTTCCTGAAAATAGCTAAAAAGACCCAAAACTAAATTTGTGACTGGCACATTCATTTTGCAATCCGTTCATATCAATTTCGTAGATATTTTAAATGTCTACAGTAATGTAATGGATTGTTTGAAAGAGGCATTCTACGTATTTTAATTGTTGCTGGAAATAATGTGTGGCTATCTTTATGAATTACGTGGAACGTAATCGCTTCGTATCGCGAGTGGCTAATCGCGGGCGTGAGCGGCCCCGACGCCCGCGTCACGGCTTGCGAAGCGTTGCTTGGTCATGGCCAAGGTCTTCGTTGTCGCCATTACATAATACTTTTCTAAATGATTTATTTTCGCCTCCATCACGGCGTGTAAAATGTTTTGACGTCTTTATCACCAAAACATTCCACGTTGATGGCTTGTGAAATTTCTCGCTCCGACATACTAAAAATGTAATTTATTTGATAGGTTTGCATTCCCGACTGTCGATTAACCAAGATCTTTTTGGCTATGAATGGGATCTTAAATGAAAACGGAAACTACTACAATATACACGTACGTCTACATTTGTCATTTACAACAACTATACTGTATACAATTCATGCCAGGGCCCCCGTAAGGGCTACTGGCGCCTGTGTGCAAAAAAGGATTTTGGCGCTCCTTTAGGCAAATTTTTGGCGCCCCTAAAGAAAGCGATTTGTCGCCTCTAGAGGATGGCACTCGTGTGCATTGCACGCATTGCTCATAATATGGTAGCGGGGGCCCTAATTCATGCCATAATCCATAATCCATACAGTTTACATTCACAATCATAATTCATAACTTAGAATCTTAAATCAGCATCTGCAGTCGAAATTGTATTTCCCGTATACTTTATACTAAGTGCACATTTCATACTGACAAAATACCAAACTACTGACACTGAGACCAATAATTTTTGCAACAAATCAAACCGATTAAGGCTTAACCACCGATTTGTAAAATAGTCACTACGCTTATAAACTCAACTTGTATGACTCTGTGTTTCAATTAAATAAATAAATACACTTATTAAGTACTAATTTCGGACATTTGATAATTATTAATGAAATGCATACTTTAGCTATTATTTCTTGCAATTTTCAGTAATATTTTGTAATTACTAATAACGCTTTCTTCACAGTGCATTTGTGCAGTGCAAACATTGCACCTCCCCTGAATTTCCACAATAATTATACTGACCACTTAGCTAAAAAAACTCGCTCAAGCGCGAGCCAATACAGTTGCAATCTAAAACACAAATTCAAATATGTTATGTTTATTATAATACATATTATTATAACGTTTTGGGTCAAGTTCCGGTTGCAATCCGCACAAGTATCCGTCAGTCGGAATGACCAATGCGAGCGGGCCATGCGATCTCGCTTCTACAGTTGAGTGCAAACAAAAACCACCTGTAGTCGTCAGAGAATTGCCAAGGTCGCAGGCCCCTGTGGCTCGCTTGTCGGCGTTCCGTTTACCTATATCTCCCGGCAAGTGCACACGCGCACCGCCCCCGCGCCGTTGACTCACCGCGCCCGCGCCCGCCTCCCGAACGCGCGCCTCGGGTCAATTCTAGGACGTCTATCTTGTTCATCGAATTCAACTTTTGTTCAGGATTTTCTTCCGAGTCGATACCTTACTTTCTCGCCGAATCTCATTTTCACAGAGCAGTCCGTAATTTACAAAAACTGAGAGTGATTTAAACGCGCTATGATAACGGCTATATAATTTAAGGTTCATTACCGAGCTGGCTCCGAAAGTCAAGGTCGATGCAAATCGATACAATCGGCTCCAATTTGAGCTCGATATTTATTCACGCAGCTGAACGCGACGTAGTCACCGTTACCAGCGATGAAAGTGAAAGAAAGTAGAAACATTCTTTACTTGTTCATGCAATTTGACGTTGCTATTGAGATCACATTTTTATCAAACATAAAATATGTGCCCGATAAATGAAATTACAACATTTAAGGCAGAATTTTAGGTCTCAAAATTTGAGACTTAAAGTATAATTTACACAGAGCCAGTATTGGCTTGGTATATGCCGCGTGTGAACAGTTTTTTAAGCCATGCCAAACTGTTCACACGCGGCATATGCTAAGCCAATACTAGCTGCCAGTCTTATTGGCAGCCAGTATTGGCTCTGTGTAAATTATACTTAATATTATTTAATATCAATGTAAAAAAAAATCTCACTCATTAACCGAATTTCAGCCAACGATCGGATGATATTGTGAACTTCCCAGTTCCCATAGAAAAACGAGACTGCTGATTACTAAATTGTAATGAGATCAATCAGCTTTCTGACCTTGTCACATTTTATCGCACAATGTGCACTGCCTTTTATATTATGATTGTAAACCAAGTAAAAGCAAATTATAGCAATTTTTACATGGATGATGTAATAAAGGCTCGAATTATCATAATACATATTATTATTGGGATCTTTCGATATTTTCAATAGTCTTATCTAGATGGACTTATTTGTTTACGAATTACGCGTCATTTTTATTTGGACCTCTGGGTGGCATCATTTTGTTGTCATAAATTATGACGACACGTGGAGGCGTCCGTCCGTGTTTACTCACACCAATACATAGACTCAAGGTCGATTGTACATGTCAGGACTGGGCCGTTTGAAGTTATCATTTTGATATAATATCGTACGTACTGGTCCAGTCAACTTAGGCTTAAATTAGGTACGAACGTCGGAATTCGAGATACCCAGCTGTGAGTTTGTAAATATTTGTATATTGGCACCCTAAATGTTGTCTCGAAACCTACATATTATGGTAGGGTGTGCGTGTGCGCAACTTTTAAATTTCAAAGTTAAAAGGTCACAAATATCGGCTTTTGCACTTTTTTTTGTAAATATTTCGTTTCCTTTGGGTTTTTTGCCATTTTTATTACCATAATGTAGAATACAAAATTCTCTACAACATTTATTTAAAAAAAAAAATTTATACGGTGAACCGTTTCCGATAAAGAGGGCGGAGAGCGCGCAGTCAAAGTATCACTTCAGTTCAACCGGTGCCTCCGGTCGAAAACGCGCCATATTGAATGTGTCGCGACACCGGTGTCCAATCCTTTAATGTCGTAATTTATGGCATATTTCATCAATTAATTAGCTCTCAATTTTTTTCTCTCTCTCACGGTTGTAAAATAGCAGCCATTTTAGTTTTTATCGGGCTCTGACCAATACTTCTCATGTAAGTATCCTATGAATATAAAAAAGGTATTATTTTATAGCTAAACTTATGGACTACACTTACACGGGCAATACGTTATAAATTTCGTGGAATTAAACATAGAAAAACCAAAATTTAAGGAAAAAAAGTCATGATAGGCTGCAGAGAATCGTTTCGCATTGCCCAACCCCACACCTGGGATTCCAAAATATCATGCCCTAATCATGTCCGATCCTTTAATGTTATAATGTATGGCATATGTTGTTGACAACTTGGCTCTCAAAACATTTTTTTCTCTACCTTTTGAAAAGAATGTTTTTCTCTGGCTGAGAATACAAATCTGACCAATACTTCTTAATAAAATCGTTTTTCGTCACAGGAAGCCATTAATTATTTTTTTTCCTTAAATTTTGGTTTTTCTATTTTTAATTTTCGAAATTCGTAACGTATTATATATTCGCCTGTGTAAGCGTAGTCCATAAGTTTAGCTATTGAATAATACCTATTTTATATTCATATGATATTTACATGAGAAGTATTGGTCAGATTAGTGTGAAAGCCCGATAAAAACTAAAATGGCTGCCATTTTACAACCGTGAGAGAGAGAAAAAATTTCAGAGCTAATTTATTGATAAAATATGCCACACATCACGACATTAAAGGATCGAACACCAGTGTCGCGACACATTGAATATGGCGCGTTTTCGACTGGAGGCACCGGTTAACCAGGGGGGTGTGCCAAAATGTTTTCGTTTTCGCTTCGTTATAGAATCGCCGATGAAAATGTATGGGATTGACATAAGCGTTCGTTAATATGACGTTGACGTTCGACTCGTCTTAAGTCAATTCCATACATTTTGATCGGCGATTCTATAACGAAGCGAAAACGAAAACATTTTGGCACACCCCCCTGAAGTGATACTGTGACCGCGCGCTCGCCGCCCTCTTTATCGGAAACGGTTCACCGTATGAAAAAATTTTTTGAACAAAAGTTGTAGAGAATTTTGTATTCTACATTATGGTAATAAATACAAATAGCAAAAACCCATAGGAAATTAAATATTTACAAAAAAGTGCAAAAAACCAATTTTTGTGACCTTTTGACCTGGAAATTTAGTAATTGCGCATACCTACCATATGTAGGTTTTGAGACAACATTTAGGGTGCCAATATACAAACGTTTACAGACTTACAGCTGGGTATCTCGAATTCCGAGGTGAACTTACTATACTGATTGGACTATACATATTATTTACAATTCACGTTTGTCCCCTGAAATATTTTCATACAAGTTTGTGATTTAAAACGATTTTGCAAAATACGTATACGGCTTAGTGTCTAAACACACTATGCCGAATTTCCGCGGTGGAAGTTCGGCTTGATTCCGCCTGCAATGTATTTTAAATTACCGACGACACACCATGCCGAAATTCCGTCGCGTTATATTGTATTAGGGCATCGAAACCCGGACCCAATTTTCATAACCCGGGTTTCGGGTTTTTGTCAAACGAAAACCCGGGTACCTGGTTTTTTCGGGTTTTTTCGGGTTTTCTTACAATTCAAAGATTAATGATGCGAAAATACTTTAAATATCATTTTTAACCGATTGCTAGCACCTTTCCAGTAAAATATTATTTAAATACCATAGTGTGGGGTCACGGCAGTGCCCAACCAAGTCTCGAGTGAACGAGCACGGCCGAATCATACTTTTATAAAGCGACTATTTTACCTCTCCTATATTTTGGATCTTATCAAAGCTAGGTATTAATATTTTTGGGTCCAGATTAGGTATTACAACGAGCTTCACCTCCAAATTACATATATTACCTACTAAATGTTTTTGTATTTTATGAAATATGTTTATGGGTGAGGCCGCCAATTTTTGCTGATGTGACAAAGAAAAATTTTGCGAATGAAAGAAAATTGGCGAATATCTACGCTTCCGTTTTATTGATGACATTTAAAATGTGGGGTAGAATTGATGTTTCTAACGATTAATTTAATTTTAAAAAGTTTATAAAGAAAATTATCTTAAAATGCTATAAGAATTAGATGAAGTAATAGCCATTTATATAAGTATTCATAACATATTCGATTTATCTTCAAATCTGTCATACTTACTGCTATAGCGACAGTTAAAGTGCACCTCTTCCATTGCGGATTGTATATTTTAAGCTGTTTTCTGACCTTGTATGTTTAATTGTAAGTATATTTTTAGACTATTATTGGGACTCAAATAATTCTAATGCATGCTTGAGTACTTTGTTTTCTTCATTAGAATCAGTTTTCGAGCATAAGATAAACACAATACTTTTTAAAATACAAAGGGCGGAGAAAAATAATTGCAAATTCAGCAAAAATTGGCGGCCTCGCCTATATATAAAAATCTATCAAGAATAATTGAAGACAGTAAAATGGAAGACCGAAGAATAAACTTAAATATAAAACGTATGCCAACAAATCTTTACTTAATATTTTACATTGTTATTGCTGATTGTCAAATTATTTAGTCCTAATTGATGTTGGCATACTATATACGTCCTGTAATTAAATTGTTGTACCTAGTTTTTACCTGAATTTGCCTTCTGTCTGCTTTGCTACGGTATGAAGCCGAATGTTCTTTGCAATTTAAGGTAACTTTTGTTATCTAACTTACTGGAAAAGCTTTTTAACTTTAACTCAAAGCTTTTTGTAGTTATTATTTCTAGTCACAATATACAGAATTCGTGTCAGATAACCATGTAATTAATGACCCAGACCACATGACACATGCGGAAGGTTGCTTTTAATTAGTTTGGAAGATCAACCATGGTGGCATAGTATTACACACAAGAAATTGTCTCTGGCGCTGGTGCTGATAAAAACTCGTCTTATATTTCATCTGGGCTCACTAAAATCACGTGTTTTAATAATTCCGCAGTGAGTATTATTTATTTTTAGCCGGCTAAGGAAACCCATCATTCGCCCTATTGTGTGTTACCAACATCAGTCTCTCAAGCAATGAAAAGCAATCTGCCGCATTTGCCAGACTGTAATACTGGAATACAAAATAGTTTCACATCATACTTGACGGAAACTCCTCTGCATGGTTTTGTCAGTTTCCAGGAGAGCAACCACTCTCCTAGAACCTTTTTACTGATTGAATTTTCTTAATATTGTCGTTATTATATTGTGAATATAACAAATGATGTCAAAAAACATAACGACAAACAAAAACCTCTGTAAGTTAGATGACTGAAAATAATGACTTTAAATTGCAAAGAAGACTAGGCGTCATACCGCAGCAGGGCACAAAAAATGTTTTGTCACTAACTAGTGGCTGACTTGCCCGTCATCAAAAGTCTACGGTACTTTCAGCGAACTTAGAACCCTTTGAAGCTGTCCACACTTTATTTTGTAAGCTTTTGATCACATAATAAAGAAAACTGTGGTCAATCACTGAATGTTGATTGAAAACTATAAAATAAGTTTAACAAGACTTGGCTTCTATGAAATTTGAAAACTTTTTGCGATGGATAGACCGAAGAGACTTGACTTTTTTTACATAATAGTTTTGGTAGGATTTTCAAAATATGTATTATTAATTTTAATTAATAAATATTTTTGTGACAATTAGTCTTTAATGCTCTTAAAACGAAACTTTTACTTTAAAATATTATATTTTGTTTAATTATACCAATAGAAATAATTAAACCTATATAATATGTTATAAAAAATAATAATTTTTATGTTAGTTTGTTATAAATACCTTAAATCAGGTCTTGCCTTTAATAATTATCAAAAAAACGAAAAACCCGAAAAGCTCGAAAAACCCGGGTTCCATTTTTGAAACCCGGGTTTTGTCGTGATCTCCAAAACCCGGGTTTTCCCGGGTTTTCGGGTTTCGGGAAAACCCGGTCTCGATGCCCTATATTGTATGCGTTTGACCATGACATTGCTGACGTAACCATGCGGAACTTCGGCATAGTGTGTTTAGACACCTTACAATAACTAGCGCAATGATAGGAGTTATCGTTGCCGTTGCGTTGTATTAATATTTAATAATGCATTTAATGTAATTATGTTACTTTCAATAAATTCGATACCAACGCTATGATGGGGTTTCGATACAGAATTGACTTTATGAATGTATGATTGTATGCGGACCTTGAAAACGCCTGTTGTACTGAGACCTTCGTGACGGTAACCGCGCGGAAGTTGACTGGTACTTTTTTTGTTAATTTCGAGCTCGTTGAATTTAAGCGAGCATTAGTCACAAAGTAACCTTCGGTGTCGAAGCTCGCGGCTCATTGTTCACTCGATGCACTGCGGTCTGCGATATCGTCGCCGTCGGGTGCAATAACAACCGCTATCACAAAGTCACAACGTTCACAGCTTACTCTGTCCTCGGAGATTATACGCTGTAAAAATTTAAGTGCGAAATTAAAAACGAAGAACGTTTCCTCCGTTGCGCACAGGAATCGGGTGCTTTATGAGGTTCGTGATTGTTTTCATGTAGTGCAGTGATGTGAGGATGATAGTGTGTGGCCATGTCTAGCGTGGCGAAGAAAGACAAGCCGACGATGTCGGTGACGGCGCTCATCAATTGGGCGCGGCCGACGGCTCCCGGCCCGCAGCAGCCGCAGCAGGCGGCGTCCGCTCTGGCCAACAACATGCTGCAGACACTCGGCTCGCCCTCGAACCTTCCCAACGTCGACTGTACCCTCGATCAATGTAATTATACTTAACAGGTTTTTATTCTAGGATCAGCCCTGGATTTATGTAGGAGGGGGCGGCGAAATTAAAGTGGCCTATTTTCGTACAAAATACAGGGTGCAATTAAACCTTCCTGCCAAATTTTGATATATTGATCCTTGATAAAAATAAAAATATACGTATTTTTTCTTTTATAGTCACTCAGTACTAAAATGTTGAGAAATAGCTTCCGAAAGTTATCCTAAAAAACACTACAATTAATGGACACGATGCGTCGGCCGCGCGTGACGTGCCCCCGCGCGCGCGCCTCATCCCGCGTCACCCCCGATCATTCCCCCGCGCCGCGAGTAACCATTCTGCAGACTGCAACGATTTTAAATGGGATAAAAATGTAATTGAAAAAAAATTACACCCAATTTTTTTTGGTTAAATGGACTCTCCTAATGTTACCTAAGCCCTGGAAAAAATTTGGCAGTAAGGTTTAATTGCACCCTGTATAAATCCGGCCCTCTCTAGGATTAGATCTGGCTATAATACTATAGCCGAACTTTTTCACTTTGTTGTCTAATTCAATAGAGATAGAGCTATGGATATATTATAATCACGTATTTTTATTTTTATTTTGGCGTTATTTTCTGTGTTCAGTTTTTGGAAATTCGCTTCGCTTCGCCTATTGCGCGCTATTATAAATTGACCCTTACTCTTTAATAGGGCCTTTTTAGGGTTCCGTACCCAAAGGGTAAAAACGGGACCCTATTCATGAGACTTCGATGTCTGTTCGTCTGTCTGTCCGTCTGTCTGTCCGTCTGTATGTCCGTCTGTCTGTCCGCCCGTCTGTCTGTCCGTCTGTCTGTCTGTCCCCAGGCTGTATCTCAAGAACCGCTATAGCTAGAGTTCTGAAATTTTCACAGATTGTGTATTTCCGGTGCCGCTATAACAACAAATACTAAAATAAAAAATTATATTTAAGGGGGGCTCCCATACAACAAACGTGATATTTTTGGCCTTTTTTGCTCGTAATCAATAATGATAACAGGTAGGCACTTGAAACTTTCACGAAGGCCTTAAATATAATTGTACTTTAATAATTAATAATAATATTTAAATAAAATAAAAAATTAAGGGGGGCTCCCATACAGAAAACACAATTTTTGGCCTATTTTTGCTCTACAACAGTACGGAACCCTTCGTGCGCGAGTCCGACTCGCACTTGGCCGATTTTTCAGAATCCATAGTCTGTATCAGCTAATTTAACCGTGAATTTCGTCAATGTCAGAATATCTGAAACTTTTGGGACTGGTACCAACTTCAAAGTAATGAAGACTGTAATGTACAAACATTACAGTCTTAATAGTTGAGATTTGGACGAATTCTGAAAAAGGCATTATTAAAGAGTAGGAGTTATTTAATACTTATTAGTTCATATTTCTATTGTTTTTACCTTGGAAGAAGGTTTTAATTTTTTGTTAAAAATAATAATTTCACTCTTTTTAGTTATCTACAAGATAAGGCTTTAGATGTTAACTAGTCACATTATGTTACTGCAAGCGAAATTGTGGTAAATGCTTGCAGTTATCTAAGCGATGTTGCAATTTCCAAACTTTTATCTTTAAAGGCTTTTTAAAGGTTCAGGAGTGCTGTTCAGTGCCTTCGGATCAAGATACACCTTCGTATGAAATTTCACTTATTTGTAACATATAATATGTTAAGTTACTATAAACAACTTCTTAACCACCATGTGCGCAGGGCCCCCCGTAAGGGCTATTGGCGCCTGTGTGCAAAAAAAGGAGTTTGGCGCCTCTTTAGGCAAATTTTTTGGCTCCTTGGTTTTGGCGCCCCTAAAGATGGCGATTTGGCGCATCTAGAGGATGGCGCCCGTGTGCATTGCACACATAGCACATATGGTAGCGGGGGCCCTGCATGTGTGCTTTAATAAATTTCAAGGATTTACCTCGACTGCTCATAGATCCCATTATCAGATCACCACTTTCGTAATTGTTATACAAAATTTAGTACATTACCTAGGGCAGGAAAACATGTGATCTGAGGCTTTCTTATTTACTGCCCACGGTGCGTATACTATTTTTCTCATCGACGGAGGCGGAAAACGGCAACATCGGTAAGCACAGCGGGAAGAAAATTGACGTTTCCCGCCCGGAGGTGAGAAATAGATTATATCCTAATTCCTATACAACAACACAAGAATTTTAAAAATCTGTTCACAATTAGCGAAACAATCATTAAAAACATCAGCTTCGATGCAGAATATCACGAAAAGTACCAATAATTGGGTCATAAATTGTGATGGCCCATGGTATAATTATGGTTGTGATGATGATGATTAATCAAACTGATATATTGGCTTATGCTTTCAGTGGTTTAAACAACGCTAAAATCCCCGAACCTGTATATCAAAAGTTCTGTTGGCCACTTTCGGATCCAGGGTATACCAAGGTGTGAAGTCTTACTTTTTGATAGCATGTGCCTCTAATACTTAAAAAAAATTGAAATCACTGTAATATATTATATTTCCATACAAATTTAAAGGAGTCCCCTCGATTCCTCAAGGATCCCATCATCAGATTACCACTTTTGTGAACATGGTACCAAATTCGAGTTAAACCCTATACAACACAAAAAGAATTTTGAAAATCGGACCACAAACGGCTGAGTAATCGTTGAACATACATTAAAAAAAAAACGGCCAAGTGCGTGTCGGGCCACGCGCAATATAGGGTTCCGTAGTACCGCTATTTATTTTTTTTTAATTTTTGTATGGTCAATGAATATACATTTATATAACGTGTTTTACACTACCAACAACATCATCTCAGTTACTTTCAAAGGAATTTTAACGAAAAGTTCCTTTATACTTCGCCGAATACATTTTTTAAGTTGATCGACTATTACTCAATAACTTATGAAGTCTTCTTAGTCATGATAGTTTTCCTTTTAAATTCAGCATATTTCCTTCTCCCGTGAATTTTCTCAGATTTCCAGAAGCAACCATTTAGCTGGTAGAAGAGGGGACACTGGATTCTCGATTTTTTTCACTTTAAAACTTAATATTTCACAAACGGATCCCTAAATCGGAAAATGATTTTTAAATACTCAAAATATTTTTGATTTAGATTTTATAAAAAAATCGGAATCAATTAATATCTTTAAAAAACGTTTAAAAACACACTATCTAGAACAGGCTCACTCCACGTAAAACTTTTAGTGTTTTGGTACAATAATTATTATTTTAATGTATTTTTGATAAGTAGGTATATTATATAATTGTAGACATGTTTTTTATTTTTAACCCTCTTATATCTATGTAAATTTGTGTAGTTTATTAGATATTTTATGGTATGTAATATATATACATATATATTATAATATATAAATTACCATATAATATTTTATTAATAATAAGATTTTTTGTTTAAGTTCAGCATTTTTACATTTTCTGTTATCATATTGTGGTTGTCTGGAAGAAACCGCTGAAAGCGGTAAGGCCGCCTATTTGCTATTCCTTTATATTGTTCTTGTTATTTTATATTGTTAAATTTTTAATGCAAATAAAGAATTTATAAATATTTTTAAAAAACCTATCCAACGACACCCGCACGATGGGGTGGACGCGAAAAAAAAAAACATCTCCGCTTGATGTGTAGGGAAGGAAGGTACCATAAATAAAATATATTTTTTAAGATTTTACGCAAGTACCATTTTGTCGGCATCATTAATATGTACTTTCATGACAAATTACAGCTTTGTAGGTTCTATAGTTCCTAAACAAAATTGCGGACAGACAGACGGACAGACAGACGGATAGACAGACGGACAGACGGAAGGACAGACGGAAACTATAAGAGTTCCTTGTTGACTATAGAACCCTAAAAAGATACATACAGCCGAACGTGTTACCTCCTCCTTTTTGGAAGTCGGTCAAAAACAAAAGCATGACGTAAGTTCGTGACGCAGATGCCTTTAGAAATATTGAAGGAGCTGATAACGTAAATTTATCTATTTTTTCTTTCTTTTCTTACACGTTAGGTAGACGATGTCGATCATATTAATTTGTAAAAATACGAGGCAAAAATACGACACTGCTTAGCAAATAATAAAAAAAAAATACTAGGGTAAAATAACAAACGGATCACTCAAGATTTCAAAAGGCTTAGTTGTTTCATTTGGTGACATCATAAAATTTTCCAGTTGTTGACTAGTAACGGAACAAAATAAAAAAAAAATATACCTATACATTTTATTTTGTTACCCTAATATCATTCATAATACTATCAATAATTTATTTTGGTATTCTGTTACCACTTTTACATCGTTCATTAGAATATCATTTTTCATTCTGACAAATAGAAATTTAAAATTAACTTAACTAAAATAAAATATGTACTAATACATACTTAAAACAACAAATAAAGAAATCAAAACTAAAGCTAAATTAAATAACATTAGCAATTGCTAATGTTGTGTAATACAGTTCTTGAAAGTTCTTGAAAATCTTATCAGTTCGGATTGAATACATAAAGTTGAAGGTTGGATGTTCTTTACAGGTTCTATTGATCTTGTGGTGTTGTTGACTTTGAAATACAACAACACGACATTCAGCCACTACTGCTCAGGATCTGAATATCAAGTGTAATCACTCACAGTTGAATGATGACGGGATATCCATCACTTATTCAATTAAGCCAGGTTTCCATACTTCAAGTGAAGATGGTGTCACATAATTTGACGAAACATTATGATTCCAAAAAAAAATATTTTCTAAATGCTAACCAATACATATAAATAAGTTAAGAGCCCGGGTTACCCTCGAAATTCTCATACATACGTAATTTTATTTATTTTATTTTTATTTTACAAAATATTTCAAATCTAAAATATATTTTTAGTACCTATTTAAATATTTATTATTTTGTAGTAAATTTACTATTTATTTATATATTTTTTAGTGTTTTACTCTATTTTTTAGTGTTTAAATGTTTAGTAGTAAATTTAGTAAAAAAAAATTATACACAAAAAAATTTTTTTTAGTGTTTAAATATTTTTAAGTTAATTTATGTTCAGGAACCTAGGTAATTACTATTTTAAGCTGAAAAATAACTCAAACATGTTAAATATTTTCGTATGACAAAACGATTTTGGTATTACGTATGTATGAGAATTTCGAGGGTAGCCCGGCCCCTTAAATGAACAAATACAAGAGAAATAACAGGATTTGATGCTTACAAATCACAAAACGATAAAAAAATCCAGTCTTTATAGTCCTTACTTTTTACCAGACTACAAAGAATTGACGGTAACAAACATGCGGCAGTGCAATGACTTTTATTTATTAATAACGATAAATCCATACTAATATTATAAATGCGAAAGTGTGTCTGTCCGTATGTCTGTCTGTCTGTTACGTCTCGTAACTCTCGTACGTTACCTCTTCACGCTCAAACCGCTGAACCGATTTCGCTGAAATTAGGCATGGAGATACTTTGAGTGCCGGGAAAGGATATAGGATACTTTTTAACCCGTAAAAATGTACGGTTCCCGCGCGATAAACGAATTTTGGCGCAACGAAGTTGCAGGCGTCATCTAGTTATCCATACTAATATTATAAATGCGAAAGTGTGTCTGTCTGTCTGTCTGTCTGTTACGTCTTCACGCCCCAACCGCTGAACCGATTTTGCTAAAATTTGGTATGGTAATACTTTGAGTCCCGGGAAAGGACATAGCGTCGCTGCGCGTGCGATACCGCGTATGAGCAGTTGGTAAATACTGCGTACCAGCAAAATGCGCAAAATTGAGATATTGTGCCAGCCGATTCGAAACGCATATTGGCTTATATTAGGCTTCACAGAATTTAAATTATCCAATTAGAAACGTACATTTTGCCATCGAAACAATACCGCGGAACAGTAGGCAGCCGGAAGTTAGAAGCAATTCCGCGTATTTACTACAGCGGCAAGAAAAAATATATCGAAATTTCGAAAATAGTAAGTGCTCCAAGAAATAACTATTTTTCTGAGATAAACCGCCACGTAAGCATATTTTAATTATTGTTTAATATTGTTCATATTATGTATTGTATTCAAGCTAGAATGTTTTAATTAATTTACTACCACTGCCATTGCTTTGAAGATCGAGGAAGATTACGTCATGTGATCATTATATCTTCACCTTAACAACACAGGCAGCAAGTGGCACTAATAGCCACGACAAAATATGATCACCAGGTTGGGGAAGTAGCTCAGTTAAGCTAAAGCACCCCGGGGATATGGGTGACTAGTAGTGCTAAACCTATCCACTAAAACCACCTGCGATTTGCCTTCAGCCGTATACGGATGGATGTTCTGGATCTGTCAAACACAGCGGGGCTAAAATGGTCACATTTAGTAATTCCTCTCAATCAATTCAGCAAATGAATTGTCAAAACTGTCAAACTGACAAATGTCAAATCAGTACAAAAATACAGAAATGAATTGCAAGCAGAGTTGCATTTCGCGATTTTAAAGAATTGAATCATATTATGTTTCATATCATGATTCAACAAAGCGACCATTTTAGCCCCGCTGGGCTCCCTCCACGACCGGACGGACTTCTCCAAAAGGGAGCAGACTACCATCAAAGTAAGGGAACGCTTCGGAAAATTGAAGAGTTCCCTTCGGCGTCGGGACTAGCTAAGCTGGGTAGTTTGCCAGCCTCACTGATTTGCCTTCAGCCGTATACGGAGAGATGTTCTGGGTTTGTCAAACACAGGGCTCCTTCCACGAGTTGGATGGTCTTCTCCAAAAGGGAGCAGACTACCACCAAAGTAAGAGAACGCTTCGGTAAATTGTAGAGGCGTCGGGACTAGCTAAGCCGGGTGGGTTCCCAGCCTCACCCGGAGCCCCAATTGCATAGAAATTTGGAGATTCGCATAATGACGCCTCCACACTCCCGATCCGGAACAGAGAATAGCTTATTATCTTCGTTACTCTATGGCCCAACGATTGTATGCCTCGGGGCTGCTTTACTTGCCTTTAAAGTTTAAACCCTCCGGAACTCCCACTGCAGGCTGCGATGTCCTCTCTGGAACGAGGATGAGCAACTTGGCGAAGACCTTGGTAACCAGCTGCCACGATGGATCTCCCGCTAAGGTAGTAGCTACCACCTAGGAGACCGTACGGCACCTCCTGGTAACCCTCACCGCTACGTTGCGAAGAGTAGCTGCCACCCGGCTAATGCCCGCCTTATTATTTCGAAATTAGTGAAGGAATCTGCCCATATTGAACCACCGTACAGAGCTAAGCTCCAACAGACTGGATTCTGGCAGCTATACTCTGGAAATTATAGAATATATATAGATGCAGCTGCTGTGGTCCCTACATTTAAGCGTCAGACTCATTTTGACCTTCGACCCTCTGATAAGAAGTGCTCCGGGTGGGGGTCCTTTTCTTCAGGTCCGTGGAAGAGGAGCAGGGCTTTAGTATGTACTTATGTAATAAATCATTATTTTTTTATTTTAAATGATTATTATGATCTCTGTCAGATAAAGACATCTACGAAAAATTGGGATATCAATTAAAAATTAGGAATATTTATTCAAATTCATTTTACATAATATTGTAAAATGCATTTGGTAATTATCACATTATATTTTTGCTAGGTTACAGTATAAAAAAATATAAAATATTTGATTTTTCTAATAAAAAATGCAACCTTTTACTGATTTGTTTGATTTCAAAACCGCGTATCTTTAACATAAAGTCTTTAACATATTTTGTATTTGCTTAATACAAAAACGCGTAAGTGACTACACAAAACCTAAGCCAATTGCGAACAAATTTACGTTACTAACCTCTAAAGGAAAGTACAAAGAACTAGCTGTTAAGTTCAGTCGGTAATAGGAGTCAAAATAGCTGAGATATTCAGTTTTTTCTTCCTCCTGTAAAATCATCAAAAAGCAGATACGCGGTATTTACCAACTGCTCATACGCGGTATCGCACGCGCAGCGACCAATTAGGATACTTTTTATCCGGAAAAAATGTACGGTTCCCGCGCGATAAACGAGTTTTGGCGTAACGGAGTTGCGTGCATCATCTAGTAGAATTCTAGTAGAATATAAAATATTTTCGTTTCGAAAAAATATTCTATTCATAATTCACTGACAATCCACTTATCTTGATGAAATCGTGTATGATAGCAGTTTGACTAAAAGTCTGACCTCAATAATTATAGAAAGCCGAAAATTAAAAAAATGTATACGCAGGTTTTTTTTTGGGTACTCGAAGGGTCTTGCATCGATATCAGCATGAATTCACGATTATGACAAATGAGATGATCTCATATTATGGGAGTAGATCACATACATTTAGTGTGGGTACACGATGTATAAAAAACTGTAGACATATCACTGTATTCGATGATTAATTATAATGGACTATCGACGATGTATATGATTTGTCTCAGTTAATATAACTTTATGCTTCAAATTATTGCGATAAAATGATGAGCTAACATCGCAACTCAAATATAGCGGCTAAATGATGATCGTCTTGTAGCTCTATTAAATTTAAATGACTTATACTAATCAGTAATCATTAATTTTTAGGTAATGATGCCATCTTTGAGTAAGCCTAACTTGTCTTTGATTTTGTTCAAAAGCTAATTAAAGCTCAATTGCCCATTGCGCCAGTCTGGTGTAAACTTGACGGTAAAATATATTATTAAGGGGCCGGGCTACCCTCGAAATTCTCATACATACGTAATACCAAAATCATTTTCTCATACGAAAATATTTAACAGGTTTGAGTTATTTTTCAGCTTAAAATAGTAATTACCTAGGTTCCTATACAAAAATTAACTTCAAAATATTTATACACTAAAAAAATTTTTTTGTGTATAATTTTTTTTTTTACTAAATTTACTACTAAGTATTTAAACACTAAAAAATAGAGAAGAACACTAAAAAATATATAAATAAATAGTAAATTTACTACAAAATATTTAAATACTAAAAAATATTTTTTAGAGTTGAAATATTTTGTAGTAAATTTAATATTTATTTATATATTTTTTAGTGTTTTACTCTATTTTTTAGTGTTTAAATACTTAGTAGTAAATTTAGTAAAAAAAAATTATGCACAAAAAAATTTTTTTTAGTGTTTAAATATTTTGAAGTTAATTTTTGTACAGGAACCTAGGTAATTACTATTTTAAGCTGATAAATAACTCAAACATGTTAAATATTTTCGTATGAGAAAATGATTTTGGTATTACGTATGTATGAGAATTTCGAGGGTAACCCGGGCTCTTAAGTATGTCATCTCTCTCGTTCTTTACATTTATGCAAGAGAAGGTAAAATAATTATCTTTTGACCAACAATTAGCAGTAACTCAGACTGGCGTACGTGGGCCTAATACTTTTAAATTTTAAATTACAGTACACACGTTATTCTAAAAGGTTTATAATTTATTTCGTACTAATTATGTTATGTTATTATTATCTGCTATAATTTTAGATGGATTAATAGCTAAATGCTAATAAATATTTTTAATCAATTTTTATCAGGAATGTTGACCTTTATCATTAGCTTTGCTGATTGCTACATAGGCTGAACTAAAAATATCGGGAATGGAATACTTCCACTGTTCCTATCATATTAAAATCTTTTTAATTGAAAACTCCTTGGTTTTTTAAAATCGAATACCATTTATTTATTTAAAAAAAGATTCTCAGTCTTGTCACAAGGTCTTGTCAAACTTGTTTAGTCGTTAAGAAAATGGAATTGACTCGAGAAAATTCTAGAGCGATGATTTATTATGACTTTCGAAGTGGTTTAACACAAAAACAGTGTGATCGGATGATTTCTGCATTTGGTGATGAAGCCCCATCCAAAACCACAATTTATCGCTGGTTTGCTGAATTTCAACGTGGACGTGTCAGGCTCAGTGATTATCCCCGTCAAGGTCGTCCAAAAACTGCAGCCACCCAAGAAAAGCCAACAAAAATTGTTCGTTCACGGAGTATTGCAAAAAAATGGTGGCCACGTTTGTCTCCAAAACCGGCCATATTGCGACTATTCCTCTTGAGGGACAAAGAACGGTTAATGCAGAATGGTATGCTAGCATTTGTTTGCCACAGGTCGTTTCTGAACTCCGTAAAGAGAACTGCAACCGCCGCATCATCCTCCATCACGACAATGCGAGTTCTCACACCGCGCACAGAACAAAAGAGTTTTTAGAGCAAGAAAACATAGAATTATTAGACCATCCGCCGTACAGCCCTGACTTAAGAGCCCGTCCTTTCTTTTCTACTGCTCTCTTCACACTCACGCCCGTCTTTCATATGCCAGGTGAAAAAGGACGATCGCCAAGTTAGTGGGCAGATAGAGGTTTTCTGTTTTTAAAGGGTTTTTTATATTGAAGTGGTAAAAAGTAATTCCAACACTTTATAGACGACTTTCTCAACAGTACATTGTATTTTTTTCATACCGTTAAGACGTCAATACAATCCATAAAAAGGTGATATTCTAAACCTTTTACAGCAAAAATCATAAAACTGTCGCGGGTTTGAGTTGGATTATTTAAAGATACTTAAAAATAAAAAAACTTATAGAAATACTGTATTTTAACTGTTAATTAATCACGTCTGTTAAATGAGCGAAATCGGCAAAATTTCGTATACGGTCTCTTAAGCCCTAATGATTTCTATACTTTCCCTAAAATAAAGAATAAATTGCGTGGTCAGAGATTTTCATCACCTGAAGAAGCTGTGGACGCCTACAAAACGGCCATTTTGGAGACCCCAATTTTCGAATGGAATGGTTGCTTCAATTATTGGTTCCATCGTATGGAAAAATGTGTCAAATTTCGCGGAAAATACTTCGAAAAGCAATAAACACATTTTTAAATAGTACTGTTGTGTCACCTCCTTGATTCCCGAAATTTTCAGTGCCGCCCTCGTATGTGTATTGTATACTTGTGTACATCTCAGTCTTTAGTACCTAATAGTGTTTATCATCCTCGAAAAATAGTATGCGTTTCCAAAAGATTTATCTCATCACTCACGGGAACGTAAACAAGTATTTAACTTTCAAATGATCCTCATTAGTTCGAAGTACGAATGAACTGAAAACAATAAGTATTTTGCTTTAGCATAGATTTGGGTTTTCACAACAACTCTAATAAATAGTGAAGAAGCTGCGTGGGTCACCTAGTTTGTAATATTGGTCTACTTTACGCCCAATATTATGTTCCTGTGTTATCGCGTTCTGCTTTTCTTTAGCGATAACAATAATCTGCCGGCTGCTACTTCATTTTATCAACATTTGCAAGTCGAAGTGTCTTTTCCGAGTAAACCATACAACGTCGTAACAATATTTTACATATTAAAAATACATATTAACATTTTTAACTTATGCATCATTCATTTGGCGAAATTGTTTTGTGGGGAATTGAAAAATAGCATATTATTTGAAGTTTTTTATGTAAGTCCGAAAATAATTTTATTTTTAATCGCAATCAAGTCGTTCGCGTGCCGTAGTATATTTTCACAATAATATGTCATAGTTAATTACTTATTATTTTGTTGTAAGGGTGTCACAAGGATAGTGATTCGAAGAAGTTCTATAATAATCTGTAATGTTAATATCTTTTTATCGCAAACTTCGTCTGAACCTCAAGACTTCTCGGGGCTTTACAATGGAAACCAGGATATTTTGGATGCAAATTGAAAGGAATTTTGTCCGTGACACCTGAATAGTTTGCGGGAATTACAATTTAAAATCGTCGGCACTAAAGACTCTTTATCATAAACGGTTTCCTCGTGGATTTTCGATGTCGAATCTACGCAGCATTTATACATCCGAGCCGTAGATTTACATGTCGTCCACGTCTCACGGGCTCACATTGATCCGCAATTCCGCCGCTTCTGAACTGATACTGTTTCGCCCGAATAGGGATGATGACAAGGTCAAAGATTCGCGAATTTTATTAATAAAATAAAGAAATCACGGTAAAAAATAAGTGTTCCCAAAATTTCAGCTTGAAAGCATTTGTATTTTTTTTGTTATGCGCCTTCAAAGTTGGATAATCAAGTCGATTTTTTTTTCAATTAAATTTCTTAATATTTATATTACCATTCGATAACTTATGTAATTAAAAGCAACTTTTGTTATGAAACCACTTTCATAAACGCAATATTTAATATTCATATTGAACAAAGTTCTCTCCCGATGCGTACAAACTACGAAAAAGTGACGTCATTCTTTCGTAGCACCTTGTATGGAGCGTTTCGGGCAGGTCTATTTTATGAGATGTTTGAATTGTCATATCTTGGTGAATTTTTAAGCTATCAGAGTCATTCTTTCAGCGATGTTTCTATTTTTAAGGGTCTTTCAATTACCAATAAGAAAAAAAATAGTCATCATGCCTATTCGAAATACTTTATCATATTTATAAACATTCCGAATGTCGTGTCAGTGTGAGGAAACCGATTACTGTTATTCATAGATGTGGTGGGTGTAAATCACCTGCGTGCTCAGTGAAGAGAAATGTTCTATCTTTGTTGTTCCTTATTTTTACTCTACTACGGGATAAATTTAAGACTGTATTGGCCTTGTCCTTTAGCAAACCACTATTTATTATGCTAGCAATGAACTTAGTCTGTATTATAAATTATTTAATGAGTAACTTATAATTGTACCTAGTTTTATTTAGAAAAATATACCTACACAGAGACTAAATAAAAATAAATGATAATAGTATGTCTGAGCCTTATCGATTAACAATAAAATGATTTAAATTGATTAACAATATATAAAACACTGAAGCTGAAAAAATATCCTTTTTGTCTGCGAGGTGGTTCTCATTTCAACTAATTTTAATATTATAAACTAACATATAAATTTAAAGGAGTATGGCGCGAAAGTAATAATTTATTTGATCGTGTGAATGCTGGTTATTATATTTTATCGAATGCCAGTGGCAATTTAAAAGGAAAGCTGAACTGAGCACGAGTATGAATTTCAATAAAAAGGGCAACTATTTGATAAATGTTTTCCTCGTCATTGGGAGCTTCCATACTTGGGACCGGTTTTGTTGGGTTTTCTGCACATTTGACACACTTTTTGTTTATTTTTTGCTACGAGTCTTTGTAATTTTTAGTTCTGGCTTATTCGAGATGATCGTGATTTGTGGGTAGTTAACGTACCCGATGTTCACTTGTCACATTATCTACGTATCGAAACAAAGATCAATGAAATCACAAACATTTTAAGCTGTACGACGCAAAAAAGTTTTTTCCTCAAATTTAATACAAGTGTAGGAAATACAAGAGTTGTCTCGTAAATGTTTATAATGTGTATTCTAAATAATTAAAGTTGTGCGACGATGGCACAACTGTATAGAAAACTTATAAAAGAAGTCTGGACTCTGAACATTTCAGGAAAACTGATAACCTTACCTTACCAAGTACCTAGGCACTAGAAAGTATATGTTATAAAAAAAGGAATTTTTAGACGTCTTATAGTATTTTTTTTTTTTTTAGCCATCCCCCTAACAATATCAGGGCTTGTTTTTTGCTGTCTTTTTAATTTTTTGCTCTTTTAATTTCTTTTTCTTTTTTACATAAATCTTATAACTATACAGGGTGTCCCAAAACTCAACGATAATCTGGGACCGGATGAATGGCCAAGTTACACCAGTTCCGGGAAAAATAAAATAAAAATTCCATATCACTCAGTTTAGCGATAATAGACAATTTTGTAAAAAAGTCGAAATTCGACACCCTTAGTCGCATTTTCAAGTCCTGTGATCACCAATGTCACAATTTCGCTGTATTTTTTTTAATTTTGAGATCTTCATTAACGATGCTATTAATCGCAACTACGAATTAATGCAAGAAACATCGTTAATTTAATAAAATAAGTTAAGTTTCAGTGAGTCATGGTTCACAAAAATATTGTTAGTGAACTTTGACACTTCATTTTGAAAAAAAAATTTACTACACTACCCTTGGCAAGTTATTTCAAAAGTTGGCGCATTTTATCAAGATTTAAAAATGGTGTAACACTAGCCACTTTTCTTGCCATTAAAATTTTTATTTCTCATTTTTTCCAAATTGAGCTCATTTTGAACAACTCAAGATAAGGAATTTTTGTTATTAAAATTTGTTATTTTTTGTTTCTGGTCTAAAATAAAATTACTATTTTTAGTAAAGATGTAATTCAGTCAGTTAATAACCAATCTTATTGTAAAAAACATAATAATAATTAATACAATAATGAAAGAACCGTCGTAAAAAATTTATTTAATTATTCACCTTAAACTACAGTAAATGTTTGAATTGTTTGCCTCCGGCACGAATACAGGCTAAGCAACGCCTTACAAAAGACCAATTCGAACATTTATTGTAGTTTAAGGAGAATAATTAAATAAAAAGTTTTACGACGGTTCTTTCATTATTTTATTAATTATCATTATGTTTTTTAGTATAAGATTGGTTATTAACTGACTGAATTACCTCTTTACTAAAAATAGTAATTTTATTTCAGACCAGAAACAAAAAATAACAAATTTTAGTAACAAAAATTCCTAATCTTGAGTTGTTCAAAATGAGCTCAATTTGGAAAAAATGAGAAATAAAAATTTTAATGGCAAGAAAAGTGGCTAGTGTTGCACCATTTTTAAATCTTGATAAAATGCGCCAACTTTTGAAATAACTTGCCAGGGGTAGTGTAGTACATTTTTTTTTCAAAATGAAGTGTCAAAGTTCACTAACAATATTTTTGTGAACCATGACTCACTGAAACTTAACTTATTTTATTAAATTAATGATGTTTCTTGCATTAATTCGTAGTTGCGATTAATAGCATCGTTAATGAAGATCTCAAAATTAAAAAAAATACAGCGAAATTGTGACATTGGTGATCACAGGACTTGAAAATGCGACTAAGGGTGTCGAATTTCGACTTTTTTACAAAATTGTCTATTATCGCTAAACTGAGTGATATGGAATTTTTATTTTATTTTTCCCGGAACTGGTGTAACTTGGCCATTCATCCGGTCCCAGATTATCGTTGAGTTTTGGGACACCCTGTATATACAATTTGCTTTTTCATCTTCATTGGTTCGTACAATTATTTCTTGTCGTTATTACATTAGTTGCATTATTTAGTATATTTATTACAATAGTAATTTGTCGACTATGTTGAGTACTCTTGGTACGTGTCAATTCTTATAGTTATAAGATAAAACAATTTTAATAGTAGCTTTCTTAATATTTACTTAGGAACATTACTCAAATTCAAATTCAATTTTTTTTATTTGCATCTAATCGATCATGTTCGATAGATAACCAAATGTTTACCACAATAAAAAGACTAGCCATTTAAAATAATAATTCCAATTCAGTACAATATTTCCAATTAAAATGTCAATATGATTAATACAATGCAATAAATTCAATAATAATAAAATTCAGAAACGTCAAAGTTAAAACAATAAAGGGATAAAACTACGGCACAACATTTAACTAACCCTAATAATAATAATAAAGTCTTTAACTAACCCTAATAATAATAAAGCCTACATCTAACATCACACTAATTTATTACAATTTATCTTGTTTACATATTCAACAATATGTTTGAAAAAAGAGAGAAAAATTTCACTTTTCCCCCAAGGATGGAAGGCAGGTTCTCACCCGTCATCGATGTGCCCAATTTCTGCTCAATATCGTATCTATTGCTAGCAAAAATTGGGCACTCGAGTAACAGGTGAGGAACCGTCTCCTCAACTCCGGGCTGACACGAACACGACGGATCCTCCTTCAACTTGAATTTGTTCAAGTAGAAGGCGAATCCGCCGTGGCCAGTCAGTATCTGTGTAGTGTGATGTGTAATGTCTATTTTCTTGACTATTTTGTATGCAGCAGCAGCGCTTGGGAAAAAGAGCTTCGTAACTCCGGCCGTCCCTCCCACTTCGTATCTCCTGTCCCATTCCTCAACCGTATCCTCTCTTAAGATACGCTTAACGAATGAAACAGGACACAGATCGTAGTCGGGCTTCCTTTTCGAGCCCAGAGCGGCCTCCTTGGCTAACTCGTCTACTCTCTCATTCCCTCTCAACCCTGCGTGCGCCTTAACCCAAAACAAGGAGACCTCCCGCCTCTGCAAAGCAGCTTTTCGGAGGGCCGCCCTTGTTTGCACTGCCAGGGGATGAGGGGAACTAAGAGTGACAGCCTGGAGGGCCGATCTGGAATCGCTAAGGATACCGACCTTTGCCATTCCACTCTTGCAGGCTTCATTTACAGCTCTTTGGAGCGCTAGAAGTTCGGCTTGGTAGACGGTGCAATACGGCGGCAATGCAAGCTTGACGGCCTTCGTCTCGGCTTCACCCTTCCAAAAGGAGAGTGCGGCTCCGACTCGACCCTCAATCTTGCTGCCATCCGTATAGATCCTATGGACGTGGCTGTCAACCACGTCAGCATATGAGTCCTCGTCTACCACCCCGAACCTCAGCTCTACCTGCTCTGCCGGATGTGGGTCCTCAATCGCGGGAGCCATTCGCTCCACCTCTCTGTCTCTCAACACCGGGTGTGGTACTCCCTTCTTGGCCTCATAAAGCCTCGATGCTTCGAGTATTCTGAGGTCAAGAGGGCCCCCAGCCAACAGCATTGCAGAGTTCAGGGAGACGGTCCGATATGCTCTGCAGATCTTCTGGGCAAAACCCCGTTGAACGGAGTTGAGCCTTTTTTGGACCCCCATCTTTTCCGCGGTGGGTGCCCACGCTGCCGCTGCATACAAAATAGTCGGCTCTACGTCGACGACGTCTTATAGTCTATGTCCTATGACCTATGTCTTATTAATCATAATTTATAAAGTGGCATTTTATTCGAGTTTTTGTCGGTCGCGGTTAGCCGCGGTAGAAATCGGAACGGTAGAAACGGAAAAGGACTTTAGTTTATCTCTACAGTGTTTCTATTCTTTCGCATTTCTACTGTGGCCATGCTAAGGCCGCTGATAATCTCAATCTAATTATATCAGCTCTAATTATATCAGCGGTAATAATATCCGTCTGTTTGTCCGCAGGGCTGAACATAGAGGCGGGGTTTATGTCGCCCATGTCCCCGCCGGAGATGAAGCCCGACACCGCCATGCTGGACGGTCTGCGGGACGACGCAACCTCCCCGCCCGCGCTCCGCAACTACCCCCCCAACCACCCGCTCAGCGGCTCCAAACACCTCTGCTCGATATGCGGCGACAGGGCGTCGGGGAAACACTACGGAGTTTACAGGTGAAGTATCAAGATTAGTTTTTAAGAGTTAATTGAGGGTTTTCCTGTTCGTGAGTCGTGACAGTTTGACATGAATGAAAACGACCATCAGTAACAGGACATAGCCACAAGTAACAACATAGAGCTCCGTCTGGTGGGTGTACGTAGGAAAATCTTGAGAAATTCTTATTGTCATTTTTGGGCGGCGCTTTGTGTAAGTCGAGTCTGCCACCGAACGGCGAATGAAATATCGAAAACCCTTATATTTTTGTTCTGACCGGATTAGTTGTTGTTTCTTCATCTACGATGTGTTGTGACTTGCGAGTTTTCATTGTGACTACTGACTACCTTTTAACTCACTGCAAGAAAAACTTAGAAAAGTGTCTTTCGCCAGACTACTGTATGCAGGCATCGGCTATTACTAATTTTAAATTTATAATCACCATTACTTTAATAGTAAAGCAGATTGAAGTCAATAAGTTACTGAATTAATGTTAATAGAATAAATCAATTTAATCCCTCAGTTTCCTCAAGATCTCTACAACATAAATTGCACTTGTAGCGACTGCCGTCTAGCGTGATCCTCTATAACCTAGACAGTTTTGTCTACGTAAATATCTGATTTGGACATTATGTGCAGCGCGCTATACCCGCTCCGGGTGTTGCAAACGATGACATAAAGCGTCTAGACTCTAGACTACTAGATACTGAACCGAAACGTCGCGTTGTCTAGGACACTTTTATTTACTGTGCCATACAAATAACCAATCTTACGCGAGTAGCGAGTTCCTTACAAGTTTGTGAATAATGCATTATTTTGTAAAGGAACTCTTTCAGTCCCTGGCCTTAGTTTATTGCCATGTTTCCTGGTCGCATAATATAACGAAATCTAGATAGGTAGACTACAAAGAAGAAATTGGTCATCGGACAATGGAAATTACTGAAAATGAAAAAACACATGAAAGAGCGTAGGTACGTACTTGAGGAAGGAAAAGTCACAATTTAACTCTAGATGGCAACCGACGATGGCAGTGCGAAATTTACTTTCCAATGTTTACGGTTTTCCCCCTTTACATATCACAGGGCACGAGACAAATTAAAATATATCCACTCAATTTTCAAAAGGCTTCACCGATGTCATACAAAGTAGGAATTACTTGGTAAACATACGTCAGCCTTCACGTACCATGTTATTGAGCGATAATAAGGTATTAGGTACCTGAGGAAATATAATGAAATACCCGGAAATTAAATTCTAATCTTTTAACAGATTCGAACCCAATGTTCGAATCTGTTAAAAGATTAGAATTTAATTTCCGAATATAGAAATCGCTACCAATTTGTGTTATTTCGCGGCGGTCGGGCGTGGTTCATACACTTCATACGCGCGTGGGAGGGAACGTGTAAATTTATTTCACCTTTACAGAAACCGAACACCTATACATTATTGAAACAGTTTACAATTCTATCGATCGGTCGGTCGTAATGCAATGCGACAGGCTTTTTTTCACCTTGACTATAAATACGTTATTAATGCCGACCGCTTTCGCCTGCGATTCTGTTCGTATGGACATGTTTAGTGTCTCTATCAAAAATTTTGCCCTTCCAACTGATTTGACGTTTTTGGTGCTTTTGAGGGAATCGTTTGTACGAATTTAACACCTGCAATGAGGTTTTTGTCCAAAATCACAAGGAACCCGTTACAGTAACATGAGACGGAATGATGAGTGTGATGCGAAAAAAATGCAAGGTGAACCACCACCTCATAAATAAATACGAGTCGGAGTATCGCGCTGCAGATACGGCGCTGATAAACCGCCGCACACCTAACTAGGAAAATAAAATGTATTATCTCTGTCGAGGTAATCCCCGCTGGGGAAAAACATTGAAATTTTATTTTTTCAGGAAACGTTGAAACTTTGTTTTAAATGTTGTTCTCAAGAGTTTCGTATATTTAATCCCCTAGCCAGAATTTCAAATTATATTAGGGTTAAGAACTTCGGTATTGTTTACCACTAATACCTACGAGTATAAATAATTGATACTCTGCAAATTTGTATGTTTATAATTAAATTAAATAAAATAAATACAGGTTTTAAGTTTACTAGCGGAACAAAATTTAAAGTTGGGACTACTACAAACGTAGTTCATATTTAGTAGCCTGTGATACAACGTCAAAGAAAGAGCTTGTACGAAATCGAAATCATGTTGGCTCAATTAATTTATATTAAGCATCCGCGCAAACGAGTGGTTTGGTCACTGTCACACTTCTGTTCTCTCTTCACACGCCCATCATAGCCCATCTTTCATATTATATGCCAAGTGAAAAAGGACGACGCGGATTCATCGCCAAATTAGTTTTTTCTCAATAACTCTATAAATATGGCCGACTTAATCTTACGATGTAAGGCCTTTAAATAAAGAAAAAAAAATCGTTTGTCTGTAAAGTCGGTTTACTGACGATAGTAGAACGTGACAACGTATGACGTTGTCACGTTCAACTATCCTTAACCCCTTAACCCTCGCTTCCGAATCTCTATAAATAGAAACAAACTTTTTCGAGTGTAACCTAAAGTTATTTCGATGTATTTCTTTCAAATGATTGTCTAAAAATATTTATAATGAGTAAAATAAACTATTCGCAATACAAAACGCTACATACATTCGTAAAATCCAGTAAAATCTTCGAACAAAGCACAAGTCATACCTTGACACGTAGGAAATAGAGCACAATTTTGAATAGCCGAAATAATACTAATAGCTCACAGATTGTTTATTTATTTTTCATTCAGAGTGTGGTCAATGTATCAAAGGTCATAACTAACCAAACTTCTTCATACAAAAGTATTCTCTAAGTCAGGGATCACCAAATGGCGGACCGCGGTCCGCATTCGGACCGCCCACCCATTATGTGCGGACCAACGACCAAGCATTTTCGAAGATTAACTTCGTTCAATGTCAATAGCTTGCACTAATTTTACTCCAAACTTTAGACCAGACATAATTAGCAACAAAAATTGACACTTTTCTCATTCATTGAATTTGTTTTATAAAATTTGCGGACCGCGAAAGTCATTTTATTTCTTAAAATGGACCCCGAGCGAAACTAATTGGTGACCCCTGCTCTAAGTCATCGAAATACGTAATATAATCGAAACAAAGAGCGCGGCCCAGGTGGGCCTTACGGTTGTTGAAAGACTTGAGAGTGTAAATGGAACGCCTCAGAACGAGGTAACGCCGCATGAACTGTCATGTTTTTCGTGCGCGCACCCCATATCGAATTATAAGACGTTATCACGTCAAAAAAAACTATAAATATACAACATTTTAAAAATCTGCTAGGTCGGTTTCTCAATGATAAAATTTTATACAATGCAATCATGTGTTAAAATATTAACTTAGTTCAATGCACGGTTATGGCAATAAATGAAAAATTCGTGAAAATTAGATGCATCTTTGTGATTTTTTCTATACTTAGAGAAAATTTTAAGATGTGGTGTTTTTGCTCAGACCGAATTCTCGGAAATATAATGTAGTATCTAATTTTAGAAAATGAAACAATTCGAGGCTTATTTTCAAGTATAACAATGAATTATTATTTATTTATTTATTTTATTTATAACATCGAAAATGGGTAAATAGTTTCATACGATTGCTTATGATCTTGCGTTTCAACAGCCAAACCGCTTGTACGCCCGGACGCATATAAATGGAGTCGACGCAACATAATTTCTTATGCATGTAATAACTAATAAGAGTAATAAGTAATAACGTACATTCCCGAACAATTTATAATAGGAATCCATGTTGGGCGAGTCTTACTCGTTAGGCCGCGTTTCTAAATAGTGCCCGAATTGACGAATCGTGCTATTCTAGCAGAATGACAGCGAAGCGGAGCGAAGATTTCGAGCATGGTGATTGGCAAATTCGGCACCGCTAAGCTCTTCTCCGCTCCGCTCCGCGTCAGTGGAAATGCGGCCTTACTCGCTCTTGAGAGCTCGCTTACGATTTAGGGCATTTAAATACAATGTAGCGATCCCACTTCTGACACGTCACACGACACGCGCTTGTCCGGTTTTCCGATAGCTGTTGGCTTTATTTGAGAAATTGCCACATAAATTTTATAATCACTGACATTTTAGCTCTTATACGGATGCCAATAAATTATTCTTATCTAAAGACTAGACGTCTTTATTTGTATTACGGGGACCTTTAACTAACGACAGGCCTTTTAATAATAAACTAATGCCTTATTTCTTTGTTAAAATATACACTTTCATGTAAAATTTAAAGGTAGGTATGAAGAGATAAAACTAATTTTAAAATTGATCAGCAAGCTCTAAAGATTTCAAGTTTGGCTCTACATTTTTAGCTGTTGGATATAATCTTGCACAATCAGTGCATTATTTTTTCACGTTAGGTACACTAGAAGTAGTATGTACTTTTAATCGCGCATTAAATAGCTGTTATTGATCGTGTCAAGGAGATTGTGTCTAGAGTAACTTTCCAGACCTTTTTTTCCTTTACCTCTTAATATATTGTGCCGTAAAAGTAAACTGGTATAATATTATAAGACACTTTCATCTACATGATATTATATACCATCACAATAATTTTGTCTACTTGTATCATTACGTGCAGTTTGGAACTTAACAATATAAGCAACTAGACTAGATGACGCCCGCAACTCCGTTGCGCCAAAACTCGTTTATCGCGCAGGAACCGCACATTTTTCCGGGATAAAAAGTATCTTATGTCCTTTCCTGGGACTCAAAGTATCTCCATGCCAAATGTCAGCAAAATCGGTTCAGCGGCTTAGGCGTGAAGAGGTAACAGACAGACAGACACACTTTCGCATTTATAATATTAGTATGGATATTAGTATGGATTTGAGCCTTGTGCTAGGCTGAGTAAAAGTTGATGGTTGGTGAAGGTTATAAATTAATAATTATTATAATTCACTATATTTTTATTTACAAAAGAGAAGCGCGATGCTTTGTCACACGACTAGGTACATCAGGGTTGGTGGAAAAAAGAGACTTTAAAAAAAATCTGTACAATCTTTTGAACTTTGCCACACCAAAATGCACAATGCCTAGTCTAGTACTACTGTAGTTCTCCAAATATAAATGGTTAGGCTCTACAGTAGACTCAGTGCCAAAAATTGAGTCGGGTTTTTGCGGCTGCGGCGAACAAGTGGTCAATTATAGTTATGTATTCGTAATATTCAGAAACCTGCAAATACAATAAAGGTTAATTTACTCGCCTCAAGGTCTACGCTCAATCTCTTTGATTGATTCGGCGCCTTACATGCGGCTCATTTATTTTATATTTTTATCATCTTGATTTTTGTTTCTATCAATATAATCTCAATTTATGATATTTGACGTCTGCAGCATGTTAATCAATATACTTTACAATGTGAACTCTATCATAGAGTAGTTATAGTAAACTAAACGTTCCGAACGGCTTCGCCCGCGTAAATTAAGAATTTTTCGGAAACTGTAAATTTTTCCACAAAAAAATAGTAAATAGTCTATGTCCCTTCACGTGGTCTTCTCTAATATCTGTGCCAAATAATATAAAAATAGCTCTGAGAGAATCACTTTCATATATTTTTTTCCTGTTTTTTCTACATTTTCCTCTGTTTCTTCGGTTCTATTAGTCATAGTGTGATAAAATATAGCCTATAGCCTTCCTCGATAAATGAGCTATATCTAACACTGAAAGAATTTTTCAAATCGGACCAGTAGCTCCTGACTCCTGAGATTAGCGCGTTCAAACAAACGAAACTCTTCAGCTTTATTAATATTATTAAGTATAGACATAGTATAAATAGATGAAGTAAAAGTATAGTAGAGGCAAGTAAAATGTAGAGAGCCGAGAGGTAGATATCTATTTACCTTATCCTATCCAGGTATTAGCAGATAAAATTTAATTTAAGAGTCCGTATACGAAATTTTTCCGATTTTGCCGAAATTGCAAAGGTTCGCTACAGAAATATTATTAGGTTTTCCCCTTATTAGACTTAAAAAAAGTTAATTATTAGATTTAAAATATATTTAAGCGCGGAAAGCCGACTCGAACTTGCGGCGAGTAATATAATGTAAATCCCACATTATATTACTCGCCGCAAGTTCGAGGTTGTTTTGAATCGTGTTTTTTTGGCACAATTTGTTTTTTTTTTGTTTTTTCTCGAATTGGATAGAATTTTATCTATAGATAATTTCTGTCGTTTTCTTTTTTTGAATTACAGCTCCAAGATGCCGAAATTAACAGCAATTCTTTGCTCATTTTCTCTAAAATTTTGCCGAGTTACATATTTTTTTACTCAACTATTTCATATTAAAGTGGTAAAAAGTAATTCCAACATTTTATAGACGACTTTCTCAACAGTACATTGTATTTTTTTCATACCGTTAAAACGTCAATACAATCCATAAACAGGTGATATTCTAAACCTTTTACAGCAAAAATCACAAAACTGTCGTGGGTTTGAGTTGGATTATTTAAAAATAACTTAAAAAATAAAAAATCCAACACTAGATTGTAATTGAAATGATCTTACATGTTGTGCAATGAAACTTATAGAAATACTGTATTTTAGCTGTTAAATCACATCTGTAAAATCAGCGAAATCGGCAAATTTCGTATACGGACCCTTAAAACTGTATATAGTGAGGGAGCCCTAGAACAAATTTTGTTGTGATTTTAGTAATCAAGCAAATTTTTTGTGAGTAGCTTCATTTTGATAAGACTAACAACTTTTATATCTGCGAAAAATCTTGAAAGTGGTAGCTAACAGAGATAGAAAGGATTTCATACTTTGATTTGATGGTCCTAAAATATGGATTGTTCTATTTGTAGGACAATGCTACTCTTAATTTATATAACTATTAACCTAAAAATATACAAAAAATCAGCTGGCTAGGGTTCCGTTTTAGGGTACCGCGATCGCGATGTACGCAATTGTACCTTTAGTAATCACAAAAAATTTGTTCTAGGGCTCCCGTACTAATAGTGTATGTAGGTACAATGTACATTAAATATTTTTACATAATATATTTATTCAGCTTTACCTAGATGCTAGAGTAAAGGTAAAGGTAAGCGCTCTCACTTAAATACTATTACCGTCTTATTAATAAAACATGTGGCGGTATAGTTGTGGGAACTATTGCCATAATTCTGCATCGCGCTATCGAAGTTTCTAAGAACGGCAAGACAATATACTTAATATGCAACGTCTGAAATGACGTCAGTGGGCTTCACCTTAGGCCTGAGTCCTGACCGAGCGTGCTACCTCGCTCGGTCGGAAGATCATCCTTTGAGGTTGCATATCCCCACAATCATAAAGGGTCTGTTTGTTTGTCTGACACATTCAAAAGTCACATGACATACAAACAAAATCTTGTATCTAGCTAGTTGATATCTTTGTTAGTAAGGAGGTTATAGTATTGGCACAGAATACATATTAGTTTAAAAAGTATTGGTTCATATTCATTATCTCCTAGTTCAAATTAGCAAAACTATAAGTAGTAAATACTTACCAGCCAGTAGACGTACCTTCAGTTAGGTATGAGATGAGGCAGCAGGTTGGCAACATCGTCAGTGACAATTTACACTCGTATTTGCCGTGTCACGATTGTTTCGTATTCTGTTTGTTTGAAGTTAATTACTTTCTGGATGACCTTTGCTGTTTGTAATTTGCGATTTTGTTTAATTTATTTATTGTGAATTCAGATACAAAAAGCTTTTGCGAATTCATCGGTACATGAACATTTATTATGTACACAACAATATAATGAAGGAAATGCGAATTTTTAAAATTATGTAATGTGGAAAAGATGTACAGTTTACCACAATTGCACAATTAAATAAAATTGACGCTACTGGTATAAGTACTATGGCTCAAATGTTAAGAGTTAAGGTGACGCCGCGTTAAGGAAACCGTGTTGGATATGTTTTAGATTGCTTGTTTTCTATGAGAGGCCGGGCCGGCCTCTCATAGAAGACAAGCAATGGAACAGCAAAAAATGGATAGGGCGTAAGTGACAAAATGGTTTTTGTCGCGTAATTTAAAAACCATAAATACATTTCATATAAGCTATGCACATATTAAAGTGTATGCTTCAACCAATTTATGTACAAATTTTGGAACCTTAAATAACTTTCCTCTGTTGGAAAAATAGGAATCCCTTTTTTACAGAGGTCTTTTCGATTGATAATTCTGTGTTATAAAAGTTGTCCAATCGTGTTATGCTATGGGCAATTCAAAGACAGAGACATGATGAATACTGACAATGAACTTTAGTTTCTTAGCTTTAGTCATTGCTGAGAAAAATCGGCATCGCTACAGCCAAATTATCAAGGCGTCTCCTTAAGACTGACATTCAAGTCCTCAAAGTGCTGTTAGTAACTCTTGAAAGTAATGGGTGAGGCAGACTAATAATTTGTATGGGCGATTCGTGAGTGGTGGACTCGTGGAGTCCGTTACAATATATTAATTTCCTGCGACGCGACGTCGCACAACCTAGAGTACCTCTGGAAGCGGCTATTATGACACGTCGTATGCTTAAGTGATATATGTATACATGTCGCCTATTTATAGACCGTAGTATAGTTATTTGTAGCGAGTGTACTCTTCGAAGACTATTATTGTGATTGGACAACAATTATGATTTGTATCTAAAGTTATTTATGTGACAAACAGGGGTTTTGTTAACTTTTGTTTACTGTTTTCGCCCGTGTCACAATATAATTCATGCTCGAGAAGAATATTTATACAGTAAGAATTTGTGGGAATAAGCGCAGTGGCCAAAGGAAGATCTTCCGACCGAGCGAGGTGTTATGCCCGGTCAGGCCGAAGCCCACGTGATACATTTCAGCTATCGTATATATACCGACGCGCTTAGAAAACTTCGATAGCGCGATGCAGGAATGTTAGGCGAATTGTGGGTACCGCCACATCACTCCCCCCGAAGACCGGAGGTCGAATCTTGAAGTCTTGTCGCTTGAGTCGCCAGTGCCAGTGAGTTCCAGTGAGTCGGAACTGTTGCAGTGAGTCCCAGTGAGTCGGAACTATAAGCTGCTGCACGGGATCCAGTGAGTCGGATAAGCTGCCGTGCGGGGCTGATGCTACGTGCTGACCAGGAGAGATGTGCTCTGCTTGCTGACCGGTCGGTGTAGTGAGAAAGCCCGATGATGCCGATGCGGAGTCGCCCAGGCCGCGGTACATTGCGGCTAGTGGACGAGGTACCCGATGAGGCGATGCTGGCTGGCGCGGTGCGGAGGGGCGGGGAGTGATGATGATGAAGGAGGCGTGTTCTGTCGAGGGTCACCAATGTGTGATATAAGTGTGGAGGCCAAAGGAAGATCTTCCGACCGAGCGAGGTGTTATGCCCGGTCAGGCCGAAGCCCACGTGATACATTTCAGCTATCGTATATATACCGACGCGCTTAGAAAACTTCGATAGCGCGATGCAGGAATGTTAGGCGAATTGTGGGTACCGCCACAAATTTATACATATATATATACAGTAAGAAAAACAGTAGGTAAATAACTTGGACTAACGGACAGTTAGCTAAAACAGGGTACTCAGGGTACTCTACCTTTACCCAGTAACAGTTATTATGTTGAAATTTACATGATGGCTATATTATTATGTTTTTGCATGGAAAAGTCACCTCTACGTTATCGTAATAATAATAATTGTAAATCGTGTTTGTGCTTATCTTTTTATATATATTTACAATATTAACTCATTTTATATCATATAGCTTTCCAAAGTCTCATAATATTTTAAACCTTGCTGGCAAATCAAAAATCTACTTTGAACGATACAGTTTACTCGTAATTCGAAGAAGGAAAGGAAGGAAAAAAGTTGATATTATAAGTTAGAACTCATATATATTATAGTAACTAAAGTTAATCTATCTATTCTATACATATTATAAAACAAAGTCGCTTTTTTTCCCTCATGTCCCTTTGTTCCCTTTAATCTTTAAAACTACGCAACGGATTTTGATGATTCTTTCGGTGTTAGATAGCCCATTTATTGAGGAAAGCTATAGGGCGTAGGCTATATTTTATCACGCTAAGACTAATGGAGCGAAGAAATAGAGGAAAATGTGGAAAAAGCGGGGAAAATTATTTGAAAGGGCTAACTTGAACGTGCTAATCTCAGAAGCTACTGGTCCGATTTGAAAAATTCTTTCAGTTTTAGATAGCCCATTTATTTAGGAAGGGTATAGGCTATATTTTATCACACTAAGACTAATAGGAGAATGTGGAAAAACGGGGAAAATTATTTGAAAGGGCTTATCTCGCAAACTACTGCAGCAATTTTTATGTTATTTGGCACATATAAGAAGTAGACCACGTGAAGGATCATAGGCTATCGATTTTAATAATTTTTTTCAGTGGGTATATATTTTATACCCGTGCGACGCCGGGGCGGGTCGCTAGTATAAGTTATAAAACTGACTGCGTATTAAATAATTTTAAAAACATTTTTTTAATTACGGTGGCACCGAGCGCGGTCTCTATTACAGCGTGTCGTGTTCTCCTTTCACTCTTTGAATCTACTTCGATCAATTGATATTTTGTTCCTGGCTATTCATCATCATCCCTCGACCGTCACCAAGTCCCCAATAAACCGAACGATAGCTAATTATCATTATACTATGTAGTTACTTAGCGTTTAGGTACTGACTACTGACTACTGCGCTCAGCGCTACATATCTGATAAACTTGTTTATAAACTGCGCACTAACTTTGTGCAGTGTGTAGGTCGTGGTTATCGTTTGTTGTTCTTTTGGTACTCTCGTCGAGTCTATTTTTAGACAAAATATAAATTGAATACAAAATAGAAATCCCGGAATCTTTTTGCGGAGAAGACAGATGTGATTTGTGATGTAAAATGTCCGCTCTTCTACAGTATAATAATAATACTCCCCACACCGGTTTCGGTGACGGTGGCCGGTTTCATTGAAACAAGGCCAGGTACGCAGGAGTAATTTTATAGTGCCCAGGTGTGTGCGCAGTACACAAGAGCACTCTCTATTCCTTTACTCTCATAACCCAGTGGGACGGAAGACCGACACGACTGGCGAGGGCGCAGGATCGACTTTTTACATGCCCGTCCGACGCATGAATCATCTTACTTGTCAGGCAATCAGGTAATCAACCTGCATTGTCCTAACCAAACTTGGAAATATGTAACATGTTTCCAACGCGAGAATCGAACCCACGACCTCCGAGTCAAGAGCGACGATCTAGACCACAGAAATAAGATCTAGATAGAAGCGCTATGTCGCTCCATTTGTATGAACACGAGCGTGTCACTTTTTTCATACCTACTGTGACGTCACAAGCGCGCTGTGATGGGCATACCCGTACGCGCGGAATCGATTCAAAGGAATCGCCGCGCCCCGCCTCTTTTGCCATTTTAATAGGTATATCGATTTTTTAATCGATTATTATTCGAGTTCATAGACAGAGGGATAATAAATCTTAAGATACATGCTTGCCAGGATAGTAATTAATATATTATTCTAAATTAAATCACTAAACAGGAACATAAATACATAATTATTACATAACTAGCTGTCCCGGCAAATGTTGTTTTGCCATTTAAAGTATTTGTACTTCATTAGTTGATACAAAATCTTACCCCCTCTTTGGTTCCCTTAGTGGGGTGGGGGGAAATTTTTTTATACACCAGATGTTAAGTTGGAAGAAGACAAATATATCTGCGAAAACCGCACTCAAATCGGATCAGTAGTTTTCGTGTGATAGTGGAACAAACATACAGACAGACAGACAGTAGACAAAAAACTAACTACAGTTTTGGCTTCTCTAGCGATGTAGTGACACCCCCCGCTTATTATTTTTTTAATACCTTTAATGTACAGAATTTTTATTTCTACAGTTTTATTATATGTATAGAAAATGTATAGAAATATAATTACAGAGTCACAAAATATGCCAAAGCGAACATTATCATTCCTCTGTTTCATGTCTGTTTCGAAAATCGATTAATTAGAATCGAGAATATGTACAACACTATTTGCTTCATTTGACAGAAAAATGAGATATTTTTTTTTTGCAATAAGGGGGCAAACGAGCAAACGGGTCACCTGATGGAAAGCAACTTCCGTCGCCCATGGACACTCGCAGCATCAGAAGAGCTGCAGGTGCGTTGCCGGCCTTTTAAGGGGTAATAGGGGAGGGTAGGGAAGGGTAGGGAAGGGAAAAGGGTAGGGGATTGGGCCTCCGGTAAACTCACTTACTCGGCGAAACACAGCGCAAGCGCTGTTTCACGCCGGTTTTCTGTGAGGACGTGGTATTTCTCCGGTTGAGCCGGCCCATTCGTGCCGAAGCATGGCTCTCCCACGTCAAAAATATTGACTGTACCTCGAACCTAAGCGATGAGTGAAAGTATCGATTGTTTTATTTCCATTGCGCGCTCAATAGCGGACAAATAGAACGGGCTCTATAATTTTCTAACTTAAGTGGCAATGTATTATGAATCATGCGGTACACACGCAGTTACGTAGATTTCATGGTAAAAACTACAGCCACACACGATTTACATTAAATAATTGATTTTAAAATAAAGGACACATTATTAAATAATAAAATTACTTACCGATGATAAGAAACGTGTCCACTATTTATACCAAACTTTCTATTCGAATTTCCACAGCCCAATACGGAACAATTAGGCATTTTTAGAATTCCGATTGACGTCCGATTCCGATAACGGTGGAGCGCAGACTAAAGAACAGACTTTCGAAAGAATAAAGTTTGTGATCGTTTGGGAACGCGATGGCAAGCGAAGTACATACACATGCGGGATCTAATTAGATAGAGATCTGTGATCTAGACCACTGGTCCACGGAGGCGTTATACGGTATATAGTGGAGTCGCCAGAGGTTTTAACCTCCGAAAATTGTAATAGTGAATGGATTTTTGTTTTTGAGGTGTCATTTTCTTTTTTACACTATAACTTGCAAAGTTTACCAAAAATTTTTTTGTGCTTTTAATTTTTTAGTTACTTAATTAAAAATTAATATTTCACCATATAAAACCGGTCCAGAAAAAAATTTTTTTTCTTGTTCCTGTTATTTAATGACTCTTATCCGATTGTTTACGTTGAAAATTAACCAAATACACAATTTTAAAAAAAGAAAGTTTGCTTTGCTAAGCTAAATACAACTATAAGGTTTTTGCAAAGTTCTTAGAGATTAACGCTCGTCGTAACCAAGATAAAAGGGTTTGGGTGGATTTAAGGGTTGTAACGAAAAGTGTGTTAAACTTACATGTTGTGCGTATTAAATTTTTAGAGAAATGATAACTTTTAAGTACTTAAAAACGTTTAAATATCTCCAAAAAAAAGAAAAAAATAAAAAAAGAAAATATTTTTCTATATTTGTTGAGAATTTATTTAAGTGAGAGCTAAAACATTAAATGCATCGACAAATGAAAGACTTTTTCTAGTCTTTGAAATATATTTAAACTTCCTACTTAAAGCCAGAAAAAAAATTGGGTGCTACAAATCTCACGTACATACTAAAGACGCATGCTGCGACCTATGTTTGGAAAATGCTTACCTGAATACAAAAAATATCAGTTCTTAACCTTATTTGTATTTTTTCCCTTTAAGTATGTTTTAGCAAATATAATTAATGAAAAAAAGTAAATAAAAAATCAATTTTATTCTGTAAAAACCTAACCAAAAGAAATAAAATACAGATTTTCTTCGAAATATCCGTGACAAGTTTGTGCTACATTTTCAGAAAATTTAATAAAGTAAGAGCTAAAAAGTTATACACATCAATAAATAGAAGGCTTTGTTAAGCCTAAAAATTATTTTAAACTTCCTGTTTAAAACCAAAGAAAAATAGGAACGCCATTTACCTAGCGAGGCACACAACAAGCACATTTGGAGGTATGCTCATCTACCTACATACAAAAATATTAATTTTAAATCTAAATGATATATTTTTTCAACTTATTTTCTTTCTTTGGAATATAAGCAACGATACAAATAAAATATATATATATATATATATATATATTATTTTGCTATATATTTAAAAGAAAGAAATATGCAAAATTTCTTCAAAACTTTACAGTTTATGAGTTTACTTGAAGTGGAAGAGAATAATTTAAAAATCAAAAGCACAACTTTTCAATAGGTAAACTTTATTATTTATGTTATCAGCTACACATTCCTTTTTTTCTTTTCAATTTTCATCCACTATTGCAAAAATCGGAGGTTTGCACGATTTTTACGCTCTGGGAACTCCACTAATAGCTATTCTTCTACAGTATACAGTATAGCTATTAAAAGTATCGTTTAAATACGGTAGAGTTATTCTGTGTTCTTGAAATTGTATTAATTCTACTCGGAGACAAGTTTTATGTTGTTATCTGAAATCGCTCGCTCTGTCCGCTTGCGATTCGGGTTATATGTATTTTTAAATCGTGCCCCTAGTCTACGACTGTTATTACGACAGCATCCTATATGTTTCCAGCTGCGAAGGATGCAAGGGGTTCTTCAAGCGGACGGTGCGGAAGGACCTGACGTATGCGTGCCGCGAGGAGCGCAACTGCATCATCGACAAGCGGCAGCGGAACAGGTGCCAGTACTGTCGCTACCAGAAGTGCCTGGCGTGCGGTATGAAGCGCGAAGCTGTACAGGAGGAGCGGCAGCGTGCGGCGCGAGGTGCTGAGGATGCCCACCCCAGCAGCTCCGTGCAGGTGAGCTGGGCAACGACCATTGTATCTTTTGCTGATGGGTTCATGACGTATCACAGTCTTTCCAATGCGGATCAGAAGCCGTGTCCATGAAACCGTTTTGAGACTCAAACAATCGTACGAAAATGCCGCGTCTCTAACAAACGTGAAATGATGTTAGAGTAGGACGCGGCATTCTCGTCCGATTGTTTGAGTCTCAAAATTGTTTCGTAGTAGGCCTACAGAGTAGAACGGGCTACACAACGGGTGTTTCTGCTGTACTACTACTGTATCCAAAGTCTCAACCTCAACCTCAACCTCAAAACTCAAACAGGACCGGCACCTTTATTTAATATAGAATATTAATAACCTATGGGTCCCTGAACTGGTTCCATACCAAATGCATACGCCATCAGTCAGTTATTCAGGAGAAAAGAAATCCTTATTTGCCAGTGATTTAATGTGTGAAGGTTTGAACGAAAAGGCATCTATATTTGGGTGAGCACGAATGAGATCATTAAACTGGGCAGAAGACCTACAAAAAAATGAATTGCGACAATAATTAGTGTTAAAGGGTGGAATGTGGAAAGGAAGAACATTGCGGAAATATCTGGTGGGTACATTGATGGTTATTTTGTTATGTAGTTCTGAGGAGTCAACGAGAGATTAAATGTGGGAGTTATTGCCGCTGGATGGACTTACCCCCCAGATGGATTTCCCCAAGTTGACATTGTCACTTTCCTTTTATTTTGTTTATTTTATTTTTCCTTTTACTTTTATTTTACTGTTATTAATAATTGACTTTTCTTATAATTTACCTTGAGCGCGAGTTTACACATGCGCAAGTCTCCCCACTACTTTTGCCGAGCGCTCAAAACTCGTGACGGTACCTAGCTGTACGGCACCGCGCGTTGGATTCATGCCGCTTTTTGAGAGCGCACTCGCCACACACCCCGTATAATCTCATATACGAAATTTGCCGATTTCGCTGATTTAACAGACGTGATTTAACAGTTAAAATACAGTATTTCTATAAGTTTTAATGCACAACATGTAAGATCATTTCAATTATAATCTAATGTTGGAGCTAGATTTTTTATTTTTTTAAGTATTTTTATATAATCCAACTCAAACCCGCGACAGTTTTGTGATTTTTGCTGTAAAAGGTTTAGAACACAGATTTCTATCTAACTAGATCTTATTTCTGTGGTTTAGAATATCACCTGTTTATGGATTGTATTGACGTCTTAACGGTATGAAAAAAATACAATGTATAGTACGTTTCATCAAATAGTTCCTTTGCCGTCATGTTGGCACTAATGCAAATTTTATTGCCCTTACTTACCCTTACTGTGCTACCTTAAATTAAGGGAGATAATATGTTAATCACAAAATGCACTTAAAGAAAATTGTACATAATTCTAACAGCTTTCGCCCGCGGCTCTGCCTACGTTAACGTCTATCCCTCGGGGACCGTTCTTTTTCCCCGGATAAAAGGTACCCTATGTCCTTCTCCATACGCCAGACAACGTGTACCTATAAAAGTATGATGATCCGCTTAATACTTTATGTGTGAAGTAGGGTTGCTGAGGATTCCTCTTCCGCTTCCTCATAATGAGGAAGATCCGCAATATTTTGGGTTCCTCAACTGTTACCGCATCCTCATAAATAAATAAAAAATCCTCTTCCGCTATCGCTTCCTCAAAATTTAAGAGGAATTTATGAGGAATTTCTCTGCGCATGCGCGTCGCGTATCCAATCATGGCAACGCACACGCCAAAGCGCGAGAATCATGAATTGTATTATTCACTCATATTTTTTTTGTGTGCGTGTTTTGTGTATTGTATGTTACTGTGTGCCGAGTGTGAGTTTTTGTTTTACATTCGATCGTGAACGCGTTTGGCGTTTAGTGTTTAGTGTTTACTAAGATTTTGTATGGGATTAGTGATTACTCACTGGGCTGGGCTCACAGGTGGCGCTGTACAAATGTCAAATCCCATACATAATCTTAGTAAACGCCAAACGTGTTCATGAAATGAAAAAAAAATCACACTAGTCACACGAACTCCTCCTTAACGGCTGGACCGATTTTGATGATTCTTTATTGTGTGTGTTTCGAGAATGGTTTAGTTGGTAGTTTGGTCCACTGGAAAATGATCTTTTAATAATTTTTTGTGTATTGTTATGTACAGACAGAACAAAGGCTTTTGGGTTGGATCCGCTAGTATTTATAATTTCCTATCATCCTATTCCTCATCCGCTTCTTCATCCGCATCCTCTTCCTCAAAAAATATCCTCTTCCTCATCCGCATCCTCTAAATTTGCGCGTGACAATTCCTCTTCCTCCTCCTCTTCCTCATAATCACTTCCTCAACAACCCTAGTATGAAGGCGTAATAACCAAAGTCGTTATCACCTGTTTATGGATTGTATTGACGTCTTAACGGTATGAAAAAAATACAATGTACTGTTGAGAAAGTCGTCTATAAAATGTTGGAATTACTTTTTACCACTTTAATATGAAATAGTTGAGTAAAAAAATATGTAACTCGGCAAAATTTTAGAGGAAATGGGCAAAGAATTGCTGTTCATTTCGGCAACTTGGAGCTGTATTTCATAAAAAGAAAACGACAGAAATAATCTATAGATAAAATTCTATCCAATTGGTTGAGAAAAAAGAAAAAAGAAAAAAAAACAAATTGTGCCAAAAACACGATTCAAAACAACCTAAATCTCACATTATATTACTCGCCGCAAGGTTCGAGTCGGCTTTCCGCGCTTAAATATATTTTAAATCTAATAATTAATATATATTTTTTTAAGTCTAATAAAGGGGAAAAAACCTAATAATATTTCTGTATCGAACCTTTGCAGTGGGGATTGTCCATTTTTTTTAATTTTGCTCATTACAAAAACATTTCGAGGAATAAGGTCAGTGATCGTTTTTCTGTATATAAACGAAAAAAATACCCATTAGTTACTTATATTTTTGAACAAATATGTTTAACCTTAGTTTGACCTTCAATGGCGTTAAATTAGCGATAAATTCGACCAACATTACGTTTCGAACTTTTGGTAAGCTTCTCGTATCAGCTTTCACATAATGAGAACTTACATTTGACGAACCAGCCATTATAAATAAGATTGAAAGGAAATTTAAAACATCTGCAGAGGTCAATTGGCCGCCGATGATGACGTCAGAGCGAAACTAAAAAATTATTGAGAAAAAACTAGCCAATGAATTTCAAGATTATTTAATTTATATTCTTAAAATACCCTATTTTAACGAAAAAAAATATAAAAAGTACATGTGATTTTTTTTGGACAATGCCCATTTCGTATTCATCGGCAAAATTTTGTATACGGACTCTTATACGAAATTATGCAGTTTTATTTCAATTCTTCACGCCCATTGAATTTGATGGCAATAATGTAGACAAATGTCAATGGAGAGCTAAATGCTGCTATACGGTGCACCCCATATTCCATACAGCTTTGCGTAAACTATACAATTGTGCCAATTTTACGCAATTTAATTATTATACAGAATTTTATAGTTGTGTAGATATGCTACTTACTTTATACTTCAATTTTTGGCCGGTGCCTAATTAACTAAAGTATCAAGGCCAGCCTGTTCATAAAAGGTTAGAACATTAAGCGTATCTCTTCATCCAAAAATTAACATAAAATTGATGTCCTTGTAATATAGACGTTGGCAAAATACACCATTTGTTGGGTGTATCGTTTCCTGGGACACGTGTGGCCAAGGTCTGCGATAATTTACACTGAAGGTTGCCTGTATTAGCGCGTCCACACTCCACATGTCCCAACTCCCATGTTAATACTTGTTGTGTACAATTTGACCCCACATGTTATATTTTTAACACGATAGGCAGCTGAAATTGTTATCTATCGAGGGATTCGAGAGGTTGTAATAATATTATGTATGTTGAGTACCTTAAAAATGTATGTTAAGGAGTGGTTGAATGATTACAACAATATTTTCCGAAAATACCCAATTTTGCTTCTAATTATAAGTTTGAAGGTCTATTAGCTCTCATGTTAGAGGAAAGCTTTTTCGGCTGGTGTTAATAACATAATATTATAATACGTATTAGCAAAGCGTGAGGAAACCAAAGCTTCACAATTCACATTATTACTAGGATCCCAATTCCCAAATGGCACGGGTACAAGTGGTACAACGCTCAGCGGGGGCTCCGGTGTTGAAATAAATGTACCTAAGTGAATATTATATTATACCAGTGGGTTATGTTAAACGGTACATGCGTAACGTTGGCCAACATGATTTACGGCTAACAGCGAGTGTCTTAGTTGGCATTAAGGTGCTATTTCCACACGTACGTGTAAGATGTCTATCGCCTGATACTCAGGGGATGTCCATAAATTATTTTAGAGAAAGGTCCAGCCGAATCTCATTTGGAAAGAGAGAAGGCTCTCAACTAATTTGTAATTTTTTGCTAACAATAAAATCGTAAAGTGTGACAAATTATGTACTTATTGAAAATGTTTCAGTATATTAGTTACTCCTATTATAACTGTCCACCATGAATATATTGTAATAAGGTTAAAAGCTTTATTAATTAAGCTTTGTGCCAGAAGACAACCTAGTCATGGTCCAACATAAACGTCAGAGCGGGACGAAAAAATAGATTAGAAACCTAATATCTCATCCCAGCCTGCCGTCTACAAAACGTATTTAGGTAAAAATATGAGGGCTTTGTTGATGTACATAATACATTATGTAGTCGATGCTGTGAAAGTATACAGTTACAATAATGTTGTCATTCCCCTGTCAGGCCTAATAATAACTAGACCACTCCCCAGCCTTTGGTGACATAGGGATGAGCAGTATTTCTCGATAAGGCCTGATGATTATACATTAATAATAATTAGATGATACATTAATAATTAGATGATACATTAAAAATGAAGACACTTTAGAGACGGTATTGGTATTAAATGTCAAAGAGAGAAACGAAAAGAATTGTTGTATAATGTATTTTAGAGGTATATCAACAGATTTCAAGTTGTTGCACTGGCTGCATCTTAACCTATCAACCCCCATAAGGACAACGGCGACCGCGACAACAATAGAATGACATTAGATTTCCAAGAATCCGCGATCGAAGGATTAATCACTTTTGTATAGACTGTAGAGTGTAGACTGTAGAGTATACCTGCGTTCATTAAAAGCTGTTTTTCTTAATTACTGCAAAAGTTACATTCTTATAATGCAGTGTCCCTGTGAGTCTGTATAGTAAGTTTAGAAAATGTTTTAAAACATTAACTGATATACTTACTTAAAATGTTTTTTATCTCCCTAATAGTGGCGAATGAATCTGACAGGATCAGTCTAAATAAGTTAATTTGATACAAATATAATTGCCCGACCGCAGACCGCAAATGATTCGTGGTATTATCTATACTAATATTATAAATGCGAAAGTATCTCTGTTTATCTGTCTGTCTGTCTGTCTCGCTTTCACGCCAAAACTACTGAACCGATTGTAATGAAATTTTGTACACAGATAGTCTAAAGCCTGAGAAAGGACATAGGCTACTTTTTAACTGGAAAAAGGGGTTGTTATGGGGTGAAAATGCGTAAATTTGTTCAAATTAATTTAATTCCAAAAATTCATAACAGATGGCACTAAGAGTCGCCTACATCTCGCTATCGCTTGCTCATAAGTCTTTCTATAAGACGTGGCACCATATTGAGTAAAGTTTTTCGATTCTATCGATTGTTTTACACGTTATTATTTAAATAACTCACTACTCATACTTTATCTATGCAGTGACGTAACCTTAAACCTACCAATGATAAAATAATTATAGTTTATGGGTAAAGCTAAAGTTGTGTAATGGGGGGCTAAATAAGCTTTAAATTTGGTATAAAGTTTACTTAATTTAAAAAATGAAATATTATGTGCACACTGCACAGCTGTTTTTGGGTATTTTGATTTAAGAGGTACCAGGGTTTTAAAAAGCTTTTAAATTTGACACCAATTTTGTTGACACCGCGCGCTATAAACTGAAGTCCACGCGGACGAAGTCGCGGGCAACAGCTATTCGATTATATCGGAGGAATCAATAGCGTGCAATTAAATACAGTGACATCATAAAATATAAGATATGATTCAGGGGCCGAAAATAACTTGATTCACGTTCATTTGAATACATGCCCCGCGATGTGGTTACATAAATAATGTAATTATCCTAATGTTTTTAGTTTTTACACCGGATTATGACGATTGTTTTGGTGTATCTTTCTGTTTGGTATAGCCGGCTTCTTTGGATAAATTGGGATTTGACTTGATATTGGGAAAATGCTCTGTGAGCCTCAAGGTTGTAGGTCAAACAATGCTGTAAGAAAAAAAGGAGAAGTATTATTTAATAAAATCGTGGATATTTGCAAATCATTTTGATTTAATGGAATACTGGTATGACTAGATAGAAGCATATTATCTTCCTTTTTTGGTAGAACTGTAAGTTAATCGACTTCTAAGGATTTGGGATATGCACTTAAGAGCCCGTCCTCTCTTTTCTACTGCTCTCTTCACACTCACGCCCGTCTTTTATATGCCAGGTGAAAAAGGACGATCGCCAAGTTTGCGGGCAGATAGAGGTTTTCTGTTTTTAAAGGGTTTTTTATATTGAAGTGGTAAAAAGTAATTCCAACACTTTATAGACGACTTTCTCAACAGTACATTGTATTTTTTTCATACCATTAAGACGTCAATACAATCCATAAAAAGGTGATATTCTAAACCTTTTACAGCAAAAATCACAAAACTGTCGCGGGTTTGAGTTGGATTATTTAAAGATACTTAAAAAAAAAAAAAAAAATCTAGCTCCAACACTATATTATAATTGAAATGATCTTACATGTTGTGCATTAAAACTTATAGAAATACTGTATTTTAACTGTTAAATCACGTCTGTTAAATGAGCGAAATCGGCAAAATTTCGTATACGGACTCTTAAGGTCTTCCCTTTGTTTAATTTTGCAAACAACTTCATTTATTTTTACTTACTTTAAGAGAAAAACTAGTGGCACTAGATAGGTGCATAAAATCTTCCTTTTTGGTAGAGCTAGGAGCTATTCGGCTTCTTAGTTACATATTTGAGATTTAGGAATATGCGTTTGAAGCCTCGAGGATTTTTTTACTTCAATCAGTTTCTTTATTCAATCAGATGATGTTTATCAAACTATCTAAATTATTTTTACTTATCATAAATTGAAAACTGGTGTGACTAGATGTTCATCCGTATTCGTACATTTGGCTACATAAATAGCGGTTTTTTTGCATTCCTTCGTTTGACGCATTTTTTTTTAATCTCGCGCCATGCTGGGTGGTGCAATGTCAAAATTTGATTGAGGCCACATGCGTGTGACACAAAAATGCGAATCCTCGTGTGGGAGTCGGTCAAGTCCACCAGACGGACGCGTCATTACTTACCTGTATTACATGTACCTATGTCAGCTATTGTTACTCGGTATAGGTAGAATAATAATGGTCTTGACATCGAAATACTAAGGTTAAGAACACTGAATTATGGCTTTTAGGTAGAGAACTAGAGAGCTACATGGATATAGTATTTAAATAATGGGAAGGTATTGTAATGTCAAAGGATAATAACTGCCTATTTACACCGAATTATGAAATTATGAAATGAAAATTATGAAATATTTTGGTAGTGTATGTGCGCAGACCACAGTACCCAAGATAGTCTTTCGTTACCTAGCGGGACAGATTGCCGACAGCTCACGAGAAATCAGGCTTTTCAGATCGTCCAATTTGACACCATCCTCCGTCGCATGAATTATCTTGGGACCTACATTTAAGTTAGGCAGGAATCGAGAGCCTAGCTCCAAATCACGGAGGTCTATGAATGCTTTACGTTTAAGCACCTTTACTAGGAATAATTCGACCTAAGCAAAGAACAAAGTTCTATTTGAATATATCACCAAAGTACTTTTAATGTATTTTTTACTGCTATCGGACCTCTACATTTTATAAAAAAAAATAAAAATTTAAAAATGTTACGTAACATTTTTAAATATATCCGATAGCAGTAAAAAATACAATAAAAGTCATTGAGATGTATGGAGTTGACACCGCAACGCAGTGCTTGGTCACATTCAAGATACGCTATATAGCCGCAGTGCACTTAGTCGGCTGCGAGCTCTTCTGCGCACTTGACGTATGACAATTATATAAAAACAAAATAAAAGTCACAAAAATGCCTTGGTGTGTCTTAGGATATTGTAAAAATAATTCCAAAAACACTTCCAAATGCGACGGCATAACATTTCATCGGTTAGTATTCTTATTTAATTATTTTCAATTAAAATACGAACATTCAATTACTAGGCGAAGACGCGCGCCATTTCGAATTGTCATAGAGTAGTAGATTCAGAGGGGAATGTAGGCAGAAAACGACGATGAATGAAGTATTGACGTAGACGAGTTTGTATTGTGGTAATAATATAAATACGGTATTACGTATACATTATGTACATGCGTACATTATAATTGTATTTATAAATATATAAGTAATTGGAATTTAGTAAGTATGTAGTGGACTTTGGATCCATACTTATTATAATATAATTATTATAAATGCGAAAGTGTGTCTGTCTGTCTGTCTATCCGTCCGTCTGTCGGTTTGTCCGTCCATCTGTCTGTCTGTCCGTCTGTCTGACCGTCCGTCTATCTGTCTGTCTCTCTCTGTGTCTGTTACCTCTTCACGCCTAAGCCGCTGTAACGGCTTTGCAAAATTTTGGTATGTAATACTTTGGTTTTTGACCGACTTCCAAAAAGGAGGTAATACGTTTGGCTGTATGCATCCTCTATCAGTTGTATCACGGGGAGTGCTCTGAGGACCATCACATCACCTTGATAAGTGGCGGTCTTCCACCGTGCATTTTTCGCGTAATTTTTTTCCGCGCACTGCAAAACTGTGGAACGAACTATCGCCAGAAGCATTTTAAGAAGAAGGCATATTCCCACGCATATGCAGCTCTTCTGACGTTACGAGTGCACATGGGCGACAGTTGTTGCTTTCCATCAGGTGACCTGTTTGCCCCGTTATTTTATATAAAAAATCTAATTAACTTCTATGTCCTTGAGAAATCGTACTTGATGTTGATTAGTGAAAAAACCGTCTCTATATATTTTAGCGACTTGTTATATTATTATTTCGTTTATTTCTGCATGACTAATAAGTTGGATTTCACTTAACTATTTTTAACTGAAATCCAATTCTTTAGTCATGCAGAAATAAACGAAACTTTGTATTCCCCTATCTTAGGTGAGCCGCCATATTGGATGTAGAATGACATTACATTCGTTTTCGAGTTATTCTCAAAAAGTTCTTTCATTTAATATCCATACTGTTATTATAGGACGGCATAGAATAATAACTATTCCGCTATCTTGGATGGTCGGGCATTTTATAATTATAGTGATGTCATCGTGCATTGTCATTAAAACCAAACGTGTATACAAAAGTTCAGCTCAATCGGTTAAAATATTATATGTACATACATATACTTACTTCGAAATTGAGTTCAAAAATTCCGCCCGAACTTACATAATAAATAATAATGTAAATAACCAAATAATAATATACAGAGCAAGTTAAATAAAAGCTTTTAATATTGTTTAGTAAAAATATTTGTTTTATTTTATCCACTTTCAAATAGAGTGCGTTCATTCGAGTGTAGGCACAAAACTTTGTCACTTCTGCGGTACTGATCTATAGCCATCACCGCCCCGCCTCTCACTCCGCTCATTCTTCAAGTGCGACATGTTTTTTGTTGGCAATAGCAACTCCATACATCTCAATGATAAAAGTACTTTGGTGATATATTCAAATAGAACTTTGTTCTTTGAATAGGTCGAATTATATCAATAACATAATAAAAGATACTCTTTCTGTAAATATATTTTCTAGACACGAAACGTTCAATACGGCTTACGCCTTAAAGGTCACGGAAATGTTCCTATTTTTAGACCATATCGTATACTTAACGTGTGAGACGAAAAGCTTTTTATATAATGTAAATTTACGTCTGTCCGTCTGTTTTTTATCGTAATATGACACATTGCAGCTATAACACCTGCAATTATGATTTGGTAACGAGCCAGATTATGAGAAAAATCTTTTTCCTCGTCCCATATGCGAGTGTGACGTCAATAGCTTCCATACTTTACCCAAGAATTAAATAACCTAAAAACATGTATAATAGCGCTAAGTGTGAGTAATATACATTTCATACTTGAATTTATGGTAGATCGTTATTTTTTTGGCCTTCTTGTCTCAATCAGGATTAAAGTTACTTGTGGATTGAATTTCATGTTACCTTTATCATACTTCGTATGAAAGAGGAGGCTTAAATATGCCAAAATAGTTGGATCTTTCTTTTACATGCTTCAGAAAGCAAAAGAAACGACAAAAACCATTTAAGAGGTTAATGAATAATAAATAAAGTTGTAGATTTTATTTAGTTAGGACGAGGAAAACTTGAAGCACACACCACGTATGAGTGCCCGGATGGCAATCAAATATTTAATCTTATAAGATCAATGTTTATTCAGCCGATTGCAGTGATATTATATAGATCTTCGTCACGTTTTGAAGTGCTTGGTAAGGGTTAAGACAAGTAAAAAGACAAAATGTATGAATATACATCCATTATATCCATACTATATAATATTATATAAATGCGAAAGTGTGTCTGTCTGTCTGTTCAAACCGCCACGCGGTTCACGCCCAAACCGCTGAACCGATTTTGTTGAAATTTGGTATAGCCGGTGTAGGGATACCTTGTGTCCCGGGATAGGACATAGGATACTTTTTGTCCCGGAAAAATGTACGGTCCCCACGCGATAAACGAATTTTGGCACAACGGAGTTGCGGGCGTCATGTGATACACACTAAAGCAACAAAACTAAGCTTCGCAGATATTTTATTTTGCTCTAAACTAAATGATTTATTCTTTGTTGACTAAAATATATTTATAATTTACCTAAATAAGCAATTTTCTGAATATATTTTCTTTTTCAAAACTTTAAAATGGCTGCAGTTTCTGAACCCACCGCTTAAATAAAAAACGATCTTATTATTTTTTTATCAGGTTTACCTAATGTAAAAAACCTACTAGGTCTCCATGACGCTCGAGTGACTACAAAAATAGCACCTCCTCTCCTCTACTAATACCTACACAATTTTAATTAATGGCTTCTAATTGGCAAGACAATGATACCATATTTAATGTGTTCAAACGCTAGCACATTAAGTTATATCTACTGAAATTAACATAAAAACATCACTTACGCGACGCCTGGAAAGACATAATGAAGGTACGGGTTTAATTGCGTTTTATGTTACAAATATAATTAAACTCGCTCAAGACGTAAGTCGATGAAGTAGGTAACTAACTATTTTAAGATTTCGTTTATTTGTATAAACGGAGGCTTTAGGAGCGGGAAAGTAATATTTGAAATTAAAAAAATGTGGATTTTATGTATAAACCTTGCAATTTACCTATTTCATCATTTGGCTAAGTTGTAGTCAGATGATGAAGTAGGTAAGTTACAAGGTTTGTTCAAATCCCAACGGGAAAATTGAGTAATGAGTATGTTATAAAATTTTAGTTATCCATTTCATCCAGTTACGCCTCCAATTCACAAATCGTTAACGACTACGGAGTAATGTGTACATTTGTAAAACATTCGACGACTGGTCGTAATTAGCTTCTAAGAATTATACTGACATGCTTGAAGTAATTATTTTTTGATTTAAATCACACAATAATTATTTATTACTTAGTGTCAGTTGGAAATGGTGAAGTTTGTCCTCAAAAAGGGGTAAAAGTCTACTGCTGCTTTTTCCCTTTACGGGAAGAGTTTTACCCCTTTACTTGTCAACTCTTCTATGATAATATTTAAATCAATACTTACAAAATCGTCAAATAGTCATTTTGAAACTGAAACTGTTCGTATAAAGACGGGGATGGATAGTTTTGAATATTGAACTTTATTTGCCTTAATACTGTTTGAGTACTAAAGGTGACATACATGTTACGTACTCTTATTAACATCTATACTAATATTGTAAATGCGAAAGTGTCTGTCTCTTACCTCTTCACGCCCGAACTGATTTTGCTGAAATTTGGTACGGAGATGCTTTGAGTCCCGGGAAAGGACATAGGATAGTTTTTATTCAGAAAAAATGTGCGCGCGATAAACGAATTTTGGCGCATAAAACACTCTCGTACACTCCTTACGTATGAAAAATCTTCGCCTCTATCAATCAATCAACGCCTCTAGTCCACCGACGCTGCGAACTGCGAAACAGCAGCGAACCGATTTACTGTCTCACCCGCCACACGACAATGGCTTATATCAGGGCTTCATAACGTTATCGAATAACAGAAAAAATATCGTTACGTACCGTTATTTTCATAATGGTAGCCAGATAACGTTATTTTTTAACGGTATTTAGTAAAATAACGTTATATTTACCGTTATTATTATAACGATATTTTTTCGTTATGTATAAACGAACAAATATCGTTATAATATTTATACATATTTTCTGGTATCAGGTATGCGATCGTGCACGGTGCACTAAATCTCACTCGCAGCCCACTTTTTTGCGAGATTTGTGCTTACCTATTTTAGGAGTTTAATACATGTAGAGAAATAATGAAAGTAATAGTTATGACTTTCTTGACGGACTATAACGTTATCAAAGAACATATATTTACCGTTATAAATCCTATATAACGTTATAACATTAACCGTTATTAATATCAATTTTTAACGTTATTTTTAATATCGGGTAAATTTTCATAACGTTATCTATGCCCTTGAAGCAGTAACGTTATGAAAAAATAACGTTATTTGAAGCCCTGGCTTATATTGCTTCTCGCTCTATTACAGTTTCGCATTTCGCAGTGTCGGTGTAAATATCAATTCCGCAATTTAGTTTCTTCGTTAAACACATCTAATGTGACGCTGTGAAATTCCAGGAGCTGTCGATAGAGCGTCTGCTGGAGATGGAGTCGCTGGTGGCGGACCCCAGCGAGGAGTTCCAGTTCCTCCGCGTCGGCCCCGACAGCGGCGTGCCGCCCCGATACCGCGCGCCGGTCTCGTCACTGTGTCAGATCGGTATGATGTGGCTTTCTTATTTTAAGTTAACCAGTTGACCCGGCAAATATTGTTTTGCCATATGAATTATTTCTAGTATCAATATAAAAAATACTTAGATCAAAATTAAAAACCTATTCTCAGGCCTAATGTAACGAATGTACCTACTTACATACAAAATTTCATTAAAATCGATTAAGCCGTTTCGGAGGAGTTCGCACATAAACACTGTGACACGAGATTTTTTTTTTATATTAGATTGAACATGCAACCATTGTGCTAGAGCTAGATCAGTGCGGGCTTATCAACATTATTATAGTTCTTGCAATCTACGAGTGCGCGTAGCCTTTATTTGTAGTTGGAAATGTGAATAGACATTTTCGTTAGTGTGCGTACCTGACGGAGCAGTCAGTAGCGAGCGAGCCATGTACGCGTGTATAGATATGGTCACTCACACAACTAAGGGCGACGCGCGCTCCTAGATTGCAAGAACTATAAGTCTATAGAATCTCTCCCAACGCGCTGGTTTACCTAAAGGCTAAATATACTTAATTCTCAAACGGCTGGTTGAACTTTAAAGCGCTTTAATCACCAATCACCATCCATCCTGACGTTCGTCAATAATAATTATACTATTATCTGACATTTGAAACTAGAGGGAGCAATCGGTGCATGTGTAAGGTGACCATACGTCCCGCTTTGGGCGGGACAGTCCCGCTTTCAGGTAGTCTGTTCCGCTGTCCCCCGCGAGGCTGAAATTGTCCCGCTTTCGCAAACAGACCAAAAGACAATTCCAAAGTATATTTATGTTCAAAATGCCGAGGCAAATGGCAATGCCCTCTCCCATACAATAAATAATGTGATTATTCTGCAATATTTTAGTCTTGATATCAATAATTATATGGTAGACACAACAGACAGGTACTTGAAATATTCACAAAATACCTACTCAATTGTTTACCTCTGTACTTTAATAAAATGAAAATAACATTTATTATAATGATTCTGTAGATGTCCTGCTCTGACAAATAAAATAAATGGTCACGTTATATGTACACCACCACCAATAACAATGTTTCGATAACATGATCTTACTTGTAAAAACTTTATAATTGGCTTTATGTTTTTACAAAGTTTACCTCTTTATAATATTAGTATAGATAATTGTATCTCTACTGAAATAGTTTGTAAGCTGTAAGTTTCCTGAATAAAATAAATAAAATGTGATCGTCTGATCGAGAGTCTGATCATTGAATTCACACTCGCAAACTTTAAAATACGCTATTGGTATAGCGTTTTTCATAGTGTGCCCCTCCCCTCGGGAGGGGCACTCCCGCTTACTAGATACCTGTCTTCCAAAGAGTTGGAAAATCGAAAACAGCGCCTTCCATTTTGCAGATTAAACTTGTGAATAACCTTTTTGAACGTAACTCCTACGAGACTTGTTTAACAGAACTATTGAGTTTATAACGAATAACTTTAAAATTAATATAATGTAAATCAATTTCCAGGCAACAAGCAGATAGCGGCGTTGGTGGTGTGGGCGCGCGACATCCCGCACTTCGGCCAGCTGGACCTGGACGACCAGGTCTGCCTGCTCAAGGCCTCCTGGAACGAGCTGCTGCTCTTCGCCATCGCCTGGCGCTCCATGGAGGTACGTCATACGCAGTGCCGTCTTTAGCACTACCAGCGCCTTGGCAGAGATTTATTCGGCGCGTAGGTTGCTGGGAGAGCTAAAAAAGGGACCCCTTTTTATCTGGCGCCCTGGGTGGTCGCCTAGCGTCCAGCCGCTACGTACATTTAAGAAAAACTTGTAAAATAACTCCTAAAAGCTGTTCAATATTATTTTACTTTAGAAATACTCTTGAGTCTTGTTCGCATGATATTTCAGACAGTAAACAAATCGGTCAAATGTGGTTCATCCGTTCGGGAGCCCATAGAGGTACAGTCTAATAGAAATTCCTTTGTTAGTTTCTGTTTATGAACTGCCAAGTGTTTTTGCTTATAGCAATAAATGACTTTGTGTTGCACCATCTACTGACATCGTAATACATAGTAATACTTAAAGGCTTAATTTCACAAATAACTTAATTTCACAATTATTTAATGTATGTTTCAGTACCTGGAGGACGAGCGGGAGAACATGGACGGCACGCGCACCGTCGCCCCGCCGCAGCTCATGTGTCTCATGCCCGGTTAGTAACACTGTATAATATACAAGGTGCAACAAAACTAAGTGATGATACAGGGAGTTTGTGTTCCTTCTATAGAGTTCACTGTGAAAATAGCAGTGCTGAAAGACCAAAAAATTTTTTCACTTTTGTATGGGTAAGCGCCCCAGCGTAACGAGTTTCTCTATACATAAGTGAAAAAAAAATTGGTATTTCAGCGCTGCTACTTTCACAGTGAACTCTCTACAAGGAACACGTACACACCCTAAAGTATTATCACTTAGTTTTGTTACACTTTATAGATTTTATTATAGAATGTTCAACACTGTTTCTGTGGGGACACTGGGGGTAGGCACTTGGCGGAGCCTATAAAATATAAAAAAACGAATGATTGATCGAATGAATTATAATATTAATGAAATGTGTGTAACGTTCCAGGTATGACGCTGCACCGCAACTCGGCGCTACAGGCGGGCGTGGGTCAGATCTTCGACCGCGTGCTGTCGGAGCTGTCGCTGCGGATGCGCGCGCTGCGCGTCGACCAGGCGGAGTACGTCGCGCTCAAGGCCATCGTGCTGCTCAACCCCGGTACGTTTGTGATCTGAAGCTGGATTTAGATAACTAGGAAAGTTGGCAAATGCAAATTGTTATTAGCGAAGTTGGTCGAGTAAGCGCTTCGTGAAGTGACCAAGAGCGTGAAGCGAAAGTGCGTGTCTACACTATCGTATTCGGCTAACCTTGGTTCCTTTTGCTCTTTGCTGCAAGAAGAAAGCTTTCTACTGCAACATGTTTTTATGTAATTGCACAGTTATAGGACAGATAGATGTTACATGCGTTGTTTACAAAATTATCTGTGAATTTTCATAATTTTTTTATTTGTTTCATTTCAGATGTAAAAGGACTGAAAAATCGACAAGAAGTCGACGTACTACGAGAAAAGGTAAATAAGTTCTTTAAATATTTAAGCAGTTGTAATATATTTATTGAGGCGGAGGCCAGTGGCGGGGCAAGACCTAAATTTGATGTGGACAAGATATCTTTTGCGAGGCCCCCTGATAGATGACGCAAGAGGACGGATTTTGTTGAGAGAAAGAGTTTTTTGATACTCGTAATTTTTTATTGATAAATATTTTTATTTATAAAAATTTGAGTATCAACAACCCTTAAATCCTTAAAAAATCCCTGTGATCCAAGGGACGCGCGGCCCCTTCGACCGCGAGCCCGTGGCCCGTGGGCGGTCGCCGCCCACGCTTTACGCCGCCTCTGGCGGAGGTCATAAAGTAAGCAGACAATAACAGCTTTCCCTTCTGCAGATGTTCTCATGCCTGGACGAGTACTGCCGGCGCGCGCACAGCTCGCAGGAGGGCCGCTTTGCCGCGCTGCTGTTGCGGCTGCCGGCGCTGCGCAGCATCTCGCTCAAGAGCTTCGAACATCTATTCCACTTCCGACTTGTCAGCGACGGCCAGGTCGGGCCCTACATCCGCGATGCGCTGCGCAACCACGCGCCCCCCATACACGCCAACTCGCTTATGTAACGCGCGCTCAACGATAAGCGACCAGCAATCGCGGGATAAACCGCGAAATAAGCGACAAGAAATTGCGAGTTAGGCAACAGCTGCAAGTTAAGCGAGCAGCGATCATGAAATAAGCGATCTGCAATTGCGGAATAAGTCGCACCCGTGAGCTAAGCGATTAGCGATCGCGGCAAACCAGCAACAACGGTACAGCCGGCCAAGTCCAACTCGGTTAGGCGTTTTTGAATTGAATAAACTTATGCTCAAAAAAACCTCATGGAATACTGTATGATACCCAAAAAACTAATTTCAATGATAATTTTCAATTCAAAAATATCCTATATTTTGGCTTTTAACCCTCAAGATAACTATCAATATTTTACAAAGAGTGGCTTAACTTATTTTAAGCCCCGTTTTAACTAGTTTTAATAGGCATTAGATGTTTTGGAAAGGGCCCACATGATGTCCGTAACTCTTTGGGAGACTTGAGGGAGTATAAGCGCGTATTCTTCAGCAATATTGCTAGTTCAAGATTTAGCCATAAAGAATTGCAATAAGCAAAAATTTAATTGTTATAACTTATAAGAGTTGTAGTTTGTTCAGTGAATTAGATACTTTGTCGGCATATCTACATAGATAGCTTTTGTCGGGCAGCTTGCAGCTATCTGAATGTAACTAAATAAAGAGAAATATCATTCGGTAAAAATATTATCGCATGTAAAAAATTATGCAAGAGTTTTAACTAATACTTCGTTTGACAAAGAACCCGCAAGATTAAAGTCATCACAAATACAATAAACACTTTCGACTATAATAAAACTTACATTAAAACAAATACATTTAATATGTATTGCAATCTAGGCAGTACTGTCTAAGTTAATGTAACTAATATTATAGTCAAGCATAACTAATAATTATAATTAACATTTAGATGTATATCTATATTTTACGTGTTACATTTAAATATGTATATAGATTTAATGTAATGTTGAAACTAATTACGATAGGTAAGCTCAATATCGAACACGTGATTATTATTTCTGGTGTCGGCATTAGATTTGTGATCGTTGATTGGCTTAGAAATAGAATGAGGGTCGTGTTATAAACTAATAACTATTCATAGGCTCACTCGTTCTACAACTTCATGGGCAAATCTCGCGCGATTTTGCGAATAGTCCGTGAACGCGAAGTGTTTCGATTTTCACAAATTTTGTTTTTCACCATATCGTCGCTGCGCGTGCGATACCGCGTATGAGCAGTTGGTAAATACCGCGTATCTGCTTTTTGATGATTTTACAGGAGGAAGAAAAAACTGAATATCTCAGCTATTTTGACTCCTATTACCGACTGAACTTAACAGCTAGTTCTCTTGTACTTTCCTTTAATGGTTAGTAACGTAAATTTGTTCGCAATTGGCTTAGGTTTTGTGTAAAGTCACTTACGCGTTTTTGTATTAAGCAAATACAAAATAAGTAGGCTTTATATTAAAGATACGCGGTTTTTGAAATCAAACAAATCAGTAAAAGGTTGCATTTTTTTATTGTAAAAATCAAATATTTTATATTTTTTTTTCACTGTAACCTAGCAAAAATATGATGTATTAATTACCAATTTCGTTTTACAATAATATCTATTCTTAATTTTTAATTGATATCCCAATTTTTCTAAGATTTTTGACTTTATCTGACAGAGATTATTATAATCATTCAAAATAAAAAATAATGATTTATTAAGTACGTACATACTAAAGCCCAGCGGGGCTAAAATGGTCGCTTTGTTGAATCATGATATGAATCATAATATGATTCAATTCTTTAAAATCGCAAAATGCAACTCTGTTTGCAATTCATTTCTGTATTTTTGTACTGATTTGACATTTGTCAGTTTGACAGTTTTGACAATTCATTTGCTGAATTGAGAGGAATTGCTAAATGTGACCATTTTAGCCCCGCAGGCTCTTCCACGGACCACAATATCTCAATTTTGCGCATTTTGCTGTTACGCGGTATTTACCAACTGCTCATACGCGGTATCGCACGCGCAGCGACGATACTTCGGTAAAAGTTGCTTGGTGTTGCATAGAATTCGACTTATTAGTACAGAGCGGGCTCCATAAATGTCAGCCGACGTTGTGCCATACGCAATATCGATATCCAAATGTTGCCTGGCAAAAGCTAGGCTGTATAATATGACAGGTAGTTTTTTATTATCATGGTGTAAAATTTAAACTTTACAATTCCGAAACGATCGATCATTTTTCTGAATGCTCTGTTGTACACCAGAACACTTATATGTCCAAATTATTTTCTCTATAAAGCGTTCTAAAACGTAAATAAATACGTTATTAATTGACATGCTGAATTTAAATTATGAATGAATAATGTTTCGATACATATAAATATTCGTGTTACACTCACATTTTGAATGTAAAATACGTTTAAAACGTTTGCATAAAAATTGAAATATTTTTAATATCGTGAATTATATCTGTATCTTAGATTAAATAGGCTAAGGCTGATATGCATCAACATTTTGGTGTCTAAATAGCAAGTGCAATTTATACTCAGGTAATGTCTTGGTGCATATCGGTCTAAGTAGTAAGTACACAACGTGACCTGAAGTTTCCTACTGACAAATTGTCTTTTGAATTTTAAGTATGTTTTCGTTTTGATCAACTTTTGTGAGTATTTTTCTTAGATGTAGCTACTGCCGGAACGTATTTGCTTCGTTATCGGTTCTTTTATCTTTTATTTATCAAAAGAAGGCAAAAACTGTTAGTATTTTGTTTTTATCAGGCGATAGTAGAATAATCTTTCGGTTGAATAAAAACCAAAATGTTTTAACTCTGTGATAACTTTGAATCTTTTTTGCTATCATTAATTTGGATTCATTTGTGTAAACCTAGGACATAACATTAAAATTAATTTCAGTGAAATTTACCAAGAGAGTGCAGAAATGTGAGATACTTTACCCAAATAACATACATCTGCCAATAGCGTTAAACAAGCAGTTTTATCATTCCAACTGTTTCGATGTTTTTTTGAGCCCTACATATTCAGGAAACTTATAATATAGTGTACAATGTAAATGGGGCCGCCTCTTCGATAATTTTAACATTCGTATCATAATATTTTAGGGTCGTATAGAAAATTATACTCGATATATCTAGGGGTAAATAATTTATGTTAAGCGTAGGTAATTTTAATGTTTTACCAAATCTTCTAATTAACGTTATGTTTTAGGTCGTTAAGGCACCCTGGATCGTGGTGTCTACTGCTGTTAGATATAATACTAGTTATGCGATGTTAGTAGCTCCGTTATTGAACAAAACTTGGTGCTTCATAATGCATAGCATCTAACAAATATATTTTCTTCGGAATATAGAGCTGTATATAAAATAGCATACAATCGAGTTTTAAAATAGTTATTTATGGTTAGGACTATACACGCTAGCTTAACACGTGTGAGTGAGGTTGATGGATGGCCTACTTATACTAAAAATATTATACGAAATGGCCAGTTTAAATTTAAATTACATTCAAGTAGTAACACGTACCAGTATTACAGAGGAATTGGACTTTTTTTATTCAGGCATAAATAAACACATCAGGTTAAAATGTGTTTCAGTCTAATATTTGTTATAAAAGCTATTTTTAGAACAAATATTATAAGTTAGCTTCATACGCCGTACGCAATAAACATTATTCTTTATTAACATCATGCCCTGAAACCGTCATTATAGATCCAACAGTAAAATGTCGTTTAGTATTTGCCTTTATTTGTTGTAAGTAATTAGGTCATAGACGGGAATCTGTTGACAGCACGGTATTTTTACGATATGGATCGAGAGGTTTAACAAGTGTTGGCGCGGTTGTGAAATGATTTATAATGTTCACTGGATATTTAACAATATATTTAAGTTATATTTTTTGTATAGACATTATTATAGTTTTAAGATGAAAGGTGACAAAATTAAAATCATTAAATTTACAGTTGTATTTTATTTACTTCTTACTTTAATAAAACCATCGTAAATGTAATATGATTTTTATTAATATAAAAATATTAAAATGTTGATAATATGTGAACAGCAAATATGTAAGGCACAGCCTAGCAGTTATACTATAAAATCAAACATGTGTATATTTAATTAAACAAGGTTTCGCTTAAAATTAACGCTTGTGAGTATAATAACAATCAAAAATAAAACTTGTGTCTAAATGCAAATAATACTTATGCATTGAAGTGAGTCGCTTCCATTGATTCGAATGCATCCAACTCCACATTTATCCTGCAAAAAAGGTATTCAAGTGAAACTCTTATAAAATTACAGTTTAAGTTAATGATTAATCTATGAAATAATCACTATACTACTATTTAAAAAATGTTACTAACAGCAGATTAGAATTGAAAAATTGTCTTCAATTGAATTAACTCCTAGGAGCCTGGATAAAAATAGGCGGCCTAGAAAAGCCTGCACGCTGTGATGAGTACGAGATGCGGAGAACCGTTGGTATAGTTGCGGTGGGTTGACCGTGTCCGGAACTATGCCTTAGCGGGGAGTGGAGCACCCATGGTTTTAGTGGGTAGATCCTACGGGGAGTCCCACGTACTCCGGGCCGATATCCCCAATCCGCCGGAAATGCGCAAAGCGTTTCTCCATGTGAAAAAAAGAAGCCTGGATATATTATGATTTTTGACTAATCCCATATTTTATTTTTTCTACATTCGCCGTCGAAGTTTGTTATGAAGTACCCTGGTCAAGTGTGATAGGCGATAGCTGGTGCCTGGTCTACATGATACATACTTGCGGAAGGCGGCCTGCAGGTCGTTGACCTTGGAGGGGTGGCAGACGACAGCGGTGCGGCCGGCGGTGAACACCTGCGACAACCACTGCGCCGCCGCTGCGCGCGCGCCGGCTTGGTCCACCGCGCCCAGCGCGCACACTAGTTGCCTGCGAGTACACGTTCCATAAGTTACAGTCTATCAAAAAAGAGTATACGCTGAACCAAATTTTCTAATCGCAATCAGTGTCGTTTGTAGACGTAGACGGCGTCTACTTTTACGTTTGTAAAAGTAGATGCCGAGTCTACTTTTTTTGACAAGTTATACAACAAGCTTCAAACACTTTTTGTGCCACATTTATTTCATCTACCAAAAAATTAAGACACTGTTTAACAATCAAGTGACCCTATTTATGCAAAATGAGTCCAATCCACACCATTGCCAAAATTGAGTTAATAATGCAGAAGTATTCCAAAATGGACCTTTTATCGACCCTATGAAGATCATGCAAATCTAACAATTTTGGCAGAACAAAACATTTTCACAACAAAGTTACCAACTAACAAATTAATGAGTATTGTTTTTTTTATATAGATCCAAACTACATACATGGTCTCTCAATTTTTTTTTTAACTAGGCAAGTAGAATCATGCGACTTGGTTGCTGTTTGCATATTAAAAAAGGCTTAGTTCTTAATATTTTACAAAGACTCACGGGTCATTGTGACACAGACCCAACACAAAAGGGACATATCCCTTTTTTTCGTTATGTTATGGGTATCCAAGATAGGGTAAAACGACTAGTTATTGGACAGTACCAGTTATTGGACAAAACACAAAAACGCAATATTATTTATAAAGTTTGCTTTAAAAACTGCCTTTTTTAAAGTATAGAACGCCTGATTTTAAAGATAAACAGGTAGCTATTAAAGCAACCTTAATAAATATTATAGTGTTTTTGTGCTGTGTCCAATGACTAGTGCTGACTACTGTCCAATCACTAGTCATGTTCACCCTATATAATATTTATATTCAAAATCAGTGGCTAAGACGTTATTTTATTGCTTTCTTTTTTTCTCTTTAGGCCCAGTAAGAAAAGTGCCCATTTAGAAATTATTATTTTCATACCGTGCCTAAAGAAAAACACAAAACCAAAAAAAAATATTTTGTTTACTTAGGTATATTTAAAAAGAAATCGGTCAAGTGTGAGTTGAACTCGCGCACGAAGGGTTCCATACCATTATAGAGCAAAATTAATAAGTAGTAAAAAGTTTTATAGTGCCCAAGTGTGTGCCCGTGTAAAAAGTCGGTCGTGCACCTGATCTCTCACCAGTCATGTCGGTCTTCCGCTCCGTTGGGTTACGACTTACGAGAGTAAAGAATAGTGCTCTTGTGTATTGCGCACATACTTGGGCACTATAAAATTACTCCTGTGTAACTGGCCTGGTTTCATTGAAACCAGAGTGGTCGTGTGTATTGCGCACACACTTGGGCACTATAAAATTACTCCTGCGTATCTGGCCTGGTTTCATTGAAACCAGAGTGGTCGTGTGTATTGCGCACACACGACCGTTACGACACGATCGTATAGAGGGGAAAAATCCAGGAAGAACAAGCCGAAGAACCCCATATCCAGGACAAACAGTTGCCGAGTTATAAGCACTCAAAGTTTGATATTGACAGCTCGGTAACTGTCAAACGTCGAACAGAAGCGGCCATAACTCCGCTCCCAATAGGCCTAGAGGAACGGGGTTTCTTCTTACATCAAAGACAACACCTCGGCTACCCCCTCCCCGAATTTGAACTAAATCGGAGACATCAAATTTTGTCTCAATTCTGAGGCCAGGATCGAATAGAGGAGAAAAATCCAGGAAGAACAAGCCGAAGAACCCCATATCCAGGACAAATAGTTGCCGAGTTGCAAGCATTCAAACTTTGACATTGACAGCTCGGCAACCATCAAATGTCTTACAAAAGTAGCCATAACTCCGCTCCCAATAGGCCTAGAGGAACGGGCTTTCTTCCAACCTCAAAGGCAATACCTCGGCTACCCCCTCCCCGAATCTGGACTAATTCGGAGACATCAAAACTTCAAGGACGAATCTTCTACTATACTTACAATACTTTTAAACGAGTAAAATTTGTCTATTACAGTAATGTAATGGACAAATTTTACATTACACATTCTTTGCATTTAATGGACAATGAAGGTTCGATAGTGGCTCATTATTTTGTAAAATGGCAATGTAAGATACTCCATTACTATTTTTTTTTGTATTATTATTATTATTTTTTGCATTAAGATTTTTGCAACATTGCTTGAAACCATCACTACCAATGCGAAAGTGAAAACGCCTCCGTGGTCTAGTGGTATAGAGCACGGGTCTTGACTCGGAGGTCGTGGGTTCGATTCCCGCGTTGGAAACATGATATTTCCAAGTTTGGTTAGGACAATGCAGGCTGATCACCTGATTGTCTGACAAGTAAGATGATCCATGCATCGGATGGGCATGTAAAAAAGTTGGTCCTGCGCCTGATCTCTCGCCGGTCGTGTCGGTCTGCCGTCCCACTGGGTTATGAGAGTAAAGGAATAGAGAGTGCTCTTGTGTACTGCGCACACACTTGGGCACTATAAAATTACTCCTGCGTAGCTGGCCTGGTTTCAATGAAACCGGCCACCGTCACCGAAACCGGTGTGGGGAGCTATTATTATTATTAATGCGAAAGTATGTCTGTCTGTCTGTCCGTCTGTCTGTCTATCTTTTTTTTTTGGGAATATAAGCAACAATATAAGCTAAAAAATAATGAATATATATTTCATTCTATTACTACATAACCGAAAGAAAAAAATGCCGGTTTTCTTCAAAATTTGAAAGTTCATGAGGCCACAGTTTATTTAAAAGTAAATTTTATAAGTTAAAATCGTTGTTTCTATAACTAATTAGATGTTAGACATCCAAATCGGGTGCACAGATCTCATGCACGAAAATCCTGTTGTCTTGTGTAATAAATCTAAAGAGATGGTTCGCTTTGGATTGTTGTATCCCACACTAATATAGTTTTTCTAAAAGGAACCCTCCTGTTTTTGTTTAATTTTTGTTGGAAATAGTAGTAATTTTTAACATATTTATGTTTGTACGCATAGAATAAATTACCAAATATACTATTGTAAATTAACTTTACTTAAAAAAACAATCAGTTTTAAAGAATACACAATTTTAATAAAAACGACTTTTTCTCAGAACTGTCATCGTGTGGGTTGAGTCCGGTATGCATAAATAGGTCCAGATCTCATGCACGAAAATCCTGTTGACTTGTGTAATAAATCTAAAGAGATGGTTCGCTTTGGATTATATGTATCCCACACTAATATAGTTTTGCTAAAAGGAACCCTCCTGTATTTGTTTAATTTTTGTTGGAAATAGTAGTCATTTTTAACATATTTATGTTTGTACGCATAGAAGAAATTACCAAATATACTATTGTAAATTAACTTTACTTAAAATAACAATCAGTTTTAAAGAATACACAATTTTAATAAAAACGGCTTTTTCTCAGAACTGTCATCGTGTGGGTTGAGTCCGGTATGCATAAATAGGTCCAAGTAAAAGGCGAACCACCTGCTAACGGTTAGAAAACTTGTTAGGGCTAGTCGTGTCTTTTCCCCTAGATATAATAGCACTGTGCGAAGTCTAATACAGTTTTAATTATTCTATTACGACACTATTATTCCAACTCACGCTGCACTGTGTTATATTCGTTTCCATGCGCCAGAGGTTGCTTGGAAGAAATTGCTACATAGCGATAAAGCCGCCTTTGTGCTCATGCTGAATTCATGTAACTTCTTTTATTATGTTTGTGTATTTTGAGCACAATAAAGCATATTCATTCGTTGATTCACTAGCTGACGGACAAAGACAACCAGACCTTGTACAGTAATTCACTATTTGTAGATTTTAATTACATAGTAATAACTAATAGACATGACATTTTCTACAGCAGTGGTCCCCAACCTTTTTTTCATGCGAGCCACAAACAGTTTTGGTCTTGGTGTCGCGGGCCGCAACAAAAATTTTCGGGTTAAAAAATAACGAATTCAAAATTTAACGTTTTAAAAGTGAAAAAAATTCACGACTTTCACGACGACTTTACATTATTTTGCCGGTGGGCGTGAATTTCAAAATGGTTAAACATCGCGTGGGCCACGCGGGCCGCGGCTTGGGGTTAGCTGCTCTACAGTGATGATACTCACTGTGTGTAGTCATCGGGCGCCTGCTTGAGGTAGTTGAGCAGGGAGGTGCGCACGGTGTCCGCGGGACACTTCTCGCTCTCCACCGTCTCTACAGTCACGATACTCACTGTGTGTAGTCATCGGGCGCCTGCTTGAGGTAGTTGAGCAGGGAGGTGCGCACGGTGTCCGCGGGACACTTCTCGCTCTCCACCGTCTCTATAGTCACGATACTCACTGTGTGTAGTCATCGGGCGCCTGCTTGAGGTAGTTGAGCAGGGAGGTGCGCACGGTGTCCGCGGGACACTTCTCGCTCTCCACCGTCTCTATAGTCACGATACTCACTGTGTGTAGTCATCGGGCGCCTGCTTGAGGTAGTTGAGCAGGGAGGTGCGCACGGTGTCCGCGGGACACTTCTCGCTCTCCACCGTCTCTACAGTCACGATACTCACTGTGTGTAGTCATCGGGCGCCTGCTTGAGGTAGTTGAGCAGGGAGGTGCGCACGGTGTCCGCGGGACACTTCTCGCTCTCCACCGTCTCTATAGTCACGATACTCACTGTGTGTAGTCATCGGGCGCCTGCTTGAGGTAGTTGAGCAGGGAGGTGCGCACGGTGTCCGCGGGACACTTCTCGCTCTCCACCGTCTCTACAGTCACGATACTCACTGTGTGTAGTCATCGGGCGCCTGCTTGAGGTAGTTGAGCAGGGAGGTGCGCACGGTGTCCGCGGGACACTTCTCGCTCTCCACCGTCTCTACAGTCACGATACTCACTGTGTGTAGTCATCGGGCGCCTGCTTGAGGTAGTTGAGCAGGGAGGTGCGCACGGTGTCCGCGGGACACTTCTCGCTCTCCACCGTCTCTACAGTCACGATACTCACTGTGTGTAGTCATAGGGCGCCTGCTTGAGGTAGTTGAGCAGGGAGGTGCGCACGGTGTCCGCGGGACACTTCTCGCTCTCCACCGTCTCTACAGTCACGATACTCACTGTGTGTAGTCATCGGGCGCCTGCTTGAGGTAGTTGAGCAGGGAGGTGCGCACGGTGTCCGCGGGACACTTCTCGCTCTCCACCGTCTCTACAGTCACGATACTCACTGTGTGTAGTCATCGGGCGCCTGCTTGAGGTAGTTGAGCAGGGAGGTGCGCACGGTGTCCGCGGGACACTTCTCGCTCTCCACCGTCTCTACAGTCACGATACTCACTGTGTGTAGTCATCGGGCGCCTGCTTGAGGTAGTTGAGCAGGGAGGTGCGCACGGTGTCCGCGGGACACTTCTCGCTCTCCACCGTCTCTACAGTCACGATACTCACTGAGTGTAGTCATCGGGCGCCTGCTTGAGGTAGTTGAGCAGGGAGGTGCGCACGGTGTCCGCGGGACACTTCTCGCTCTCCACCGTCTCTACAGTCACGATACTCACTGTGTGTAGTCATCGGGCGCCTGCTTGAGGTAATTGAGCAGGGAGGTGCGCACGGTGTCCGCGGGACACTTCTCGCTCTCCACCGTCTCTACAGTCACGATACTCACTGTGTGTAGTCATCGGGCGCCTGCTTGAGGTAGTTGAGCAGGGAGGTGCGCACGGTGTCCGCGGGACACTTCTCGCTCTCCACCGTCTCTACAGTTGTGGGAATAATGGAGTGGTGGCCAAAGGAAGATCTTCCGACCGAGCGAGGTTGTATGCCCGGTCAGGCCGAAGCCCACGTGATACATTTCAGCTGTCGTATATATACCGCCGCGCTCAGAAAACTTCGATAGCGCGATGCAGGAATGTTAGGCGAATTGTGGGTACCGCCACATCACTCCCCCCCGAAGACCGGAGGTCGAATCTTGAGGTCTTGTCGCTTGAGTCGCCAGTGCCAGTGAGTTCCAGTGAGTCGGAACTGTTGCAGTGAGTCCCAGTGAGTCGGAACTATAAGCTGCTGCACGGGATCTAGTGAGTCGGATAGCTGCCGTGCGGGGCCGATGCTACGTGCTGACCAGGAGAGATGTGCTCTGCTTGCTGACCGGTCGGTGTAGTGAGAAAGCCCGATGATGCCGATGCGGAGTCGCCCAGGCCGCGGTACATTGCGGCTAGTGGACGAGGTACCCGATGAGGCGATGCTGGCTGGCGCGGTGCGGAGGGGCGGGGAGTGATGATGATGAAGGAGGCGTGTTCTGTCGAGGGTCACCAATGTGGGAATGATGCGTGTAGGCCACAAAGGAAGATCTTCCGACCGAGCGAGGTTGTATGCCCGGTCAGGCCGAAGCCCACGTGATACATTTCAGCTGTCGTATATATACCGCCGCGCTCAGAAAACTTCGATAGCGCGATGCAGGAATGTTAGGCGAATTTTGGGTACCGCCACACAGTCACGATACTCACTGTGTGTAGTCATCGGGCGCCTGCTTGAGGTAGTTGAGCAGGGAGGTGCGCACGGTGTCCGCGGGACACTTCTCGCTCTCCACCGTCTCTACAGTCACGATACTCACTGTGTGTAGTCATCGGGCGCCTGCTTGAGGTAGTTGAGCAGGGAGGTGCGCACGGTGTCCGCGGGACACTTCTCGCTCTCCACCGTCTCTATAGTCACGATACTCACTGTGTGTAGTCATCGGGCGCCTGCTTGAGGTAGTTGAGCAGGGAGGTGCGCACGGTGTCCGCGGGACACTTCTCGCTCTCCACCGTCTCTACAGTCACGATACTCACTGTGTGTAGTCATCGGGCGCCTGCTTGAGGTAGTTGAGCAGGGAGGTGCGCACGGTGTCCGCGGGACACTTCTCGCTCTCCACCGTCTCTACAGTCACGATACTCACTGTGTGTAGTCATCGGGCGCCTGCTTGAGGTAGTTGAGCAGGGAGGTGCGCACGGTGTCCGCGGGACACTTCTCGCTCTCCACCGTCTCTACAGTCACGATACTCACTGTGTGTAGTCATCGGGCGCCTGCTTGAGGTAGTTGAGCAGGGAGGTGCGCACGGTGTCCGCGGGACACTTCTCGCTCTCCACCGTCTCTACAGTCACGATACTCACTGTGTGTAGTCATCGGGCGCCTGCTTGAGGTAGTTGAGCAGGGAGGTGCGCACGGTGTCCGCGGGACACTTCTCGCTCTCCACCGTCTCTACAGTCACGATACTCACTGTGTGTAGTCATCGGGCGCCTGCTTGAGGTAGTTGAGCAGGGAGGTGCGCACGGTGTCCGCGGGACACTTCTCGCTCTCCACCGTCTCTACAGTCACGATACTCACTGTGTGTAGTCATCGGGCGCCTGCTTGAGGTAGTTGAGCAGGGAGGTGCGCACGGTGTCCGCGGGACACTTCTCGCTCTCCACCGTCTCTACAGTCACGATACTCACTGTGTGTAGTCATCGGGCGCCTGCTTGAGGTAGTTGAGCAGGGAGGTGCGCACGGTGTCCGCGGGACACTTCTCGCTCTCCACCGTCTCTACAGTCACGATACTCACTGTGTGTAGTCATCGGGCGCCTGCTTGAGGTAGTTGAGCAGGGAGGTGCGCACGGTGTCCGCGGGACACTTCTCGCTCTCCACCGTCTCTACAGTCACGATACTCAATGTGTGTAGTCATCGGGCGCCTGCTTGAGGTAGTTGAGCAGGGAGGTGCGCACGGTGTCCGCGGGACACTTCTCGCTCTCCACCGTCTCTACAGTCACGATACTCACTGTGTGTAGTCATCGGGCGCCTGCTTGAGGTAGTTGAGCAGGGAGGTGCGCACGGTGTCCGCGGGACACTTCTCGCTCTCCACCGTCTCTACAGTCACGATACTCACTGTGTGTAGTCATCGGGCGCCTGCTTGAGGTAGTTGAGCAGGGAGGTGCGCACGGTGTCCGCGGGACACTTCTCGCTCTCCACCGTCTCTACAGTCACGATACTCACTGTGTGTAGTCATCGGGCGCCTGCTTGAGGTAGTTGAGCAGGGAGGTGCGCACGGTGTCCGCGGGACACTTCTCGCTCTCCACCGTCTCTACAGTCACGATACTCACTGTGTGTAGTCATCGGGCGCCTGCTTGAGGTAGTTGAGCAGGGAGGTGCGCACGGTGTCCGCGGGACACTTCTCGCTCTCCACCGTCTCTACAGTCACGATACTCACTGTGTGTAGTCATCGGGCGCCTGCTTGAGGTAGTTGAGCAGGGAGGTGCGCACGGTGTCCGCGGGACACTTCTCGCTCTCCACCGTCTCTACAGTCACGATACTCACTGTGTGTAGTCATCGGGCGCCTGCTTGAGGTAGTTGAGCAGGGAGGTGCGCACGGTGTCCGCGGGACACTTCTCGCTCTCCACGGTCTCTACAGTCACGATACTCACTGTGTGTAGTCATCGGGCGCCTGCTTGAGGTAGTTGAGCAGGGAGGTGCGCACGGTGTCCGCGGGACACTTCTCGCTCTCCACCGTCTCTACAGTCACGATACTCACTGTGTGTAGTCATCGGGCGCCTGCTTGAGGTAGTTGAGCAGGGAGGTGCGCACGGTGTCCGCGGGACACTTCTCGCTCTCCACCGTCTCTACAGTCACGATACTCACTGTGTGTAGTCATCGGGCGCCTGCTTGAGGTAGTTGAGCAGGGATTTGCGCACGGTGTCAGCGGGACACTTCTCGCTCTCCACCGTCTCTACAGTCACGATACTCACTGTGTGTAGTCATCGGGCGCCTGCTTGAGGTAGTTGAGCAGGGAGGTGCGCACGGTGTCCGCGGGACACTTCTCGCTCTCCACGGTCTCGAACACCGCCGTGCTCTTCGCCGACGCGAACAAGTCCTCGTCGAATTTGCCGCTCGCCAGAAACTCGTCCTGGAAAAAAGAAAAAAAAAAAAACACTTAAGTAGCGTGTGATTAAGTGAAAGAAAAGGGAGAGTCGTGTTAGCCAATTAGATAGAAAGTCAATAACCCTCTCGGCGCAGGTCGCAGAGAGTTACAATGAGGATATTGGGCTTGTTGAGTGCGGCTTGGACATACCAATAACGATGGTGTAACGGGGTAGAGCGATTACACGACGTGCACGCCATAGCCGTAAACGCAGCATGACACTTACCACGATGGACTTGGCCTTGGTGTATGCTGCTTGGACGTTGGTGGCGCGATACAGCGAGAACACGACGCGCGCCTCCGTGAAGGACGGCCGCACGCCGTAGCCGTACGACAGCCCGCAGCCGCGGATCAGACGCCACATCGGACCCTGACAACGTCACAATTATATTCATTTTCATGTAAATAGTATATCACGTTAGCATAGAATAATTGAATAGGTAGAATAGTGAACATTAGTTGTGTTTATAATCCTAATAGTTAGAATCTAACCGAGCAAGAAATAGCAAAGCCACAATATTGGTCTTTGCACAGTCAAAAATTAAAAGGATTAGAATATTTAACCACTTTCTCCTTATCAGTAAAATATTTTCTATCTGTATAGATACGTTGGAAATGCGACTTGATAGATAATGACAGTCACATGGATCAACGCAAGCATTTTTATTTAATAAGTAGAAAATTGTTAATTATTTAACCGAATAAAAAGAAACACTCCGAAAAAAAACTCATCATCTCGGCGCAGTCTAAAAATAAAAATTAAAACCATTAGAATACTAAACTAATATTTCTATGTTTCTCCAACAAACATACCTCAAGCTGCGTAAAGTAGTTGAGTGCGAGCGTGAGCGGCGCGGCGTGAGGCAGGGCGGCGCCGCGCGGGCCGGGGCTGAGCGCGGCGAGGAAGGCGGACTCCAGCCCGCCCACGCCCACCACGTACCCACTCCCATCCGCCTCCGACGTCATCAGCTCCGCGTCCAACATCAGCTTCGGCCTACAAAAAACGAGTGTGCTTTAGAACACACAACTGAAGTAAAACTTCTCGATAATTTTTATATGGTTCTTGTATCGGCTTTTATAAGATATTTGTATCGGTCGATAATAATGTACTGAAACCCCGATTTAGTCAAACTATCGGCCGACTAAAAGTCTGTAGTTTGCGGGGGCTCTTAAAGTGAGAGTAAACGCATTGCATATTGAGTCAGTGTCAAAGACACACTCACGGAGCAGTCGTAAGGTCGTCCCTGGCAAACTTCTTCCACGGTTCAGTGCTAAGTTTGTATCGCTCGAAGTCGGTGGCCAAATGCAGCCAGATATGTTTGGCCACATTCTTGAACTCCTCTTTCGCTTCTCTCAGGACCGCCTCAGCGGAGTCGTCGCTTGAGTTGAGTCGCTCTAGAATGTTCTTGAGGAATTTCTGTTGCCGCAGCACAGTGCTCCAGTGCACGTTGCTGTCTTTACAGTACACGCTGTCCCGAAGGATGTCGTACACCATTTTATTGCCGTTTCTACGGACCTGAACATAGAAAGACAGAAACGTTAGAAATAAGTAAAGTAAAATGCTTTGAGGAAACATCCGTGTCTAAATTATTATAAACGGTAAATCTACTACGAAACCGTTTAGAGACTCAAACCGAATCAAACTCAAATCAAAAATCGAATGACACCGCCGCGTCCTACTCTAAGAAACCTGAAATGATATTGTTAAAGCAGGACGCGGCATTATGATTCAATCGTTTGAGTCTCAAAACGGTTTCGTGGCACGGCTCCTGTATTGACATAAAACCTAAGGAACCAATAAATAGTGGATCTTGAGTTTTACTATCCAACTTGATTGCTATTTATTATTCTTTTTAAAATTGCACTTGTGTGTATATTTTTTAATAGATAGTAATTCTATTTTTTAATTAAATTATGTATTTCTTAATTAAAAATAATACCTGAGCTACATCGTTCAACAGTCTCTGCACAAACACAAGTAAGCGTTCCTTGGTGATTTCGGCGCAGTACAGTACTTCGTACAAGTGGTTCACAACTTCCTCGTAATCTGAAGGCACGCACTGGAATATAAAGTAAAAATTTTATTAGCTGCTTGCTGAATATACATATAACTCGTATTATGCTTATGGCGATGCAATATCCAAATCTGTACTTTTACCTCAGTATTTTTAAATAAACCATCCAGTCAAAATGTCTAAAAGAGGCGCTATGTAGCCGTCAAGTCTATCGTGTCAAATGTAGTGTCAGACAGACATAAGACAGCTATATCGTGACATGTGGACAGTGGAAGCTATTTCGTGTCATATGACAGCTGTTTGAGACACGATAGACCTGAGGGCATAGCGTCATAACCTCATCGGTGAGTTTTCAATTTACCCGTATATCGATATTGATCATGTTGCCGAAGCTGCCGACGGCGAAGTTGCCGGCTTTGCCGAAGCCGGTGGCGGTGTTGAACGTGACGGTGAGGCGTTCCGTGGCGGCGATGACGTCACCGTGCGGGACGAGCACGCCGCCGCGCCGCACGGGGCACTGCGCGAGCGAGTCTAACAGCAGCGGCACCCAGCGACGCGTCGACTGCGACGCTGATGTCGTGTCTAGGATCACCGTCATCTGGGAATGGGATTGGGCTATGTATCAATCCCCATAAGGACACCGGCGACCGCGACAACAATAGAATAACAATAGATTTACAAGAATCCGCGATCGAAGGATTATTAAGTATACCAAATTATTAACTAATGTAGTTAAAGTATTTGTCACAAATAAGGAGTGTTTACAGCACGCACTGGAAATTTCAAAATTTTTAATGATCATTTGAATTTTTTTGCATATTTTACAATTTACAATTATTTGCAAATTACAGCCAAAGTTCATAGATGGATCACAGGCCAAATTCTTAAAGCTAGAAACCCTAAATTTCGCACAAGAGTTCCTCTTATGGTGATACAGGATATTAAAAATATTAAATATAAAGAAAATTATATAGAGAATCCTGGTTTCAAAAATACTATTCCAGGTGGACGTAGCCGCCAGAATAAGCTAGTTTGAAGTTTGAACATATACCTTAATATTATATAAACACTCACGTAAATCAGGTTGGTCTTGAGGCTATGGACCCTGGCGTACATGGGCACGGCGGCCAGGTCGAGGTGCGGGCAGGGCGCGGCGTCGCTGCTCCACGTCGCTATCTTGTGGCACTTGAGGTTGTCGCACGGTGGCACCGGCACCGACGACAGCACACCCGCTGGCGGCGGCCGCTGGAATTATTATAATCGATATATTTAAAATATTTTTTATTTATTTTTTATTTCATCATCATCATATCAGCCTATATTCGTCCACTGCTGGACATAGGCCTCTCTCAATGAACGCCAAGATGACCGATCTCCTGCTACTCGCATCCAACATAGGCCCGCAACTAAACGGAGATCGTCGTCCCACCTAGTTGGAGGAGCCTACACCCCGTTTTCCCAGCCTTGGTCTCCATTCCAGAGTAAGTTTACTGCAGCGATTTTTTTTATTTAACTTTAATAAATGATTGCATTGTCATTGGCTCTTAATACGTATGCAAAGTTTCGAAATGACTGGAGATAGTTAAAAATCGTAAGATTCCGTTACATACATACAGCCCAAGCAAATAAAAGCGTGTTAAAAAACGTTTGCGTAAGTTATCTTGTTTTTACCACTCTTAGAGATCAAAATTTAATACGATAACATGGCGCGCCCCTCCAAATGACTGTTTTAATGTGTGTAGTTACATCCTTATGAAAGAGTTTGTATGTAGTAAGTATTCAACCAATCACAGTACACGTTTAGCTCAGTTAACTAAAGCTGGCACGTTCACAGTGCTCACACTTATGCAATTTCACTATACAGTATGTTTAAAAATATAATATGTTTGCATCATGATAAAAATTATGGTATAATCTGCGTACGATAATAATATGCTATCGTACATCGGTACGTACGCACAAAATTATCGTATGTGTACGATAATTATCGTACGGTTCCGAACGCTGGCCGCGCGCCGATCACACGTTACTGATTTGTAACATCACGCTGTATTTATAAACAGTAACATAAGAAAAACAATAAGTGTCCCCTTCTCGTTCATAAGATAGACCGCGCGCGAGAGAGACGGGCAGACTTTTTATGATGCATATGCAGTACGACGTCACGCCACGCGCTTATTCACAGACACTACACAAGCGCAATATTTAAATGTCAACATCGTGCCAGCTCTTGTTAACTGACCTGTAATATTTCAGTTAATGTCACTTATTACCAAGAGGCAAGATTTGTTGGTCAACTAATCATAACTAGCCTACCGCGCAAGACAACGCACTTCAAACGTTTTGAATTTTGGATGGGCGCGCTATGTTAGAGCGCTTACAGACGAACGGCACGTGTCGGCGGCACGCGTCAGCGGCTGTCGACGGCAGACGACGGCACGTGTCGGCGGCAGTCGACGGCAGACGACGGCACGTGTCGGGGGCAGCCGTCGACAGTTTATCACGCTTGCAGTTGTGACGTAACGCGTAAAGGTAAGCGTCCACAGGTCGGTATCGTACGCAACGGACGTTTACCATCAAACGGATATTTTTTTTACAGTAGATCCACTGTATCGGCAGCGTACGGATTACCGACTAGCCAGTATGTTTATCTTCAAATTAGTCCAAACAATGTTCCTAATCGAAAATTTCTGCTTTCGACTTTTCCATCCATACCCCTCTTTTGAGCATTCATTTACTAGGCTTATCGGTAATCCGTACACTGCCAATTCAGCGGACGTACTGTGAAAAAAAGTCCGTTTGATGCGTGACGTCCGTTGCGTACGATACCGACCTGTGGACACTTACCTTGCGGGGGTACGTCACAACTGGGGGCCTACCACCAACTCTCCTAAGTGACACCGTTTGACAGATAAACATTTATTACTTTTACGTCAAGCTAGCTTCTTAAATCTTAAAAAAATCTTAAAAAGTTGATATTTCACAGCGGATTTAACATTGTTTTGCATATTTTACTGTTTTTTAGTAAAATTATATTTAAAAAGTGAGTACGGTAATGTTATTGTAATCTTACAACAAAGTGTTCTGGAAACATGATAGTTTTAGGAAAGTTCGTTGTAGGCCCTCTGCAAGCGTTATAAACTGTCAACGGCTGCCGTCGACTGCCGCCGACACGTTCCGTCGTCTGCCGTCGACTGCCGCCTACATGTGCCGCCGACAGCCGTCGACTGCCGCCGACACGTGCCGCCGACACGTTCGTTGTAGGCCCCCTGCAAGCGTTATAAACTGTCAACGGCTGCCGTCGACTGCCGCCGACACGTGCCGTCGTCTGCCGTCGACTGCCGCCGACAGCCGTCGACTGCCGACGACACGTGCCGCCGACACGTGCCGCCGACACGTGCCGTTCGTCTGTAAGAAGCCTTATTTATTTTATTTTATTTGGAAAACAAACAGTGATACAATACTAAGTTAAAAATATTGAATAGGTTTTGGTACACCATTTATATGTTTTCACATAAAGCTAACTATATGAAGAAAACAAAGAAACAAAACACTTGCAACTTAATACTAAAAATAAGTACTATGCGAATTAATAAATGATAATTTAGCTGATACAGGAGAAAAAGAAGCCAAAATTAGGCAAAATTATGCAGAGTATCAGAGAATCGCATCAAACTAGTGCTGTGTTAACTTTTGTTTCATAGCAGAAGGTGAAGTCATAAACAAATCAAAATCAAGTTCGGAGTATTATTCAAGTTGTTAATTGCTTTTGAAGATCTAATGATAAAGGAGTTTATATAGGATTATCGTAGTTGATCTCTACAACTAACATACTATAACCTATTTAGAGCTAATTTGATTTTACTACTCGACCAAGACAACTAGACGACTGTCTGACTGACTCGCACTTATGCATTGCTAGCGACGTGCGTAAGTGCGAGAGAGCAAGCTTTGACATATTTCGTCTAGTTGGCTTGGTCGAGTAGTACTCTCACAATAATTACTAACTTGCCTTATCAGTAAAGCTGCTTAGAGACTAAGCGTGAAAAGTATTAATACCATCGCTACATATTTTATTCGTAGTAAGATGGCAGATATACCTACTTTATTTGTTATATAAAAATATGTAAAATTAATGTCAGTTGTAATTGCTGAGCTGGGCTTCACATGCCCCGACCAATTTCATAGGTTTGTCATCTGCTATTGGCCTTTGAATCAATTTCGTTGATAGTAAGCACTAATACACCTAAAAACATCCTTACATATACCTAGGTTAGAATAAATGGTCAGTACTTAAGATGCGACCCGGTCTCAAGATGCGGTTTGGCTCTGTGATTGGTCCAAATTTTGACAGCCAACCAATCACATAGCCTGAACCGTATCTTGAGACCGAGATGCATCTTTAGTACTGACTATTTATACCAGCCCTAAAAACATCCTTACATACACCTAAAAACATCCTCGCGCCACAAAGATACTTGGTTTTGAGTAATGAAAATATTTAAATTAAAAGACATCAGTAGACCAACTATTATAATGTTAATTTTATGCTGTAGCAAAGCATTAGATGTTGTTTTAGGGCGTTCGCTGCGTTGAGCGTGTGCCCGTCGCGGGCGGCCGCGCCGTGCGCTCGCCATAGTAATCGTGCGACGGCCGACCCGCTCAACGTAGCGCTGCTCTATGGGATGACATGAAACAAGCACGCCTCGCGGGTGGCCGCGCCGGGCGCACGCTTAACGCAGCGAACGCCTTTAAGTATTTTAAACTAACTCAAAGTCATTAAAATCACACCTAATGCTTTGGAGATACTGCAGTGATTATTGTGGCTGCCACATAATCTAAACACGAAAAGGTGCCATAAAATTAAAATCAAATAAGGTGTAAAAATATATTTAATTCTAAAATTCTAAATGGACGGTATGCTTACATACAATATAAGTCAAGGCACAAAATAATAATATTAAGACATAAAAATACAATATTCGATAAACTCAGGATTGGCTTTCTGGCATATAGATAAATAATTTGGCAACCAATTTACGTTTTCTCATTTAAAACCTTGTTTTTTATAGCTTATTGAATCCCAGTTTCTTTATCATTTGCAATCTCTACAGCCTTTGTTTGTTCATTCTCATCATCAGATGTTTTCATTTGGCCCTTGTCATTATCTTCGGGATCAGCTGTGCCTTTAGAATTAGCTTTGGACTGTGCATCGTCTTTACTTTTATCTACAGTTTCTACTTTAACGTTAGAATCATCTCCGAGTTTTGTTTCTATGTTAGAATCTTCTTGAGGCTTTGTCTGGCTGTTGTCTTTGTGTTCCGTTTGATCATCAGAATGTTCTTGCTGCTTTGTTTGGTCGTTAGAATCCTCTTTAGGCTTTGTTTGTTCATTACAACTTTTTTCTGGTTTTGTTTGTTCATTACAACTTTGTTCAGGCTTTAGCTGTTCATTACAACTTTCTTCAGGTTTTGTTTGTTCATTACAACTTTCTTCTGGCTTTGTTTGACTGTTAGCACCCTCTTCAGGTTTTGTTTGGTCGCTCTCCGTATTAGATTGCTCACCGAGATTTCTGAAACCTTTAAGAGAACGACGCGCCATACCCCAGGCAGTTCTAATATCGAAAAGTGGGCCCTCCCGTCCTGGGAGTATTCGGTCGACTCGACCTATAATGTATTGAGGAGGTCCGTCCTCCTTCAGAATAACCAGATCACCGACATTGACACCGTGATCCATGTCTACAACCGGCAATTTGGAAAGTTGTTCAGCATGCTCCTCACTCCAAGTTTTCAAATATCTCTTTTGTTTGATCAAATTGCTGCAAATGTTTAATTATTATTATACCAGGTGTAAGAAAACTAAGTGATAATATTTTACGGTGTATATTATATGTATTCCTTATACAACATGACTGGTGACTGGTGAGACTGTTCTATACTCGAGGACGTGATATTTGGCTATTATATTATATGAAAAAAATAATATCAATTATTAATCACTGAGTAAATGTAGCTTAAAGTTAAATAATTATTTACCCAACGCATGGACACCGCGCGCGGGAAGGGTAGCGCGCGGCGCGGGGCGGAGCGTGCCGCGCCGGTTGCATAGTAATTTACTTATGTCCATGATTTTAACTTAAAAAGGGTCAAAAATTAAGTACCTAATTTTATTACATAATAATTATAATGAGAATCAAGTACCGAGTACTCTTCATAATTAGTATTGAATATGTCTCACAAGTCATGCTGTATAGAGTTCACTGTGAAAGTAGCAACGCTGAAGAGCATAATATGTTTTGTGGCGATTAGTATCGGCAAGCGCCCCAGCGTCATGACTTTGCCCATACAAATCACAAGAAAATTTTTGCTCTTCCAGTGCTGCTACTTTTTGAGCGAACTATAGGGGCCCCATACACACCCTAAAGTATTATCACTTAGTTTTGTTACACCCTGTATACATATACACATTGAAACAAAATAGCACTACAATATTTCAATCGTCAGACGCAATAAAACATTTGCTTCATAACATACATATCACCAGGAACATTAATTCTTCTCTTTGCTTGCATTTATTTTCACTAACAATCTTATCACATTGATTTCAATCGAAATTTTTAAAAAATACGTGGTCCCGAAATGATGCCGAAATGGTATAAAAAAAGTATTTTGTAAGAAAATTAACTGTTGCATTCAGAGACAAATACTAATTACTTACCCCGCGTTCCACTTAGAGTTAAAACGAACAAAACGCTCAAAATAGGAGGCATTTTGAGCGTTTTAATAGTAATAATGTAGTTTTGATCGTTTTTAACGCTAAGTGGACCACGGGGTTAATAATAATTAATATAAATAAAGATTCTGACATAAGCCCTATACATTATTAACTGTCAAACTCTTCAGTAAATTGAAGTTTAATCATCATTCAGAGTTTTTCAAATTTCGTATACGGAATTTTGCCGATTTCACTCATTTAACAGACGTGATTTAACAGTCAAAATACAGTATATCTATAAGTTTTAATGCACAACATGTAAGATCATTTCAATTATAATATAGTGTTGGAGCTAGATTTTTTATTTTTTTTAAGTATCTTTAAATAATCCAACTCAAACCCGCGACAGTTTTGTGATTTTTGCTGTAAAAGGTTTAGAATATCACCTTTTATGGATTGTATTGACGTCTTAACGGTATGAAAAAAATACAATGTACTGTTGAGAAAGTCGTCTATAAAGTGTTGGAATTACTTTTTACCACTTCAATATAAAAAACCCTTTAAAAACAGAAAACCTCTGTCTGCCCGCTAACTTGGCGATCGTCCTTTTTCACCTGGCATATGAAAGACGGGCGTGAGTGTGAAGAGAGCAGTAGAAAAGAGAGGACGGGCTCTTAAAGTTTAATCATCTCTGAGTGCGGCCGTTAGAAGATGACCATAATAATAACCTCATTGAACTCCATAGCCGCCTGAAGCCGTTTCGCCTTTTCTGCTAGACCGCTCTCGCCCAACTCAGCTCTCTGCTGCTCTATCCTACTCTTCTCTTCTTCCGCCATTCTAAAAAAGACATTGTTTTATAACACTTTTAGATATGAAAGATAAAATGAATTATTATAATATGGTTCCCATAATCTTATTTATCCCTATAATCTTGCACAATTTTTATCAGGATTTTAAGAATAATATAAGTGATTGAAAATCCTCTTATTTTAATTATGTCCTACTGTCTGTCTCACTGCTGGGCAAAGGCCTTCCCAGAGTATTTACTCGATACCGGCCGTGGCCGTTGGCCAGCCCTCTTATAAGTAAGACAAATGCCACCTACTTATTTTGTAGTTCTATGCTGGGTGCTCCGACGATGGTGACCAGCTCATCTGTGAAGTATTTCCGCAGCAGCCCCTGCCAGAACTCCGCCTTCTCTTCCATAAGCTCGTTCAGTGTTTGTTGGGGATTCATGCGGGATATGAACTGCAAAATAGTATATTAACCCATCAATCCCCAAGCGGCACCCGGCTGTCGCATAATAATTGAAAATCTATTGTGTCTGCGATTCCCACGATCGAGGTATTAAACAGATGAGTAATAAGATTTTGTCTGTGGCTTTGCTGAAGCCAACATACAGCCTAATCAAAAGAACTTTGTCTGCGCCTATGCTTTTCAGAGCTATGATATCCAGACAGTAGAGATTTCCATAATAATTAATCATTTTGCTGCTGTTGCAGGCGCCATAAATATTATAAAATAACCTTTTAGTGACAAATTGATAACAAAATTATTTGACCTCTAAATAACATTCGGTACTTACGTCACTCTCATTCACCGAGTACAGTGCGTCACCGATGCACCTGAAAGCCAGCGCGTGGTGCGGATCCGATTCGAGGCTGGCGATCGTCTCTCTGAGTTGTTTCTGCACCAGTCTCACTATACGCTCCATATCCAAGCTCTCCTCGCCGTCTCTGACTTTCTTCAAGCACTTCAGAGCCTCGTCTCGCGCCTCCTCCAACTTATTGATGGGAACATTGTTTAATTCGACCTTGATGAGCGCAGCCATGTTTTCCGTTAGACCATAGGAAACCTGAAAATAAATAAAATCATAGAGAGAATAAAACGTGCATGTCCACCATGTATATCGTGACATTAGATAATCGTAGAAGAATCTTTTAGGCCTGCAATACACGTCAGATTTTTTCATCCGATCGCAGTCTGATCAGACAATCGGGCCAGATTATCGGATGAAAAAATCTGACGTGTATTGCCGGCCTTAAGTAGTGCTCAACAATCCTTGTTTTCTATTTCAAAACTCAAACATCCTCAGAAACGTCGCACAGTACATAATACGAGCGTACGTGCACGCCACTGCGTACGAACTTTGTGTACGCGAGGGCGTGTGCGTACGAAGTTGCGTGCTGAGCCAACTTACGTCTCCCGCCAGGGCGTCCTCGCGCTGCACCAGCTGTCGCTGCAGCGGCGCGGCGGCGGTATCGCACAGGTACCGCAGCAGCACCGCACAACCGGTCAGCGACTTCATCGCGTCTTCATCACGCAGCAGCGGCCCGCGCCACCCGAAGTACACCTAAACATGGAAATTGTTATAATCCAAACTGGCATGTTCGTAATCGATCGTTTAATCCATCATGACACATGGCGTCGTTCTAGATGTGATAACTCGTAACTAACAATGCACAGTTGGCACATACGAGCTATCATATCTAGACCGACGATGGGCCAATGTGGAGAGGCAGCATTATGTCTAAATTACGTGTTACGTAAGTGCTGAATTGTCTTGAATGTTTTTTAATACATACTCTCATAAAAGCTTCATATAAGATAATACAAGGCACAAACTTCATATTGACACACATAATTTATAAAGAGTGTTGTTCACATGGTTTAGGACATATAAAAATGTGTAATTATGTATTTAATATTAATAATGCACCTGTCCACAATCCTCTGTATCAGCAGGCCAGAGCTCTTTCAGATCTCCATAGTTGGGTGAAGGTGGGATGGTCTGCCAAGGTTTTACCCATTCTTCTTGTGGGTCTTCATTTCTCTAAAAACATAAAGGGAAACAAATGATATACACCTAAATAAAAAGTAAGTCATAAACATAAAACTAGTATTGTCGACAATATTATATCATAGCTATTATCGCTTCAACTCCCAAGCGGGCACATGTCCGCGAGAACAATAGTTTTCCAAGAATCCGCGATCAAAGGATGAAAGAGCTATAGAGCTTGTAAAATTGCTGTTAAAGTGTCCAAATAATGGCAACACAATTCAGGCTTTGGGTACATAGCCAATGACATCACTTTTGTAAAACAACTTTAAGAATTTGCTAAGCCACGTAAGAACATAATATTAGTGGATGAGTCAGGTAAATTATGACTACCAAGACTACCAAACATCACATGCAAAATGTGACAGAAAAGTAATATTGTATAGTAATATAATTTTAATTTGGAGTAGGTAAATAAATTTATGTATAACAACAACAACAGATCATGCAACACATTCATAACAGGTTTCAAAACCTGGTTGTCCCAAGAATTCTATACAGGTTTTATTTGACGCCTGACTATATTCAGAATGTCTTGAGGAAAATGTAAACCTTTATTCTCAAGACAAATTGTATCAATATTGATCTATAAATAAAAGAAACAAAAATCTATAGTAGTAATAGTTATAAGTGAAGTAGTTTATTTGCATTGTTTAGGCTCCTACAGTCTACATTATTAAACTAATTTTGATGAAATTTGGCATAAACACAGAGTTAACTATGGGGAAAGGCAAATGTTTCATTGTGCAAAAATTTATGAATAATGCAGAATACCATAGTGTATACCATGTGTACTATAGTATTAAGTAAATTTTTGTAGTTCTCATTGTGGATCAACAAAATACATATTAATGTTTACTACCACTGTTAGCTTAATAATGAGGACCTACAAGTGACCTTTTAATGTCAATTTAGTGCTTTGAACTTACAGAATTAGAATGATTAAAGTCACCTTAGCTATGATGTCATCCTCTACTGTTTTGAGCGCCTCAAAAACATCCTTTGCTTCTATTTGACCAGTGAGAATAATAGTCAAATTCTCTGGCCTGTAGAACTTTTTGTGAAAGTCCCGAACCTGAAAATCAATAAGGAAAATGGATGTTGCAACATAATATTTGTAATGTTCTGTATCTATAATAGGCTACTTGACCTATATTCAATTTCATTGAACAAATGCATATTTCTAGTAGAACTTGGCCTAGGAAACCGTATTTCACCCTTATCATCAAATAAAAGCTTATGATTGATAAATAAAGTCGATTTGAAAATATGATTTTATGAAAATAGGATTTGTACTGACGAAAACGCTTTTGCGGTACTTCCGATTTGGATGTGACGTCATCCTCATAGTAATTAATATCTTTTATTTATCGCGCTCGTTATATGTAAGTTTATTTGTACATAAATATTAAAAATAAGCCTGGAAAGATTTGTAAAATATATTTTCTTAAATAATTCAAATAAAATATCAGTTATCTCCATTTATTGTAGACGGGAAATGAAATGGCCAAAACTTTTCTCCAAATGTTTTCAACATTACAAATGATTTCTAATTTCTTATTTAATTATTTTTGGGCACTTTTAGACTCGTACATTTAGCACATAAAAAAAAATTTCAATAAAGAGTTTAAAATACAAAACGTATGACGTCACACTATGGTGGACACAAGGCGGACAGTGTTTTTGGTGCCATTTAAAAGGCATGTTTTTCAATCAACATTTTTATGGGTTTCTACTGTGTAAAATATTAAAATATTAGTTTTAATTGTGAAAATGAATGATTAAGAAGCAATTAGCATGAAGAAAAAAAATAGGTCAAGTAGCCTATTACTAGAGATGTGCCGACTAGTTGGTAAAGCCGACACCCGGCCACTTTTGTAGTCGGCGAATAGTCGGCAAAAAGAGCCGACTATTCCGGCTTTTTTATTATTTTACTATTATTGAAATTACATTTAAGAAAAACCTTGATTATGTTGAAATTAAATGAATTGTTTCTGAAATTACTTGCTGGCAAATAAATATTTAGATATTAAATGTATCTTAATCCTTCAGGCCCCGCGCGAGCACCGGTGATCGCGACAACAATAGAATACAATAGCAATTTCTGGAAATTCCGACTGAAGTATTAAATACCAAATATAACAATATAAGTAATAATATTATCTTCTTCAATGAACATTTATAATGAAAATTTATTCTTATTTTAAATATCGCTCGGATTTTGTATTAAGTACCAAATCAATTAATTATTAAAGCAAGATTGCATGATGTACAGTAAAAATATGTATCCTGAAAACCATCAACTGTATCATGATGCGAACATAAAACACGATCCAACACGTTTGCAGGTTGCATATGCGACTTACCCGCAAATCAGCAATAAACGAAACATTACAGAAACATCCGAAACCATGATCGGTTTGGCCGACTAGTCGGCTTCTTGGCAATCATTTGAGATAAGATACAAAAAAAGATAGAAAGGAAATACTTTACAGATGAATCTTTTACATAATAATTTAAAACTAACTTTTTTGTTGGTAGTTGATTCACGAAGGTTTTTCATAATACCCCCAGTTTCAGATGAGTAACCATTGTTTGGGTACATGGCACGTTGGAGTTTAAGTTCACATCTAAAACAAAAAATAAAATTAAACATTTGATAACATCCATCTTTGAAACTGTAATTAAATGTATGTAGATAAAAAAAGAAAAAAGTACCTGCTATCAGCAGTATTCTCTCGTCCCTGCATTTCACAGTACACAACACCAGCATCCTCACCGTCCCCATCAATGTGATGGACCTCAGTTATGAAGCCCTCATCCGTCAGAGTCGGTTGTAGAATATGATCAATGTAAATAGGCAGGAGAGTCAACATGCCGATGTCTCCGGCAGTGTCGATTGTGTAGCAAGTGTGATCCGTATCGGTCCAGGCGTTCGTTCCGTGAGCCATGCAGCGGTTGGCCAGCAGATCGAGAATGCCCTTGTAGGGGTAACGCTTCGATCCCAGGAAAACGAGATGCTCCAAAGTGTGCGGCAACCCGTCATCGTCGTGGGCCTCAGTAGCTAAAAAAGGAAAAAATAAAGAAACGATACGGCTAAAACATAGTTTATATGATTATGAATATTATAAGGCTTACCCAGACAGAAAAATCCATTGACGAGAGGTCCTTCTACACTAGCAATGATGACCCTAAGACCGGTCTTTTCAGAAACATATTTTGAAACGGGTATAACATCTGAAGCTTTCGTTGAAGAGATTAGTTTGAAATGACTCATTGTTAAGCTCTATATTAATTTATCGAACAAAAACCCAGCCGGTGGATTCGGCGCGCGCGCGACATAAACAATTAACTCACTGGGCAGTGTTGCCAACTGCTAGCCTTGCCGAGTAGCTAGATTTTTTTTTAATTTATTGGGAGCTGGAAACAAGTCCTTTGCTCCAGAAAAAATACATTAATGAACGTCAAATTAAATTAAAAAAAAATTAATGTCCTTCTTCTTTCTTCTTACTGAGCACTATTTACAAAACAGATTAAAAAAAACACTATTTACAATAATTTTTAGTTTTTCCATCGTTGAAGATATGAATCGGTATAAACATTTGAAGAAATCGTAATTGGATAATAAATCTTCTGGGCGGCGGGGTACACTTATGTCTCTATCTTTACATATGTTATCTATTTCAGAGCAGAGTAATATTCTGTCTAGACCTAGTTCTTTGCAATCAAAGATAATATGTTTGAGGTAAGCATCATTTTCTAGGCATTTGGGGCATTTCGCATCTTCTAATATTCTTAATTTACAAAGGTGGGAGGGGACCAAGCAGTGGCCAAATCTCATTCTTGTTATTACTGATGACGTGAATTTTCTTGATTCAAAATGTACAGTGTTATACCATGGTATTGAGAGATCTTTCTTTATGTCACTGTACCATTTGCCCTTTTTAACCTTTACTATATTCTAAATTCTTTTCCATAGCTCAAAGGTTTCATCAGTCTTTGATCGTCAAAAAGAGGTCTGTAAATGGGACTTTTAAAATGTTCTTATGGTCTTCGTCTGGTGGTCCTCTAGAAGCTGTATCTGCTCTTTCATTTCCAGCAATCCCTCTGTGGGAGGGAACCCATAGAAACTCTATAATATTAACGTTATTACTGACTAATTCATGTAATATGTTTTTGATCTTAAAAATAATATAATTGCATTTGAAACTTAAATTACTATTCCCTATAGCTACTAAGACACTTTTACTATCTGATATTATAAACTTATTTACATAGGTCAAAGTTTTAATATGCTGTAATGCCATATAAATGGCATAGCATTCCGCTGTGTAAATAGAGCACATATTACTGATCATAAAACATTTAGTAACATCCAGAAATTCATCATAATAAGCTGATTTAACCTCATCTATAGTTTTCGACCCATCTGTATAAATTTTATAAAAGTCCGTTTTCTTTTCTAAAAAACGAAGAAAATCAGTCTTACCATAGATGTCTCCGGTTGTTACCAAATATTTTTTCTCTATAGAACCTTCAAAGTTGTCATAAATTGGCCATAGATCACTAGAATAAATGTCATTTGTCATATTTAAAACCAACTGCAACAAAGTCGGCATCTGAGGCAAAATTCTTGTAGAAATAATTTGTGATGTAATTACAGAAGAATCTAATAGACTAGCTATTTCCTCAGATACTTTCAGTTTTCTTACAGGAAGTGAGGACTTAATTGCAATCACTGGTACATGTACACGTGAGATCATAAAATCAAAGTAGGGGATCAAGTGTCCCCAGTTTCCCCTAAGTAGGTGGAATAATATTAATATGACTAATTTTAAATTTATATATTTTATTGACCCTTATTTATTATTATATCTTATTGTGCTGTATTATTTCTCCTGCAATTAATTTGCGAGCAATCTTCAGATAAAACGAAGACGTACTTCGAAAGAAGACGTAGTTGAAAATGAGTACTTAGAAAAGTATTTTAGGTAAACTAGTACTTACACAGTGAAAGTTTGTTTAGTACCTATAAGTATAATACTATAGGTATAATACCTATCACTCCTTTAAGTATGTATCTAAGGTAGATTTTTTTAATGAAATAAGGGGGCAAACGAGCAAACGGGTCACCTGATGGAAAGCAACTACCGTCGCCCATGGACACTCGCAACATCAGAAGAGCTGCAGACGCGTTGCCGGCCTTTTAAGAGGGAATACGTTCTTTTCTTGAAGGTTTGCAGGTCGTATAGGTCCGGAAATACTTCTGGTGACAGTTTGTTCCAGAGTTTTACAGTGTGCGGCAGAAAGTTAAGCGAGAAACGCACGGTGGAAGACTGCCACTCATCAAGGTGATGAGGATGGCATATTTTTTGCGTGGGACGATGGCGAAAGGTTGCAGGTGGTATGATTCCGAACAATTCCTCAGAGCACTCCCCGTGATACAACCGATAGAGGATGCAGAGTAAAGCTACATCTCGGCGTATTTCCAAGGGGTCCAAGCTGTTTGAAACACTATGGCAATCGACAATTAATTCGTTGGATACGATCCAGAGGGAGCAGTTGGTATTTTGGTGCCCCTGCCCAGAGATGAGAACAATATTCCATATTATGAGGCCGAACCTGAGCTTTGTAGAGTTGTAGGCGCTGGTGCGGACTGAAGAATTGTCTCGCTCTGTTCACAACACTTTATGTGCCCTCAAAACGAGGATATATAGTATATACGACCATTGGTGATTTTTTAGTGGTGAACGCGCAGCTGACTTGTGTCTTGGCGGGGTTGAATTGGACCAAGTTACGTCTACCCCACTCAAGAGACCTTCTCCAATGAATTCTCCACCTTAGACACAAGTACGTTTCGACTCTCAATGACATTTAGCCGAGAAATATTCGGGGAGCCGGTATATAGTATACACCACTATCATCCGCATAGCAATGAATGCCGTTGGTCTGTAACATGTCATTGATATGCAGTATGAATAGGGTAGGCGATAGCACACAGACCTGAGGGACACCAGCATCAACAGACTGAGTTTCCGAGCATTCGCCGACCGCCGTCAACTACGACCTCTATGCTTCTGTCTGCTAAGTTAATATAATTTATAAATAAATAAAGTTAATAATAATTAATATAATCTCTTCATAATAATGTAGCTTAGGTACCTACTATAGATACTTCCTAATGATCCCACTAATCCTACTAATATTATAAAGGCGAAAGTTTGTGAGGATGTATGCATGTCAGGATGTAATATGTATGGATATATGTATGGATCTTTGTTACTCTTTCACGCGAACTACTGAATGGATTTTAAATTTTAATGTGACTTTACATTAATATAGTTCATACATCAGAATAGCACAGGTAGGCTACATTTTTAGCCGATATAATATACCGTATAATTATTATAGTCTGTTTATCGGGCGCTGTTTATAAAACTGTATCTAACTACACTCAAAAATCCTAAAAATACGAATGGTCAGGTAAAAAGAAAGATAACAATAGGTATTATGAAAGTCGAAGGCATTAGCCATTATCAGTGGCGGAGCTAGACCTGAATATGTGGGCAAGATATTTTGCGAGCAAGAGGCTTTTGTTGAGAGAAATAAATTTGTATGCTTACTCTTATATTTTTTTTTATATAAGTACAAAAATTTGAGTATAAATTATCCTCAAAAAGATTAAAAGAGTTTAAATCCATAAAAAATACACGTGGTCAAAGGGACGCGAGGCCCCTCCGACCGCGAAGCCGTGGCCCGTGGGGCGTGGGCGGTCGCCCTCGTCGCCCACGCCTTGCGCCGCCTCTGGGCATTATCCTCTTTGATTAATCGGCATTTGGCGTTAATGCTAATACCGTAAAGTTGTGTTATATCAGCGCGTTACTGCGATAAAACTCATCAGGAGGCGTTAGGGAGATATGACGCAAATAAGATTAGAAGATACAAAATACTTCTAAAAGGGACAAACATTATTAAATGAGCTATTAACAACGACCTACTTAAGCAACTCTACCTGTGAAATTTAAATTCGATTAAGATGATGCCAGAGGATTTTTCCGACATTTTAGATATAAGTTGTGTAGTTACCTACTTAATATTATGTAGATTGGTAAGTTCCCCTTATTTTATACCCAACTCAATATTTGTTGGGGATGTCCCAACCCAAGTTTTTAATATGACACTATGGAGAATGGAGGTCTATTAGACAGTATGGACTATGGAGAGGCGGATTCGCATGCTATTATCTAAACTCCTATTATATAGTAATAATCTATGACTCTATACTTATTATAAAACAAAGTCGCTTTTTTCCCTCATGTCCCTTTGTTCCCTTTAATCTTTAAAACTAACGCAACGGATTTTGATGATTCTTTCAGTGTTAGATAGCCCATTTATCGAGGAAGGTTATAGGCTATATTTTATCACGCTAAGACTAATAGGAGCAAAGAAATAGAAGAAAATGGGGAAAAACGGAAAATTATTTGAAAAGACTAACTTGAACGCGCTAATCTCAGGAACTATTGGTCCGATTTGAAAAATTATTTCAGTGTTAGATACCCCATTTATTGAGGAAGTCTATAGGCAATACTTTATCACGCTAAGACTAATATGAGAATGTGAAAAAAACGGGGGAAATTATTTGAAAGGGATTATCTCGCGAACTACTGTATGTGTATCATAAATCATAATAAACATTATTAAAAACTTCAGCATCTAACTTTACTGGAGCAATTTTTATGTTATTTGGCACAGATAAGAAGTAGACCACGTGAAGGATCATAGGCTATCCATTTTAATAATTTTTTCAGTGGCTGTATTTTTTCAGACGCCGGGGCCGGGCGGGTCGCTAGTAAGTATAGTAATAATCTATATTGGTCTGAGTCTATGACATGCACAAGTCACAATCTGTATTGCTTTCAAATCTTTTTTATTTGCATTAAATATCTTTCAAATGGGGTTAATTTTATGTGCCTAGAATCCAAACTAAATTATTTTATTTGACCAGAGGTAAGTATACTAGTTTGAAAAAAAATCAAATTATGCTACTTAATAAGAACCTATCCAAGGGGGTGAAGACTGAAGACAGCGACGCGACCCTCCAAATCGGGATGTTTTGTGATTTGTCTTTGAATGTCAGGTTGTAGTTTCATAGAATCATAAACAAAGAAGGGCAATGTTTACTTTCTAACAGTCCTAAGTCCTAACCCATATTTTGCTATAGTAAATTGCATAAGTAAATGTTATGCTACCTCTGTTGGCGCATACTAAGGTAAGTAGGTAATTGTTTATATATAATAGAATTGATTTACTGTAAGTATAATATTTATTTTCACCTAAATTAAGTGCTATACTAGTCTTATCTTATACCTTTGAACGAGCAATTCTTGTATATATATATATATATATATATATATATATATATATATATATATATATATATATATATATATATATATATATATATATATGTATATATATATACAATATTTCACTAAACTAAATCTAGTGAAATGTCAGAAACGCGGATACCGCCGAATAAAAATCGAGCCACTTATTTCTCTTATCTATATATATATATATATATATATATATATATATATATATATATATATATATATGTATATATATATACAATATTTCACTAAACTAAATCTAGTGAAATGTCAGAAACGCGGATACCGCCGAATAAAAATCGAGCCACTTATTTCTCTCGCTCGCTCTAGTTCCCACACGTGACACGGGCACTAGTGGGAGTGAAACAAATGCGTCGCTCGACCTGGCGCGGCTCGTCTAGCCTGGAGACAGACAGACAGACTAACCCTTTGGGTACGGAACCGTAAAAACTAGGATAATCGAAGAGCTGGAGTACCTGTAGTACCTGTGTCTGTACAAGAGCCTAACCAAACTAGAGATCGACATGCCACCTTTACAAAAAATATTCAACTTTTCTGACGTTTCACTAGATTTAGTTTAGTGAAATGACATATCACTAGATATTTTTAGTAATAAGACGTAACAAACAAGAATATTCGGCATCTACCGGGAGTTCGTGATATCCCTAGGGATATCGTGAAATCCCTGATATCCTCTTTTCCCTGCGACATATATAATTGGAATCTCGGAATCGGCTCGAGGTTGTTTTCTATGAGAGGTCGGGCCGGCCTTTCATAGAAAACAAGCAATGGCACAGCAAAAAATGGAAAGGGCGTAAGCGACAAAATGGTTTTTGTCGCGTAATTTAAAAACCATAAATACATTTCATATAAGCTATGCACATATTAAAGTGTATGCTTCAACCAATTTATGTACAAATTTTGGAACCTTAAATCACTCTCCTCTGTTGGAAAAATAGGAATCCCTTTTTTACAGAGGTCTTTTCGATTGATAATTCTGTGTTATAAAAGTTGTTCAATCGTGTTATGCTATGGGCAATTCAAAGACAAAGACATGATGAATACTGACAATGAACTTTAGTTTCTCAGCTTTAGTCATTGCTGAGAAAAATCGGCATCGCTACACCCAAATTATCAAGGCGTCGCCTTAATTGGTCTTCGCGCGCGGCGCTATGCGCGCGAAGACTATAATGATTAATCTAAGGCAGAGGTTCCCAAACTCCTTTGTTTCGTGGCCCACTTTTAAGGTGTTGGTGCATACTGCGGACCCCCTGTAGCACTCCCCTCCCCCTACAATACTAATCCTTGAAACTTGCTGTTATTTTAAGTAACAGTCGCTGCGCATTTCAACAAATTATTATCCGCCTATGCTAGGGATGGTGAGCCAATGGCAAGCGACATGAAATTTTGATGACGTCAATGATCACAAAATTATTATAGTAATTGTTCTTCAAAAGCGCCAAGTTAATCACTTTAGTAATTATTCAGAAAAGTTGTTTTCACGATATAGCTTTGAGTTCTAAGTTCTAGCACATAGTTCTATTCCCGCGTAGCTAGCCTAGGCGGGCGGGCAGCGCGGCGAGCGAGTCTTGACTCTTGACACGTACATTTTCTGAATATGGAATATGCAAGTTCTTACAAAAACAATTTCTGAGCTTCTTATGACACTGGTTCTTATATTCATAGGTGAAATCAAGTCGGGCCACCACTCACCAAATACATTTTTATAAACCCCCGTTAACGACTTGTGGACCCCCAGGGGTCCACGCTGATGATACCTATTAATATCGTCACTGGTTCCCCGAGCACATCTGTTGTGATCTCCACCGTTTGCCGTGTTCGCTCTACATTCGAACTATTACCTGATCTAACTCCTATTATATTATAAGCCAGTTAGTAATAAAATAAGACCCAAAAAAATGCCTTCTTCATACCCATATAAATTGCCCGGATCAGCAATTTGTATGGGTATAACGACGAATTTTTTTGAGTTCCTAGCATTGTTCTTATAGAAAAAGTTGTTCATTTTGACGGACTCATTTGATGGTTTTAAGGATAACGGTATTCCAAAGTCAGCTGTATACAGGGTGTAACAAAACTAAGTGATAACACTTTAGGGATAGGTACCCTATATAGAGTTCGATGTGAAAGTGGCAGCGCTGAAAGAGTAACTTTTTTACTTTTGTGTATAGGCGAACTTGGCGGTAATATGGCGGGAGCGACATATTGCCATACTCTACACGTTGGTCTAATATGTGTACAGGCTACAGCTGACTTTAAATTGGGTATAAACTATAAAGAAACAGTAAAATATTAAAAAATCACATACCTAAGTAAGAGTACTGGACACTCATGGTTCCGCATTGAAAATCACTCAGGTTACGTAACTTTGATGTAACTAAGATTAATGTGCTAAGTACATCAATCAAGTAAGTCAATAACAGTTAAATAATTTTCAAAAATGATCAGTCATTCATTAAAATCGTGATTATTGATTCAGCCGTTTTCACTTTCAGTTTACTTTCTACGACGCGACGTTCTAAAACTCACACTGCAGATCATCACATCGCTGGCCCCGGGCAACAAAGCGGTAAACGCCGGTTACGCCCTTTTTAATGTTATTTGATTTTTGGCTGATTGATGATTTTTGATTCTCTGAGTACTAGTCTATCACCCCTATTTATTTCATATTTTTAAAATAACATTTTAGGTATAATAAATGACAATTGACAACAGCTTTATGGAATGGAAAATCCTCTTACGACTAAAACTGTATTCTTGCATTACTCTATGAAATATAACTAAAAAAACAGGTGAAGATACAATACAGCTAAGTTTTCGCTGTAAGATTCCCCAGAAGAAGGGAGTAATCGGCTGGTACGCTCGAAATCTAAAGCGAAAAATACGTCGTATTATGTTCTTACAGCCGTAAATCTCAAGAGGTTTGGTGTTTTTATAAAGTCAATAAACAATGTTGCAAATGAAACAATATCGCTTATTAGTTGTATTATACATTTTTTCAATTATTTCAATAAATTTTTACACTATTACAATTATTTTTATATGTATAGTTAAATAGGTAAAAAAATCAACTTTCATATGACACTTCAAACGCTTGTTTTTTTTTTTTTCTTATTTATGTAGGCTTGTGTCGAAACCGACAATGCCAGCCTCATAAATTACATCCAAATTATAAACTTCATTACTAACAATTTGCAAACAGATACTAATTAGCTCTACACTTAATAAAATTTAAATACAAATTTACTAGCCCCCAGCAAACAGGATCTTTCGGCTGAGCGAGAATGGTGTTCACACAACCGAGCTGTGTCAGCGCCACCCCCGCATCAGCCTCAAACCTGCGCCTCTCTGACTCCACCCGGGCACACTCCACCAAAGCATGGTAAAGATCTTCCCGCTTCTTACACAAACTACAATCTGGCGACATGCAAACTTTCATCATATATCCAAATGCATTGAGTGGAACGTGCCCGGAGCGAAGTCTCATGAGCGTCGTTAGCCTAATCCTATCTGCTTTTATAGAAATGAACCACGGGATCTTAGGTGGCTCATTACACAGAGTTCTGTACCAAATGCCCTTCTCCATCGATCTTTCATCAAAATGAGTTTTCCATAGGCTGTGGCAATTATTTTTTTAGATCCGGCAATAAGTCTGTGAAGAAAGGCGGTTGATGCACTACTATACCGAGTGTGCCCCCAGCTGCGCCAATTCATCTGCCTGTTCGTTCCCGGTCAAACCTATATGCGAAGGCACCCACTGAAATTTGACATTCACATCGATTCTTTGTAATTCCAAAAGCGAGTCAATTATAACGTAAGCTATGGGTAGCCCTCGTATGGACGAGGAACACCGAGCTAGATGTTGCAAAGCGCTTTTAGAATCACAAAGTATCACATAATTACTGTAAGGACAAGTTTTAATATACGAGAGACTTTCGGAAATTGCATGCAATTCAGCTGACATAATAGAATGTTTTCTGTTTAAGGTAAAATACGCCTTCAAGTTAATCTGCGGATCGTAAAAAGACGCGCCTACACCGTTACTACTCTTCGAGCCATCCGTGTAAACTTGATAGTAATTTTTATAATTCTTATTTATATATGTTACAGTATTGCTTAAAATGAACAAGCAATTGAGGGCACGCTTGGGTCTGTCTAATTTTTCTATGCCTAAGCATATACATGACTTTACATCTATATTTATCATCCAGGTCGATAGTGAGAACATCTCGGGTTTTAAGGAAGAATATACATTAGTATCACAATTTTCTCTGTGTATTGCAACTAATAACGGGATCTTTTTACCTCGCCAGTACGAATGGCCAGAACAAAGACCTGCTAACTTAGAAATACTCGAGATGGTTTCACCATCTCTAATAGATTTAGATTTCAAATAAAATTTGCCCGCTTAAAACCTTCTTCTTAAAAATAACGGAGGTAGACACAGTTCCGATTCCATAACATGTATAGGAGTACTTTTAACAAATCCACCTATCAATCTCATGGCCTGATTCTGTATTAGATCTAACTTGCTAATATCACCTTTAGCACTCGTGTCGTACAAAAAACTTCCGTAATCGAGCCGGCTGCGAATTAGCATTATATATAAATTCCTTAAATGTAACTGATGAACCCCCCACGAAGAACCAGCTAGAACTTTAAACACATTGATTTTTTCTAAAGACGTTTCCCACAAATGTTTTACATGAAACTTCCAACTTAACGAACTGTCTAAATAAAGTCCTAAGTATCTTATTATATCAACATTTTCTAAATTAACCCCGTTCACTACTATATTGATGGGCTGCCTATGTCTACCCCGAGAAAATAAACATACCTTACTCTTTAATGGCGATAAATCTAAACCAACCTCTTCCAACATTTTAACCATCTTATCTAAAGCACTTTGAATAGCTAAAGTCATAAATCGCAGGTTAATACCAGTCACATAAAGAACAAAGTCATCGGCATACTGTGAGAAATAAACATTCATTATACATTTACAAATTTCACGCGTCGTAATATTAAATAAGATGGGTGACATTGGGTCACCTTGCGCTAAACCATCGCAAGTCCACCTCGCAACCGAACAGCTAGCACCTGTAACTCTTATCTCCAAATGCCTTTCACGCAGGTATTCCCATAGATAATTACATAAGGAGGCGCCTACACCTATATCTTCATCTAAAATCTGTACTAACTTTACAATACTAACATTATTATATGCACTGTTTATGTCGACAAAACACGACAAAGTTTTTTCTTTTGTGGTGAATCCGGCTTGAACCTGCGACACGAAACGAACTAAGTTATCTAAACACGAGTAAGTGCGACGAAAACCTACAGTACCTCCTAAAAACAAATTATTATGTTCACAATACCATTCGAGGCGCCTGGTTATAATGTTGTGTAATATCTTGCATATGCACGATATTAAATATATAGGTCTAAAAGAAGAGACTTCGCTCGGATCTCTTCCCGGTTTCGGTATAGGAATCACTCGTACATCTCTCCACTGATCTGGCACAACACCTGAAGAAAGGCATTTATTAAAAAAAACACAATAAAATCTCCTTACGAGGAAAATTACGTATCATGGAGTACGTAACGCCATCTGTACCCGGTGAGGTGTCCTTACTCTTTAATACGTTGATCAATTCCGGCATAGAAATAGGGCTCTCTAATTGTCTATTTGTCGATAAAAATTTTGGTGAGCCTGGTGTGACATAATCCGGAGTAAACTGTTTAATAAATAAATATGCTTTATCGTAGTCTAAGATACTAGAATTATTGCGGTAATTCCCAAAACCTTTTACCCACTGCATTTTAGCCCACAAGTCACTGGTAGATGTGGTCGAATCTAAGCTGCTACAGAAATCCCTAAATGAATTCATTCGAGCTTTTCTAATTTGCCGTTGAGCTTCAGCTACTTTTTGTTTATAGACCGTAACGCTTGTTTTGGACCACTGTACGCAGCACTATAAACAAATTAGTTTATTTCGTCTCTCCTGAACAAAAAGATTTTTGATATTACGCCTTTATTGCCCGGGGCCAGCGACATACAAAACGCGAACGATGTTTTGGGACTTACGAGTTACGGGCTTATTCAAATTTCTTTCACCTCTGTAAAAAATAAACTCGGTGTTTTGAAAATGTTCCAAAAGTTCGTCAATCATTACCTTTAACCGTACCTTATTTAGCCATCCTTTTAGGACCTAGGTTTCATTGAATGAAGCTACAACTTAGCAGCGATTACAACTTAACTGCAGCGATCTCTATCTAGTATTTGGTATGGTGATGATTGCCGAACTTCTAGATCAATTAGATAATTTATTATATACTAGCGACCCGCCCCGGCGTCGCACGGGTATAAAAAATATAGCCACTGAAGAAATTATTAAAATCGATAGCCTATGATCCTTCACGTGGTCTACTTCTTATCTGTGCCAAATAACATAAAAATTACTCCAGTAGTTCGCGAGATAAGCCCTTTCAAATAATTTCCCCCGTTGTTTTCACATTCTCCTATTAGTCTTAGCGTGATAAAATATAGCCTATAGCCTTCCTCGATAAATGGGCTATCTAACACTGAAATAATTTTTCAAATCGGACCAGTAGTTCCTGAGATTGGCGCGTTCAAGTTAGCCCTTTCTAATAATTTTCCCCGTTTTTTTCCCATTTTGCTCTATTTCTTCGCTCCTATTAGTCTTAGCGTGATAAAATTTAGCCTATAACCATCCTCGATAAATGGGTTATCTAACACTGAAAGAATCATCAAAATCCGTTGCGTAGTTTTAAAGATTAAAGGGAACAAAGGGACATGAGGGAAAAAAGCGACTTTGTTTTATAATAAGTATAGATTTTGATATGAAAGTTTTTGTATGTCAATAACAGCATTACCTCTCACGGAGATTATAACGCGAGACCCCAATTAAATAGGACGCCCCATCGCGCACCTTCCGCCGGCGCGCGGCGCTCGCAGTGCGCACACGCCCGCCAAATCACGTCGTCGCTTGTGTACCGAATTCACGCGCGTGTACGTTCTTTTCGGAATTTGAATTTGTGCGTTTTTTTTGGTAAGTATTTTTTTCGGTTCTAAATAATATTTATCGTCGTATTAGTATTTAAATATAGTAATATTTTTATATTTTTCGCAATATTTAATTGATACAAGTATCGTATAGTTTTTTTTTAAGTCCACTTAGTAATCAGTACCTAATTACAGTTTTATAATATTACCTATTTATTTAAGTAGGGATTTTTGTTGTGCTAGCTATGTTATGACTGGTGAGGAAAAACTTGTTATTTTTATTTTCATTGTCTATTGGCTATTTTGCTTTTGTTACTTTCTGTGAAAGTATATTCTTACATATAAGATTATCTGACGTACTCAGAAACATTTAGTTATGATTATCCTTCAATTTAATGAAGAGTTTGAGAGTTAATGTATGGGGATTATGTCAACATTTTTAAATTAATTACATTTAATAGTAAGTAAGTAATTAATGTCCACTCTGCGTGCGGCAGTAAAACTTACAGTGATAATTTTTTTGGTTCATTATAATTAAATTAGTAATAATAATTATTACTTGTTACACTAGAACTGCAAAATCTGTAACGTCAGTTAAAACTTAAACATTTGACGGGGGGGACACAGGCATGGATTTAGGGCATCAAGTAGTCTTAATCCGTCACTAATTGTGGTATGTGATTGGGCTTTGGCAGTACTATATCAATTATAATTATTAGATAAAATGTTATATTTTAGTCGTTGTTCAAATATTCTGTTTCATTAATGGTTCCAATAAAACGTTTGGTCCTTAGGTACATAACACAGTTCATTTAAACAGTATTTGACCTATACGCATATTTTAACGGTTTCAATTTTATAAATATTTGAATAATTAATTATTTATTTACATACCTACCTACATACATTTGAATTAGTGCAACACGAACTAATTAAATATTTATGTTTTTTCGTACTTAGATATCGTTTTCTGAGATAAAAACTATTGTTTATCTCGGGCTAATGTTAGTAACGGCCGCACTCTGTGGCCGCACTCAGAAACATAATTATTATAATGATGATTGAACTTCAATTTAATGACGAGTTTGACAGATAATCTAGGTAATGAATGGGGCTATAACATGGCGCGCCCCTCCAAATGACTGTTTCAGTGTGTGTAGTCACATCCTTATGAAATAGTTTGTAGGTAGTAAGTATTCAACCAATCACAGTACACGTAATATTTCATTTAATGTCACTTATTACGAAGATTTGTTGGTCAACTAATCTTAACTAGCCTACCGCGCAAGACAACGCACTTCAAACGTTTCACAACGCACTTCAAACGTTTTGAATTTTGGAGGGGCGCGCCATGTTTAATCGTAGTTGATCTCTATTCTCTACAATTAACTTATTAATATTATGTGGATTCAGTGATTTTAAACGTTGCTGGTTCATTAAATAGCTGCAGATGATAACTGATCAAAATTAGCTAAATAGATTTGTTTAGCTATTTTGATCAGTTATCACCTGCAGCTAGACGTTTTTGTTATAAATGGCAAGCTGCTCATACACCTAAATACTACTAAGTAAGTAATATTACTATTTACATTTAGGTACTTCGTTTGATGTCGATTAAATCATCGATGTAGGTGTATAAGTTGTCGCACCTATAGCTCACATGTTACAATCTATTATATCACTTTTCGTGATAATTCATAATTGACAAATTTGATAAATAGATTACCCAAAAGTTATGCTATAATTTTAATATTTCGTAAACTCTTATCAATCGCGTTTAAGAAATTATCCTTGAAAGTAATAATTATTTCAACACTGCAAGCCAGAGATCCATCATTATTCCACTCTAATAACTTTGACGTAGCGATTTTCATCATGTTTTTTCGCGCAGTGAGTGAGTTTACCGGATCTCGGAGGCCGAATACCCCTAGGCCCTTGCCTACCCTAACCCTATTCCCTCTTAAAAGGCCGGCAATGCACCTGCAGCTCTTCTGATGTTGCAAGTGTCCATGGGCGACGGAAGTTGCTTTCCATCAGGTGACCAGTTTGCTTGTTTGCTTGTTATAAAAAAAATAGAGTAGTAGTACCTACTTATGAGAGTAAAAATAAGTTAGTAGTTTGCTAAAACGGCCATAAAGAGTCTTCGCAAAAACTCCATCTGAAATAGAGCCTAGGTCCACGCAAAATAGAGTCTATCTCTACTTTGCGTAGAGTCCAGCCAACAGATCAACAGCGTAGGCTCTTCTTTGGATGGGATTTACAATGCCATATATTTAATTCCAAAAAGACAAATAGACCACCTAAATGTACCTTTAATTTATGTGTCGTAAATCAAAAAATCCTAAGTAAATAATAAAAAAAGCTGTTAAGTTATTATTAGTTTTCATATTAAGATACATCAAAATTACTTATTTAAGTTTGTATTTCAACAGAGTAAGTACTTAGACTAATTTGAGTATCTAAGTTAACGTTTACTTAATTTATCACAAAAACCACGTGTTAAATTAATACAATCAATAATGTGCCGTTATATTGGATATTTATACCGCAATGTTGACAAATGTGTTTTGTTTTCTCCATTTTTACAGCAATTTAACTAATGTAACCATAATTAATTAATTTATATTTTAAACATAATAATATGTCCTACATTCCGTTATCCGTACAAGCTATAAGCCATTGAACCTGTTACCTAAGAAACTATTTTAGTTTTTTTAAGTTTAATAAATTACATACAAATATTAAACAAAAAATCTAAATTAAAGAATATATTTTATTTATAGAGTATTTTAAGGTTTTTTATTATTCGTTAATTAAAGAATAATCGACTTTTGTTTTTCATAGCTCATGCATGACGTTTTTTGCATAAAAGTATACTTAGCAATAAGCTAAATGTGTGGTTTGAACATAATTAGCGGAGGCTTCGAAGGACAAGGCACATCGCACAATGCTAATGATATGACAATCTGACACTTGACATCATACATAAGGAACTTGCGACATCACACATTATCCGATCCGATATCGGGGGTAAGTAAAATGTATGAAATATGTACCTGTCTTTCATATTGTCCGGCCCGATATCGGATATCGGTTCATACATTTTTATTTATTTATTTATTTTACTTACCGCGATTACGGATCGGCGTTCGACACCGATATCGGATCGGATAATGTGGAAACGCTCTTATAGGTTAATTATTAATCATTAATCATGTGACATGTCATTAAAATGACCCGACGTAATGACGTATTTTGTCATTTTTAGCCATCTAGTTTAATTTAGAAATTAGAACGATGTTATCTTTAATCCGGATTCTATGATTAATTTCTACATAATATATTAATAGTAATGGTGTAAATAAAAACATACTACTTATCTTTAAATATATAATATTATCTTCAGACGACAGCGAATCATTTCGAAAGTAGAAACCTTATATTAAAACATAATTAGGTACTAACTTTTGAAAATATTATATAAATAATTTCGTCTCCATATTCGCTTCTATTTGATTAAAATATGAAAAAAAATAAGACAACATTATGCCGTACTAAAAAATTAGGTACGTAGTACATAAAATTGTATATAATCTTATGTGATTTGATATTTCACTGGAAAACTCACTTTTCTGCCATCAGTCATTAGTTCATTACGCTCCATAACTACATTCAGCGATCTACAAGCGAAGTGTACAATTTCATAACATAAGGAAGTTTACAATTACTGCTGGACCTAGCAATAAGAAATATGATTGGTTGTCGAGGAAAACTCTAGTCCATACTGTAATTTCTAATTAAATCTCTACCACTTATTATTACCTTGTAAGTAAAATACTAGAAATAATTTTAATATACCGACTTAATTAAATTCAAATAGTTATAAACTTTACTTACCTCACGCACAAACAGCTAAGTAGGTACTAACGACCAACACTTTTAAAAATATACAAACGAAATAATTACATGATTTTAATAAATTAATTCTAATTAAATACGTTTAGAATGCATTAACAATTAATTTTTTACTAAGGTCGAATTTAAGTTATAAATACTCCGTACAAAGTTTCATTTTAAGGCAAAAGATAATTGAGCTGACTTTATTGGTGTTTATTTTCAGATTCAATTAATATCTAATTTTGGAACCGGAAAATAATATTTCTTTTTTCAATCACAAAGGCATACTTCAAGCTAAACAGAATGTAATATTGATGCATGTAACATGACTGGGCAATTACTGCTAAGCACATCAGTCAACAGTGATGCTGATCAAATATTGTTTTGTTCAAGGCTAGTAAAATTAAAAACTAATAAAGTCATTATTACTTGCACCAGTATTGTAGGCTGTAGCGCCTGTACCTAGGTCAGTCTAACTACTCGTATTTTGCTAATTAATACTTCAGTCGGAATTTCCAGGAATTGCTATTGTATTCTATTGTTGTCGCGATCACCGGTGCTCGCGCGGGGCCTGAAGGATTAAGAAAGATAGCTATTTTCTACCGTGCATAAGGTTCTGTTAAAGAACCTCATGCTAGAATGCTAGAAACTACTTATTACCACAGATTAATAAATAGTTACTACGGTAATACGGTAATACGTCTAATACGGTAGAACTTAGAAATGCCTAATGCTTTATTGTAATTGTCAGCAGACAGATTGAATGAAGGTTTTCCTTGAATATTTTATTCCTTGATTTATTTTCTTACGCCGCGCCGCGGCGCCGGTTCTTCTCGCCGGGGTAGTTCCCGAACTGGTAGTAGGCACCAGTGTAGTTATCTTCGTTCGACGTTCAGAGAATATTTGAAAAAATTTATTCTGAATAAAAAATTTTGAGTTTGAGTTTATGGCAGTATACAAAAACCTAACAAAAATATTTTTATATTCAACTAGCGACCCGCCCCGGCGTCGCACGGATATAAAATATATAGCCACTGAAAAAATGATTAAAATGGATAGCCTATGAATAATTATGATCCTTCACGTGGTCTACTTCTTATCTGTGCCAAATAACATAAAAATTGCTCCAGTAGTTCGCGAGATAAGCCCTTTCAAATAATTGTCCCCGTTTTTTCCCCATTTTTCTCTATTTCTTCGCTCCTATTAGTCTTAGCGTGATAAAAAATAGCCTATAACCTTCTGCGATAAATGGGCTATCTAACACTGAAAGAATCATTAAAATCCGTTACGTAGTTTTAAAGATTAAAGGGGACAAAGGGACATGAGGGAAAAAAAGCGACTTTGTTTTATAATAAGTATAGATAAAGAGATATGAGTGTTAAAGGTCAAAGATCAGATTTAAATATAGTTGCATCGAGTGCATATAATATTATGTCTCATGTTGTTGTAAATCCTACTTTCACTGCATAAACGCACTGCTTTTAACAGTGGGGCATGACATTTCACAATACAGGTTTGCATAATGTTTGACTTATGTGCTCAGTCATTCATGGGAAACTTTAGTATCCGTGTACTTTTTTTTTTTTTTTTTTTTTTATTCGGAGTAATTTTTTTACAAAAACATTACCGAACGTCGATACTGCGGTGCCTACCACCTCTTCGGGAACTAACCCGGCGAGAAGAACCGGCGTAAGAAACTCGCACGGGTCCATCTTTTGCTAAAAAGATAGAAAATTACAATTTAAAACATACAGTACAACACGGTCACATTAACCTGACGCACCACTGGAATGCAATACCGTGCGTCTAGTTAATTTGAGTGTTATGTAACAATATTATATTTTAGAGCTATTTACAATAGGAATTATAAAAAATATTCTAGTAGCCTGTAAGAACCACCCTATTCCCAAGGCGTGTTGTCGTTGATGAAATCATTGATTTTATAATAAGCTTTAGTACACAAACGTTCTTTTACTACATTTTTAAATTTATTGACAGAGAGATTTTGAACGTTTTCTGGGATTCTATTGTACAGGCGTATACGCTGGCCTTTAAAAGATATCTTTACTAATATTATAAAGCGGAAGATTTTCTATCTATACTAATATTATAAAGCGGAAGAGCTTGTTTGTTTGTTTGTTTGAACGCGCTAATCTCAGAAACTACTGGTCCGATTTGAAAAATTCTTTCAGTGTTACATAGCCTATTTATTGAGAAAGGCTATAGGCTATACTTTATTGCACTAAGACTAATAGGAGCGAAGTAATAGAGGAAAGTGTGGAAAATACGGGGGAAATTATTTGAAAGGGCTTATTTGAACGTACTGGAGCAATTTTTATGTTATTTGGCACACATAAAGAATAGACCACGTGAAAGAAAATAGGTTTCTTTTTTTGCGGAAAAATGTACGGTTTAATTTACATTCCTAAATTAGACGGGCGAAGTCGCGCGGAACATCTATCATATCATAAAAGTATATTGTCCCACACAATATACTTTTATGATTTGCGCGTTAACTATTCAATCGATGTACGGGGACAACTATAAACTAAAGTCCACGCGGACGAAGTCGTGGGCAACAGCTAGTGTATTATATTATGATAGACATCAACTACGATAACATGGCGCGCCCCTCCAAATGACTGTTTCTATATGTGCAGTCACATCCTTATGAAAGAGTTTGTATGTAGTAAGTATTCAACCAATACACGTAATATTTCACCTAATGTCACTAATTATCAAAATTTGTTTGTCGACTAATCATAACTAGCCGACCGCGCAAGACAACGCACATCAAACGTTTTGACAACGCACTTCAAACGTTTTGAATTTTGGAGGGGCGCGCCAAGTTATCGTAGTTGATGTCTACTAGATGACGCTCACAAGTCACAACTATGTTGCGCCAAATTCGTTTATCGCGGGGGAACCATACATTTTTCGGGACTCAAAGTAGCTCCATACTTAATTTCAGCAAAATTGGTTCAGCGGTTAGTGCGTGAGTAGGTAATAGATAGTCAGACAGACAGGCAGACAGATACACTTTCGCATTTTTAAAAATGTATAATATTAGTAAGTATGCCTAAGATATACTACACATAAACAAGGGTGAGAGGACTAACCAGATTTTATTGACTCTTTTAAGAGAATTGGTTAAATCTGTCTTTCAAGATACAATGTAGTAAATACTTAAATGCACTATTAAAATTGTTGTAAGTGTAGCAAGTAAGTGTCAAGTGTGCGAAAAGTAACGGCAGCTTACAATAAGTTTTATGTTACACGAAGTAATATTATAAGACGTTATATCTTGAATCTCTCTTTTACAAGTTTTAACAAGAACTGAAAATTTCGCTACACTCTCGTAGCATGTCCACCAAAGTCTGCTTTCTACAAAAACATAGACAAATCTGTAATTTTTTCCCTGAAATCTGTCCCCTTTTACTTATTAGTCATTTTTTTAACGGGCAAATGGCCTGCAGTTCCTGTGTCCCAGAAACAACAGTGGTAAACAACATTTGTGTTACTAATCGGTCATGCTAAGCCTGGTCTCTTGGTTCCTCGATCTGCGAAGGTACCTAATGACGGTTTTTGCCGAAGCCTCGCTGCAAGGCCGCATTGGGAAACACCGCGGCGGTGTACAGCGCAAGGAGCTCATTACTCCGCATAAGGCCTTCAATGTCGACGTTTACGATTTATTATTCCCCCACCACGTATGTTGTTCTATACAAATTACTATGACACTAAATACTATACTGATCGTTTTCACCGACCGTCCTCTAACGGCAGGTTTTCCCACGGGCTCGGGACTCCTTGGCGGTTTTTAAAGCAGGACTTTCGTTCGGGCGAGAAACTAGTGCGATACAAACTACAATTACTTTTATGTCCACTCTCAAATATCAATATCCAGCTCGCTCACACATTGATACATTTACAGGTTAAATTGTCGCTTAAGTTAGGGCCTCAGACTTTGGACTTAGGTGATATGATATAGGTAAGCAGATATTAATGGCTTTTAGGAGACCTTAAAGGCAATGAAAATGGAAATGAGGGTCCGAAACTTTGAGGTTAATATACTTATACAGTGAGAACTGAGAACATATTTTAAAGATGGTAGAGCTATCAAGTACAGCAGTATTGAATATTGATGTCAAATAAGGAGATTGTAATGCAATTAGTTACGCTTATGGAAAAAGTCTTGACATTAGCTAAGTATGGTTAAAGTTAATTATAATTACATCATTTTGAAAATTTATTAAATTGACATTAACACAATCACATTTCGATTAACATTACTGTTTAGATTTTAAATCTCCATAACGTAGAAATTCTAAATCATATTGAATTCGTGAAATCAGCGCAACAATTCCTTTCTAAAAGGATTTTAAGGCCGTCCCCCGAGCAAACGACCTTGACCATACATTTGCCGCGTTGCCGAGATCGCACCAAAACCACAGAATATATATTAGTTGTACCAACCAAAACCCTATTTTTTTACTTACTTATCTAATAGTTCAAAATTGACATAAAAAAAATTAAAACGTGAAATATGTAGCTTATGATATTGTCGATCTATTGGCGTGTGTTTCAAATAAAAGTAATTTATAAATATTAAGGATATGCTGAATGTATGTATGCTTGTATTATCTATACTAATATTATAATTGGGAAGAGTTTGTTTGTTTGTTTGTTTGTTTGAACGCGCTAATCTCAGGAACTACTGGTCCGATTTGAAAAATTCTTTCAGTGTTAGATAGCCCATTTATCGAGGAAGGCTATAAGCTATATTTTATCACGCTAAGATTAATAGGAGCGAAGAAATAGAGGAAAATATGGAAAAAACGGGGAAAATTATTTGAAAGGGCTTATCTCACGAACTACTGGAGCAATTTTTCTGTTATTTGGCAAAGATAAGAAGTAGACCACGTGAAGGATCATAGGCTATTTTTTTGTGGACTAATTCGTCTGTAAAATATCTAATTTACGCGGGCGAAGCCGCGCGAAACGTCTAGTAGATAATAAATTGGTTTTACTTTGGAAGCTGATATCATGAGTACCTATAGTAAACAAAAATAGAACATTTAAAACGGGGAAAGAAATGTTGATATACTGAAGATTATTGCTGCATTTCTATGATAACTTTGTAACTTTCAAATTATGAGTTTATAAGGCTCTAAATAGGTAAATCATGGAATCTCCGTAGGGAAGGCCCTTAAGAGCCCGTCCTCTCTTTTCTACTGCTCTCTTCACACTCACGCCCGTCTTTCATATGCCAGGTGAAAAAGGACGATCGCCAAGTTAGCGGGCAGATAGAGGTTTTCTGTTTTTAAAGGGTTTTTTATATTGAAGTGGTAAAAAGTAATTCCAACACTTTATAGACGACTTTCTCAACAGTACATTGTATTTTTTCATACCGTTAAGACGTCAATACAATCCATAAAAAGGTGATATTCTAAACCTTTTACAGCAAAAATTACAAAACTGTCGCGGGTTTGAGTTGGATTATTTAAAGATACTTAAAAAAATAAAAAATCTAGCTCCAACACTATATTATAATTGAAATGATCTTACATGTTGTGCATTAAAACTTATAGAAATACTGTATTTTAACTGTTAAATCACGTCTGTTAAATGAGCAAAATTTCGTATACGGACTCTTAATATCTTTCGTTACCAAGCGGCTAGCACATCTGATGGTAATATTCAAAATTAAGTCAGCGGAGTACCATTGAGCATGATAATGAGGTAGAGGCTAAAATAACGAATTGCATGCAGGTAATGGTCGCTCGCGGACTAACTGTTATTGTACTACGTGTTCGTGATGAGCAATCTAAAACAAAACCTTTGGATATTCTGTGATTTATGGAGTAGAGGCATAGAGGTGTGATTTGTATAACATTTATTTTAAAATCGACACTTATTTTCCACTCATAAAATAACAAAATTTCTATCATCCGTAGGATACTATTTCGCATTTTAGTTTTATAGTTGCGTGTACGGTAAATTATACGGCTTCAAACAGCTTGGACCCCTTGGAATTGCGCCGAGATGTAGCTTCACTCTGCATCCTCTATCGGTTGTATCACGGGGAGTGCTCTGAGGAATTGTTCGGAATCATGCCACCTGCAACTTTTCGCCATCGTCCCACGCGAAAAATATACCATCCTCATCACCTTGATGGGTGGCAGGTGCGTTTCTCGCGTAACTTTCTGCCGCGCACTGTAAAGCTCTGGAACGAACTGTCATCAGCAGTTTTTCCGGACCTTTACGACCTGCAAACCTTCAAGAAGCGAGCGTATTCCCTCTTAAAAGGCCGACAACGCATCTGCAGCTCTTCTGATGTTGCGAGTGTCCATGGGCGACGGTAGTTGCTTTCCATCAGGTGACCCGTTTGCTCGTTTGCCCCCTTATTTTATAAAAAAAAAAAAATACAAAATCAGTCAACTCGAAAAACAAATTAACAAAAATGATTACCAGTAAAATTGTTACATACTTAGCACTTACCTAATTGTGCGAAATAATATTTGTAAATACGTGGCCAGGGTCAATACTAATACGATACTGACTGATAACATATTATTATCATATCAACATGTAATATTGCATGCCGCTTAAATCACATGCATATTGTTGTTGCTCGACCTATACAGAGGTATTGTCTATATTATAGTGCATAGCATTAGCACCTAAACATAATATGAAGTACCTAAACATAGTATGAAGATAATTAATATACAGGGTGTAAGAAAAACTAAGCGATAAATGATAATACTTTAAGGTGTGTAAGTACTTGTTTAGAGAATTCACTATGAATGTAGCAGCGCTGAAAGACCAATTTTTTTCACTTTTATAATAATTAATATGGGCACGCGCCCCAGCGTTACGAGGTTCCCCATACAAAAGTGAAAAAAAAATTGGTCTTTCAGCGCTGCTACTTTCACAGTGAGCTCTCTACAAGGAAAACGTAGGTATACACCCTAAACTATTATCATTTAGTTTTGTTACACCTTGTATTTGTAAGGATAGATATTTTAAAGTATTTTAAATATGTAAGGATAGATAATTTAAGAATGTAAGGATAGATATTTTAAAGACAATTATGTTTTAAATATGTAAGGATAGATATTTTAAAGACAGTAATTCTTTATGGATATTTTATATTGTCAATACTAACTTGAAGTTGGCAATACTGAGAGTGGTGTTGAGAAGGGAAAGGGAGGTCCGCGCGGGGGGAATCGTGGCCCCACACTTTTTCGGGAACGAGCTTGGTGGCAACACGCTCAGCATTGGCGCCTTCAGGTTGGAGTCCGGTCTATGGTGAAACTTTGGAAGCGAATAAAGAAGATAGCTTTGGTCTGTTTGGTTTTATTATATATTAATTAAAAGGCAGAGTGCGCTACTAGAACATACACTGGCAAACAATGCGACCAGCATCCAACATAATATTAATATTATTGTTGTCATATCAGAATACGAGGGCGGCACTGAAAATTTCGGGAATCGAATCAAGGAGGTGACACAACAGTACTATTTAAAAATGTGTTTATTGCTTTTCGAAGTATTCTCCGCGAAATTTGACACATTTTTCCATACGATGGAACCAATCATTGAAGTAACCATTCCATTCGGAAGTTGGGGTCTCCAAAATTGCCGTTTTGTAGGCGTCCACAGCTTCTTCAGGTGATGAAAATCTCTGACCACGTAATTTATTCTTTATTTTAGGGAAAGTATAGAAATCATTAGGGCTTAAGTCGGGGCTGTACGGCGGATGGTCTAATAATATACGATGTTTTCTTGCTCTAAAAACTCTTTTGTTTTGGTGTAAGTGTAAGTTTTTGTTGTGGTGTAAGAACTCGCATTGTCGTGATGGAGGATGATGCGGCGGTTGCAGTTCTCTTTACGGAGTTCAGAAACGACCTGTGGCAAACAAATGCGCTAGCAATGGTATGCTAATACCATTCTGCATTAACCGTTCTTTAACCGAATAGTCGCAATATGGCCGGTTTTGGAGACAAACGTGGCCACCATTTTTTTGCAACACTCCGTGAACGAACAATTTTTGTTGGCTTTAACTCATTTTCCAACGCATATATCCAGGATTCGTCACCTGATACGATGTTGTATACAGCATTTGAGGATCCTGCGTGGAATCTTTCGAGAGTTCTGACGCACCAAGTAACGCGAGCCGCTTTTTGCTCTTCACAGAGCAAATGCGGTATCCATCGGGAAAACAACTTTTTTAAACCTAATTGTTCACGCAATATTATTTGTATTTGACTCATGCCAATGTCTAAAGTTGCCTGAATTTCGCGGTATGTCACATGTCGATCTTCCTCAACCAGCCTACGCACAGCATCAACGTTTTCTTGGGTGACTGCAGTTTTTGGACGACCTTGACGGGGATCATCACTGAGCCTGACGCGTCCACGTTGAAATTCAGCAAACCAGCGATAAATTGTGGTTTTGGATGGGTCTTCATCACCAAATGCAGGAATCATCCGATCAACACAATGTTTTTGTGTTAAACCACTTCGAAAGTCATAATAAATCATCGCTCTAGAATTTTCTCGAGTCAATTCCATTTTCTCAACGATTAAACAAGTTTGACAAGACCTTGTGACAAGACCGAGAATCTTTTTTAAAATAAATAAATAGTATTCGATTTTTAAAACCAAGGAGTCTTCAATTAAAAAGATTTTAATATGACAGGAATAGTGGAAGTATTCCATTCCCGATATTTTTAGTGCAGCCTATGTATTGACAGAAACGTTTACAAACGTCGAAAAAAAAACTTTTTGATAACTGTCTGTGCAGGCGCTTATAAACAGGACCGGACCGTGAGCTTACGGGGCCCTGGGCTGAAACTACCTAGGGCTACAACATTTTAACGTAGTACCAACACCTAAATTGTATAATAAACCTTGATAGTAGGATTCTCGTGGATACCAATAAAAAAATTAATAAAATTATGAATTCTTTCGCATTATCGTCTATTTTTTACTTGACTTAGCTGGGCGGCGGAGGCCCTTGAACTCATGGGTCCCTGGGCTTAAGCCCGGACCGGATCTACCATGGCTGGTAGATCCGGCCCTGCTTATAAAGGTGCTTGTATGTTCTATTGTCACTGAAAATAGTGACACATGCATGAGTTGTGCGTGACGTGACAACCAAATGCGTTGACGTGCTGTAATGACGTTTCCCGAATCACACGTGGTTCCCCATTTATACTTCTAAAAATAATTAGCTAGCTAAAAGTCGAGCTTTGTGAGGGGTCAGTCAGTCAGTCAAGGTGTCGTCACACCTGGACTGAATGATGATAACACATCCAATATCCATACTTTCATACTAATATTACACTCCACACAACAAACGTGATTTTATTGCCATATTTTGCTTGATATAAATAATTTGAAAAATAAATAGGCACTTGAAATATTCACAAAACACTCAATTGCATATTTTATACTTTAATAATTAATCAATAAAAAAATTGGAATTAATAATAATTAAGGCGGAGCTTTCATACAAAAAACTTTTTGCCTATTTTTGCTTTAATTTGGTAAGGAACCTTTGTGCGCGAGTCCTACTCAAACTTCTAAATTTGAACTTGGCAGGTTTTCGTGCTATACGTAACTCTTGATTAATTGTATAGTTAGATAATAATATAATTAAATTAATCTGCCACGTTCAAATTAGAAGTATTAGTATCAGGCTGTTGATGAAAATGATAACGATCAATGAAGTGCATCTAAACTTGGCATTGGATTGGATTTCAACTCTTCTTTTAGACCAAAAATTTGCCGATAGGAACTTGGCCCTATTTTAACAGGTATATTTTTGGTGGGATATCTCTATACCCACCCATCGAAATCGACCAGCGGCGTGAAGGGGTACCTAATAGACATACAACTAGGTATATAGATACTTACGCATTTACTTAGTTTTAGAATGAATATGAATCGAGCTTAATACAAAACTATAAAAATGTATGACAATTAGGTACTACCACCGAACACATAGATATACAGTGAAATCAGGTAGATAATGCCAGAACCGATAAGCAAAGTCGATTTGGCAATTTCTGATTTTGCATAGCAATATAGATAGCGACCCCAGTGCCAGCAAAAAATAAAAGATTATATATAAGTATATAGGAGTGACAACAATGAACAAAGATTAGCAAAAAACTTAACAATAGCTACTTAATTGTTGTTGTTAATTACAGTGTTATTTTGCGGCTAAGCAGATAACTGCTGAGTATATGTTATATTTTATTGGAAAAAGGAAAATAATTGTAGCATTATTTTTCTCATTTTTCTCTTCCGGATGCGGCAATATTTTCTCCTCCTCTGCTGTGCAAACTCTTGCAAGACTTTAGAATTCCAAATTCAAAATTTCGGACTTCGAAGCGCACAAAATTAGAAAAATAATGTTGTAAAAAAAAAACCAAACATCGAATGTATCAAGTATCAACCTGTAAAAGTAATTATTGACAATTGAGGAAAAATCATACTTCGGGTTTATCAGGGTTTATCATACAAAGAAGAATCTGTGACTACTGGTGACTAACAATGATGATGAGTCAAAAAACATGAAGTGCATAACAAAAGTTTGGATCATTAGAAAATGTTGCCAAACCGCGAAGTGCGCGATGGCTGATGAGTAGTAAATAGTAAAAATTATTAGTACCTACCTACTACTTTAGATACAAACTACATAACTATAAGGACTATAAGTAATTGCTATACGCAGATTAGTTTCACTTAGCAGCAGTCTATAATTTCTATCGAAAACCGACGAAACAAAAAAAAAAAACTTTACGATGCTTTCTTTCAATGCAATAAACATAATACTTATTCCAAAATTTGTTTTGGAAAATTATGTTAACTCTACATATAGAGTTATTTATAAATTAATTATTGCTAGTCAATGATGAAAAACTTAAAGCAGATATGTTATTACCCCGCGCGTTGTGAAGATTCAAATACGGCCCAATTGGGTCGTCTGTTATTTAGTCTGCATCGAGCGCAGTCACGAACATGCCGCGTCTTGTCTTACCTAAATAAATTGAAAATGACGTCGTGCGTGTTTCGAAAATGTACCAATTATGACTCAAAAGAAAACAAAACACATGGAGTCTCTTACCACGTGTCTTGATTGCAATAAATACCTCGATAATTAACATTTTCACTACGAATAATAAAACCTAAGGAAACGAAACTCCCATACTAATACAGTTTTAAATTTGGTTCCATTCAAACTGTCATGTAACGTCAGCCTTTATACCGCTCAAGGTCACCTAAATATTGCAAATGTATGAAAAGTGAACCTAAGGTACACTTTTTTGACAAGTATTTTGGAGCATGTTTTTTGACGGAGTTACTCTTCCTTAGTTTTTAGTATTCGTAGCATTTTCAATTATTTTTTCGAACAATCTGGAAAAAATCGAATTTTCGTCATAGCTCAGGCGAAAAAAGAGACAGCGATACGATTCGACGTTTAAAAATAGAACTGTCTCTTTTATGTGAATGGTTTTTCGTATCTTTTGTTTCACTTATCTGTCAAAGTCCAATTTTGAATTTGAAAATTGTTCGGAAGAGATTTAAGCCGGAACATATTATGTAAAATATCATTGTTGCTAGTCTAATCGTGACACTAATTTTCAAGTACAAAAGGACACGTCTTTGAAACGTCATTATTATTTAAATTAAGTAGCTTTAAATCAGTAATAATAAGTATATAATAATTATCGTTATCTTTCTGCAAAAGTAATAATATGATAAAATATTTTATGCAATCTTGAAATAATGAGCTTATCATCATTGTTTATAAATTACTAGATGACGCCCGCAACTCCGTTGCGCCAAAATTCGTTTATCGTGTGGGAACCGTACATTTTTCCGGAATAAAAAGGATCCTATGTCCGTCCTTTCCCGGGACTCAAAGCATCTCCATATATCTCCATATATATCATCCATAACAGACAGACAAACAGACACACTTTCGCATTTATAATGTTAGTATTGATAACCTTACACCGTTCTTTATGTAAGTCCAATGAAGCTTTAGGAAGCGATCGAAAGGTTGCTTCTAACCTTGATCTCTATTATATGTAATTGAGCGTACTGTCGGTTCTTGGTGGAAATTCATGTTGAACACTAATAAAACACAATTTTTCGTGCACTTTTTCCACTGTATTTAGAAATTATTATACATTTTAACAAATTACACGACCGGTGATCTCTATTGGCCAATGGACCATGCAGATAGACCAATACAAGCAACTACGAATATGTAGAGTTGGACTATGCCCATAATCGTCGTTCATAGTCGTGTATATAGATCGCAATCGTGGTAGAAATCATAATAATTATTTATAAGACGGAGGCGGTTTGAAGGTACTGTTACATAATATTATAAAATCTTGCCTTTGTTTAAAAAGACCGATTCCAAGATACCTTAGAAAGATTATGGCATGGAATTAAAAAGAAATTTTTTTTTTAGGTTCGTGGTCAGCTCACCACAATTGAGACGAATGACCGCATGCATAATAGCTCCCACACCGGTTTCGGTGACGGTGGCCGGTTTAATTGAAACCAGGCCAGCTAGGCCAGCCAGGAGTAATTTTATAGTGCCCAAGTGTATGCGCAGTACACAAGAGCACTCTCTATTCCTTTACTCTCATAAGTAACCCAGTGGGCTCATGCCCGTGCCCACCCGACGCATGGATCATCCTACTTGTCAGACAATCAGGTGATCAGCCTGTATTGTCCTAACCAAACTTGGATAATAATCGAACCCACGACCTCCGAGTCAAGAGCCGCGCTCTATACCACTAGACCACGGAGGCGTTCGCAGGCATAGCCATTGCCATAACATGCCATGCATGCATAGGTGGCAAGTGGTAGGAAAGTATTGGAAAAATCTTTTTGACAGTTTTTATTCGTGGCGTGGCGTGTATGGGAGCCACTTTAAAATCCATCCTTCAGTTTGTGATTGTTAATATACCCATACTACGGGCCTGTTTCACCACTTCCTGATAAAGTGCTGGATAGGCTGTCGTCTATCAACAACTTATTTGACAGATCATTCATACTATAACTTATAGTGGTGGATAGTCCGGTATGCAAGTAGTATGTCATATTTAAAATCGATAACTCTTATTTTAACAAGTACTGTTCGAATGAATAATAATTTTATAGTTATTACTAGCTGACCCGGCAAACGTTGTTTTGCCATATAAATAATTTTTGGTATGAAAAATAGATGTTGGCCGATTCTCAGACCTACTCAATATGCTCACAAAATTTCATGAGAATCGGTCAAGCCGTTTCGGAGGAGTACGGGAACGAACATTGTGACACGAGAATTTTATATATAAGATAATTACATATTAGTGATATTAGGTATTCTGAGATTCTTCAGAATAAAATCACGAGTAGGTAGTTATTATACACCATAAAACATTATGTAATTGTCTTTGTGCTTCGTAATAAACAATAATGGCTTTTTCTTATAATTCTGTACCTACAAGTCACATACCAAAAAAATGGGAGACAGAGCTTTGTCAGCAAAAAATCGAGAAATACGCTTTTTACTACGAACAATCAGAGTTTGTGCGCAGTGCATACTGTAGGTATATTATTATTTACTAGCTGTCCCGGCAAACGTTGCTTTGCTCATAATATATTATTTGCCATATTATTTTATTGAAGTGACTCAATAAGTATGTCACCATGGCAACGTCGATCGCTATCCCGTCGCACAGACAATGGTCGCCGTCAGTCTCAGGTTGTAATAATTTACTATTATTTATTCAACAAATGCACTTATTAATATATAAAGTACCGAATAGCCGATTCTCAGACCTATTGAATATGCATATAAAATTTGGTAAAAATCAGTAAAGCCGTTTCGGAGTCCGAGTTCGTGGACTAACATTGTGACAGTAGTGAGTAAGCATAAAAATCGGCCAAGTGCGAGTCGACGTAGGATTCCGTACCATTATAGGGCAAAAATTGTGTTTTTTGTATGGGAATTAATTATAATTAAAATATATTAATTTTATTTATTTTATTTTCATTCATAATCAATTATGAAAGTACAATGTATAATTATTAAGGATTATATTGTAAATATTTTAAGTGCCCACCTGTTGCCATTATTGATAACTAGCTATTTGACCGAGCTTTGTTCGGTATTCGATAAAACACGAATAAAATGACATTTTATAAAAATGATTCCTAGGTAGATCGATTTATCGCCCCCGAAACCCCCTATATACCAAATTTCATGAAAATCGTTGTAGCCGATTCCGAGATCCCAATTATATATTTATATACAAGAATTGCTCGTTTAAAGATATAAGATATAGAGCAAAAAGGCCAAAAATCATGTTTGTTGTATTCTTGAGATACAGCCTGAAGACAAACACGCAGACAGACAGATAGCCAAGTCTTAATTATTAGTAATAGGGTCCTATTTTTTCTCTTTGGGTACGGAACTCTATAAACCGCACACCACGATGTCTTAATATTAAGTTTACAAGTGTGTGTGTACTGTGTGTGTGTGTGCAACTGCGTGGTTTTGGCGAGTTATGAATTATGATTTATGATGTACCTATCAGAATTTAGAGGTGAACAGTAATTGATCCGGCGACCCCCGGCTTGAGCCGCCACCCGCTCAACCGTCACAGAGGTCGTCAAAAATATTTTTATTTCCCTGATAGTACCCAGCCGGCCTCAGGTTGAACTGTAATCTAAAATTCTATAACATTACAAAGTAAAGGACAAAGAAAACTCCATTGTGTATAGAACGTGCAATGGCCAATAATTATATTTAAGTGCATAATGTACATGATTTACAACTAAAGATGACTGATTCTTTATTCCTTTCTGTGGTTTTTATTGGCTACAGTTTTATATTTTTGTTTATTTCTAAAATTGTAGAGATTCATATAGTAACACAATAAACCTTTTCTTAAGTATAGAAAAATATGTGGTGAGTAGTCGCCTGTTTATTATTCTGTAAGAGTACACTTTTAAAACAAAGGGGAAAAAAATCGCTAGTTAGTCCTTTCAAGTAAGTGGGCTTTAATCACAGATTACTTAATACGACATACGTAGGTAATAATATGCTTATTGTATATTTGAAGGACACCTACATAATATTATGTATTTTCAGTTTTTGCAGACAACATTATTTTAATTCTATATAGTGTAAAGTTAAAAAAAGTCACTAGGAGGCAAATGCTGAAATGCCCATAAAAAAAGAAATCCTAACAGTCAAAACATCTGATTATGACGACGTCGATAGCAGATTACAAGATCGAAAAAAAAAGTCTAAAGTGCATTTTACACACAATTTAATTTTGTAAAAAGTATATTCTAAACTTTAAACAGTGTGTACAGTTACACGTATTATACAAAAATAAGTACCTAAAACAATCCTACTGAGAAAACCGCTTTTATTTTCGTTTTGTAGAGTTTTGAGTCTCGAAGGTGACGCCGCGTTAAAGTAAAAAACCGTGTTGGATATTATGTTTTAGATTGCTTGTTTTCTATGAGAGGCAAACAAACAATGGAACAGCAAAAAATGGAAAGGGCGTAAGCGACAAAATGGTTTTTGACGCGTAATTTAAAAGCCATAAATACATTTCATATAAGCTATGGGCAAATTAAAGTGTATGGTTGAACCCACAGATTTCTATCTAATCTTATTTCTGTGGTTGAACTAATCTATGTACAAATTTTGGAAGCTTGAGTCACTCTCCTCTGTTGGCGAAATATTAATCCCTTTTTTGCAGAGGTCTTTTTATTTTGATTGATTATTCTGTGTTATAAAAGTTGACCTATCGTGTTATGCTGTGGGTAATTCAAAGACAAAGTCTCGATGAATACTGACAATGAACTTTAATTTCTTAGCTTTAGTCATTTCTGAGAAAAACCAATATCGCTTAGGCCAAATTATCAAGGGGTCGCCTTAAAGGTCTTGTAAATAAATCGAGAATGTGTCATTTACATACGACACATTCAATAAGACGTTATAATGGCGATATAAAAGCTTTGGGAAAGTAGAGTCAGTGACCTTCACTCGCAACCTCTACAGAGAGCGAAACTTATTGTCACTTTCACATCGCCAACATTTCACCTCTACCATTTAGCACATAAAGTAAGACGTATAGGTTGCAAGAAGATTTTATCCGACTTTCATATGGGAAGACAATAAAATTGTAAAATGTGTCTTTAAGTTATGTTGCTCGTAACAATTTACCTTCTAACGTACGGAATCATCTCAAAGGTATTCTAGAGATCCGTAAAATGTCTTTAATTTCAACTAACTTGCTATGGTCTTTATCAGTCTGTACTGTTACTTCTTCATGCTCAATTAATCCGTTGAAACGATTAAGATGACATTTGGTACGGAGATACTTTAAGTCCCGGGAAAGGAAAATTTTTATCGTAGCCAAATGAACGTTCTCCGCGTGATAAATAAATTATTGCGCGAACGAATTTGTGGGATTCACTATGTAGATGTCTATACTATATTTATATGTCTCATTACATAACATACTTTGCGACACCGCTCATTCAAATTCGTTTGTCAATCTTTACGATCGACACGCTAACCGTTTCTAATCCTACTTTCAAAATAGAAGAATACAAGTCTAGATTCTAGATCTACAAATAGACTTTTGGTTTATGTAACCTGTCTGGACTGGTAAAGAAATTGCATGAGCTATAATGCGGTATCTAATTCTAAATATTATATAAATGAATCCATAAATCCTTTGGTCACGACACCACGCGTAAACGGCTGGCTGGCTGGATTTTGCTGTTTGGTATAGAGATACTTTGAGTCCCAGAAAAGGACATAGGATACATTTTGTCCCAGAAAAATGTACGGTTACTGCACAATATACATTTATGATTTGCGCGTAAACTATTCAATCGATTTTGATGAATTTTGGTATCTCCAATACTTTGAGTCTCGGGAAAGGACTAGGGCTACTTTTAACCAGAAAAATGTACGGTTCCCGCCTAAAACCGCTCCCCGCCTGCAACGGAGCCGCGGCCGAACTATGCAAGTGTCGCTGCTTGCCCCCCGCCTCCTCCCCCGCGTTCCAAAAACAAAGGGAAAAAGGAGGCCCCTGCAAAGGAGTGTCCTCCCTCCGAAAAGGACCGAAAGTGCGATGATGACGGGTTTATAAGAGTGGAGAGGAAGAAGAAGAAACCCGTCATCCGCAACCATCGCGGCACCGCACCCGATGGACCCGAGCAGCTGTTGCGGCGTGAGACTCCCGCGACGCCGCTGTACGTGTCCAGGCTGCACTGGTCCACGACGGTCGAGCAGGTCGTGGACTACATCAGGAGCAAGACCCACTTCGTCTTGAGGGTTGAGCGCTTGGAGTCCTGCCACAAAGTCAATTTTAGCTCCTTTGTGGTGAGTCCCGACGCACCATCTACCGACCTTCGAGAAGGAGGAGTTCTGGCCGATTGGAGTCGTCTACAGGCCTACAGGAGGTTCCGAGGACGACTTCCGAACACGTCGCGCCACACGTCGGCCGTCGCAGACAATACGTGTTTACTGTTAGTGTTAGTTTTTAGTATAATTGTATGTATGTTAGTCTATAAGGTATTTATAATATGGGCCAAGATGCCTGAGTTAAATAAATAAATAAAAAAAAAGTTTTTTTATGATTTTCGCCTACACTATTTAATCTTTTTTTATTTTCTTTTAATTAGGCGTCGTTTTATGTTTGTTTTTTTTAGCGGAAAAATCAAAAAATATAAATAAATTCTCTGAATTACTGTAATCTATTCATTTTAAAAGGCAATCGCACATAAAGATAAGATTTTTTAAGAATTTGTTAAGAAAACAGAAGAATCTTTACGCACGGGTAACTTTTAGCATGACGTTAATTTTAAGTACTTAACTGATATAAAAACTTTAATTAACATTATTTTAATAATTAATACAAATCTACTGATTTATTACGAGACTAAATTTTGCTCTCGATTATACAGGTTGTCACCGTTATCCTTAAAATAAGGGTACATGAAGACCATAGAATTCTAACCATAGTATTCATCGTTGACGAAGACGGCATTTTTTTTGAGTTCCCAGCATTGTTCTCATAGAAAAAGTTGTTCATTTTGACGGGCTCATTTGATGGTTTTAAGGATAACGGTGTTCACCCTAACAACCTGTATAATTTATTTCTTATCGACGAAGCAAAAAAAAATGTGCAAAAATCAATCTTCGATAAATATACGTACGTACGTAACGTACGATAAACATACGTACCTTCGAAATACGTAGTGATCACGGACGTAGGTAGATAGAAAAAATTTCAATAGGTTTAAGTGTTTGTCATGGTTACTTGTATTATTAGTTTTAATTTTTAACCGACTTCCAAAAAGGAGGAGGTTATAGGTTCGTCTGTTTATATATATATTTTTAACAGTCGTTTAGGCCAGTATAGACAGGGCAGCCTATTCAATAATATAGGCTTTAGATGAAAGGCACATTATGCAGTAGACGGAAGAGGCTATAGGACATAATAATATTATGTATATGGAATGACTCTAGATTTCTGGGGAGAATATCTAGATACTATTTATAGTGGCAAAATGTACGGTTCATTTGGTGTTGGATCTTAAAACGTGCGAAGTTCCGACAACATCTTTTATTGCAAACATACTTGAATAAAAAATCTTTAGCAAATATATTGGTACTTAAGTATTTTTTGTTAGTCTATTTGTTTTGGTCCACAATAGGAAACAGTTTTTAAACATGGTCAACTAATGGTCAAAATAATATTGACACGGTAATGACCTTGACCAAAAAATTATCTACGGTTCGTTTAACCTTGTATGAATTATTATGTAAATTTTAAACTGTACTGTGCACATTACAATACAATATCCGTTTCAGACGCATGGCATGGCAAACATTTTTTGATTTTCGTTTTTACCTTGTTTGCTAGTAAGAAAAATACATCATATTTTACACTTCTTCATGACAATATTATACAAATTACATTTTGACAGCGAAGCTCAGCCACTGAGATTTCCATCTACGCGTGGAGAAAGGAAAACAAAACAAAACGCACAAGACAATAATAATTAAAGTCTTGATCTTTCAATTGATTATCTCGAAGCAATCAACTATTCTACATTGTTACAGGTACAGACGTAAAAATGAGGATTTGAGCAGACTTTTCCGGAATTGAACTGTGAATGTCAATATGTCAAACGTACACAGTAGCAACATGATCAAGACAATAAACAACAACACAGAGGTAAGCAACCTTTGACACAGAACATTAAACGACTCAAGTCTCAACGTAGCACGGAAAATGAATTTCAATTGCGTTCGCGCAATTTACAATACAAATAACGTTTGTGAAGTACTCGGAAAGTGCACTGTTAAGTGTTATTAATACTCTAAGGCATGCATTCTGATCAGTTCATTGCGTGCCTTTCTTCTTATCTTTTCCTTCGAAATTCAAATGGATATTGTCTAGTGTCAAATGTCTAGTGTGATGGAGATTATTTCATTGTGAATACAATTTGAACCAGGTATATTCCTTCGTGGTCCAGTGGCTAAAGCTTAGCTAGACTTGGATACTCTATCCATAGCAATTTAGATCGGTTCTGCTAACAATCTGATCATCTGTCCTTCTTGGCTATGACAGTAAAGGACGGCTCCAGAAGTCCAGACGGAACGCTCTGTAGAGTGTCCTAGTGTATTACATACTGTCTTGGATACTACAAAATGTCTCCCATGGTCCCGGCTCACTTTATGGACCGACAAGGCTTTAAAGTTTAAATAAATATGGCGAAAAAAGGAACTAACGCCGCCATCATACAAAACCCCAATTAAAACCCCCATTTTTGATATGTTTTTGACTGTTCTTCTTTACCGGCAGCGCCCTCGCCCAAGCCTTATCGGTCTATAAATGAAGTCAGCGGCCGACACGGAAATCAGCATGGGAACTATTACTTATTACGTTTTACTCGGCAGGGGGGTGTTGTCAGGCAATTGTAAATTGTAATTAGTTATCAGATAAAGCCGAAATCGTAAACTATTCTCAAGTCACGGTATTCTGTCTGTAGCGGTCATTGACTCCTTGCTAGCTCCTAGCTTGTCATATTCCGTCATTTTTTGTACAAATCGCGATTGACAGTGAAGTGACAGATATTTCTAGTCGAAGGGCGATATCGTATTTTGCATACATCCTGTATGCAAAATACGATATACGTGAAATAAGTATGAATAATATCACTTCAAACTCATAAATAGTTGGAGATTATCATGTTTAGAGCCCGGGTTACCCTCGAAATTCTCATACATACGTAATACCAAAATCATTTTGTCATTCGAAAGTATTTAACATGTTTGAGTTATTTTTCAGCTTAAAATAGTAATTACCTAGGTTCCTGAACAAAAATTAACTTCAAAATATTTAAACACTAAAAAAAAATTTTATGTGTGTCAATTTTTTTTACTAAATTTACTACTAAATATTTAAACACTAAAAAATAGAGTAAAACACTAAAAAATATATAAATAAATAGTAAATTTACTACAAAATATTTAAATACTAAAAAATAATTTTTAGAGTTGAAATATTTTGTAGTAAATTTAATATTTATGTATATATTTTTTAGTGTTTTACTCTATTTTTAGAGTTTAAATATTTAGTAGTAAATTTAGTAAAAAAAAATATACGCAAAAATTTTTTTTTAGTGTTTAAATATTTTGAAATTAATTTTTGTACAGGAACCTAGGTAATTACTATTTTAAGCTGAAAAATAACTCAAACATGTTAAATATTTTCGTATGAGAAAATGATTTTGGTATTACGTATGTATGAGAATTTCGGGGGTAACCCGGGCTCTTAAGACTTAAGAGTCACCAGGACGTTTTTCGACTATGATAGTCCCTTTACAAAAATTCAATTTTATTCTCATGTTAACAGAATGTAGTGCGAGTATTTTTCACATAGTTTCTAGACTAGAAAGATCAATGACCGCTGGTGCCACTTTAAATACCCTGACTATAGTCTTCCAAATCTTTGTAATCATTATAGTATCCGTAATAGTATACCGCTAATCTTCGTTTATAATACAACTCTATCTTACAACAGCGTATCTTATCTATCGATATTTTCAGCTGTTCGCCGGTACATGTGTCATTTGAGCGTCCGCTGTTTTAGGTGAAGGAGAAAGACCTGGAGGGGAAGAGAGTGGTGACATCGCAGGTGCCCTGGGGGAAAGTGATCGCCATGGTGCTAGCCCTGGGCGTGCTGATAGCGGCCTGCACGGTCACCTGGGTCTTCCAGGACTGGCAGACCAGCCTCCAGGTCTTCGCGATCCTCTTCATCATATACATCATAGCCTTCTACTGGAGATGGATATGGGTGGCCATACAGACAGCGCCGAGAGATTTATCGTGAGTAACATTGTTGTAAGATTAAAGTAGCACAAAATTAGAATAAATTAAAATAATTTTGTTAAAGATCACTTCCGCGTTTAAAAGGAAATACGTGAATTATCATCTTTCTTGTTTCCGTACCATTTTAATTCTCATTTCGAAACCACCACGCTGCTTTTAATAGAGTTAGTCTGGAATTTCGTGTATTTATTACAAGGATATTAATTAAAATTCAATTGCGTAATAGGTTAAATTATAAAAAACGTCTCTAATTTGGGTCAATAGAAGCTAGAACAACTCTACGCTTGCATGCCCAGAATAATTTCTACTTTTTTATTATTTTTAGCAATATTCCGCGATATAAACCTAAGCATCCTGCATATAAGCAAGTTACTTGATGACGACCGCAACTCCGTAGTCGGTTATGCTAAAACTTGTTCATCGCTCCGGAACCGTACATGTTTCCGGGAGGAAAAGTATCCTATGTCCTATCCCGGACCTGAAAGTATATCTCCAAACTCAATTTCAAAGTCGATTTCGCGGTTTGGACGTGAGGAAGTAACAGACAGACATATACACTTTCGCATTGATTTTCCATACAATCCGATTCCGATGAAGTAGACGCGTAGCTATAGCAGAGGTGGCCTCAATCTAGAAAAGATGTTTTCTTTTATTAAATAAGGGGGCAAACGAGCAAACGGGTCACCTGATGGTAAGCAACTACCGTCGCCCATGGACATTCGCAACATCAGAAGAGCTGCAGGTGCATTGTCGGCCTTTTAAGAGGGAATACGTTCTTTTCTTGAAGGTTTGCAGGTCGTATAGGTCCATCCATTCCAGAGTTTTACAGTGCGCGGCAGAAAGTTACGCGAAAAACGCACTGTGGAAGACTGCCACTCATCAAGGTGATGAGGATGGTATGTTTTTCGCGTGGGACGATGGCGAAAAGTTGCAGGTGGTATGATTCCGAACAATTCCTTAGAGCACTCCCCGTGTGTATCACGGTTGTCGGTTGTATACCGATAGAGGATGCAGAGTGAAGCTACATCTCGGCATAATTCCAAGGGGTCCAAGCTGTTTGAAACACTATGGCAGTCAACAATTCGAGCGGCCCTTCGTTGGATACGATCCAGAGGGAGAAGTTAGTATTTTGGCGCCCCTGCCCAGAGTTGCATTAAGACACATCATAATTAACTTTTATCTCATTGTCATTCGTAGGCCATGTTAGATTTTAGTTAGATCTAAGATAAACACTTTATTGTTCACATAAAAATGGTTCACATACAAAAATACACTTAAAGTACGGTCTACTTAAAAACTGGCCAAGTGCGAGTGGACTCGCGCACAAAGGGTTCCGTACCGTCATAGAGCAAAAATAGGCCAAAAATTGTGTTTTTTTGTATGGGAATATCTAAATATTTATTTTATTTTTATTTTCTTATTAATTATTAAAGAACACAAATAATTGAAGATTTTGTGAGAATTTCAAGTGCCTACCCATTGCCATTATTGATTACAAGCAAAAAAGGCTAAAAAAATCACGTTTGTTGTATGGGAGCCCCCGTATATATATTTAATTTATTTTATTTTTAGTATTTGTTGTTATAGCGGCAACAGAAATACATAACTTGTAAAAATTTCAACTTTCTAGCTATTACCGTTTTTTGAGTTACAGCCTGGAGACAGACGGACGGACAGACATCGAAGTCTCACTGATAGGGTCCCGTTATTACCCTTTGGGCACGGATCCCTAAAAACTAAGATTATAGACTTTGTAATTAGTTTAGAGTGCAGTTGCACTTTTGTTTGTAGATATGCGTTATCAAAAACTGTCATACAGATTACACGTAACCTTTCATATTATGACAATCTACGCGGTACGCCCGCGCCATATCTACGCAATGTATTTTACAAGTTAAAACAATTTTTTCAAAAATCATAGTTTTCCTCTTAATTATAATAATTATGTATGTATGTTACATATACAAACCGGTAACTGGTAAGCTATATTTTGATTTTCCTGAGTTATTTTGCGTTTAAATATATAAAGTTGCGTAGCAAAGGCTATAGATGCGTGTGTACGATAAATTATACGGCTATTGCTGAACCAAAGATTTCCTTTGGTAGGATTGGTCCTTATGGCCCAAGGATGGATTTAAGATGTGGAGCCACCGCGATTTTTGATGTTATTTTTTTTTAATTTTAGCAGCTTCTGCTCTGGAGGAAAATAGAGTCTCAATCTGTATAGAGGCATTAATTATGGTACTATTCCAAGTTCGGTACCATATTCGGATGACTTAAGAATGCTTGATTCATTTTAGGACTCATATTTGCACGATAAAGATGTTAAACAACGTAAAAAGAAGAAGAAGAAGAAGCATTATTTAAACGCGCTAATCTTAGTATGAGTCAGTAATTACTGGTCCGATTTGAAAAATTCTTTCAGTGTTAGATAGTCCATTTATCGAGCAAGGCTATAAGCTATATTTTATTACGCTAAGGCTAATAGAAGCGAAGAAATAGAGGAAAATGTGGAAAAAACGGGGGGAAATTATTTGAAAGGGCTTATTTGAACGCGCAAATCTCAGGAACTACTGGTCCAATTTGGAAAATTCTTTCAGTGTTAGATAGCCTTTTATCTAGAAAGGCCATAAGTTATATATTATCACGCTAAGACTAATAAGAATGAAGAAATAGAGGAAAATGTGGAAAAAACGGGAGAAAATATTTGAAAGGGCTTATCTCACAAACTACTAGTTATTTGGATCAGATAAGAAGTAGACCACGTGAAGGATCATAGGCTATTTTTATGGACTAATTTGTCTGTGAAATATCTAATTGACGCGGGCGAAGCCGCGCGGAACGTCTAGTCTATACATATTATAAAACAAAGTCCCTTTTTTTCCCTCATGTCCCTTTGTTCCCTTTAATCTTTAAAATTACGCAACGAATTTTGATGATTCTTTCAGTGTTAGATAGCTCATTTATTGAGGAAGGCTATAGGCTATATTTTATCACGTTAAGACTAATAGGAGAATGTGGACAAAACGGGGGAAATTATTTGAAAGGGCTTATCTCGCGAACTACTGGAGCAATTTTTATGTTATTTGGCACAGATAAGAAGTAGACCACGTGAGGGATCATAGGCTACCGATTTTAATCATTTTTTTAGTGACTATATATTTTATACCCGTGCGACGCCGGGGCGGGTCGCTAGTAGTCTATAAAACGATTAAATTGCAAAGCAACAGTGTGTCTCTTTGTCTGTCTCTTACCTTTTATTGCTTTTAACCGACTTCCAAAAAGGAGGAGGTTATATGTTCGTCTGTATATATTTTTTTGTATGTTCAACCATAACTTCGCCGTCTGTAGACCGATTTTCATGATTTTTTTGTTGTTGTACAGGGTTGAATCCGAATTTGGTACCATGTTTACAAAAGTGGTGATCTGATGATGGAATCTATGAGGAATCGAGGGGACTCCTTGAAATTTGTATGGAAACATATAGTGATTTCGATTTTTTCTGAAGCATTCGAGGTAAATACTAGCAAAAAGTAAGACTTCGCACCAGGTTATACCATGGATCCGAAGGTACCGAACAGAACTTTTGAATGCTTATAGGTACAGGTTCAGGGATTTCGGCGTTGTTAATACAACTGAAAGCATAAGCCAACACATCAATTTGATTGATCATCATCATAATAACCATAATTATACCATGAGTTAACACATTATGACCAAATTATTGGTACTTTTCGTGATATTTTGCATCGAAGCAGATGTTTTTGATGATTATTTCGCTGTTTGTGGACCAATTTTCAAAATTCTTGTGTTTTTGTGTAGGGTAGATAGTAATTTTGTATAACAATTACGAAAGTGGTGAGCTGATTATGGGATCTATGAGCAATCGAGGGAATTCCTTGAAATTTATCAAAACACTCATAGTGGTTAAAATGTTGTTTCTAGAAACTTAAACGTACGTTACGAATAAGAGAAATTTCATATGAAGGTGTCTGTTGGTCCAAAGGCACTGAACAGAACTCCTGAACCTTTAAAGATAAAAGTTTGGAAATTACAGCATCGCTTAGATGCAAGCATTTACCACAATTCCGTTTACAGTAACATAGTGTGAATAGTTAACATTCGTATTGGTTATTTACACATAAAGCCTTATTTTGTAGGATAGCTAAAAAGAGTGAAATTATTATTTTTAACAAAAAAATTAAAACCGACTTCCAAGGTAATTATTATTTTTAACAAAAAATTAAAACCGACTTCCAAGGTAAAAACAATAATAACATTAATATGAACTAAAAAGTAATAAATAATTTTTACTATCTAATAGTGCCTTTTTCCGAATTCGGCTAAACCTCAACTATTTCTGTACTCAATCTTCATAATTTTGAAGTCAGTACCAGATAGCTGAATCTTCAGTCCTCTGACAGAATATTTGAAACTTTTGGAACTGGCACCGACTTCAAAATTATGAAGATTGAGTACAGAAATAGTTGAGGTTTAGCCGAATTCGGAAAAAGGCACTATTAGATAGTAAAAATTATTTAATACTTTTTAGTTCATATTAATGTTATTATTGTTTTTACCTTGGAAGTCGGTTTTCATTTTTTGTTAAAAATAATAATTACCTTGGAAGTCGGTTTTAATTTTTTTGTTAAAAATAATAATAGCCATTGAACTGTGGTGGTGAAACGAGGAGCTATTTTGAGTCCCGGGAAAGGACAAATAATAGTTTTTACAAAAAACGGCATACGCGCAGTAAAGGATTACTGAGCGATCCAATTTGCGGGACACATAACATAATATTATAAAATAAATAATAATTTTACTATTATACATAGTAAGTACATATTATACATAATTAGAAGGAATTCTGAACACATCATACAATTTAAATTCATCAATATTATTATTGTTTCAAAAGAACCTATATCTCCTCGACCTTATTCCGAAATCAATTTAAAAATTCGGTAAATTCTACATATTATATTGGCAATCTACTTACAGAATATTTTTGTTTTTTATTTTTAGTTTTATCGCTTACGTTTTGCGATGCAAAATCTTGGCGACCTTTGAGTTTTATAATCATACAGAAAGTCTGATAAGTATTTGTTTGTTTACTTATCTAAATTTATTAATTAGAGTATTAAAATTATAAAACATGATAAAATAGGAACATTTCAAAGTATCTCTGATCAGCCCTGGATTTATAAAATATAGTCTATATAGGCCGCGGCCTAGGGGGGCAGATTTCGTATATGGGGCGGCAGAAATAAAGTGGCCTACACTCATAAAAAATATAAATCCGGCACTGACTAAGATTAAAAAGCAAAATAAGTACATACCTAATTTAAAACATGACATTTAAAACAATTATTATTATACCTTCAATAATTGGTGATACCGGTAGGTACAGTAGTACAGGTTTCGAGTACTTGAGTAAACCTTCAAGGTTCTGCATTGGCAGTCATTGCCAGAGAACTGGTTGTAGGTATTAATAGTGATCTATAGATTCTGCAAATATTTACCCTGGGTTCTTAGGAAAAGGATCCTTATTTCTTATACAGGATAGGAAATTCAATTTTGAACTGATGATAGTTTGAAAGTACATGGGACTGATAGATACTATTTCGATTTACGTAAATATTATTATTTTAGATGAAACTTTTTTTATAACTAAGTATAACCTTTTTAGTTACCTATCTTTTATTTTTATTTAAAATCGCTGTGCTCCACTGTATAGCAGGGGTTCCCAAACTTATTTTGTCTACTGCCCACTTTGAGAACAAATTTTGTTTTAGCGCCCCCATTGTTTCGATTTAAAATGCATCCAGATGAAATAAATCACCCCCAAGCCCCCATTTTTTCTGGGTCCCACACCGCTTTAGACCTTCAGCGCCCACAAGGGGGCGTTATCGCCCACTTTGGCAAAGACTGCTGTATATTATGTATAGTAATTACTAATTAGTAACACGTATGTAAGTTCTCACGGTACTATCAAATACCAAGTACTTAAAAATTGCAAGAAAAAACATAATTTATGCAGAGTAATTAAAATATACATTAAAGTAAATTGTAAATGAGCCATTAATGGACACGTGCAAATGTTTATATTCGTGTTTTATACAAATCGCGCAAAAACTGATTCAAAATTATTGCTAGGTCACGGTTTAAACATTTGTTTTAGTAAAAGTGTTGTAGTAATTAAAGTGTAAATTCCTCTAAAACCGATTTTAATGAAATTTTGTAAGTACATTCGTTAGGCCTGAGGATAGGTTTTTATCTACTATTTATATTAGTAGGTATATAAATATACTAGAAATAATTTAAATGGCAAAACAACGTTTTCCGGGTCAGTTAGTAGGTACTAACTACTAGTATAAGAAAATCATAAAAAACATGCGATACTCTTGTTCCAGAGCACTATGGTGCTACATCAAGATCTTGAGGATGTCGAGCAGCTTCACTAAGAAGAACTGGTCCATGCCGGACATATTCCATGCCGTGGTGAAGAAGCATCCCCACAAAGCCTGCTTCCTCTTCGAAAACGAGACGTGGACCTTCCAACAGGTATGCGCCCATCGTGACCTTGACTGCTAATTGAGGAAACTGTTTAAAAAAAGAATCATTCAAAAACGCTCGTAGGCATGTATCGTCATAAATTTTTTCATAATATAACTACTATAATTTTTAAATTAACTTCATGTTAATTTGAAGTTCAAATGGCAACGAATCATTAAGACAAACCCAAAAAATCTACTGGTTTTAGACATGCGGCTTATCAGCCGCATAATAATTCATGGTCACCGATCAGGGAGAAACTAAAGAAACTTTGAAAAATTATCTAATATTTTTTTTTAACTTTTCCCTGTTCGGTATCTCATATCTGCTTGACTAAATTATACTTTTTACACTCCCATATTTTCTTTCTCAAGTGTCGCAGGCATCATCTTAAATTCCTAAGGGTCAATTTATACTAGCGCAGAGTCGAAGCGCATCAAAGCGAATTACCAAAAACTGAACATAACAAATATAACCTTAATCCAGAGTGTAACGCACACATTATTTCTGCGAGACCAATCACCAATCGCTCGCATTCGCGCGAATTTGCTAGAATGCGATTTTCTTTTCAAAATTTCAGAAATAATGTGTGCGTTACGCAGAACGCTCTGGCGTTAAGTGAAATTGTTATGTTCAGTTTTGGTAATTCGCTTCGATGCGCTTCGACTCTGCGCTAGTATAAATTGACCCTAACCAACGAGTCTCATAGGTAGAAGACTACAGCCTCCGCGTGTCAGCCGTACTCAAATCCCTGGGCATCAAACGCGGCGACACCGTGGCGGTGATGGCGAGCAACTACCCGGAGATGCCGGCGCTGTGGCTCGGCGTCGCCCGCGTCGGCGGCATCGCCCCGCTCATCAACACCAACCAGACCGGCCGCACGCTGCTGCACTCCATCAACATCGCCAAGTGCGACGCCTTCATCTACGGCAGCGAGTTTGACGCAGGTATCACTAGCTCACACTAAGGCGCTTTGCAGACGACGGGGCGGGGAGGGCCGGTCAATTTCGCCGCGAACGATCACAAAAAGCCGAACCCTATATTACCAACGCACACGGCGGACAAAAGACCGCGCCGCTGGTGCCCGGCTTGCATTGGTGGCGCATGTCCGCGGATGCCCGCCGTGGATCACACAAACAAGTTTATATGTAGTAACGCAGACGTAGACGGCGTGTGCTTTGTGTACGCTGCGCGGGCAGCCGCAGACATCGACGGCCGTACGCACTACGTAGCAAAATTGACCGACCCGCCTCGCACTGTCATCTGCAAAGCGCCTTATCAGACAATACAACAATCACGTGAGTGGATGAACATGATAACTAACAGCTTAAACAAATTGCCGGTTTTTGCATAAATGTTAGCTTTAAGGCCCGAAGAATGATTTGAAATAAAAAAAAAATGTGCATTTTATGTGTAGCCAGATAGATGAAGTAGATAAGTTACAAGTTTTGTTCACATTTTATGAAAAAAAAAAGAGTATTAGTCTGTATGTTACAAAATGTTAGATATCGTGTTCGTCCACTCACGTCTTCATTATCCTGAGTTGAGCCGCAATTAGCCAGATGAAGTAGATAAGTTACAAGTTTTGTTCACATTTTATGAAAAAAATGAGTATTAGTCTATATGTTACAAAATGTTAGTTATCGTGTTCGTCCACTCACGTCTTCATTATCCTGAGTTGAGCCGCAATTAGCCAGATGAAGTAGATAAGTTACAAGTTTTGTTCACATTTTATGAAAAAAATGAGTATTAGTCTATATGTTACAAAATGTTAGTTATCGTGTTCGTCCACTCACGTCTTCATTATCCTGAGTTGAGCCGCAATTAGCCAGATGAAGTAGATAAGTTACAAGTTTTGTTCACATTTTATGAAAAAAAAAAGAGTATTAGTCTGTATGTTACAAAATGTTAGATATCGTGTTCGTCCACTCACGTCTTCATTATCCTGAGTTGAGCCGCAATTAGCCAGATGAAGTAGATAAGTTACAAGTTTTGTTCACATTTTATGAAAAAAATGAGTATTAGTCTATATGTTACAAAATGTTAGTTATCGTGTTCGTCCACTCACGTCTTCATTATCCTGAGTTGAGCCGCAATTAGCCAGATGAAGTAGATAAGTTACAAGTTTTGTTCACATTTTATGAAAAAAATGAGTATTAGTCTATATGTTACAAAATGTTAGTTATCGTGTTCGTCCACTCACGTCTTCATTATCCTGAGTTGAGCCGCAATTAGCCAGATGAAGTAGATAAGTTACAAGTTTTGTTCACATTTTATGAAAAAAATGAGTATTAGTCTATATGTTACAAAATGTTAGTTATCGTGTTCGTCCACTCACGTCTTCATTATCCTGAGTTGAGCCGCAATTAGCCAGATGAAGTAGATAAGTTACAAGTTTTGTTCACATTTTATGAAAAAAAAAGAGTATTAGTCTGTATGTTACAAAATGTTAGATATAGTGTTCGTCCACTCACGTCTTCATTATCCTGAGTTGAGCCGCATTAAGCCAGATGAAGTAGATAAGTTACAAGTTTTGTTCACATTTTATGAAAAAAAAAGAGTATTAGTCTGTATGTTACAAAATGTTAGTTATCGTGTTCGTCCACTCACGTCTTCATTATCCTGAGTTGAGCCGCAATTAGCCAGATGAAGTAGATAAGTTACAAGTTTTGTTCACATTTTATGAAAAAAATGAGTATTAGTCTATATGTTACAAAATGTTAGTTATCGTGTTCGTCCACTCACGTCTTCATTATCCTGAGTTGAGCCGCAATTAGCCAGATGAAGTAGATAAGTTACAAGTTTTGTTCACATTTTATGAAAAAAATGAGTATTAGTCTATATGTTACAAAATGTTAAGTAGTTATCGTGTTTTAAAATGTTAGTATCCTGAGTTTAATCATAAAAAAGATTCTTACTAGTTACATAGACTTGTGTACTTAACGTAGGCATCAAAATTATAATTTCTTAGATAATCTATATAATTAAAACTGTACAAAAATGGGTGCGCGTAGCCGCGTAGCTTGCGTAGCCCCAGGCTCTACGAGTTCCTTAATCTTCTTTTATCAGGATAAGAGCACGGTATTTAATAGTTTTAATAACTGTACCAAATTAATGTATAATCGAGGAAATTTATTCTTAGGCAGTTGACGGTCCTACATCAATTAGTCGGGTAATGTCAATTTAATGTTAGCTGTGATATCTGTCGCATGGATTTGACAAAACTAAACAAAAACAAAATTTTAATTAAAAATATTGACATTAAACATTTTCATTTTCCTCTAAACATTTTAATGTCTTCCGTAAAATGTTAAACATATAGTTTGGTGTTTTTAATTACTTTTATATTATAATTCGACCTTGACCTCGTAAATAATGACTGTTTGAATCTTGTGGTTTGAATATAGCATGACAAAATTTAAGTACAAGGTAAAACCGACGTCTAGCGTCTAACAAATTATCTTGGCAAAGTGTTCTCTGTTTTAAAACGACTTGAGCTTTTAGTATTCTATGGTTTCCTTGACTTTTATGACTTATGAGATACCCGAATAAAATTTTAAGCATTATTTTTAAACTGTAAGCACGTGACTGTGGTGAGCACGTTTCTGTTCTTGCTCTTAAATCTCCTTTATCTACATACAATTATTTAGAAGCAGTTGGGCAAATTAAACATAAGTCACGTGCTTATTGTTTTAAAAATAGAGGTGAGCTATTAATATTTAATGTGGGAACGTCACTTAAGGATAAGTAGGTGAAATAAAATGTGAAATTTAAATGTTAATGCAAATAAACGCAGGAAACATTTTATTCTTATTGGCGTGGCTCTTAAATAAAAAATCGTGGATTCAGTTCCTGCTGTGAACAAATTTTGTTTCTATGTTCAAGGGAACTTTGTCTTATGCCATGATCACAACCGAGACTGGCGAAACAGTGCAAAAATGTAAATTTAATTTGGCTGATAGCACTGTCTCGCCAGCAGAGGCGGCGCAATTCGTAGGCGGTCTAGGCGACCGCCCACGGCCTCGCGGCCTAAGGAGCCTCGCGCCCCTTGGACCACGAGGACTCAAATATTCATAAATAAAAAGTTTTATAAATTAAACTTTGGGTATCAAAAATGATTTCTCTCAACAAATCCGTTCCTTAGCATCATCCATCAGGGGGCCTCGCATAATATATTTTAGGGGGCCTCGCAAGATACATCTTGCCCACATAAAATTTAGGTCTTGCTCCGCCAGTCCACCAGATAGGTGTAATCTGGAGACCTAAAACGAAACCGTTTTGAGACTCAAACGATCGAACCGGAATGCCGCGGGGCGCGTCCTAACAACGTCATTTCACGTTTGTTAGAGTACGGCCCCAGGCCCTTAGGCTTATCAGCGACAATTCACCTTCTGTTCTTATTTCTAGCGGTGAACGATATCAAGAAAGACATCAGTCCGTCCATCCGGCTGCTCCGGTTCACTCGTCGTCCTCTCAACACCTTCCCCGAGGCCGTCAAGGTAGCGGAGTCGCCTGATGACTTGATCCATATGCTGGAGACCACGCCTCCTGCCCCCTGGTCTATGTCAGAGGGTGAAGGCTTCAACGGCCGCCTGCTCTACATATACACGTCGGGAACTACCGGGCTACCCAAAGCAGCTGTTATATCTCCATCTAGGTTAGTTGTTACTGGGTACCTTGTGTGCTTAGATTCATCAGTGTGGCAGCACTCAGAGATAACGATTGCTTAAATGATTGATAGTTGCATAAGAAGTTTTCACACAAGGTTGACATTTACTGACAAAGTTACAATACATTTCCACATAGTAAGTGTATAGTGAACAATAAACAAAAAAAAAAAAACTTAAGTTATCATTTAAAGTCTCTGTGCGGTTGATAAAGGCTTAGAAGTGTCTAAAGGTTGTTATTCTATTAGTGAGTTTCTGCATACGAGTGTTGAAACACTCGAGTATACATAATACAAGTAAGCACTTACTGAAGTAAGTGCTTACTTTAGTGGAGTCATCAACTTTAAATAATAAATGCCTTCTTTAAAATTTATCAGAATGATTTACACACAAGGCTTCTTACCCAGGCTTTATGATATCTCTACCTTTCAGAATGCTGTTCATGTCATCGGGAGTGCATTTCCTGGGCAGTCTGCGGTCGAGCGACGTGATCTACTGCCCCATGCCGCTGTACCACTCCGCCGGTGGCGTCATCACCGTCGGCATGGCCTTCATATTCGGTTGCACCATCGCGCTCCGAACCAAGTTCTCCGCGTCCGCATACTTCCCGGATTGCATCAAATATAATGCTACTGTAAGTAAAGAGCAACAGTTTGGAATAGGATGGAAGCTATGCCTTAATTTGTATGTATTGCAAATCTTTTCTAAATAAAGGCTCTGCAACTTTAAAGTCGAATTTCTTTATTGACAAGAAAATTATTACATTGATATTACATTTGCCAAATGCATTTTAGGTGTTCCATTATCTATAATGGAACACCAAAAATGCACTTGGCGGTTCTGTCTCTGTAAGTCCGCCTTTTCCAAAGCGGGCGATAACGCCCCCATGTGGGCGCAAGGCGAAGGTCTAAAAGGGTGTGGGACCCAGAAAAAAATGGGGGCGTTGTATAGAGGCTTGGTGATTTGTAATTTCATTTCATCTGGATGCATTTTAAATTGAAACAATGGCGCTAAAACCTCATTTGTTCTCAACGTAGTAGACAAAATAAGTTTGGGAGCCCCTGGTATAAGTAGTAGCTGTATTAACTAGCTATCTTTATTAATGGGACGGTGTTACCTACATGATTTCAGGCCGCCCACTACATCGGCGAGATGTGTCGTTACGTGCTGGCCACCCCGCCCTCGGCGACGGACAGGCAGCACAAGGTCCGCACCGTCTACGGTAACGGAATGAGACCAACCGTGAGCATCCTTCTCTTTTTCTTCTTTCGCTTCTTAAAGCATTTACAACATCTGTTTATTTATTATTTGGAACTATAATATTAGGTCTTATGCTAAGTACGCACATACGGTTTTACTCGATCGCACAATCACGTAGAGTAAACGCCACGGCCCGGGCTTTCGTCCACACATTCAGCATTACTCGATAGTTTTACTCCAAATCGAGTTAAAATTATTGTGTGGACCTCGATTCGATTTAGAGTAAAACTATCGAGTAAAACCGTATGTGATAAACTATAAAATTATATTAGATCTTAACCTACTATAATAGAGATTAATGATGATACAATATGATTTTTTCCAGATATGGACCGAATTCGTCAATCGTTTTGGCATCAAAAAGGTGGTTGAATTTTATGGAGCCACCGAAGGAAATGCTAATATAGGTAAGAACAACAGAGTATTCTTTATTCTGAATCAAAATAATATTTTATTTTATGCCTTCGAAGAAACAATAATTTAATTTAGTGCGGTGCGTGCGGACTGCGGACGCGATTGCATTTGAACTGATAAAATATATCTATCCGCTAAAATCTATCCTATATCTTGGTATTATGCTAATTATTATACCTTCTAGTTAGTACTACTAATATAATATATTCTGTAATCTGTGCTTCTAGGAAAAATTAAAGTAATAAAATGTATTACTTATAAGGTGGAAAAATCCTTTTTATCTCGGATCGACCATCAGAATGACGTAGATAAGCTCTACAATACTAAACATTGTGAACACATTATTCCATGAAATATAAATAATAATGGATCTTGTATTATATTTGAAATTCTAGTATAGGTTCGATTCCAGATATTAAAATTACTACAATGATACTCACAAGGAATAAACCTAGCTGTGCCTAAGAATGCCTGCGTAAATTCCTCTGTTTACGCAGATGGAGACTTCGCAGGAAGTCCAATTCTAATTCCTCCGATCCCGTATCCCTCCGAAGTCCGATCTCAGAATTCTCTTCTCGTACGAGACAATCGTACGCGAATTGAGAGTCTCCCCTCACGAAAATATCAAAAATTAATTAAGATTTAAATTTGAAAAATTGTTAGAAATAACGAGATGTTAGTAATTAATGTTAATTTATTTTATTTAATTTATTAGGTTTACCTTGATCTATAGTTAATATTATAAACGTGAAATGTAGAAGGTGTCATCGAATTTAGTATTAACAGCGTTTTACTTATTCCAGTGAACATAAACAACAAGACAGGAGCGATCGGGTTCGTGTCTCGCATCATCCCGCAGGTCTACCCCATCGCCATCATCAAGGTGGACGAGGACACCGGCGAACCCATCAGGGACGCCAGGGGACTGTGCCAGGTGGGCTTGTTGTCAGATCACTAAATAGTTACTGCTAGGGGCTCTGGGCCTGGAGGCCTACTACGAAACTGTTTTGAGACGCGTCCCTAACAACGTCATTTCTAAGACGTAGGACGCGGCATTCTCGTTCGATTGTGTGAGTCGGTACGGCCCAGCTGACTTATAATGAAACTCATAACTCGTATCCGACAACTTTTCGCTACAACCAATTAGCGCACGCCTTGCCTAGCTGTGAGTTTACCTTGCGCGAAGTTACTAAAATATCCGAATTTTCATCTTAGTAGGGACCTAATCTGATAGTAAATAAATCATTACGTTAAGGGTTTTTTGTTATGAAAGCTCCAAAAATAATTATGTGGTAACGAAAATTAAGATTGCTTTTCGCTGATAGCTGAAGCGTTTTAAATTTATATCACGCAAAGTAAATGGCGACACTGACTTACGAGTTGTGACGAAACAAAACAAAAACCCGATGAAAGTAAAAGTGTCGCCACTCTCGCCAGGTAGAACGAAAGTCATACTTACCTCTGCTGTGTCTTAGGCTACGTCTTAGGAATCCATACCTACATACTCATTAGTTATTACACAATACACGACATTTTTTTTGCCAGATGGAGAATAGGATGAAAGAATGAAACTTACTTTATATTTATTGCAGTTAGCGAAACCAAATGAACCGGGAGTGTTCATCGGTAAAATCAAGCCGAACAACCCGTCCAGAGCATTCCTCGGTTACGTCGACAAAGAAGCCTCGGAGAAGAAAATTGTAAGAGACGTTTTGGAGCACGGCGATTCGGCCTTTATATCAGGTAACATTAGCCTAAATTTAAAACCATAGAGAAATATAATGCATCCTTTTACTCTGTCTACGAATACATCCAAAAATACATCGGATACTTAAAACTTCATCTGTTTCGAATAAAAGACGAATTGCAACTAAAACTTACACTCTAAATAACAAAGGTTGTAGGGGAGACGTAGGCATATTAGTATAGTAATATTGCACCACAATTTGAAAACTCTCGCGTTTATACTTCAGAAACTGTGTTTATTTAAAAACTCACTCGTCGCTATCTAGCGGCGTTAGGCGAAAACTATCGGCTCGAGTACTCCTCGAGTACTACCACGGAATATATAACACTAAGTGTTATATATTCCGTGAGTACTAACTACCTCGAGTAGCCGACTCGAGCTCCGTAATTTGTATTCAAAATTCTTTGCTCCCGAGGCAGTAGATTGCGGCAACTGAATACTAGGTGGCGATACAAGTTAAACAAATTTTGTTTCTTTCGCATCGCGTTGACCTAGTGAATTGTAATTCTAACTATCATCATCATATTTTATTGGAACGATTAGGATGTCGCGTTGCGAAAGGGGGCTAGACGGAAAATGTTGTTTACGACACATTTTTATTAGTTCCTGCGCTATAAGGGCAGATGGCGTTGATAGTATCCCTACCTAGGATCAGCTAGATGTCATTTTTGAGAATAAACAGCGGCATTTACCGGACGTTTAAATAAATTTTATTACAATTTCACTACAATTAACAAAACTACAATTTCATAAAAGTGTCGTTGTTAGTATTTCTGGGCGACAACTAGATGGCGTTTTTGACTTCGTTCCATCCGGGTGCCCTTGACAGCTCTCAAGTTTTTTTATTCATTGACACTCGTCTGCATCCCCAGGCGACATCCTGGTGGCGGACGAGCTGGGCTACCTGTACTTCCGCGACCGCACCGGCGACACGTACCGCTGGCGCGGGGAGAACGTCAGCACCACGGAGGTGGAGGCCGCCATCTCCAGGATCGCCGATCAGAGGGACGCTGTCGTTTATGGAGTAGAGGTAATTATGATGAACCTCCGTGGTGACGTAATCACGCCGAACTTCGGCCGTGTATTTTTGGCCTAGTGTGTTTAGACACTAAATGGGAGGCAGCGTACTATAATCTTGTTTAGTAAATAACCTTAATTTTATGCTTCGCAGATTCCCAACACGGAAGGTCGCGCGGGTATGTGCGGTATCGTGGACGCTGACGGTACTCTGGACTTGGACAAGCTGGCCAAGGACATGGCGAAGGACCTGCCCAAGTACTCCCGACCTGTGTTCATCAGGGTCATGAAGAGTATGGACATGACAGGTATATTGCCTTGCATTAATTGGACTATCAGTTTCTATGGTCGACCTATAACGAATTTCCTAAATTACCTAGTTTCGATTTGATTTATCTGACTGATTTAAATCAGTAGTTTTGACTTTTGGAATTTGACCATTGGGCGTTGCAAATTGCAATTATTACATAGAGAAATATAATACATGGAATTATTATTAATAGTATTATTCTTATCTGTCGTTACTTAGGCTATTACTTTTTGACCTTATTACCATCCTCATAATCGAAATGTATTGCACCACGGCTTGAGTCTTAACCTTGTTATTATTGTAGCCTTGCTATTATTTACTAATGAATTAAATTTTTTCCAGCCACTTTCAAGTTACGAAAAGTCGACCTACAGAAAGAAGGATATAACCCATCGGCAACCAAGGACCAGCTGTTTTATTTCGACGCGAAACTTAACAAATACGTTAGCTTAGGACCAGAGGAGTACAACAAGATTATATCAGGACAAATAAGACTGTGATTAGTTTAAGAATGTATTATATTATAAGTTTAGCTGTTATGCTAGTGCAATTTCCATGTATACTGGATAGGGCTTATACTGTAGCCTCAGGACGTGTACTTGTCTGCAGTGGCGTAAGTCGTAACTATAACATTCGGGGCCCGTGACAAATTGATGGGTCCCTATCGGTATAAATCGTCACGTTAATAATTAACAATGTATAAAAAATTCTGACCTCACGGCCTCTTGGGCCGGGGTTCTTTTGGGTCGGGACTCGGGGCCCGTGGCATTTTGCAAGCCCGGCCACCCTTTAGTTACGCCACTGTTCGTCAAGCATACCATTGCTAGCTAGCTAGCTTTAATTGCAAGGTGGTACTTGTTGTTTTATTTAGATATAAGTAGATTCTTAAAAAATTAAGATGCGCGAAAACTTAAACAAAGGTGCTTTTCAGCTAGCATAATTAGACAATTTTTGAGATAAATTTACACTTTGTAGCATATTTTATAAATTAGGAAGGAAGTAGGAACTTTTATTTATTCCTAACCATGGTTAAGCGTTGTTGTAAAAAGTTGTAGATAAATGTAGATGTAATTAAACAAAAACATAAATTTTTAATTTTATACCAACGAAAGGTCTATTTTCCCTGTCTAACTGCCTATAACTACTCTGTGATGTATTTAGGTAGAATTATTTTACAAAGATGTATCAATTGTAAAAATATTTTTATGCAAGTACCTAAGTACAAAAATAAAGGGATTTCTACAAACTATATTTTGATTACCTAACATTTAAAATGATTATTATGCCTATTACATACTTAAAGACCGTACACGCTACGTGTACAGGTATGAGCTGCCCCCCCCTAGCTGAAATCCTGGGTACGCCCATGAGTAGAAGTATTACTAAATGTCACATAATATTATGTATGTATGTAAGAACCCGCGGTTGCGGAGCTTTATTTCGAAGTTCGAACTCACGAGACTGCTGATTTGTGCGGGCACGCATCAGTGCAGCGCCCGCAAACTCGGCGGGCGATAGTTATGCAACTTGTGAATGTGTAAACAGTCGCTCGCTATTCGCCTCGCGCTTCGCCTCGCGCTTCGCCTCGCGATTCGTGGCATTCGCGTTGAGAGCGGTTTTTCGGACGCGAATCAAAGGGCACGAATAGCGAATACGAACTTACTGTTCACACATTCGTCTGCATTCAGCTCATACTGCATTTACATATTCGCGTTCGCCATTCGCCTCGTCATCGACGAAGCATTCGACGAAACATTCGTGTACGAATGCTGTCGCGACTCGCGAACTACCGTTCACACATTCGTGGGGTGATTCATTCATTTTGGCATTCGCACACGAACATGGAGGACGTGTTCATATGATATAATATAGCGACGGTGAATGAAAAATATTATGAAATTTATGATAGCGATATTTTGGGTTCCAAATGAACTCTTCATTTTTGTAAAATTCTAGGAATTCTAAAATTCGCCCTTCACTCCATTCCATTTTTATTAAATAATAATAATAATTCTAAATACTAATAATTAATCTGTGTTGAAAACTAAATAAGATATAACATAAATATAAATATATTTATGTTATATCTTTTTATTCTATCTTTAATATTGAAGTTGCCCGCTATGTATTTCCAGTCGCTCGGATAGAATTTTAATATCTGAAAATAGATTAATCACAATCCACTTTCTGTAAGCTCGTTCTGGATTTTATTATAAATCAATATTAGTCATTAGTTTAGTTTATTTTTCGCTTACTCAAATTCATACCGCTCAAGTTATTGAAACAGTATGTTCATCATCAGTCGCTAAGTAATTTTTTATTCGCTCGTTTTATTATTTCCCCTAAAAAAATAGGCTAATTTTCAGTACAGTGTACTTAAATCAATTAAGTATGTTCAGTTTTGTACACGTCCTGTAGGGTCGGACGCTAGCTGTCAACTGAATGCAGGCGAATGTGTAAACAGTAAGTTCGAATTAGCTATTCGTGCCCTTTGATTCGCGTCCAAAAAACCACTCTCAACGCGAATGCCGCGAATCGTGAGGCGAAGTGCGAGGCGAATAGCGAGCGCCTGTTTACACATTCGTGTTCGTTATTCGCCTGGTGATTCGCCTCGCTATTCGTGCGAATGTATAAATGCGGTATGACAGCTAGCGTCCGACCCTACAGGACGTGTACAAAGCTGAAAATACATACTTGACTTAAGTAAACTGTATTAAAATAAGCCTATTTTTAGTATGTACAGTGTATAATATTATAATGTTGTATCATGTTATTATCATTATTAATGTTAGTTATTAGTCGTTTTGTGTACTTGTACCATTGTGTGTAAACTTATGTCATAATTTAAGATATTAGGTATAAAATAAACATACAAAAAGATTAAGTATATTATTTTGTTGTTAAAGTATTTTATATTTTATTAGTTGCTTAGTATTTATGAGTGCGTAGCCCGCCGACAAACTACTAAGTATGCAGTTTGGCGGGCTAATAGAATACGGAAATATATTTTGGTATTTAATAAAAATGTATTATTATTATTTAGTATTATTATTATTATGTAATAAAAATGGAGTGGAGTGAAGGGCGAATTTTGGAATTCTTAGAATTTTACAAAAAGGATTGCTCGTATTTTGGTACCCAAAATATCGCTATCATAAATTTCATATTTTTCATTCAACATCGCTATCATAATATGAACACGTCCTCCATATTCGTGTGCGAATGTCAAAATGAATCACCCCACGAATGTGTGAACAGTAGTTCGCGACAGCATTCGTATACGAATGTTTCGTTGAATGTTTCGTCGATGACGAGGCGAATGGCGAACGCGAATGTGTAAATGCAGTATTAGACAAGCATATTTTTGCCTCATCCAAATATTCAAAATCTTTATTTTTAATACTACATATTTCTTCTCATGAACGTTAAATTTTTGTACTTTATATTCTTCTAAACTCTTATCCCATAGAACGAGCCTATCTTTCACCAAAAGTAATTAGTGGATCGACTTCAATATTAATTTTAAAATGTTTTTTGACACGTCCGAAACCTGAATTCCGATCTGGCAAGTCACTGGTGCAAAATTGCGTTAGATTTCTACCCTCTGCCCCGTCACGTCGTCGCCGGCCACTGCGATCGCCCGCCAAACTATCGCAGAGCGCGCAGGCGCAAACCGCCGAGGCAGTATTATTAAATATTAAAAATCTGTGGCCGAGGCTTCGGGCGACCGCGGCCCGCACGATTCTACTCGTTTTCTGCCGAGTCGGCTGACCAAACAATCGGCGTCGTGTGCGCGCGTGGAAGAAGTAAGAACCTCGTACTGATTGGGTAGTAGTACGTCCGACATCTACCTATGCATCAACTTCTCTGATAGTACATCCATCGCACATTGTAAAAGCTATGCTTGACAAGTAACAGTGTACAAATCACGAATGATCCCCGGTCCATCAGAGAGTGGAGTCATGTGCGACGTCCATCGATCAAGGCTGCCGCGCGACGTGACACATTTGACGAATGCAAGCTTTGCTGGGGGGACCACGTTGTAGGAGATAGTACGGACAAATAATAAACGAGGGAGTTTTGAAGATGTCAAGAGCAGGGCCCGATTTATTAGTCAAGTCGGGCATTATTTGTCAAAGAATGAGGGGTGGAAAAATTTACTCCTATATTCCAACCTAGCTATTAGCCCTCCACCACCCGAGTTTGAGTATTTTACCTTCCAGCCTACTTCAGGTTGGATAGTGGAAATATTTAGGCACTAACTAAGCACTAGCCCTAGCACTGGAATGCGCTATCGGTAGAATAGCGATTATATATGTTACGGGTAATGCTAGAAGGTGGAGTAAACCTAGGTTTACCCGGGTTGACTTAGTATTACCCAAGTCTTTTGGGTAAAGTCCGAATAATAAGAAAAATAAATTTTAATTCGGGGCTTACCCATACTCACCTAGGTCTACCCAACTCTGGCTGGGTAATGTAAAGTAGGTGTTGCGTGATTTTCGAGCCTGTGGCATAAAACTCGGGGGCCCGCGTTCCCCCGTCACAATTGAGGAAATGTTCTCAAGGAATCAGTTTTCCGTTTGTGATGATAAACTGATTGATATAGAAAATATATCACCCGAAAATTAAGTTTACGACAGCTTGCAAATGACAGTCGCTTTCAGGAGGCTTATAAAAAGTGTAATTTCAAAACAAAATATGCTGCAAAGAAATGTTCATGCAAAGCTGCAGAAAACTTGTGCAATTCAAAATGTCACAGCAGTTTATCTTGCTGAAATAAATAATTTCAATTTTAATTACTACAACCGCTAATTAGTTTTTTCCATTGAAGCTATTAAGTTTATGTTCTTCGAAAAATTACGTTTGCCTTTGTATGTTTTTTAAATAATAAATGTTTAAAATATCCTTGGATATTCATTTTAGTAATTAATTGGACAAATTTTTAACATTACCCAGCCAGAGTTGGGTAGACCTATGTGAGCATGGGTAAACCCCGAGTTACATTTTATTTTTCTTATTATTCGGACTTTACCCAAAAGTCTTGGGTAATACTAAGTGAACCCGGGTAAATCTAGGTTTACTCCACCTTCTAGCATTACCCGTAACATATACAATTTTTGTTATTGGCTAAATCGCGACCAGACGAATAAAGTAAAATAGTTTCTTCTTTGCTTAAAGTTAGTCCTGTGAACTCCCCAAAGCATGGTCACCCGAAACAAAGCTTGTTGACATTTTACTACACATAATAAAGCGTATCGATGGGAACAGATCCATTGTGAGTTCTATCATGCCCTTTCGCCGGCTTTACTACCAGATGTAAAATAGTCGAACGCCGTACGACTGATCGATACAGATTGTAATGGAGTCAATCAAATATTTTTGGAAGTTCGAGACAATACCATACAACATAGTGAGTTTACGAGCAATTGAAACATATTGCGATCGAGTCAATCAAACAGTTCGGAATAACTCGAGTTATACACAAGCAGTCATGGTAGCTCTTATGAATCAACGACTTAGAGCCAGTCCACACGGCGCGTTGCGTCAGCGTTGCGTCGACGCAGCGCTGCCGTTGCGTTATTTTACATACAAGATACAAATAACCAAGGTGTTCGCACGGCGCGCTGCGTCGTGACAGCAGCGCGAGACGAAGCGGGAGGGGGTGTTTAATAACGCTGCGATGACGTAGCACCCGTGTGGCCGGCTATGCGTCAAACGGCAGCGCTGCGTCGACTCAACGCTGACGCAACGCCCGTGTGGACAGGCTCTTACAGACATAATTAGGCTGGATTGATATGCATACGCTCGAACGCCCGGTTTGGCGGCTACACCGCGAGATTACAGCAAATAATGACAGCGCGACCGCGCCGCTATTCAAATAAATCGTTGAATACATTCACTTGTAATATCGCAGTGTAGGTTTTAGCCGTTAAACCACGTGCGCTGCTAAGCCTTTTTAGCCGAGATCTATCACATAATATTGTCTTACTTGCCCTCAAGTCGCAGCAATACGAATTTCTGTATGTACATTGTACTCGAAACGAATCGAGAAATTCGTACATTGTTGACGCGTTCTACGTTCGTTCTCAGGAGTTCCGAACTTGGGAGTTGGGAGTGACTGTATTAAAGAGCTCTTCACACAGCTAAATAGACTCAGTGGTTTTAGCGTGAGGAGGTAAGTGGTAACTAACAAGCGGATACACTGGCAGACAGAAGATCTTTTGCATTCATAATACCAGTAAGTACATCGTTTTAAATGTTACTTATTTATAGTGTACTACTTAGGTACTTGTAAAAAATTTACCTATTGTATGTTGGAAATAAAAGAATCTTGATTTTTACAATATATTAGCCTTGGTTCATTCGCTGGTAACGTTGAGCAATAAAGTGGCGCAATTTTCAGAATTTCATCGCCTACGCCCTACGTGATATTATTGTTGTTTGATTCTGAGAAAATGTCGTACAAAAGTCCCGATCAATACACTGACATACACACACTCGTATTACGTTATGGTTCAGTAGTGAACTAGCGAAGTGATGCTTTTAAAAGCTCTACCTCTCGCAAACGGCGAAAAAGTGCCAGAACAAAAAAAAAGTTTGTGTACAAGCTACGAAGGTACGCGAGGCTAGTATTGTTGCCTTATTTGCATTTTCTCAATTATTCTATTTATTTTTATGTACGCAATTAATGTTTTAAAAGAAGCTCTCTCCAGACATTCATAGAGAGTATTATAAAGGTACTACAACAGTTTTATATTTATATAATTCAGTAAAATATAGATAACTAGCTGTTGCCCGCGACTTCGTCCGAGTGGACTTCAGTTTATAGCGCGCGGTGTCAACAAAATTGGTGTCAAATTTAAAAGCTTTTTATTAAAACCCTGGTACCCCTTAAAATATCAAAATACCCAAAAATAGCTGTGCAGTGTGCACATAATATTTTTTTAAATTAAGTAAACTTTATTAATACCAAATTTACAGCTTATTTAGCCCCCCATTACACAACTTTAGCTTTACCCATAAACTATATTTTATCATTGGTAGGTTTAAGGTTACGTCACTGCATAGATAAAGTACTGAGTAGTGACTTATTTAATCACGTGAATAACAATCGAAAGATTCGGAAAACTTTACTCGATATGGTGCCACCTCTTATAGAAAGACTTATGAACAAGCGATAGCATGATGTAGGCGACTCTTAGCGCCATCTGTTATGAATTTTTGGAACTAACTTAATTTGAACAAATTTACGCATTTTCACCATCTCACAACCCCTTTTTCCAGTTAAAAGTTAAAGTTTCTCAGGCTTTAGATTATCTGTGTACAAAATTTCATTACAATCGGTTCAGTAGTTTTGGCGTGAAAGCGAGACAGACAGACAGACAGACAGACAGAGATACTTTCGCATTTATAATATTAGTATAGATGAAAGTACTAAAACCAAAAAATATCCTACTTAAAAAACATAGGTACCTACCCGACGGTGTCTTATAAGTTATACTTAACATAAGTACAAGATATTGATATAATTATTATTGGATCTTAATTGCCTAATTTACACTTTCTAATTACGACTTCTTATCTATATGAAAGCCACTGTCAGGCAAAGGGCGATGACACTTGACATCAGCTGAAGATATGCTCGTTTTTGAGTTACGACACATTGACACACTTATAACTAAACAATAACACTTATGTTTAAGTAGCTACTCAATCACAATTAGTATTAAAATTTTTATCTAAAAAAACTACATACATACAGCCCTGCCGAACGTATTACCTCCTCCTTTTTGGAAGTCGGTCAAAAATAGTTTGAATATAGTGTAGTATACGTGGGAGAGCCATGCTTCGGCACGAATGGGCCGGCTCGACCGGAGAAATACCACGTTCTCACAGAAAACCGGCGTGAAACAGCGCTTGCGCTGTGTTTCGCCGAGTGAGTGAGTTTACCGGAGGCCCATTCCCCTACCCTATTCCCTTCCCTACCCTCTCCTATTCCCTTCCCTTCCCTTCCTTACCCTCCCCTATTACCCTATTCGCACTTAAAAGGTCGGCAACGTACTTGCAGCTCTTCTGATGCTGCGAGTGTCCATGGGCGACGGAAGTTGCTTTCCATCAGGTAACCCGTCTGCTCGTTTGCCCCCTTTTTTAAATAAAGAAAAAAAAAAGAAAAAAAGAATGTTAAAGATACTGTCAACACTCTACATAGAGTTTGCAGTAAGTCATCAGTGAAAATTAGGTGAAAATGCTATAATCATAAAATAATCGGCCAAGTGCGAGTCGGACTCGCGCGCGAAGGGTTCCGTACCATTATAGAGCAAAATCAGGCAAAAATTCTGTTTTTTTTTTGTATGGGAGCCGCCCTTAATTTTTTATTTTATTTTAATATTATCATTAAATATTAAAGAAGACATATAACTAAGGACTTCGAGAAAAAATCAAGTACCTATCTGTTGCCATTATTGATATAGAGCAAAAAAAGCCAAAAAAATCACGTTTCTTGTATGGGAACCCCCCTTAAATATTAATTTTCTTTTGTTTTTAGTATTTTTTGTTATAGCGGCAACAGATATACATAATCTCTGAAAATTTCAACTCTCTAGCTATTACCGTTATTGAGTTACAGCCTGGAGACAGACGGACAGACAGACAGACAAACAGGCAGACGGACAGACGGACAGACAATGAAGTCTTAGTAATAGGGTCCCGTTTTTACCCTTTGGGTACGGAACCCTAGAAACCAATCTTACTTTGCATAATACTACGATCGAAAGTTTTAAAAACGTTAGTTTGTCTGATCTCCCTATGTGGTATCTCCCATATCAAAAGCCAAATCATTGCCGAATTTCATGCGAGTATTTTGATATCGTTGATGCGTTTCGGTTATTAGCAACAATAAAGCTTGTTTTCGTAGCGACAGCTTACTAACAAAATTTGTTATCCAATTTACCGCCTTTGCCCAGCAGTGGGACACTATAGGCTAATAAAAAAAATAGATAATTATTAAGGAAAATTAATGAATAACTTAACGTCAATATCATCAGAATCTGTAAATTTTGGAAAATTCGATCAATGTAGACGGGCTTTTCCGCTACGGGCTACGAAGTTGGGAAAAGCAGTGCTCAGTTGCAATCGCGCGTCGAGGGGAGCGGTCGCGTCGCCCCGCGCCACGTTTACGCGCGCGTAAATCCAATTACGATTTTTAATGCAATAATCGTAATCCTGGTTTGTTGTGGTCGGTTTTTGGTTACCGTTCGGTGGAGTGTGTTGGAACGATGTGAGTTGGGGAAGATGTGGAGAGCGTTTCGAACGCTCGCAGGATTGTTGTGGCTGGCAGGATGGCGCGGCACCGAAGGCTTGATAGGTGAGCACTGAGTTTTTGTTTTGAGTCCTAGACTTAGAGGTTGGCAAGGTTTTGTTCTCGGGCGCGATTCAAGATTCGCGAGCCGCGAAGCCTTCAAAGCTTGCCAAGTAATTGCTGTGTCGGGGTTACTAAATAAAACTTGAGATGATAGATAATAAAGTATGATGATACGTCTATTTTTATTCGTGCACTTAATTTTCAGGAAAAAAACAATAGTGGCTGATTATTAGTGGATGCTTGTCAAATATTTGACAAGTATCTACTACCCACATATGGAGTGTATACCCACATAAAGAATGACAAAACTTTTGCTCGTGAATTTTTCAATTGTGTTTTCAAGGAGTACAGTACTCAGTAGAAATATTTTGACATTGGCAACTCACTGAGACTACCATATTAAAGAAGTAGAAGAAGAGTAGATAGAATATTTGTTTGTGAAACATCTAGCTAAATTGTATCGTAATCTATTCGACGATTTATGTCTCGACAGAACAATAAATACTCAGCACTCAGCAGCTACACAAATATATCGCTATTTCGTAACGAATGATAAATAAAAAAATATATAAACAGGAACAAAAGTAAGTTATAATACTTTAGAGTTTAGAGTGTTTACTGTATATGAGTTGACTTTTTTATTTTGTTTGGGCAAATTCACGACACCGGGGCTCTTGGCCATACAAATCACGGACTATAACTTACATTTGTCTAATAATTAATATTATTCAGAATATTAATTAATTTAATCCAAAATATCATATAGATTGTTGTTATACTACATGGTTATTACTTATTATCAAGACAACCCTTATAACTCTTATATAAGTTCGTCAGGTTGGAGGTCAGGGGTCAACGTCCTTCGTGTCTTAGCCACATTTTCGGATAGATTTTACTCCGAAGGGCCCTTAAAGACTGCTTATGACGGGGTGAATGAAATCCGTTTATAGTAGGTTATTAATAGGGTAGAAATTTTGCAGAATTATTATTTTTATAAAAGGGTTTTTCTATAATATGTCTTTCGCAAAAAAAATCTCATTCTCAAGGACTCAAAATATCTCCATGGTAAAAGGCACTTAATTTGGCTTAGTCATGGTGGTGTCAAGAGGTAATAGACTGACGAATTATTTTGGATTTATATTATTACTAGCGACCCGCTCTGGCGTCGCACGTGTATTAAATATATAGCCACTGAAAAAATGATTAAAATCGATAGCCTATGATCCCTCACGTGGTCTGCTTCTTATCTGTGCCAAATAACATCAAAATTGCTCCAGTAGTTCGCGAGATAAGCCCATTCAAATAATTTCCCCCGTTTTTTCCACATTCCCCTATTAGCCTTAGCGTGATAAAATATAGCCTATATATAGCCTAAATATAGCCTTCCTCAATAAATGGGCTATCTAACACTGAAATAATTTTTCAAATCGGACCAGTAGTTCCTGAGATTAGCGCGTTCAAGTTAGCCATTTCAAATAATTTCCCCCGTTTTTTCTATATTTTGCTCTATTTCTTCGCTCCTATTAGTCTTTACGATATAAAATATAGCCTATAGCCTTCCTCGATAAATGGGCTATCTAACACTGAAAGAATCATCCAAATCCGTTGCGTAGTTTTAAATATTAAAGGGAACAAAGAGACATGAGGGAAAAAAAGCGACTTTGTTTTATAATATGTATAGATATAGATAGATGGCCGGCTTACATTATTCCAATCTAGTAAACTCATCCAGCACTGCTTTACTACTAGAATAACGTATAAACGAGAACTGGAATGCAATACAGTGCATCCAGTATCCGTTTGCATTGTTCTTGGGAGTTGTGATTCTCGCGATTTTCTTCCACTGAATAATAATAATATTGTATCTCTGTTAAAATTAGTTCCACATCTTCTCGTCCGATGTAATAATTGTTTTAAAAGTTTTACGAGCGATATTACACAAAGTTCGTGGCTAAGCAGAGGAAGCGGTTTACGACTGTGTAAATCTGTCTTCGTTTCTCAGCTATTACAAATGTGATATTTGTTGGGAGGATGTTAGATATCCTGAAAACTCGATGAGAAGAACGATAGTAAGGTTTTAAAAGGACATGGTTATAGCCACTAACCTAATCTAGAGTAAATATAGAGCCTTATTATAGATATTACTCTATTATATGACAATTTAACCTATCAACCCCCTTATGGACACCGACGACCGCGACAACAATAGAATAACAATAGATTTCCAAGAATCCGCCAACGAAGGATTATATTATACGTTTATAGATGTCCGTGTATAGATGACGTTTATAGAATATTATATTGTTTACAGTTTGTATAGTAGTAGTAAGTTTTAATTATGTTCAATTAAAAAAAAAGGCTTCACTTCAGATTTGTTTGGATGGCCCTAAACCACCCCTAAACGTTAATACTTTTCTGTCAGCCATATCCTATTTTGATTTCTTTGGCTTGATTCTATAGAAAGTCCAACATCATATAGTATCGTATTCGATGACCCCATTCCATCGGCCTTGGTTATTTGGTTATTCCCATATGTCACCGCGCCCAAAACCGTATAATGTAACAAGCTTCGTAATGACTGTAGTTCCGTAATTGTATTACTGTCATCATCGTTGGATGTTCTTTAATGCAGCAATATCCATTTTTAATCAATGCGAGATTTCCTGTCCAAAAGGACGGATTAGGAACAAGTTGTTCCTGAGTCCTGAGGGATTTTAAGTTTTTGACTGGTCACATTTGACAGGTGTTTGACACTAAATGATAAAGAGCCTGGTGGCAGGCGGTAGAAGCTGCGGGGTGATTCACAAAGCGATTCCGCGTGGAATCTTCCCGCTGGCGGAAACTATTTCACTTTCAAGCAAATGACAAGTGAATACTTTCCGATTTTGCTGTCATTTTGACAGTAGTGACATTTCTTTTGTATGAGTGAAATAGTTTCCGCCACGGATTCGAAAAGATCTCACCGCGGATGGGAGTTTGACATCCGACGGCGGGAAAATATCCGAGGATTAGACTCGTTTTCGCGGAATGTTCCCGCCACCTCCGAGACTCGTGAAATCTTTTCACTTCGAGAACCGTGTCATGGCGGATATTGTTAGATGAAATTATTTAATGATAAGAATAAAACAAAGCAATTATTAATACTTAGTCGTGTCTTGTTTAAAATATTAAATAAATGTCGTACTGTAATAATTATGTGTTAAATCTTTAGGAAGTGTTCATTGAACAATAAATATTTTTATTGATAAATGCAGTAGGTATATGTATTAATATTCGGTACTTAAAGATTTAGAAATAGGTATGATAATTTTTAAATTTTGTATTAATCCTTCAATCGGGGATTCTTGGAAATGATATTGTATTCAATTGTTGTCGCGGTCACCGGTGTCCTTATGGGGCTTGAAGGATTAATACTTATGTATTATGTTAAACCATTATTGTGCTTTTACAATAATTTTAAATAGTTATTTATGTATATATCATTTTAATTCCAAGGTCATACTCACCACACTGCAACTTCCATAGTATATCTAATAAAAACTAATATTAGATGAAAAACAAATTTAAAACAAAAGAAACTTATATAAAATTTAAAGTAAATTAATAAGTTTGTTTTACACATAAATAAAAGGTATTCTCACACAACAAGATTTACCGATTTATTAATTTATTATAGTACTCTGTGATTTATCGGAACTCAACACACGATTTACAGATTTGACAGATTGTCATTGTCACTCGCCCCGCGTTCCATTTGATGTTAAAAACGATCAAAACGCTCAAAATGCCTCCTATCTTGAGCGTTTTGATCGTTTTTAACATCAAATGGAACGCGGGGTCGGCAGTCGGCATATAAACAATATTTTTTGTTTTAATTCCACTCAAGCCCCAAGCGGCAGTCGGCAGCCGCGCTATTTGCACTTTGTACTGCGCGGTACGCCATTCACTCAAGACTCAAGCCCCAAGCGGCAGCCGGTTACCGCGCTCTTTTATTCAATTATGTAACATATTTCGCTGACTTACAGACTACTTTTGTATAATCCTTCCATCGGGGATTCTTGGAAATGCTATTGTATACTATTATTGTCGCGGTCACCTGTGTCCTTATGGGGCTTGACGGAATAAAGAACATAGATAATACAGTATAATTATATACTGAGAATAAAGAAGTTTCATTAGACGTACGATCCTTGATATATTGGCTACATTCTGAATGAAAAATACTACAATATAGACTATGGGCGATTAGTATGTTTTCGGCTATTGTGCGTTATTGCCGTAGCACTTATTGTCAAAAAAAAACTAGTGTCAATTATTATCTTTGGTTTCGGATTCATTCCCGCGGCGGAAAGTTTGTGAATCGCTGTAATACTGACAGAATATGAGATCTTTTCACGTGAAAACTTTCCGACGATCGTGAATCAGGCAGCTGGATAGTGTAGGAAATTTTGACAGTCTTGGAGACGAGACCATAAGGTTGTGTTTTGCTTGAGTTGGATCTTTGCCTTTAGCACACATTGCTATGTGACGAAGCTACGCGATGCTTGTTTTTAAATGAGCTTTTCAAACTATCATCAGAAGATACACATTGAATTGACTGACTTGTTGCTCGCAATGTCAGACACAACCTATTTCAATTTTGAATGGCTCATTTTAAAACGCAAAAAAAATATCAAAAACCCTCATTCCTATATTTTTGCAGACATGTCATTAAATGGTAAACTGATTGAAGTCGTGACGTTTGCTATTAAGCAAGCAAATACCCGACTCGGACCGACACGCAAACTTCCATTTTATAGTTTCCGGACTTACCCCTTTTCCAAGTTTAATGAGGAATTTATTTTCCCCTCTTCGCCTTAGAGCGACCGCAGACTTACAATTTCAAGTTGGCCAACTAAATCGCATAGTATACCAATAGCTATAGAGACTTATGAGAGCTCACACATTGCATCCAACTAAATTGTACAACTAAATAATTGGACACCGATCGTATAAGAACCGCGATTTCTTTCCGATTACCTGAAAATTAAAACGTTGTCCAATTAAATTGTGAAACTACGCAATTTAGTTGTACGATAGTCGGCGAATTTAAAATTGTATATCTGTGGTGACCCTTAGTCTTACGATTTGCGCTAGTCTAGAACTCTAAATTATCGTTAACAGTTTGTTAAATTTTATACTTTTCATAAATAATCAAAACCATAGACATAATGTTGAATCAATGAAAGCCGTTGGAAAATAATAATTAATAGGTGAATTTCAGAGGTTTTTGAAAAAAAATATACATTAATAGCATTAATAAATAATCAAAACCTGCAAAATCCTTAGAAACCTGCAGACTAAGTTCAAAGCTATAGAGTATTAGGCCATTAATTGCAAAATATTATAATGATTTTGTTTAAATAGCCCAAACCTTGAAACGAGCGACGTAGCATAGGAATTCATAGAAATTTTTGTGTATCAGAGTTCAAGAAATTTTATGGCTCCACTCACGGTTTTTATTATAGAAAACATAACATACACGTACAAATATAATAAATGATGTGAAATCGACACCTCCCAACTAACAAAAATTGCTCTTGTAGTGGCTTATATAGCCAAAAATAATATTCTTATAGGAGTCGTATAATCGCTAATAAGGGCGCATTTGGGCACAATTTATAAGGATAATAACCTTAAACCCTCCTTATAGTTGCTTTATTGTCCGCTTTTTTCCTTATACGTGTTATATAATGACCAAGAACAAGGTATTTCAACTTATAAGAAACATATAGAAAGCGTTAATACGGGCGATCACCCTTATACGTGTTATATTATTGTCCGATACAAGGGAGTTAAACTCCGTTTGCCCTTTTTGCCGTCATAAGTGATTTACATTTTCGCAATAGCTTGGAGAAGAAATAGTAATGTCAGCCATTTTACTGTCAAGTAAACGATAAGTCATTATTTTATGTATAGTTAATTTACCTTATTTAGGGCCCGTTGTTTGATCGCTAGTTAAGGTTAATAATAGTTAAAAATTGATAGTTAAACTAACTATTGGTTAAAAATTACAAAATGTTGTTTTTCAATCAATAGTTAAGCTAACTGTAGTAAATTTTTTTGACAAATTGTTAAATAAAATGACTACGCTCGGACTGCGTAGTTAACATTGACCATTAGTTTGATTCGTTTGTTGTTGCGGATAACATCTATTCGAGTTGAGATATTTTACTGCCCAAAAAGAGTGACTTTATAAAAAAATTATGGATTTAAATGTACTTATACATTTCGATGACTCGGAAAGTTCTTTTGATGAAGAAATTATTCTAGAATGCGTTTTAACACGCCGCCCGAAAATATTTCGCTCCAGAACACTGGCATAGTATGTACTGTAAAATAATTATTGTGCAGCTAGCTGTTAGACTATTGGGATGAAGTCGAATTTTTCGAAAGGTTTAGAATGTCCAAAGAAACAGTACTTTGGATAGTTGCTGAAGTGATTAAGGGCCGGTTGTTTGATCACTAGTCAAAAATGACAAATAGTCTCCGTAACCATCAGTTAGTTAACTGTAGTTAAGCCTTGACCAGTTGTTAAAATAGAAATACGTTGCTTCAACTGATTTTTGAGTATAGTTAAAAGTAACAATCGTCAATTGTGTTGCTATTTGAAGGAACATGGGAAACCCAAAATTCTGCCGGGAGAATTTTTTTACTACTGGTAATATTGTTTAAGAAACGTCGGCTGTACAGAACCTTTTGAGCTCACGCACAACCAATGTACAAAGAATAATAGCTCTTAAAGTATTTGACATACGGACGTAATTAAAACTTAAATCAAATTCTTTGGATATAATAATCAATAAAGATGGGTCATGGGGGCTCTTTCTGTAAAAAAGTACAATTGTTTTTAATTTTTGCACGTGTTTTCTCTATTTATTAGAAACTTTATGACTTATTGAAACTTTTTGCATAAAAAACCCTTTTTTTGTGTTGTTTATGGTAGGCAGCTGTTTGATATGATGAATATAGGTTTCAATATTTATGTAATACAGCACTGTTGTTGTTGGTACCTACTTACCTATTTAGTAAATAGTACACAATGTAGACTTAAATCACTTCAGCAACTATCCAAAGTTTCTTTGGACATTCTAAACCTTTCGAAAAATTCGACTTCATCCGAATAGTCTAGCAGCTAGCTGCACAATTATTCTAGAGCGAAATGTTTTCGGGCGGCGTGTTAAAACGTATTCTAGAATGATTACTTCATCAGAAGAACTTTCCGAATCATCGAAATGTATAAGTACATTTAAATCCATTATTTTTTTTTAAAAAGCACTCTTTTTGGGCAGTAAAATATCTCAACTCGACTAGATATTATCCGCAACAACAAACGAATCAAACTAATGGTCAATGTTAACTACGCAGTCCGAGCGTAGTCATTTTATTTAACAATTTGTCAAAAAATTTTACTACAGTTAGCTTAACTATCGATTGAAAAACAACATTTTGTAATTTTTAACAAAATAGTTAGTTTAACAAAAGTTTTTAACTATTTGTAACCTTAACTAGCGATCAAACAACGGGCCCTAAGTGTACATTGTGTACTATTTACTAAATAGGTAAGTAGGTACCAACAATAACAGTGCTCTATTACATAAATATTGAAACCTATATTCATCATATTATCAAAAAGCTGCCTACCATAAACAACATAAAAAAAGGGTTTTTTATGCAAAAAGTTTCAATAAGTCATAAAGTTTCTAATAAATAGAGAAAACACGTGCAAAAATTAAAAACAATTGTACTTTTTTACAGAAAGAGCCCTCATGACCCATCTTTATTGATTATTATATCCAAAGAATTTGAGTTAAGTTTTAATTACGTCCGTATGTCAAATATTTTAAGAGCTATTGTTCTTTGAACATTGGTTGTGCGTGAGCGCAAAAGGTTCTGTACAGCCGACGTTTCATAAACAATATTACCAGTAGTAAAAAAATTCTCCCGGCAGAATTTTGGGTTCCCCGTGTTCCTTCAAATAGCAACACAATTGACAATTGTTACTTTTAACTATAGTCAAAAATCAGTTGAAACAACGTATTTCTATTTTAACAACTGGTCAAGGCTTAACTACAGTCAACTAACTAATTGTTACGGAGACTATTTGTCATTTTTGACTAGTGACATTTTTGACTAGTGATCAAACAACCGGCCCTTAGGGCCCGTTGTTTGATCGCTAGTTAAGGTTACAAATAGTTAAAAACTATTAGTTAAACTAACTATTTGTTAAAAATTACAAAATGTTGTTTTTCAATCGATAGTTAAGCTAACTGTAGTAAAATTTTTGGACAAATTGTTAAATAAAATGACTACGCTCGGACTGCGTAGTTAACATTGACCATTAGTTTGATTCGTTTGTTGTTGCGGATATCTAGTCGAGTTGAGATATTTTACTGCCCAAAAAGAGTGCTTTTTAAAAAAAATAATGGATTTAAATGTACTTATACATTTCGATGACTCGGAAAGTTCTTCTGATGAAGAAATCATTCTAGAATACGTTTTAACACGCCGCCCGAAAACATTTCGCTCTAGAATAATTGTGCAGCTAGCTGCTAGACTATTCGGATGAAGTCGAATTTTTCGAAAGGTTTAGAATGTCCAAAGAAACTTTGGATAGTTGCTGAAGTGATTTAAGTCTACATTGTGTACTATTTACTAAATAGGTAAGTAGGTACCAACAACAACAGTGCTGTATTACATAAATATTGAAACCTATATTCATCATATCAAAAAGCTGCCTACCATAAACAACACAAAAAAAGGGTTTTTTTATGCAAAAAGTTTCAATAAGTCATAAAGTTTCTAATAAATAGAGAAAACACGTGCAACAATTAAAAACAATTGTACTTTTTTACAGAAAGAGCCCCCATGACCCATCTTTATTGATTATTATATCCAAAGAATTTGAGTTAAGTTTTAATTACGTCCGTATGTCAAATACTTTAAGAGCTATTATTCTTTGAACATTGGTTGTGCGTGAGCTCAAAAGGTTCTGTACAGCCGACGTTTCATAAACAATATTACCAGTAGTAAAAAAATTCTCCCGGCAGAATTTTGGGTTTCCCATGTTCCTTCAAATAGCAACACAATTGACGATTGTTACTTTTAACTATAGTCAAAAATCAGTTGAAACAACGTATTTCTATTTTAACAACTGTTCAAGGCTTAACTACAGTTAACTAACTAATGGTTACGGAGACTATTTGTCATTTTTGACTAGTGATCAAACAACCGGCCCTTAGTGCTCGTTTATAGTGAAAAGTGTATGGGAATTAAAATGCATGATAAAATGAGATACGCTGTGTGTTTTGGTATCAACTCGCCCTTGAATTTAAGCTGTTTTTGTGCTAAAAACGTCATTAATTATTTAGTCAAGTAATATACAGTGCTTTTAAAAGAACAACAGGATTCACACATCGTCTATAAGGAGTCTATGAGAGTAAAGACTTTATAACGGCATCAATTGTTCCTTATGATATCGCTATTTTATATATCGTTAGGGTTCCTTTCACACTAACAAAATCGCACCTAGCTAGTGTTATTCCCGTATATTATATATAAAATTGTTTTTTTTCCACTGTTGGGTTGGCCGAAAGATACCTCTTTATGAGGATAATTTAGCTCACTTTTGCGCACTAATTTTAAGTTTGAAATATTATTAAAAATACGCGATTATCAAATTAATTGTTTTATTTTTTTCTTTTCTTCTGTAACCATCGCTCCTTCAACTTCTTCCACAGTTTTGAATCCCTTTTTAGGGTTCCGTACCCAAAGGGTAAAACGGGACCATGTTACTAAGACTTCGTTATCTGTCCGCTTGTCTGTCTATCTGTCTGTCTCCAGGCTGTATTTCAAGAACCGCAATAGCTAGAATTTTGAAATTTGTCGGCATTGTATGCATTTATTGCCACTATAACAACAAATACATAAAACAAAATAAAATAATACATATGATATCTAAGGGGGCTCCTATACAGCAAACATGTTTTTTTCGCTTTTATTGCTTGTCAATAATGGTAACAGGTAGGCACCTGAAATTTACGCAAAGGTCTAAAACTAAAAAAAATTTTGGCCTTATTTTGTTCTATGAAAGTACGGAACCCTTCGTGCACAGGTCCGACTCGCACTTGGCCGATCATTCCGCTCCGCAAGAAATTCACACAATCTGTTGTACGTTTAAAATGACGAATTTAGTTATGTAAAGCATTTTAATGTAACCTTAAAGAGAATAATATCTTTATAATCACTGTTTAAGGGAATGTGGATTGCTTTCATCCTTGTTAAGGTCATATAAAATGTTAGCATTCGTTTGTTGGATAGATGTCTTATTAAATTCCCCTATAAGTTAAAAGCATTATTAGTTACCTTGTGCATTACTTTTATAAGAATAATAATTGACCATATTAAAAGCTTTTATATGTCTTTGAATATTATAAGGCTAAAAAGCAATGTAAATAGCCACTATAAGATGAACATATTTCGAAGCCTTATAGTTGGCGTATAAATTAGAGTTATTAACGTTTACCCAACCAAATTATAAGAATAAAGGTAATATTAGCCAAATCTCCTAATAGTGTGCCATTATAAGTAACATTGGCATAATGAATGCTCTTTTATAACGAATATAAGAGTTTAGACCTTATTGAGTTAATTTTGTAAGGTTAGTTTTTTTGTTGGGCTAATTAGATCCTCATTGATTTTCTAACATCTGAACGCATCTGTCTTTTGTGGGGAGCACAAAAGATCCTAGCGTTATAGAAATTAAACAATTTCATCAATACAAGCTTACAACATTCAATTTTGATTTTTATCTCCAGAAAAATAAGGGCTACATTAGAGAAGCAGTATTTGACGTATGCACTTAGCTGCATAAAAAATATAATCGCCCTGGCGAGGATTAATAGTACACCATAAAGACACGTGGTTACTCCATATAGTTGTAGGGGACTCGTGATAATAATTCAGCATTATAACATAATTCCGATTCGCACATTTGCTCTACATCTAAAGGGCCCTTTCCACGTTGAAAGATGATGGAGAGCCATGATTGCAACTGTGAAGACTATTACATAACACGGTACACGTCTTTGTTGGTTCGAAAAATCAAGTTGTCAGAGAGATAAGATACTCTTAAATTGTTTTTCTGGGTATCTTAAATAAATCGTTTAATCATTCTTAAATAAATCGCTGTTTAAATAGTGTTTCATATTTTCGTTAATCAGAATAAATCGGTAAATCCTAAACGATCACGAGTTATGGGTCGATAGAGTTAGACCGCGTCGATTCAGAAGCTTGGCTCTACATTAGATCTGATGTCTTTTTCACAGGGCAAACCTTTTGTGGTCGTCGAGGTAACTTTTACATGAAATGTTTTTGGTGGGATACATACTTACTGATATTATGTAGAACTTGTTGGAGTTATGGGTCTATAGAGTTAGGCCGCGTCGATTCAGAAGCTTGGCTCTAGATTAGATCTGATGTCTTTTTCACAGGGCAAACCATTTGTGGTCGTCGAGTTAACACAACATTTACAATTTTTACATGAAATGTTTTTGGTGGGATTTTAGTTATAATTATAATCATTGGACAATCTTAGACGAATATTGGTCCATCATGAGCCAACGTGGAAAGGCCGCATAGTGATTGAAATTCCCCTGATAACAATACAATCGATAATTGTAGTTGGATCACAATAACGGTGCGTTGTAGTTGGATCACAATAACGGTGCGTTTGTGCTCATAGCGGTTTTGGTAATGTATTTTTCTCCAGTCTTAGGGTTCCGTACCCAAAGGGTAAAAACGGGACCCTATTACTAAGACTTCGATGTTTGTCAGTGTGTCCGTCTGTCTGTCTGTCTGTCCGTATGTCTCCAGGCTGTAACTCAAGAACCACTATAGATAGACTTCTGAAATTTATTGTCTCAGATTGTGTTCCTATATCTGTTGCCGCTACAACAATAAATACTAAAAACAAAATAAATTAATAATTTAATTTATATAATTCCATACTTACAACAAACTTGATTTTTTAAATACATAGGCACTTGAAATATTCAAGAAATACTCAGTTTTATTTGTTCTTTAATAATTTATAATAAAATTAAAATAAATGAAATAATTAAGGGGGGGCTCCCATACAAAAAACATAATTTTCAGCCTATTCTTGCTCTATTGTAGTACGGAACCCTTCGTGCGCGAGTCCAACTCGGTCGATTTTTTTATTAACTTTAAAGTAATGATAACAGAAAATACCGATACTAAAATAAAAGTAATCTTGATGCTGCTCTAGCTCTCATTTAACAAACGTTTAATAATTAAGTTCTCGTGTAAATCACACAAGTCACAACTGAAACCCTTTTCTATATATTTCCCGTAATAAAAGTTTCTTCAATGATTAGAACGTTGACACCATGGGGTGACAAAACAATAAGGAAAGCTCATAAAAATATCATAAAAGTAATTGTTTTTGGTAATAAAACTGAGAGGGGACCAAAGTAACGGTAGTCTTTACGGTAGAAAAAACATTTTACTACTCAAGACAATACATAGTATCAATCATGAAAAACAAAACACTGATGTATTTCATAGGTTTCTTGTTATCATACATCAATATATGAGAGCTGTACGTTGTACATAGTTTATATGTTAATAAATTACAGGCTTCAGTAACATGTAACTTCCATTTGGCTTGCAAGCCAACTGGCTGTTTTAAGTAGTTGATGCAACCTCAGCCATCCATCAACATTAGACTATCTTACGATATTTAACCCCGAGATAAACTATGTTTATGGTGCAAAGAAAGATTTAGTAATAGAAGATCTAAATTAAAAAATAATGGAATATATATGGAATGGAATAATGGAATATGATCTTAAATAACGAAAACAGTTTTTAGAATTATTTATTGCACTGTAATTACCATTAGGTTTGATACTGTCGAATTGAAGTTGTTGAAGTATGTTAGTAGAAGAAACATGATTGACTGATACTTTTAAATTAAGACATAAAGATGATAATGAAACATCATTTATCATTATTAAATAGCAGCAGTTCAAAACAAAACGATCAAATATATTTATTATCAAGAGATGGGCAGATGCCGATCCATCTTCCAGTGAGTCTTAACTCTTACACACTGTATCTATGTTCTGTGGTATATCACCCATATCAAGCTAGACAATATGGCTTTTACTGTGCATAACGACTGCTTTTAGCAACGAAGGGTATATCGCTATATCACAGAAAGGGTAATAGAGATATTCGAAGAATTATATTAACAAAGACTTGCCGACAGAAGGCAAAAAAAAGAATTAAGTAAGTACAAAATTTACATACGTGTAAGTAATAATTATTGATAACACTTCTTTTACTAATGAATATTTGTTTTGTTTTTTACAAAATTAGGGGGCAAATTAGCAAACAGGTCACCTGGTGGAAAGTAACTACCGTCGCCCATGGACATCAGAATTGCCAGTGTCAATAAATCCTTTTAAGTCGGGTACAATATGATTTTTAGTCTTCGTAAACTTTGTTGGTAATTCTATACAATTTGGTTTTGGTATACTTACTTACAATGTTCTTATTAAGTATACATGTTTATTTGTATATCAGCTTTATTCAAAGGAGTTTTATTAAGGTTAAGTTAAAACTTTTTAATAAAATATCCTCCATTAAACCTCGCCTTAATAAAAAGTTATCAATTAAAACCTAGGAGAGCTGCGCCGCAAAAAGTGTCCTGATACTAGTCGTTAGACTGACTTTAATTAATAAAAGCATCATTAATCTTAGTGGGGAAGTCGGTTAAATGACACCACTAATGGTGGACTAGGTTAAGCAATGAACACCATATAAGACCGCAGTGGTTATGTCATGTTGTACTGTATCTAGATGATTTTTAAATTGGCTGATATTCGCGTTGGTAAATATCAAATATCTACTACACTTTTTGAAAGCAAATATTTCGTGTGGTGTAATAAGAATTAATTGAAAACTTTTTTGTCATCTTGTACTGAATAGGCTTAAAAACCATTAAGATTTTAAAGAAACGCACAGAATATAGAGCGGATCGCGGGATTCACAAGGAGGGACAAGAAGCTCTTTTACAGCAACAAAATGTTTGGCTGCTACGAAATTTTCATTCGATAAAGTGTAAAAACTTATCATAAAACATTACGAAAAAAACTAAAATATATAGAACGTGTACAGTATATTTTCAATGTTCTGGGCTTAAAATAAAAGTTGAGGGATGCTGAATTAAAAAGAGAACCGTGTCGGAACTTTCGAAGCTTGTTTTACTCCTGGAACTGCTTTTAGGTTGGATGTAAATTCTTTTGAAATTAGGATCTGGATAAAAGCATAGACCATGTATATTATGTCATTGTCATAAGATGTGTACCTAAAGGTGCTCCCAGACAGAAGTTATATAACGTTATAAAACATTGTGTAACACGATAACATTTTATAGCATCGTGTAACATGCGCTACAACCTGTCAAAAAATAAACGTGTTTTTAGGGTTCCGTACCCAAAGGGTTAAAATAAGACCCTATTACTGAGACTTCGATGTCTGTCCGTCTGTCCGTCTGTAGCCAGGCTGTAACTCAAGGACGGTAATAGCTAGAGAGTTGAAATTTTAACAGGGTATGTATATCTGTTGTTGCTATAACAACAAATACTAAAAACAAAGTAAATTAAATATTTAAGGGGGCTCCCATACAAGAAACGTGATTTTTTCGGCATTTTTTGCTCTATATCAATAATGGTAACAGGTAGGAACTTGAATTTTTCACAAGGTAGTTTTTTATATGTGCACTTTAATATTTAATAATAATAATAAAATAAAAAATTAAGGGGGGCTCCCATACAAAAAACCCAAATGTTGGCCTATTTTTGCTTTATAACGGTACGGAACCCTTCGTGCGCGAGTCCAACTCGCACTTGGCCGATTATTTTGTTATAATTTGTTACAAAATGTTATACAAAAATGTTATAGAGGGTGCAATTAAACCTTCCTGTTTTTCCAGGCCTTGGATCATATTAGGAGAGTCTATTTAAACAATAAACATTGGGTGTTAATTTTTTTTTCAATGACATATTTTATCCCATTTAAAATCGTTGCAGAACGGTCATTCGCGGCGCGGGGGAATGAGAGGGGGTGCGCGGGATGAGGCGCGCGCGTGCGGGGGCATGTCACGCGCGGCAGACGCATCGTCTCCATTAATTGAAGTGTTTTTTAGGATGACTTTCGGAAGCTATTTCTTAACATTTTAGTACTGGGTGATCATAAAAGAAAAAATACGTGTGTTTTTATTTTTAACAAGGATCAATATATCAAAATTTGGCAGGAAGGTTTAATTGCACCCTGTATAACGTTCTATAACTTCTGTCTGGCCGGGTACCTTAAAATTAAAACAAATTATTATAATTTAGAAGTTATGGCCGAACTCACTAACACAACCCTCACGCATTATCTGTAAAACTCTTCATTAAATTGAAGGTAAATTATAATTAATCATCTATGAGTGCGGCAGTCAGACACATATTTTAATTAATACTTTATCTTATTTTAAATAAAGGATTTTTTGGGAAATATATGAAGTTTTTGTGAAAATATTAATTTTTTAGTTAAGTAGTCATTAAAATAATATGTCTTTGAGTGCGGCCGATAGAATGCTGGCAAATATGTTAATATATGTTACCACTTACCAATGGAAATTAATGGACGATAGCACAGAATATATATGTTACGCTCAAAGAGCGAAATCGCTCAATGAGCGAAAAAATGGCTCACAACGCGTTGTGGTCTCAGTGAAACAGCCAATGAAAACGGCCACGACGCGTTCTGGCAATCACAAAAAGTCCATAACGCGAAATTCGTGTCGTGGCTGATATGCTATTCGTTTTTCTTGATTGAATTAATCATCCATAGGTATGGAAGATTATATTTGAATTACCACGCGTACTACAAAATATTTTTTCTTTTACAAAATTAAGTTCTCAAGTCATTCATCTCAAGTCATCAAGTTTTTCATTATTATTTGTAACATATCCATAGTTCCATAATATCCGTACTAATATTATTACTGTCTGTCTGTCTGGCACAAAGTGCTATTGTTTGTTATTGTTTTTTTTAATATTAGGTAATCTGATCATAATAAATAATAAGTATTTAGTTTTATTTTTATTTATATATAATTTAAATATAATACTACTAGTTGATGCCCGCAACTATGTTGCGCCAGACAGACAGACAATAATAATAATAGTACGGATAGTATGGAAGTATGGATAGTTTATAAATCATAATGATAAACACGTTATGCAGTGATTTAGTAAAAGAAAAAATATTTTGTACCTAGTACACGTGGTAATTCAAATATAATCTTCCATACCTATGGACAATTAATCAATCAAGAACAGATCAAGAAAAACGAATAACATATCAGCCACGACACGAATTTCGCGTTATGGACTTTTTGCGAATGCCAGAACGCGTCGTGGCTGTTTCACTGTGACCACAACGCGTTGTGAGCCTTTTTTTCACTCATTGAGCGATTTCGCTCTTTGAGCGTAACATATATAATATTATAATAGCACTCCGACGATAGTATTCTTAATTATATTATGTCTATGACGATGGAGTCTAGTGTATAAGTTACTTTTATGATTGTATGTTTGTAACTATATAGTTTGCATTAGTTTACAGTTCACACTGTGTATAATCCAAGGATACAGGGTGTTGGAGCTTATCGGGTGTAACGTGCAACGGAAAATAGGTCACGTCCTGTATACCTACATATACATTGCATGGTAGCGTTCAAACTTCAGATATCTACGTAACGTACTACAGTAAAGTTGTGGTAAAGTGTATGTGATATTTACAGGCACTTCATGTAAGATGTGTAAGCTGACAAATATATTTGGGAATTTAATTTGCTGCTTTTGTATCGACGGTTAGGCAAAATAATCGCTTAAATTGAATTAATAATACTTTTACACAATTTTTCTTTTATACATAAAATACCTGTATAGGCCGGTATATTATATATTATTATTTCATAATTATTACAATCTAGCCTAACTAAGACTAATTTAATTAGTAATTTTACGTTAACTTAATCTGCAAGTAGAGTTTTACACAAGTCATTTTAAAAAAGTTATTATATTGAGGCCCTTCATCATAATAAAGACATATTATGTAAACCACGCTTACGCTAATCCCTGTTTTTTTTTATGAAATAAGGGGGAAAACGAGCAAACGTGTCACCTGATGGAAAGTACTTCCGTCGCCCATGGACACTCGCAGCATCAGAAGAGTTGCAGGCGCGTTGCTGGCCTTTTAAGAAGGAAAAGGGTAATAGGGGAGGGTAGGGAAGGGAATAGGATAGAGGATTGGGCCTCCGGTAAACTCGCTCACTCGGCGAAACACAGCGCAAGCGCTGTTTCACGCCGGTTTTCTGTGAGAACATGGTAATTATCCGGTCGAGCCGGCCCATTCGTGCCGAAGCATGGCTCCCCCACGTATTTCTGTTTCTATCTTTGTCTTATAGTTTATCTTTAATCGCTATATAAAAGACCCACCACTAAATAAAAAAGTTTTATGAATGTTTAGTGCTTTGTCTGAAACCTAGGCATATTTAATGTTTCCAAGCAAAACAATCTTAAATCTTAATTTATAGCATATTTTGATTACAAGAGTCACAAGTGACAAGACTCATATTAAGCCCCTAAGCTATAGGTAATAAAAGTAAAACAGCAACCTATGAAAAGTTCAGAAGTTTTAAAAAGGTTATTTTCCCTGTGCAAACTTCAATTCTTGAAATTGGTCTTATCATAACGATTATGATCCTGGGAGTCGCTCTCAGTGTAAGTGGAATTCTTATAGGAATTTATAATAGGAAGCAAGTTTTTGTATGAAATCAGCATAATTTTTAAAATGGAATATTTTCCGCAAAATAAAAACGTTCAAAAAGAGAAAAATTTATTAGTATGTGGTAAAATAAGTTACCTATATGTTTCATTTTTCTTTTTAAAATAGATCGGATTTTTCCACAAAAATGATGATGATGACAAACAACCCTCGTTCAGACGAGTGAAAATAGCTAAAAGAAGTAAAAATCCGCGTTTAATAGAGAGCTCGAACCACGCCAAGACAAACACGTGTAGGGCGCTCCCCTCGTCTTGTGAATTGATTTTTCCTCCCCAAATTTTCAATGCCAGCTTCTGTGCAGTGGAGCGGACGACTTCCGCAAGCTCTATCAAAACGGGGCTAGCAATTTACTTGATGACACGAACAATTGATATGACAGCTTTATGAGTGTAGTGAGATGTTTTCTTGCAATTGCCGGGTTTTATGTTTTACAACCCCTTTTTAGCTTTGATGGTATTCTTTCGTTACTTTTGCGAGATTTTACATTTCTGCAAATTCTGCAAATTAACATGAGGTAATCCCAAACAGAAATTTACTCTGATTCGATTCATAAGTAGTTTTTAAATGCAAATCTACTCATAATGTTCCAAATTTGAATATCGCAGATCATATACCTCTTTACATTCGCGAATAACACAATTTGACTGCCGACCTACTAATTTTCGGCCCCCGATCCAGACCCCATTGGGGAAAATAGTATTTTAATTCCACTACTTAAGGGTTGATTTCCGATGCCATAAACCCCGCTAATCCATGCGTCGATAACGCCAGTATAATTTGATCTCTATCGTTGGCCAATCGCTCGGACTTTCGCGGATAGAGTTGCAGAAATAGAGGTCAAGTTAGGTGGTCGTCGAATTGTTTGAATGGTTACCATAGCAACGTGATCCAAAATCCAAATGAGGGTGTGATTGTGAGCGCGACAGGTATATTTTGGGGTCTGAGCGAGAGGGATGCAAGATAAGGGGTAAATAATAGAGCGACTGCCGAAATTGTTGCTGCATGTTTAGCGTAAAGTATAGTTTTCACAGAGCCAGTACTGGCTGCCAATAAGACTGGCAGCCACTATTGGCTTGGTATATGCCGCGTGTGAATAGTTTGGCCTGGCTTGAAAAACTGTTCACACGCGGCATATACCAATCCAATACTGGCTGCCAGTCTTATTGGCAGCCAGTTCTGGCTCTGTGAAAACTATACTTTAGTTCCGAAAATCTAGGATACTGACCAGTATTCAAGACGTCATGTATGATGATAGGTAACAGAGACCATAATATTGTGCTGATGTGCCACTGATGAGACAGGTGTGACGTATTATGACTTGTATGAGAGAGGTATGACGTATTACTGACGCAGTAAAGAGTAAAGACATAATATACTTTCATCATTCACGGCATAATATGTGGGAATGAAGCAACATGGCGTCGAGTCTAGACATAAGTCGTAACAAGCCACTAAACTGGATTATATTTTGGAACCTACCCTAAATGCAACTCCACCATTTTTTCTTGCAAGTGTCGGTAGGCCGGTAATTGACTTATCTTGAAGAGTAATAGGTCGTTTGGGATTTCGTATTTCTAATGAATGATGGATACCCAAGATGATGGCAGTATTCCCGGATTTTCGCTGTTTATGAGAGATTTGGTGTAGGAATATTGTTATTTCGCTATAAATCCTTAGACCTTTCCGTTGTTGATCATTTTACTCATATTATGTTGTGGCTAATTTATGTTGGGTGTAGACTGTAGTGGCCAATTATTTTAGGAAGGAAAGAAGAGGAAAGATTTTGTACCTGAAATAAAAGGCAAGATATTCTATCCGTTGTGTAACATCTTTCGTTAAATTGGATGGCTATAAAAATAAATTACTATACCATAGCAGTTTAATCATATAAAATAAATGTCATGGAACTTTTAACTTTTAAAGTAGGCAACAATTTTAATACCCTACCTAAATCACAGCTGACTACATCTTATCGTCTTATTAAGAGGCATTACAAATTGTTTACAATCTACTCTTACTTTAGGGATGGCCCCCTTTTTGCCACGTGCCGTGTTCTTCACTGTGTCCCTTTTATACTAGAGACTAACGGCCGTATGAATAAAACCCTCGCTAAGTTTTTATTCATACGGCCGTATATGTGTAAGGTTTTGTTTTATAAACGCATAATAAGAGACGAGTACCTTATCCGATATAACTTATAATATCATTCAGTATATTACGTTATAATGCCTTAACCCTTTCCATTTTCGCCCATTGTTGCCACCACGATTGTACCGAATTGTACTATAAAGAAATTTATTTATAGGCAGATGGTGGATTTGCTGACGTTATCTAATCGGGTTATGTCAAGTCAATTTTCAAGTTTGGATAAAACGCGACCAAATTAAGAAGGTCCATCTGCTTATGAAACTTTCCTGATAGTATAACAAGCTGTCTCTAGTGTGCACATTTCACAATCGACATCGATCTTGGAAAGCAACGCACCTGCAACTCATCTAAATTGCGAGTCTCCACGGTAGTTGCTTTCCATCAGGAGACCTGTTTGCTCGTTTGACGCCTAATTTTATAAAAAAAGTGAATATGGCGTATCTACACGTTCGTAATCGCCCGTATTTGTCCATCATCAGCCAACGTGACCGCAAATTACTGCATCATATTTTTATATCCAGAAGTCAGAGCTTATGAATATGTTATCTAAACGTGGCCATCTTCCAAGTGACATAAAACTGTCGTGCGTAAATCATGTTTTATGTAGAGTTGATCAAGATAGAGTCACTTACTTTACTGAGCAATGAGTATTTTATGTCAGCTTTTATTTTAAGTTAAGTATGACGTCACGTGAAATATGCGTATATTGTCTACAACAGAATCCTTGACACACAATCTAACTAGGGATATGCCAGGATACGCTAACAACATAATTAAGGAATAATTGCTTGACAGCTGTCAAAACTGAATAAACATCGTCTCCAAGTTAAAATTAATTAAAAATATTAATACTAATTGAATAAAAAAGTCGACCTATAACATCCTGGTAACCTCAAGGAAGTGTGCAAGTGTTTTTAACAAAGTAACTATAACAGGATTGTAATTGTGAGTACTCCTTTCTCAACGAACACTATCCCAGGTTTATCACAAAACTGCTAATGTGAACACCAATTAATATTAAACCTGTAAAAGTACACATCACTACTGAAACACCTACAAAACTGGATCGCCGACATTACAATATATATAATATAAGGAATTCACCGTAAAAATACTTTGCGGTAGAAAACATGCTTCTGTTATCATTTTCAAATTCAAATTTAAAACCGTATTACTTAGCTGAACGCACAGATTAGTAAATTTATTTAAAACCGACAAAATATTAAACAGAAACGAACAACTGAAATCTAGCCACCTGATTATGACAGCTGGCATAAGTCACATGAATTGACATTGACATATGCATAGACAAACAAGGTTTTTTATCACAGATAAATAATATATGTATTGCAGTCATCCAAAAAAATAAGAAGAACACTAGCAATGGAAAATGTTACGATACGACGACCTAAACTACGTAAAGCTTTATCCGACCTCAACGAACGACATATCTTATGCGAATACCTCACTTTCATCATCTACCGACATCGACGTCTCAATGAGGAGTCTGCCTTATCCATCGGAGCATCTAGACAATTCTATAGTTTCTGAATTAAACATACAAATATTAGACTTGAAAAATGAACTCGAAATCGCTCATGAGGAAATTTCTAACCTAAAAGTATGAAAACCGATCTCTAAACTTAACTATACAAGAAAAGGATAAAATTATAAATATCCTAAAAAAAGTTAATTTTGAAACCAGTAGCAGCTGTATAACACCGACACCTAGAACAACCAAAAAAATTAGAAGACAGAACCTATTGCAATACGACAAGACACCGAAAGCATCATTATCCCCAAAAACCTTACTGCATAGCGAAGACAAACACAAATCCGATTATATTATGGATACATTATTTATAAACAGACTGCCCTTGGGTGGGCGTGGACAATAGACGTTGCTACAAACCAAAACAAAACCCGAAGCGATGAAGTTACCACAAAGAAAATAAGAATATTTGGTGATGAACAAATCCGTGGCTTATCAATAATAATGCATGACGCAATAAAAAACAAATGGAATGACAACTACTTAGTAGAGTTAGTAACATTAATAATTAAACCGGGTGCACAATCCACTCAAATATTGCAGGGCACAACGAATCAACATGAAAATATCAGTGAAGATGACATCATAATTCTAGGTATAGGCATGAACGCAGTGAACTTTTAACTACATGAACGACAATAATCCACTTACTCTATTTACAAACCTATGTAATACATTGTTTCAACTAAAATCTGTAACTTTCAACTAATATTTGTAATTAGTGTACAAAATAATAAGAACTTAAATGTAAACTTTTTAAATTATCACATAAAACTCATGTGCATCAAATATCCAAACTGTGTATTTATCGAAGCATCGAATATCTATTTAACCAAAAATAAATTAAACTTTTACCTGAATAACCTAGAACTTTTAAGCCTTAAACTAAATATTGAAATTGATAGTTTCGCTTACAGCAACACATTTATAAAAAATAGGAAAATATCCACTGTAAAAAAACAAGTATTAGAACCAAATAATAACACATGCAAACATGCACATCTTAAGCAAAAACCTATTTTATCATATTTCCCTATTATATCTAGAAACAAAAATATTAATAATTTATTCATTCAAAATACACACAAAAAAACCCCCGTCATAATACATAAAAAGGAAACTATCCCATACTATTTTACAAAAATTAAAATACCAAAAAATCCGCTTTTTCGAGAATAGCCAACGCATTACTTTGCTGCACCAGAATATTGCCGGAGTATTCTGGAAGCATCCCTACATGAACTACGCAAAAAAATTGGTGAAATACATGTTATATGCCTAACTGAGACGTTTATAAAACATGGGTGCGAGTCAAATCTCAACATAAAAAATTATAAATTGGCTTCACATTATTCACGTAATCAAAGAAGAGGTGGTTCTTGTATATTAATACATGATACCTTTGAACACTATAAAACAAACTTTAAAATTACACCTATCCTGAACAATTTTGAATACTGTGCCACTAGAATACCTAAACTAGATTTAAATATTGTATGCGTATATCGGACTCCTAACTCAGACGTTGACATTTTTCTTAATAATTTAGACATTCTCTTAAAATCTATAACTAAATCCAAATAATGCGGAGATTGGAACATTGACATCTTAAAGAACAAACCTTCCTCAAAAAGTTTACTTGCGATACTAGCTAATTACAACTTTATAAACCATATTATATCACGCCCGACTCGTAAGGACTCATGTATAGACCTCATCTGTAGCAACATAATGGAAAATGTGATCGGTGATACACATTTCTTGGCTCTCTCAGACCACGAAACAGGTCAAACAGTAACTATAAATTTAAGTCAGAAACATCGAATATCGATACAGTATTATTGTGAAAAATATTCGCAATACTTTATTGTCTGTAAGTATAAAATTATTAGGTAGCTTATTAAACGTAGTTTTAAAGCAAGCAAATTATAGGCACCTCTTCATCGCCAGAATCGTCACTATCCTTAATCGTCCGTCCGTCCGTCCGTCCGTCCGTCCGTCTGTCCGTCTGTCTGTCTGTCTGTCTGTCTATTCTAATACGGATTTCTTTGTTTCAAAAAAACATAATTAATCATTTTGATGGCTCTATCTATCGGCAAATTATTCGGTACTTCCTTGATGGGAACGCTACGTCACGTCAGCAAGACCCCCACAGCAACTCATTTTTCCTGAATACCGGAAACACGGAAAATCTCTCGTGGTCCGAAAAGCCGTACGTAACAATTACTGAGCAAAACCCGGTACGTTGCTGCGGTGCGGAGTCATAAATTTTAATGAAGTCGCTGTAAGCTTGGCACCGCATGAAAGCAGACAAGATTCAGCCCTTAAGACATCGCCGTAGATGTTCTATAAAACCTAGATTGTTTACGGCTACTGCATTTTTACGCGTAATAAAATTAAATTGACCATATTTCATTCTAAGCTTGGAAGATTTCGTCTTTTAGGTGTGAAAGAAAATACGATTTTTATGTAGAAGCTTTTTATACAATTTCTAAACAAATCTTAAAGCTTACAATTTACGATTTCAAAGACATTTTAACCCAACATTTTAAAGATTTATCTAAAATGCAAAATCGCTGGAACAAAACCCGGATTAAGCTTTAAGGGTGGGTATGTTTAATTATTTCTTTAATCCGGATGATTCAAAAGGCTACGCTACAATGAACGCCGAAATCCGAACTCCCATTGTGAATAAAGTATGGAGCGTGCAAGAATTCACGTCTACGTATTTTGTCGGCATTATAGCGATAGCAAAGTTATGTGATTCCGTGCATTAAAACAACCCCTTTTCATCAAGAGTTACCTACTTCAGTGTATGCTTGTTAGGGTTCCGTACCCAAAGGGTAAAAACGGGACCCTATTACTGAGACTTCGATGTCTGTCCGTCTGTCTGTCTCCAGGCTGTAACTCAATAACCGCTATAGCTAGACTTCTGAAATTTTCACAGATTACGTATCTATGTTGCCGCTATAACAACAACTACTAAGACCAAAATAAAATTAATATTTAAGGGGGGCTCCCATACAACAAGCATTATTTTTTGGCCTTTTTTGCTCGTAATCAATAATGGCAACAGCTAGGCACTTCAAATTTTCATAAAAACCTTAGTTATATGTCTACTTTCATAATTAATAATATTATTAAAATAAAATAAAAATTTCACGGGAGCTCCCATACAACAAACGTGATATTTTGGCCTTTTTGCTCGATATTAATAATGGCAACAGGTAGGCACCTGAAATTTTCACGAAGGCCTTAGGTATACGTGTACTTTAATAATAAATACTAATATTTAAATAAAATTATAATTTAAATTCCCATACAAAAAACCCATTTTTTGGCTTATTTTTGCTTTATAACGATACGGAACCCTTCGTGCGCGAGCCCGACTCGCACTTGGCCGATTATTAAATATGCAACAATCTAACTTGAATTAATGGTTTTCACTTCATATCACAGTGAAACTGTTTTGCTTAGCTTGTTAATCCCTAGATAAAATACTATTTACATATTCTTTCTATTTTAAATAACATTATTTTTCAAGCGGGATGTTCGATTTCAGTATCCATAGCGAGCCAAAAAAACTGTAATTAATTTTTGTTCGCTCCTTTATAATGCAGATGCAACTTTTATGTGAATAAAGATAAAACAGTGATTTTCAAACTTGTTTTTGATGCGACCCCCAGGAGGTCGCACGAAGTCGTTGAAATACGCTGACATAAAATATTGTTATTATACACTTGTTCGAACATTTGCCTAATCAAATCTGTGCAGCTAACAGCACTACTGTACTATGTAACCCTATCCCTGCATTAGCATAGTTAACATTCGGTCTCTCCATGCGATGCAGTTACGCAATCGACCGAAACGAAATCGATACTCGAATTAAACCGAGCGAGCTTACTGTTACATCACTAGAGGACATTAATAACTATAGCCGTAGGATATTGCAGGATTGGAAAAGCTATAGATACAGTAAAGAGTGAAGAAGAATTTGCTAGAGTAGTGAATGCAGGAATTTAAGACTTAAATCCACTCCAGCTACTTCATGCAAAGTCTTCTGGGCGAGTGCTTTGGCTGCAGAAACCGATAAGAATTCTCACCAGCTGCTCTATGTATTTTGTTGGTTGATGTTTATTTACAGCTACTGCATGCATAGAGAATTATGTTACGTTGCTCAGCACTGCAGCAAATTATTATTATTATTATTATTATTATAGTAATTATTATTATTATTATTCTGTTTTAATTCTCTGGACTATACGCAGCAAATTATGTACACCTTTTTATTAATACAGTGTTAGTAGAGCCCGCTTTATCGATGTTTAAGAACGAAGAAAATTTCCCTTCCAATGAAATCATATTATACACGAACTAAAGAAATCTACTCTTATATGGTAAATAATGAACCGATGAGAACATTGACACCAGTCACCAACACAATTAAACGACAATAAAGCGATGTTCCGTTCACATTATTGAGTTTGTGTGATTGGATTCATTTACATACAAAACTCCAACGGAATATTAAACCCGGAAGAACAAATAAGCCGCTATGAAGCGGTCTACGCCAGCTGTACTCAACCAGGACTGTTTCGTGGCCCGTTTTTAGTTTCATTGTATCTACCTTTTTCCAGGATGAAATCGCTCATTTTGAACAACATTTTTTTACCCCTGAAAAATTATTTTGGTTGCTGCCTTTGACACGAAGACTAAAATGTGTTTGTGGCCCGTATAAAAAAAGGTTGAGTGCCACTGGTCTACGCGGCTTCATCAACCGGACGTGGATATTTTAAATATTTGGACAAAATTCCGATATAAGTAGGCTTAAGGCTTTGTTTAATGAATAATACTCAGACGTTTTAGGCGCATGTTAATTGGGTGTAGATGCTAAACTCATCGAATTGATTTAGGAGGAATTACAAATAATTTCCATATCCTCTGATAATTTTAATTATGATATCACCCGGTATTTTTACTAATGTGGGAACAGGAACATCTGCGGCCTCTCTACGTTCAGCCTCTTGCGAATCTGTGATTTGTGAAGGGTCATAAGTCATAACTCATAATATTAGTCTGAAATTGTCCATGATATTGCCGATCGTATCTATCGTATATTATTCAACATGGAGATAGCCTTTATACTCTCTCCATGTTGAATAATGATAGATAACCGGCGAAATATAATGGATCAGTAAATAATATATCAGAAACTAAGGGACTGTTTTACCACTACCTGATAAGTGCCGGATAGGCTATCCACCACAACTTGACAGATAGAGGGTGGAGAATCTGTCAAAAAAGTTGTGGATAGCCTATCTGGCACTTTACTAGAAGGTGGTGAAACAGGCCCTAAGTCGAGTGTTTTGTTCCAGAAATCGTGGAGGAGCAGCGATGTCACGATGCGGATTTCCGGTTGACATGCCGAGACCTGGACACCCACATCGCGGTGCTGGAGGCCTGGTACACCGCCGCCGACGACTACACACCCCCCAACGGGGGTCGAACCCACGAACCCATCCTCACAGGACGCGACGCGGAGCTCGACCGCGTCTACACGTACTCCAGCCCCAAACACAACGGCGTCTACGAGCCGACCAACCGGACCTTCGAGAACATAACCTGGGCCATGGAGTATAGTGACTGGAACGAGTCACTATACAGTGTTGAGACAGTAAACGACAGTGTTGAGACAGTGAATGCTAGTGACTGTGCGAGTTTCTCCCGGAGTTACTCGAGTTTGAACGAGGGGGAGAGGGCCAGGCCAATCGCTAGGAATACCTCAATTAATCTAAGAGCCCCCGTCAGCTACAGGTGAGTTAATGGTTGATGATGCGTTATAATTAAGTTATCTAACCGATATTAATGGCAGCGGGCCCGTAATTGTAGTGTCAGTGACGTTAACGACTACGTATGGGTAATGGCAATCATTTCTGGTTCATATTTAGCTTTAGGTTCAGTGGCCGAATACAGAGATTTTTTTTAACAAGGCATAACCTAAGGGCGCGATCAGACGTGCGCGTGTTCTGCTGTAGCGTTTAGGAAAACACGCGAGCGGATTCAGCGCGGATCAGCGCGTACTCTTTTAGTCGCGGATGAAAACATTGTACCTATATCCCGGTTTTAAACCGACTGCAAAAAAGGAGGAGGTTGTATATACGTCTGTATATTTTTTATGATCACAAGATATCGTTACAATCTCGAGCTAATGCAAGAAACAAGTACCGAAATCGTTATACTCGGCGACCGAGCTTTAGAGAAAATAATTTAACGCTACAGCACTGTGAGGTCAGTGAGTATATTTGACAAAATATCACCATTTAAGATTCTTTACACTAAGCTACAGACTAAATCTGTTAACAACCGTCTTGGCTTTAGTTTGAACTGATAGAGTTAACTTTATCAAGAATTTGTGCTGAAACTCATGTCTGGGACATAATATGGTGTACTACAAGTTGACCAGAGCTAAGGGCTATTAGGCCTCTGTTCGGACACAAGTGCGTTTTATGTCTGACCGAATATTATTTCTAGGTAAGCCAATATCTTCACGCCTTACTAAACTTGTCATTTTATTCCAAAGACTTCTATTTAAACTGAGGTACTTTAAATATAAATCTTTGTTTTATTCACGCGCAGAAAATAGGTTTACTGCAATAAAAACTATCCTAATTCCTTTTCGGGGACCTCAAGTATAGAGATACTTGAAGTCCCCGTACTTCTTTTCTATTTATAAGAGAGTCAGATATTGCCTGGTTATGATTTTTGTAGAAATTTTCGGTATCTCTAACTATAATATTCAGAATATCTATATTATATTACGAGATGTTAGTGTAAAAATGGATTTCCAATCGTGTAACGCTATAACTCGATAACGGCTAAACCGATTCTGCTAATTTTAATCTTAAAATAATACTTGAAGTCCAGGGAAGGTTTTTAAGTGACACGAAGTTCACCGGGACAGCTAGTACAACGTGTAGTACAACTATATTACTCACGCAGCACGCTCCTAATTTCAGGTTCGACTTCTTGGTCTTGGTCTTTAGTCACGGTCCCTAGTTTCTCTTCTTCCCTGTCTCCCGCTTTGTGTTCTGTGTCCTGTATTTATTGCTTTTTTCTGTGAATATGATGGATATATTATTAATTATTATAGTCACGGATAAAATTCTCGTACAACTCCCTTTTCGAAGGCTCGGGTTTGGGGCTTTGGGGAAGTTTGGGTAAATAACAAAACATCTAATTTTAGGCTAAGTTACTTTAACACCTTCAAATATTTTAAGCATTCCTAGCTAGTTTACTACACTCTTATACACTTAAATCATAACATTTTAGTACATTCTATATCGCTATGGCTATAAAAACCTTAATTCTGAATTATGTAGTAAAGAATTTGATATAAACTGTCGAGTTACACGCTAGCCGTGTTCAGTCGCGGTATTATGTATGTATTATACATTATGTATGAATAGTATGGTATCCAGACTACATGTCTAGTGGGGTTGGCTAATGGCTAGGGTATATTTTGTCGATATAGGCACAACAACCAGCCTATAATGTGGTAATTTATTGTACCTACACTAGCTTTTCCTAACGCGTTAGCAGCGTTGGGGTAAATAACGCTGGCTTAACACATAGACTACTTTTGACCCCTAAAAACAAAATTGATGTGAAATACTGTGTGATTAAGGTGTAGGAAGCGGCAGGCAAAAGCTAGAACTTCATAACTTGTAGTAGGATAATATCCTTTCAATCTTAAACTGTTTTTGGCCGCTCTACAAGACTCTATTGTCGTAGATGTAAAATGTAAGAAGAAACTTTAGTAACTTTTCATGACAACTTTATAAATGTAATGTAAAAAATATCTTTTTAATTTAAACTCGTGCTGAGCCAATGTCGATATGGACCGTTAGAGATAACCAATAATAACTAATCAGTGACAGTTTAATCGCAGTTTACTATTTCGTGTTTAAACGGGACTAGCGGGACTGGTCACGAAAAGTTTGTTTTGGGTGTAATTATCATACATCAATGTTCTACCGAAATTCTTACAAGTTCGATAAAAAGGTTCCGTGTTTCTGTCGAATTAAAATTAATGAGCTATCTACGATTATTATTATTGTTTGCATTATTATACAGGCGACAGTAGGTGTGTTATTTACTTCTTAGACAGTTAAAACATAAGTATTAACATGATTTAGCCTTGTTTCTTCAAGTTCACAAATCACAATGATGTAAATTTTTTCAGATTTTTTGCGCTGTATTATGATTTATGAGCACAATCACGGCAGATTTGGACTGATATTATAACTAACTACTTTTACAGACTTACGGTTACTACTGCCAAAACTAAACATAAATATAGCGCAATAAAAACTATACTTACTTAAATTTTTTTAATTTTTTTTACCAAAATATAAAACATTATAATATAAGCTGTAGGTATACAATTATTCAACTTAATTAAACAGCATTTAAAACCAATGAGGTTTGTGAAATGCTGCGATATTACAGCCCTATTCACAGATGTGGTTATAAATTAGTTAATTGATTATTATTATCTATATCATTATATAAAAGGCTTTGTCCTGAATGACATGAAAATGGAATCACGCCACGGCCTAAACCAGTGATTGTAAATACTTGAAATTTGGAGGGAGTGTTCTTCGTATAACGTAGGCGTGCGATAAGAAGGGATTTAGAAATACCTCTCCTATGGGTGTGAAAAGGGGGGATGAAGTTAATATGGGACAACTCGATTCCTTAGTTCAATCTGCTCGAAAATTCGCATCATTATTATTTGATGTATTTTATGGAAGATGTTGTTCATAGTTTGTTGAAATTTATCCTTAAAAGTCGTTAAAAAGCATGAACAGTTTACAGCGCTTTACAGCGTTTAGCAGTGGCTTGCAGCGACGCAGGGAGTTAGAGACGCCAATCACTGCTTTTTGCCACAATAGACATAATCTGTGTACTCTATTTTTGCCATGCAAGTTATGGCTGGTTTACACGTATTAAGTAGATAAGTAGTCAACTAAATTTTAACTTATGACTTTATAATTACTTCACTAAATTTGAACATGCTACTTGCTACTAAATTTGTGTTTACATGCAATTGATAACTTAAAATTAAGTAAAAATTTAGTCAACTACTTATCCACTTAATACGTGTAAGCCAGCCATCTCATTTGAGTAATTACTCTTTTGCTTATGAAATAAAGCCACCATTCACGATAAAGCGATCTCATTCTATTTGTAAATTATCTAGATTTAGGCCGGTATAAATAGTCAGTACTCAATATGCATCTCGGTCTCAAGACACGGTTCAGGCTCTGTGATTGGTTGACTGTCAAAATTTTGACCAATCATAGAGCTGAATCGAGTCTTGAGACCGAGATGCATCTTGAGTACTGACTATTTATACCGGCCTTGCAATCGAAATTGCAACTTATGAAGCCTATTATATTATCGTAACAATTAGTTGTTAAATCTAAATAATAACTATATATTTGTAACAATTTATTGTTATTATGATATTATTGTTTTCTTATACTTTTGTAGAATTTAGAAAGATTGTCTTGAATGGAGGGCTTTACATTAGGTTTTGTCATCAAATTGTTAAAAAAATATTGGGGTTCGAAATTCGAAATTAATTATTCCTGTACGAATTGGTGTTTTTTTTTTCATTGAGATTTAATTTTATGCACAAGAGATTGTGTGAAATGCCAAAAAAATAAAAATATTTTTTAATAAGAAATGAAGTTACACTTTTACTAATTATTTAATTTATAATAACACTAGCTGTCCCGGCAAACGTTGCTTTCCCATAATATATTTGCCATATTATTTTATTGAAGTGACTAAATAAGTATGTCACCATGGCAACGTCGATCGCTATCCCGTCGCACAAACAATGGTCGCCGTCAGTCTCAGGTTGTAATAATTTACTATTATTTATTCAACGAATGCTCTTATCAATATATAAAGTACCGAGTAGCCGATTCTCAGACCTACTGAATATGCATATAAAATTTAGTAAAATCAGTAAAGCCGTTTCGGAGGAGTTCGTGGACTAACATTGTGACACGAGAATTTTATATATAAGATAAGATATACATATTATCATATTATCAATAACAGGCTTTGTCTTAAATGATATAATCATCATAATACTTACTCAATAATTTTCAGTAAGTATTAATAATTAATATACGTCATGGTGAGGTATTAGTTTACAGTGTTGCCAGAATTAGTTTACCCTGTGTTTTAGGCGAAATCTAGGGTTAAAGTAATTATTAGATATGAAAATGAAATTACGATAAAACCTAAACCACTAATCGTAGAGACTGAAAATTTTGGGGAAGTGTTCTCCGTATGACGCAGACGTGCGCGGTGCGATGTAGGAAGGGATGTTCATGTTTCGAAAAAATGTTATTAAGTTTTATAATAATACTTGCTGTCCCGGCAAATGTTATTTTGCCATATAAAGTATTTTAGTGAGGTGATTAATAAATATGGCACCATGGCAACGTTCGTCGCTAGCCCGTCGCAATGGTCGTCGACACTCTCGAGTTGTAGTAATTTACTATTATTTATTCACTTAAATATACACTCATCAATATAAAAAGTAGCCAGTAGACCAGAGACCAGACATACCACTTTCTTAGTCTATGCAGTAGCCGATTCTCAGACCTACTGAATATGCATAATACTTATAATATAAAAATCAGTGAAGCCGTTTCGGAGGAGTACGGTTTATAACTAACATACAGTGTGTGACAAAACTAAGTGATAATACTTTAGGGTGTGTACGTGTTCCTTGTAGAGAGACGTATTTTTTGACGTGATAACGTCTTATAATTAGATATGGGGTGCGCGCACGAAAAAACATGACAGTTCATGCGGCGTTACCTCGCTGATCGCTCTGAAGCGTTCCATTTACACTCTCAAGTCTCTCAACAACCGTAAGGCCCACCTGGGCCGCGCTCTTTGTTTCGATTATATTACGTATTTCGATGACTTAGAGAATACTTTTGTATGAAGAAGTTTGGTTAGTTATGACCTTTGATACATTGACCACACTCTGAATGAAAAATAAATAAACGATCTGTGAGCTATTAGTATTATTTCGGCTATTCAAAATTGTGCTCTATTTCCTACGTGTCAAGGTATGACTTGTGCTTTGTTCGAAGATTTTACTGGATTTCACGAATGTATATAGCGTTTTGTATTGCGAATAGTTTATATTTTTACTCATTATAAATATTTTATTTATAATGAGTAATTTATTCGTTTATTTCTTCTGAACAAGTCACTAATTATAGTTTCGAAAGTTTATAATTGAGAAACTAATATCACATCGGACTAAATACTATATTATGATGGCTTGATAGATAGAAAATTTACCATATATTATAATGTAGTTCACACAAACATAAAATATGGATTGTACGTAAGGATATTACATTAATTTTACAAAGAGGGTAGGCCGGGCGCCATTATTTTTTTTTGGACATTGACCTGCCAACTTTTTGCATAGATTTTTCCCGGAACTGAGGGGTTAAGGCTATGACGTTGTCATGTTCAACTATCGTCAGTAAACCGACTTTACAAACAACCGATTTTTCCACTTTTGTATGAGCAAGGGCCCGAGCGTCACCAGTTTCCTCATACATAAGTGAAAAAAAAATTTTGGTCTTTCAGCGCTGCTACTTTCACAGTGAACAATCTACAGTCTACGAGGAACACGTACACATCCTAAAGTATTATCACTTAGTTTTGTTACACCCTGTATAAGATTATAATTTTATGAGTAAATTACATCTTGACTCTTGACTGACCTGACTAGCTGAAAAAAGGTAAGTTAGTTAAACTGTTACAGGTTTTGATTTTTTGTATTCAATTTGTCAATTTAAGTACTTATCTGGTTCTGATATAGATTTTCAGTTTTGTAGGTTAACGGAGTATTAAACGTGTATAATATTATAAGGTAAGAAAGTTGTTTTTTTGGCTAAGGTTCACAAACCTACCCCAGCAAGTTGCCGAAATGACTGCCGGCGCCGTATCAAGCGCATCATTTTTATTTCATTTCATTATTAATGAAAAGACTTAACAGAAGGCCTACTTAGAAAGGCCTACCTAAGAAAGGGGGGCTCGGGGGGCGCAGCCCCTCGACAAAACAAAAACAAACACAATCAAGAAATTCCAAAAGTAGGTTAGGTAAGAACTTAGACCACAACACAGAGGGAGCCGAGCGAGCGCAACAAGCGTGCTGCGGCAGCAGCTAGCGACCGTCATTAAAGAAAGGGAGGGCTTGGAGGGCGCAGCCCCCCGCCAAAACAAAAACAAACACAATCCAGAAAGTCCAAAAGTTGGTTGAGTTAGAACTGTGACTGTGCTGCGGCAGCAGCCGGCGACCGTCACAAAACACGCTATGCAAATGGGGATTGTCCATTTTTTTTATTATTTTGCTCATTACAAAAACATTTCGAGGAATAAGGTCAGTGATCATTTTTCTGTATATAAACGAAAAAAATACCCATTAGTTACTTATATTTTTGAACAAATATGTTTAACCTTAGTTTAAACTTCAATGGCGTTAAATTGGCAATAAATTCAACCAACATTACGTTTCGAACTTTTGGTAAGCTTCTCGTATCAGCTTTCACATAATGAGAACTTGCATTTGACGAACCAGCCATTATAAATATGATTGAAAGGAAATTAAAAACATACTGCAGAGGTCAATTGGCCGCCGATGATAACGTCAGAGCGAAACTTTAAAAATTTATTCAGAAAAAACTAGCCAATGAATTTCAAAATTATTTAGTTTATATTCTTAAAATACCCTATTTTAACGAAAAAAATATAAAAAGTACAAGTGATTTCTTATGGACAATGCCCATTGCCGAGAATAAAATATGATGTAGCCTCAGAATCCCGAAAATTTCAAAGGTAGGTAGGAGTAGCTCCAATACTGGGGGGTTTCTCAGTGTGGATTTGGTACGGGGGGCTGTTTCCCCACCTCTCCCCTCCCCCCTCACCCCCGCTCTCCATCAATTTTGGGGTAGGTTTCCGAACCTTTACCGTTTTTATTATACGCTTTTTATTAGCTTCACCTGTATGTTTGTAACCGACTTCTTTGGGCGCGATTTTAACCCACTTTAAACGGTCAGATTTCGTTCAAACTTTGTAGATTTATCGAGTACCGATGACAATACACTAATTTGATATAACTATTCCATTTTTCAATTTGTATGTTTGTATGTTTGTTTGTAACCGACTTCTTTGGGCGCGATTTTGACCCACTTTAAAGGGCCAGATTTCGTTCAAACTTTGTAGTTTTATCGAGGACCGATGACAATACACTAATTTGATATATTATGTAATTATTCCATTTTTCAATTTGCAAAATATGATTTTTGTTAATTTATATAATTTTCATCTATAGTCGATAAGGTAAGAAGCTTACGCTTATAGACATATGTGTGTGTGTGTGTGTGTGTGTGTTTATGTTTGTTTGTAACCGACTAACCGACTTGTAAAAAAACAAAACAAAAAAAAGATCGTTCAAAATTAGTTGCCGAAAAAACAGCTATTATATACTAGGAAGGTACTGCACAAGCGCCCCCGGTAGAATAAATGTACATAATATTTATAGATATAGATAGATATAACCAAACTAAAAAGTAAAAAATAAATAATAGTTAAAAAAACTAAAAACACGCTTTTTATAGAAAACCAAACTAACAAATTGAAAATAAATTATAATAAATTTAAATTAATAAAATGTGTCAAAAATTTCAATAAATATAAATTAATGATAGTGTGAATAAAAAAATATATTTTATTTTAAAAAAAGCATGGGGTGCTTTTTAAGATATTATCAAAATGATAATCATTCTACTCATATCTGTCAATATAATATTTATATAACTATTGACACCATGCACCCCACGCTTTTTTTTAAATAAAATATATTTTTTTATTCACACTATCATTAATTTATATTTATTGAAATTTTTAACACATTTTCTTAATTTAAATTTATTATAATTTATTTTCAATTTTTTAGTTTGGTTTTCTATAAAAAGCGTGTTTTTAGTTTTCTTAACTATTATTTATTTTAGTTATTATTTGTTTTAGTGTATATATTATCTATCTATAGGTATCTATGTATCTATATCTATTAATATATATATTTATTATAAAATTGTAGAGGTAAAATTTTTGTACATTTATACCTAATATACATCTTCTATCTATACATATTATAAAACAAAGTCGCTTTTTTTCCCTCGTGTCCCTTTGTTCCCTTTAATCTTTAAAACTACGCAACGGATTTTGATGATTCTTTCAGTGTTAGATAGCCCATTTATTGAGGAAGGCTATAGGCTATATTATTTTATCACGCTAAGACTAATAGGAGAATGTGGAAAAAAACGGGGGAAATTATTTGAAAGGGCTTATCTCGCGAGCTACTGGAGCAATTTTTATGTTATTTGGCACAGAATATAAGAAATAGACCACGTAAAGGATCATAGGCTGTCGATTTAAATCATTTATTCAGTGGCTGTATATTTTATACCCGTGCGACGCCGGGGCGGGTCGCTAATTAATTATAATAATTATTATTAAATTATCTATTATCTTTAAGACCTTGCATGCATCTTATTAGGTATACAGTCTTCCTGTCAATTCCCTGTGGACGTTAACTGTGAATGCACATAACGGTCTACAGGGAAATCGCATCTGTACTTTTCTATTGTTTGTCTGGAAGTTTGTACTTATAGTACTTAGTTGTTACAGATACTTAGAGCGAAGGTAGGTTTGGTCAGTACTAGATATCGGATTAAATGCACGATCAAAGTGCCGAAATATGCATGCAAATATGCACGAAAAATGGCTGAAATATGCACAAAATATTATGCACAATCAAAAGTCACTTATTATTAAAATATTATTTTTGAAGAGTTTTCCGGTGGTGCCATTAATTATAAAAGCGCCAATTTTATAATTTCATCATATCCAGGATTCTTCATAATAGCACCAATAATATTTTTTTATTAACATTTTCCTATTGCAATCTTAATGCCCATGGAAGTTTATTAAATCGTTAATTACTTTATTCAAAATTTTTACTAAAGTTGTCAACTACAAAGAAAAATTTTGTTTCTAGAAAGATATTGTACTAATTGGGTGTATTGCATTCTTTAAATGGGGATGGAGCCACATACTTAAAATGTTTTGATCTATCGTACCTCTGTTTTGTGGCCTCGGTGTGTGTTATGATATCTAGTTTGGAGACTACGAGGGCAGGGCATAAAACTACCGAAATATGCGCTATCAACGAAAAATTGCCAAAATATGCACTATCGCCTAAAAAGTGCTATGTCTAGTCAGTACTTGTAAAATATTAATTACTAATTAGTAAAGTTAGCAAAGGTACTGTAAGTTTTTTATTATAACAGTATTGGATTGAAAATGTGCAATCAGCTAAAAGTAAAAAAATAGATTTCTTATTTGCATCGAAAAAGCTGAAATGCTTTACTTTTTGTGCAACTCTAATATTTATGCACTACTAATTATTTAAATAAGTTCTACTAGGTTGATGATACGTGTTGTAAATTTTATAGGATCGACACAAAAATAACAAAGATATAAACGTAAAGCAGTCAGTTAGTTAAAAACTTCAACCTCACATACCTCAAGCTCAACACATTTTCAAAAGAAATTAAAGTTTATTATGCCTTCAATTATTTTAATGAAATTTTATAGTTATATTCCACACATAACTTAACGAAACGAGCTACAAAGCTACGAAGTTGAGTTTGCATACAAATGCAAACTCAACTTCGTACAAGGAATTTACTTCGTTAGTCCCAACATGCGTGGTATGTTAATAGTAAATCCATGTCCAAAGCATTTCCTCCCTCGGGATTTGATAACGGATAAGAGTTCTTTGGCAGCCCGGAAATCCCAAATAGGAGTGGTCGTGACGGAAAATAGGCTAATGACCCGGTGTGATAGCAATTTAAGGTATTGGCGTGTATAATAATTATTAATTACCGTGAGAAAGAGATATAACAAATAACAAGTTCTGAGTTAGGAATCGAAACATTCTATTTTAAAAAAATAATGTTCCAAATTCAAAAATATATTTATCATCGCGAAATTAACGAATGAGCTGTCTACCTGCAGATTCTTCCTTCTTTTTAATTATATTATTCCGAAATAGTATTCCGAAATAAAAATTGTATTTTTTTAATGTAAAATAAGTTATAAGCGAAAGTGCTGTTCAAAAGTCCCATTACTTTTATCAATTATTCCTGAGATTAGAGCGTTCAAATAAGCCCTTTCAAATAATTTTCCCCGTTTTTTCCACAATTTCCTCTATTTCTTCGTTTCTATTAGTCTTAGCGTGATAAAATATAACCTATATCCTTTCTCGATAAATGGGCTATCTAACACTGAAATAATTTTTCAAATCGGACCAGTAGTTCCTGAGATTAGCGCATTCAAGTTAGCCCTTTCAAATAATTTCCTCCGTTTTTCACACTTTCCTCTATTTCTTCGCTTCTAATAGTCTTAGCGTCATAAAATATAACCTATAGCCTTCCTCGATAAATGTGCTATCTAACACTGAAAGATATAGATATATAGTATATAGGGCTCAGATTAACAAGAAGCACTTGGTATGACAGTGTGACCTATAAGTAGAGTAGCAGTTAAAACTTAAAACATACTTAACCATGTTTCATGGGCTATCACGTCTTATCAAATAGAAGATTTAATTGCTTACTTAATTATTACATAATATTATTTATTACCATTAATTATTATAATGGGGCGTTCCACGCCAAGCGGACAGGAAAAAATAGTCGATGTCTCCGATTTTGATAATATTTGGATATACCTGCAGGTGTTATTAATACGTGTGCTAAATATTTTTGTAATATAATTGCTAGATTAAGAATGATGGGACTTTGAAACGCGATTTTTCTATTCGGCACTCAGTGCTTCAAAGCCGATTATAGATTGAAAAAATTATATATTTGAATAATTAAATCACTGAACTTGTTACTCCATTTAATGAGCTTTTTAACTGCATTTTTGAAAACAAAAAATATTTTTTTTTTCTTTGAAAAAAATGCAAATCAGTTTTTTTTCTTGATTTTCTCAAAGAGGGACCCTTTTGATTTTTTTTATATTTTTTGCGTAAATAGCTAATATTCTATAGGATATCCCTGCATAACTTCTATAATGGGCCGGTAAGTGGATTAGGAGCTAGACTGAAGATACTGCCGAAGGGTGGCGTCCAGCGCAGCAGAGATCGATACATAGTGGAAATTAGCAAATAACATCAATTTTGATGTCGTGAAAAATAACATTCAATAGATATTTGAAAGAGAAACAGACAATAAAAGGTTTACAAGAGAAAAAAAAAAATCGTGAAAAAAATTTTTTTTTTGTCAAAAAAAAAATATTTCTATTTTTTTTAAATTATGGTACTCTTTAAAAAAACTTATCTAAGAGTACATTTCTCCACATTAAAATCGAAGTTTTTTGGCAATTTCCACTACTTAGCGATTTCTGCCCTTAGTACAGTATGGCGTTGAACGCCACCCTTAAGTAAATATGAAAAAGCATGGATAAATCAAAGAAGAAAAACAGTAAAAATCCGATAACACTGCTTGGCTTTTTAAAACATTTCGAATTTGTTTAAATAACACAATTAATTAACTGTAATTTATTTCAAAAAATCGTCTTGACAGCTCTCTCACGTTTTGACTACTTAGAATTATCAAAATTAGCTTATTATTTTAAGCTTAGGAATCAGTGACAAAAATAAACTGTCCTCATAATCTCAAAAGGTATTTTCAAATCGTCTTTTGTTCTAGTATTTATAACCTAAAAATATAATTAGCTTTTCAGTCACTTACTTCAAAGCTAATACATAATTTATTGCACAGGATATTAGGTTCGAAATCGTTTGAGTGTGATCTTGGCGCCATTTTGAAAGAGTTGTCTGTCAACAGTGTCAACGCTGGGAGTTGGGACTGGGAAGAATTTGTTTGATCTCTGGATCTTACTTATTGGCAAACGATTTATTGATTTTTTTGTGACTAAATAAGTCTTCATATTTAAAATGGAATCAAAATGTTACTTCTTATTACACTTAACACAAGTTTAACTAGAACTAAATTGTAATAAAATATCGTTTAAAAAGTATAACAGAACATGTTTAAAGTATAAATAGGTTAGGTATTTAAAAAGTATAAAGTTCTTACACAAAGCACCTCATTTTTTTTTATAACACTACTTCAAAAATTTAATTTTATGTGATTTCATCATATTTTCTGAACTGTTTAATCCACCTATTGAATTTGCAAAGCTCTTTGTTAATTTTCAAGTTAAATTTCACAAAGGATATTGAAAAGGACAGGTTTCCTTTGTGTACAGATGAAGTTGTAAAGGCTCTATCACATCAGGCGAGTAGGCGGGCGAGTAGACAGGCAAAAGTACGGGCGGGTGGGGCTATGAAAAATTCTACGTGTACGTTCTATCGTAAATTACGATAGAACATCGATAGAACGTATTTTTAGAATTCGTTATCGACCTCGGACTTGACAGTTTGCTTGATACATGTGATCAAAGCGTAAATAACAGGCGAATTTCGTTTATGACGTAACGATGACGTCATCGCATTCCGGCGAACAAATAAAAGTCGGCCCCGACTATTCCTGGATTAATCGAACTTTAAACAATTGTTTTTCCATTGTCTTCGTTGCAGAGAATATTGCGCTGAAACAATTTCAATTTTCCTTTTCAACCCGTTTGTTGGAATTTTAAATTAATTTTATAGCATACGAGTTCATTAACATTGAAAACTATATTGGATTTCTTGGAAAAGTTTAGTATCCCTGGTAAAATTAATATTTCTACTAAATAGCATTAGTTAGAACTTTTTCTACTTCATCTCATAAAATTAACACTACGTAAGGTCATTTTTTTTCTTAGGTCAGTAATTAGAATTCAGAAAGTCTTTGTGTTATATTTTAGTTTTAAAAATGTCTGTCTTCTCTTCATTGTTCAACTGGCACTTGAGTTATATTTTTACCAACCTTCAATAAAGGGGATGTTCTGTTGAGGACATTTTTTCCTAGTTCATTAGGTTTATATTTTTTTTATGTGAACCTAAATCTCTGTCACAGGTTTAAGGGGTTTTACACATGTCTCATGTGCGACTGAAACAGCCTGCCAGTAGGCTTAGTATTGACACAGTAGAAATATGAAAGAATAGAAACGCTGACGGTTTTCGCGGACAAACTGACAGGTTTTCTTTGTTAATCCATCACTTTGTCTACATTACCGTTAGAATAAACCTTTCTATGGTGACCATGCTATTCCTGCAGATATCTTCGCCTCTAGACGCCCTAGCACTGCGGTTCTTAAACTGTTTTGGTGGCGGAACCCTTTTAAGAAGTGACCCCAAAAAAAGTTTTGTCTTTGAATGAATTGTCTTCACGCTGGTGTCTGATGAGTGATACGAGTGATGACATTTCTAAAAACAATTTATGTATCACTCGCAGAGACAAGACAAGACATTTGCGGAGCTCCTGGGGCTTTATGATGGCTGGTCTAGAATATTCTAAGACATAGGCCTGTATGTTCCACGGCTAAAATCAAGTGTGTAGAAGACTTACACGGCTCCTAACACTTCCTCCTCCTAAGAGGCTTACTCAGGGATCGATTGTACCGCATTAGTATACTGTTACCGCCTTGTACCTTACTTGTGGTGCTTTACATCACCCACTAATACTATAAGCCTGTCAAGATGCTGTCATAACGTGATTTCCTCAACAATTTCTGGTTACACACGCCGTAGCCAACGTATTCTTTCTGACTCTACAATTAAAACAAAATATGTGTCTGGGCTCTGGGTATGTGCCGCGGATGTCTCGATATTCCCGCGGCTTCAGCAAAGTAAGCGCAGTTGGATTAGTGAGTACTGCCGAGTTTTATTGAGAAAGGAGTGATATTATCATCATTTCTGGGCGCAGGGAGTCCCCAATTACCATGTGAATATGGAATTGCATCTTGGCAAAAATGAAAATAGTTTTCTGTAATATTTTAATTGCCTAAAGGCCTTCAAGGTTTTAAGCTTAAAATTTCTTTAAACGGAGTTTGTCGCCAGGATCTCAACTCAACTCAACTCAAATTTTTTTATTAAGAATAAATTTTTGCAAATATTTTCTGAAAGTCTACATGATGCCTACCACCGGTTCGGGAACTAACCCGGCGCGGCGAGAAGAACCGGCGTAAGAAACTCGCGGGGGGCCCACTTTATTTACCAAAAAAAGTGAGAAAAAATTAATCTTTTAAAATAAAGTTTACAATGCTGTATATAAAATTATACAATGTCAACATACATACATAAATGTAAGTCATAAAATAATGTAGAAGTAGCCTTGCAAGCAGCCATCCTACTCCCAAGATGTGCCGTCGTTTATGAAATCATTGACCTTATAATAGGCTTTGGCACACAAACGTTCTTTGACTACTTTTTTAAATTTATTATTGGAAAGATTCTGAACGTTTTCTGGGATTTTATTGTAAAGGCGTACACATTGACCTTTAAAAGATTTACTAACTTTACTAAGTCTGATCACCGGTATTTCTAGTTTATACTTATTTCTAGTGTTTCTTCCGTGACTGTCACTTTTGGTTGTAAATTTACTAAGATTCTTTTTAACATATAAAACATAATCAAAAATGTATTGAGAAGCAACAGTTAGAATACTAATTTCTTTAAACTTTTCTCTCAGAGATTCAAAAGCTGACATTTTATAAATTGAACGTATAGCTCGCTTCTGCAGCACAAAAATCGTATTAATGTCGGCAGCGTTTCCCCATAAGAGGATGCCATACGACATTCTACTATGAAAATAACTGAAATAAACTAGTCTTGCTGTGTCTTCGTCAGCAATTTCCCGTATTTTTCTGACTGCGTATGCTGCAGAACTGAGCCTATCTGCAAGATTAGCAATATGAGGACCCCACTGTAGTTTACTATCTAGTGTAATGCCTAAGAATACAGTGGTGTCCACCAAATCCATCTTCTCATCATTTAATAGTACATTGGTTTTAACTTGCCTAACATTGGGCAAAGTAAATTTTAAACATTTAGTTTTCTTAGAATTTAGAAGTAAGTTATTAACGTTAAACCAATGTACTATTTTTGAGAGAGCACTATTTACCTCGTCATAATTTGACTGTTGTCGCTTCACTTTAAAAATAAGTGAAGTGTCATCAGCAAAAAGTACTATCTCATTATCATTATCCTTAACAAGATAAGGTAAGTCGTTTATGTAGATGAGAAAAAGGAATGGACCTAAAATGGATCCCTGTGGGACTCCTAATTCTATTTTGGTCCCATTGGACCTTTTACTATTAATGTCAACCCTTTGGGTTCTATTTTTGAGGTAAGATGTCAAAAGGTTGAGTGCTGAGTCCCTAATGCCATAGTGGTGCAATTTCCTGATTAATGTAGCATGCTCAACACAGTCAAAAGCCTTGGAGAGGTCGCAAAAAACCCCCAAAGTCCTCCCATGCTTCAAATATACTATAAAGAAGACCTATACCAGCATCCGTTGTGGATCGACCCTTAGTAAAACCATATTGATTTTTGTGCAATAAATTATTTAAGTTAAAATGTAACAGTAACTGATTTAAAATTATTTTTTCAAATATTTTACTTAGAGTCGGTAGAATCGATATAGGCCTATAATTAGTTGGATCAGATTTAAGTCCCGCTTTAAATAAGGGTACAACCTTACTGTGCTTCATCAAGTCAGGAAAAACACCACTCTTTATGCAGTCATTAAAAATCATTGATAGATGAGGAGCTATGATGTCAATTATTGATTTGATAATTTTAGTAGACATGCCCCAGAGATCAGTAGTATCTTTAATATTTATTAATTTAAAAGTATCAATGATATCTTTGGGGACAATCTCTCTAAACCTAAAATTGACATTACATTCCTTTACATTGTCTCTGAGTAGTTTTTCAGCAGCTGCAGGTGAGGAGTTTAAATTTTTCGTAGTTGAGACCGGAATGTCAGCAAAAAATTTTTCGAAGACCGTCGCAACCTCATGATCATTGGTAATCTTTTTATTTTCAAAATAAATTTCAAAATCAGAGCTACGACAGGTGACGTTTCCAGTCTCACCAGCTATTACTTTCCAAGTAGTTTTGATTTTATTTTTCGAATTTTTAATTTTATTCCTAATGTGAATAGCCTTAGCGGCTTTACAAACTTTTTTAAAAATCTTTGAATAGTTTTTTACATATGTTTTGAATTTATCACTAGTATTCATGCATTTTTCATCATACAATTCATATAATCTTTGTCTGCTTATTTTAATTCCTGTAGTTGCCCACACTGTAAAATTATTATTATTTTTATGGCTTTTTTTAACTGTTCTAGGAGTAAATACAGTATTAAATTGGGTTCTTATCATCTTAAACAATTTGTTAAATGCTTCATCTGAGCTATTTGTCTCATCCAATAATAGTTGAATACTTGAACTTAAGTTATTTCTAAACTTCTCAATACGTTTTGTATTCACAGGAACAAACACACGCTTTTCCTCTAGGTAACTATCGCAATGTATATTAAATGAGGCTAGTTGCCCACAGTGATCAGAGCTAAGCTTATTTATTATTTCTTTTTTACATGGAGAAAAATTTGTAAAAATATTATCAATACAAGTTGCCGTTGTGTCACAGATTCTTGTTGGCTCATAAAACAAGTAATTTAGGTTATATGATTTAAATAAAGATGTGAATCTAACAGTAGTAGAGTTCAAGTCAAATAAATTAATATTAAAGTCACCACAAACGATAACTTTTTGTTAGATGCACATATCTTTGATAATATTTGTTCCATGCTTTGTTCAAAGGAGTCATATAACCCTGATGGTGGCCTGTATACGCTTACAATAATTATTTGACTTAACTCTATGCAGGCTACTTCTATTATCCGTTCAGAAGAGAGGTTCACAATGTCTTTACGTTCTTTGAATTTTAAATTTTTTCTAATTAATATAAGTGATCCGCCTCTAATGGCATTCTCTCTGCTGAACGAGCTTGCCACCTGGTGATCATTGAGATTGAAAATGAGTTCATGTTTTCTAAACCAGTGTTCTGAAATACAAATAATATCAATTTGAAATTGTTTTAGAAATAACTCAGTTTCAAGCTCTTTACCTACCATTCCTTGAAAGTTCTGATGCACCAAGCTTATAACATTCTTGCTATTTATATTAGAGTAAGTTTTGGTAGGATTTTTCACACTTAAGCTATTAGTGCAAGAGACATCCTCCATTGTCTTATGGTCTAATTTAAATAATTAATTGGAACATATTCCAACTCGTTACTATAACTAGAATACTGCTCAATAGATCGACAGCGGTATACCACGAAAACCCTTTGATATGATCTCAGGGAGCCCGAGGGACATGCTAAAGCTGTCTTGGGACCCGCAACGAAATTAATCAGAAGAAAATAGGAGTAGGAAGAATTCCAGATTCCCTTTTCAAAGCGGGAGACATTCCAAATGCAGTGGCCGAAATTCAAAGAACTGAAGTGGAAGCACCTCGATAATAAACGTTAATAATAATAGGAACTTCTAAGCTAGAGCTTATTTAATTAGTTGTGTTAGACAGTTGCCAATAATAGTGACAAAAACGCATGAAGGCAAGTTCCTGTCCACGAGATCACCGTAGTATGCGACTCCAGAGTCCAGATGTACAGAGTAAGTGCAGTACTCATTTTAGCTCTACATTGCTACATATTTAAATGTATGCTTATATTACATAATTTAGACATTAGTCATTAGATCAATAAGGGGAAACATTGTCACCAGTTTCTAAATGGCACGGCCCTTGTTAGTAGACTTAACTACTAATAACATTGTCAACAATGAACAATTTACAAAAACGGTAGACTAAAACTTAAAAGAAAGAATGCGATTCGGCTCTTAATCTTGATGTCATTATAAAATAATCCAAATACCAGTGTTCCAATTTTTTTATTTTTTTTAAAACAAAACAATACAATAGCGAGAATCGAGATTTAAATAATATGTTTTGATGTTGGTTTAACTTTTTATGTAATTTCATCAAACCGAAACTACATCAAAACTGTATCATTGTATGATTATTTAGCTGAATTGATTTAAAACGCAATTGAATCTATTAACTGATATTATCCGTGCAATATTACGAAATACCTATACGCTTCTGTAAAATGATCCTTATCTACTAGGAATAAGGGTCACTGGTTAATCTCTATTCTGCTATCAACACATGTTTCTAAGCTCACCTGTTTTATTTCCGATTATCCAGAACACTCCAATCAAAAGTATTTATAAATAGTCTAATTTTGGACCACTAATAGTTTGATGTTTAATTATCCATTTCAATAATTTGATATAGGGCCTGGGTGCAACTGGCTCAGAGAATGATGATTAAACTTCAATTTAATGTAGAGTTTACAGATAATCTAGACTCTAGATAGGCTTTGTCAAAATCTTACAGTGTTAGTTTATCTTAATGTTTGTCTCTGAGTGAAAAGAACTTCGGAATAAGCTATTCAAAGCACTCAATAGGCAATTTCGAAAAAACTGTTTTTATTTACTTAGCGCACTGTGCAGGGGTCAGCAATTAGTTTCGCTCGGGGTCCACATTAAGAAATGAAGCGGCCTTCGTGGTCCACATATTAAAACAAAAAAATAAACAAAGGTAATTACCGAATTTACAAAGGTATTTATTTTATTTTCTCATTGATATACAGTAGTATAATTATCAATGAGAAAAGTGTCAATTTTTGTAGCTAATTATCTCTCTGATGTTTGGAGTGAAATTGGTGCAAGCTTTTGATATTAAATCCTGGAGTCGGGAGATGTTCATCAGAGTCGAGACCGAAATTTAATTTTAACGAATTTCATCTTCGAAAATGCTTGGTCCGCACACAATGGGACGGGCGGGCGGTCCGGTTGAGGACCGCGGTCCGCCATTTGGTGACCCCTGACTTAGTGATTAACTTTGTAAATAAGTATGGATTTTCACGTCAAGTATAAAAGAGACAAGTTGCCATAGATTCGGCAGTCGGCTATTGATCTTTCGCTACTACGTGTTCTGTGACCGGTCTATACCGAAATCTATATCTATATCTATATATATAAAAGAAAGTGGTGTTAGTTACACTACTTATAACTCAAGAACGAATGAACCGAATTGGCTGAAAACTGGTGGAGAGATACTTTGAGTCCCGGAAAAGAACATAGGATACATTTTGTCCCGGAAAAATGTACGGTTACTGCACAATATACTTTTGTGATTTGCGCGTAAGCTATTCAATAGATTTTGATAAAATTTGGTATGGAGATACTTTGAGTATCGGGAAAGGACAAGGGATACTTTTTGTCCCGGAAAATGTACGGTTCCCGCACAATAAACTGATTTTCGCTTAAACTATTTAATCTATTTTGATTAAAGGCATGGAGATAATACATTTTAATCTATTGTTCTCTTAATTATACCAATTCGAATTTAATAATCATCGCTAAGACAGGACAACGTCTGTCGGGTCAGCTAGTAAACTAATAATTAGTAATTACTTTCACAATCAAAACTACTTAGACATTATGTCAGATTGTATGACACCAAAGTGTCTCAAACTTAATGATTTAATACGTCATTTGATGGAAAGCCTCATTTCGATGCCATGTGGAATATAGTATCGGTAATTCCGATCTTATTTTAAAGGTCATAAGGTCGAAACTGATAAACGTTAGATCTCTTGTATGATTGACATATCTGTTATTAATCCGACAGTGAAATAAGCTGTAGCATCTGTTTGGTTTTATTTCAGATCAAAACACTGAAGAGTAGCGCCGCCATGTTATGTGTTAACTCTAATAATTATTATTATTAGATTTGTAGCTTTTGACGCAACGCTTGTTTACTTAATTATTTTAGTACTTAAGTAATCCTATTAGGATCTGTTTCACCACTTCCTGATAAAGTGCCGGATGCCTTATCCACAACTTATTTGACAGATTCTCCATACTCCATCTGTCAAGTTAAGTGGTGGATAGCCTATACGGCTCTTATCAGGGAATGAGTTTTTGAGGAGTGTGTGCTCAGATAGTTTTGTAAAATTTTCACGCAAAAACTTACTGCTTATTTAGGGCCTGTTTCACTACTTTGGATAAGTGCTTAACTTGACAGATGAAGTATTTAGAATCTGTCAAAAAAGCTGTGAATAACCTATACGGCACTTTTAACTTAATCAAAAATTGGTGAAATAAGCCCTTATCGGTTTAAACTTGAGATAAACGCATTAATATTATGCTTTTTACTTCATTAAACTATAACAGTGATCCCATTAACGTGGCATGCAATTAAGTGTCCAAGTTCACCACTACCTGATAAAGTGCCGGAAAGGCTATCAACAACTTATTTGACAGATTCTCAATCAAGATTAAGTTAACTGGTGGATAGCCTACTGTCTATCGGGCACTTATCAGAAAACGGTGAAACAGGCCCTAGCTAGAAGTTCTCAAACCAATTTAACGATATATTTACTGTCAGAATATAATAAATTTTAGACGTGGTATAACTGTTCTCCTATAATATTTCTGGTCCAATTTCCCTCGAGAATAATTTTGTTGAGTCCAATTTTACGGTAGATAATATTTTTATCTTCGAAAACATTTTTGAAATACGCACATCCGAATTCCCCCGGGTTTTTGTAACTAATAAGTAGATTAATAATTATATTAGTGTTGGGTAGGACTTACAAGAGGCATTACAATTGTCCGGGACAAGACAGCGAAATGTAAGAGCGGCTCAGCATTATAACATGTACCGCTTCAAAATGATTGTCGCGGTGGTCTGAATTTTTTAGAATATAGGGTCTTTTCAGGGATTTTTTGACTCTTTAACTTTTTAAATTTATTGTCCTATTTACGTTAAATCGAAATGATGGATCTTGTGTAACATTTAATCCATCCAAAAAAATGTTAAATTTATTCAATATCAACATGTAGGTACCTATGATTTCAAAAAATCTGAATCTTTAGATGAAGTCGAACTTTTAATAAAAAAAATTATAAACATATTATATTGCAGTATTATTATTTCTAAATCATTATGAATTTACATATTTTAATTTTATTAAATATATTTTTAAGGGGAAAATATATAAGTAAATATAAATTCACGCCTCAAGACGGCTCACATGTCGCGGCACGTCAAACATACTGCTACGATTCAAAATTTCAAACGCCTCGCCTCTTTTGAAGTGGGACACTGTACCAAAAAGTGGCACCTCATACATCCTCGTATAAGATTCTTGTCCTACCCAACACTAAATTATATTATCTATTATCTAACATCCATTATCCATATTCCAATACAAAGTCTACAATCTGAACAGCTATGTTCAGTCGAGACATTTAAAAATTGTGAAAATTTCAGCTGTCTAGCTAAACGCACGAAGTACTTACGGTACCCTATATCTGTGAATATGTACTACCGATTGTGCGATGTAGGCGCCCCACAGCGCCATCTAGCGAGGTTTTTAGGAACTAATAGTAGGGGAGATGATGCAATTTTTTAACCCCCGACAAAAAAGAGGGGTGTTATAATAAGTTTGACGTCTGTGGCAATCACAAAAAGACCATAACTATTCGTTCGTCTTATCGAAGTGAAGCTACTCACCACTACTCACGAAAAATTAGCTTGACACTAATAAAAAAAATTGTTCTAGGGAACTTTCTACTTCTGTTTTAATGCAGAATTAAATTTTTATGTTAGCTATAATATTTTTGTGCATATTACACTAATTCTATTGTGCTCCTATTAACTCACTTCTAGTAGTAACAATTATTACTTAAGTGAGTTCTAGTGGTAACAATTACAGTGAAAATACCATGCCATACAAATGGGAAACACCCAGGACCCCTGCTACCACAATATGTGCAATGTGTGCAATGCACACGGGCGCCATCCTCTAGGAGCGCCAAATTGCCATCAGCTTTAGGGGCGCCAAAACCAAGGTCCCAAAAAATTTTCCTAAACGGCCGCCAAAATCCTTTTTTTGCACACAGGCGTCAGTAGCCCTTACGGGGGCCTTGAAACACCCTTACCATAAGAATGGATGGCCATAATTATATCTAAAAGGAATGGCAAGGGTTCCCTGATTTATTATGGCCAATATATTCAGAAGATCAGATAATCAAGAAGAGGAATCGGAAAATGTATCTATTCTAACATATTCATAATATTTTCTCTGATAAATCATGTCGATAAACTGCATATACTTTAGTGTAGTTTTTGCCCTCGTTAAAGTGGTATTCCAATGGAACACTTTCCTTTTATCGGACAAAGAAGAGTCTATGTCAGGGGTCACCAATTAGTTTCGCTCGGGGTCCATATTAAGAAATAACAAGACCTTCGCGGTCCACACATAAAAAAAATATTAAACAGGTAATTACGGAATTTACAAAGGTATTTATTTACATATCAATGAGAAAAGTGTAAATTTTCGTAGCTTAAATTATCTCTCTGATGTTTGTAGTGAAAAAGGTGCAAGCTATTGACTATTAAATTCTGGAGATGTTCATCAATCATCAGTAAGTCGAGACCGAAACTTATTTTTAACGAAGTTCATCTTCGAAAATGCGCATGCTTCGAAAATTTCGAAAAAGAGGACCGCGGTCCGCCATTTGGTGACCCCTGGTCCATGTTTAAATCTGAAGCCCAAACTACCGTAATAATTATTATACCGAACTTTATAAAAATCTGTTTAGAGTAGTCGTTACGTTCATCTATGTATAGATCTTCATGAACTAACTATATTATAATATATTTTTATTATAAATAATAATTTCATATTATGGAGGAATAGAATGTAGTAGTTAGTTTTCGAACGCAGGTTCTGTTTAGGTCATAACCCATAATATATAGTACGGGAGCCCTAGAACATTTTTTTTATAACTATCAAGCTAATTTATTGTGAGTAGCTTCATTTTGATTAGACGAACAACATTTTTATTTGCGAAAAATCTTGAAAGTGGTAACAGACTTTGATGATTACAGAACCCTATAACGGAACCCTAACGACATAGTAAAAGGAGGGGAAGTAGGGTAACTCCGGCCCAATCCGCGATTTAATTACCTACTGTCTTAGAGCCGGGACACAAAAACACGGCACGGCGCCGTACGGCGTCGTACGGCGTCGTATGGCGCCGTACGGTGCCGCGTCGTGAGATTTCACGGCGCGCGTCGTAAAAAACTACTGCACGGCGCCGTACGGCGTCGTACGACGTCGCGTCGTAGAAACTCATCTTGAATTTCTGTGAGTTTCTACGGCACGACGGCGCGGCACCGTACGGCGCCGTGCCGTGTTTTTGTGTCCCGGCCCGGTTGTCAATTTTAGGCGGCGGCGGCGCGGCGCGTCGGCGTTGTGATGTGGGAGCGGTAAGCGGCTGTCCGCACTCCGCGCTTCGTTCGCAACCGCATGAACAGCGGCAACGTCGCGGTCTTCCGACTTTTAATAATAATAAGTGACTCTTGACTGTCCATATTTCGGCCAATTTTCGTGCATATTTGCAAGGATATTTCGGCACTTGGATCGTGCATATAATCCGATGTCTAAATCTTATATATAAAATTCTCGTGTCACAGTGTTAGTCCACGAACTCCTCCGAAACGGCTTTACTGATTTTTACCAAATTTTATATGCATATTCAGTAGGTCTGAGAATCGGCTACTCGGCACTTTAAATATTGATAAGTGCATTTGTTGAATAAATAATAGTAAATTATTACAACCTGAGACTGACGGCGACCATTGTTTGTGCGACGGGATAGCGATCGACGTTGCCATGGTGACATACTTATTTAGTCACTTCAATAAAATAATATGGCAAATGTATTATGGCAAAGCAACGTTTGCCGGGATAGCTAGTAAAATTATAAATATACCCTTTAAAACAACATTAAAAACTAACGCCTGTCTCTTATAGGTACCTACTATAAACAAATCTGTTGTGGAATTGTTGCATTACTATTAAAACACTCAAACACACAGCAATGTTTATTACTCCTGCGATTATGATCGGACATTTTTGAGTCGTTTGTCGCGCGCGGCGCGGCGTGGCGCGACGCGGGCGTGCAGCGTAAAGTGTTAGCCCCGACTGGTATGGTCCGAAAACGGTCCGAGATTTTAATAAGTGTGCGTGCAGCGATGCATTGATACTATGGCGCACACATACAAGCCGCGTGCGGTGCCTTTGTATGAAGATAACTCACTTCCCCTCCTTATACTATGCTAACGAGCTGATTTTTCGTAGATTGATAGGTTATTAGACTTATTAGTTATATAATTCAAAAGTAACATTGTCCTACAAATAAAACAGTCCAGTACTATGTAATATGTTATACATTATAGCCTTTCTCAAGATTACTTCGAATGTACTCAATACTCATTCATTACTATTCTAGGGAAAATATCTTCTGTAGAACAAACGATTTGTCTATCCAAATTTTTCACGATTGTGTACCTTCCTACCTAGATAATACGGTCTATTCGATTCGCGGAAAAATATTTTTTCCAGAACAAATCATATGCGAGTCTGAACTTTGCTGCCTAGGTAATATGGTCTGCAGTTAAGTGTGATCCGTGATATTGATTCACAATAGCACAATAGGGCTGACATATTGGGTATTGAGGACAGGATTAAAGTGAGATTGAGAAATCATGGAGATTCTACTTCCTATAGTACAGGCTTCTTGAAATTGTCGGTCTTGGGTCTAGGTCAACTTTTTATTAATGTACAAACGAGTAAACGGCATGATGCAAGATTTACGACAGACTCCCGCAGCATTTGCATTGAAGGAGTAGTAAGTGCGTTATTAGTTACTAGATGTTCATTTAGGAATTTCACAGAAACCGCAAAAAAATAGCCTAGGTATGTCCCTTCACGAGGTCGATTCTTTATGTGTGCCAAATAATATAAAAATGCTCCAGTATTTCTTAAGATAATAAGCTATTTCAAATATTTTCCCCCGTTTTTTCCACATTTTCCTCTATTTCTTCGCTCCTTTTAGTCTTAGGACTTAGTATGATAAAATATAGCCTATAGCCTTCCTTGATAAATGGGCTATCTAACACTAAAATATTTTTTCAAATCGGACTAGTAGTTCCTGAGATTAGCGAGTTCAAACAAACAAACTCTTCCGCTTTGTAATATTAGTATAGATATAGATAAGTAGAGGGAGTTATGAGAGTTGACATTCCTGCATAATAATATGAAAATTTAAAACACTGCTGGCAACACATTTTTTAAACAAAAAATAATATGTAGTACTGATTGACAAAGTTTTTAATTTAGAGACGAGTCGCAAATTTGACTGTCTGTCTGTTACCTCTTTACGCTTGAACAGCTGTTGCGATATTGATGAATTTTGCTATGGAGATACTTTGGGTCCCGGAAGTCGGAACAGAACATAGTCCATAGGATAGTTTACATCATGAAAAATGTCCGGTTACCGCTCGATAAACGAATTTAGATCTAGTGCAGCATAATATTTTCTTCTGTTCTATAAAACTATAGTGACAAATGTCAATTTGTTAACCACATTCGCAGATATCCGAAACTACGATAGGTGTTAAAGTAATACGGCGGTTAAGGTCCTTTGACCGCAACGACCGTTCGCAGTCGGCTTAGTGAAATGGCTCGTTATTAATGAAAGTATTATGTTACTCAATATAGTGTAATTATTACAGGTTAATGGCTACATTTTTAGGGTTTCGTAGCCAAAATGGCAAAAAAACGGAACCCTTATAGATTCGTCATGTCTGTCTGTCTGTCTGTCAATCCGTCCGTATGTCACAGCCACTTTTCTCCGAAACTATAAGAGCTATACTATTGAAACTTGCTAAGTAGATGTAGTCTGTGAACCGCATTAAGATTTTGATACAAAAAGGGAAAAATTATTTAAAATTTTAGGGGTATACATAAGGTACAACTGAAACAAAAAAAAATTTTTTTCGTCTAACCTACGCGTATAGGGTATTTATAGATAGTTCTTCAAAAAACATATTGAGGTTTCTTATATCATTTTTTTCTAATCTGAATAGTTTGCGAGAGAGACTCTTCCAAAGTGGTAAAATGTGCGTCCCCCCCTCTAACTTCTAAAGTAGGGGCATGATAATTCTAAATAAAATATATGATGTACATTACTATAAAAACTACCAACGGAAATTGGTTTGAACGAGATCTATCAAGTCGTTTTTTTTATGCGTCATAAATGGTAAACCTTAATTTAACTTTCATTAAATCAACTAAAATATCAAAATAAATCAAAAACCTTTTAATTTTATAGAAATGAACCTTATTGCTGCTGCGGAAGCCTTCAGGGCGAGTCCAACTCGCACTTGGCCGGTTTTTTTAGATTTTATTAGCTGTACTTATTTGGGCACAAATGTCGGTTCGCCACTGCACCCATTTGTGTACAGTGACGTTGAAAACATATTTCATGTTTTATTTTTTTAATACCCTGATAATTAAGTAGGTTGTAACTTTGTAAGTCATTAAAGTTCACAGTGAAGGGCAATCAAAACGCTAAAGAAAGGTCTCGGTCGCTTTTTACTGCCTATTTAAAACCCTTAGGTATTATTAACCATCACATAAGAAAAATTTAAACATCTCCATTTTCAAAACATTTTTAAACATAAATACAAATACCATCACTTGCTGCGAAGTACGCGTATGCATTTATATCCTACCATGTTTTCATGTTTCATAGAATAATCTTAATTCTTGCTGAAATTGATAGCCAAGTGCCAACACACTTAATAGCCGCCCAATTAGGATCTATATATATGAAACTCAAAGGTGACTGACTGACATGGTGATCTATCAACGCGCAGCCCAAACCACTGGACGGATCGGGCTGAAATTTGGCATGCGGGTAGATGTTATGACGTAGGCATCCGCTAAGAAAGGACAAGGGGTTAAAATAGGGGATGAAAGTTTGTAAATAATAATACTTCTTAGCGCGAGCGAAGCCGCGGGCAAAAGCTCGTAACAAATAAAAGTTAAATAATGTTGAATTTATTCTCGTGTGTGAGCATTAGAAACGAGTGGTATCTTGTACGGCTTCCGGTAATTACGACTGACATCCAGGTAACGCTCACTGTAACGGGTAACCCAATTCCTATTGTCAGTAAACATTACAGTCATTCACCCAGTTAGAAAACAGGTGAGTTCACGTTAAAATCGTGACCTGAAAATTGAAAATTGATACAGAACGTTCAGTGGTAATGTTTTCAGTTTAAATACCATGCTTGCTTTGGTGTATTATATCAAAACTGCTCAGTAAATTTTCATTAGTAACAAAATAAAGGAAGTCACGTAAGTAGTAAGTAGGTACAATAAATTTTCACACAAATAAAAATTTACTGTACTAGTAAGTACGCACTAGTATTGTACCAATTTGATAGCAGTCATTACATCAAGGTAAAAAAAGTATAAGTAAAACATTTAAAAAAATCCGTTCTGTTTGTGAACACTGAGGACTTTATAGCTTGAGGATAGCTAAGTCTTTGCGGGCAGTGAAGCGAATTTAGGGGACATAATACGGATACTAAACTTTAGTTAAGTGGTTACGGCACTTTGCCTTTATGACTTCAAAGTTGACTTTTAAGATTATGAGACATATTTTAAAAGAAAGAAGAGAAGAAAATACAAAATTTATTTATTCATTAGTTATGTTGTATAATAATGTAAAATATCAAAGTTTCTTAATTATAAAAAATAAATAATAATTTCATACAAATCTTTACAGTTTTTTTATAGTAAGTATTTGCAAAAGTAACAGGTAAGATGTAAGTACGAAATGTATTCAATTGTTGTCTGGTCGGGAAGTGAAGTGAAGTGGAACCATCCCCAGTACCCTCAGAGGGTCTCGAGAGGTCACTTAGACCTCGTCAGCATTTTACTGGGTCTCCAATATATTTTGTGCCATTAGCAATGTTATGAAATTTTTGAGATAATTAAATGTTATAAGCCAAGTATTTTTTAATAAGGATAAGTAAAGTTAGCAAAATATAAATTATTTTCTTTTCGTCCTTGAACTGTTTTTTATGATTATTAATCGCTTAAGATGAAAATATTTACATCAATACTAGCTGACCCGGCAAACATTTTTTTGCCAAATAAATTGTTTCTAGTATCAATATAAAAGAAGATAAAAACCTATTCTCAGGCCTAACGAATGTACATAAAAAAAATATTAGAATCGGTTGCGCCATTTTGGAGGAACTCGCACAGAAACACTGCGAGTTGCGAGACGAGAATTTTATATGTATATTAGATTATTTCCGTAGTAGAAATGTTGATCTCCTTAACATTACAATTTTGTAATTTGTACCAACCTCAGATTAATGTTACATTCTTCTTGTTGAATTTCTCCGCTTACTTAAAAGAGGAGAACTAATAAGGTTTCATTTGTGGAACTTTTCTTACGCTAACAAACTTTTGGATAAAATATTTCCGAGTTTCCCAGTCCTGTTGTGTAACCCAGTGTCAGGAAAAGTTGGAACACTAAGCGTGTGAAGCAGAATTTATAGCCTTACTGAGGAAGTTTTATCACATTACACAGGCAACATTTGGCAAGAAGCCAGCTGTAGTGATGAAGTCGGAATTAAGCAAAGCTCCTATCTCACTTAACACGTAGTTCTACACAGGATTATTATTATTTTTAACAAAAAATTAAAACCGACTTCCAAGGTAAAAATAATAATAACGTCTTTTAAATAAAAACTAAAAATAAAAAGTATTAATTAACAAAAACAATAAAAAACTGATCTCCAAGGTACAAACTTTTAGTATAATAATATGAACTAAAAAGTATTAAATAATTTTTCCTATCTAAAGGTGCCTTTTTCCGAATTCGGCTAAACCTCAACTATTTCTGTACTCAATCTTCATTATTTTGAAGTCGGTACCAGATAGCTGAATCTTCAGTCCTCTGACAGAATATTTGAAACTTTTGGAACTGGCACCGACTTCAAAATTATGAAGATTGAGTACAGAAATAGTTAAGGTTTAGCCGAATTCGGAAAAAGGCACCTTTAGATAGGAAAAATTATTTAATACTTTTTAGTTCATATTATTATACTAAAAGTTTGTACCTTGGAGATCAGTTTTTTATTTTTTTTGTTAATTAATACTTTTTATTTTTAGTTTTTATTTAAAAGACGTTATTATTATTTTTACCTTGGAAGTCGGTTTTAATTTTTTGTTAAAAATAATAATAATTTCACTCTTTTTAGTTACTTAGTAGTTTATACATACATATTTATATTGTATTAGTAAATCGTGTTTTGTTACAAAATGCAATTACACTCACAAAATATATAAGGTACTTAGATAATTTCAAACAATAGACTCAACAAAAAATGAAACTGAACACGTGTTAGCAAATTTAACCACAACATGACCAAAACACGGAACGGTACCTATTGTTTTATACAAACAATTGCTTTGCTCATGCCGACACTAATTCTTTCTGATGCCGCAAACCACAAAATAACACCGAAAACAAGCCATTGTTTACAATCCGCAATTACTTTATATTATGTATGGTAATAAGATAATAATAATAACAAAATCGTCTACTTAAATAAATAATGGTTTAAATTATTATACTAGTATCGAAGCAACTTAATATTTTATATCTCAGAAGTATTGGCAAATGTGCGCCTTATGCTCTTGAATTTGAATACGATAATTACGCACGCGGCGCGCGACGCGGCGCCGACCACCTTGTATAAACAGCCTATTGTTATAATATTATATAATAATTAATAATATAATTAAATTATTGTATCCATACTTACGCCTTGTACTATTGTCTATTCTGTGCCATGAGACATTGGTGACCTTAACACGACGTGGTAAGGATGATGATGATGATGATGACGATGATGATGATGAATATGAATTGCATAATAGCATATGCTTTCTGTTCTTAAAACAACGCCAAAACTCCCAAACGTGTAACTATAAGGAGTCAGGAGTTCTCTCAGCATCTTCGAAACCATGGTATACCTTGACCCAATATTTGACTTTTTGGTAGCATATTTCTAGTACACTTCACATAAAACCAAAATCATCATATGTTTCCATATAAATTTCGAAGAGTTCCCTCGATTACTCATGGATCCCATCATCAGGTCACCACTTTTGTGAACATGGTACCAAAGTGGAGTGAAACCTAATACAACAAAACAAAAATTTCGAAAATCGGTTCATAAACGGCGGAGTAATCGTTGAACATACAAAAATAAAAAAAAAATAAAAAAATATCCACAGCCGAACATATAACCTCCTCTTTTTTTGGAAGTCGGTTAAAAAGCATAAAATAGTTTGGTCCATGCATCAGAGTTTAGACTGTTGCAACATTTTACGTTCAAATAAAAAAAGGTAGAATTGGCAGGATATCCCATTATGTTTTTGAAGAAAGAAGCTTATTTTTTTTATAATATACAGCTATAATAAATATGCGATCAGGCACAACCTTTAAGCTAAGTTTGGCTTGTTGGCGGATACGCGCAATTTACGCATCAGCAAACTTAGCGCGTGGGCAAACACAGAATTATCAAAAAGCTGGGCTGTGTGTAGCATTAAGCCGCTGAATCGTGGAAAATTACCATACTTAATGATTAAAGTGTACTCATTTGAGTACAGCACCGAAAAAACAAGCAGAATAAAATTTGAAGTAAAAAAATGCAATAAAGATTAAAATCATTCGACCACCAAACAAGATGAGGGGTGAAAAGGTACAAATGCCCTTTGACCTCCGACCTCCAGACAGTCGGGGTGATAAGGGATATAGACATCAAATAATATAAGGATTATTACGGGATATGGAGATAAGTAGTAAGTACGAATTAGTTTCGATTTTAAATTGTTTGGCGCTATCAGAGTTCTCACAGGCCGCAGACTCTTTATCAATATTAATTATACAGCTAGGTTAGCTGTATAATTAATAACCTATCCTAATCTAAGTATCTAACCAAACTAGTAGCTCAATACATAGAGTAACTTCTAAGTTAGAATTTTTTTTTTCTTATTTATTAGGCTTGTGTCGAAACCGACAATGCCAGCCTAAGTTAGAATTTTAAAATAAACTTGCTGTGCTGGCTTGTAACACAGATAAGTTTTCTACTAGATATACTTAGTCTGGCCATAAATACTGTTACTAGTTAAAATAAACAAAATATTACATTTGAATTTGGATTCTGTAATTTTTATATGATTGTTTATTGTGTTTTCTCGTTTTGGCGCCAATGTATTTTACAATATTTTGCGATACTGAAATGGAGTGGGGTGATCACAAGAACCAAATCGCTGTGATTGCATCACACAAAGTAGGTATGGAGTCCAATGTCATTTTTAAAACTCTCCATAGGCTTGGTATTAGTAAAATGTTTATGTACCGGGCCATTAATAGGTACAATGAGACCTCCTCTGCTTGTGACAGAAAAAGATCTGGCCGTCCACGCAGTGTTCGTACGAAAAAGGTGATTATAGCAGTAAGGGAAAGAATTTGAAAAAAATCGGTTCGAAAGTAAAAGATTTTATCTCACGAGATAAATATTGCACCTAGAACCATGTCGCGTATTTTTAATGACTTAGGACTTTCAGCCTACAAGAGACGTACTGGTTATTTCCTAACTGATAATTTAAAAAAGAAAGGGTGGTAAAATTAAAACAACTACTGAAGCGGCACGCAAAGGGAGGTCACAAAAATGTTTGTTTACGGATGAGATTTTTTTTACAATTAAGCAACATTTTAACAAAAAAAATGGTTTTATTTATGCTTGAAGTTCTAAGATTCAACATCAAGTTCAATTACCAAGAATGGTCCTTCCAAAAAGGCTCGGCGCCGGGTCATAAAGCTCAGTCGGTTTGGTCTTGGTTGGAAACGAACGTTTCGGACTTTATCAGAGCTGAAGACTGGTCGTCGTCTAGTCCCGATCTTAATCCACTGGATTATGATTTTGGTCAGTTTTAGAGAGTATGGCTTGCTGTAAATGCCGTGATAATTTGGAGTCTCTACGACAAACCATACTACTGGCAGTGAAGAATTTTCCCATGGAAAGAGTCCGTGTTTCTAATAACTGGCCACAATGTTTAAAAGACGTTATTTTAGCCAATGAAGGCAAATTTGAATAAGCTTTTAATATTTTAAATTATTGTTTTATATTTATGTATTAAACTAATACACTGTAAAAGTAATAAAATTTATTTGCAACAGAAAAAAAAATGTTTTTCTTTGTAACAGTATTTATGGCAAGATTAGGTATATACTACATAGTAAAATAATAATACTGCATCATCTTTATCTGAAAATCATACTTTAAATGTGTGCGTGCGGCTCAATCAGTAATCAGAGAGGCCTACTCTAAAGATGACTATCCTTTAGATTAGACTGTGCTAGCCTTTCAAACGTTAAAAAGTTGTTGGTCTGCGCGGGCCTTCAATATCATTTAAAAGACGACAGCCTGCCGCAGCTACCCAATATCTCATCGATCTAATTTGGTATAGTTGACGGCAGACATTGAACGAATGAAATATGAATGAATGAATGAATGAATGAATGAATGAATGAATGAATGAATGAATGAATGAATGAATGAATGACATTGCTGATTTAGGATATCTATTTTTAAAGAAATTAATTATTAAACACGCAAAGCTTTCAATTATAATACAACAAGATATTCCCCGTTGTACCATCTGCGTCAGAGAAGTTGATTCGTAAGCAAATAGCTACGTTATTTGCTACGAATAATAAAAACTAAGGAAACGTAACTCCCATACTATTACCGTTTAAAATTTGGTTCCTTTAGAACTGTCATGTAACGTCAGTCTTTATACCGCTCAAGGTCACCTAAATATTGCAAATGTATTGAAATGTGTACCTAGGGTACACTTTTTTGACAAATATTTTGGAGCATGTTTTTTGACGGAGTTACTCTTCCTTAGTTTTTATTATTCGTAGGTTATTTGCCTATATGTCAAATCAATGTGTTAAATTCAAAGACTATTATTTAAACTATTATATTATGTAAGTCGTGAATCGCGATCTATCCACTGGACTTGACTTAAGTCAACCACATAATATATGGGTCTGCCATCTACCTATAAATCAATTTCTCTGATATTAGTACCTTCATGAAAAATGTTGCGTGATTGCCTCAAAAGGAGGATTATGTTTTTATTAATGTTATTACGTGTCAGAGTGTACGTTAGATATTGTCGAGATCAATAGAGCCGCTTGTCCCGTATACAGTGTACATAAATACAGTTTTTAATAAAAGTGACGAGGAGCTTTTCCCCATGAAGCGATCGTTTTGTACACTTATTAATCTCTTCAGCCTTTCTACTATTCTCCTAATAAGAATAGTAGAGTAGAGCGAAAGTAGAATATGCTAACTATTCTACTTTGGCTCTGCTCGTCAAGTGCTTTGCACTGAGACATTCTGTCTCGGGCTATCGATTAAAGAAGTTATGATTTTTAAATGCTTTTATTATACTGGTCTATGGAGGCTTAAGGTCAATCTTGTATGAATTGTTTTTACAGAACCAACGTCGTCACGGAACCCCTAAATTTATTCTAAATCTAGATTCTAGATCATGTCTAGTTTACGCGTTCAAGTTTGACGTTCGTCCTAGACTAGACAATCAGTGTTAGGATTTGCCAGGCGTACCGTGACGACCTATGTTATTAATTACAAGGGAACAGGACTTATAATGTTATAAGTTTCATGTCAATGTTACAACTCACGACCTCGAAGAGGTGAAGTGTTATTCATATTTTTAATTAATTAATTTTCAAAATTTATAACTTTGGTTTTAGACACACAAATTTTAATCTGTAGTTAGGGCACGCAGAATGAACCATGATATCTAAATAGATTTTTGTAATAAAACTTTATAATACAGTGTACTCAGAATTTCGACTCTAAACTTTGATATGATATCAAAAACATAATATTATGGGTTTGACATTACGTATCGCGTGACATGACCCTTGCGATGCCTTATTGAAACCCGTACCAGTTTCTAAGAAATAGGGCACAAATGTGCATCCATTGTCCCTTCAAAAAGCAAACTGCGTAGTTTACCACGTGGTCCATCACGTGCCCTCAGAGAGTGCCCTGCATAAGGGCTCGGAAGTACTCCATCCTTGCTTTGTCGGGTGTGTATGATAGGATGTAATGAAGAGATTGATTATATACGATAAGAATTATCAGTAAGGTAAGCTTTTAGAAAAAAATGCTACGATTTTGTATAGTTTTTTAGGTATATTAGGTATATCCGATTATGATATGAGTTATGACTATCCATCAACATGCAGTACGAGAACTCAAAATATAAAAAATATAGTTTGCTTTAAAGCAACAAGACAGCGAATTTTTAAGGAAAGCGTATAATAAAATATTAAAACATACACAAATATGACGAAAAAGTACGAGCTACGAAAAATTAATTTCTGTGCTACGAGTTACGGCTCTACGCGGGTCACGATGCTATGCGTAACTAAGGTGACCATACGTCCCGCTTTGGGCGGGACAGTCCCGCTTTCAGGCAGTCTGTCCCGCTGTCCCCCGCGAGGCTGAAATTGTCCCGCTTTCGCAAACAGACCAAACGGCAATTTAAAAGTATTTTTATGTTCGAAATGCCGAGGCAAATGGCAATGCCCTCTCCCATACAATAAATAATGTGATTATTCTGCCATATTTTGTTCAATATCAATAATATGGTAGATACAACAGACAGGCACTTGAAATATTCACAAAATACCTGCTCAATTGTTTACCTCTATATTTTAATAAAATGAAAATAACATTAATTATTATTGGGGTATTCCGTAGATGTCCCGCTCTGACAAATAAAATAAATAGTCACGTTACGCTTAACTGTCTGCTTACTAGTATTTAAAATCAGCCTATGCTACTACGTAACTGAAGGCTACCGCGTTCTACCATACAAGTAGATAATTCAGAATAAGAACCAATAAAATATAAAATGTAGCAAAAGCAAAAAGGCAATTATTGTATGTGCCAAAGACATGTCTTTTACTTCTACTTGTGTGTGTTTTTGCTTTTCACCAATTCGTCATTTTTTAAAATCTGAAAGTTTACCTCTTTATGACCCCTATTAATAATAATAAATAATAATAATTTATTTATTCTCTCACCACAATAATAATATTACATTTATGTATATCATAACAATAAAATAGTTCAGTATTTGTGGGAAGACTGGAGTCTCAAACTAAGCAGTGTCCTGCTTGTATTTTCAATTTTGAGACACCAGGCCTCCAGCCCTAGTGTATGAATACATAATATTAATATTCAATATAAAATTTAACATTTATTAACATTCATAAATATTATTTATATCTTAATTATAATTATTTATTTTTTTATATATTTATTTGATTTTAAATTAAAAATCTTAGTAGGTAGTAATTTTAACTTAACAATTAAATTTTATTACTAATAAGCATGCGTCTATTTGAGTGTGTGTGTGTGTGTGTGTGTGTGTGTGTTTGTGAGAGCGTGTGTGTGTACATGTGTCTGTGATTGTGAGTTGTTCAAATTTTTATTAAATTACATTATTTATTACTTGTATTGATAAGATTTTCAGTTTCATTATAATCAAGGTTCAAGAGCCATTGTGTAACAGCTTCTTTGCAATTTCTTTTTGTTTTAGGATAGATATTTAAATTTTTATTTGCTTGATTGTACAACGTTTTACCCAAATAATAGAAGAATCTGTGAGCAAAGGATGTCCGGGTCAATTCGGGGTTAAAAATTTTGTATTGTCTTCTAGTAGCTGGTACTGGAGTAAAACATACAAGGGAGTGTTGTTATGCAATCGCAGCCAGGACAAACAATTGTCTAACAGTGAGGACTTTGGCATTCCGATATAAGTCAGTAGTTGGATAGAGTCTCGGCTTAAAAAGGCATATTTTAAGGAGTAGTCTTTGTGTTCTTTCCAGCTCCAGCAGTTTGGTTTTTGCCGCTCCTCCCCAAGACGTTATACAGTAAGATACAGACTGTTTGTGCTAGTGCAACATATACTTTCTTTACTGTATTTTCTGTAGTAATTTGCCTCAATTGTTTAAATACGAAAATTAATTTCCTAAGCCTTTGAGATATATTATGAATGTGTTCAGTAAATGATAGGTTAGAGTCAATAGTCACTCCGAGATATTTAATATTTGATGTTTTACTTATTTCTGGGCATTGACAAGATGGGGACTTCGAGTACGAACATTCATGAACATGTAATTTTAGATGTGAAGGCAAATTTATTCTGCGCATTGAAAAACACACATATTTTGTTTTTTCTACGTTTATTGTTAAACTATTAATAGAGATGAAATTTTAAAACGACCAGGAACTACTCTGGTCTGCAACTGGCTGTCAAAAATGTTCGGCAGTGTAAGGTGAGATTTATCCAAAAGATGAGATGAGATTATCGAGAAGAAAATAAGATAAAAAATAATTATTGTGTGCACAGTTTACTCAATAGTCATTACGTAACTCTTTGTCGAAGTCACTTAACTCTATCGAAGGACCGCGCCCGCCTTTCAATCTTATTGTCAAATAAATTGTTCACTAATATTGCACAATAAAGTTGATCGTCTAGGGTCCCACTGAAACAAAAAGCTCTCCACAGTTTCGTTTTTTTTTTTCAAATATTTCTCAATTTGCCAGCTAGAGTGCGGGCTACATAGCTTCCTATAAATATTTTCAGCTAGCAAGGATGCACTAATTAGAGTGGTTAGGTTGCCAAAAGCCTTAGCTGACCTCGTTCTACTAAACTACTGTACATTTTTATACCCCGGATTTTTATACCCTGGCTTACTTCCAGTGGATTACCGCAGGGTTTATACCACGATATAAAATTAATTGAACCGGCAGCGGACTTTGAATATTTTATTGTATGTGACGAGACTCGGGAGCAAATGCTCACTTGTACCTATCACCTCTGTTGTTCAGTATTTAGGGTTCCGTACCTGAAATTAAGAGGTCCTTAGTTATCCAAAAACCTATTTTACCAACGGGAATGCACTAAACTAGACTGGGCAGGTCAGCCTGCGATCAGTTCGATCGGATTCGATTGGCACCCCCGTAGGTATATAGGGGCCTTTAGATTTCGGTTTCTAAATCTTGATAGGTACATCAATTTGCTTAGGGTGTAAGCAAATAGTGGATGACAACAAGTAGACGGGTAATTGTTATTAACTTATTACATTACCCGGCTACTTGTTGGTACGGTGCCACTTGACGCGTAAAACCGAGACCAAACCGCAACCAGCTTACATACCTACGAGTATGGTAGAGCACCGGTACCAACTACCAAACCAAACAATTAACATAACATTGCTTACAAACGAATAGCAAATTAAGGTCGGGTTGCACCAACTTACTTTAACTATAACTACAGTGCAAAAGGTCAAATGTTTGGTTCAAGTATTTAACCATAACCGCTCATACGTATATCTAAATTTTGATTTTTCCTGACGATTTTTACGAATACTTCAATTTTTTATACCCGCGGCGATCCCGTTACCTGTAGCTTCAATACAAAAATAAACGCAACAGACATGTGTGAATTTCTCCGGTCAAAGTTAAGGTTAAAGTTAAAGCTAAAGGACGTCATATTTAACTATAACCATAACTCTAACCTTAACTTTAACCACGCCTCTGGTGCAACCCACCCTTAAAGTAGGCATAATTTTTGAAGTCAAGAGCGGCGTGGTGCACTTTTTTGGATAATCTGTAAAATGTTAAGCTCGCTTTAGGACAGGTGACCTGACCGAACATATTTTGTAAGACTGATAGCGCAGCGTAGGAGAGCATTAATAATAATAATAGTTCACTTTCTACCCCCCGGTGAAAATCTATGCCTTTTCTGCTGTATCGTTTTTCACTTCTATCAGCACTACCGGCATGCAGCCCGTCGTTTTTTATGAACTGAAAAAAGTGTCATGCCACAGAGCTATTGATCCGTGTACAACTGTTTTTTTTTTGTACGGAACCAAAAATGGAGGAACTCAATTAAGTCATTCCATATTTAGCTTTCTATGATAATACGCGCAGTAAAAATAGTCGCAGTATCAAATTTATTGTTCACACCAGTATAGTAGTCTTATTCTGTATGTTATTGTTATGAGAAACAGAAACACTGGAAGCCCATTTGTGGTTTATAAATAGGTGTTACTGTGCATTAATATCACGTTTGAAATATTTTCGTGCAAGACATTCTATTTTGCTACTAGATAGTATCATAAATCATAATAGTGTAGGAATCTATACATATTATAAAACAAAGTCGCTTTTTCTCCCTCATGTCCCATGTCATCTTCAAAACTACGCAACGGATTTTCATGATTCTTTGAGTGTCAGATAGTCCATTTATTGAGGAAGGTATAGGCTATATTTTATCCCGTTAAGACTAATATGAGCGAAGAAATAGAGGAAAATGTGGAACAAACGGGGGAAATTATTAAAAATGGCTTATTTCGCGAACTACTGGAGCAATTTTTATTTTATTTGGCACAGATAAGAAGCAGACCACGTGAAGGATCATAGGCTATCGATTTTAATTATTTTTCAGTGGCTTTATATTTTATACCCGTGCGACGCCGGGGCGGGTCGCTAGTTATAATATAATATTAAGGGTGGTGGTCTCAACACTTATCCGCATCTCCGTTGGCCCAAATTCGTAAATAAATTATTTTGAGTAATTCTATGTAGAGATCAACTACGATAACATGGCGCGCCCCTCCAGATGACTGTTTCAATGTGTGTAGTCACATCATAATGAAAGAGTTTGTATGTAGTACGTAAGTATTCAACCAATCATAGTACACATAATATTTCAGTTAATGTCACTTATTACCAAGATTTGTTGGTCAACTAATCATAACTAGCCTACCGCGCAAGACAACGCACTTCAAACGTTTTGAATTTTGGAGGGGCGCGCCATGTTATCGTAGTTGATCTCTAAGTCGGTTCAATATTCAGAATATTAGTGAGGGCCGAAAAAATATTGTCATTTAATATACTGTCGAATGCTGTATTAAAATCGATAAACGTTACATATAGGGGTAAATTGAATTCATCACATTTTTCTATTTGTGTTGGTTCACGGTGTGGATATAATCGGTTGTTGAGAAGCCTGGCCGAAAACCAGATAATCAATGCGATTTTGAATAATTTTGATAAAAAATTTGTATACGTGTGATATCAAACTAACAGGCCTATAGTTTGAAATGTCGGACTTGTCACCTTTTTTATGCAGAAGTATAATGCTGGAATCGCAGAATTGGTTTGGAAGAATGCCGGTTTTTAAAATACAGTTGAAGAGTTGGCACAAGTGTGGTAGGACAGTTTTTTCGCCAAATTTTAGAACTTCCGAAGTAATACCGTCCTCCCCAGGGATTTTATTAAATTTTAAACTCAATATTGCTTTGTGTACTTCTTGTTCTGTTATTTCAGGTATAGTATCAGTGCAGATATCGGCCATTCTCCGGTAGGGCATTATTTGCCTCATTACCGTAACCATTTTTTTTCTTCGTCGACTTGACTCAGACACATTGAAATATTAAATAAATGAAAGATACGAACACGATACGTAAATGTGGCGTGAAACAGTTAGTCAAAGTTTTTTGGATAATGAGACTTAAAAATTTATGGGTACGGTAATTAGACAAATGTAGTGTTTTACGTAACGATACAACGACACAATTGATAAAAACTAGCTTAGGGCAACGTAAATAGTTTTTCAAATTATGTAACATAAACATAATATACATAATAAAAATCTAATTTAAACAATTGAAAAGTAACGATTACGGTAATTAGACAAGTTTGTAACCAAAGCTACGGTAATTAGATACTCATGTGCTTTATCGGCGCCACACTAACATTAACGACGTGGGACCACTGATGGGCAATGGCACACACTAAGGAGAAGCAACCCGTGCACTCGTAATGTGCCAAATCCTGATATTTTTGGATGGGCATCCAAAAACAGCAGGTGTTACGGTAATTAGGACTTTTAAAACATATATATATATATATATATATATATATAAATATATATATATATATATATATATATATATACGCGTATTGAAAATGTTCTAAGCTGAGACCATCGTGTCCAGGTGACTTTCCTCGGGTCATGCTTTTTAAAATGAGAGCAACGTGTCTCGCTGTAACTCGCTCAGGCACTTTCGACACTATGGCCTCAGCACCTGTCATGTTCACTATTTAGCGGAGACTCCACCTGGAAGTGACATCGGAACATGTTCGCAATATCTTTCGAGTCACTGATGCCGTCTACACTCGTTACTTTTGATCGGACAAGCGATTATTTCATGATAACTATTTATAGGCTGGGCCTATTGAGTCGATATTTTGCAATGCGATAACCAATGTTTATAGGCGTTTAAAACTATGAATAGATTAAATTAAATAGGTACGTTATAAAAATTACAAGCAAGTTTCGAGATCAAGTTGGCGTGGGGACACGTTACGGTAGTTAGAAAAACATGGTTTTTGAACACGAATTCGATTATTTTGGCTGAATTACTTAAATTAGAAGCCTGTGTTTAAGTTTGTAGCTAGATATTGATGCTAACTACCGTTTAAAAATATAACATACTTGAATAAGATAATATTACAGAGTATACAAGCCCGGGACACGTAAATTTTGCTCTACTGGGAATGGCCGATATAACCTTAAAGCATATTCTTGAAGCTAATCGTATTTTTAAGCTAGAACTTGTAGTAGTACAGTACATAGTATTCCGCTTATTCTACCAGTGTCTGTTTGAAGCGGGCCTTATCCTTATCAAAAAGTCTAACGTTACAATTTCATCCAGCTATCTTTACATTAATGATACAATAAAACCATTTGTAACAATTAGTTCTACAAATAGACCGCCCTTAAAACATCAAAACAATAAAAATACACCAAGTGGCAAACGTGGGGTATTCCCCTTTCGAAAGGTGATGATTTGAATTTGGAAGTCACAGGTGGGGTACGACCGGAAGTCGGTGCCGCGCGTGACGTCACTTCCGCTAGTCGCTCCGTTATACGGAACGTTTGCATGATAAATAAATTATTTTGCATGTTATTAAGTAAGCGTCGTAAACTTGGAGTATTTAAGTAGCCCATTCGAATTTAAAAGCAGAATTAGTACACGTTAAAACGATCTAAAATTTAAAGGGTAAAGTTGAAAATTCTAATTTGTTGCGTGAAAATATATCACACTTTATTAACCTTTTTGTGACACTATTTGTGTTTATTTTAAAGGATTGTTATGTTTTGTTATATTTACCTAAATAGCTACTAGTTTCCATGCAACATTAAATATTGCTTGTTAATTTATAAATATTAAATCGTTTTAATTTCATGGGGTCTTTATTGGTTCTGGCCTTTTTATTTCCAATGATCGACCAATAACGAACAAGTTATAAAACAATTATTTATAATTTGAATTTGGAAGCCGATCTTGCGTGAAATGGTACGCGCCAGCTGTCGACGACATCGTCTATGCAATTTGGGGTAAATTCTTTAGGTAAATTATAGTCTATGGGTGACTGATAGCATAAATTGTGGATATATAGGGCGAATATAGGGCGAATAGATCTAAATTCCAGAAAATATATTTTGAGAGGCCCTATTTTCTTGCCTCGAAATTCGAATGTCACACTCGTGCGTGAGATGGCCTGTAGGCGTTAAGAATATTTCCCAATTCAATACAGCTTTTTTAACCGCAGGTGGTCAGACAGGAATAAATGGCTAAAATCAATTACATTAGGGAGCCCGCTGCCTGGTGTTTTGATCTTGATAAAATTGTAATTTTATTAAAATGATCTGCACATTTTTAACAGTTGCAACGTTTCAAAAATAAAATTAATTGAAATGGGAATTCCTAGTCATTACAATTTGCATTCTCATAGTCATTAGTCAAGTCACACCATGATTCTGAGCTTTTCTATTATGTGTACTTATATTGTGTAGGTAAGCAACTTTTTACGCTCCTGAAAAAAATATACATGGTCAATCCATAATATAATTTGCTCGGTATTCGATAAAACACGAATAAAATGACATTTTCTAAACATGATTACTAGCTAGATCGATTTATTGCCCCCGAAACCCCCCATATTATACTTAATTTCATGAAAATCGTTTTAGCCGATTCCGAGATTCCAATTATATATTTATACTAGAGACCTACCCCGGCGTCGCACGGATATAAAATATATAGCCACTGAAAAAATAATTAAAATGGATAGCCTATGACCCTTCATGTGGTCTACTTCTTATCTGTGCCAAATAACTTAAAAATTGCTCCAGTAGTTCGCGAGATAAGCCCTTTCAAATAATTTCCCCCGTTTTTTTTACATTCTCCTATTAGTCTTAGCGTGAGAAAATATTGCCTATAGACTTCCTCAATAAATGGGCTGTCTAACACTGAAATAATTTCTCAAATCGGACCAGTAGTTCCTGAGATTAGCGCGTTCAAGTTAGCCCTTTCAAATAATTTTCCCCGTTTTTTCCCCATTTTCCTCTATTTCTTCGCTCCTATCAGTCTTAGCGTGATAGGAAGTCGGTTAAAAATATAGCCTATAACCTTCCTCGATAAATGGGCTATCTAACACTGAAAGAATCATCAAAATCCGTTGCGTAGTTTTAAAGATTAAAGGGAACAAAGGGACATGAGGGAAAAAAAAAGCGACTTTGTTTTATAAAAATGTAGCTTATATGACACGTTCATAGATTTACCATAGCAGCGCCATCTATTGATTACTTACTCAACCCAGTCGAAAGGTATCGACATCTCTTAGAATCATTTGGAGTTAACAGATAATTGTGACTGTCAAATAATAACAGACAAATAATTAGCAATAAATTAAAATTGCGACTATAATTTGAGATTTAAACTATCCTATCTCTCAAGTTGGATCGAACTGCACATGGTATGCGAATTTTATTATAATCGGTTAAGTGGTTTAGGAGTCCATTGAGGACAAACATTGTGACACGAGATTTATATATATTAAGATGTATATGTTACGCTCAAAGACCGACATCGCTCAGTGAGCGAAAAAATGGCTCACAACGCGTTGTGGTCACAGTGAAACAACCACGACGCGAAATTCGCATCGTGGCTCTAATGAAAACGGCCACGACGCGTTCTGGCAATCACAAAAAGACCATAACGCGAAATTCGTGTCGGGGCTGATATGCTATTCGTTTTTCTTGATTGAATTAATCATCCATAGGTATGGAAGATTATATTTGAATTACCACGCGTACTACAAAATATTTTTTCTTTTACAAAATCACTGCATTATTTGTAAAATATCCATAGTTCCATAATATCCGTACTAATATTATTACTGTCTGTCTGTCTGGCGCAACGTGCTATTATTTGTTATTGTTTTTTTTTTTTAATATAAGGCAATCTGATCTTAATAAATAATAAGTATTTAGTTTTATTTTTATTTATATATAATTTAAATATAATACTACTAGTTGATGCCCGCAACTATGTTGCGCCAGACAGACAGACAGTAATAATAATAGTACGGATAGTATGGAAGTATGGATATTTTATAAATAATCATGATAAACACGTTATGCAGTGATTTAGTAAAAGAAAAAATATTTTGTACCTAGTACACGTGGTAATTCAAATATAATCCTTCCATATCTATTGACAATTAATCAATCAAGAACAGATCAAGAAAAACAAATAGCATATCAGCTATCAGCCATGATACGAATTTCGCGTTATGGGCTTTTTGCGATTGCCAAAACGCGTCGTGGCCGTTTTCATTAGAGCCACGACGCGAATTTCGCGTCGTGGCTGTTACACTGTGACCACAACGCGTTGTGAGCCTTTTTTTCGCTCATTGAGCGATTTCGATCTTTGAGCGTAACATATATATTATAGGAATTGCTCGTTTAAAGTTTTAAGATAATACTGCTTTTCAACTTACTTGGCAAAAGTGTAACTTTGGACATGCCGTGGTATGTAGGACTACCCAAGTACCCAGTTACGGTTAAAACCCCCAAAAAACGATAAAAACCACCGCAACTCTACCAGTATAGTCCTTTTTGACTGTAGGTTTTAAAACTAAAACGGGTAAAACCGTTTGCAAAAGTTTTATAAGGGTGCGTCCACATTTGTATCATTTGCGCGATCAGATCTCCGATCAGATCTCCGTCGCGTATCATCGAAGCGTGTCAAAATGATACGCGTATCATGATACGCCCCGATCGCTATTAACCGCGTATCTGATACGTGTCGTATCAAATATACGCATGATCAGCAGAATGATCTAATAGGCGTCCACACTATGATACGCATACTTGATACGGCGCGATGATCGCGACGGAGATCTGATCGGAGATCTGATCGCGCAAATGATACAAATGTGGACGCACCGTTAAGTTTCGTTGTGCCAAAATTAATTTGTCATTTTTCTCAAATAAAATTATCCTATTTTCCCGGAATTAGATACTTTAAGTCCCGGGGAAAACAGATGCGAATTTCAACAAAATGGGTTCAGCGGTTTGGTAAGACACAGCTTCGCATTTATATTATTAGCATCGATTTACAACTATCTATTGTTGCAGGTGTACAGGAGTGAACCACTGCAGCTTCCTGCTGGGCCAGGACTACCCGCCGTCCAGGCGGTGGTCGCCGGGCGTGGTGTACATCAAGTATGCCTGCTTCGATGGTAAGTCGTCAGTTAAATGTTGCAAAACATAACTACGTCTTAAACCCCAAACAATGAAAAGAGCCTAAACTGGAATTAAATGGTTTAATTATTTGATATTTCTTTACTAAATGACGCCCCCAACGGCAACCCTGTTGCGCCAAAATTCATTTATCATGCAGAAACCGTACTTTTTGCCGGGATAAAAAAAGTGTGTCAGCTCCGACGCACGACTGGAGTTTACTCCTTAAGTACGAGTATCTAACCATACGCAAAAAGAGTTTATTCAACTGAAAAAAGATTAATATAATGTGAAATCAGATGTTCCGGCAACATTATCTACACCCCTTTCTGCCATAGTTATTTCAAAATATTTTTTTCTCAATTCTAAGGCCAGAATCGAATAGAGGAGAAAAATTCAGGAAGATCAAGTTGAAGAAACCCATATCCAGGACAAATAGTTGCCGAGTTACAAACATTCAAACTTTGACATTGACAGCTCGGCAACTGTCAAACGTCGAACAAAAGCGGCCATAACTCAGCTTCCAATAGGCCCAGAGGAACAGGGTTTCTTCTAACATCAAAGGCAACACCTCGGCTACCCCCTCCCTGAATTTAAACTAAATCAGAGACATCATTTTTTTTGGTATAAGTATTACCTTTATGGTCTTAATACACTCACAGCCAAATTAGAAAGTTTCCGTCGTCCAAAAACGTGACACATTCTCGTTACTTGTTAGTAGGTTTTACCCCTCGGATTTTTCTAATACCGGGCGCCTTATATACACACCGGCATATTTAGCGGAACACAAAAAAAAGGTCCATAATTTAAAAAATATGGTTTTATTTTAAAATCTACTTACTACACTTCTTTTGTTATTTAAAATTTCATTTGTTTTACTTAAAATTAGATCACATTATGAACAAAATTTGCGAGTAAAGGCTATTTGTGAAAAATGGTACATTTTTGAACTTTTCATGTAACCGGGAAAAGTGAAAATTATTATTAAAATAACAATTAATTAAATTTAAAAAAATGGTGATTAATATCGTGTATTTTCTCCACGTGCTCTTATTAAAGTTTCTAACCGTCTAGGCATATTGAGAATTATGTTATCGATGGTCTCCTGGGATAGTCTCCGCCATTCCTCAACTACGGCGATTCGCAGTTCACCCACGTTGGTAGGAGCTGGAATTCTTGACTTAACTTTTCTTTTCAGCAAGGCCCAAATGTGCTCTATTGGGTTCATATCCGGTGAACTCGCCGGCCCCTCCATAACAGTGATATTTATATCATTAAGATAAGCTTGAGTTGTCCGAGCGGTATGCGGCCGAGCATTATCCTGCATTAAAACAACATCGTCACCGATATATGGGGCAAACGGTACGACATTTTCTTCTAAAGCTTCTCTGATATAGCGGTCCGCAGTCAGACTCCCTCTGTCAATCACTACCAAGTCTGTGCGAGCTCTCAAACAAATGCCCGCCCAAACCATTATTGATCCACCACCGTATGCAACTGTAGTTTCAAAATGTGTCTGAATGTAACGTTCTCCTTTGCGTCTGTATATTCTTTGCCTGCCGTCAATTTGATTTAAGAGAATTTTGCACTCATCACTAAGCAATACCTTACTCCATTGGTCCGCATTCCAAAGTCGATATTCCTGAGCAAAAGTTAACCTGTTTCTACGATGATTTACCTCGAGCCTTGGAGCCTTGGCGGGCACAAATGAAAAGGAATCAGATTCTTCTAATCTTCTTCGTACCGTATGCTCACTTACGGTTACTCCCCGCACTGCTTCTAACTCATGTCGGGCTTGGACGGCCGTCAAACGGGGGTTCCTACGTACACGAAGCCGAATGAAACGGTCATCCCTACTCGAAGTGCGTCTTTTTCTGCCTTGTCCTGGTCATCTCACATAAGTGCCAGTTTCCCTGATTCGTTTGACACTGCGATGGACCGTTGAAATTTATCGACGAAGATATCTGGCTATTAATCTGTATGTTAGACCAAATCTTCGCATTTCGAGTGCCCTGGCAATCTCCGTTGGGTCTAAGTCAGGCATAATTCATTCCTCAACTCCAAAAAGATACAAGATTTTTTTTTTTACAAAAAAACAATATTTGAATGAAAAATTTAAATAAAATTCAGAAGGGAGAAATACTCGAAGTTCGCTCTACTTAAGGTATATTCGAATAAAATTAAAACAATTGCATAAAATGTGATGTTCAATTGTTTTCCTAATTTGAAATTATTATTTTTTTAATTAAATGACGTATAAACCAGCCAGAAACCTTATATGATACTTATATCAAACCTTTTTTTTATGTTCCGCTAAATATGCCGGTGTGTGTATATGAAAATCGATTCTTAAGTAGTAAACTCCAAAAGTATCCTATGTCCTTACCCGAGACATACCAAACAGCAAAATCGGTTTAGCGCTTTAGGCGTGAAGAGGTAATAGATAGACAGACAGACACACTGTCGCATTTATAATATTTATTTGCATTAAATATTGTCTAAGCTACTGAACCAATTTTGATGGACGTAGACCACGAGAACTATCTATACTTCTATAGGGTACCTACTTACACCGCGGGAAAATCTATGGGAAAATCCAGTCTTTTATATCTAAAGTATTTTTGAGTAGTTTTCAACTTTTCTTATTATGTTTCTTTGTACGCCAACGTCATGCTCGTGCCTTGCACTTTAAACGTTATAACTTTTTGGGAACTATATTTTCTATCACCAAAATTTATATTTGTCATCAAGTTGTATCACCTAATAAATAGATCTATCGCCACAAAATATTTTCGTTCTCAGATAAACAAAAATTGTTCCCAGGTATGAATTATCAAATTAATGTTAATATATGTGTAAAATAAGAGATCGATAACCAATAAAATTATATTGCATTACATAAATATAAACTTCGTTCTTATAATAACAGTTTTGTTACTTAAATAATAGCTCTGTGCTCAGAATGGTAGATCTGTCACCAAATAAATCGATTATCGATCCCTGACTGCGACTCCTTTTTATTTGATATTTTGTCACCAATACAGTAGTAACATTTTATTTCGTTCAGATATTAAATTAATAGTATTCGTTGCCAATTTAATACATCAATTTATAATTTTAATGAAAAAATGATCAAAGGGGCCTTCGAAATCCAAACCAGCGCTGATTATTCAGTGATTATTGTTTTTTAACAATAAATATTGATTATTTTAACTTTAATTAAGTGTTTTATCTACAATTATGCTAGCCATAAGCCAGCTATTAAACCAGAGCTGATTATTCAGTGGTTATTATTTTTAAGAATAAATATTGATTATTTTAACTTTAATTATGTGTTTTATCTACTATTCTGCTAGCCATAAGCCAGCTATTTTAAACCAGCGCTGATTGTTCAGTGGTAATTATTTTAAACAATAAATATTGATTATTTTGACTTTAATTGTTTTATTTACTACTCTGCTAAAATTTTTATTATATTTAAATTTTATTATATAATATAATTTATACTACCAGTGGAAATTTAGAACCTTGGGAGTCTAGTTAAGTAGCAGAATCTTTTGGTTGAAACGATAATGACAACCCTAATTTTTTATTTGAACTTAATGCAATTTTCTAGTAACATAATATGATTTATTGGTGATCTCTTTAAATTGGTTTGCTTAAATACTTATTAGGATACACCTATTATAATAAATACAAAAACATTTATTTGGTACTAGACCTTATATCTCAGGATTTTAGGTGATTTATTGTGGAACTGATTTTGCATTGTTTGGTGACTACATTTTGGTGACAGATCTACTATTTTGAGGACAAACCCTATTATTTAAGAAACACAAAACTAATTAAATTGGTGATAGCTTAAATGATACCCTAACTTTTTCTTTTCGTCAACCAATGATGTTTTTTTATAATATTATATCATAGTCGTCAACTACAATTGAAGCCAAATCTGAAAAACGAATATTGTCACTTTAAAAGGTCACGCCAATCAATTAGTGGAAGTTTCGCGGAAACTCTGAAGGTTCGACCTAGTGCTAGAACCTCGAACCTCGCGCCAACTATCCTCAGAAAAAGTGAAATACTTTCAGTTTATTAACAATCCAAGTATTGAACGTAACTGAAACGGAAAAGGCGCTTGCTTATCTTTAGGTTTAGTTGAAACCGGAACAGAACCTGCAAATAACTAACTAAATTTTGTATAAAGGCCAGGCATCTTATTCTCAAACTTCGAGTCACTTCGAGTTTCAATTATCTCACTTGTCGTGTGAGTAGGACAATCTGCAATCGAATCGACTTCCGAGGTATTAGAAAGAAGCCTTTGGTCATCGCGACCACACCTCTACAAAGTACAGGCTTATGAATCGGTCTTGACTCTAGAGTCTAGCTAGACTATAGACCGATAAACCTATCCAATACTCATACAGAAAATGGATAAAAATAAAAGAATATTTTTACCCGATTTCGCGAACAATACTGGACAGAGAAGTCCTCAGTCACGCCACAAATATTTATTTTTGTGATTGTATCCATAAAACGTAGGCGTGACATCGATTGTACAGCAATATCGGGCAGATGCGTGACATCAGCGTCACGCCGATCAAAATCCTTTGGGGCAATTGGACCCCGTTTGGGGTAAATGTGCCCCAAATTGTATCCATTTGGCTTATAATATTGTTATTTCCCTACCCGGTTAATGCGTGAAATACTACGTAATGGTTGCTATTGTCGCCAAAAAGGAATATATTGAACAATAAAGTAGGATATTGTGTGTATTTATTACGATGTTTGGCGCACAACATGTTCACGAAATTTTAACTGGAGACCCATTAATGTAGTGTTAATAGTGCCATTTACGTAGTAACTATTTAGCAATCTGTGCCATCATACTACTGTAGCTTACTGTTTATAAATAATATTTATCGTCATGTTTTTGATTTTCAATAATTACACATTCAAAGCTCACAATTTATTTAGTGCATAAATACGATTATTATGCGCATATATACCAGAAGTGGTTTTATATCTCTATGATTATGCGGGAAACTATCTAAAATCCTTTTCCGGTACAAGTAACTTCGTATCAATTGTCGTCTAATTGACCGACTTCCAAAAAGGAGGAGGTAATACGTTCGGCTGTGTTTTTTTTATGTATGTTCACCGATCACTCAGCCGTTTGTCGTCCGATTTTCAAAATTCTTTTTGTGTTGTATAGGGTTCAACTCGAATTTGGTACCATGTTCACAAAAGTGATGATCTGATGATGGGATCCTTGAGGAATCGAGGGGACTCCTTGGAATTTGTATGGAAACATATAGTGATTTTGATTTTTTCTGAAGCATTCGAGGTAAATGCTACCAAAAAGTAAAATTTCGTACCATGTCATACCCTGGATCCGAATGTACTTTTGAATGCTTATAGGTACAGGTTCGGGGATTTCGGCGTTGTTTAAACAACTGAAAGCAAAAGCTAACACATCAATTTGATTGGTCATCATCGTCACAACCATAATTATACCATGGCTCATCACACTATGACCCAATTATTGGTACTTTTCGTGATATTTTCCATCGAAGCAGATGTTTTTGATGATGATTTCGCTGTTTGAGGACAGATTTTCAAATTTCTCGTGTTGTTGTATAGGATATAATCTTAATTTTGTATACTTAACAATTACGAAAGTGGTGAGCTGATGATGGGATCTATGAGCAATCGAGGGAAATCCTTGATATTTATCAAAACACTCATAGTGGTAATAATGTTGTTTCTAGTAAATTAAACATAATATTATGTTACGAATAAGAAAAATTTCATACAAAGGTGTCTCTTGGTCCAAAAGCACTGAACAGAACTCCTGAACCTTTAAAGATAAAAGTTTGGAAATTGCAGCATCGCTTAGATAACTGCAAGCATTTACCACAATTTCGCTTACAGTAACATAATGTGAATAGTTAACATTCATATTGGTTATTTACGCATAAAGCCTTATTTTGTAGATACTTAACTAAAAAGAGTGAAATTATTATATTTAACAAAAAAATTAAAACCGACTTCCAAGGTAAAAACAATAGTAATATTATGAACTAAAAAGTTTTGCCTTCTGCAGAATTCGTCTAAATCTCAACTATTTTTGTGCATACTACAGTCTTCATTAGTTTGAAGTCGGTACCAGTTCCAAAAGTTTCAGATATTCTGACATTGACTGAACTCACGATTAAATTAGCTGGCACCGACTTCGAAGTAATGAAGTATGTACAGAAATAGTTGAGATTTAGACGAATTCTGAAAAAGGCACTATTAAAGAGTAAGAGTTATATAATACTTTTTAGTTCATAATATTACTATTGTTTTTACCTTGGAAGTCAGTTTTAATTTTTTTGTTAAAAATAATTGTTTCAGCATTCCTTAGTATATCCGTATTCCGATTGAAAGACGCTTATTGGTTTCAAACATGATTTCTTCTTCACTTAGAAACTTCCAGATTCAAATGCAGATTTTTCCTAACACTGTCCTAAGTTTTCTTTAAAAACAAAGTTTCAGGTTTTTTTTTGTGTCGTGTACAGTGTAGGTACGTACTTGTTGTCGAATTTCCCACGTCCTACTCGTTAGCATTAGGGACAATACAGTCTGGGGTCTGTAATGGGACTCGGTGTAGTCACGTATATTGTGGCAATTTTGGCACGTGCCAATAATGATAATCAGGGGTCGATACTCGATACATAATAAATAATATTATTATTATGTACATTGTAGGATTCATATCTAATAAGGCTGATTTACATTGATACAGTAGCTGGCGCCAGCATCACTAGATTCCATCGCTGGATCAGCACTATATCAATGTAAACATGTTTCAATCCAGTGCTGAACTGGATTGAAACATGTTTACATTGATATAGTACTGATCCAGCGACGGAATCCAGTGATGCTGGCGCCAGCTACTGTATCAATGTAAATCAGCCTATATTCCAATATCCATATTCTATACAAAAACTACGTAGAATTTTACTACGTTCGTAGATACCTACACATACGTGGAGATCAAAAACATTTTCATTATTACAATTTCTAATAATATCATGATGTGAAATGATTGAAAAAATGTGTATGGCACTTTTTATGTTCACAGGTTACACGGTAAAATTTTAATCAATCTGATTGACGGAAAATTGATGGTTATAACATATTAAAAATACGATCAATCCATCAATCCGTGGCGTAGTGTGATCAAATTTTCGTCAATCCCATAGATATCAGAAGTGGTCAATCCGTACCGGATTGATGGATCAGATTAATGAAAATTTGACCGTGTAACCGGCGACATAGAGAAAAATAAATATTAGTATTTAGCAACACAACTACAAGTATTGGCTCTGTACAGTCTACTTACTGCATTTGCAAATTTAACTCATTTAATTTATAATGTGGTCCATTTTATTAGCCTAGCTAGAGCTAGACTTTTCAAAAATCCATAAGACTCATTTGAGTGTTCCCCTCCACGGAAATCTTTAGTAAAAGGCGAAAGATTTATACGTTTTGAAGGGAAACCAGAGTTAGCATTGAGCAGTGATCGCGGAGTAGTCAACAAAAACTTCCGTACAACCGATAGCGCGATGTAGAGCAGACACAGCGACATCTAGCGGTGAGCTTTGGTACTAATCGTGAAGCTCTCTCGTAGAGTTTTTGCGGTCGTGTTAAATTTGTTATATAAAAATATTTATCAGTGCCTTATGATAAACATAAAAGAGACTATACTAAAGACCGATTAACTCTATAAAATCACGTGAACTCCGAGGAATAAGAGGGCTGAAAAGCAGGCGGAGTTGTGCTTGACTAAATGTATTGTATCTTGCGAAGGTTTTAAGCGCCAGTGCAATATGTCTGCTTTTAAATTCTTGTTGCTTATCACTTATCAGTCACAAGATACGTCACAATAATATCTGCTGCCAAATGCCTGTTGCTTACCTGTCGCGAGATTGGTCAATAATCACCTGCCGAACGAAAATACCCTATATTATACTCCTTTTTCCTCAGAGCTCGCGTGCGAAGATTCCTATGGGAGTAATAACCAATTATCTTGCCCTAAGCTCTAATTATTAGACCATTTCACCCATCTGACTCCTCATTGAACAATAATTTATCTAACAAAGCGAGCTTTGTTAGATAATTATGTAGAGTTTAGTGGTTGTGAAATAAAGGAATTATTACTTTTAAGTTTTTGGAATAGTTAGATCATAGATGGAGTACAGTGAGAAGAACAGATTGACATAGAATTTCTATTTTATTATTAGGTACCTATATTAAACTTAAACTAAAAATATTATAATGTTTGAAACCTGTAAATTACTATATTAGTATAAGTAGAGACCAATGTTATAGACATTGTAATTTGTACCTAATGACATCACGCTCACAACATTGGGACTAGTTTTATCCTCTAGGTACTCTAGAGTCAAAAGTCTAGGCACAACTTGAGGCACAAGAATTATTCTCTACCTTCAAAGGGCCTACCGCCTAAGGCAGGAAATTCTTCTAAATAATGGTCTCTACAATCTACATCGATTTTATGAAATATATCAGGTCGAAATATGACTGCAAGACAAGTTTTATCCATCAGCTTGACATGAGAATTTTTAATCAAGTTTCGTTGTTGTTAATGAGTACGAAACTCCCGTATAAATCAACTGAAGCTAGACAATTAATTAAACAACTAAGTGTTGTTTCAGCGCATCTGGTACATGTAAAAAACAATAGTGAATTTCCACATGCTTGATGCAAGTGAAAGATAGTTTAATGGATTATAACGATTAGTCAGCAGACAAGAGTATTATTTGACTTTTAATAGCAAGGGGGCTAGGCATAAGACTGCAGTCTCTAGATACGATATAAAAAATAAGTTGGCACTTGTAGATACGATATATAAATTCGAAAACACTTGACAATCTATAACTCAACATTGATAATAGAGTTCTAGCTGTTCTACAATGATACTTAAAGAGTATTCAGACTAAAATATGAGATTTTTTAACTAAAGCAAAGAATTTTGCGTATCGTCTCTGTAGTTCACAGACTTTTGTAACTTCCATAATAACAAGTATTCTGTGCTTTATCCACGCTCCACGATCACAAAAACTTTTCTTTCTTCTTTTTCGGGCAATTACACATGTCAGTTGTCTAATAATTAAAACAGATTTAATTTTGAGCGACTGTGATGACACATTTTAATAATTGTGTTAAGTGGGGATCAGTTTACGAAACACAGTTAACAAAATATACTCTATCCTCCTAGAAATAGTATAAGTTTCAGCGTGAGGGTGTAAAAGAGGGGTAGAAAAGCTATATTTTATAATGTCTTTCGTCGTTACTATCAAATTTTGGACATTTTTAGAACAAAAGCAATTGAGTATGATGACATTTACACATTGTTTTAAGCGATATACTGACAAATGCTGATAATTGATAAATAATTGTTGAAAGTATCTTTTAAGTGTGTGTCATAGATGTATACGTATGTAAAGCTAGCGTGACAAAGTTAGCAAAATAACTCGGGATTGCGTTATTAATTAGGTGCTAATTGAGTGCTATTTTGGTGCAAAAACCGCGAATTTATTGCTCCTCAAAATTCGGAATAAAAGCTAATACTGCTACCTTCACGTGAAGCTAGCAGTGTACATAATCAAAAACCTTTAAAATGATGATGATATAGCTTCGTAAGAAATACTTAACTAATAAGTGCTCATTAAGTGCTCTTTCAGTGCACAAACTGCGAATTTAGTGCTCTTCAAAATTTGCGATAAATGCGAATACTGCTACCTTCGGTTCTGTCGGTCGAATTTTGAGGAGCACTAAATTCGCGGTTTTTGCACCAAAATAGCACTTAATTAGCACCTAATTAATAACGCAATCCCGAGTTATTTTGCTAACTTTGTCATGCTAGAGTCACATACGTTAGACGTATCACGTACTTACGTCAACTACGTCTATAGGGTACGTTTTTTAAAAATAGTATTAATTTTTTTAGGGTTCTATACTTATTTACGTTCTTACTATGTACTTATTTGAAAAAATCTGTAGTTCGATACAGAAACGACCAGGTACCTTACACTTTTATCATTGCTTAAATTTGTCCGAACGATAAAGCTTAGCCAAACATGATGAAGACTCCGAAACTATGGACACTACTTTTATATATAATTACTAGCTGTCCCGGCAAACGTTGCTTTGCCATATTATTTTATTGAAGTGACTTAATAAGTATGTCACCATGGCAACGTCGATCGCTATCCCGTCGCACAAACAATGGTCGCCGTCAGTCTCAGGTTGTAATAATTTACTATTATTTATTCAACAAATGCACTTATCAATATATAAAGTACCGAGTAGCCGATTCTCAGACCTACTGAATATGCATATAAAATTTGGTAAAAATCAGTAAAGCCGTTTCGGAGGAGTCCGTGGACTAACATTGTGACACGAGAATTTTATATATAAGATTTACAGCGTATCTTTTGCCCTTTGAATTAGACCAGCCACATGGCCCGATCTGTCAGATAAGTTTTAATGGGGAATTGGACAATTAATGATCGGGCGCGGAACAGCGCGTGTTATCGGCCCGGGATCAGCTGATCGTGATAAGGGGCAGCTACTGAACCGAGTTATTGCCAATATTGGGATTCAGTATCATGATGATTTAGTTGTAACTTTTAGTCTGTAGATAATGAAATTATGTATGCCCAGTTTTTCAGGTTTTTTGGGCAGGATCGCCTATTATTTTTTCGATAGGCTTTCGATAGGTGACTTCTTTGACGATATATCAACAAAATGTTTAAAATAAATAAACTCCAGTCAAGAAACCTCAGAAAACAGGCATTGAAGTTTAAGCCATTGTTTTATTAGAAGTTGAAAACTATAGGTAACATCTATGGGGGCGCAATCCAAAATCCTATAGCACCAATTCCACCAGTCTGCAGGGCAATCGCGCTAAATGTTTTCAACTGAACCGCAAATGAAACTCGGACGTTGATCGACTTTTGGAGCGATTCGGTATCGCGCTAACGTTTTGACAGCCAGTTGAGACGTTACTGAACCTCAGCCCAAGCGCAAACGCTGTCAAAACAAAAAGTTGATACAAAGCTACTTCTACTCGCACGTTTCTGAAACGTTTCTTATTTTGGTGTGTTAAATTGACGAAAATCGATGGAAAAATATAACATAAGCTATAATCAAATTATAATATAAGCTTATATTTTACTTCCAAGCTCTTCAAAGGACTATTTGAGTTTGTTAAAAAGTGAATTGAACTTTGACATTACTTACATACTTCTTTACGTAAATGTTTTCTATGCCACAAAAAACTTTTGTCACAACTTCACAAGTCACTTCTCAACACGGCTTTTGTAAATTAAAGTAAAACAATATAAATTTAACTACGTAAATTATAAACTCCAAGTAATAATCATCCACAAATCAAAATAACTACTTGAAACAACTTCACTCGTGTCATATTCATTCGTAAATAAACAATTTGTCAATTGACCAATTAACACATCGGAAAAAATGAGTTCATATTTAAACCAATCAAGATTAAATCAGAAGGGCGCTGATTGGTCCGCTGCAATGTCTGTCTAAAGGTCAAACGTTGCGCTCCGTTCGAGCTCCATCCACGTTCCATCTAAGGTTGAGTTACGGTTGGAACGTTAGCACGATACTGAAATTTGTTCAGACGCAGCGGAACCGAACCGTAACTGAACCACAACCAAAGCAGATGTGAACCTGAATTGAAACGTTTAAAAATAACGCGATTGCCCTGCTGTTGGTGTTAACAGCTTTTTAAAAATGTCATGTCTTTTCTTTCATTCATATGAAAAACGAAAGAGGTAACATGATACTAATAATTATTCGAGCATAAGCTTTGACAGTCGTTGGTGAAATTGGGCCTTAATCGCATTTCGATCTCTTTAACATTGAAATGATTAACTCAATTCCAATGTTTCCAGACCTAGTGTCAATTCACTACTGCAACCGCGAGGTGTTGCTAGCAGAATCGGGCCCAGACAGCGAGGGGTACGTGCGGACCCCGGGCTACCCGCACTACTACGTCGGTGACCGCTGCCGGTGGCGGCTGCAGGCGACACAGCAGCAGATACGACTGACCTTCCTCGACGTTAGTCTGAGAAGTAAGTGACAGAGAATGAAGATGGCTTCTCCGCCAGAAGAGCAACTCCTCTTTCTGACTCAACGGTCGTGATAAGCCATTTTCTTTCTGAATCAACGGTCATGGCGTCAAGGTGACTACGATTCTTACCATGATTGGGAAACTCTGTAGTAAGCTCAATCGTCGTTGATGATAAGCATGGACAGTTGGGTTTGTCAAGGGCTAAGCTAACGTAGAAAGTCTAAAAGTTGGAAATTGGAATAGTTAGAATAGAGTGGAACTGTGCAGTGGAGTAGCGAATCTTTGGGGGACATTGCATTAATACAACTTATAAGGAGCCCAGGCAGCAAATATGACCTGTATTCTTAATTTTACGCTTAGGACCCAAGGAGCAGAGATTCTTCTTAATTTTCTTAATTTTTAACTTAAGAACCCTTAGTCTCTAGCAGTGCCGTAAATAGACTTTTTTGCGCCCTGTGCAAGCTTCTATAACTGCACCCTTGTTTTTTAACCGACTTCCAAGAAGGAGGGGGTTATATGTTTGGCTGTGGATATTTTTAGGGTTCCGTACCCAAAGGGTAAAAACCCTATTACTAAGACTTCGATGTCTGTCCGTCTGTTCGTCTGTCTCCAGGCCGTATCTCAAAGACCGCTATACTAGACTATACTAGACTTCAGAAATTTTCACAGATTGTGTATTTTTTCTGCCGATATAACAAAAAATACTAAAAATAAAATAAAGTTAATATTTAAGGGGTACAAGAAACGTAATTTTTTTGGCCTTTTTTGCTCGTAGTCTATAAAGGCACGTAGTTATAGGCACTTGAAATTTTCACTAAATACCTACTCAATTTTATTTGTACTTTAATAATAAATAATAAAATAAAAATAAAAAAGTATTTAAGGGGGTCTCCCATACAAAAAACACAATTTTTGCCTACTTTCGCTCTATAGCGGTCTTCGTGCGCGAATCCGACTCGCACTTGGCCGATTATTTTTACTACATTGGGAAACATCTTTGGGGCGCAGCGGGAACTCATCGGGAGCAATTCGAAAAAATAAGAGTGCCTGGTCTGGCCATTCTTGCGCACCCCAGAGTCTACGCCCTGTGCCTGGGCACCGGTGGCACCGCCCTATTTACGTCACTGGTCTCTAGTATTCTTAATTTTTAATTTAAGAACCTGTTAAACGGCTGATGAGCACGCAAGACTTTAAACGACTGGATTTTTAAACTTCAGGTATAGGTCCCTTCGAGGAGAAGTGTACAGACTACATCACGGTCACCGACGGTAACGGGGAGACTCTCCTGTCTACCTGCAACCAGGTGGACCTCCCTCTCCGAGTTACCTCGCTCACAGACTCGGTGGAAATATCTGTTGAGGCGCAATCCAAAGGCGCCTACCCCAAACGCGGAATACTGATGCACTATAAAAGTAAGTTGACAGTAGCTTTAAGTGTTATGAAAATGTTAAAATATTAGCATATCTCTCATATATCTCTTATTGTTCTTTTAGCTAGGGAGCTGGCGAGCAAAATTTCTATATGATCAGCACACATGGCAGACGCTAATAATAGTGATAATTATACCCTAAAATATCAAGAACCTCGTCTGCGACCACGGTGGCACTGCGTTGTCAATTTACAGCGTTTTAAAAATGTTGAAAAAAAAGGTGGGCGATATTATATGCACATGTCTGCCTCTGGGGCTGATGATCATAGTCATCCTGTAAACACAAAAATTCATAGAGGCAGATATCCAGGGCTCTGACTTTTGTAGTTTTCAATTTTTTAAGCTTTTTTCATGATTTAAAAAACTCTATATGAAGTGCACACTTGGCAGACTGAAATTGTTCGATTATTAACAATGAGAAGGGCCACAGAAAAATAATCTGCCAGCATGTTGCCTCTGCGTTCGCTATGGACAGCGTTTCAAAAATGTAAAAAATAAAAGAAGTGCTATATTATGCGCACATGTCTGCCTCTTGGATTGATGTTTGAATTTATCATGAAAACCAAGAAACTCGATGAGGCAGACGTTCATGCATCTGATATTTCAAAGGCAGACCATTTGAATTTTTTAACCCGACGCTTACGCCAAGCTTACAAAATTCAATTTTAAACACGCGTCAAAAATATTCGGCTTCTACCTGTTAACTAGGTACGTCTCCGCAGGTATGAAATTTCTACACAGTGATTCCATAAATTTCAGCTTCATCTTCTGAATCGTTACCGCGACTTCAGCGAATAATATCAAACTAAATAATAACAATATACTATAAAGAATGACAATAATCCCATGCAATACCGGGTACCCGCATCCCCTTGATTCCGTGAATTTCAAACAGTTAATACACCTAAAAATCAGTGAGCAAAATGTCTGCCAAATGTTTATTCATATTCACGGAGTCACAATGAATCGAATGGGCGCAATGAGAACCGTGTGCAAATTACAACATTTTTACAACTCCGCCCCATAATAATGCAGAACCCTGAATGTCTGCCTCTTCGATTTTCTTCGTTTCCAAGCTGTTTGTGACCATGAACCTCAGAGGCATAAGTACATGTGCAAATGATTTAATATCCCCTTTTTTTAAGCAACTTCAATCGGCTGTAACGTGAAAAAGCAGCGACGTAGGACCTTAATTGACTGGACCAAATCAATTCGTAATGACGTAAACTGCAATCTACCTCGATGTGAAACTTGTGCAAATCATATACCTAAATGCTCACCAGCTCTATTATTTCGAAAGTTGCAGTGGTTATAAAAATTTAAATTATGTAGCAACGCCATCTATCGGAAACTCATATGCACTAACGTATCAACGTGTTAGAAAAGCGCCATCTAGTTTCATCTTATGTTAACAGGTGTAGGCTGCGTGACGTTACCAGCGCCATCTAACGGCTACCTGGTGTACCGCAATAGACACGTTGCGCACTACATGTGCAACGTGAACCATGTTTACGTGGACACGCGACAGAGGGCGCGAGTCATATGGTGCTATGATGATAATAAGTGGAACGATACTATTGTCCCATGTGTTGGTAAGTTATTTTTTTGAGCCATAATTTTTATAATTTTAAAAGCCCAAAAGATAATGTAAAAGCCTCGCAAAAGCTTGATCATGAATCATCATTTCTGGAATGTAATGTAGGTTCTACATAAATATTCTATTCACCGATTTTAAGGTGTCTAATGTCATTTTTTTTTTAAATAACTACGATAAAAATATTATATTATTTTGATGAAAGTTAGCTAAAAACTTATAAACACAAAGCGCATGTGCTTGTTTGTCTTGTATCTCGCTCGTTCAATGCTACATTAGCGTGAGAAGGAAAGTAGCGAAAGATATTTCAGTTTCAATGGTGATTTATCTATCTTGAGTTACAGTTCCAATTTCTGCCTTATGCCGTGAAGATAAAGCGTGTTTTCGGTTGACATACTGTTGTGTTATTTTTACTGAGGGTTCGTCTACCGTCTACGGCTCTACGCGTCGAAATTCGAAAATACGCGGTAAAGTTGTTCGAATCGCGTTCGGTGCTAGACGTTCTAGCTGTGAGTTCGCCGTCGCGTGACGAAAAAGCACGTGCTACTCTGGTGCTACTAAATATTACAGTGAGTACAGTTTCTACCAAAAATAGGCACATTTTGTTTAGATTATTCACTTAAATTATACAGTGTTTAATTTAAATATTTAGCATTTTGAAGTTAAGAAAATTTTTAGTCACTTTGTAAAACTAAAATCCTAAACGTTTCTATTGTTCGCGTTTCCGCATCCCTTTTTTAGGGTTCCAAAGGGTGAAAACGGGACCCTATTCATGAGACTTCGATGTCCGTCTTTCTGTCCGTCCGTCCGTCTGTCTGTCAATCTGTCTGTCTCCAGACTCAAGAACCGCTATAGCTAGAGTTCTGAAATTTTCACAGATTGTGTACTTACCTATATCTGTTGCCGCTATAACAACAAATACTAAAACAAAATAAGATTAATATTTAAAAGGGGCTCTTATACAACAAACGCGATTTTTTGGCCTTTTTTGCAATATTTAAGAATAATACCTATTAAAATAAAATAAAAAATTAAGAGGGGCTCCGATACAAAAATACAATATTTTTTGGTCTATGTTTGCTCTATATCAGTACGAAACCCTTCGTGCGCGAGTCCGACTCGCACTTGGTCGATTTTATAAATAAATTTTTAGGACACAAAAATTTTATAAATTACGTAGTCATATTATATTATAATTCGATTGTTCTGACCTTTTATCACTAACATTTTGTTATCAATAGCTTGTTTATCGTTTTGATAATAATGATTCATTGCAGAATGTAGAGTCAAGAAAACATTAAATTTCAATTTTTCAAACATTGTCCAAACAAGAATAATATTATTTAGCGTTAATATTTTATTTTGTTTTATGCATGCATGTTGTGTTAATTTAGCTATTGACACACATGAAATTATTGTTATTAAAGTATGTAAACAAAAGCGTATTACCTACAACTCCTACAAGATTTCTGTTAGTCATAACTCATAACTAATAAGTATAGGACTTTAACCCCTTCATAAAAATAAAATAGTCGCGTGTGAAATATCAAGTAGGGTTCAAAAAGGGAATATTAGTTATAACTTTAAATAATAGTTTAAGAATTCAGAAGTAGGTTATGGGACTTACGTCATAGTATAAGGAGGGGAAGTAAGTTATCTTCATACAAAGGCACCGCGCGCGGCTTGTATGTGTGCACCATAGTATCAATGCGTCGCCGCACGCACACTTATTAAAATCTCGGACCGTTTTCGGACCATACCAGGCGGGGCTAACAGTTGACGCTGCACGCCCCCGTCTCGCCACCCCGCGCCAAACGAATCAAAAATGTCCGATCATAATCGCAGGAGTAATAAATATTGCTGTGTGTTTGGGTGTTTTAATAGTAATGCAACAATTCCAGAATTGTCTTTGTTTAAATTACCAGTTGAACAGGAATGGTAAGTACTTATTCTAGCATAATATAATTTTTAGGGTTCCGTACCCAAAGGGTAAAAACGGGACCCTATTCATGAGACTTCAATGTCTGTATGTCCGTCTGTATGTCCGTCTGTCTGTCCGTCTGTCTGTCCGTCTGTCTGTCTCCAGGCTGTATCTCAAGAACCGCTATAGCTAGAGTTCTGAAATTTTCACAGATTGTGTTTTTCCGGTGCGGCTATAACAACAAATACTAAAATAAAAATAAAAATACGTGATTTTTTTAGCCTTTTTGCTCGTAATCAATAATGATAAAAGGTAGGCACTTGAAACTTTCATAAAGGCCTTAAATATAATTGTACTATATTAATTAATAATAATATTTAAAGGAAATAAAAAAATAATTGTGTTTTTATATGGGACCTGGCTAGCGTTGTTTTGCCATATAAATAATTTTTGGTATGAAAAATAGATGTTGGCCGATTCTGAGACCTACTAATATGCTCACAAAATTTCATGAGAATCGGTCAAGCCGTTTCGGAGGAGTACGGGAACGAACATTGTGACACGAGAATTTTATATATAAGATAAGAGAATGTTTTAGGTAAGTACTTTTGATCAGTCTATTAATTTGCCGCTATTGCTTTGTTTACGTTTAGTAATGCCGATTTCTCTGTATTGTAATTTGTAGGTATATTATATTAACTACTTGCAGTCAATTACTTATTTTAAATCGTAATTGAAAATAAGTAATTGACTAATTGTAAATCAGATATTAATTATACACATAAAGCAAAGTTCGAATCATAACAACAGATTTGTTTATAGTAGGTACCTATAAGAGACAGGCGTTCGTTTTTAATGTTGTTTTAAAGGGTATATTTATAATTTTATTTAGACATCGGATTATATGCACGATCCAAGTGCCGAAATATGCACGAAAATTGGCCGAAATTTGGACAATCAAGAGTCACTTATTATTATTAAAAGTCGGAAGACCGCGACGTTGCCGCTGTTCATGCGTTTGCGAACGAAGCGCGGACAGCCGCTTTAACCGCTCCCATATCACAACGCGCCGCCGCCGCCTAAAATTGACAACCCTAAGACAGTAGGTAATTAAATCGCGGATTGGGCCGAAGTTACCCTACTTCACGGGCACCGGCAGAAATAATTTCCAAGGGGTGCAGATTTTGGTTTTCTTTCTTTTCTTTCCTTTTTACTTTTTACGAACAACAGTGACTGTCTATTTACGTCAACAGAATACATTTAGTGCCGAAACATTACGAACTATCCTTGTACGGCATGTTAATAGGGTTACAAAATGCTTTTTATTTTAATAATTCCCATTGATCCTGAGATTCCTAAGGGGTGCAAGTGCACCCCCTGGCACCCCCCTGCCGGCGCCCATGCCCTACTTCCCCTCCTTTTACTATGCTTACGTGGTAGAGCTAGCCTAATTGTTTAGTTTTTACGATACGGTACGAGGTACGATAAAAATAAATATTTTTTATGAAAATGAATCACAGATTCTACCAAGACAGTCGCCAGACTCTAAAAAGAACATTTTACATGCAAAAATCTTATATATAAAAATGGATTTTCAAATTGTGTTAGTCGCGCTAAAACTCGAAAACGGCTGAACGGATTGGGCTAATTTTAGTCTTAAGATATTCGTATAAGTCCAGGGAAGGTTTTAAAGTGACACGAAGTTCACCGGGACAGCTAGTTACTAATAAAAATACTATCTATCGTATTTTGGTACCTGGCACCTGCACGTCTTTGTGGAAACTGGATGAAGTAAATGGTAGGGATTTTTATGCTAGTCGCCATATAAAAAAGGGCCCCTACTCTTTTTATATATTTGTAGGGGTCGTTAGAATAACGTTTTCGTGATTACAATAAAAAATATTGAATAAATGCGCACGGGCGACAGCCGACAGATTGTCTACTTCTCTACAAAACAGTCATTTTCCTGTAAATATATCTATCTATAGAGTCAGTCACAGGTTACACGGTCAAAATTTCATCAATCTGATCCATCAATCTGATTGACAGAAAATTGATGGTTATAAAAAGTTAATAATATTAAAAATACGATCAATCCATCAATCCGTGGGTTAGACGATCAAATTTTCGTCAATCTAAACCGGATTGATGGATCAGATTGATGAAAATTTGACCGTCTAAACTGTGTCTTACTGTTGTGGTCACTAAATATAATAGCCGAAACTCCAGTTTGACTGGACATTTGAACAAAAAGCCGGAAATGAAAAACCTAACAAAAGCCGGACAAGCTCGACACCGCTTATTTTAGCTGCAATCAAAAACTCAATTATACTAACTTTATTTTATGTCCGGCTTTATTGTGATTTTTAGCAATCCTATCAAAGAGTCATATTTTTATGTCTTTATTTCGTTTATAAAACTAACAGCTTGAGAAATTAAAATATTTAAACACAAAAAAAAAATTGTGTATAATTTTTTTTACTAAATTTACTACTAAATATTTAAACACTAAAAAATAGAGTAAAACACTAAAAATATATAAATAAATAGTTAATTTACTACTAAATATTTCAACTCTAAAAATATTTTTTGTATTTAAATATTTTGTAGTAAATTTACTATTTATTTATATATTTTTAGTGTTTTACTCTATTGTTTAGTGTTTAAATATTTAGTAGTTAGTAAATTTAGTAAAAAAAAATTATACACAATTTTTTTTTTTGTGTTTAAATATTTTGAAGTTATTTTTTGTACAGGAACCTAGGTAATTACTATTTTAAGCTGAAAAATAACTCAAACATGTTAAATATCTTCGTATGAGAAAATGATTTTGGTATTACGTATGTATGAGAATTTCGAGGGTAGCCCGGCCCCTTAACTGTATTTTGTGTGGTCTATATTTGACAATAAGAATGCGGCGAGAGAAAAATTTGTTGAACAAATTTTAATTTTACTGCCCTTAACAGGTCTAAGAAATCTATCTTAATCAAAAAAATTTTTCATTTTTACCGAATGTTCGGCCGAAGTTCGTATTCGGTTCCAACCACATTCGGCCCATCACTAGTAATAATACAAAATAAAGATAAAAGTATATTAGTAATGTAATGTACAGTATTACATTACTAATCTATTGAAACGTCAATTGCATGTTAAAATCAGACCAGTAGTTTAGACTCAACAAATATGCAATACAATTACTGTATACGTCATGTAACCTACCATGTAACATAGTTACATAGACTGCCAAGATTATAATATTATTAATTAAATACCATTCCCTTTCTTTTGACTTCATCGTAGTCAGGTAAAAAAGTAAAAAGTCCATTACATTTTTTAAATATCTATAAAAAGCAACATCATCAAATCAATCATAAAAGTTACTTCATAAAAATATTTAAGTGTCGTTACAATTTTAGTGTCTCGTAGCACTCTTAACTTCCCTATAACTCAATTCCTATCTTCATCCTTTACTTAATTTTCAAGACCTTCAGGCTTCATCTAAAGGGCAAGGCTGCCCTCTGAAAAAATTTAAATTTTCAGAGGTAGCTAGGGTCTTACTGTATTTTTTTACAATAAACATATTCTTATTGTTGTTACTGTATTTCAACAGAATATTATGTTAACTCGAAATCGCACTCACTAAATGATTCCAAACCTTTTCTTTGCCAAAAAAAAAATCTACTCTTTAATACCTTTTTAGCTCAAAAATCGAAAAATATAATAAACCCCAGGCTGGGACCTGGCGTTTTTGTAGGCTCTTTATTTTTCGTTGTCATTCTTTCGTAATGAAATCATAAAATAGCCGCAAAATGTCCGACAAAGACGTAATTTGTTTTTCTTTGAGAACAACAATTACTTTTTACTATTATTTGTCTTCGTTGTCAGACACGGGTTATTATTTATAATGAACAGAGGAAGTTTCGGCGGTAAAAGGATGATTTTGGCTAGCAAGGTTTCATAAAAGAAGACTAGCCCGGCTTAGGACGGGTGCAATAATATAATATCACTGCATAAATAAACAATTCATCTAGGTACTGCTGTTTTGTCGGTTTTTATAGCTGTTCAAGGCTATTTGGAAATTAAATCTCCACCATCTTGTAGTCACTGGAAAGTCAGTTACACAGTGATGGCCTCCTGGAAATATAATGTAAATATTATAAAAATACAACATGGTATGTGGACATAACTGCTTTGCATCCATGGACCATGCCGCACACCTCCCTGCAATTGTCACAGTATCTTTGCAGTTATGTATTTTATTGAAAATCTGAGCCAAAAGAAAATAAATCAAAATCATTTCGTCTATTAAGATATAAGACACTTCGTGAACTTCTATAATAGTTGTCGTTATTCAGCGCTCAGCAGTCACTGATTAATTACGAAAATACTGTACGGATTCTGGTCTGAAATAAGCTAATTTTAGAATGTACGCGCGTCATAACTCAGACGTTCGTGATTTCCTCAGATTGCCTGGCTACAGTTTTGTATAACTTTGAATATGAGCTAGACGCTAGTCAACTTGGATAGTCAGAGTTTTAATAACAATATAGAGTTTTTACACTTCCTAAAATAGTTCATAGTTTGCTTATGTTTAATTCCAACAATAATGCCAAGTAAAATGCGAATGCGACTCTACATTCCATTTTACATCCAGTGATTTACTTACATTGTAGCTGTTGTATTGTTTGTCCATCCTGGTCGATAGTAACAATTTCATAAGAAGTTATGAGATGTATCGAGCAATAATAATATACATCTTTACAAGCTGCGTGTGAATCCTTTATTCCTTGTCGAACACCAACTTTGTATAGTCTATAGACTATAGTTCATACAATATATAATAAGCCATAATATAATGTAAAACCTTGCATATGCAATTTATCCTCGTGTAAGTTAGTTGCCGTTGTGAAAAGCGACTTTTCATTACTTTGTCGCCACTCGTAATACAAAGCCCCCGGAAAACGCCTCTTACACTGATGGCTCGCAATAAAGAAGGGCACCTCGTTCTGTTAATATGTTTGTTTACGTTTATATGCTGAATTGTAAGCTAACGTTACTTAAATTTCTACATACAAAAATACTAGGTACAATCTTAATATATATAAATCTCGTGTCACAATGTTTGTCCTCAATGGACTCCTAAACCACTTAACCGATTATAATAAAATTCGCACACCATGTGCAGTTCGATCCAACTTGAGAGATAGGATAGTTTAAATCTCAAATTATAGTCGCAATTTTAATTTATTGCTAATTATTTGTCTATAAAGAGCGACCATTGTTTATGCGACGCGGGTCACGTGATAGCGATGGACGTTGCCATGGTGATATACTTATATTTTAGTCACTAATTCAATAAAATAATACGGGCGATATACTTAATATAATATGGCAAAGAAACGTTTGCCGGGACAGCTAGTTATTGTAATATATTGAACTGTGCTAGCGTGGTTCACAGTTCATTCATTTTAAGTTATCAGTGAGTCAGTGAGTCATAAATGCTGACTAATTTATAATTATACTAGCTGTCCCGGCAAACGTTGCTTTGCTATAATATATTATTTGCCATATTATTTTATTGAAGTGACAAAATAAATATGTCACCATGGCAACGTCGATCGCTATTCCGTCGCACAAACAATGGTCGCCGTCAGTCTCAGGTTGTAATAATTTACTATTATTTATTCAACAAATGCACTTATCAATATATAAAGTACCCAGTAGCCGATTCTCAGACCTACTGAATATGCATATAAAATTTGGTAAAAATCAGTAAAGCCGTTTCGGAGGTGTTCGAACATTGTGACACGAGAATTTTATATATAAGATAAGTGCAAACATGGTGCAAACTAACTGGCTCCGAAAGTAATGGGCTTGTTTTAATAAAATTTTGCATAGGTCAGCAAATCACGAGGAAATATAGAACGATACTATTCAGCTGTCGGAAATATTTACTACTAGATAACGCTCACAACTCCGTTGCGACTAAAGTTGATCGCGCGGGAGCCGTACACTTTGCAGGAATAAGTGTATTCTATAATATATTCTTTCCCGGGACTCGAAGAATCTCCATACCAAGTTTCAGAAATATCGGTTTGAGGTTTTGATTTCGAAAATCGGTTTGAGGTTGTTTTGAAAATTGGCAGAGTCGCCTCTGACCTCTTTACACAGACAGACACATATTTCGCATTTAAAATATTAGTATGAATATGAACAGTAAAGTATAATTTACACAAAGCCAGTACTGGCTGCCAATAAGACTGGCAGCCAGTATTGGCTTGGTATATGCCGCGTGTGAACAGTTTTTCAAGCCAGGCCAAACTGTTCACACGCGGCATATACCAAGCCAATACTGGCTGCTAGTCCTATTGGCAGCCAGTACTGGCTTTGTGTAAATTATACTTTACATAACCTCTTCCGAGTCACGTCAAAATATATATTTTTATGCTGTCTGTCATTCCACTCTTTGGCACACCGACAGAAGGGGGTTTTTTATAGTTAGAATTAAATTAAATTAGATTTCCCAGATTCTAATTGATAATATGTTAATTACAAGTCATAAAGTATATTAAATAGTCTTTATTTTCTTCTAACTTTGTGTCTGGCTAAATATAAAAATTAAACTTACTAGTTTACTAGTTTACTAGTAGTAGTACCGGAACAGCGACAGACTGCCGTGCGCACTTATATTCCAGCGACAGGCATGTTGACAGACTAAAGGATATCAAAATTTAGTCGATAAATGATAATAGGCTACTTGACATAATATATTTAATTTCATTGAAAAAATGCATATTTCTAGTAGAACTTGGCCTACGAAACTGTATTTCACCGTTATCGTGAAATAAAAGCTTATGATTGATAAATAAAGTCGATTTGAAAATATGATTTTATGAAACTAGCAATTGTACTGACGAAAACGCTTTTGCGGTACTTCCGATCTGGATGTGACGTCATCCCATTTGTAATTTAATATCTTTTATTTATCGCGCTCGTTATATGTAAGTTTATTTGTACATAAATAATATGAATAAGCCTAGAAAGATTTATAAAATATATTTTCTTGAATAATTCAAATAAAACATCAGTTTTATATATTATCTCCATTTATTGTAGTTAGGAAATGAAATGGCCAAAACTTTTCTACAAAAGTGTTCAACATTACAAATGATTTCTAAATTCTTTTTTAATTTTTTAAGCACTCTTAGACTCGTACGTTTAGCACATAAAACTTTTTTCAATAAAGAAAGTATAAAATACAAAAAACATGACGTCACACTATGGCGGCACAATGGCGGACAGTGTTTTCGGCGCCATATATAGGACATATTTTTCAATCAACATTTTTATGGGTATCTACTGTTTAAAATATTAAAATATTGGTTTTTTTTAGTGAAAATGAATGATTAAGAAGCGATTAGAATGAAGAAAAAAAAAATAGGTCAAGTAGCCTATTCATAATTTAATTAAATTCCAAATGAGTCTAATAATGGAGGGGTTATAGATCTCGCTAACCCACGGGCTAAAATACAGTAATTGATTTATTTACACCAAACTTTATAACTTTCGGGTCAAATGTATGAAAAGCACTCGTGTTCAAATGTCTAAAGCTATAAATTTTATACTCCTCACAACGTTAAAGCTCACAGGAGCTTAGTTTATTCAGAAAGTTTTTAGGTATGTATGTTTTTGTAAAACGTTGGTTTTAGTTTTATAATTCAAACGAATTTGACTGATACGATTAAATAGGTACTTACTGTGTTGGGATTTCGGTAGGTATATCCTATTTAATCCATAAAAACATTATTGTTAGATTTTTATTGGTCTGAGGTTAGAAAGTATTGTGATTCTGTCTAATTGTCGTGACGAATATTGATAATTTCTGCTTGTGTCTCGGGAAAGAACATAAAAATATTAGTCCGATAATTTTGTTTTTTTTTTTTTTTTTTTTAAGTTTTTTACCGTACGCGACGAAGTTACAGGAAGCGTCAGCCACTTTTTTTAAATCAATTTTTTCTATGTTTTTGAATCAGCAAATCTGAACAAAGACTCAATATAATGAAAACAAAACCCGGAGATTTGAGGTTTTTGCCACCTTCCGCCAAACTCAACGATGCCTCTCCTTTAATCTTTTATTAATTCCATCATTTAATTCTTTTTGTTTCATCTTTTGATCACTAATCCAATAAATCGTTTCTCAGAGTTTAATATTAAAACTCCTTTAGAAAAGTAAAATTTAAAACGACATAATTCAACAAATTAAAGCATTGAAATGAAAATTTTAATTTGATTATAAGAAATCTTTTTAAAATATAAAAAAGTTTTAAATTTTGTGTTTCGGTTTTTTACCAGGATAAAAAGTATTGTCTGCACGTCCTTTCCTGGGACTCGAACTGCTCGAACCATACTGAATTGCAACAAAATCGGTTTAGCGGTTTGGACGTGAAGAGGTAACAACACAACAAGACAGACACGCACTTTTCCATTTATAACAATAGTGTATGAATTACAAATGTGTACATTATGTGTCATATGACATAATGTACATATTGCTTGTTTGTTGTCTAGATAATGACATCGACAATGTAATTAAAATCAATAACATAAAAAATATATCCACAGCCGAACATAATATAACCTCCTCCTTTTTTGAACTCGGTTAAAAAGTCGAAGCTCGATATTAAGTCATCAAGATAGACGATCTTATCTCATTATCAGCACTATTTTAAAGATAAGTTTACTTTGGTTACAGGCAAACTATAAGAAAAATTCCTTGGGTATATATTATTTTACAATAAAAAATTTCTGAATTTGAAAGAAAGGAAGAAAAATCTTTCTTTGTTCGTTTCATTTGCTAAGTAAATATCTTGTATAATATTCTACAGAATACATGTCGTTTTCATATAATATTCGTAATCGTTGTAAATTTGTAACAAACTCTGTGTAACAAACGGACTCAATAAGTATGATTTTTTTAAAAGTCGGTTAAAAACAGAATAAAAAAAACAATCTGTAAATTCGTTGTCAATTCGTAAACATTATTCTATATTCGACCGAGCTGTCATCCAACCAATCAAGTCCTTCGGGAACACGACCGGATTGACACGTCGGGTGTTGACTGACGAGTACGACTGATAAGGATACGGGCTGACGTCACAAAGGACGTAAGAAACGTAGAATTTAGGAGCAGAATTAGGGCCTGTTTCACCGCTTCCTGATATTAGGTGCCCGATAGGCTTATTTGACAGATTCTCCATACTTTATGTGTCAAGTTAAGTGGTGGATAGCCTTATCAGGAAGCGGTGAAACAGGCCCTTAGTAATTATAACAGCTGATAGCATCAAAATGATGATTTATTGATGACAAGATGACGACCGCAACTACGTTACGCCAGAATCGTTTGTCGCGCGGGAACCGGACATTTTTCTGGGACTCAAAGTATCTCCATACCAAATTTCAGCAAAATCGGTTCAGCGGTTTGGACGTGAAGAGGTAACAGACAGACAGACGAACAGACAGACAGAAAGACAGACATCTCTCTCATCAATCATCATTCTCGTTTATAATATTAGTACGGAACAAGTACGGATTACGGAAGTTTGGATTGTTGTTTAATACTTATCGACTTATCGACTTTATCCTGTATACTGTATTGCATAGTGAATTGTTGTTTTAATACCTAGTAATGATACTCGAACTCGATATACCAGGGGACCAATTTTCGTACCTGCGAATTCAGTTTTTCTGTCATTGCATGGTCCAGGCCCCCTCTATCCAAGTGTCTGTTTGTTTGTTTCATCGTCCTGCCTAAAACAATTGGTTTAGGCATGACGATGAAACAAACATATGATGAAAATAGAATTCTATTTTCTGTTATGGATATACTTATGGCCTGTTTCACCGCTTCCTGATAAGGCTATCCACCACTCAAATTGACAGATGAAGTATGGAGAATCTGTCAAATAAGCCTATCGGGCACCTTCATAGGATAGCTGTTATTGTCTTTAAAAAAGTTAGGTTCAGGTGCGATTAATGATTTTTTATGATTTCACTAGAATATTATTTTTTTCAGCTTACCTTCACAATTCACAATAGTAGTATTTGTGTTTGCGGGTATTACAAATAAAAAACTTAATCCCCTTTTGAATATCGTATGTAAACCGTCCTAGGTTAAGCTCGCTCCACTGAACACAAATTCAATTACGACGAAGTTTTACTAAAAATATAACCTTTGTTCGACCGAGACTCATTTGTGAAGTTTGGAGAACTTTTTATTATCATATCTATTAAATTATAACTTAAAAGAGCGTAAAAATTGCATTCAATGAAAAATAAAATTAAAAAGTTTCTAGAATAAGAATATAAAAGTTATTAGAAAGCTCTTAGTAATTAGTACGTAGGTAATATAACAGTTCAGGATAATAAACCTTTAGGGTCAATTCAGACCGCAACGCGGCGTGTAGATGCATATTTTCTAAATTTGTATGGATTTGACAGATTTGCAAGACGTCTCACGCTTACACGCACGCAGTGCTTAGATAGGCATCTACGCATTCTTTAACTTTTGGCTGTGCTTTTGGTCACTGCAACTTTGTGCTGTCTCCAGCTTTATATGGGGGGCACAGAACTATTTTCTTCTGATTAATTTCGTTGCGGGTCCCAAGACAGCTTTAGCATGTCCTTCGGGCTCCCTGAGATCATATCAAAGGGTTTTCGTGGTTGGATACCGCTGTCGATCCTGGCGACACAGGAGATACAGTGGGGGGAATGTGTGGTGGGCCAAAGAGCGTTTAAAAAATGCATCTACGCGTCGCGTTGCGGTATGAATTGACCCTTAGGCCTTAAGCAGGTAGCTGCTTCTATATTCTACTCACTCTATTTACTTACGGGTGTGATAGAGACAAGTAGCTTTAGTTTAATGACCTCATTTCTTCATGTCCAGCGGCCGGACTTTGTCCATAAGTACTTATTGACCTATCGCTGCTTCTCTCTTTCTCACATAATATTAGGGAGCATACCCATACTACGTGACCCATTTAGGGGTCTAGAGTTTTGTCACGTAGTCAATTTTGCCGAGAGAAACGTCATACGATTTTTTTTTCTCGCCATTTAATACTTGACACTGACATTTATTATGGTTATTTATAAATTATAACCAACAGCCATTAAAAAAACAGGCACTGTTGTCACTTGTCAGGCACTTTGAAGTTTGGTGAAGCTGTCAAGTTTGGTGATCATCCTATTTAATGTTATAAAGGCGAAAGTTTGCTTGGATGTATGGATGTTTGTTACTCTTTCACGCAAAAACTACTGAATGGATTTTAATGAAACTTTACAATAATATAGCTTATACATCAAAATATCACATAGGATATTATTTTATGCTCAACGATTATTGCGCCGTTTGTGAACCGGTTTTCAAAAATGTTCTTTTGATGTATAGGGTATCATCCCAATTTGGTACTATATTCACAAAAGTGGTGATCTGACGAAGGGATCCATAGTAATCGAGGGAACTCCTCAAAATTTATATGGAAAAATGTGGTGACTTCGGTTTCGTGAGACGTGTTCTAAGCGTATTATGCATATTCTACCAACAAGTAAGATTTTGCACCGAGGTATACCATGGTTCGGAAGGTGCTGAGAGAACTCCTTATTCTTAATAGATACAAGTTTGGGAGTTTCGGCGTTATTTTAAGCACGGAAAGCATATTATGCTACTATGCAAATTACATTCATCATAATCATTTTCATCACTGCTATATTATACCTATTATGACCCTATTATTGGTGCTTTTTATAGTCTTTTAGATCGAGACTCGAGTTCGACTCGATTTAAAAAAAAAATCTATACTAATATTATAAACCTGAAGAGTTTGTTTGCTTGAACGCACTAATCTCAAGAAGTACTGGTACGATTTTAAAAAATCTTTCAGTGTTAGATTTATCGAGCTATATAGGTCTTTTATCGAGGAAGGCCGAGGCAAGGTCTGTATGTATATTATCACGCTAAGACTAATAAGACCGAAGAAACAGGAAAATGTGGAAAAAACGGGGAAAATTATTAGAAAGAGTCTATCTCGCGAACTACTGGAGCAATATTTATGTTATAATTTATATGCCACAGACATAGAGTAGACCATGTAAAGGGACATAATTTATTTTTTTGCGGGAAAATGTACGGTTTCCGTGAAATTCCAAATTTACGCGGGCAAAGCCGCGCGGGACATCTGGTTTGCTATATTTGGTGTTCGATTATAATTTGAACTACAGTCGTGACTAAAATAGCTAGTATGTACCATCGAGGAAATTGATTCCTAGGTAGTTGACAGACCAACGTCATGTAGTCGGATCATGTCAATTCAATGTTAATTTTGATCTGTCGGTTGGGTTACACATCCTAAAGTATTATCACTTAGTTTTATTACACCATGTATAAATATATCTTAAATATTGGTGTCAAGTATTTTTTGTCAAACTATTGGCTATCAAAGTATTTTTGGTGATCGTTATTTTTATTCCCATACCTAATTAATTAGTAATAATTAAATTATAAATATTGGTGTTTAGTATTTCTTTTTGGCAAACTTGGTTTCAAAATATTTTTTTATGATCGTTATTTTTATTCCCATATTTAATTAAGTAGTAATAATTATTATAAACATGCAAAGAGTCTTTTGTAATAAATAACTTAATAAACACAAATATGAGTAAAGTTATTTTCATTTGCTATAGCTACTCTTTCTACTTACAAATGATTAAAAATTATTCTTGTCAATACCACATAAATAATTGATGGCGGGGGGGGGGGGGGGGGGGGTCATGGCATATACTACGTGTGGTCACCAGGGGGAGGGAGGGGGTCAAAAAATCTTAAAAAGTAGGTCACGTAGTATGGGTATGCTCCCTTGTCTTGCATGTGAGAAAGGGATAACAAGTTATTGGCAGGTGGCCGAATTCTTTCGTCGACTTTTGTCTATGTGTACAATTCTATACAAATTGGCGTTTTCAAAGAGAATGAAGTATTATACTTAAATTATTATAGGAGCACCGTAACATTACATCTAAAACGCTCATTAGCTGCATTATACGTAAAAGCTTAGGTTAGCTTACTAAAAGCTCTAGTGGTAACCAGATAATATACAGCGCCGTAAGATTAAACTTTTACAAGCTTAATGTTGTTTGTCACTTTTAGGTAGCATTTATTATAAAGTTCGTGGTTGTACAAACAAATACATAAAACTTTGTTACTACATTTTTGTACTTTTCTAGACTTAGGTACTTTTCGGTAAGTTCGAATAATAAAGGCTAAATTATTTACTTATTAAGCTTAATTAAATACTTGTTAAGCTGCATAGCATTTATTGCGGACTTCGAGCGCGTTGACTGAATTAACAAATTCCGTGACTGAAATAAACCTACACTCGTCTTGTCGTTTCAGTTTGGCAGATTTTGGCATGGTGTTTGTGTGCGTGCGACTAGACGTATGCGTGTACACTAGCTGCCACCTGTTTACCGCGACAGTCCTCGAGTACCACATATTTTTTTAATAACTTTTTTTTCTACTTTTAATAAAATAAAGGATATCATATTATATACTCGAAATAACACGTAAAATTATTAACAAACGAAACAAATTATAATTAGGACATCGTTACAATAATGTCGGCCCTAAAGTTTTTACGGTGGCCCTTTGGTACTCCCTTTTCCCAACGTGTTTACGACGGTCAGAGTCAGACCCCAGCCTAGGGTTGCCAGGTCGCTAAACCGAAACATCGTGCAAACTACAAAGCAGCCAGCTTAGCCGGACATTGGGATAAAAAAGCCGGAAACTCTCTTTAAAACCGGGTCCAGACGAGTGTAACGTGTAATGTAATTCACCGTGTAATGTAACACGAATTCTACGTGTGGACGGCACTACGAGCATTACATGTAACGCTCGACGCGCTCGGGGTTTATCCATCGGCTGTCGGTTTTTGCGCGAGCACAAAGGCTCGTTTGGACAATTCGCTTTGAGTTCGTGTACTATTGACGCTAAATTACACGTAATCTTACATTACACGTTACACTCGTCTGGACCCGGCTTAAACTGTACACACTGTAGCGTTTAGCAGCGCGTGTACAAATTTTCTGTTTATGCAAATAACATATCTAATAGATAAAGTTTTACATCTTATTTAAAAAACCTGTCTCAATTGGTAGGATTTTCATATTAGAACAATACAAAAGCCTTGACTGCCTTTTATTGTCTTGTATTTATGTGTCCGGCTTTGTCCGGACGGCTGGCAACCCTACCCTAGCCCTACACTCAGCTGTTCAGCTGTATTCTTCCTTTGAACCTTTAATATTAAACCTTATGTCTTGGGCATAAATGTGCTGTAAACAGTGTGTACTGTGTATGTATTTCAATTATGATTCAATATACCTATCCGCGGTTTTTGTATTTTATTACCTTCGTGTTTTTGAAGTTCTTTCAAAATATTGGCAAAATAAGGCGAAACTGTTTTACGTAGAGCTCTGATCAAATATACTTTTTATTACGATATCCATACTAATATTATAAATGCGAAGGTTTGCCTGTCTGTCTGTCTGACTACCTCACGCCCTAATCGTTAAACTGATTTTGTTGGTTATGGAGATACCTACTCTGAGTCCTGTGAAAAGACATAAGATACTTTGACCTCGGTTTCTGCGGAGTTGTGTACGTCATCTAGTTCCTAAAATATTTTCATTACATTGTTGGCCAGTGACGGTCACCGGCCCCCGGTAATATAAATAGTATTAAATAGGATCGATCGTTACCATACTTGTTTATAATTTAACCATGATGCAATTTACTTTAACCTTGTAATAATATATTGCAATTTGCAGGGTTTCTCAAAGTTCCGGCTCCACGAACCCCTGTTAAATTTTCCAGGTGACAGCGAACCCCAGGTTACTAACTGATAAAATCCCCACAAGAAAAAAATAAAATTGATTGTTGAAAAAAATAAGGTATCTATTTGAATAAAAGGCAACACATAAAGTGCCAAAAGAGTGTGGCGCCGCGCGTGTGCCTGCCAGCTACCAAGCCACCATTACATAAAATATCTTGTGGCGAATGGCGAACGCGAACCCGGTTCGCGTACCCTACTTTGAGAAACCCTGATATATTGTATTCTGTGATTTAACGAAGAAATTCAATATAACCTTTAGTAATGAGTCTCTACTTTAATTATATACGGCCTTAGCCCATAATCCGCTGATCCGCCGGATTATCTTCAGAGTTACCAACAGACTGACGAGACAATCTCTATTGAACACCCAAGTGGATGAACGGGATAACTGACGTAATATACGTTATTACGTCTCCCACGTTATACGTGGGAGAGCCATGCTTCGGCACGAATGGGCCGGCTCGACCGGAGAAATACCACGTTCTCGCAGAAAACCGGCGCGAAACAGCGCTTGCGCTGTGTTTCGCCGAGTGAGTGAGTTTACCGGAGGCCCAATCCCCTACCCTATTCCCTTACCTACCCTCCCCTATTCCCTTCCTTTCCCATCCCTACCCTTCCCTATTACCCTATTCCCTCTTAAAAGGCCGGCAATGCACCTGCAGATCTTCTGATGCTGCGAGTGTCCATGGGCGACGGAAGTTGCTTTCCATCAGGTGACCCGTTTGCTCGTTTGCCCCCTTATTTCATAAAAAAAAACACAAGTACTTATTACTTCCCTCAATATGAACAAAATAAATAGGTAAGTCACACGACTTACCTATTTATTTTTTTATTTATTTAACATTTATTGCACACAAGACACTATATTTACATAAAAATGATAATATATTGACATAGAAAGATTACACAAAGGAACTGCTCATTTCTGAAGAAATTTCTTACAGCAGCCCTACGGAGTGAAATCCATGCTAATATTATAAATGCGAAAGTATGTCTGTCTGTTACCTCTTTACGCTCAAACCGCTGAACCGATTTTGCTGAAATTTGACATGGAGATCCTTTGAGTCCCGAGAAAGGACAAAGGATACTTTTTATCCCGGAAAAATGTACGGTTCCCGCGCGATAAACTAATTTTGGCGCAACGGACTTGCGGGCATCATCTAGTGTGATATAAAACATCAGATAGAGCGTGCACAATTACAACCTACTTTGTCATCTGAGTATATTATATACTTATCTACTTGAAATCCACATTTATTTTATTTCAAGTAATTTCCCGGCCATAAAGCCTCCATTTTCAAATTGTTAGTTATCCACTTTATCCACTCATGTCTTCAGTTACCGAGTTCGTCGGATTGAAATTCTGCTAATTTGTTATACTAGAACCTCAGTTCACTGTTAGGTTAGACTTAGAGTGTCAGCAAAACTGATGCTACAAGTTTTGCTAAAGTTTAGATGTGATCTTAGATCTAGACTACAAGGCTGGATTTATATATGCGTCCGCGTGAACGCGCGGTGTAGCGACTAGATGCGGGATCACAAGCAGCTGTTGTATGAAAATGACAGCGCTCGTGCCACCGCGCTGCGTTACTTAGTCGTACTATTGCTTGTGATCTCGAGGTCTAGCGGCAAAAACGCGCGTTCAGACGTACGCATATAAATAAAGCCCGAAGCAACCGCAGACGACTTGTCGTCGCGACACTACTGGTTTCTATGTATTTCTATGAAATACCCTCCGCAGCCAGCGACACGAAGCTAGCGACACTCATTCATAGAAATACATAGGAACCAGTGGAGTCGCGACGACACATCGTTTGTTGCCGCTTCATGTAGCCGGCTTCCAACTTGTACCTTTATAGTCCAAACCACATGGCTAGTCAGAGAAATCACGACATTGTGACTCGGTAATGCAAGAATTTCAGTCTTTAACTTTAACGTTAGAATCTGATCAGTGTTTTTAGGCTGCGTTTTCACCAGAGCTGAGCGGAGCTGTGTTGCGAGGAAAGTGTTTTTGATAACCAATAGCATCGCCACGCTGAGCGATGTGATGACAAAGTCATGTCAATGATGCAATTCTATTGGTTTTCAAAAATACATTCCTCGCAATACAGCTCCGCTCAGCTCTGGTGTAAAGACAGCCTTAGAATCTGAGTTATTCAATACTGTAATTATACAATCTCAATTCTACGAAATTATGTTGTTAGAATTCAGAAGCGAATGCTAGAATTTATTTTCAGACAAACATTTTCCCGGAATTCTTTAGGTCTTTGATACTTGACCTTATCATTGAAGTCTTTCGGTCTGATACTTTCCTTATAGCGGTAGGAAAATGTTTCAGCTTACTCTCGCATCGACGCGACGGTAGCTATTTTGAAAATATTTAGCGATAATCTTAAGGCGACGCCTTGATAATTTGGCTGTAGCGATGCCGATTTTTCTCAGCAATGACTAAAGCTAAGAAACTAAAGTTCATTGTCAGTATTCATCATGTCTTTGTCTTTGAATTGCCCATAGCATAACACGATTGGACAACTTTTATAACACAGAATTATCAATCGAAAAGACCTCTGTAAAAAAAGGGATTCCTATTTTTCCAACAGAGGAGAGTGATTTAAGGTTCCAAAATTTGTACATAAATTGGTTGAAGCATACACTTTAATATGTGCATAGCTTATATGAAATGTATTTATGGTTTTTAAATTACGTGACAAAAACCATTTTGTCGCTTACGCCCTTTCCATTTTTTGCTGTTCCATTGCTTGTTTTCTATGAGAGGCCGGGCCGGCCTCTCATAGAAAACAAGCAATCTAAAACATATCCAACACGGTTTCTTACTTTAACGCGGCGTCACCTTAAGGCAAGCCAGGTTTTATTGCAGCGCTTTGTAACATTAATAACTACTCCATCCTCACAATGTTAAATACGCCCAAAATAATTCCGCAGTAAGATTTTCCCTCAATAACAAGCGGCCTATGTCCCTTGGTCTTTGTGTACAGTGTAGACTTGTAGAGGAACAAATCATAGCAGAGCAAACAAAAATCATTGGAATATTTTGGAATCGATACAAACTAACAAGCGTTTGTGTTTATTTTAATACAGGCAACTCTATATTCAAAGGAACGTCCTGGTCAAAGTTACTCAAATCTCAGAATTGGCGACCTGACTCCGTAGTCGTGGCTGCTGACTCGATATGACATTTACCTAACTAAGTCGATGAAAATTTGATTTTCTCCGGCATTTTTCCTCTTATTTTATTGGATTTTTATTGGACATGCCTTATGTAATATTTGCATATGAGATTTTTTCAGTGATCGACAGTTGATCAAGTATGTAATTTTTGACTTTTTGTTTTGGATAAGCAGCCTTACATCATTAATCTTCATTTTATATTTTAGATAAGCTGCTTACACTTTCGGGTGCTCTCAACATAAGTCCCGTATATAATGTCTACCAACTCACAGAATGGTAGACTACAGTAAACCTAAACGTTGTTCCATGTTGTTCTCCGCGTTGGGCGATGTAGGATAACCACGATTGCCAGCATGCTTGCGAAGCTGACTCTAGTATGTATAATCGACGTCGACCATAGGCAACCATAGTCGAATTTGCCCACAAGTTTATAATCACTTGTGTTGATCCATCGTGGGCAACCACAGTTCACACATTACATAATTAGACTTTTGTGTTTTGTAATAATACTAGAAGTGCTTGATTATGCTAAGATTTTAGGTACCCATGATTATAGGTACAAACTACAAAGTAATATGCGTATTTTAGGTTAAAATCTAGGATTCTTGGAGCAAGCACCATGAATGCTAGGTGCTGAGGAATAATTTAGTTTTCGCAGTGTAGCTACGTTTGGTGATCGATGCATTTAGGATTAGGATCGAGCTCGGAACTACTTGAAATACCCTGACAATATACCGGGGAACTATAATAACTATACTCCAATATCCAGCGAGATTTATGGAAATGTTGAATGTTTGTAATAAAACTAGGCCTTTGCGTCCATTGTGGATGATTTATATAGTATGTTTCAGAGCGAAGTTACCACTCTTCAAATACTTGTAGTGCCTGGGAAAAGATTTAAATGTCTGTATGGTTGCCTAATCGCATGCGGCATTCTCGAAACATAGTCAGCCTAGTCCAGAGGAAAGAACTAGTCAATACGTCTGGGACCAACTATGTGCGGGTTTCTTCACGATGTTTTCCTTCAGCGTACGAGCGTCCGTATTGTGTACTTGAGATAGATCAGAAAATGTTTCATTAGTACACGCCTCCACCCGGGAGTTGTAGTTGTATATTCCATATACAATATTATACTATCCATCTACGAGGTAAAATGTAGCCTAAGTAGTGGAAAAGGAGAATACCATTCTTAACATTATGCGAATCCAACCTAGGTCTTGCGACGTTCAAAGGTAGGGCATTAAGTATAATACTGATTTTTTTTCGACAATCGTTTATTTCTCAAGGTCGTAGGTCAGGTCAGTGCAGGCGTCCTCAAACACTGGACCCTTCAACCCTTTACCAAACAAGTAATAAGGTCCCTCCCTCGAGATTCCCTCAATCATGCCAAAGGGATTTAACAAAAAATATCAAAGTCATATTTCCAAACAATCACGAATCCAGACGGTTTACATATTATACATATTACCGATTCGTGTTCGGGGTCACCTCCCCATGGGGGCTAACCCCGGGGGTAGGTAACCCCTGGGGGTCGAACCCCCTTCCGGCGCCTTCACAATCACACTGGAACTGGCGCACCTATGAATATGTTTGTCGAAATCGAGTAGAAATATAATTTTTACGCTATTTCTTATTAGTTCTGCCTTATTATATGCAAAATTTACACCGTTCATTATTGTCATCATCGAACACTAGTCTTTTCGTTCCTACCCCTGGAACTTAGGAGTTGTAACTCGGTACGTGGTGACTGGTGAGATGCTGTCGATAAATAAAATTGGCCGAGTCTCCTGTCCACTGTCTCGCCAGTCTATTTGGTAGGTATATTCAGGCCATTATCACGCTAATCTAACGCTGATGCTAGATTGATTAGCTAAGACCCATTAACGCCATTCTTAGTTATTGCTGATCGTCAAGATATCATCTCTTTCATAATACGATAAACGAGAGAGATAGCACGATTCATTTTGAATAACACTGGCTTGAATTAATCAATTTCAATTTGCCATCAAAACTTTGTCAGCACATTGCTTGTTTCTAACTAGATGATGCCCGCAACTCCGTTGCGCCAAAATTCGTATATCGCGCGGGAACCTTACATTTTTCTGGGATAAAAGGTATCCTATGACTTTTTCCGGGTCTCACTGAGTCTCCATACTAAATTGCAAAGAATGAAGAGATAACAGACGGACACACTTTCGCGTTTATTATACATAAACTGTATATTAGTATGGATATAACCCTCTCGAGCTGACTAATCTTCCAATTAACCTGTAATGACTTGAACTTTCATTAATATAATGAATGGGAGCGAATGTAAATGAATGGGACAATTTGTCCCGGAATTCCACAATTCGTCAGCGGGTGGTTAAGAAATGTCGCCGCCATATTTTATTTTCTTTTTGTTGTAAGTTGCTTCAATGTAGATTGTGACGAGAAATTGCGATGGAACATTTTTCGCGTTAGTAGAACCATGTTTTTGGGTCCAATAAAAGTATGTGTAAGTAGATGACGCCGCAACCCTGTTGCGCCGATAAAAAAGTATCCTATGTCCTTTCTCTGGACTTAAACTCATTATACCACCAAATTTCAGTAAAATCAGTTTAGCCGTTTGAGCGTGACGAGGTTACAGAAAGACAGAATTTATTATTGATGCGAAAGTTCTGTCTGTACTAATACGTAAGTAAGAAAGTATAGTATGGATGTGGATAAAAAAGTTTGATGTAAGCTTAAAAAATGTATTGTGAAAATATTATACAAGTAGATGACGCCCGCAACTCCGTTGCGCCAAAATTAGGTTATCGCGCGGGAACCGTACATTTTTCCGGGATAAAAAGTATCCTATGTCCTTTCCCGGGACTCAAAGTATCTCCATGCCAAATTTCTGCAAAATCGGTTCAGCGGTTTTGGCGTGAAGAGGTAACAGACAGACACGCAGTGTACGGAGGAGACGAAAAATCGAAAATTTTCTATTTTCTTTAATTTTGAATAGACATTAGTATAATGAATGCGAGAATAGAACACCCGTGTGTCAATTCGCAACAGTTTTAATGCTACGAGCTACCAAAGTTTAGCGATTTTTTGCGGCCCGGAAGTGAAAAATCCATATTTCACCAAAATTTTTACGTAATAAATAAAATTTTGTATTCCACCTGAAAGCCTGTTAAATAGGGTATATTTCAAGCTTTTTCCTGATCCGCCGAGTCGATATTTTACCTACAATAAAATAATTTTCATTTTTAGGTTTTTATTTTTTTTATCCAAAACCAAACAAAATGCGCAATCGAAAATAGAGTATCATTAAAATTATAAAAAAAGTCTTAGAATAAACATATAACCTCCTCTTTTTTTTAGAAGTCGGTAAAAAAATCGGATATCAGTTCGTAATATTCAAGCAATTAATATTGTTTCTAGTATTTATTTAACAAAATCAAGGTAAGTGATGGTCACGCGAAAACGAAAAGACTACAAATAATACAGCGTTGCGTCGTTTGATAACCCTGTTGACAATTAAGTTTGTAAATTGAATAAATGCGCATTTTGTTTGGTTTTGGGAAAAAAAACCTAAAAATGAAAATTATTTTATTGTAGGTAAAATATCGACACAGCGGATCAGGAAAAAAGCTTGAAATATACCTTATTTAATAGGCTTTCAGGTGGAATACAAAATTTTATTTATCATGTAAAAGTTTTGAAGAAATACGGATTTTTTTCCTTCCGGGTCGCAAAAAAAAAAACGCTAAATTTTGGTCTATTCAATATTAAAGAAAATAGAAATTTTCCGATTTTTCGTCTCCTCCGTACACTGTGAGATAGACAGACAGACATTACACTTTCGCATTTATAATATTAGTATGGATCTCTGTTGCAGCGGTAGCTTATTTTTAAATAGCCAGGTTTTTAAATATTTTACATTGAGTGCCACATATGCATTTTCCTCTTTACATAAAATCCTAGTTCGTTACTGTTTATATTATATTTTTAATTTAATTAGTTTGCAGTCTGGACCTCAATTAAATTTACACGAGCGGTTGTAAATATAAAAAATTTACTGTAAATGTAAGAGTGCTTGTTCTAATTAGCTGTACTGAGCACTGCTCACACGAAGCTAGTAGGGCTTGGTACTACTAATATATTATATTCTGTGGTAGGGCTCTGCCTGACGAGACAGCTTGAAAATTTGCAAATAACTATTTTTTTATTTACTTACTTGATTTTAAGGATAGGGTGGTGCTATAGCATTAAGTAGATTTTAGGGCACCCACGATCTTGATGAATATTATTAAGTACATATTATTAAAAATTACGTACTGGGTTGAATATTTTAGAGCAATGATTATTATTATCAGGTGCCACTTTATCTGAGTCAACTTAGCGTGTCTAAATAAATAACTTAAGGTGATGAAATTTTCAACAGGATTGCAGTAGTTTTTAATTAAATAATATGATTTTAATTAACACACTTCTAAGAATTCGTGAGAAAATGATATTTTAAGCAGCTAGGTAGTCAAAATTAAATTAAAGTTTGGGAAAATTGTCATAATTCACTAGGTGAAAACTGATAAGAAATAGTATCGTTTTGTTTTGCTAGAAATAGCCCAAGCGAAATATTTTTTTACCTAAATTCTATAATCACAGAATATATTATATTAGCAGTACCAATGTATATTTAAATATCGCAGTCATCTGGTTGAATCTGCTATTTGATTTAATGACTAGAAAATTCATTGAATGAAACCAGTTGATTTAAAGTCAAGAATTTGCCGAGATGGCCTTTAGTCATTCAATTAAATGGTTTTATTTAACGAATTCGCTAGTCGCTCAATCAAATAGCAGATTCAACCAGGTGACTGCGACATATACATCATACAACTCGACATTATACTAAATATTACTTTAATCAGTACTCAGACCATTTCGCATAATTTCATTTTGCCACTGTTTACTGTGTACGTTGTTTATCAACATAAACAGCTTCTGTGAACACATCTGCGCGATTATTGTGTTATCAACGAATGTTATAGACAAGTAAATTATATTAACTTTAACACAATGAATAATTGTAAACTGTATAATATTTCAAATACAAAATATCTGCAGACAACAACATCGTTCGCACAGTTTGTGGGCAAACGAATTTTTGTCGTAACAAAACTGTCCCGTGTCTTGTAAGGAGATACAAGTTATAGTTCCGATAAAGGTTTTAGGACTAAGCTTGTCAAAAAAGAGTAGACGCTGTACACAATTTTGAAACCGTACTGATTTAGAACGGTAAGGAGATCCTTACCCTTCTAAGTCGGTATAAACTATAAACCCATCTTACTTATGTACACTGTCGTATACCGTTTCGTCACGTAATAACGTTAGAGTTCACTTACATAACTATGTTATATGTAATGTAAAAGCTTTGTATAATAAGGTCAAGGGTGAAATAAACACATAATATGTTATCGCCAGATATGAGCCCTACCCTTGAGTGACTTAGGGTTAGGTTTCGCTCAATACTAAGCTTAAAAGGTCGTTTTGTATGCTTTATAGTATCAGCTCAATCTTTGAAATCTGCACCTAAGAAGCTAGTTTATTATTAATCATCATCATCAGATCAAAATTCAAAACACAGGGATTGAGTAAAACAAATGAATTAAACATTCCTCCGATTAAGCCGACTTTAAACATAATCCCTCTTACTAATAAAAAGTTACATGCGTGTACAGAGGGTGCATAAGATTTTTTCTACTAATATTTAATGGCTGTAAGAATTAAAGAATGCTATAATGATACATATTAGGAATTATACAGTACATGTAAATAGGAGCATTTCCACAATTCTTATCTCGCTACAAGGTAATGTTGGCAGTTAGCAGTTAGGTTAGCACAGATTACAAACACAATAGCTGGACGGAACGTGACCAATCTAATACGACTTGGTTAACGCTTATCAAAGTACAATGAAAATACCTCGGATGAGGATAATAACAAAGTGCAATATACAGGCTGTAACAAAACTAAGTGATAATACTTTACTGTATGTATGTGCCCCTTACATACATACAGTACTTTGAAGGTAGCTGGAAAAGTTTTTGTTTGTGATTTGTATGGGTAAGCGCCCCGGGGTCATGAATTTGCCAATACGATTAAAATCGACTCGAATCGATTAATTGTAATATACGGTTTAAGGTGAAAGTGTTCTATGTTTTAAATGTACAAAACAATATTATGGTTATGTATTTAAACTGATTATTTTTGTGCCAACCCTACTTCAAAATTTCTTGCCAGAAAACAATGGATCATAAAAGTGGGACCAATCGCTAGATGAAAAAAATGATAAAAATTCATATCTGGTCATTGGTCCCAGTGGGCCCAAAAACTTTGGGACGAAACACCAGAGTACTCACTTATTACCCCCGAGTGTCCCGACAAAGTGCCCAAGTTTGGCCCCAAGAAATTATCCGCCAAATCATAAACGTAGAATGCCCTGAAACTTGCTTCATATATCGGAAGTTAGGTATGTGGTGGCGTGATTGTCAGAAACTATCCTCGCTACTGTCACATGTTTGTAATTAATTTGAATATTGTTTACAGTAAATAATGCGAATTTAATCATGAAATCCTACTGCGACGGTCTTACAGCGTCACAACCAATACCTATTTACTTATTTAGTGAATTCAATTAAAATCATTTGTTTTTCCACTCAGTTGTGCCGTTTGAGAGCTACGGTTCACGAAACCACATAGTCATTTATACGTCAAACTTTAAAGTTTAAACTATACTTCGTTTGTTCAAGAACAAAATCTTTTTCTAAACCATACATAATATACCTTGGTCCTATTAAAATTGGTTAACAAATGATGTATGGCATCTACAGAATGTAACAAAACAAATTAATTAATACTTTAGGTTGCTTGTTGTTAGCGCTGAAAGAGTAATGTTTTTAATTTTTAACCGACTTTCAAAAAACGAGGAGGTTATATGTTCGGCTGTGGTTTTTTTTTTTGTATGTTCAACGATTACTCCGCCGTTTGTGAACCGATTTTCGAAATTTTTGATTTGTTGTATTAGGTTTCACTCCAATTTGGTACCATGTTCACAAAAGTGGTGACCTGATGATGGGATCCAGGAGTAATTGAGGGGACTCCTCGAAATTTATATGGAAACATATGGTGTTTTTGGTTTTATGTGAAGTGTACTAAGAATATGCTACCAAAAAGTCAAATATTGGGTCAAGGTATACCATGGTTTCGAAGATGCTGAGAGAACTCCTGACTCTTTATAGATACACGTTTGGAAGTTTCGGCGTTGTTTTAAAAACAGAAAGCATATGCTACCATGTAATTTCATCATCATCATCATCGTCATCATCATCATTACCACGTCGCGTCGTGTTAAGGTCACCATGTCTCATGGCACAAAATAGATGAATAGTACAAGGCATAGGTATGGATACAATAATAATAATTATATATGTCGCAGGGAAAAGAGGATATCAGGGATTTCACGATATCCCTAGGGATATCACGAACTCCCGGTAGATGCCGAATATTCTTGTTTGTTACGTCTTCTTACTAAAAATATCTAGTAATATGTCATTTCACTAAACTAAATCTAGTGAAACGTCAGAAAAGCGGACACCGCCGAATAAAATCAAGCCACGCGTTTCTCTCGCTTGCTCTAGTACACGGGTACTTTGATAGGATCATCTAACATCTGAATCTGACAAGTAAGATGTTAGGTGATCCATGCGTCGGATGGGCATGTAAAAAGTCGGTCCTGCGCCTCTCGCCGGTTGTGTCAGTCTTCCGTCCCACCGGATTATGCGAGTAAAGGAATATAGAGATTGCTCTTGTGTACTGCGCACACACTTGGGCACTATAAAATTACTCTTGGCCTGGTTTCAATGAAACCGGCCACCGTCACCAAAAGCAGAGTGGGAGTTATTATTATTATTATCACACGTGTAATGCAACTATAGCAGATCTGAGGGGGCATCACCATATCTCTGAATCATACAGTTGAAACCAACTGAGGGTTCTTCATCAGATACTTCAGACCTTTGATTTTTGACGTCAAATGAAGCGGCCGACCAAGTTGAATATTTTTTGTAAAGGTGGCATGTCGATCTCTAGTTTGGTTACGCTCTTGTACAGGCACAGGTACTACTCCAGCTCTTCGATTATCCTAGTTTTTACGGTTCCGTACCCAAAGAGTTAGTCTGTCTATCTGTCTCCAGGCTAGACAAGCCGCGCCAGCTCGAGCGACGCATTTGTTTCACTCCCACTAGTGCCCTTGTCACGTGTGGGAACTAGAGCGAGCGAGAGAAATGAGTGGTTCGATTTTTATTCGGCGGTATCCGCGTTTCTGACATTTTACTAGATTTAGTTTAGTGAAATGACATATCACTAGATATTTTTAGTAAGAAGACGTAACAAACAAGAATATTCGGCATCTACCGGGAGTTCGTGATATCCCTAGGGATATCGTGAAATCCCTGATATCCTTTTTTCCCTGCGACATATATAAATATTATTATTGTATCCATACCTATGCCTTGTACTATTCATCTATTTTGTGCCATGAGACATGGTGACCTTAACACGACGCGACGTGGTAATGATGATGATGACGATGATGATGATGATATATAAAACTTCTACGTACAAGCGATAGCGCGACACAGGAGCGCTTCAGTGACATCTAGTGAAGACAATATGAAACTATTTTTTTATACAATTTGAATTGGCACTAACAGTTTACCTACTAGGTAACTAAAAAGAGTGAAATTATTATTTTTAACAAAAAATTAAAACCGACTTCCAAGGTAAAAACAATATTAATAGCATCCTTATAATATGAACTAAAAAGTATTAAATAATTTTTCCTATCTAATATGTAGTGCCTTTTCCCGACTTCGGCTAAACCTCAACTATTTCTGTACTCAATCTTCATCATTTTGAAGTCGCTACCAGATATAGCTGAATCTTTATTTCTTTGACAGGTTTCTGGCACCGACTTCAAAATTATGAAGATTGAGTACAGAAATAGTTGAGGTTTAGCCGAATACGGGAAAAGGCACTACATATTAGATAGGAAAAATTATTTAATACTTTTTAGTTCATATTATAAGGATGCTATTAATATTGTTTTTACCTTGGAAGTCGGTTTTAATTTTTTGTTAAAAATAATAATTTCACTCTTTTTAGTTACCTAGTAGGTAAACTGTTAGTGCCAATTCAAATTGTATAAAAAAATAGTTTCATATTGTCTTCACTAGATGTCACTGAAGCGCTCCTGTGTCGCGCTATCGCTTGTACGTAGAAGTTTTATATATCATCATCATCATCGTCATCATCATCATTACCACGTCGCGTCGTGTTAAGGTCACCATGTCTCATGGCACAAAATAGATGAATAGTACAAGGCATAGGTATGGATACAATAATAATATTTATATATGTCGCAGGGAAAAAAGGATATCAGGGATTTCACGATATCCCTAGGGATATCACGAACTCCCGGTAGATGCCGAATATTCTTGTTTGTTACGTCTTCTTACTAAAAATATCTAGTGATATGTCATTTCACTAAACTAAATCTAGTAAAATGTCAGAAACGCGGATACCGCCGAATAAAAATCGAACCACTCATTTCTCTCGCTCGCTCTAGTTCCCACACGTGACAAGGGCACTAGTGGGAGTGAAACAAATGCGTCGCTCGAGCTGGCGCGGCTTGTCTAGCCTGGAGACAGATAGACAGACTAACTCTTTGGGTACGGAACCGTAAAAACTAGGATAATCGAAGAGCTGGAGTAGTACCTGTGCCTGTACAAGAGCGTAACCAAACTAGAGATCGACATGCCACCTTTACAAAAAATATTCAACTTGGTCGGCCGCTTCATTTGACGTCAAAAATCAAAGGTCTGAAGTATCTGATGAAGAACCCTCAGTTGGTTTCAACTGTATGATTCAGAGATATGGTGATGCCCCCTCAGATCTGCTATAGTTGCATTACACGTGTGATAATAATAATAATAACTCCCACTCTGCTTTTGGTGACGGTGGCCGGTTTCATTGAAACCAGGCCAAGAGTAATTTTATAGTGCCCAAGTGTGTGCGCAGTACACAAGAGCAATCTCTATATTCCTTTACTCGCATAATCCGGTGGGACGGAAGACTGACACAACCGGCGAGAGGCGCAGGACCGACTTTTTACATGCCCATCCGACGCATGGATCACCTAACATCTTACTTGTCAGATTCAGATGTTAGATGATCCTATCAAAGTACCCGTGTACTAGAGCAAGCGAGAGAAACGCGTGGCTTGATTTTATTCGGCGGTGTCCGCTTTTCTGACGTTTCACTAGATTTAGTTTAGTGAAATGACATATTACTAGATATTTTTAGTAAGAAGACGTAACAAACAAGAATATTCGGCATCTACCGGGAGTTCGTGATATCCCTAGGGATATCGTGAAATCCCTGATATCCTCTTTTCCCTGCGACATATATAATTGTTATTATTGTATCCATACCTATGCCTTGTACTATTCATCTATTTTGTGCCATGAGACATGGTGACCTTAACACGACGCGACGTGGTAATGATGATGATGACGATGATGATGATGATGAAATTACATGGTAGCATATGCTTTCTGTTTTTAAAACAACGCCGAAACTTCCAAACGTGTATCTATAAAGAGTCAGGAGTTCTCTCAGCATCTTCGAAACCATGGTATACCTTGACCCAATATTTGACTTTTTGGTAGCATATTCTTAGTACACTTCACATAAAACCAAAAACACCATATGTTTCCATATAAATTTCGAGGAGTCCCCTCAATTACTCCTGGATCCCATCATCAGGTCACCACTTTTGTGAACATGGTACCAAATTGGAGTGAAACCTAATACAACAAATCAAAAATTTCGAAAATCGGTTCACAAACGGCGGAGTAATCGTTGAACATACAAAAAAAAAAACCACAGCCGAACATATAACCTCCTCGTTTTTTGAAAGTCGGTTAAAAATTAAAAACATTACTCTTTCAGCGCTAACAACAAGCAACCTAAAGTATTAATTAATTTGTTTTGTTACATTCTGTAGATGCCATACATCATTTGTTAACCAATTTTAATAGGACCAAGGTATATTATGTATGGTTTAGAAAAAGATTTTGTTCTTGAACAAACGAAGTATAGTTTAAACTTTAAAGTTTGACGTATAAATGACTATGTGGTTTCGTGAACCGTAGCTCTCAAACGGCACAACTGAGTGGAAAAACAAATGATTTTAATTGAATTCACTAAATAAGTAAATAGGTATTGGTTGTGACGCTGTAAGACCGTCGCAGTAGGATTTCATGATTAAATTCGCATTATTTACTGTAAACAATATTCAAATTAATTACAAACATGTGACAGTAGCGAGGATAGTTTCTGACAATCACGCCACCACATACCTAACTTCCGATATATGAAGCAAGTTTCAGGGCATTCTACGTTTATGATTTGGCGGATAATTTCTTGGGGCCAAACTTGGGCACTTTGTCGGGACACTCGGGGATAATAAGTGAGTACTCTGGTGTTTCGTCCCAAAGTTTTTGGGCCCACTGGGACCAATGACCAGATATGAATTTTTATCATTTTTTTCATCTAGCGATTGGTCCCACTTTTATGATCCATTGTTTTCTGGCAAGAAATTTTGAAGTAGGGTTGGCACAAAAATAATCAGTTTAAATACATAACCATAATATTGTTTTGTACATTTAAAACATAGAACACTTTCACCTTAAACCGTATATTACAATTAATATTATTATTACCTAAACATACTGCTTCGAATTAGGTTTAAAAAATACTGCTCTATATTATATATCTAAAACGTCATAATAATATTTAATGTACACACTAACGGTCTTACCACAAAAGATCTAAACATCTATTGAACAGTTGTTTTGACACCATTATGTACTGATTTTTTTTCTAATCAACTGTTCAACAGATGTTTAAATCTTTTGTAGTAAGACTGTTAGTGTTTATACTAACGTTAATTACTGTTAAAGTATTCATATAATATCATTGGTCAAAGTCTTAACTAGTCGTACGGCGCGGACGCCAGCACCATGCCCATTTCACTTGTTAGCCCGCCAGCCCCGCCTTACATAAAAAGTGCAATAATTTGCACAACAGGTTTAATGTGTGCGAGAGAGATGGCATTAATTTAACAAGTTTGCCCGGTCTGTGATAAAATATGGCATTTAAGGCATTTAATACTTGATTTATAATTAGATATTATTGTACAAAAATAAAAAAAACATAAAAATTTATAACCACAGAAATTACTTAATGTAACATAATATTTATATGTATATTTTTATGAAAAAATTGCAATATTATTGAAAATTAGAAAAATAATGTAGGAAAAGTATTACTTATACTTCAATTATTTTATATTATTACATTATTACATAAGTAATAATATTCAGTAACCAACTGGCAATTCTAATATTTTTAAACTTAGTAAATTTTATTATTAACAATAAGCTCACAATTACAAGGTACACCTGAGATGTTATTTCAGAATAAAACCTGTGATTTCTCGTTAATCGGGACAATCTATATAAAAAATTTAAAAAAGATCCTAATAATGATACTATAAATGTGACCTATAAGAGGTATAGAAACTTTTGTTCATCCTTAGTTAAAAAACTAAAACACAATTATGAAAAAACACAGTTGCAAAATGCGAACAACAACAATAAAAAGTTATGGAAAGCCATTAAGGACATTACATGTACAAAAAAAGCTCAAGATACACCACATGAACTTATAAATACTTCCAACCCTACTGAATCTATAAATGATATCAATAATTATTTTGCAAGCATTGGAAAGTCTTTAGCTGAAAAAATTACAAAGCCAGATGAGGATATGCACACTAATTCTTTAAGAACTTGCCCCAACTCTTTTGTTCTTTTGCCAACGGACGAAGAAGAGATCAAATCCTTGATTTCCAACCTTAAGAGTGACTGTGCTACTGGCTTGGATATGATATCATCCAACATTCTTAAGGCGAACTCCAAATATTTAGTAAAACCTTTAACATATATATGTAATTTATCTCTAACAACTGGTATATTTCCACATGCTCTTAAAAAGTCTCGAATCTATCCTATCCACAAAAATGGAGACAGAGACCGTATCGATAACTACAGACCTATTTCCATTCTATCAGCCATATCTAAAATCCTAGAGCGAATAATTAATAAAAGATTAGTAAAATATTTAGAAGATAATAATCTACTCTCAAAAACGCAATTTGGTTTTAGGTCTAAGAAATCTACCTCAAATGCAGTTCATGAATTGGTGAGCTATATTGTTAGTAACCTAGATAGTAAAAATAAATCAATAGCAATTTTCTTGGACCTTGCAAAGGCCTTCGATACGGTCTCTGTTCCGATATTATTAAGAAAATTGGAGTGCTTGGGAATTAGGGATATACAGTTAAGCCTCTTTAAAAGTTACTTATCTAAAAGAACACAGTGTGTAAAAATTGAGGACCTGAAAAGCGACGACCTGACAATTTGTTTCGGAGTACCCCAGGGTAGTATTTTAGGCCCCACACTATTCCTGGTATATATTAATGACCTGTGTCAATTAGCCTTACCACATGCAAAAATTATAACCTTTGCTGATGACACAGTTTTGCTTTTTAGTGGTAAAAATTGGACTGATGTTTACGTGTGTATGCACAAAATGGTTTTAATATAGTAACTGAATGGCTTCGATTGAATGTCTTAACCTTAAACACAAGTAAAACTAAATACATTACGTTCTCCTTAAGAAATAAAAAAGATAATAACGTGCACTACAATATTATATCTCATGAATGCCTCGAGTACAGCAAAGGAGGCTGTGGTTGTGCAAAAATTGAAAAGACCGACGCAATTAAATACCTAGGAATAATAATTGATAAAAACCTATCTTTCCGTGAACATATTAATTGTTTAGCAGCAAGAACGCGCAAACTTATGTATATTATCAAAAACCTTCGTCACGTTGCCTCTAAGGAGCTTGTAAGATCTGTTTACCTTGCACTGGTCCAATCACAGCTGAGCTACTGTATTTCTCCTTGGGGAGGTGCTGCAAAAAACCTTATGCTAAAACTTGAAAGAGCTCAGAGAGCAGTACTAAAATTAGGCTTTTTCCTTCCCTTCTTCCACCCAACTAAAGATGTTTATGTAACAAGTAAAGTACTTACCGTTCGTCAGCTTTATGTCCTTCAGTCTATACTCAAACAACACTGCATATCTACCTTTGATCTTAACATAGTAAAAAAGCGCCGCAGAAAAGACAGAGTTTTTAATTTGCCACAATGCAATACCTCTTTTGCCCAACGTTTTTTCGACTATCAGGGTTGTCGTTTATATAATAAAATTAATAAGTGCTTAAAAATTTACACCTTGACGAAACACAAATGTAAGACGGTAGTGAGTCAATGGTTACAAAATTTAGAATATGGTCCTACAGAAAACTTACTTCACTAAAACTTACTGCACCCATCCATCCATCCACTTACAGACCCTCGCACTGATTTATTCATATACTGAAATACACAGGCACGCACACACACACACACACACTAGTACAGGCTTCAAAGGGCATTTATTTTTATTTTTGTTTTTTATTCCCTAGTTTTTACTTTTATTGAAAACAAATATTTTTCTTATATTTAAATAATATTTATCTTCTCATAATGCTGTATCATGATATGATTTGTAAATTGGAATCCAACCTTAATATTTATAATGTTCCTTGGGGTAAGGACCTGGTGATCTGTAATACAGGCATGACCTATAATGGACACCAGCTCCTTACAATCTCACCTGACTGTCATAAATTTTGTTATGTTTATCTTAAACCTGTATTGTGAGGAGAAAATAAAGATTATTATTATTATTATTATTATTATTAATAATTGATATAAGATAATTACCTACTTTACTTTTATTTCAAAGTTTTCAAACAATATATAAGGTACTAAGAATCATTATTATGTTAGTAGTTTTATAGTACTTTATTTTATTATTGGCCAAGTATTGATTTATTCCCTATTATTTTTACTAATTGTTTGAAGTTTTAATTTGTCTTGAGCTTTGACCGATGTCTATAGGTAAATGTTTTCATACAAAGTAATTATTTGGTTTTTTTATTCAAATCTACAACTTTTTTGCTAGCCCTACGGACATAAACCCGACAGTCATAAAAATAATTACTTGGGACCAATCGCTAGATGAAAAAATGTTAAAAATTCATATCTGGTCATTGGTCCCAGTGGGCCCAAAACCCTTGGGACGAAACACCAGAGTACTCCAATAAGTTTGGGGCCCGAATGACGGACGCGACATATTTACAAGGGCCTTAACGCCAGAGATTAATTAAATTTTGTCTCCTTTGGGCACAAAGATTGGTTTTGCGGCAATATTAAATATGTATTACAAGATTTGGCAGGGAAATTACTTGTCACAAATTTCGCTTTATAGTTTTAGCTCTATTTAAATACATTAATGAAATTCCTGAGGCTAAAACGAGCTTTGAAAATAAATAATTTTCGTGAATAAGGGGGCAGCCAAACGAGCGTAATTTGTGAGTTGTGAGTCGCAGAATTTTGGCTGGCAGAAATTCTGTTGCATTCAGTTTCATACAAAAGTCCTGTTTGATTCACACGAGCGTAATTTTGTGAGTCATGATTTGTATGAAAAGATATGAAATTTTTCGACTCACAACTCACAAATTACGCTCGTTTGGTTTCACCCTAAGTGAATAATTATTATTTATTGGTCGTTTTACAGTTTACAATTCATAACCGACAAGTAAAGCAACGAAATATAGAGCTAACAAGATGAAAAATAACGACATCTCGCGGATAATAATGACAGATATAATGACTACGATCCGCTTTTCCCTCTACCCAACATTTTATCCCTAGGGAGTCCATATTATATGGAGATACCACTGCACTGATCGCAGGCCAACCTGATCGAATTCGTGCACATAATATTATTATACTTTAAAGCACATAACGAGTTAGGTCAAGTTGGCCTGCGATCAGTCGGACCGGATGGATCGGCCTTCGCGTACATAAGGGGTTAATTCTGATTCATTTATATAGGTTACCCAACATAATCTTCCTAACATCATTAGCGCAGAAACGAGTTAAAATGTTTACAGTTAACGATACTTTTCGCGGCATTTTTAGCAACCATTGAACTAATTTCTTCTTTATAAATTAAATTTTCCGTTACAAACTGTACCAGCTTTTTCGGTTTTCATTTCAAATCATCTAACTATGTTTAATCTATCTCGGAATGAGAGGTATTTAAATGGAATAAAATAGTTTGGACAAGCATGAGACAAACAGAACTTGGCGTTGATCCAAGTACAATCGATAAAAATTCGAATGTACAGTGTCGCAAACATAAAGTGTTATGTGCTTCCAAGATGTTAGTGAATTTCAAATAAGCTTTGTGTCGTGTCGTTTTTTTTACAAGGGATCAAACAGGGATCTTGTTTGAATATCAAATTGAACATTGATCTAAATCTCTATCTCCACAGACTTACCCTATGGAAATTGACACTTCATTCTTTCCAATCTCTGTTTCTCTTTCTCTATTTTCTCCTTCCGGTGCCGTATCGAAATTCAGATGTTTAAGGTGACCACTGACCACACATTTCAATGCTATGTATGTTGAAGACATACATAGGATTGAAAACATGAACTGTTTTATGGGGATCTTATAGTAGTTATAAACCCATTAATATACGAAACCAGATCATACCAAACAATTGCCAGAAACGGATCGAAACGATTTATCGCAAAAGATCCACCCTTAGGACCTGGTGTAAATGTATGGTTAATTTATTCATCATAAATTTGTTTCAGCTCAGGGCCACCTGTCAGTATGTCATGATGAATCACACCACTTGTAAACACCCTTTGACCCTCGTGACATATTTAACTACCGGATGTCATCAGCGTGTCATTTGTCAGCTGTTAAATGTACTCCAATTTTTAAACTCACTTGGTTAAATCAATTTGGGAGTTGGGACTGAGTTTGCAATATCTCTTTATTATATTTTATCTTGATTGTCACTGTATTTTTAATACCTGGATACGTAGCTGCAGATATACTTTTCATTTTCAAAGTATTATGAAATAATTACCCCTTAAACGTACTACGAACTCAATAGTTTAAGGAGATCTTAATATTTGTTGACCTCACGGAAACAAGCCATAAGTCACTCTGTACGCCCCAAAATAAACAGTAATAAAAGCCAAATTAGCATATATATTTGATTAATATCCTGCCGACATTATAGAGCAATTTAGGCCCTTATTTTATCCAGGCCTACCTGAATAATAATGCCCTCAGAGAATTCAACCCTTCATTGGAATTTATGGCGGGTGCTTATAGCATACACAATTTTTACAGAACTCTAGCAATTTGTATAAAAATATACTTTACGCTAGGTGAATAAGATTTAAATTTACTTAGGGCCTGTTTCACCGCTTCCTGATAAGGTGCCGGATAGGCTTATTACTATATATTATTTTATACTATTACTATATATAATATATTATTATTATAATACTATATATAATATAATATTACTATAAATATATTTTATATTATTACTATATATAATATTATTATTACAGATTCTCCATACTCCATCTGTCAAGTTAAGTGGTGGATAGCCTTAACAAGAAGCGGTGAAACAGACCCAAGTGCTAAATCAAATTAATTTTTGATGTTATTAATTCCATACGTAACTAACTCCGTTACAAAAAAAGGGCGACTATCCGAAACTTAATAGAGAACGGAACATGGAATGTAAAACAAAAATACTTTCGCTTGACCGATGAATGATATATGGAAGCCTGGAAGGGTCATATTAATTAAACAATATTATTCCCGTCAGCTCAGGGACTGAATACTTATCAAAGAGTTTGGATATTGGGGTATTCCTTTTGTTCACATTTTTCAGACAATTTTAGGAAACTTTGTACAGATATTCATAGAAATACCTTTCATGTCCATCATAAAATAATCAAAGCATATAATCGTTTTCTCTATGCATCTGGGTGCACGGCAGTGCACCCGCCGAGACGAGCCAAGCGAAGCGCAAGCGCGCTACCTACCTTTTCTCGAAGTGTTTCGCCGTTTTTTTGAACCTTCATAGAATTAGTTTCTGTTGTAGCAGATAGTTCATATTTTCAGGATATGATGTCATCAATAAACTTATTAAGCATACAAAGTCTCAATTGAATAGCTCTGATACTTTAGATTTTATTAATATCTAAAATACGCCGATTTCGTCACTGACACACTGATGGTCATCAAAATGTTTGGTCACTTCCTGAATTGCTAGAAAGCTGAAATTTGGTATGTAATCTAAGTTTAGTATACAACCAACAAAAAAAATCATAAACTTGTAATTTTCGTCCCCCATCCCCTAAAATTGGGGGGTGGAAGTTCACCCTTATAGAGTTGGTCTCCGATGTGCCAGATAGTTTATATTCTCAGGATATGATGTTAATAATAGACTTATTAAACATACAAAGTCTCAATTGAATATGTCTAATACTTTATATTTTATTGATATCTAAAATACGCCGAAATTTGGTTATAACTTATACGCCGTAAAATAAGTTTAGTAGGGGGGTAATTGAAGTTTAAATGAGACTTTCATCAATTTTATGAATAGGGACATGAAAGTTTCCAATGGATGGACATTAACTAAAAACGTCTTAATAAAAAATAAAAAACACTAAAAAGACTAAAAAGACTGCCTAGCAAGTAGCAACTTACAAAAAGGACTGAAATCCCACCAAAAACATTTCATGTAAAAGTTACCTCGACGACCACAAAAGGTTTGCCCTGTGAAAAAGACATCAGATCTAATGTAGAGCCAAGCTTCTGAATCGACGCGGCCTAACTCTCCCATTACTCCAACAAATTCTACATAATATCAGTAAGTATGTATCTATGGCTTGGCAGTTTCGTTACTTATTTCAGATCTGATGTCTTTTTCACAGGGCAAACCTTTTGTGGTCGTCGAGGTAACTTTTACATGTAATGTTTTTGGTGGGATATAATATTTTCGGAATGTTTAACCCTTCGAAATTAACAGTTGAAGAAATGGACATAATTTCGGGAACTGGATCCCAAATCTCCATATGTATTTTATTTTCAATGTATGTACAATTCTATTTAATGACGAAGTCCAGAAAGGGAATTAAAGTGTACTTAAATATTATAAAACACATTTCTCCCCTTATATTCCCTATTATAATATAACTGTTCTATTCAGATACTTAAAACTTATTCGTCGCTTAAAACATTTATTTTATAACAGGGAATATAATGGGGGAAATATAATAAAAGTTTGTCGGCTGTAGCCTGTGAGGCTGTAAGGTATAATCATACCAATTTGAAGGGTCAAATCTCCGAGGAGGACCGTAAAAGATGATTACAATATTGATTTCCCATTTGACATAGCTAGCTCTGTTTACAAAACAATCGGAAAATACTTAGCTGATAAAATGAAATCGTTGGGTATTGAACGTTTTCTGTATTGTGTTTAAAACTTAACACAAAGGACAGCCAAACAATGTTTGTTTCGAATCCTTTTGGACATTATTTACTCCATATTTACTCATACAGAATTCGGACAGTCTGAATGGTAAGGGTATGCGCGCTCGGGCAACTTAGTTGCTCGGCGATTTATTTGTCTCTCGATCAAGTCTTTGGGTATGCTCTAAATTTCATATACATAGTATGAAATTTCCCGAGAATCAGCCGATCGCGCCATTATGGATTCACCCAATATTCTATTTTTCAACGCTTTCTTCGGTGTTTTATTTATTTTTCGAAAGAGACAAATAAATCGCCGAGCAACTAAGTTGCCCGTGTGCGCATACCCTAAAGGTTGAATTTTCATAACCTAAACGTCCCACGAAATTAAAAATTTGTGATGTCAAAGTTCAAAGCAATCATTTTATATTTTTAATCAATTTCTTTAGTTTTAGATAAGGTTTTGAGATAGTTTATACGATTTGAAAACAGCTGATAGTCTCTAATAAACAGAAAGACCATCGGCGTAAACAGCTAATATTTTCTAACCGACCCAAGATACATTGACAGTAAAACCTTTGATCGGCAGAAAACCAGCTGATTCTATACGATCGGCAGTCACCACCTCTCTCTAATACAATCAGCAGTACTAACCAATTGACTATACAATCGCCATTAATCAACTTTATTATCAACTAATTTGTTTGCAGAAGAGGCGACTGCAGTAGTCGCCGATAACTCGACATCGGTCGTCTCGGAGACAGGCAAGCTGCCGCACAACGACGGAAACATGATAGTCGGTGAGTAATTGAGATGCGTCAAAATGACCTGTAGTATGGGTCAAATTGACCGGCACAAACTTAAATTGGAGAACGAACGAACCTGGCTTACCAATTTAGCTTTACCAATAATACTGGCAGCGCAATTATGGTGGAAACGTGTGGTAGGCCTACTGATCTCTATTAAACAAGTACGCTGGATCGCTGATAATAATAATAAGCCCGCAGGGCAGCTTGTGGCGAGCTGTTGGGGAGTAGCGACCCCACGAACCCGAGTGCTCCCAGGGAAGCCCCTGTTCTCCATCTCCGGCTTGCCTTCACCGGCCGGTCGGAGTGAACACTGACGGAGAATCAGGCCCTACCTCTGCCTTGCCTTAACCGGCCGGTCAGAGTGGAGTCGCGAGAGCTTCGGCTCGGAGGGAGGATGTGAAGCGTAAGTGGCGAATGGGCGACGTGATGGGACCCTCTGAGGGTGCAAATGATCGGCGTTTAAAGGCCAGCGACACCTCTCCTGCCTCAAGCCGCTCTGTCAATGTTGCCGCCTCGGTGCACCGTGCGTGCGACCATTTTGAGGGGCCCATTCAAAGAGTTGGCGAGTCACCGTCTGCCAACTTTATACATGTTACAACATTGTATCGGCAGACGCCATAGTCCTTCCATAGCTCCCAGTTATCCAGTCCACTAGCACCTCACCCCCATAGCCCGGAGTCATTTTAATTTTCCATTCCCTGCAATAGTCCTACACTGGCCGCTGGCTATCCTTGGTCGTACTCCCAAAGTTCAGACATGGAGAGTCGCCGGCCAGTGTCACATTACATTTAGATTAAAACTGTGTTACGGGCCTCTACGTGTTGGCTTCGGCCCCACGCATGCCTTCCAAAGGTCCGGGATTTAATTGCCCGTGAGCAAGGATTGCTTAACACAAACATAATAATAATAATAATTTATTTGCCAGAGTGAAATGTACAATGCGGTCTTCATAATAAAATATAGGATCATATCACTCAACTAAATTAATAGTATGCAAATCACAAATGTCATTTCATTAATCTAAAAGGTGGAGAAAAGAAGTAGAAATATTACCATTACTAAATGTCACAATATGTCAATATGTCAATAATATAGAACTGTCAGAAATAAGTACCAGCGAAAAAATTTTTACTTCATAAAAACAATTATTTATAAGCCATTCATTTAGTTTTCTTTTAAAAGGAATTAAGCTCAGTTTTTCTAAATCTTTGGGCAAGTTATTATAGATTTTAATAGCCATAGAATAAGGACTTTTAAGTGTGGGAAATAATGCGTAGAGGCCAAAGGAAGATCTTCCGACCGAGCGAGGTGGTATGCTCGGTCAGGCCAAAGCCCACGTGATACAATTCAGCTGTCGTATATATACCGACGCGCTTAGAAAACTTCGATATCGCGATGCAGGAATGTTAGGCGAATTGTACCGCTACATCACTCCCCCCCGAAGACCGGAGGTCGAATCTTGAAGTCTTGTCGCTTGAGTCGCCAGTGCCATTGAGTTCCAGTGAGTCGGAACTGTTGCAGTGAGTCCCAGTGAGTCGGAACTGTAAGCTGCTGCACGGGATCCAGTGAGTCGGATAAGCTGCCGTGCGGGGCCGATGCTACGTGCTGACCAGGAGAGATGTGCTCTGCTTGCTGACCGGTCGGTGTAGTGAGAAAGCCCGATGATGCCGATGCGGAGTCGCCCAGGCCGCGGTACGTTGCGGCTAGTGGACGATGTACCCGATGAGGCGATGCTGGCTGGCGCGGTGCGGAGGGGCGGGGAGTGATGATGATGAAGGAGGCGTGTTCTGTCGAGGGTCACCAATGTGGGTATAATGTGTGGAGGCCAAAGGAAGATCTTCCGACCGAGCGAGGTGGTATGCTCGGTCAGGCCGAAGCCCGCGTGATACAATTCAGCTGTCGTATATATACCGACGCGCTTAGAAAACTTCGATATCGCGATGCAGGAATGTTAGGCGAATTGTACCGCTACATAAGAAACGTTGTGCTGCTATATTTGGGCATGATTAATTTATTGGGATAACGTTGTGATCTCTTTGCAACATTGTTATCCTTGTTTTGCATAAAATATTTTGGATGCTTTTTGACAAAGATGCACATGTCTCTAATGTACATGGCAGCGTAAGTAATTTCAGTTTTTGGAATAAGGGTTTGCAACTTTCAAGCGGCCCTACACAACAAATCGCCCTAATACACTTCTTTTGCAATTTGAAAACTGAATCAAACTCCACAGAGTTGCCCCACATTATAAGACCGTAAGATAAGATTGACGACACGTATCCATGATATGCGCAGAGAGCTGCTGATAATGACACAGTCTTTGCTAAGCGTCGAAGTGCATAGACGAATTTGTCAAGTTTGCTGCAAATATAGTCAACATGTGCTTTCCAGTTAGAGTGTTGGTCAAACATTAGTCCTAAAAATTTTAATGATTCTACTTCTTCTATAATAATATTCTCATAAGTAATTTTCTTGGGTATTTGCATTGCATTGCATTGTAATATTTAAATTGCATTATTTTCGTTTTATTAAGATTAACTTGCAAGTCATTTTTAACCAACCATGATATTATGTCAATGAGTGCGTTTCTTATTTTTTGCTCATAAATTAAAATATTTTCGCATTTGACCAAGATTGTAGTGTCATCAGCGAACAGAATTTTAAGATGTTTAGTTGCCGTTGTGACATCATTAATATACACCAGGAAAAGAAATGGACCAATCAGACTTCCTTGTGGAACTCCTATGTCTAAATATGCATACCTAGATTTGTAAGTTTTTTTTAAATTACCGACAATTTTTGTAATTATTGTACATACCTTCCGGTTGCTTAAATAGGATTTTATCCAGTCATAAGCGTTTCCTCTTATTCCATATTTTTCTCATTTATCCAGTAGTATGTCATGATTAACTAGGTCAAAAGCCTTAGTCATATCTAAAAATATCCCCGTTATGGGTATTTTGTTATTTAAACTGTCATGAATTATTTTGCTTAAATAAAAACAGGCTTCTGTAGCAGAGGTATTGTCTCGGAAACCAAATTGTTGATTAGCCAGCAAGTGTTCTGAATTGAAAAAGTTTTTTATACGTTTTAGCATGATTTTTTCAAAGATCTTTGCTAAAATCGGAATTAAAGTTATTGGGCGGTAGTTACTTATTTCAGTTTTGTCATCTTTTTTAAACAAAGGCCTAGTAGTTGAAATTTTTAGTCGGCTAGGAAAGACACCTTGTTCTAGTGACTGGCTTATAATTTTGGAAAGTGGATAGCATAATTGTACTGCACACTTCTTAATAATGTCCGTTCGTATCTCGTCATAACCCACTTAATTCTTTAAAGATAAAATTGTATTATACACTTCACGAGGATCTGTAGGGTGTAAAAAAATTGTGTTTTTATTTATGTTGATTGGACATTTTTCGTTTATATTTTTTTCCTTTTTAGGCCTTATATTTCCTATATTGGTAAAATAGTCTAAATACCCTTTGAAATGACAGCTATTTCTTGTGCCTATTTGAAGCGGAATCAGCGCCCCCATTATGAGGGCTGAGAACTAAATATGACGTAAAAATGACGTTTGAAAGCCGCCATATTGGCGCTGATAGCAGTAGTAAGAGTACTTGGAACTAATACTAGTGATGACAACTGTTGTTATTGGTTGTGGTTACGTCAAATTTAGTTCTCTACCCCAATAATGGGGGCGCTGATTCCGCTTCAAATAGGCACAAAAAGCAGGTGTGTATCATCAATCCAGCGTACTTGTATAATAGAGATCAGTGGGTAGGCCATTTATAAGATAAGATTAAGACTGAAAGAAATCGGCGCTTACAAGTGGCAGAAGACGTAGAATTTCATACAGCCGTAGAAATAGTTTTGGGCGGGAGTAAAAAAACAGGAAGCGACGAGTCAATGTATTTAACCAGCTTCCCGACCGCAATTTTGTTAGTAGCTAATGAAAAAGTATATAGAATCTTGAAATGCCCCATGTCTTGATAATACGCGGTAACATAATATCGCCATCTGTATCATTCAAATTCATGTATGATAAATAAAAGATATTATATTTCCAGTAGAAACTGGACAAAATTAATATAGTGTCTCGATTCGAATAAATGGCTTTCTCGGACGATTGAAATTTTATTGCTATAAAATGCATCGAAAACAGAAATATGAATCCCATAAAAGGTTGCCGATGGAGGTACGATATAATCGAGTTTATCGAATAGAAATGCTTTGCTGGAAATATTAAAAGAAGCTTGCAATATGATTCTGAAATATACTCGGTTCAATATTATGTTACCAGAGGGGTGTGCCAAAATGTTTTCGTTTTCGCTTCGTTATAGAATCGCCGATGAAAATGTATGGAATTGACATAAGCGTTCGTAATATGACGTTGACGTTCGACTCGTCTTATGTCAATTCCATACATTTTCATCGTCGATTCTATAACGAAGCGAAAACGAAAACATTTTGGCACACCCCCCAGTTACGTTCATAATCCCATAACTCGTTCCCCAAATTGTTGAAACAAAAAAATGTAACTCATAATTAACCCTCAAATACGCACGGGGTTTCTGGCGTCGAAGAAATACACTTTGACGAAGCACAAAACACACTTCGACGAGGCACGAAACGCTTCGACGAAGCTCCGTCGAAGTGCAAGTTTTCAAAGCAATGTAAATTCTCTCTCACGCCTTCATTTCCCTTTGTTTTAAGTAAACATCGCCTAGCATTTAATGGCCTGTTAAATTGCTGGGTATATTGGTACACCTTGACAGTAACGTTTTCATTATAGGTTTTGTTGGAACGTTGAAGATTTGTTTTCAAACTTCACTTTATATACTTACGTTCAAAGTTTAAACTTAAATTGCATTTTCGGGGACGTATTTTATATGGTTTTGAATGATGCTTCTTCGTAATTAAACATGTAGATACATTACCTACCCCATCTAAATAACTTGCAAAATGTTTTAGCATGTAAATATCTGTCCTTTACTTATAAAAAGATCTTCACTGTTTTAAATACAGTTTTATTTATACAGCGTTTTTTTATTAGCAACATTGATATTTTTATTAAATAAAAAATAAAAATTTTGAAAGAAGATCTACAGTCGGGGCATTTTAATAGGCCACATTTGACATCTGTCAGATTAATCTCCATAGTGAGGTGAGCTGCGTAAAAACATCGACCAAAACGAATAAATCGATACGGATTTGAAATAAAATATTTGCATTTTATACGTTTGAAACAAACTCCTGTCCCATTATTGCTTTTTCTTTTGCAAATTCAAGGAGCAAAATAAGACAAGTACATAATTTACAAAAAAAATGCATTTATTCGCTTAAATTATAAAAACTGTTAAATCTAGTATTATCATTATTCATTTCACATAAATATGTGTTACTTTTCACAACGTGGTTATTAATTTATGGGGATATTTCGTTACAAGTAATCAATGCATCGATACTATTTTTTCGCTTTCGATTTTTAGGGTAACTTCCCTAGAGTTTAAAAAGAAAAAAGGTCAGCTGACGTAACATTGCAACGACGTGCAATTATTAAGATCAGAATTTGTTTATTACGTTTAGAATTGTTTATCAGTAAAAGCAAATCGTTAAATAATTCGTATCGGTCATATTTACGATAAATATGTAATCGTAATTGAAAAAAGTTAATCAATTGTGCAGTTATAACAAAACGAAAATATTTATTTTTATAAGTACGTCGCTATAAGGTTACCAGGTACAATTTTGATGAACTGTCAAATGTGGCCTATTAAAATGTCCCAACTATAATTATTATTATAATATTTAATTTTGTGTTAAAAGGTGGAAACGTGTGATACGTTTCCACCTACATATTTTCTTAATCATATTATCATGTTACATCTAATATTCAAAAGTCAACCCTGTAGTAACGTCAATATTTTTATTACGTATCGAAACGCCTACTCGATTGCAGAACATTTCGATTTATTTTGCCTCTGGACAGGTGTACCCTTATGAAAATCACATAGAGACCTATCAGACAGAGAGCGGTCACGCGGTCAAGCGTTTAAGCGGTCAGTTTTGCGTTCTTTCTGTTGTATTACGTTACATAATATTATATACTCACACAGGTGTGAGGGTGCATTTTGACCGCGTCAGAATTGATTCTGTGTGACTGACCGCTCGAACGTAGAATGCTCTGCGTTCGCATTCTACGCGTCCCATAATGATATTTTATTTGTAAAATACCTAAAGTATATGTTCCTACTTATTTTTCTTTGATATTCCCTTATAAAAACCACATAACGATCATTTTATTAGTAGCTATAGTATCATTCTTATCTCGGGTCATTATTTGGTAATTTCACACATGAATTCTTCCGCAGATATCGTGATCCCGTCCCTGCTCATAGCGGCGCTGTTCATAGGGAACGCGTTCATCGTCCTCGTCATATACAAATATAGGAAACGGTAAGCTTTGATGTTGTAGCACTTTGATGTTATAGGGCAAATAGCTTTTTATACTCCAAGATCTACACTGTACACGTTATAGTTAGGTCGTGTTCACACCAAACCGACTGTGAGCCGCCGAATGTGAGCGAACGCAGTTTATTGTATTTCCATACATATTCACTTTTTCGTTCACAGCTAACCGACAATACGCTATTACGCTAGGCGTTGGCGCGGTCCCAGAGTGGGTCACGATGCACAAAACGCTCCGTGCACCGTGACACCAGAGGAGGCCCAAGCAAGCCCCAAGCGGGGCCTCTGTCGGCCTGCGGGGCGAGAAGCGCCCCCAAATGAGTGTGGTCTGACAAAGGTCGGACGGCCAGTGACGGAGTTGCGGTGGGTGTGTCGTGCCCGTGGCTTCGTCTTGGTTGGCGAGAGGAGCGTCGCAGAGTTTTAGTGGGTAGGGTCGCGGCACATACCATCTTCGCCGCGATGAGCCCCACATATTATCCGCAGCGGGAGTCCCCATCCCTTGCGTCGAATGCATAATGCATTTCTCTGCGTGAAAAAAAAAGGCGTAGGCGCGGAAATTCGATATCGTATATTTTAACGTTTACACTGGGGCTCACAGTGAGCCTGCTCACATTTGGCGGCTCACAGTCGGTTGGGTGTGAACACGGCCTGATAGTCATGGTCCCTTAGTCAAATGCGTTCATTTCATGCCAAATAAGACGTCAAATCGTACATTTTTGCTTTTGAAACTAGCGACAGCATTTTGAGTAAGCCCCCTGTTTATTTCTTGCCTGTATTTCTTTTTACTATAAAATACGTGACCACATTGCCAAATATTGCTCGGCAATTGCTTTTTATTTTTCTATGAAAATCACAGATGATGATGATGAAAATGATGAGACTGATGACGAACTTCTTTTCCATATTTAGAACAATCAAGATTGTTTAGCGCTATTTACCAAATTGTTTTGCTGAATAATATTTATGCTGCTTAATAAAAAGCTGTCAAAAATTATCTACTAAGCATTCCTGTTTCTCTGTATATTATATTTTCGGACTCTCTATACATGTAGGTCCACCATGGAAGAAATTACACCATACATTCAAACTCATAATCAAATTCATGTTAAATTTAATGATTATGTCTCTGAGTGCGGGCGTAACATTATAGGTCAAACTAGCACACCATACCGCACTACATTGTGATATTCAATTAAGGGCATCCCTCAAGCAAACGACCTTGACCATTACATTTGACGCACTGCCGAGATCGCGCCAAAATCCTATTTTTTTACTTACCTTAGTTCAAAATTGACCAAAAAAATTTCTAACATCCAGTACCTATGTAGTTAATGAAATTGTCAATCTATTGGCGTGTGTTCCAAATAACCGTAATTTGTAAATAGTAGGGAGATGCTAAATGTATGCTTTAATTGAAATAAATTGGTATTACTTTAGAAGGTGATATCATGAGTATAAAAAACAAAAATAGGAAATTAATAACTATGAAAGGAACGTTCATATACTGAAGATTATTGCTGTATTTTTATCATAATTATGTAGCTTTCAAATTATGAGTTATAAAGCTCTAAAAAGCGGTAAATTACGGCATCTCTGTAGGGGGACGGCCTAAACATAATAAGTAGAAGTAGCACACCATGCACCACTACATTGTGATATTCAATTAACGGGGTTCAGTGGCCGAAGCCGGCGCAGGGTTAAGTAGCAGATTACTTCCACTTATTTGATTCATGAGGCTCTTTATATACCGATACGATTGTTGTAAGACTCTGTAGACGGTTGGTCAGTAAATATATCTGTAGACTCGGCTGGGTTGTGAATTGTGATAACCATAATGACGTCATTAAATCGGGTCTACAGATATTTTGAATGGGTAGTATGTGGTATACTGAAAATAATTTGCCATGATATGGTTAGAAATTACAATCTACGTAGAATTTTAAGAGCAAGAAAGTAAATATTGTTTTCGTTACAATAAAAACAATATTTCCATTCTTGCCCAATCTTCAAGGCAACAAAACATTGTAATTGTAGGTACAGTACAGCATAACACTTATGAAGCTTGTTAACAAGAAAATATAGGGTCGAAAAGTAGTAAGATTTGACTGTATAAGTAGATATGAAAGTACGAGGAAAACGTGGCATGTCATTACGTTTGGATAACGAACAATTACGAGTAAATGAGGGAGTAACTGATGGGTACAACCATGTTGCTAATGATCCTCTGCATCTATTATCTGTGGAAATAACGGAGAATGTTCAGCGCTCATAGTCATTATCAAGAAATTGATGCATAGACAATTGGTAGACCTTCGCCGAGTTTTGACAAGCCTAGCTGATATAAACCGACCAAATAACGGGGGTTTCAAAAAACTTCGATAGCGCGATACAGGAATGTGGCGCTAATTGTGGGTGCACAAGTAAAAAAAATGTCTACTACTAATAACTAGTCATCTTTTTAGATGATAATCTACTGAACAAATATTTTACCGATCTTCCTCTCTTATTGGACCCGCAAAACAAATTGAACTGTCTTTGGTTACTGTCAGAGCGTAATAACTTTACTCATGCACCTTTTTCCTTTGAATATATTAACGAAAGAGAGGTACGTGATTGCCTCTTAAAAATCTCATCTAAAGCATTTGGGTGTGATGAGATAAGCAAAGATATGATTGTACCAGTAGCTGACTTACTCACTCCTATTATTACTCACATACTTAACTTCTCTTAAGTACTAACACTTTTACCTCTCCCTGGAAAAAAGCCCATGTAATTCCTTTACCCAAAGTTTCCAATCCAGATTCTCCCTCACACTTTCGTCCTATTTCAATTTTGCCTATCCTGTCCAAGATCCTGGAGCAAGCAGTGAACAAGCAGCTATCTAAATACTTAGCCGAAAATCAATAATATCTTTACACCCGATCTAACATCTGGCTTGAACTTATCGCTGGGGTTCCTCAGGGTGGAGTACTATCTCCCACACTTTTCTCTTTATTTATAAATGAATTGTCGCGACTCATTATCTCGTTCTTCCACTTTTATGCAGACGATCTGCAAATATACACACACAGCACACTGACAGAGATAAATAATGCAATACGCCAGTTGAACGAGGACCTTGCGAGAATCAACGATTTTGCAAATACCTTCGGTCTCCTTGTAAACCCTAACAAATCGCAAGCTGTTATCATAGGCAGCAAACAAATTCGTAGCAGAGTTGACTTCCATGGCCTAGAGAATATCAACTATAATATATAAGATATCCAACGAGGCGAAAAATCTGGGTGTAATTTTTGACTCCAACTTATCTTGGTGTTCTCAGATCAACAGTGTTAGCAGCCGTGTAAATGGTGCTATGCATTCACTTAAGCGGCTCCAGAATTTTCTCCCTCTCCAGACTAAGTTGCTACTGGTACAATCGCTCATTCTTCCGTTGCTTGACTATGCTGATGTGGTTTACTTAGACCTGACCGAAGTGTTACTAAACAAACTGAAACGCCTGCAAAACCTTTGTATTCGTTATGTATTCGGTTTGCGCAAATATATTACTGAGTTTTGCAAGCGTCTTAACTGGCTCCCAATACGTCAGCGTCGGAATTCGCACATCCTCACGCTCCTCTTTAAACTGCTTCGATCTCACTCACCTCAATATCTACACGAAAGGTTCTCTTTTACTCCACCTAGTGAGAGACCAGTTCGCTCCTGTACAATTAAGAGACCACTAGCTATTCCTCACTGTAACACAATCTTCTATGAGGGCTCATTTTCGTGTAAGGCGGCGCAACTATGGAATAGTTTGCCAGATCACATTTGTGAGGCACCTACTGTTTCCACATTTAAATTAAGATTAAAACGTTACTATTTATCGCAGGTTTAATTTACTTCTACTTAATAAATATTTTAGTTACAAAATTTTGGTTCTTCATATCACATAATATCTATAATTTTTATTATATTAAAATTAAGTTCATTTATATTGTATGTAAGTATTGTATATGTATATTTATTTTAATATGTTACTTATTTAAGTATGTAGGTATATTAATATATTATGCATTTAGCTATAGGATTTAAGTGTTAGTATTATGTCTTTATTGTACTAGTTTAAATGTTGTGTCTTTAGTGTACATTGCCCTGTTTTCACACCATTTTATATCCACTTCTGTTTATGGTTTGCTGGAAGAGATCTCTTAAAGAGATAAGTACGCCAATGTTATATTGTCACTTTTATAAATATTATGTCTTAATTTTGTACATAAAGAGAATAAATAAATAAATAAATAAATTTTTCCCCTTTTTGCTTTTTAGGGTTCCGTAGTCAACAAGGAACCCTTATAGTTTCGGTCTGTCCGTCCGTCTGTCCGCGTTGTTTTGCTCAGAGACTATAGGACCTACAAAGCTGTAATTTGGCATGAATGCACATATTAATTAATGATGCCGACAAAATGGTACATGAAATCTTAAAAAAATATTTTATTTATGGTACCTTATATATAGACCATTTTCCGATTTAGGGATCTGTTTGTGAAACATTTTAAAGTAAAAAAAAATCGTTAGAGTCCAGTGTCCCCCCCTTTCTACCAGATAAACGGTTGCTTCTGGAAATGTGAAAAAATTCACGGGAGTAGGAAATATGCTGAATTTAAAAGGAAAACTATCACGGCTAAGAAGACTCCATAAGTTATTGAGTAATAATCGATCAACTAAAAAAAATGTATTCGGCGAAGTATATAGAAACTTTTCGTTCAAATTCCTTTGAAAGTAACTGAGATGATGTTGTTACTAGAGTAAAACACGTTATAAATGTAAATTCATTATCCATGCAAAAAATTTAAAAAACTAGGGCCACGCGCAAAATAGGGTTCCGTAGTACCGCACTACGGAACCCTATTTTGCGCGTGGCCCGACACGCACTTGCCCGGTTTTTTCCTTCTTTCCTTCGCGCTTTGCCGAAAAAGTCACAAATAGTCCTTCCGTCGTATCATGTAGTTCCCCGGAAAAGCAGCTTTGTGTTCGAAAGTGTGCGTGTCGTAAATCGTAACTCATAAAAGCTTTATCTATTGTGTAGCGAGCCTAATGTAACCCTCGCGAGGCGTATGACTCAGCGATAACACTCCATTAGTGTTGACTCTCACCCGGGGTCCTATTCTCAGTTTGGGTGAGACAGGAAACCTGGGGGCCTGTTCTTATCTCTCGAACGCCGCTTCTATCGCAGGCGTCTAAGGGCCTGTTACACCAAATGGCGAGATTGAGACGGTGCTCTGGGCCGAGCACATCCATACAAAACATACCGAATTATCAATTACCGAGAGCATTGATTTTCCACTCTACTCAGAAAGTGTGATTAAGGCATATGATCACAGAATACAGATCAACGCGTCCCATATCGCGTTCTATCCACGAGCAATGCTCATCTTTCGAAAGTCTGTTCCTTAGTCTGCGCTCCACCGTTCAGCATCGGACGTCAATCTGAATTTTAAAAATGCCTAATTGTGCCGTATTGAGCTGTAGAATATCGAATAGAAACGTTGGCCTAGATGATGGCCACGTTTCTTATTATCGGTACGTCACAGTAGGTAGGAAAAAAGTGGCACGCTCGTTTTCATACAAATGGAGGGACATGCGGTATATCTATCTTGATCTATAACTGTGCATATGATAGTGATTGTGCGCGCGAATGAAACAGTCTCGAAGCTCGAAGGGACATTCAAATCATGAGAATATGCCCACAGGTCTCACACCGAACATTACTCGGTTTCACCAGATTCATTATTTGAAGTCACAACATTAGTGATTGAAGTGTCTCCAGTTTTGTAAGCTATTGTGTTTTGTGTGTGCTTTACTAGGGGCCTGTTTCATCAACTCCTGATAAGTACCGAATAAGCTATCCACCGCTTAACTTGACAGGTAAAGTATGGAGAATCTGTCAAACAAGCTGTGAATAGCATATTCGTCACTTTATCAGAAAGTGGTGAAACAGACCCTAAATATTCACAAAGTTAAGTGACACAGTACACAAATACACATTATTCAATACACGAGCACTTTCTGTGTACCTGTCATGTGGCACGACTCTAATGAAAGACTCTACATAGTAGTTTGAAAACCGTCATTCCTCGAATCTCCCTCGCGCAGCGTATTCAGAGTCCAAAAGCGTTTGAAAAGCCTTTAATTAAATCAGCGTCCCCCAAACTTTGATAACTAAAATATTTATGTGGCGTACAGGTATCTTACTCGAAAAGTTTTAATAAGTCCTATTTAGTATCCTGCACGAAGTTAGGTACTAATTGTCAGGGTACAGGAAACTATAGAGCCGAGTTGGCAAGTGACTTAGAGAGTTGGACTTGTTGAATTAGTTTATTGTGGTGTTAGCAGACGAGTTGCTTATCTCTATGGATCTAGGGATTTGTAAGTTATACCTGAATACTGAAGGATTTCACCTTGAATCAAATCAAATCAAATCAAAATATTTTTATTCGGAGTAATTTTTTTACAAAAACATTACCGAATGTCGATACTACGGTGCCTACCACCGGTTCGGGAACTAACCCGGCGAGAAGAACCGGCGTAAGAAACTCGCACGGGTCCATCTTTTGCTAAAAAGATGGAAAATTACAATTTAAAACATACAGTACAACACGGTCACATTAACCTGACGCACCACTGGAATGCAATACCGTGCGTCGTTATGTATAACCATGATAATTGACAAGGGGGCGTCCACAAATTACATGAGGTGTTTAAGGGGGGGAGGGGGTCGAGTCAAATCTCATCTAATCTTACGTTAGGGAGGGGGGGAGAGGGGGGGTGCTAACAGTGGTGCAGTGGCTTAGATTTTAGAGCGTGGCTCTTGACTCGGAGGTCGTGGGCTCCATTACCGAGTTGAAAACATGTTTTATCCATGTTTGGTTAGCACAATGCAGGCTGATCACCTGATTGTCTGTCAAGTAAGATGATTAATGTATCGGATGGGTATGTAAAAAGTCGGTCCTGCGCCAGCGGGGCTAAAATGGTCGCTTTGTTGAATCATGATATGAATCACAATATGATTCAATTCTTTAAAATCGCAAAATGCAACTCTGCTTGCAATTCATTTCTGTATTTTTGTACTGATTTGACATTTGTCAGTTTGACAGTTTTGACAATTCATTTTCTGAACTGATTGAGAGGAATTGCTGAATGTTACCATTTTAGCCCCGCTGATCTCTCACCAGTCGTGTCGGTCGTCCCTCCCACTGGGTTATGGGAGTAAAAGGAATAAAGAGTGGTCTTGTGCCTCGCACACACTTGGGCGTTATAAAAAGTACAACTGGCCTAATTTTCAAGGAAACATGCCACCGTCACCGAATCCCGTGTGGGAGTTATTGTGATTGACATCTTAATTGCAAAGCTGTCTTTAGCATGCACAATCGATAAAGGGTAATCAGGCGAATGTGCATGCTCTTTACATGTTCGTAATCGCAGGCATTGGTCCAGCATTTTGTTGCGTCTATAACATTGTCTCAAGTGTCATCCATACTAATATTATAAAATATGCGAAAGTGTGTCTATCTGTCTATCCGGCTGTCTGTCTATTACAGCTCTCCACGCTCAAACCGCTGAACCGATTTTGCTGAAATTTGGCATGGAGATACTTTAAGTACTGGAAATAATATTTCCTTTTCCAGGACTAGGTTTTTGACCCGGAAAAATGTGCGGCTCCCGCGCGATAAACGAATTTTGGTGCGACGGAGTTGCGGGCGTCATCTAGTTTTAAAATAGTCTTGTGAATCTGATAAGAGTAATCCTGGCTTGTTTTAGAGATCCATGTCCATCTGTCCAGTGATTTTAGACTGAGTATGTTTGGTACTACTAATATATATTCTGTGACTATATTGTTATGAATTTCACTCGAAGTAAATTTATTGTATCCTGCAACATTCCTTCTTTAAAGTTCTAAAAACTCTATACTCAGTAACTTATTTTGCATATTATACTATTCAAATACCATACGTACCCGTAAATCCCATATGTGGGAACAGCTTGATTTTCAATTCATTTGGGTTGGCTTGGCTTCAATAATCCAATATGCTCGTTATTTCTGCATTTGAGCTGGTAGCATCTGCCGCTGTTACGAGGTACGTGACGACGCTTCTTTAAAGTTTTATGGCCCAATATATTACGTGATTGGCGAACAGATATTCGTAGCTCATTTTTAAATAGGGATTGAACGAGCAAACGGATCGCCTGTTAGAAAAAGAAGTCGCAACTCGCAAATGGGTTGCCGGACTTTTAGGAATACGCTCTCACGCAGTTTTGAAGGTGCAGGGAAGTTAACGTAGTATGTTCTAATTATTGGTAAAGTTTTGAATGTCTATTCAATATTCATAAAGGTGAAGGGGACGATGGTCATGTCCACTTGTAACTGTAGCGAAAAATAGTAGATTCCTATTTAGAACCATTAGGAATAATAATATTCGGTTTAGGTTTTAGGTTAGGTTTTAGGCTTTGTTCTCTCGTGTTATTTGGTGTTCGCACAAGTTCGCAAAGTCTATAATCCCATTTGTAGAGTTTTAGTAGAGAATTGTTGTTTTTAGATACATAGTATACCTATTCTTTATTCATCAAATTTCAATCATTGATTTCAATTAAATTATCACTGTTCGTTAAATAACTAAAATTTAATCTGACAAAGCTCGTAAACGAGCCAATTACTATCAATACGTTTAATATTGTACAGATAATGTCCAGTCGATTGTGTTACATACGATATTATTGTGTATCCATGACTTCCGTAATGACTGTTAATTTCTGTTGTACAAATACTCATTTAAATGTGTGCGGCATTTAAACCTACCCTCATTATCGTGAAATTTCATTTTTATAAATAAATATAGGTAACATTATATTATATTATCAGGCAGGTTTAATGCAATAACATCTCGAACGACGCCTGCATCCATACTACATATATGTATTATAAATGCGAAAGTGTGTCTGTCTGTCCCTTTTCACGCCTAAACTGCTGAACCGATTTTGCTGTTGGTATGGAGATACTTTAAGTCCCCGGAAAGGACATAGGATACTTTTTATCCCGGAAAAGTGCACTGTTCCCGCGCGATAAACGAATTTTAGCTCAACGAAGAACGTAGTTGCGGGCGTTATTATAGTCTGCGCGGAACTAGTTGGCCGCTCTGCCCGTATGCTCACATACCGGCAGAGCGGCCAACTATTTAGTTCCGCGCGGACTATAGTTGTCTATAACTGCATAGACAGTAGTGAAGTTGATCAAGACTCTACTTTTAAATATGCTTCAAAACATGATGCATGCTAAACGAAACTTTAATTTTAAAAGAAAAAAAATATTACTTTTTGCAATTGTGGCGAAAAAACAAATTTTATTTACTTACTAAAATACATTACAAATATTAATACACATTTCATATCGAAAGGGATATTAATAGACGTTTGATCTAAAATATAAGGAATACCTCAGGTATTTTGTATGGAAGGTATTTTTCCGTTCATTAGCGACCTTATTAAATTCTCCTCGTTGTTTGATGGATCTAATGCCATTTCAACGATATTTGGGAGTTGGGGTCTCATCGATCGAGTTGTGGACTCGATATTGCTCGTGTACGACGAAATATACCTACCATGGAAGAGTATAATATTAGTCAAAGCATGTGGTATAATTCACCTGAAACACATTTCATCCATAAAAAACTCAGCTGTATTATTTTGCATTATATGAGGCTGCGTTTCCAGCATAGCCGCGCTGAGCGATGTCATGGCAAAGTCATGTCAATGAAGCGATTCTATTGGTTTTCAAAAACACATCCCTCGCAACACAGCTACGCTCAGCTCTGGTGGAAAGGCAGCCATAGACGTGATTCTGTTGGTGGATCAATAATTAATAATTTAAAAAAAACAAGTCGCAATGCACTCCAACTTCCAAGACGTACTTTTAATAATTGGTTGTCCTCTGGTCGGTCAATTTGTTGCCCCATGCTTATGATAATAAGTATACATATAACAAATAGAGCCATATTAAACCGCTCTCATGTATTAGAGTTATCGTTCTATAGTGTTTTTCAACCATATCATGGTCATATCACATCATACAAAAGTTGAAAAATATTGTTATTTACCAGTGTTTTTGAACCTTTTTGATGATGTCATGAAAAATTATCCCCTCCCCCATTGCTTTTATCAACATAGGTGATGTTTATAAATATTGTATCCTTTTCTAAAAATTCTCCTGCTTAATATAACAATCTTTTTAATCTTTATTGTTTTTTTACTTAAATTGTTCTATCTACCTCTGGTGACCACTGTTCTGGATGTATGGTACTTCGATGCTCGTATAATAGATTTTTGCATGCTTACTACCGCGTCTGACCTAATTTTGAACGTTTTTTCTCGAGCTCGCTGAAGTAACAAGTTTCAACCATGAATAACCCTGTTTATTACCTCTCCAGTCTTTATCATCATCATTAACTTTTTATAAAGATGAAAGCATTCGCCTAAGCTAAGTACAATTGTAGCAGTAAACTAGAAGAGTTTGCATCCGTCTTTCCTAACTCCTAGCTCGCATTTCGTTCAGTTTAATCGATCCAAATTCGACGAATGAACAATGCGAGAAGTGACGTGCGTAGGCCGTACCATAATATGAAATATTTGGTTTCCTTGCCATTGTACTTCTGTTTAGTACTTACTACACAGTACTACATTTGTGATGGCTCTTTTCGAAAATTTTGCTTTCTATGAAACTTGTCTACTTGTCTACTTATAGCAGTTTTAATCCATCGACGTAAATTGTATCGCAAATAAAAGTCCCTATACCTACTTCATTGCAAAGTAAAGTACGATGCAATAGAAGATGACCATTACTTGTTAGCATAAACTAAAGCTCTACATATTTGTATTTACAGTACTAATAAACACGTTGAATATTAAACCACCATTAGTAATTCACAGTAAATCACGGCGGGTGGACTGTAAAGAAGTTTATTTATTCAGATTTCAGACCTAATGGCGGACATTTGTCATGGCTGTTATTAATTAGCCAAGCTATAATCTACTATTCCGCCATTTTGCTTTCACGCGAAATATGCTCTGAAATCGTGTTGATATTCTACTTATACAGATCTGTTACGTTCATACTATTTTCCGGCTTAAATCTATTCCGAACAATTTTCAAATTCAAAATTGGACTTTGACAGATAAGTAAATCAAAAGATACGAAATGCCATTTACATAAAAGAGACAGACTAAATAAAAGTCGACCCAATTGGGTCGTATTTGAGTCTTCATAACGCGCGCGGTAGTAACATATCTGCTTTGAGTTTTTTATATAATATCATTCGTGTTGACCATATTTTTACAGGTATGATGAGTATAGAGAAGTATTTAGGTAGAGATTTTTTTTATTTAACAATATATTCAACATTATTTTATAATAAGTGGGATTATGTGGTCATGATTAGGTTTAGGTTTTAAATTAAATAAATTGCTACTTACTTCATAATTACTCTGATCTCATGTGAAAAGGTTTTTGTGTTATTATTTATTACGTTGTATACTGTCTTATTTAAAAACCCACCGATTTGTTGCAATATTTTGAACTTTCATCTAGAGTTGATGATAACACTTAGTGAATAAAAAAACCTTTTTTCATTAGAAATATGTATTCTCATATTGTATGCCTTATATAAACAAAGCTACCTGCTTATAAATGAAAGTACTAAGAAAACACCGTGTTATTTTAAACGCGATACAAAATGGAAAAACTGAGCATTTCATTATACAGAGGATATTAAATGGAGTTTATAAACTGGTTTTTCCCCAGGAAGCTAGTATAAATAGAGTTTTATATACTAAACTAGAAGTAAATTAAAATGTTAATGCAAATTAGTGACACAGTTATGTTATTTCTTTAACGCACTGTAAGTCTGTAACCAAGAGATAATCTTAATTGGAAATTAAATTACATCTTATATAAACAGAACAATTATGATATTAAGAATTTTAATTTACTCAAAAGAAGTCTTTGATGGTTTTAATGAAAAAGAATTTATTTATTTTAAAAGGACACCACCAATACATGTATAGAACAAACCAAATATATTTATTTGGTTTGTAATGTTGCAAAATGTGCAATCCCAATAAGTACAATATGCACTTTTATAGGTACAAGTCAATCATATTATTTAACCATAATTAGTACTAGTACTAAAATAATAAAATAATCAATTTAACATAAGACTAAAATGCTATTAATAAAACATAAGACACTATAATAATACCGTATATGATAAAGGTCAGCAGGACCTGGCTTTGTCCACGTCTGTATCATGATCGCGTATCAGAATATCTCCGTCGCATAGCATCGAATCGTATCATGATCGCTAGTGTGGACGCAAAATGATCGCGATCATCGCGTACATTTCTAGCGATCATGATACGCTTCGATGCTACGCGACGGAGATCTGATACGCGATCATGATACAGATGTGGACAAAGCCTCAGTTTTGGTTAACACCTTTGAAGGAGTCATTTTGATCTATCGTTGAAAGTCACAGCAGTCAGCACAGTCTCGACTCTGAAAGGAATCATAATCGTTTCGCCTCGAAACGTTTAGTATTTTTTTATGAAATTCGCTTCTTACGAGTTGCAAGTTGTAACACACGACATTATTGGAATAACGTAATCGCCTCGCTTTGAAATACTGTTAGGCCTCAGCCTCGAAATCGGTGGGCAGCGGGGAGGTGGCGGCGACGGCGCGGTAGCGGCGCGTTCGAATGTATAGATTTAATATTTGGAACTGGCCTCGAAGGCAGCGGCGCGGCGCGGGCGCGCGGCGTACTATACGGCTTCCTGCGCCGCCGCCACCGCTCCCGCCCCGCTGCCCGCAAAATTTGAGGCTGAGGCCTTACGATCCCTTTCCGAGTTGATGTATTGTGTATTGTGTACCTTTAGGAACCATGAATGATCCGTCCATATTTTTTTTCATTAAAGCTTTTTTCTTTTCTCCAGGAAACCCGACGACCTGGAGGACGAGTTCAACACGATCCCGCTCAGCGCCAACGGCGTCCACAGTGCCGGCAACGCCGTCTAACTGTCCAACCACTGGGGTGTACTCACTATCTTATATCATCGAAGAAATTGATTCATAGGCAGTTGACGGACTTGTTGCAGTTGACTGCGTCACTTGGCCAGGTTATGTCAATTCAATATTATAATATAATAGCTCCCACAGCGGTTTTCGGTGACGGTGGCCGGTTTCATTGAAACCAGGCCAGCTACGCAGGAGTAATTTTATAGTGCCCAAGTGTGTGCGCAGTACACAAGAGCACTCTCTATTCCTTTACTCTCATAACCCAGTGGGATGGACGACCGAAACGACTGGCGAGAGATCAGACGCAGGACCGACTTTTTACATGCCCATCCGACGCATGAATCATCTTACTTGTCAGACAATCAGGTGATCAGCCTGCATCGTCCTAACCAAACTTGGAAATAACATGTTGCCAACGCGGGAATCGAACCCACGACCTCCGAGTCAAGAGCCGCGCTCTATATCACTAGACCACGGAGGCGTTGATTCAATACTAGTCGTGATCTGGCGGCCGGGTTCGTTGTAGCACAACCAAATTACGTAGGTGCGTCATCTGCCTAATGAATCAACTTCTCTGATAGTACAAAAAATATTATGTCGTAAGTGTTAAAGAGGTGTTGTAAATGGGAGGTCCAAAAAATTTTACGTGAAGTTAGCGTTACATGTGGATGTCCTCTATTAGAAACGAGAAAAGATGTCAAAACTATAAAACATCCAACCACTTTTTCACTGCGCCAAGAGAATTGAGAAGGGACGTTATAGAGTATAGACCGCGCCCAACTCTAATACTAATCGGCAAAAATGTGCACGCAACACCGCTCTTTGAGTTTAAGGCCCTTACAGACAAGTGCCGGATTGGCTATCCTGCACTTATCAGTAAGTGGTGGAACAGGCTGTAGGTCTTGCGTTCTTTCGGATTCGTTTTCATATACACCTATCGTTTATATAATAAAACGAAACGGAGGGACATAATATTATGTTAATGATAGTAATAAATAATAATGATTATCCTCAACGAAAACGATAGTTTTGAGTACACTCCCATATAAACCAAAGCGAGTGGGGACTAGGTTAAGTATTTTTTATTTCTAATCAAAGGCCGACTCTTAGATACGTCTGCGGCGCTAATTAACTTTAGTCATTAATTATTCAGCTTCAGCCTACAAAGCCTTAATTGATCCTGTATTAATAGTTAATTTACGCTCTAAAATGTTCTTTGATGATACCAATCGATGCTGAGACATGTTAAATTCAGTTTTCTTGAGGAAAAGTTGATGAGAATGAAGTAACGAGGGAAAAATGTTGTTTGGCATCGTGATATTTTTAAACAAACAATAAATTGTAAATGAAATCAATGTCTTTTACTTAGTTTCTGAGGCTCTTGCAGTTTATATATAGATTTAACATCGTTGTTGATTGGTCATTGATTGGTCATCGGTCATTGGTATTGACCAATGTTATGTCATGTGTAGATATACGTTCATAATGCTCAGAATTTTTGACAAGATTCACTAGTGCTTTTGATTGCAAAAGCACCAGTGAATCTTGTCAAAAATTCTGAGCATTATCAACGTATATCTACACATGACATAATATATTTTCATTTACCTTTTTTGTACACCAGTTTGATAGTCAAAACATTGTCAATAAGCAGCCAAATAACAGCAATTTTTTAGAAGATTAGGCTGTTATTTGGCTAATTCTGGAGTTTTGGATGTTTATTACCGAAGTTTTAAAGCTTGGTTAGTGCCGCAGACCCCCGTAGGTCCTCTAGATGTTAAGTACTGACTGATAGGTACGATGCTCTATGTTGCTATTTTATCGCACTTTTGTCTTCTGAGGCCTGTCATTTTAATAGACAAAGTTCAAGCTTAGACAGAGAGCATGTTCTACTGTTATAAACTAAAGATAATGATTTTTAAATATAATATAATGTGTCCAATAACTAGTTTCTGAATAAAATTCGTGTATTTTACTGTACGATAGAGCTAAATGTTAGAAACTATGTTTTTCTCTTTTTAAACGGCCTAGGACCAATGATGATATTATTATTGTTTAGAAAAAAACAAACGAATTTCTTTAGGATTTCTTTAAGAGCCAAAATTGTGACAGGTCTCACAAAATTGTACAATCGGGAATCAAGTGTTTAACAGTCGAATTTGCACTTGAAAATTGGTACACGAATGCGCATACCAATTTGCCAAGCATAAATTTCCCTCGACTTTACTGTCTTGCTGTTAAATTTTTGTGACGATACATTACTATTAACGAATTATCTTCTAAGTCATAATTTTAATTAATTATTTATTTTATATTTATTTGAATAATTATTTATGTTGTACGTGTAATGTAAATAATACAATTCCAATGACATTGTAGTATAGCGAAAATTGATATTGTAAAATCGTTGTGAGATATTTTCGAGTAATGTATATTTTGATTTTTGTGTAGAAGAAAATGTATCGTCACATCGTTATAGCTTCATAGATGTAACATCAGGTTTCACTTGTTAATGTTTTTCGCCGAAAACTGTATAGAAAATGTATTAAAAGCACCATCTTTATACTTTGTTTTACTTGTACTTGTTGTATCCATTGACATCCTTTTTTTGTTTGAATGCGCAGGGGAAAACATATTGACATCCTAGACTGGAACAGGCCTAAGCGAACCAAATCGTAGTTTGAATCAACTTTCGAAAACAATTTAGCAGCAAACTAAAGAAACAGGGCGGTGGGGTGTAGTAGACTGTAGAGTACATAAATCCATATTACTTCCATACTAAATATTATAAATGCGAAAGTGTGTCTGTCTGTCTTTGCCGATTTTGCTGTTCGGTATGGAGATACTTTGAGTCCCAGGAAAGAACAGAAGATACTTTTTATCCCGGAATGTACGGTTCCCGCGCGATAACGAATATTGGCGCAACGAAGTTGCGGGCGTCATCTTGTAACTGATATCAACATTCAACAGCAAAGTAAGAATTAAAAATGTATGTGATTAAACGTTATATTGAGGTATCTCAAGCGCCATGCCACTTGCTAATGGTCGAATTTATTGAATGAAACTTGTCTACATAACCCGGTTTTCAAAATAAATAGGTATTATATCTGTTCAAAATCTGCCAGAAAAATAATTCTTTATATTTTTTGCTACCTACATGTCTCGGTAGTTCGATGTTAACAGTAAAAATACGACCCAAGAATATTCCAAAGTCTGTATTTGGATGTTAAATGGCGCTTGAAAAAATATTTTTTCGACGAAAGAAACGCTGAATAAATAAGGGAACTCTGTTTAAATCAACCGTAGATTTACGATCGTTCGCCATGATGCCGGGGAATTTGGCTTTGAACTTCCTGAGGCTATTAGATCAAAGTTTGTACAAATTGAGTCTGGCTGCTGGGCTTGATCGGCTAAGCTGTTGAGTATTTGAGTAGATTCCGTATGGATTGTATTATTTGTATGTGGATCAAAGGCAGGACCGCACTAAGGCCTGAGTCTTGAAATCAGCGGGGCGGGAGCCGTGGCGACGCGACGCGACGGCGCGGCGCGAGAAGCCGTGTAGTATATGTATGCCGCGCGCCGCTCGCCGCGTTCGCGCCGCTGCTTTCGAGGCCAGTTCCATATTAAGGCGCTATATCGAAAGTAATTTTACCGCAAGGGAAATTTTATACTTAATTTGTAAGACAATAAAGTCGTGAATACGCTGCGGCCAGAAGCTATCTCCTCGCTCGGAAAACATGCGAAAAAACGTAATTATAATCATTAAAAAAATAACTAGGAGCATTTAAGCAATTTCTTCTTCTTCAAATTGCTTCTATACGATTTCGAGTTGCAAAGGTGTCTATCAATTAGACTAATTTCCTACAATACATCTATTTCCGTTTAAAAATAATCTTCAAATTTCGTATTTTTAAGAGGTCATTTCGAAAATTAAATGTATCGAGGCAAAATACATTAATCGTGTTTCTAGTTCTTCTCAAACCTAGATAAGGCTATGAAGATATGTATATCTCATTACCAGATTTGTAACATTTCTGAGGGTCCTATAGTATTACGTCAAAAAGGACAGTTTTTTCAATATAGCGCCTTAAATAACTATATCGCAGTCATCTGGTTGAGTCTACTATTTGATTGAATGACTCGCGAATGTATTGAATCAAACAATTTAACTCTCTGCTCGCTGATTTCGCGACTAAAACCAAAGCGATACTAGTACTACACTGCAGCGGCGCAACACGGCACGGCTAATATTCTCTATAAAAAATCGTATGAGGTAAGCCCACTGACCTCCATTATACAAGTACGCTGGACAGATGACCCAGCTGTTTTTGTGCCTATTTGAAGCGGAATCAGCGCCCCCAAAATCGGGGGAATAGAACTAAATCTGACGTAACTTGCAAATGGCCGCTCAATCGCTATTGGTTGTAGAAACCAAAGAGAATATAATCACTACGGTGGTAGAAACTAGTATTAGTTCCAAGTACTCCCACTACTGCTATCAGCGTCAATATTATGGCGACTTTTAACGTCATGTTTACGTCAGATTTAGTTCTCTTCCCCCGATTTTGGGATTTGCGCTGATTCCGCTTCAAATAGGCACAAAAAACAACTGTCATTTCAAAGGGTATCATAGGTCCAGCGTACTTGTATAATCATGGAGGTCAGTGGGTAAGCCGCACTGCGCGGCAGCGACACCTCGCGTCAGTTCTATGGAACGTGAAGTGTCGCGTCGCGTCGCTGTCGCCTGTCGCGTAGTGCGGTTTCACCAGTCATTACATTAATGTAATAAATTAATGAATAATATTGTTATTTCTGTAAATTCTACCAGAACATCGAACCTCACTTTTAATCACCCAGCAAATCCCAAAATTCATTTGTAATGCACAAACGTAATAAGGTTAACCGTGACTAATAGCAGTGCACTACTTTTGTGCCGGTTAATACAATATTAACCGCCTCATTGTTTAGTAATGTGCGGTCGCTTAGTATTTTTTAATTCTAATTTCTAACTTTGTTTTAATGAAAAAAAAATCACAGAAAACGTTTACAGTTTAAGTCAAAATCTTCATTTAAATTAAGTGAAACAATCATTAATTAATTTAAGTGCGGGTGTAACTTGTAAGACATAATGTAGCGACTTGAAGTGACACTAAATGCTTTGTTCCAGTCACAGCCAGCTCCATTAGCACGGGATGAGAACAGACACGAGCAGCAATCAGATATAATGGCGGTGTAGAGAAAAACACTGAATCAAACCTATTCAGTGATTTTCTTTAAATAGTATAATAGCTCGCTTTCTGTCTCGCCTCTTTAGTCTTTACAGATTGTGTTAAAGTAGAACAGCCATTCTCAAAGTGAGATCCGTGGAGCCCTGGGCTTGGCAGGGCTTCTGAAATGTCACTTCTTCAAAGGGCTCTGCCATGAAAGAAGTTTGAGAAACGCTGAAGATATTCCATCGTGCTCGGCAGTCGACACCACGTAGACATTTTGTCTTTGTCCCCTTCATTCACAAACGAAAATGTCCCATTCGTGCTCCTATGACCTATAGCATACATCTTGAAATAATATACTTAGTACATACATATTATTTAAGTCAGCAAAATTAATTTACAAATATACAGTCTACAAACAGCAGATCTGTGTTGTTTTAATTATTGGCCAAGAGTTTTAATTCCGCATGACACTTGCCTATGAATCATTTTACCTATTTAAGAAAACGCCAAATACGATTTTCAAGAGCACATTAATAAAATATAAGGAAGTCGCAATATTTTCACGTGAACTTGTGATTTATCCGACGTGTCCCGCGCTCCCGGTCTATCAGCTATTTGTCACTCCACCTAACTCTGCGTGACGCAGCGATTTACCGCGACATTTCAACGCGAAATCGAGGTAGAAAGTGTTTAGGTGTCACTGGCGACTGGCGTAGTTGAAAAGGTGTGCCCAAGTGAGATTAGTCTTATTATTTTTCATATGCGAAAATATGATGCACTCCGTAGTCCGTACAGTTTAGGTAAGATCACACTTACACAGGCGTACCTTGATTGCAATTTGCAGCGCTCGCTGCACGTCACGGCCAATATTTTTGTATGCAATTCAATGACATAATACCGCTAAGAGGACTACGCGGTAGTACGATCACATAACACATTACTATTTACATTTAGTAATCTACTACGTAGTAACTACTTAGTATTTACTAATTAGTAATCTGTGACAGTAGAATAGGAAGAGACATGTCGCGTCGCTGCAGTGTAGTGTCGCCTAGCACGGTCTAACCTTTAGGGTCAATTCAGACCGCAACGCGACGAGGCGAGGCGAGGCGTTGCATAATTCATAAATTTGTATGGATTTGACAGATTTCAATTGCGTGAGACGTCTTGCGAGTCTGTCAAATCTATACTACTTATAATAAAATCGTAGAGATAAAATTTTTGTACATTGAGCGGCCATTCTCCGGTATGGCATTATTTGCCTCATTACCGTAACCATTTTTTTTCTTCGTCGATTTGACTCAGACACATTGAAATATTAAAGAAATGAAAGATACGAACACAATAATAAATGTGGCGTGAAACAGTTAGTTAAAGTTTTTTGGATAATGAGACTTAAAAATTTATGGGTACGGTAATTAGACAAATGTAGTGTTTTACGTAACGATACAACGACACAATTGATGAAAACTAGCTTAGGGCAACGTAAATAGGCCAAATTATGTTACATAAACATAATATACATAATAAAAATCTAATTTAAAGTTGAAACATAATTGAAAAGTAACGATTACGGTAATTAGACAAGTTTGTAACCAAAGATACGGTAATTAGATACTCATGTGCTTTATCGGCGCAACAATAACATTAACGACGTGTGACCACTGATGGGCCATGGCACACACTAAGGAGAAGCAACCCGTGCACTCGTAATGTGCCAAATCCTGATATTTTTGGATAAGCATCCAAAAACAGCAGGTGTTACGGTAATTAGGACTTTTGATCGGACAAGCGATTATTTCATGATAACTATTTATAGGCTGGGCCTATTGAGTCGATATTTTGCAATGCGATAACCAATGTTTATAGGCGTTTAAAACCATGAATAGATTAAATTAAATAGGTACGTTATAAAAATTACAAGCAAGTTTCGAGATCAAGTTGGCGTGGGGACACGTTACGGTAGTTAGAAAAACATGGTTTTTGAACACGAATTCAATTATTTTAGCTGAATTACTTAAATTAGAAGCCTGTGTTTAAGTTTGTAGCTAGATACTGATGCTAACTACCGTTTAAAAATATAACATACTTGAATAAGATAATATTACAGAGTATACAAGCCCGGGACACGTAAATTTTGCTCTCCTGAGAATGGCCGTGAAAATAAACTTGAAAAAACGAGTCAGGGGTATGTTAGAAGAGTAGCAGAACACGTTTTAACTATTTTTGAAATTTTTGTTTCTCTGTCTGTTTGTCTGTTTGTACAGGCTAATCTCTGAATCCGCTGGACCGATTTCAATGAAATTTGGCATGGTACCTTACATCCCTAGTCAACATCTTAGATACTTTTTTTAACCGACTTAAAAAAAAGGAGGAGTTAGTTTACTTTGCTGTTTGTGGTCAGATTTTCAAAATTCTTTTTTTGTTGTATAAATTGTTAAGTTAACCCGAATTTGATACCATGTTTACAAAAACGGTGACTTGATATTAATTCTCTCAGGATCGGGAGGTATCGACGGAACTCCTTTACAACAAAAACATTGCAGTAATTTTCACTTTTTTGAAATAAAATTAACAAAACATGCCACCAAAAAGTAAGATTCAGGCAAGGCATATCCCAGGGTATAGGGCTTTGCCGCCTCCTCCGATTATTCGCCCGCCATTGGCGAGTGACAAGAAGAAGGCAGCTCGAGAAAAGAGGGCTGCACAAAATTATAAAGTATCGCCGACGCCGAGGGAAAGGTCTCCGGTTCTACCGGTGCGATCGACCCAGGTGGCAACTGTGGCGCCCGAAAAGACTCCGAATCCGGCTCAAAAGAGCCGTGAAGAATTTCCGGATCTACCAGTTCGTCCTCCGGTGCGGCAAGGACATCCCCCAAAGGGGAATAATAAGGGAGGAGATTGGTCCAGCTTTGGTCCGGTAGCCTCCAATGGGTCCCAAGTGCCTGTGGTGGTGGAGAAGTCGGCGGAGGTTGCAGCACCAGCTCCTTCCTCGGCGCCTAACGAAGCATGGACCGAGGTTGTTAGGCGTAGGGCGCCGAGGAGGAAGAAGGCACGGGATGCTCCGGTGCCACCTGTCTCCCAAAAGAAAAAGGGGGCAAAGTTGGTCCTTCCTAAATCTTCGGCTGTAGTTGTGAAACTGCTGCCAGAGGCGGTGGCTAAAGGGGAGACCTATGGGTCTGTGCTCATTCGGGCCCAACAGCAGCTGAACCTTGAGGAGATGGGGATTGGACCCATTCGGATAAAGACGGCGGCGACAGGAGCTCGCCTCATAGAGGACCCAGGGCGCGCCAGTGGTGAGCAGGCAGACGCCCTTGCAAAGAAAATGGGAGAGCTCCTGTGTGAGGTTGCGGATGTGGTCAGGCCCGTCATGAAAACCGACTTTAGGTTGACGGGTCTGGACGAGACTGCCACAAAGGAGGGCATAAGGGCGGCTATGGCTGCTGAGGGTGGATGCTCCCATGGAGAAGTGTGGGTTGGCGAACCACAATTCAATTTCAGAGGTGTGGGTGCTGTGCGTGTCTCTTGCCCTGTGGTCGCTGCCAAGCGGCTCATAAAGCTTGGTGCGATTCGCGTTGGCTGGAGCAGGGTGCGGCTCATCCATGAGGGCCACAAACCCAGGCATTGTTACAGGTGTCTGGGTAAGGGCCACATGTCCGGAATGTGTAGTTGCGAAAAAGACCGCAGCGACCTCTGTTATCGCTGCGGCAATCCGGGGCATAAAGCTGCCGGCTGTGAGTCGTCCCTGTTACGCTGCGCAATTTGCAGCGACGCTGGCCTGAAAGCAGATCACGTGATGGGGGGTAGAGCGTGTAACCCCCCACCAGTACGTGGGAAATTTCCCTCCGCCCCGTCACCATCCGGGAGAGGGCTGGTAGTGCATGATGCCGAAATGACAGAGTAATGATTGGTCATCGGCGTCTTACAGGCTAATGTGAACCACTGCGCCGCGGCTCAGGACCTCCTCCTACAGTCGATGGCGGAGTGGTTGATTGATGTGGCGGTCGTATCGGAGCCCTACTTCGTTCCTCCCTTGCCCCACTGGGCTGGAGACAATTTGGGCTCCGTGGCAATAGTGGTGAGGCCTGGTGCTGGGCCCCCCCTCATACCCAGAATGAGGGGGGATGGATACATAGTTGCCGCTCGGCTGTATACATCGTCGGGGTGTACTTCTCCCCAAATCGCAATCTTGCCGCCCTTGAACAATTCCTCGATGTTCTGGGGCCGCTGATCAGGAGGCTGGCCCCATTTCCCGTCATAGTGGCAGGGGACTTCAATGCCAAGTCCTCGGCACTCCCTGTCACTGATCCGAAGGGGAGGGAAGTAGAGGAGTGGGCCTTAGCCTCGGGATTGTCCCTTCTTAATACGGGAACAGTACTGACATGCGTGCGGCGGACAGGCGGTTCAGTGGTGGACTTGTCGTTCGCCACTCCCGCCGTCGCGCGTAGGGTGGAGGGGTGGAGGGTGTTGACGGAGGTGGAGACACTCTCAGACCACCGCTACATTAGGTTCGAGGTGTCTTCAGCCTCCGCATCGAGTCCGGCGTCTAGGTCCAGGGGGCGTAGCAGGTTCTCGCGTTGGGCACTTACCAAGCTCAACCGGGAGCTGGCGGAGGAGGCGGCCATCGTCGGTCGCTGGAGCCTCCCGTCGATGGAAGGCATGGGGGTGGATGAGATGGCTGGCTGTCTTGGCAGGGTTTTCACAAACATATGTCAGGCTGCCATGCCTAGAGTTTGGGGTCCGCCCTCTCCGCAACGGGAAGTGTATTGGTGGACGACCGAGTTGGCTGACCTTCGTGCCGCCTGCAATGCGGCGCGTCGAGCATATACTCGCAGCAGGCGGCGCCGCCCCCAAGATGTGGATCGGGATGACCGGCTGCACAGGGTCTACGTTGCGAAACGGAATGTCCTGCAGCTGGCCATCAGTAGGGCCAAGGAGAAAGCGTGGATGGAGCTGGTGGAGGGGATAGACAAAGACCCCTGGGGCCGACCGTACAAAAGGGCGGTTCGCACCCAGTCGGCCCCTTTGACGGAGACGCTCCAGCCAGACCTGCTGGGGAATATCGTTCGAGAGTTATTCCCGAACCCCCCGGCAGGATTCGCTCCACCGCGGATGGCCCGACGAACGCCGGGCTCGACGGAGGAGGGTGTTCCGCCACCCGTTACCGACGCTGAAATGGAGGCGGTTCTGCTCCGCCTCCGTTCCAAGAAGAGGGCGCCTGGTCCGGATGGGGTGCACGGGAAAATTCTCTTAATAGCTCTCGTGCACCTCGAAGACAGTATTCGGGAACTGTTTGACCGCTGCATTCAGTGCGGGCAGTTCCCGAAGGTATGGAAGGAGGGCCGCCTCGTCCTATTACCGAAGGGCGGGCGGCCACCGGACAGCGCGTCGGCGGTACGACCGATCGTTTTGTTGAACGAGGTGGGTAAGGCGTTTGAGCACATTTTAGCCTCTCGCCTAGTTCAGCACTTAGAGCAGGGCCCTGGGCCTGGACTGTCGGATGCACAGTTCGGGTTTCGGGGCGGTCGGTCGACCATCGACGCCATAGGGCGCCTCAGGTCGGTGACGAAGGAGGCGGAACGCAGGAGGGAGGTGGTGGTGGTGGTGTCCTTGGACATCGCCAACGCCTTTAACAGTCTCCCCCACAGCGTAATACATGAGGCACTGGAGTACCAGGAAGTGCCTCTGTATCTCAGGAGACTGTTTAAGGCGTACCTCTCTGGTTGGGTGATCATGTTCGTGGATCGGTCGGGGTCTTTAGTGAGGGTGGAGGTCGAGTGCGGCGTTCCACAAGGTTCGATTGTGGGTCCGAACCTCTGGGACTCCGGCTACGACTGGGTCCTGCTGGAGGAGTATCTCCTCCCCGGAATGGATCTCGTCTGCTATGCAGACGACACTTACATCACATTTCGGGGAAGGACGTACCAGGAAGCTGCGCGGCTGGCCGAAGAGGGCACAAAGCTCGTAGTCAGACGCATTGAGCAGCTTGGGCTTCGGGTTCGTATGGAAAAAACCGAAGCCCTGCTCTTCCGCGGGCCCGGGAAGAAAGGACCCCCATCGGGTGCACGACTCATGATCGGAGAGACGGAGGTCAGGGTGAGCCCGACACTGAAATGTCTTGGGCTCATCCTGGACGGTAGGTGGACCTTCGGTCCTCATTTCGAACAGTTGGGACCGAAGGTCGTGAGGGCGGCATCAGCGCTGGGCCGGCTCCTTCCGAACATAGGAGGGCCCAGCGAAGCCTGCAGGCGGCTATACTCCGGGGTCTGCCGGAGTATAGCTCTGTATGGAGCCCCAATTTGGGCGGATTCCCTCACCGTTAAGAACAAAACCCAGCTGCGGAAGGCGCAGCGGGTCATAGCGGTGAGGGTAATTCGGGGCTACCGTACAGTCTCCTGGGTGGCAGCCACTGCCCTGGCTGGAGATCCCCCGTGGGAGCTCGTGGCGCCGGTGCTCGCCGAGATGCACCTCTTCACTTCAGAGAGGAGGTCACTCTTCGGTGAGTCGCCGACATGGGAGGAGCTCTCGCGGGTGCGGAAGCTGGGGCAGGAATAGCTGCTTCGAAGGTGGGGTGAGGTTTTGGCGCAGGCCCAGTACGGTCAACGTACTGTTCAGGCTCTGCAGCCAGTTCTTGCGGCGTGGATGCGTCGCAAAAGAAAACCCCTCACATTCCGCCTTACACAGGTACTCACCGGACACGGTTGTTTCGGTGCGTACCTGTGTAAGATCGCCAGGAGAGAGCCAACGCCGGCCTGCCACGACTGTGGCGCTGCGGAGGACACGGCCCAGCACACCCTTGAGGTGTGCGATCGTTGGGCCGTACAGCGCCACGATCTGGTGGCAGTACTAGGCGGGGACCTCTCGCTCCCGAGCATGGTACGCTGCATGCTCGAGAGCGATGAGGCCTGGCAGGCGGCGGTCTCTTTCTGCGAATTTGTTATATCGCAGAAAGAGGCCACGGAGCGGGACAGAGAGAACGATCCCACCTCTCTGCCGCTCCGCCGGCGTAGGACGGGAGTGCGGAGGCGACGCTATGCGAACCTCCTAACTCTCGTCTAACGGGGCTCCGGGAGAGGATGGGAACCTTAGCTTAGCTTAGCAAAGCTTAGCCAGTCCCGGCGCCGAGGGGAACGCTTTAGTTTGCCTAAGCGTTCCCTTACTTTTGGTGGAAGTCCGGTCCCGAGGTAGACCGGCCGGTCGTGGAGGGAGTCTCGTGTTTGTTAGATCCGGGACATCCCTCCGTTATACGGCTGAAGGCGAACCGCAGGTGGTTTTAGTGAGTAGAAGTCTCACATACCCCCGGGGTACCCAACCCGGGGCACCCATGATGGGTTTCCCCTGCGTAATAAAAAAAAAAAAAAGGGTATAGGGCTTCCGAAGGTTCCGTTGCTGAACGGAACTCCTGATTTCTTAAAAGAAGATAATATATTATGTAGGGTGGTAGGGTAGGGTAGAGTATTTAGCGTTGTTTAAAATACTGGAATCACATGCCACTATGTCAATTATATTAATCATCATCATGATCACCACCATCACTACACCATCCATAACCACATTAGCTTTTATTGTTTTTTTTTTGTATTCTTTTGCATTAAATGGATCAGAATCGAAATTGATAATAATTATTTCACTGTTTCTGTGCGATTTCTTTGTAAAATCATTTTTTTATGGGCTATAATTTGTATTTGATGCTTTGCGAAAGTGGAAATTTCATAACGCGATCCTTGAGGGATTGAAGAAACTCCTCGAATTTTAGAAAGTGTGACTTTCGCAGTTATTGTCGCGAAAATGCAAATTTCATAATGGGAACTATGAGTACTTAATGGAATTGAAGGAATTCCTCGAAATTTACAACGACGCCGAAACGCCGAAACTCCCAAACGTGTATCTATAAAGAGTCAGGAGTTCTCTCAGCATCTTCGAAACCATGGTATACCTTGACCCAATATTTGACTTTTTGGTAGCATATTCTTAGTACACTTCACATAAAACCAAAATCACCATATGTTTCCATATAAATTTCGAGGAGTTCCCTCGATTACTCCTGGATCCCATCATCAGGTCACCACTTTTGTGAACATGGTACCAAATTGGAGTGAAACCTAATACAACAAAACAAAAATTTCGAAAATCGGTTCACAAATGGCGGAGTACTCGTTGAACATACAAAAATAAAAATAAAAAATATCCACAGCCGAACATATAACCTCCTCGTTTTTTGGAAGTCGGTTAAAAATAAGTTTGGGAACCTCTGGTCTAACACAACAAATTCCAATATTAGTTTAGCTATATCTTAGTAGTCATAATAATTATTATTGTAGTCATAATAATTATTATTATAGTTTATTTTCGTGGTGCTTCCCCCTAAGTCGGTCACTGCAAGTTTTTGCGGTTTCCGCTTTGAATAGAAAGAGGAATTACAATTCTTCATACTTCTTTTTTCTTCTGATTAATTTCGTTGCGGGTCTTTTGTTTTATTCCTAATCTGAGAGTAAGGGTAGGTTAAAGAGGGATAGATGCCTACATTAAATACCGTCTTCTGTAGTCTATCCTCTATCTCCGTCACATGTTCCTTTCCCCTGTCCTCTCCAGTCTCCACGCCATGCGGTCTTGGAAGAAAGGATTTCTCAAAACGATAAGTATCTGTGGTTCAAGTTTCCTGGGTCTTTGATATAAATTAAAAATTTCGTGTGTAATATAGATTCAAATAAAATTGTGGTAGATGTGTGTTCAATTTTCTAAATCTCGATTATAATAACATACATTCACGCGGACGAAGTTGCGGGCAGCAGCTAGTCCATAATATAAATTTAGAAATGCATCTAGTCCATTGAAATGTTACATTTGCTTTGCATTTATTAGAGGACGCAATTTTATTTTTGGGATATGTTGGGGGGATCAATAGAAGCTTAACCTCAATGGGGTCGCCACCTTGTCACCCGGCCGCCATCTTGAAAAAAGGGGTGACAACACTATTTTCGTGATATCTCGGGAACTATAAGTCTTACAAAAAATTTGTAAGAACACAATTTGTTGCAAATTATTTTGTCTACAAATATGTTCATATAACATTTTACCCTAAATTAAAAATTTTAAAAGTTATAAGTAAAAAAGTGATAAAATTTATTAAAAGGTTTATTATCTCTCTTTAACTTTGTTTATACATTTAACAAAAAAAAAATTACCTTAAACCAACCTTGTAGATGATCTTTTGAGAAAAAGATTCCCCAATCCCCCCCCCCCCCCCCCCCCATCTCATGAAATTAATTTTCTGCATCTGCAAAGGAAACTGTGAAAGCATGTGTGGCTGCAGAAAAGCAGGCCTAAAGTGTTCTACTTTTTATCTATATACTGTTTATCTTGTTGCTGGTTCACGCTCCTTAGATAAAAAAAAGTACAAAAATACTACTACAATTTTAAAGTAATAAATATACAAACCTACATTTTACAGTTTGTCAAGAAAGAGTAGACACAGTACACAATTTTCTAAACTTGATCACTTCTAAGGTTCTACCTTGCACATTTTTATCTCGATTTAGTATGGTTTTCATATTTTTTATGTGATTTCAAAATTATTGTGTAAGTATGAGCTATTTATAATATTTTTTAAATTGATAATTCACACAGTACCTACCAGCCGAGCGCTCGGTGCGTACGACAGCGGACGCGCATGCTATACGTCTCGACCATCACATTACTGCGAACATTAAGCGGCTCGCGGCGCGGCGCAGGCGCAGCCAGCCGTCGCACGCACCGCAAGCTTGTACATTATTGTACTATTATACAGAATGATACGTTGTTACTAATTTATTCGTAAAGTAGTTTATTAGGACTGCTTTTATATTGAGGGGTGTTATTTTACTTCGCACTTCAGGGGGCAATGTGTTAATTAGAGTAGGTATTATATAGTCTGAAGTACGGGTACCGTAGAAGTTAGTGTTTAGGTATTAAATTTTTTTTATTTGATATACTTCTTGTGACTATAGATGGTACCTTCTCGTAATTTGTATTATAGTTATGAAATTGATCAGAGAGCATATAGTCACGTTTTTCGTAAACCGGTAATACCTTACAATAATTGAACAGTCCCATGTAGTTATTTTTAAATTTTTCTTTTATTTTTAACGGCACTATAGTTTTAAGTAGTCTACACTGTAATTTAAATATTGGATCTAAGTACGTCTGAAAAGTGCGACCGTAGCTACGCAAACCATAACAGACTATACTTTCTGCTAAGGTCTTATACAACGTAAGTAACACACTAAAAGGAACTCGATTTTTTATTATGACGAGATTTGCTAAAATGGAACGTAATTTTCCACAGATCCTGTCAATATGTTTGGACCAGTTTAACCTATTGTCTATGACGAGCCCTAGGTACGTTTGTTCTTTGACCAATTGTAATTTTTTACAGTCTTTTGTATAGAAGTTAGTATGAAGACAAAAGTGACTGTGAGCCTATACTTTCCGTACAATAAGTATGACTTGAGTGAATGTTCAATAACTTTGTTTTATCCGCATTCAAGACCAAACCTGCGTCGTGAGACCATTTACATATTGCAGTAAAATCGGCCTGTAATTTTTTTAGGGCTTTTGATATGTCTCGGTCAGCGGAAATGAGACAGGTGTCATCGGCGAACTGATACATTAAACAGTACTTAATTACGTTTATGAGATCGTTTACGTAGTCCAGATAGTGCACGGGTCCTATTACAGAGCCTTGAGCGGCGCCTTCGTCGACTTCAACCGAATCACTAAGTTCAGATCCTACTTTGACGCGGTAGCTACGCTCATTAAGGTAGTCGCGACACCAGTCCAGTAATTTGCCCCTAATACCACTGTCTTTTAATTTATCTATTAGTGTATCGTGTCTGAGAGTATCGAACGCCTTACTATAGTCAATAAAGACTATTAGAACGTGTTTTTTCTCATTTAGGTTCTTGTTTATCTCGTCCGTGAAGCGCGACAATAGTAAAGTTGTACTCTTCTTTGGCTGAAAGCCATACTGTGTCGTGGATAATATATCATGCGACTTGTAGAAGTTCTGTAATAAGTAATAACTCGCATATATATTTTTCAATAATTTTGTCCACTCCCGGCAATAATTGGCCTGTAATTATTATAAACATCCGTGGGACCACTTTTGTGTATTGGCCTTACTATCCCCGATTTTAACGTTTTAGGATAGGTTCCTGTATTAATACTTGTATTTATTAATCTCGCAATAACAGAAGTTAATCTATCACTCAATCTTTTAACGTCTATTGCTCTTATACCGTCAGTACCTGGTGCTTTATTGGCGTTTAGATTTTGAATAATTTTTTTGATCCTACTACTCGTAGCTTGTTTAAATATTCGTGTATAAAATAAATTTTTCAATCATTATTCTGCTCACACACTTGAGCACAATAAAAAAATGTCTCCTACCACCTGCGAGGCCGTTTAAATAAAACAATCATTCTTTTCCGTCCCCTTTATCTCGCATAATTTGTAGATGGCGCCAAAGGCAATCAAGAGCAAGTAAAACTTACAGTTGAATAACATCAAGTAATCAACAATAAATAAGTAATCAGAAGTATTCTGAACCCATCATCTACGAAACAAATTAGACGCGAATTTCCATTCATATTTGATTTTTCTAGAAGTATTTGAAATTCTTATAATAAATTGTGGACTTAGCTTTTCGTCATTCAACGAAAAACTTTTATTAACATTATGACATTCCTTTGAAGTTACAGCCTAGTTGTAGAGTAACGGAAATCCTTTCACTAACGACGCTGTAAGTTCTGTTTATTACAGAAGTCAAAGAACGTTTATTTAAAGCCCTTTTCAGCAGGTCGAGGCGAAATCGTGTCACTTAACACACTGTATGGGACTTCAGGTGCTCAACAAACAAAAGAGACTGTGAAACTTGGACTTAAATCCACTGTTTCTCGGCTTTGCTTTTAAATTAGACATGTTCATTGCGTTTTTGAATTTAGAAAGATCTCGGTCCAAAATATTATGTTAGGAATTAATGTCATAATCAAATAAAGGTAATTATTTTTGTGGTCGCTGATAACCTAGTTGTTCTAAGCGACCTTAAATAAATGAAAAAAAAAGATGTAGATAAATTGAATATTATATTCAAAATAAAGCGCTATATTAAAAAACCTGTCCTTTTTGACGTAATACTATAGGACCCTCAGAAATGTTACAAATCTGGTAATAAGATTTACATATCTTCATCTTATGCCTTATCTAGGTTTGAGAAGAACCAGAAACACGAATAATGTATTTTGCCTCGATACATTTCTCGATCGAAATGACCTCTTAAAAATACGAAATTTGAAGATTATTTTTAAACGAAAATAGATGTGTTGTAGGAAATTAGTAGCCCGGTCTAATTTGACGCAAATTAATCGAAATCTCGGAATAATTCGCATAGAGATGAAAATTGGTAGAGGCGATAAATACACCATTACAAATAAAACCTCAAAAGTCCCCGGTGATCCTCCTTGTGCAAAAAACTTTATTCAAGGTCAAAGGTATGAAAATGAGGTTTTTCCTGTTTTTTTTTCCAAACTGTACATTTTATCGCAAAAATAGGTACGGCAAGAGTGTAGATCATAGAATTCTCTACAAAAAAATATTCAGACACTTTTTTCATACGACTTAGAGCCCGGGTTACCCTCGAAATTCTCATACATACGTAATACCAAAATCATTTTCTCATACGAAAATATTTAACATGTCTGAGTTATTTTTCAGCTTTAAATAGTAATTACCTAGGTTCCTGTACAAAAATTAACTTCAAAATATTTGAACAGTAAAAAAATTTTTTTTGTGTAAAATTTTTTTTACTAAATTTACTACTAAATATTTAAACACTAAAAAATAGAATAAAATACTAAAAATATATATAAATAAATATTAAATTTACCACAAAATATTTCAACTCTAAAAAATATTTTTAGTATTAAAATATTTTGTAGTGAATTTACTATTTATTTATATATTTTTTAGTGTTTTACTCTATTTTTAGTGTTTAAATATTTAGTAGTAAATTTAGTAAAAAAAATATACCCAGAAAATTTTTTTTAGTGTTTAAATATTTTGGAGTTAATTTTTGTACAGGAACCTAGGTAATAACTATTTAAAGCTGAAAAATAACTCAAACATGTTAAATATTTTCGTATGAGAAAATGATTTTGGTATTACGTATGTATGAGAATTTCGAAGGTAACCCGGGCTCTTAACATTCCATATAAATGGCGGGCCTAAAGTTTGGGAAAATCACATCTAATACTTATATTATAAAGCTAAAGAATTTGTGGAGCTACTGCTTTGAATTGAAAAATTCGTTTTTTGTTGGACAGTCTTGTTTTTCGAGGAAGACTTGAGCTATATAACATCATGTTGGCACCAATAAGAGCAAAGAAACAAAGAAAAATGGGGAAAAAACGGGGAAAATTATTTGAAAGAGACAAACGGCTAAAGCATTTTTTTATGTTATTTGGCACACATATAAAGTAGATCACGTGGAAGGATATAGGCTATTTTGTTTCTCGGGAAAATGTACGGTTTCCGTAAAATACATAATTAACAGGGCGGAGCGGAACTTCTTCCTGTTCACAGCCAAACATACTTCTGTGTGACTTATTACCGTTACCAAATCTAAACTTTTCGAGTCGCGAAGAGCAACAGTACGCTTGCAAGTCACTTAGAAGTATGTCAGGCCGAGAACATTTTAATTTTTTCAAACAACCCTAGTATGTAGTACAAGATGTTAAGCGTGGCTCCGCCCGGCCGCGTTACAAATTTCACGCAAATCGTAAATTTTCCTGAAAAACAAAATAGCCTATGTCCCTCCACGTGGCCGATTCTATATTTGTGCCAAATAATATAAAAATTGCTTCGACCGGTTTGTGAGATAAGCTCCTTCAAATAATTTTCCCCGTTTTTCCCCATTTTCCTCTGTTTCTTTGCTCCCATTGGTGGCAACGTGATGTTATATAGTTCAAGTCTTCCTCGATAAATAAGACTATCTAACAAAAAACGAATTCTTCAATTCTAAGCAGTAGTTCCACGAATTCTTTAGCTGTATAATATAAGTATTAGATATTATGATTTTCCCAAACCTTAGGCTCGTCATTTATAAGGAATGTTAAGTCGTATGAAAAAAGTATCTGAATTTTTTTTGTAGAGAACTCTATGATCTACACTCTTACCCTACCTATTTTAGTGATAAAATGTACAGTTTGGAAAAAAAAAAACAGGAAAAACCTCATTTTCATACCTTTGACCTTGATTACAATTTTTTGCACAAGGAGGATCGCCGGGGACTTTTGAGGTTTTATTTGTAATGGTGTATTTATCGCCTCTACCAATTTTCAGCTCTATGCGAATTATTCCGAGGTCGAATGTTTAATTTTCCTGGGCTATAGTCTAATTGATAGACACCTTTGCAACTCAAAATCGTATAGAAGCATTTTGCTTAAATGCTCCTAGTTATTTTTTAAATAATTAAAATTACGTTTTTCGCATGTTTTCCGAGCGAGCCGATAGCTTCTGGCCGCAGCGTATTTACGACTTTATAGTCATACAAATTAAGTATAAAATTGCCCTTGCGGTAAAATTACTTCAATATAGCGCATTAAGTGGTAAAATATATTTTGATATTAGTATCTCATAATCATGCATAATATTTGATTAGACCGCATAATATTATGTTTTATTGATAATAATATGAAATGTATTTTTAGGGTTCCGTACCAAAAGGGTAAAAACGGGACCCTATTACTACGATGTTTGTCTGTCTCCAGGCAGTATCTCAAGAACCGCTATAGCTAGACTTCTGAAATTTTTAACCGACTTCCAAAAAACGAGGAGGTTATATGTTCGGCTGTTTTTTTTTCTTTTTTTTTTCCTCCTCCGCCGTTTGTAAACCGATTTTCGAAATTTTTATTTTGTTGTATTAGGTTTCACTCCAATTTGGTACCATGTTCACAAAAGTGTGACCTGATGATGGAATCCATGAGTAATCGAGGGAACTCCTCTAAATTTATATGGAAACATATGGTGATTTTGGTTTTATGAGAAGCATCCTAAGCATATGCTACCAAAACGCAAGACTTTGCACCAAGATATACTATGGTTCCGAAGATACTAAGAGAATTCCGGATTCCTTATAGATACAAGTTTGGGGGTTTAGGCGTTGTTTTAAGAACTGAAAGCATATGCCACTATACAAATTACATTCATCATCATCATCATCATTAGCACGTCAGGGTCACCAATGTCACCAAAATTGAACGTAACAAAATATTCAACCTTATCTCCAGAGCGTAAGGCACACATTTGACATTACTTCTGAGAAGTAAGTTGCTTCGATAATACACTTACCAATCGCGGCCACGGGCGGCCGTAGACTTCTCAAGCGATATTATGTATTACAATAATAAAGATAAAGTTTAAAATCATATGACACTGAAAGCCTCGCCGCTGCTAAAATTCCGGTTTGGCGCAGCCCTAGCTTGTGTACACTTCGACTTTTTTTTAATGTATTGTTTAAAATTATCTGCAGCTGATATTATATTTTGTAAGTGTGACTGTTAACAAATTGTAATAAGATACGTAGAATAATTATATACAGGTGTATTAGGGCCGATTCACACCGGAATGGCGGAGGCGAGGCGAGCAGTTTCAGTGTCATATGATTTTAAACTTTATCTTCATTGTTGTTAATAATACATAGTATCGCTTGAGAAATCTACGGCCGCCCGTGGACGCTCGTGGCCTCTTGCGGCCGCCAGCGGCGTCGTTTTCTCAAGCGATACTATGTATTACAATAATGAAGATAAAGTTTAAAATCATATGACACTGAAACTGCTCGCCTCGCCTCTGCCATTCCGGCGTGAATCGGTCCTTATCTACGTATAGTTGGTACGCGATGATTTTACTAGGTAACTAAAAAGAGTGAAATTATTATTTTTAACAAAAAATTAAAACCGACTTCCAAGGTAAAAACAATAATAATATCCTTATAATATGAACTAAAAAGTATTAAACAATTTTTCCTATCTCATGGTGCCTTTTTTCGAATTCGGTTAAAACTCAACTATTTCTGTACTCAATCTTCATAATTTTGAAGTGGGTGCCAGTTACAAATGTTTCAAATATTCTGGCATCTGGATTCAGCTATATCTGGTACCGACTTCAAAATTATGAAGGTTGAGTACAGAAATAGTTGAGTTTTAGCCGAATTCGGAAAAAGGCACCATGAGATAGGAAAAATTATTTAATACTTTTTAGATCATATTATAAGGATATTATTATTGTTTTTACCATGGAAGTCGGTTTTAATTTTTTGTTAAAAATAATAATTACAGATTGTATTTCTGTTGCCGCTATAACAAGAAATATTACAAAATTAGAGTTAAGTAACAAACGTGTTAAGTAACAAAAGTCATATAACAAACGAGATTTTTTGGCCTTTTTTGCTTTAATTATCAATAATGGCAAAACTTGATACATTCGCAAAATCCTCAATGTATTAAAAAAATCCTATTTATACGATCTAATCATGTAGTTCAACAGATTCGCACTAAAAATTTTAAACCTTAACGCTGAGTAGGTGAAAAATGAAAATGGATAGGACGTTTCGTATCTTGCGGCAGGCGTTTGACAGCAGATATGACACACTGCTGTCAAACGCCTGTCGCATAACTGTCGCAATACGTAACCAGCTAACCACCCTGCAATCTTTCGACCGTTTCTAGTTGAAGCGTTCGAGAGGTGTACTAAAGTAATTTAGGAGTACATATTTAAAACAGTTAACAGCTATAATAGTAGTTAACATTTTACTGAGCAGTAAAGCTGAACATTCAACGGTAGGACAATTTGCTAGAGCCGGTCGACAGTAATTACGCCTAATTCGCGTAACGAATTTCAGACGAACTTCGTCGGAACTCCGTCACGTAGACGAGACGAATGCTTGTTAATAAGTTTACAAAAAAGTTCCCGATAGACAATTAGAGACCTTTTTTTGAATACGCCTGTCTTAAGTTAAAGAAAAAGTTAGGGGAATTAAGCAGAACTAGGGCCATGACAGACCTTAGACAGTCAATTGACTATCTAAAGCAAAAATGTTATTTTATTATTATTTTCTTATTTGTTATTTTTAAGGTATACTATGCCCTTTCCCGTATTCTACTCTATATCTATGCCAAATTATAATAATAATCGGTTAAGGCCCTATATTGAAAAAACTGTCCTTTTTGACGTAATACTATTTTTTTTAATTTTTTTTATTTATTGAACTCATCCTCGGAACCTCCTGTAGATGACTCCAATCGGCCAGAACTCCTCCTTCTTGAAGGACGGTAGATGATGCGTCGGGACCCTCACCACAAAGGAGCTAAAATTGACTTTGTGGCGGGACTCAAACGCTCGACCCTCAAGACGAAGTGGGTCTTGCTCCTGATGTAATCCACGACCTGATCAACCACCGTGGACCAGTGCAGCCTGGACAAGTACAGCGGCGTCGCGGTAGTCTCACGCCGCAACAGCTGCTCGGGTCCTTCGGACTATAGGACCCTCAGAAATGTTACAAATCTGGTAATGAGATATACATATCTTCATAGCCTTATCTAGGTTTCAGAAGAACTAGAAACACGATTAATGTATTTTGCCTCGATACATTTCATTTTCGAAATGACCTCTTAAAAATACGAAATTTGAAGATTATTTTTAAACGAAAATAGATGTATTGTAGGAAATTAGTCTAATTGATAGACACCTTTGCAACTCAAAATCGTATAGAAGCATTTTGCTTAAATGCTCCTAGTTATTTTTTAAATGATTATAATTACGTTTTTTCGCATGTTTTCCGAGCGAGCCGATAGCTTCTGACCGCAGCGTATTCACGACTTTATAGTCATACAAATTAAGTCTAAAATTGCCCTTGCGGTAAAATTACTTCGATATAGCGCCTTAAGTACTTCGTGAATTTAGTACGTTCAAACTAACAAACTCTTCAGCTTAATAATATAAAATACAATATTATGTAGATGAAGCATGAAAGATATTGTAGTTCCTGTAATATATTATACTAGCTGTCCCGGCAAACGTTGTTTTACCATTTAAAATATTTCTACTTCATCAGTTGATACAAATTCTTACCCCCTCTTTTGTCCCCTAAGAGGGGTGGGGCGATAAATTGCATACACCAGATGTTAAGTTGGAAAAAACAGATAATAATAATATGTCAAAGTAAGTCAATTAAAGAAAAAAGTTTGATACAAAATCTGACCCTCTCTTTGGTTCCCTCAGATGTGGGAGGATTTTTAGTCACCAAATGTTGAGTCGGAAGAAGACAAATATATCTGTGAAAACCGTATGCAAATCGGATCAGTAGTTTTCGTGTTAAAGCAAAAGTCTTATACAGAATCTGACCCCCCTCTTTCGTCCCTTTAGAGGTGTGGAGGGAAAAAATTTTATACACCAGATGTTAAGTTGGAAGAAGGCAAACATATCTGCGCAAACCGCATTCAAATCGGATCAGTAGTTTTCGTGTGATAGTGGAACAAACAGACAGACAGACAAAAAACTAACTACATTTTTGGCTTCTATAGCGATGTAGTGACACCCCCCGCTTATTATTTTTTGAATATTTTTAATGTACAGAGTTTACATTTCCACAGTTTTATTATAATGTATATAATGGATGCGAGTTCATCCTGGAAATTCCAATGACTCGTGAATATTAACACAAGTTAAATTAGCTTAGTATTGTATAGTACGAATACTTAATGACAAATATTATGTAGACACTTATGTAGATGACGTTCTAGAATATTATAGATTAATTGGTTTGTAGGGCATAAGGTTGGACGTATCTTTAAAAATGATATTGAGATTTTTATATTATTTTTCTCTAAACTGAATATTTTTCGCGAGAGAGACTTCCAAAGTAGCAAAATGTGTGTCCCCCCTCTCTAAACGAGGAAATTGATAAAACTGAAACGAATATAATATTATTATGATGAACATTACCATGAAAACTACCATGGAAAATTGGTTTCAACGAGATTTAGCTAGTAGTTTTTTTACTAAATACGTCATAAATCGTAAACTGCGATTTATTTTGTATTCAATCAACTTAAAATATAAAAAATCGGCCAAGTGCGAAGTTGGATTCGCGCACGAAGGGTTCCGTACCGTTAGAGACGAAAAATAGGCCAAAAATTGTATTTTTGTATGGGAGCCCCCTTTAAATTTTTATTTTATTTAAATATTATTATTAATTATTATTAAAGTAGACATAGGTATTATACTTAAGGCCTTTATGAAGTTGCCATTATTGATTACGAGTAAAAAAGGCTAAAAAAATAACCGTCTGTCTGTCTGTCTGTCTCCAGGCTGTATCTCAAGAACACCGCTATTATAGAAAGACTTCTGAAATTTTTACATATTGTGTATTTCTGGTGCCGCTATAACAACAAATACTAAAGACAAAATAAAGTTCATATTTAAGGGGGGCTCCCATACAATAAACGTGATTTTTTGGCCTTTTTGGCTCGTAATCATTTGGCAACATGTAGACACCAGAAATTTTCACAAATTCCTCAATTATATGTGTACTTTAATATTGCATGATAAAACAAAATAAATAATTAAGGGGGGGTCCCCTACAAAGAACACCATTTTTTCCATACTTTCGCTCTATAATTACAGTACGGAACCCTTCGTGCTCGAGTCTGACTCGCACTTGGCCGATTTGTATTATTAAAATCTTTTATTTGACTTTTGTCTAACAAATGCACAATCGATCCATATTTTATTCTAAGTTCGTGAGATAAAGACGTTTTATGCAAATTCGAAAAATATTAATTTACGAAAACTTGTATTAGTCCAGACTCCAGGCTAGGTGTTGTGTCATGATGATACTGCTTCTTGTGATATTAACTTTTATAATAAGCAGTGAACAAGTAAATAAAAAGGATATAGTAGAGATAACGTTTCCTCATCGATCCTCTGTTGTGATATCAGGAACTTTCGCAGCCACGGCCGAGTAAGTATCTAGACATTAGACAGCCAGTAGTTATAAATATTTAAGCAATTACATAAAATTATAGCTCCTCCCCCTCCCACCTCTTGGAATTATATACAGCATAGGTAACTCTCATATATATTTTAACCGATCAAATATGAATCCAGATAGCGTATTCCCTCTTAAAAGGCCGGCAACGCGCCTGCAGCTCTTCTGATGTTGCGAGTGTCCATGGGCGACGGTAGTTGCTTACCATCAGGTGACCCGTTTGCTCGTTTGCCCCCTTATTTAATAAAATAAAAAATAAATAAATAGATGGTGTCAAGAAATGGTTCAAATCTTTGCATTTCGTAAAACTCTCGTACTTTCAGTTGCTTGTATGACTCGGATCGGTATGGTCGTACCCGTTTATGTATAATATCCATGTTCATCCATACCGTCTGTCTGTCTGTTACCTCTTCACGCCGATTTTGCTTAAATTTGTTATGGAGATACTTTGAGTCCCGGGAAAGGACATAGGATATACTTTTTATCCGGGAAAAGTTTACGGTTCTTGCGCGATTGTGGAATGCGGGCGTCGTCTAGTTTACTATAATTTTCTAGGGAGTCATATTTGCAAACGCCGTTATCAATTCAATTTATTATATTTTCAGGTTAAAAATGACGATAACAGGAGGTGAAATATCGAAAAAGGTGTGCAATATTATAATAAGTCATCTACATGATCATTTAAAAATTGAAAATGAGTCTTTTAAATATACATTTGGAAAAATAAGTAAAGGTAAGTCAAAAAAGTTGAATACCTAATTTCTCTGATAAAATAATTTGATAATAATAGGATATACTTATGTACATACTTAATGTTTTCACGCTAGAGGCACCATCAACAAAAACTTCTGTTCGATGTTTGACAATATGCTGATATGACGGATTTTAGTCTGATAATATTAACTGTATGTGCTAGTAGCGCTCTCTGCTTCGACCTTAGCGTAATCTTTCTTTGTATATAAAATTCTCGTGTCACAATGTCTCCTCCGAAACGGCTTTACTGATTTTTACCAAATTTTATATGCATCTTCAGTTCAGTAGATCTGAGAATCGGCTACTGGGTACTTTTTATATTGATAAGTGCATTTGTTGAATAAATAATAGTAAATTATTAAATTATTATTATAATTATTATTGTTTGTGCGACGGGATAGGTACTTATTTAGTCACTTAAATAAAATAATATGGGCGAAATACTTTATATTATGGCAAATCACGTTTGCCTAGTATTCTCTATATGACATATTTCCTAACACTTGCGACTTGCGGTCTATGTTAAAGTTAACTCTTGGTAAATAATGATATGATATACTTAATAATTATTAATTTATCGTTGTTCAACAAGTACAAGATTAAAATATGATCTTTAATAATAATTTAGCATTAACATTAGCCAAGAGCGACTATAGTGATCATAGTGGCCTTAAAACGCACTTCGTTAGTCTAATATAACACTATCGAATAGCTATGTCCACACTATGCGCTTTCGTCTTCAATTTTCGTCATCTTCTTTCATTCAACTGTCGTTTTGGCGAATTCAATAATTGAATGCGTCAACGAACGCAGCGCCAACATTGTCATTTTTGTTTTTTGGATACGGTCGTAGCGGGCATGCCTCACGTTCGCTGTTGACTTGATGAAAAGAAAAAGGCACAGTGTGGACAAAGCTAATAGACATAAAGCAATTTTTATGATGAAAGGATGAGCCGTTATTCTGACTTCAGCCCCCTGATTCACGATCCGTAATCGGCAACTTCAGGCGCGTCACCCAATAACACTCGTCGCACTTATCTATTGACATCGGGTCACATGACAACTCACAACTCACACACAAATTAACAGAAATGGTGAATCAGATGTTCTTCACATATTTGTTGGGGATTTATCTGGAAACACCCAAGTGGAACAATTAATTTTTAATCTATATTTTTAGGTATGGTGCCATTTTGGTTCAATATAAAAACTTTAGAAGAAGATGAAAAGTTGGTAAATCTAGCAGTGAGTTTTAATGGCAACGACGCGGGGCCGCAGGACTATGAGAAACACTGTCCCTTCCACCTGGCAGATGACGTGTACAAAATTACCTTCGAGAACTTTAAGCAGATAAAGAATATAAACTTCGGGTTTACGGGTGATGATGATGAATAAGGGGCGACTAATGCAAAATAGATGATTTTATACTTCATTTTTGTATTTGATAATAAACTATGAACTGTTACATTTTTTAAACAATAGATAAGTACTACATTATATTTGCTAGGGTCCGTAGTTAGCGAAAATACGATATCTTAAAATTTTCTCGAAAGAAAAAATCACAAAAATGCATCTATATTTTACGAATGTTTCATTTCTTTTAAAAACGGTGCATTCAACTGAGTCAATATTTCAATAACCTATTTGTGACCTTTACAGAGGTAAGAACGACCAGCAACTGTAAAGTTTCGGTCGCGGTCACTTTAGCAGGTCTACCTGACCTTCGAGAAAGAGTAAAGCTCAATTTCATAGCTCATATAAGCAGAGTAAAGATTACGTACAAACGCTCCAAGCTTTCTTTCAAAATAAATCATAGTAAAAATTTTAATGAAGATGAATACTGAATAACTTAAACCTTAACGCCTTAATCATAACCATTTCGCTTAAGAAATATAAATAATATTATTTATCGTTCGTCACGTCGAACTTAACGTCTTAATTATAACCATTTCGCATAAGAAATTTAAATAATATTATTTATCGTTCGTCACGTCGAAATCAAATTGTTTATGTTTACCTGCGATCTAATGAAGATTTGGCAAAGGGAAAACTTTTGAGTTATCAAACTAAATGTCCAAATTATTTTATAATTTTAAGAGTCCGTATACGAAATTTTGCCGATGAATACGAAATTGCAAAGGTTCGCTACAGAAATATTATTAGGTTTTTTCCCCTTATTAGACTTAAAAATATATATATTCATTATTAGATTTAAAATATATTTAAGCGCGGAAAGCCGACTCGAACCTTGCGGCGAGTAATGTAATGTGAGATTTAGGTTGTTTTGAATCGTGTTTTTTGGCACAATTTGTTTTTTTTTTCTTTTTTTTTTCGAATTGGATATAATTTTATCTATAGATTATTTCTGTCGTTTTCTTTAATTAATTGCAGCTCCAAGTTGCCGAAATTAACGGCAATTCTTTGCCCATTTTCTCTAAAATTTTGCCGAGTTACATATTTTTTTACTCAACTATTTCATATTAAAGTGGTAAAAAGTAATTCCAATATTTTATAGACGACTTTCTCAACAGTACATTGTATTTTTTTCATACAGTTAAGACGTCAATACAATCCATAAACAGGTGATATTCTAAACCTTTTACAGCAAAAATCTCAAAACTGGCGCGGGTTTGAGTTGGATTATTTAAAAATACTTAAAAAAAGAAAAATCTAGCTCCAACATTAGATTATAATTGAAATTATCTTACGTCATGTTGTGCATTAAAACTTATAGAAATACTGTATTGAAACTGTTAAATCAGCGAAATCGGCAAATTTCGTATACGGCCCCCTAAGTGGGTGTTAAAAGCCTGTTTTTTATTTATTTTTTTGTCTATTTTTTTTCCTATTAGTAACTTTTTTTTATTCCACATCTATGTAAATATTTAATAATAAGAGTAGTTTTTTTTACCTGTGGGTCGCGACTCGCGACCCCCTGAGGGGTTGCGAATTTTCTGTAGGGGGAATTGCCAGTACTTCCCAGTTCCCAGAGGTCGATAAGTTTTAAACTTACATAAATAAAAATAATAACGAAATATTTTTTCATCTAGGGCCGCATCATAAAAAGGTTGACAGACACTGAATTAGAAGGTCAATTTCAAAAATCATATTTAGTTAATATGAAGCCATGGCTGCTCTCGATAAAATATACTTAGTATGTATTGTATACCTACGTGTGCGAGGCTATTGCCGTAATAAGGCTTTTATTGCCCATATCAAAATTAACGTTTATGTCCCTCAGGGGCCAAGGCAACAATGCGAAATTAGGAACGGCAAGTTTTTTTCACTCGCACTTCTTACTAATAAAAAAAATTGTTTTTTAATTAGTAAGAAAAAAGTGTGATTGTTTTCATTAGTAAGATCAAAGATGGCTAATCTGCATTTTCTCCCGCTGCCCAGTGCCCACATTATACAGAGCGTAACAAAACTAACACTTAAGGGTGTGTAGTGTGTACGTGTTCCTCGTAGAGTTCGCTGTGAAAGTGGCAGCGCTGAAAGACTCATTTTTTTCACTTTTATATAGGGAAGCTCGTGATGCTGGGGCGCTTTCCCATACAAAAGTGAAAAAAAATTTTGGTCTTTTAGCGCTGCTACTTCCACATTGAACTCTCAACAAGGAACACATAATATACACCCTAAAGTATTATCACTTAGTTTTGAAACATCCTGTACATAGCAGTAAATCACGTTTCCCGTCGCTGGCAGAAGCGGTCGAGTCTATTGTCTAAGTACTTTCAATTTGTCCCCGCACAAAAACTAAAGTCCCCTGTCCAGCACTTTGGAACCATCCATAAAGTAGGTACGTACACAGTAATATCATGATTTTTAGACCCCCCTCCCCCTCCTTGTTACCGGTGGACACATTTGTGAGACCTCCAAGTGTGACGTCACAAATTTGCAATTGTACAACAAAAAATTTAAACCACCTCAATTTTTTTTAACCGACTTCCAAAAAAAGGAGGAGGTTTTATGTTCGGCTGTGGATTTTTTTATTTTTTATTTTTATTTGTGTATGTTCAACGATTACTCAGCCGTTTGTGAACCGATTTTCAATTTTTTCTTTTGTTGTATAGGGTTCAACTCCAATTTGGTACCATATTCACAAAAGTGGTGACCTGATGATGGGATCCATGAGTAATCGAGGGAACCCCTCAAAATTTATATGGAAACATATAGTGATTTTGGTTTTATGTGAAGGACCCTAGGCATATGCTACCAAAAAGTAAGATTTTACACCAAGGCATGCTATGGTTCCGGAGATACTAAGAGAACTCCGGATTCCTTATAGATACAAGTTCGGGACTTTCGGCGATGTTTTAAGAACTGAAAGCATATGCTACTTTGCAAATTACATTCATCATCATCATCATCATCATAATTATCACTTATCAGTACCATCACACGATGCATCGTTATGAGTTATGACCCTATTATTGGTACTTTTCATAGTCTTTTCGGTCGATACTCGAGTTTGTCGAGTGATTTTGAAAATTGTATTAATGTTGTTACAAAGTAAATGATTTAAACTTGGTGTTGTAGTTAGCAAGTTGGTAATTTGATCATGGGATCCATAGATCCTAGGTATGTAGGAAACTCCTTGATTGGTACAAAATATAGTTCTATTATTGTTGCTTAAAGTAGTTAAAGCATAATATTTTAGTGTGTTGAGCTGATGAGTTTACATGCGGAAAGTATGCTACTATGCAAATTCTATTCATGATAATTCAGTAATTATATTATAGTAAATAAGTAATAAATAACGACGTGTTATAGTAGCCATTTCATGACAGTTGAGTGCGTATTAGATTAACAGGTCTGTATATATTTTATAGTCATGGGTGTGGCTCATGGTTTTTGAGACATAGCATAAAACTTTTTTGAAAACTGCCTGAGTATAGTAGTTGTGATAGTTTCATACCTGCATCCTATATATCTACAACTGACAGCTTATACGTTTACCGGTAAATAACTAAAAAGAGTAAAGTTTTAATTTTTAACAAAAAATTAAAACCGACTTCCAAGGTAAAAACAATAAGTAATAATATGAAATAAAAAGTATTAAATAATTCTTAGTATAGCGCGCCATCGTGATGTCACCGTCCATAGGCCCTTATCTCTTGTACAACTTGTTTGTCCCACCACTATTTGCGTATATATAAGAGGCGTCCGCACCTCAGTAAGTCAGTCGCTCGCTAGACGGCTTCGAGTACGATAACTCCCGTACAGTGTTGCCAACTTAGCCCTTTCGGGGCTAGATTTAGCCCTTTTTTGGCTTATCCAGCCCATAAAATGATGATTTAGCCCCTAGCCCTATTTCTAGCCCCAAACGGTGTAAGAAAACTTTATAGAAGCTAAGCGGGCAACACACAAAGTCGCGTCAAATCAGACTACCTGTCTCTTTTCCTCACACATAAATCGTAGAGTCACAGACAGGTAGCTGCTTGCTTGGCGTAACAGGAAGTTCCCCGAAAATCCAACTACGATTTTATTCTGGTTTTACATTAACAATTTTACAATATTGCTATTTCGTTCCTTTTTCGTGCCGAAGTACTGAATTGCGAAGTCCAATACATTGTTTTGACTATATTAGTCAGTGATTCAGTGAGATTTCTTGCCTTTCTTGGTGATATTGCGTGTGCAAATTGCAAAAATGGACGTTCCTTTGAAAAAGTAATTTTTTTCCAATTTTAATTTTTTTTTTGTCAAATCTAGCCCCCATTCCCCATCATCAACCCGCATCTAGCCCTTTTTAGAACTCCATTTAGCCCCAAAATCTGACACCGAGTTGGCAACACTGCTCCCGTAGTCTGCTCAGAGTCCAGTGCTTTGCTTGATCGATGCCACGCGTCATTAAGTAAAAGCTAGCTAGGAGGGATAAAGGTTGCGATGCCACGCGTCCTACCTACGATCCCATAGTAGGGTTCCGCATGAATGTCTACAATCTGTACTAAATAGTAAAATATGTACATGTGTTCTTTGTATGAACTTGAAATAAACTAAGTAAAGAAGATATTGCGAGTATTATTCCATGTGCCAACCCTACATTACTCTTTAATAGTGCCTCTTTCAGAATTCGTCTAAATCTCAACTACTTCTGTACATACTATAGTCTTCATTACTTTGAAGTCGGTACCAGTCCCAAAAGTTTCATATATTCTGACATTGAGTGATTAACTCACGATTAAATTAGCTGATACCGACTTCAAAATAATGAAGACTGTATGTACAGAAGTAGTTGAGATTTAGACGAATTCTGAAAGAGGCACTATTAAAGAGTAAGAATTATTTAATACTTTTTAGTTCATATTATTACTTATTGTTTTTACCTTGGAAGTCGGTTTTAATTTTTTGTTAAAAATAATAATTCAATAAAAAAATGTGATTGAAATTCTTTCAATAACTTTGAAAATATGTGATGTCAGATTGAAAATTATTAGCTCAGGGTGTCACGCTTCGTCGACCCCCTCCCTTTACGTGTGACATATTTTATGGATGACCCCTTTGTGGTGGGGAGCACACGTCATTACGTAGAGCCGCAGCGGAGTGGATCGCACTTCTTTGTGATATAAAAGTATAGAATAAGCGACATCAAGACTTTAAAATAATATATTTATATAAATTATATAGCTATTAGCTAGTGTGGCTCTACATAATGTATGCCTATCTTATAATAGATACATATACAACTTTCCGGTACGCACTGATTACAAATGATTGGATAAGATAAAATATAAATAATAAATTTATTTTCAATTGTCTATCTATTTAAATTATTTTAAGATTTTTTTCATTAAATTATTATTTGGTAGACCTTTGAAACTTTTTAAATTTACTCCCTATGCCAGAAACTTCTGAAAAATTGTATATTAAAATGCAATTCTCTCGCATTTCCCAGAGTCATCAAATAAGATCACAAAATGAAAAACAAGTGTAGCAAAGATAAAAGATAAAAGAAAGATAAAGTTTGATCGCGGACTTTCCTCAATAATGAAATTCTTCTGATGAAGTTTCGACTTTATAATTCACAACGAGAAGTTCTGTCTCCATATTTCTGCTTCTTAACATTCTTTTTCTTTTTAAACTCCCAATGAAAGATCTAAACTCCGATATTGATAAACTTGGGTACGTTTATGGCGATCGAACTTCAAAGCTGTTGTTCTCTGATATAGAAAAACTTTGATGTTACAATCTATAGCACAATCCTTCATAGATATTTGACTTTTGTAAATTAAAACTAATTTTTACCTACTTGTTGAAACTCGCTACTCCGTTGCGCCATAATTCGTTTATCGCGCGGGAACCGTACATTTTCACGGGATATAAAGTCGCTGGCCCTGGGCAATAAAGGCGTAATATCAAAAATAGTTTTGTTCAGGAGAGACAAAATAAGCTAATTTGTTTATAATGCAGCAGTGGTCCAAAACAAGCATTTGAAGTGTAATATGAAAGCTAATTTTTTTACCTATTTTACCATATCAAAATAATTGTAATAGTGTAAAAAATTATTGAAATAATTGAAAAAATGAATAATACAACTAATAAGCAATATTGTTTTAATTGCAAGATTGTTTATTGACTTTATAAAAACACCAAACCGCTTGAGATTTATGACTGTAAGAACAAAATACAACGTATTTTTTGCTTTAGCTTTCGAGTGTACCAGCCGATTACTCCCTTCTTCTGGGGAATCTTACACCGAAAACTTAGCTGTATTGTATCTTTACTGGTTTTTTTTAGTTATGTTTCGTAGAGTAATGCAAGAATACTGTTTTAGTCGTAAGAGAATTTTCCATTCCATAAAGCTGTTATTATATTTATATATATATATATATATATATATATATATATATATATATATATATATATATAAGCTGTTTTTCATTATATAAGCTGTCATTTATTATACCTAAAACGTTATTTAAAAAAAAATTAAAAAAAAAAAATAGGAGTGATAGACTAATACTTAGAGAAGCCAAAAATCAAATAACATTAAAAAGGGCGTAACCGGCGTTTACCACTTTATTGCCCGGGGCCAGCGAAGTATCCTATGTCCTTTCCCGGGACTCAAAGTATCTCCAAACCAAATTATAGCAAAATTGGTTCAGTGTTTTGGGCGTGAGGAAGTAACAGAGATGTACACTGAGAGCTGGTAATTTCTACATCGCTCCTAGACTAGTAACGTCAATGATCGCTGGTGCTACATCTTCCTATTTTGACCATAGTAAGGTAATTAATAAGGTAATAGTATATTGAACAATGAATAATATATTATTATTTATTTTGAATAAAAATGTATATCTGAATCATATTATACTGAAAATGTACATTAATTTTAACGCAATGCATCAACTATTCTGTGAGGTCAATAATTCCAAGTTTTCCGACGGACATCACTCCACGGACGGACGGACCAGCGGACATTCAGTTTCAGTGAACACACCGCTTCATTCAATTATACCTCATTAATAAACAGATAATAAACGCTTGAGCACTCTCAAATGATCCCGATCTTTATTATTCATATTTTGCTAACTAGCTTCAAAAAAGGAGGAGTTTTTTGTATGTTTGTCTTTCTCTGTACAACAGGTGACCCGTTTACTGGTTTGCCCCCTAATTAAAGAAGATGTAGGAAATCCAAAAGCACAGTATAGCAATATGACATTCCCCTAAAGTGTTTCAACGTGAAAAATACGTTTTAACGTGAAAAACTGAAAACTGTACTTATTTTACCACAGGGGCGACACTCCGTGTACATGAGTGCTCTCGCGCCGGTGACCTTGAACGGAACGTGTACCGCTATCATGGTTGAAATGGACATGGAACCGAAATGGAATTTAGACTTGTGAGTTGGGCCAAAGGAAAGATGTATTTAAATTATATATTATGTGTAATACAATATAATATAATAATAAAATAATAATCTTAAAATAAAATTACTTAAATTTTATAAATTATAAAAATGAAAATTATTATTCATAATAGGTATAAATCTAAATTTTAAAATATTAATTTGATAAATTATAATAATATTATAAAGAGGAAAGATTTTATTGTTAATTTTTTGTCTGTTTGAAAAATTATTTTACCATTAGAAGCCGATATTATCCCTCATGAACACAGGTACTTTTTACCGCGGGAAAATGCATCATTCTTACGAAAAAACGGGTGATAGAACAACGGGAATCAGAATTGTCTGGTGCGTGCGATGCGTGTAGGAGTAGCGCTTTTTTTTTTTTTTTTTTTTCGAAAGGGTCTAAGCTACTGGTCTGGTTAAGACCGTGGTAGTTTAATCGTGGCTATAACTAGTCTGTTGCTAGTTGGTTTGGAGATAAACAATGAGGGGGCCTGGCCCCCTCCCCTAAAGTCACACGTGTGACATTCTAATCGGGCAATATTGGGGAGAGCTACGAAAATAAGCAGGAGTAGCGCGCTCGCTCCACCTACTTGTCAGCCCTCGTACCGAATAATCCCAGGGTTGACCGCTCCGCGCCCCGCGCGCCGCGCACAGCCCCCGCGCCGATCCAGACACGAACACATATCCGTGAGCGATTTTACGAGCACACATGTTTAAGTGTCGCGTCTTTTCGCGTAGTGTATATATTCTTTGATTTTACTGAAATTTTTTATCGATAAATCCAATGTTTGACAGATTGTATTTATCAGATTTGCGAACAATAGACACAATCACATATTGAAGCCATAACGAAGTTTTTGTTACAACGCGACGTTCAGTTACCTGTTACCACGTTGTAAATATGCATACTTGCATAGTGCATACAATTTTATTATGAAATATAGATTTCGCTTATTTTATTTCTAGTGGCTACGGTATACTATTATAAAATTTGGTGTAGACAGAGTTGCCTTTTTTGCTCCTGTTTAGGGTTCCGAACCCTATTACTGAGACTTCGATGTCTGTCCGTCTGTCTATATGTCTGTCTTCGGGCTGTATCTTAAGAACCGCTATAGCTAGACTTCTGAAATTTTCACAGATTGTGACTTTTTTGCTCGCAATCAATAATGGCTGGTAGTTACTTAAAATACTTACAAGATCCTTATTAAATATGTTTGCACTTTAATTTTTGATGATAAAATAAAAATAAAATAAATATTTAAAGGGTTCTTCCATACAAAAACGCAATTTTTCGCCAACTTTCGCTCTATAACGGTACGGAACCCTTCGTGCACGAGTCCAATTCGGACTTGGCCGTTTATTTTGAGTTGCAATTGAGTTTTCATCTCTTGTCAGGAATTATAAAGCGGCAGATAGAGACTGAATTAAGCTAAAAAGAGTTATAATATAATATCCATTTCCATACTAATGTTATAAATGCTAAAGTGTGTCTGTCTGTCTGTCTGTTAACTCTTCACGCCCAAACCACTGAACCGATTTTGTTGAAATTTGGCATAGAGATACTTTGAGTCCCGGGAAAGGACGTCTAAGGCTACTTTTTAATTTTAAACTAAAACGATTTTTGGCGCAGCGGAGTTGCGGGCGTCATCTAGTAAAATTACTAATATATTCGTTCGCCCGTTCATAAAATTGACGACGCAAGTAGATGAAGTGGGTGTTAATTTAGAAAAATTATCGTTTTTTTCGCATAAATGGACTCCTAAGGACTCGGAAAATAATTTGAAATCAAAATAATGTAGATTTTATCTATAGCGAATAGTCAGATACATAAACCACTTGATGAAGTAGGTAAGCTTGTTGGTTTATATATTTTTATATATGAAAAAAATGACTAATATTTGCTCTTAGGTATATTGTAAAAGGTTATTTCATCCACTCTCGCCAAATATTCAAATCAAATCAAATATTCAAAGCCACATTCATACTGCTTAATCGTTTCCAAAAATAAGTTAAATGTTAATCCGTTATTACGCCTAAACGGAATCGTTAATTAATGCTAGGAATTTTCTTTTTCGGTATAAAAGGAACCCTTTACTTAAGGAGGCTTTTGTAATTAATCAACGCGTAGGAGCGTGGGCCTGACACAAAAATCTTATCTCGAGACCCGTCTTACCCGCATATACCCCGATTATATAATCAGTAGTTTTACTGACGACTGACGAGTGAGGAAGAATAAAAGGGTTTCTCCTCAAACTTTTTTGATTTGCCATTGTCTATGATTGCACAACCATTTTATTTTGCACGGGAAACGCTCTGTGTCGGGGATGTCCCCGGGGGTACGTGAAACTGGCCGAAGAGAAGCGCCAGCCGCCCCATTAATTACCACTTGCGGTTTGCGATCAGCTGTTGAACGGAGGGGAAGGTGTCCCGAATTAGATAGATCCAGGACACTCTCCGTTCAGGACACACCTGACCCTCCATGACCGGCCGGGGTAATGATTGCACATACACAATCATGGACAATCATAGACGACGTGGAGAGGCTGCGAGCAATCTTTGAAGACTATAAGTAAGGTATTAGAAAAATAAAGAGCGAGTTTTCTAAAGCGTTACCAACCTATGGTAAGTCAAATAGACGATTCTATATAAGTAGTTTGTTTTGGAAATAAATAAAATAAATTTCATGTCATTAAAATTTGATGGATGGATATCCAGTTAGACACAGGAATTTTAATAGTTAGCAATAGTGATTCTAAAATAGGTTGAGACAAAATCTATTTTCGTTTATAAATGTTTGGTTTGTAAATGTTTAACTTCTCAGAAAGAAGTTAAAACATTTTCGTGAGACGAAATAAAAAAAAAAACGATTTAACTATTAATGACCAGCCTTTTCTTATTTAGGCTTTTCGTTCGGAACCTAATAAAGCTTAAAGTATTATCAGGAGTGGCATTAAGGCTTAAGAGGTCTTCAGTAAGGTAATCTTTTCATAATTCCTTCGTCCTTAAATAAATGTAACAATTGTCCATTCGAATATAAAAATTCCAAAATTTATAAATTTAGGAGGTAAAATTATCTGTGTCTAAAGAATGACAGAGAACGAAGCCTAATACTTCTATACTCTATACTTATTATAAAACAAAGTCGCTTTTTTTCCCTCATGTCCCTTTGTTCCCTTTAATCTTTAAAACTACGCAACGGATTTTGATGATTCTTTTAGTGTTAGATAGCCCATTTTATCGAGGAAGGCTATAGGCTATATTTTATCACGCAAAGACTAATAGAAGCAAAGAAATAGAGGAAAGTGTGGAAAAAACGGGGAAAATTATTTGAAAGGGCCAACTTAAACGCGCTAATCTCAGGAACTACTGGTCCGATTTGAAAAATTCTTTCAGTGTTAGATAGCCCATTTATTGAGGAAAGCTATAGGCTATATCACGCTAAGACTAATAGGAGGATGTGGAAAAAACGGGGGAAATAATTTTAAAGGGCTTATCTCGGGAACTACTGGAGCAATTTTTATGTTATTTGGCACAGATAAGAAGTAGACCACGTGAAGAATCATAAGCTATCAATTTTAATATTTTTTTCAGTGGCTATATATTTTATACGTCCGTGCGACGCCGGGGCGGGTCGCTAGTATATAATATATAGGTATAGTATACTATAAATAAGTATTTCAGCAGTCGTATAAGTACTGAAAGTCCCGCTCATTTAGAAAACTTCTATAGCGCGATGGAGAATCTTTGCAGAAATATTGTTATAGGTGCATAAAATAATGAATCCATACTAATATTATAAATGGGAAATTTTGTTGAAATTTGGTATGGAGATACTTTGAGTCCCGGGAAAGGACATAGGATATTTATTATCCGTTATGTACGGTTCCTGCGCGATAAACGAATTTTGGCGCAACGGAGTTGCGGGCGTCATCTGGTTCTAAATAAATACAACACAGCTTGTAAAGGATGGAATTATATAAAAATGCATAAAACACACATTCAAAGCTCACAAAGAGTACTTATATTTATACTACTGAAGACTGTTGTATTTTACAACACCTGTAACCGTTTCCATCTGTTCACAATACAGATAAAAATAAACAACACGGGTTGGAAAAATTGTCCCATCTCCTTTAAAATATAAGTTCCAATACATTCCCGTATACAATTTGGTACCTAGCGTGGTCCCGGGTAGAATAGGTCACAAATTGGAATTCCGGCTGTCTTTGTGTGGTTCCGTAGTTGTGACGATGTAATCTTTTACAGAATGTTTATGTTCGGGTTAAATAAAGTTTCGGTTTGTTCCGTCACTTTTATGGGCAAAAAAATTAGCTATACTTTTGGACTACTTCATAAAAATAATGTTTTGCTTTACCAAAACCGAAAACAGTAGTTTTTGGAATGGCAAGTTATAAGTTAAAATTATTAATACTATTTAAGTATAAAAGTTTATAATTAAATTTTTAAGCGATAATGAATTTCGAAGTGTTATGTTAAAAAAACATAAGCACAAAGTAGCAAGCAAAAACTAGAATTTCAATTTAACTTAAAAACTATTGTATCCGACTTCCGACGACGATCTGACCAATCAATTTTATGCACAGAGAACTAAATAGTAATAGTACCTACTATTACTACTACCTACTTAGGTAAGTAAATAATTCTTATAGTACGTTTACCGGAGGCCCAATCCCCTACCCTATTCCCTTCCCTACCCTCCCCTTTTTCCTTCCCATCCCTACGGAGGGTACTTTTACCCTATTCCCTCTTAAAAGGCCGGCAACGCACCTGCAGCTCTTCTGATGCTGCGAGTGTCCATGGGCGACGGAAGCCGCTTTCCATCAGGTGACCCGTTTGCTCGTTTGCCCCCTTAGTTCATTAAAAAAAAAACTTCGATAATATTTAAACACTAATCGAAGTTCTTATACCACCAACTTCTACCTTCAGCGCAGTCGAATAAAACATGAAGTAAAAGGCTTCATATTTGCTTGATATTATAACGGCGAACGTGCAGGTAGAGCTGAAATGTGAGACCCTCGCAGTAATAATTGTTTGCACAACGTGTGAACCGGTGCAGTGCAAATAATGAACGTCTACAGAAAATTGGGGTTTGCCTCGTGGAGTTGCAGGCTTTTTGACTTACGACGAGCAAAACGAGGAGATTTATGTTACATCCATACGAATATTTAGTATTTGTCGACACTGTCGACAGATCGACCTTCGTTCTTCATGTGCGTGTTGCCTTTTCAAGCTTTAATTGCAAAACCCATTTTTAGACATCGAGATAGTTTTAGATCGGGATAGGACATAGAATATTTTTTTTCCCGGAAAAATGTACGGTTCCTTCTCTAGTAACGAGTTCTGGCAAAACGCAGTTGCGAGTTTCTACTCATATTATTTTTTTGTATTTATAATGGTACCAAAAATGTGTTCACCGTAATCCGTATAAAAAAAAAACAATGTAAAACATTATTTTTAAATAAAAATATGTGCACATTCCCTAATCACGCCGCGCCGAAGCCTCCCAAGGATTTTAATTAACACTCGCACCTGATGGGTACAAAATATTTATTGTAATAGATTCAAAACTTCTAGACTGTAAATTATTTGACTAATTAGATTCATAACATTGTCTAGAATTAATTCTCTTTTTAATATCTATATTAAATATATTATATATTTATATTTTGTGTTTTGTGTTATTATGTCGATTTCGCCACGGTGCGCTTCGACGGTTTCCAGTCAGGCCAAATGACTACACTACACTAGTTTAAAACACGGAGATCTGGGGACACGGTAGTGCCCCCGCCAAGACGAGCCAAGCTAAGCAAGGGCACTATTATAGTCAGGACAATAATTATTATTTAAGGTGGCACTTTGACCTTTCTAGTCTAGGAGCTATGTGAAAAATACTCGCACTGCATTCTGTTAAGTTAAGAATAAAATTGAATTCTTGTAAAGAAACAGACTATTATACTTTCATCGGAAAAAGTTTTGGTTACCTCTGTGTATGATATTCTCCAACTAATAATATAATATAATAATAATAATAATAATAACCCACTCAGATACACCTCTAAAACTAAACAATAACCAATTCGATCCAATGCTTAAAATAGTAAAAGATAGTGATAAAATAATAAAATGGAAAGGCAAAGCGCTCCATGGCAAATTTCCACATCAGATAGAACAGGACCACATAGACCAAGAGGCATCCTTCAGCTGGCTAACAAAAGGTAATATATACAGTGAAACTGAAGGCTTTCTCGTAGCAATACAGGATCAAATAATCAAAACACGAAATTACTCTAAATATATACTAAAAGAAAATATAGAAACCGACAAATGCAGATTATGTCACCAAACAACCGAAACCATAGACCATATCACTGGAGGATGTAGCGCTTTAGCCAGCAAGGAATATACACACCGTCACGACAATTTAGCCATACAAATACACCAACTACTAGCAATGAAGTACAATCTTATAGAGACACATACACCATATTATAAATATAAACCCAGTAATGTTCATGAAAACAGCTCTGTTAAACTTTACTGGGATCGCGACATTATCACAGACCGAACCATCCTCAGCAATAGACCGGATATAACTCTCACTATAAAGTCTGAAAAGACTACTTACCTCATAGATATCGCCGTCCCCAACACCAATAATCTAAAACAAAAACATAACGAAAAAATACAAAAATACATTCCCCTTGCAGACGAAATTAAGCAAATGTGGCGCCAGAATACTGTTAAAATTTTGCCTATTATCATATCCTCAACCGGTGTCATCCCTAAAACTCTACATTCTGCCTTAAAAACAATAGACTTACATAAAAATACATACATACAAATGCAAAAATCAATCATCATTGATACCTGTTCTATAGTCCGTCGTTTCCTTAACCCATCTTCATCTTTCACCTCACATCAATCATAACTCTTAACGTGTATCAGGTTACTTGGCATTAGCCCGTACCTGGATCATTTATCCGACAAATAGCCGAGACTCAAATTCATTTTAACATAATAATAATAATAATAATAATAATAATAATAATAATAATAATAAGGGGGTGAAGCCGGTCCCTCCTAGTTGGTGTCCCCGGGCAACACTTGGGTACGCCATCCCACTATCTTCGGGGTGAGGTACTCACGTGGCTGATCATCGGTTCTTTCTTTCTATTCACTATAGTTTTCAATATCTTTTTATTTGTCAGTTCTTGTATTTGCACCGTTTTTGTTTTGTTTTATCTATCTTTCACCGACTTTGTTTCTTCTCGTACTGTCTTTCCATTTTGGTTAACTCTTCATTTGTATAATATTTTAGATTTTATGTAATGCGTCTCCGAAATAGAGTTTTACCCCAGGCGGGTACCGGAGCTCTACGCGATGGAGAATCCCGCCCCGGGCCTTCGGGCTCGGGCTGCCCCTCGTATTCTGTGGGGGGGCAACGAGTCGCACCAAACTGCCCAGTCAAGAACTGCTGCAGCATGTTTATATCCAGCATCACCGATCTCATCAACTAAATCACTATTTTCATCTCCACCATCGTCACCTCCACCTTACCTTGATATTCGCCATTTAAGATCATCCACTTCATCAACTTCTTCATCATTACCAACCTGTGCCGGGGATGTTGTGCAGGAGGCAACTACAGCCAAGAATACTGCACCCACCCTCGGTTCACGACGCACGCGTAAAACATGGACAAAAGAGATGAATACCTTTATAATGCGTCACTATTTCATCATCACTGAATTAGAAACTAAGAAAAGAGCATATCTCACACATCTACATTCTCTATTTACAAGTAAATACCCTGAAATGGAAGCGAGTAAGCAACGTGTAGGAGACCAAAGACGGGCTATTGTAAATTGCAACCTTCTCTCTAAGCAAGAATTATTACAGATCAAAGAAGAAATTAAAGACACTCTACAAAATACACAATCCCTTGCAAATATCCATAAAGATACATCAAACACATTAACGCAAAATAGACTAAATTGGACAGATGAACTAAACGAATGCATACTTATAAATTACTATCGTATCACACATTTAGAGACAAACAGGACTTCATATCGAAAACAACTACACGAAGCTTTTATAAATAATTTTCCTACATTTGCACATCTAAGCGAGAAACGAATAAGTGATCAATTAAGAGCAATAATCAACAATAAGTACATAAATGATCAAAGACTAAATGCGATAAAACAGGAAGTAGCTGAAGAGCTTACAATAATTAACGATAGATTATTATGTTCGCAAGAAATAACTCAGAATAGTTTTGATAACGATACCCAAATAAAACATTTAGAGCCAGACAACCAACAAGTTATTTCTGAAAACACACACCTACCTAACAGAGATGCTAACATCGATGAAACATTTAATTCAGCACTGGAACACTTTAAAGGTACAAACCCTACAGACAGAGTATATATACCGAAACAGAAAACTTCAAAAAAGCTAGCTAGAACAGTCAACTACATAAATAAATTAATTATCCCAGAGCATATAAATGAAGACACAGACTTTTATTACTTTCAAACAATTATATATTGTGCAGCGTGGACAGCTGCCAAAATGAATGGGACCAGGTTATCACTTACAATCTCCAATAATTCATATCCTGCCAAAAACAATAAAAAACCACAATGGCAAATAAGACTAGAAAAAAGATTGGAAGATATACGAGCAAAAATAGGTAGAGTAATGCAGTATATTAAAGGAGGTAGAAGTAGAAAACTAATTGCACATGTTGATAAAATTAAAGAGATGTACAAAATTCATTCTATACATGAGGAACCAAACTCTCAAATAGCTCAGATACTAGACACATTAAAACAAAAACTTTCAATACTGACAGGTCGTTTAAAAAGATATAATTCGTGCACACAAAGAAAACAGCAAAACAACCAATTTAATAACAACGAGAAAGAATTCTACAGACACATTAGGACGGCCACTACTAACACACCACATACTGAGAATAACACACATACAGAAATACCTGATGCTAGTGATTTCCAAAGATTTTGGGCTGGTATTTGGGAACAGCCGATAAATCATAATTTCGAAGCAGAGTGGATAGAAACTGAGAGAAAAAAGCATGATAAAGATCTTCCAGAAATGACATTTGAAAAAATTCCGTTAAACATATTTCAGCAGGTAATACGTAAATTACACAATTGGAAATCACCAGGATCAGATTACATTCACAATTACTGGTACAAAAAATTTACAAACATTCATAGCAATCTGTACAATTATCTAAATAAATTTATTGAAGACCCGAATTCGATCCCCCCGTACATTACATCTGGAACAACATTCATGTTGCCCAAAGACTCTTGCGAAATTACAAACCCCGCTAAATATAGACCAATAACCTGTTTGCAAACTATTTACAAAATTTTAACTTCTTGTATAACAGAATTAATATATAATTATGTAAATGATAATAATATATTAGCTGAACAGCAAAAAGGATGCCGAAAATTCAGTCAAGGTTGTAAAGAGCAATTATTAATAGATTCTGTAATTTTAAAACACGTAGCTAAAACTAAATCTGACCTTTATTCCATGTACATCGACTACAAAAAAGCGTACGATTCCGTCCCGCACTCCTGGTTGTTGCAAATTCTGGAAATTTATAAAATACACCCGAAAATTATACATTTGCTGAAAACAACGATGACTCTCTGGAAAACCAAACTTAAATTCAAAACTCCTACTACTTCAATAGAAACCGAACCAATCCAAATTCAACGAGGCATATTTCAGGGAGACGCACTTAGTCCACTGTGGTTTTGTCTAGCTTTGAACCCACTCTCTAATATCCTAAATTCCGTAGAAGCAGGATACCGCTTACATTATAATGACACGTGCAGACATACTGAGATTATTAACCATTTGTTGTATATGGATGACATCAAAATTTATGCGGACAATGAGTTTGACCTATACAAGTTGACTGAATTAACAGAAACTTTTTCAAATGACATCAAAATGGATTTCGGGGTAGATAAAACTAAAATAAATTCAATAAAGGCGGGAAAAATATATTTACACACTTACACATTACAATCTGGAGAACAGATAGAACCTCTTGACGAAGGACAAACATATAAATATTTAGGCTACCATCAATCGCAACAAATTCAATTTAAAGACACTAAAAATAAATTAAAACAAAACTTTCAACATAGACTGAACGCAATAATGAAATCTAAATTATATTCCCGAAATACTATAAAAGCCATAAATACATTTGCCATCCCAATTCTGACCTATTCTTTTGGGATAATTCACTGGAATAAAACAGAACTCATAAGTATACAAAGAAAAATTAGCACTACGATGACTAAATACCGTAAACATCATCCAAGATCATGCGTACAGAGACTCACGTTGCCAAGAAATGAAGGAGGAAGAGGGATTATTGATATAAGAAACCTGCATAACAGACAGATCTTAAACTTAAAACAGTATTTCTTAACTAAATCCGAATTTTCTACATTCCACAAAGCAATAGTTAAAAACGATTATAATTTTACCCCTCTCAATCTACAGGACATTCATACCAACAAACTAAAAATAACAGATAATAAGATCAAACTTTCTGAATGGGCTAAGAAAGCTCTCCATGGAAGACATCTACACGACTTAAGCCAGACTAATGTCGACAAGGAAGCGTCGAACGCGTGGCTGAGTCGTGGGGATCTCTTCCCGGAGACTGAGGGATTCATGATTGCAATACAAGACCAGACAATAGAAACTAGAAACTACCAGCGATACATTACCAAAACACTTACGACAGACAGCTGTAGAAAATGCCATAGTTGCCCGGAAACCATTCAACACATTACAGGGGCTTGTAGAGCAATTGTACAGACCGACTACAAACATCGACATGACCAAGTTGCAAGTATAATCCATCAGAGACTCGCCCAACAACGACATTTTATTACTGACCTAGAACCATATTATAAATATAAGCCTCAAAATATACTTGATAACGCCGCCACCAAACTCTATTTTGACCGAACTATACTGACTGACAGAACTATACACTACAACAGACCAGATATTACACTAGTAGATAAAATAAACAAAACTGCATGTCTTATCGACATAGCCATTCCAAACACTCATAACTTACAAAGTACAATAGCTGAAAAATTAACAAAATATATTGAAATTAAAGAGGAAATAGCCCGCCTTTGGAACCTGCAAAAGGTAACAATAGTACCAATAGTATTATCTACTACAGGTGTAATCCCTATTCAGCTATTTAAGTCCCTTGATACTCTCCAACTACCCCATAACTTAGTCTATTTAATGCAAAAAGCTGTAATATTAAACACTTGTCGTATAGTAAGAAAGTTTTTACAAACAGATGATGAGACAACATTACATACACCACAAACACAACCAAGCTCACATATTCATACATCACACATACCACAACCTGATCATACAACACAATATCACCCTTCGCCGGACAATCCGTCCATTCATACTAACAATTTAAACATTTAAATTTTTAAGTACTTACCTGGTATGTACTTGGCTTCGGCCCGTACATACTAGTACGCCGGTGAAAACCGAGAAATTCAGAATAAAAACATAATAATAATAATAATAATAATAATATCTATGGACGCTTCACACCACATCAGTCTGGCCCCGTACTTAGTACCAGTTACCAGTTGGTAACTGTTAAGTGTTAACTAATATATATTTAATTGGTACCTAATTACTGTTAACTGGTTATATCAACTGGTATGTAGAATTTGTATAAGTTAGGGTTTCATATCTTTTTCATAGGGTAAATCATTATGACGTAATCGTCTCGGCAACATTTTACAAGAAATGTTTTTGGTGGGATATCAATGTCTCTTTTTGCTTTAGTGAGCGGAAATAATTATAGTTTGTACGAAGGACTCACGGCTCACTTCACACGGGTTCAGGCGAACACCTGACTTCACGCGCTAATTGAGACAACTTTATACTTTCATAAAGTTTTCACGTCATTTAGACAGTTGTTGCTTCTTCCAGGAAGTTGTTTATTTAGTATTTTAAAAAGGTAAAACCGACTTCAAAATTGTACGTAAGCAATTAAGAATTAAAATTACGTAAGTATCTTAAAAACTACAGGACCGATTTTGATTAAACTTGCAGTACCTATTCCCTGAGTTGAACAATACCAAGTACCTACAACAAAAAAGAATTACGGACGTCTTGTAGTTCCGGAGATATGCGAATACAAACATAAAAACATACACACATACACTCTTCAAATTTTCAACATTTGTTCAGACACAGATCTAGACTAACATATATAAAAACTGGGCATTTCTAGAAATATTACATACATACGCGTCGAATTGATAACCTCATTTTTTGAAGTCGGTTAAAAATATATATATGTTCAGAAGCGATGCAAGCTTGAAATTTTGAAGATAATGTTTTGGAGTCTTAAATAACATATTTTCATCTAGTACTCCATAGATATCTCTTTGCCTGTAACTGTACAGAAATATAATATTTTTATCCAATTTTTTTTCTGTCTGCTCCTGGCGTTGTTGATTTAACCAATCAAGTAAAGTTATATATTTTTAAAACCTGAAAAGGGGTGTTTTAAACTTGACGTAGGCACGCGTTGGCGCACAATCACGATAGTCATGTTTGTTAGTGACATCGTAGCGTCCAAACAAACAGTTAAAACAATTTTACTGTAGGTTTTAGTTTAAGGCCAGGTAGTCCCTAATTTACATGACTTTGAATCAATAATAAACAAACAAATAACAACAAAATACACATTGTTGTTTACTTAGTGTACTTTGACAATTTGTAGTTCCAAATATAACATTGAAAACTTTACTCGATCAAAAATAACTCCGAAGAGGAGGCTAAATTCGATTTTTTGTGGTATTTTTCTTATTTTTCATGAAGCTTATGATAATTTTACTTTCAAAAATCATATCTACGAAAAGCTTATAATTACTTAAAGAAGAATAACATGTGGTTACATTTTGCATTATCTAACTAAAAAGTATAATTTTCTCCTATTTCGCCTTGTCAAGGACGCGGCAAGCGTCGTATCCGCCACAGTACACGGCGCGCTGATATAAATGTTATTTTAATGTCCTCTACGTCGATATTCGTACTGACAGACATCGACCTGCTAATTTTAGGGACTACCTGGCCTTATAAGCTGTCACGATCGAGAGTGTTCATAGCTGCAATTAATCATCATCGGCCAGCCTAATTTTAGAAATTGTGAGATTTCGATTGGTATTAAGACTCTTATTGATAGTGGAAGGTTTTAAAGCCATTTTTTTTATAAAATAGGGGGGCAAATGAGCAAACTCGCAACATCAGAAGAGCAGCAGGCGCATTGCCGGCGAGGGAATACGCTCTCTGCTTGAAAGTATGCAGGTCGATTGGTCCGGAAATATTGCTATTGACAGTTTGTTCCAGAGTTTTACATTTCTATTAGTCTATATGTAGTTTTCTTCAAAAAAGCCTTAACAGAACTCTACGAATTATATCGAAGGTGTATCAAAGGAGTCCTTTATCTGATGGCCGAGATCCAGGTGAATGGAGACATCTTTTCAGACGCCATTACTGTTTGTAAATAATTAATGACACACGTATGGGAGATGTAGGTCGCACGAGTATCGGGGAACACATCAGTAATTTCACGTAAGTATATTATCTATTAGAGGTATTTTGGGTATGTGTAATGTGATCAACTGATGCTTATGGACGAAATAAAAAAAAGACAGAATAAGTGGAAAACACTTTTTTCCTGTTCTAACCCTTAAATTGTTTAAAGACTTGTAAGTAAGACCGAAAATTTATTTAACTAGCTTTAAATTATATAAGTGTCTTAGTACTATTTGTATCTTTTGCATTGTTTTGAAAAAGTGGTGGTAGGCCATGTTACAGGATGGTAGGCCAAAGGATTTTCCAAAATAAAAAAGGTAAAAATAGGGAAAACCGGCATTTTACCTCCTTTAGTGCGCTTCCCAGGAATGATATTTCACGCGGGAAAACCCGCGGACAAAAGCTGGCAAACAAAAAAGTTCATAAAAGTACTTCTATTACGACGAGAGGTGCGTTCTGCAAACATTTGCTTGATCGATATGTTTACCACCACTGGAAGTGGGGATACTTTATGTAATTAACAGAGGCAATAACTTTGTTTAACAGGCTACAGCCAGCGGCTTTGTTTGCCCATAGGTATACCGTATACCGTATACCACGTAAATATCATACAGAAGTGAGAGTCAATAATTTATTATAGTGGATGTATACTTAATATGGAACTGTGCCGTAGGTATAAAACTGTACTTTACAGAAAAATGTAAGCATATAAAAATGCAAAAAATATGAACATGAAAAAATATAGCAAGTCAATATTAAATCTACTGTAGCCAGCATAGAATAATATAATATAATAGATTGATAATTATAGACATTGGAATGTTGAGGCATAAAGCGTGATCTAATAAATAATGGCACCACTTTCGGAAGGTTCAGGAAATTTCGATATTTGAGGTATGATATTGTGTAGAGATTTTCGTCAAATATTCGTCGTGCCAATATCCATATCCCATTGGCTCGAAATCTTTGACCTGACTCTGGCCTCCTTTTGTTGGACTCAAGTCTCAACTCATTGGATCTCAGATGAAAATTGGAAAACCATTTATATTCTTTATTTATTTTGTCATGATACTTTAAAATTTAGAAGTAATGTGCTTTAAAACTATCCAAGAGACGTAATATTTAAGAGAGTGTTTTGGATTTAAGCAATAATAATTATTAATTACATAGCTACTCTCATAATATCGCAGAATTATGAAATCGTCTGAAAAAATATGAAATATACTTAACACAAATTTTTTCAGCCCGCCCTTCGAAAGTCGGTTAAGCGTACTAAATAATAACCTTTTGCGGGTTCCAAAAATGCAGAATAAAATATTCATTGGTAAAGTTCTTCACAAAATTTTGCGATGAAAAATTCCTTATTTCTATTTATAAAAGGGTACCGGATAAAGTGGTTTGCCGGGCTTATAATATCGATGTGTATTCGATGATTACCAGCTGAGGATAAAGAAAATAGAACATGTAGATTGTATAGGTATTTAATTTCTGATGCAGATTATTTACTTCGTAATTCTCAAGTTTGAAGTCAACTCAAATGTAATAGTAAGACGTATGTCAAAAAGATAAAGCCGACCTTAAGGGGCCGGGCTACCCTCGAAATTCTCATACATACGTAACAGTGGCGAAGAGTCCATATAACCCGATTCCCGTCGGCTTTCCTTAGAAAAATCGAATCTATATGGGCCAACGACATTTTTATCTAAAAAATATTTTACGTACTTAAAAATACTTTGAATTCACTTAAAACGCCCACAAAAAGGTTATATGCAATAAATTTTCCACTCACTTGAGATAGTTTCAATTAATAACTAAGCGCCTACAAAATTGTGCAAGCGCAGAACATGCCGATAAATTAGCGGGTTACTTCTCCATAGAACAATTTCATAGTAAGCATCTGTCCTTTTCATTCCTGTGAACTGATCGTCATGTTCTGTCTCGTTCTAGCACGGGCGAACATACTCGAAAATAAGCCGAACGCAATGGGCTTATTACGGAGAAAGTTTAATTAGCAACGCACAGATGCAAGCAAGAAAGATGAGTCATGACGTAAAATTGTTATGATACGAATTAAGAATGAATGTAGTGGCTTAGGGTTGGACCTCATCTGGCAGCACGGAATCGCCTTCTTCCGTCGCCCTTTCTCTTTCTGTCGCTTAGAACTGCCATTTGCTAGACCAAGACAGAAAGCAAAATGCGATGGCCTCGATGATTCCGCCGCGTGCTATCGCATTATGCTTTCTGTCTCGGTCTTAGCAAATGGCAGTTCTAAGCGACAGAAAGAGAAAGGGCGACGGAAAAAGGCGATTCCGTGCTGCCAGATGAGGTCCAACCCTTAATACTCTTGCTGGCGCGTAATACAATTTATTTGGTAGGATTTTTTGTAATACGACTTTATTAGGAATGCCTAATAGCGGTATTAAATATGATAGGCGCGTAATACATTTTATTTTGCTGGTTTTTTAGTTTGACATATTATGGCAGATAACTGCGAATCGTAATTCGTAAACAACTTGTTTGTTTTCAGTTTTGTTTTGTCGAATTTTATTTGTTTTAGTGTTAGAAGCGTGTCATGAATTAAATTAATTTATATTGTGATTTGTGTGTCATATGTAATCGTGTAGTTCGGAAATGGCATTAATTCAGATAGAGTTAACTCTTTAATTTGATTTTTTAAGACATCATTATTAAACTTGAAACTCGAACATAATATTATTATTGTACATGCAGTACATCAGTGCTGAGCATTTTGGTAAGTAGATCACTCGCCGTCAAACAATTAGTTTGGTGAGATTTAAAATGTAACCATAATACGTAGTTTTTAATGAATAAATAAAATTAAAAAAAAAAAATTATACTCCGGCTTCCCTTCCGAAAATATTCACCCTTCGCCACTGATACGTAATACAAAAATCATTTTGTCATACGAAAATATTTAAGATGTTTGAGTTATTTTTCAGCTTAAAATAGTAATTACCTAGGTTCCTGAACAAAAATTAACTTCAAAATATTTAAACACTAAAAAAATTTTTTTTGTGTATGAATTTTTTTTACTAAATTTACTACTAAATATTTAAACACTAAAAAATAGAGTAAAACACTAAACAATATATAAATAAATAGTAAATTTACTACAAAATATTTTAATACTAAAAAATATTTTTAGAGTTGAAATATTTTGTAGTAAATTCAATATTTATTTACATATTTTTTAGTGTTTTGCTCTATTTTTTAGTGTTTAAATATTTAGTAGTAAATTTAGTAAAAAAAAAATTTTTTTAGTGTTTAAATATTTTGAAGTTAATTTTTGTACAGGAACCTAGGTAATTACTATTTTAAGCTGAAAAATAACTCAAACATGTTAAATATTTTCGTATGAGAAAATGATTTTGGTATTACGTATGTATGAGAATTTCAAGGGTAACCCGGGCTCTTAAGATCGAACGTCCATTATTACTTAATCAATAATTAAAATTCTCTATCTCAACTACTGAACCAATTTTAATGAAACTTGCAGTATTCCCTAAGTTAAGCAATGCGTAGTAGAACAAAAAAAAAAGAATCACTCAGACTTGCAGTTCCGGAGTATACGAACACAAACGTAAAAACATACATACATAGTACATTTGTTCAGATGCTGACATAGACTAACATGTACAAAAACTGGGCAATTCTTCAAATGTTACATAATTGATAATAATATGTGCAATGTACATAGTTACATACCTACGCGTCGAATTGATAGACTTTTTTTGAAGTCATTGGTCGGTTAAACATAATTAAGTAATAAATTAGCTTATTATAAAGTCATTCGATTAACAGCATCAACCGAATTTACACTGAGTCCAATGTATCGAAATTCGAAACACATTTTTTATTTGAATTAAGTTAAATAAAGTTGTGTATAATATCAATTCAGCTAGCTACATATTTTGTTATTAAAAAAACATTTTTCTAAGAGCCCTCTTTTGTTACTTGTTTCAGAGAAGTTTCGACGAAAAACCTTAAGACGACGCCTTGATAATTTGGCTGTAGTGATATCGATTTTTCTCAGCAATGACTAAAGCTAAGAAATTAAAGTTCATTGTCAGTATTCATCATGTCTTTGTCTTTGAATTACCCATAGCATAACACGATTGGTCAATTTTTATAACACAGAATAATCAATCAAAAAGACCTCTGTAAAAAAAGAGATTCCTATTTTGCCATCAGAGGAGAGTGATTTAAGCTTCCAAAATTTGTACATAGATTGGTTCAAGTATACACTTTAATTTGCCCATAGCTTATATGAAATTTATTTATAGTTTTTAAATTACGCGACAAAAACTATTTTGTCGCTTACGAGTTACACCCTTTCAATATTTTTTTTCATAGAAAACGAGCAATCTAAAACGTATCCAACACGGTTTTTTACTTCAACGCGGCGTCACCTTAACAGATATAATGATGTATCAAGCTAATAGCTACAGAACGGTTGGATATATTTCAAATCTTAAAACGTACTAAAAATGAATTTGTATTAAATTAATAAATCATAGTCGTAATGCAGCATATTATTATGCCTACACTCTACAGCTCAGTACTTGTTCTAAATCTGTAGTAATTATAAGACAATATGCACGAGAGGTATACTACCGTACTCCATCCTCACAATTATTAATCATCAGTGTAATAAACGAGCTCAAACAATTAAAGCAAGCTATAAAATATTCGAAGGGATAAATTTTTATTATACGCAGAAAACCGCAGCTAATCTTTTTATGAGGCGTAATTTTTTAATATTATTGCGGCAATCTTTTACGAGAGTGCTGCTTCAAATGTCCGTTCGCTGGCGGACATTTTGCGACGTCTAGTGTTGCCAGGTCGCTAAACCGAAAAGCCGGACAAAGCAGCCACTTTGACCGGACATTTGCGCAAAAAAGTCATGCTATCGAGTACTTAAAATCTAAACTCTTAGTGTGGCAATACGTTCGTAAATTTCTGTTTCGTAAATTTTACACTTTATTAGGTGTCATCTAAAATTAGTAGATTTTTATATAAAATTATTGATTATTGGTTCAAAGCTCTACAAAAGCCGGACTCCTCTTAATTTTGGCCGAACACGCAATCAAAAAGCCTGACTATGTCCGGCTTTATCCGGACGCCTGGCAACCCTAGCGACGTCCATTAATAAAACAAATTAATATCGAGTGACAAGTGAAAAAGTACTTGTCTGGAGACATCTTGAGATCTTGTTATAGCATCAAGCGAACGTTATTCTCCTTCGAATATGCAATTCAATATCATTCGGATATTATTTATTGTGGCTATGCCACAAATAATAGGCAAGTCGAGCCACAAAAGTGGCCAAAATAAAGAATCGCCTTAGCACAATTTCGAGCCATTTCGGCGTAACTTTTTTGAATTTGCTCTACATTAAATAATTCTTAAAATCATTATTTCGCAAATATGCGAGTTGACTACGACTAGATAATAAATGTGCTATCAACTTGTGCTCAGTATCTTATAATAAAAAGCAAAATACACACTACTTCAATATCACTTACAGAAAATTATAGCCATATCGAAAGAAAAATATGTTGATTTTCCAGGAAAAACAGCAATACTATATTCGACGCGATGAAATTTAAATGAAAGCTTTCATAATAATATCATATCCGCGCAAACGGATCGCATTAAAAATGAAAAGCCAAGAGGTCGGTCAGGCCTTCGCGTCAGCCTCAACCTGACGCCGTCATGACCCTCGTCATGACAGAATACTGATGATTAATTATGTACAATTGTGAATCAGTCTCCCAAATCTGTTTCCTCGTCATAAATTCCCGACTTACAATTTTTCCACTTCTGCTTTGACATTATTCAATAAACGTCACGTTCCTGACGGGACCGAAAATAAAATTGTTTTGTTTGATGCTGAGCAAATACAAGGGTAATCAACTTTTTTTATTTTATTAACTTGTATAACTCACGTTTGTTGCCCTTACGCCAGTCTGGGCTGAACTCAATAATATTGTGGAATTATTACTATCATGTTATCGCGTTGAAGCTCACTTATGGTAAATCCGCTGTATGTATAGTAATTAAATGGATTTTATTACGCAAATTTAACTGTCAACGTAATCAAGGAAGCGCACAGTTTCACACTAGAACTAGTTAGACAATTGTACTGCAGATTTCTTGGGTCCTGGGAAAATGCAAAACGTCCGACGCAGACACTCCTCTGGGAGGAAAATCCCAACACCTAAATAGAATTAAGCGGAACGTCTCTAACAACTCAGTTTCAGACTTCACAGGAAAAGGAGTGACATAATATCTAAGAACGATGCCACATTGCGTTGCGGCGTTGGAAATAACGTATTCCTGCGTTGCGATGACGCGCGTCGACACAACATCAGAGCTCCGAACGATGCCACATTGCGTTGCGGCGTTGGAAATAACGTATTCCTGCGTTGCGATGACGCGCGTCGACACAACATCAGAGCTCCGAACGATGCCACATTGCGTTGCGGCGTTGGAAATAACGTATTCCTGCGTTGCGATGACGCGCGTCGACACAACATCAGAGCTCCGAACGATGCCACATTGCGTTGCGGCGTTGGAAATAACGTATTCCTGCGTTGCGATGACGCGCGTCGACACAACATCAGAGATCCGAACGATGCCACATTGCGTTGCGGCGTTGGAAATAAACGTATTACTGCGTTGATGCGACGTGCGTCGTCACAATATAAGACCACCGTCTTGTGTTGTAAATTGTCTCCATAGTCACAACACAAGACATCAATGCGGTATAATAATATGATGTTAAAATATGGTACCTAACCTAACTTTAACAACGGACTTAAAAATCAGCGCACGGAGGTTCAATGAAGATTTCCGAACACTGAAAATTAAGTATGCGAAAATACAGCGGAGTTGTAAATGTTTAGTTGAGCTATTCAAACTTAAAGTTTATTTCACAAGAAAAAATTTTCTTGCGTAGGAAGTCCTACAATTGACAGACTTTCTGCCCGCGGTGTTGGGTTACGAATTCCAATTTAGAATTGCTTATTCAAAAAAGTGTCTTTGTTACGTTGCAATGTGAACTTACCTTACGAATTTTTTTTTTTTCAAATCTGTTTTTTTTTTTCTATAAGTATATGCAATTTTAGCTTCTCTCTGGATTCCACACAACGTAATATTTTAGAGAGGATATAATACGTAATTTTAGTCTTTCTGCTCATAGCTTAATGTGTTTAATATAACAAACACGTCTCAATTATTTCAAACTAAACATAGAAATTCGCAGTTCAGGCAAAATGCGAATTGCTATGCTTTTCAATTTTAAGTCGAAGATCTTTGTGTTTTGCGAAGTTTCAGTATTTTAGATTGTACTTGATTAGAATTTAGAGCATGCAGTGCGGCGCGATAATATTATGTTTTGTTTGGTTGAAAATTGAAATTTTCGCAAATGGTTTGAAATGGAAATACAATTTTTGGTATTTCCTGAAAGTTTTCTAAAATATACTTTAAATCGGATTTTTTGTACTTATAGAAATTTTAATATGTGTTCGTAATAGTTGGTTTAAATAAACAGGGTATGACAATAAAAATATAAACTAAGACAAGAAAACGGACTTTGATGATTCTTTCAGAGGAAGCCCATTTATAGAGGAAAATGTGGAAAAAACGGGGAAATTTATTTGAAAGGGCTAACTTGAACGCGCTAATCTCAGGAACTACTGGTCTGATTTGAAAAATTCTTCCAGTGTTAGATAGCCCGTTTATTGAGGAAGGATATATTAGGCTACATTTTATCACGCTAAGACTAATAGGAGAATGTGGAAAAAACGGTGGAAATTATTTTAAAGGGCCTTATCTGGCGAACTACTGGAGCAATTTTTATGTTATTTGGCACAGAATATAAGAAGTAGACCACGTGAAGGATCATAGGCATTAGGCTATCGATTTTAATTATTTTTTCAGTGGCTATATATTTTATACCCGTGCGACGCCGGGGCGGGTTGCTAGTATATTATATAATATATTGTATTGTTATACAATTTCGTTTGGCGAAGGATATTCGGCCATTTAAAATATGTTGGTAAGTATGAAATTTTCTTACTAGCCATTTACTCACAAGTCGCAGGTATATTCTAAAGGTAAGGTCTTTAGAAAATACCTGTACCTCTATAATTTAAGTACATCTATTACCTAATAATTTTCTCTAAAAAGTGACAATAATTTGTCGTTAACATTTGAAAGAGTTTCGTTACATAAGATTTTTATGTATAGGATTTGAGAGCACGGCACTCTGCCTCCAATATTTCTACACTCAAACTTCAAAGAATATTTTACCCATATACCCTTTATTTCGCCATACCTCCATTAGTACTCAACAAGACCTAGGCCTTTTGGTTCAAGTCTTGAGCTGTAATTTTGTACTACTTAATGTTAATTGCGGTATTTATCCGAAATGAGAATTCTCGCTAAAGTAACGGGGTTAAGAAGCCGCGGAGGCTGACTTAATGCTGAAATTCTAGGCTCTATTTTAGGCTTTTAGCCTAGGACTTTAGAACACTGAAAATATAACCGTAAACCAAAACAATATAATTGAATATCGAAATGCCGAAAGTCAAGTCAAATGTCAATGTCAAATCTGAAAACTCAACAAGGGTATTTGATTTTCAGCTCTACTATATTGCTATAGAGTTCTATTTTCATTGCTCTGACTCTTTTCTAGTCTCCAGCTGTAAGAAACGAACAGTACTTGGACTATAAATTTTTACCCACAGACTTGCTCTAAGACCCAATAGAGACTTCAATTTTACGGCCTGTCTCGTCGCTAGGCAGTAAAAGTACACAGGCCATAAAATTCACAACAGGCCAAGTTTAATTTAACCAAACACGTTCGGGGGTCCCTGACGTCGAAACCGCGAGGTCCGCCATTTTGAATTAAATAAAATATTTCCTTGTACACTCTGTGTATCCGGTGGGATGTTCATTATACAGAGTGGTGCCGATATTACGTTTTAAATTAATTACAGAATACCTGGTTTCGTAATAAATTGTATGGACTTTGCAGCGACGTGCGCAGTAAATCGTGAACTTTTGTTTTTTAGTCCACTGCGGGCTGTGGCCGTTGATGGGATTTTTTCGGAAGAACGAATGAATGAGTTATTTTTGTTTTTATACACTTGTTACAGTACCCGGCGATAAATATTGCACATCGACCTTTGGAAAGTGACAATCGGCTAATTTCGGTTTTGTAGAGCGTTATCTCTTACACACGAAATACAAAAAGTCCGGTATATATTAGGAGCTGTTAAAACAATAGTTATGGTTTGCTTCTTTTGACAATTTTATTATTCTTTGTATAAAATACACCAAATTTTCTATAAGTTATGGCTTTAGGTAAAATAAAATAAAAAAGGGTGTTCAAATTATGTTTACGTATTTAAAACTCTTTTGGAAAATTACAGCTGTAGCAAATTTAGGGGTGTTAACAACTCTAGATATATATTTTGAACTGGACGCGACTGCACTCTATTGAATTTGAACAACGACTGACATAATGTCAAATAGGTGTGTGCTACAAAGATTAGACTCTATTAAACCGAAATTAGCCGATTGTCTCTTTCCAAAGGTCGATGTGCAATATTTATTGCCGGGTATTGTACCTTGTATTAACTCATGTATTTAAATGTCTTCTTACTATTAAATGATAAGATACTTAAATTTGAAAGCGTTTCAATAGTTGCAATAATATTTTGTTCCTAATTTGCATTATTCTTTTCAAAACTCAGTAAGTGATTGTTGTTTTTTACTGAAAAGGACAAAACATTAGACCATTATAAAAAAAGGAGTTAAATAAAAAAATAAGTAAGAATATAACATTGAATAGTCGGTAAACGAGCAAACCTGATGGAAAGCAACTAACGTATTTCATGGACACTCGCAACATCAGAAAAGTTGCAATTACGTAGCAGCTTTCTTAGACGGAATACGCTCTCTTCTTAAAGGTCCAGAAATCTACTGGTGACTTTCCTTTAACTGTGTATCTTGAACTTTACCTAAAGAGAGAGTAATAAAGGACACGACAGTTGAAACAACCGATAAGTTCGCCGTGACAGGCCTGTCGTAATTAAGCTAAGTCAGTGTTGTCACGTCGGATGGCGTGTTGTCACGTCTTGTGTCAGATAGCGTGTTGGTATCGCGTCGGTTGACGTGTTGGAGCGTCGGTAAGTGTGTCGGTGTCGGATTGTGTCGGATATTGGAATTGCGAGTTAACTTTAAGACGAATAGTTTCTGTCAGTCATTCTGTTATCGTCTCGATGCAGGTATCAATTTGGATCAAATCGCTAGGCAAACAAAAGAAACTTTAACCATGATAAACATCAGTGGTCATCGTGGCGACTCCAAGCGACTACGAACGCTAGAACTTAGAAGGCCATATGCGTTTAAATTTATTTATTTAATTCAGGCATCTTGGCCCATATTAAAAATACCTTATAGCAGGGGCTCCCAAACTGTGCGCCGCGGCGCCCTGGTATGGTGCGCCGTGGAAAGGCAAGAGGGGCGCCGTGAGTCGATCCTCCATCCTTATCCGAAACCACTAATATATTTTTTTTTAAATATTAATTAGGTGAAGCAATGATTAAATATTTGTTTATTATTATTTACCTGCATAACTTATCTACAATCATCAATAAAGGTGTTTAATTATGTAGCTTTTTCTAATAGTTAGGTAGAGTAGGGCGCCATGACAAAATATTGCAATATATGCAATTGCGCCCCAGACTGAAAAAGATTGGGAACCTCTGCCTAGTTGTCCTTGAACCTCCTGTAGACGACTCCAATCGGCCAGAACTCCTCCTTCTCGAATGTCGGTAGATGGTGCGTCCCACAAAGGAGCTAAAATTCACTTTGTGGCGGGACTCCAAGCGCTCGACCCTCAAGACGAAGTGGGTGTAGGGGCGAGCGCTCTACGACGTTGTGCTGAGGGGAAATTGGGGAATATAATGAAGGAAGATACCTGGTGAGCTGAGATGCTGGCGGCTGCGCTGAGATGAGACAAGCTGATAGCCGCGCCGGTAACAGTTCAAGGCGGAATGTGTCACATCACAGTGTCGCGTATGACAGTTGACAGCGCAGAGTGCAGACTCACGCGCTGCAGTGTTGGCAACGTCGCGCTAGAGTTTGGCGCGAACAGTGGGTCTTGCTCCTGATGTAGTCCACGACCTGCTCGACCGTCCAGTGCAGCCTGGACACGTACAGCGGCGTCGCGGGAGTCTCACGCCGCAACAGCTGCTCGGGTCCTTCGGGTGCGGTGCCGCGATGGTTGCGGACGACGGGTTTCTTCTTCTTCCTCTCCACTCTTATAAACCCGTTATCATCGCACTTTCGGTCCTTTTCGGAGGGAGGATACTCCTTTGCAGGGGCCTCCTTTTTCCCTTTGTTTTTGAAACGCGGGGGAGGAGGCGGGGGGCAAGCGGCGACACTTGCGTAGTTCGGCCGCGGCTCCGTTGCAGGCGGGGAGCGGGCGGCGGGGGCAGCGGCGGCGGCGATGACGTGCTTGTGCGTTGACCCGTCTGAAAGTGCTGACGGGCTAAACGTGACCACCTGCGCACCACGACGGCGAGTGACGAATGCGGCATCAGGTGACCTAGCTACATATTGAATTACCACATTCATAACGTAGATCGCTGATCGTAGACTTCAATGCCTGCAGTCTACCTCGAACTTCGGCCAACTCTTCTTTCGACGTCAAAGTTGACGAGAATTGACTGGAGTGGAGCAATTTTAGTTGCCCATATAAGCGTAGCTTTAGCTCAGTGTGTAATGTGTCGAGCCAGCGGACGGTCACGCTCCACGTTATGCACACGCAGCTAATATTATTAATTATTATTAATTAATATTTTCGCGAATCGCGCGGCTGATTGCCACTGCATGTCACCATGGCGCTCGTGGCGAATGAGTTGCTGGCGTTTATCCAGCACGCCATCGACACAATGGACGCGGTTAGCATAATGCAGATCTGCAAGTTCTCATTCACCAGCGAGGAGAGTTGCCAGGGGAAGCATTTGCTCTACGAGACGATCGGCCAGAGCGCGAATATGCCATCGCGACGGAGGGATGGAACAGAAAGAAGCATGCAGGATATAATATCCTTGCTGAAGCAGACGGATTCGGATGAGGTGCCGGCTTTTGTGGCGAAAAAACTGCACAAGCTGCCGCCGGTGACGCTGAACCACGTCGACGTCGTCACCCTCTTAAAGGACATCAGATTTTAGACTTTAGAAGATAATATTGTATACGCTGCGAATCGTCTGCCTATATAATATAATAATATGTTCAACCCCCTACATACATTTATTAGCAACTTGGATCAATACTTTGATTCCTGCAGGCGCACTCCTATGCAATATCACAAGGCTTTTATGGGGTGAAACTGTAGGAGATTGGATTTTAACATATTGTGGAGATTACAAAATGATTTCACATCAGTTTGTGACGATTGTAGTTTAATGTATGTTCTTGTATTATAAGTTCAATAGGGAAAGCTTAGTAGAGTTTCAAAAGTTATTTAGTAGTAACACTTTGTGTAATGATAATATAATATCGTACAGTATGTTCAATACATGTTTTAATAAAATAAATGTAATTAAAAATGTATCAAGTTTTATTATACAAATTACAAATTATACAAATTCTATCTTGTAATACATGATTTACACTCGCGCGCGCAATAAACGTTTTAATGAAATAAAATACATGTAATGAAACAACGCATGTGCGTGCCCTGCGAGTCGCGAGACGCGCTACGAGTCGAGAGTGTAAACTTGAGCTTGCGACCTGTCTCGCGGCGCGGCTCGCGACTCGCAGGGCACGCTTGTGTGTTGCGAGCTTTGTGAGCTTTGAGCTTTTACACTTGCGCTTCGACGCGAGCCGCGAGATGCGGGTGGCAGCCGCGGCGATCGTGGCGGCGGCGGTCGTTGACTAGTCGAATTTCGCTGACGAGCAAAACATGTCAGTTTGCACACCGCGTCATCGTGTATTTACGAAGTCCATCGAATGATCGGGTAACCTACATAATTAATTATGACTTTTAATTTGCAATAATTCAATAGTTAGTTAATTATCATTCATGTTTATTTAAAATCTTGTAAGAAAGCAAGGTGACGTAATCGATAAGCCAGGTAGTCATTACGAACAATAGAACACTGAGGCGAGCATAACAATGCAATAAGTAGCGATTGTAATTATGAAGGAACAATGGAGCGTGGAGATAGTAGATAATGAGGGGTAAACACAAAAGCTAACTTTGGAAATAGTGCAAATACGTAAAAACGGATCGCATATATCGAACGAGGATGGCCGAAAACCCCTATTTTGACACCAAACTCTTTTTTTTTTTTTTAGGCGTTCGAACCGACAAAAAGTGATCGAGACAGTTTGCGAGCTGCGAGCGGGGGGAGGGGTGGACCCAGAATCGTGATCCAGAACCCGCGAAAACACACTACTAATTATTTTCTTAAATATTTGAAAATGCTTAAGAGAGCCAGGTCGGACGGCTATGGCACCATACCTACTTATATTTTATTCACTTCAATAAAATAATATGGGCAAAACAACATTGCCGGGACAGCTAGTATAATATAAATCCTTTGTGAACACCACATACCACTGTAAAAACCGTGCAAAACCTATAAAATAATGGAGATGGGCTATTGTTGAGCTGTCGGAAGCTATTGCCGGTGGGCCGGGGCTCACCGGTGACGTCACAGCTGAGTTAGCACAGAAGGGCACAATGAGTAAAGCTGTGTACTGTGTAGCTTTTGAGATCAACTTATGTGAAGTTATGTGCAGAAACGGGCCTCTTTAGTAGGTTATGTAAAGGTATAATGAATGGTTGATTTGTTTGTTTGTTTCCATCGATTACTTGAAAATACACTGGATTGATTAAAATTATTTTTTCAGTGGTAATAATTGAGGGTAGAGAACAGGAAAAGACGGAAAAAATTTTTTTTGATCTTGCAATTAAAAATGATAATGAAACCCAAACTTTAATTTTATTGAAACACCGAGTATTTCTAACCATATATAAAAAGTACTTGCATGGCCAAAATCATTAATTCATTACGCTTCTTTCTAGATTCATCACAGTGAGGTAAACTTAACATTTATGGCCAACTGAATCTACCGCCGATTGAAAGCACAAAGGGAAGCTTTTAAGCTTACATAAAGCACAGAAAAATATGAACGTTAAGCGCCTTTGTCATGCTGTAAATAGGGCAGAGCTTGTTTGTGGCAGATATGAAAACCTTGATAATAAACGATTTTAACATTTTTAACTAGACACCGGCAAATTCACTGCAACAGTAACAAATTATATTCATGCAAAATGTTTACAATTGAATACGAGTTACGACTGGTGACTTATGTCTATACAAGATGTTATTGTAAACACCGACTTGAAACCATCAAATGAGCCCGCCAAAACGAACAAATTTTTCTATGAGAACAATGCTGGGAACTCAAAAAAATCCACCTTCATACCCATAAAAAAAATGATTATTTGTGAATAACTCAAACATTTCTCGCAGTGTTTGATTATGTTTTGAAGCAATACAGATAAATTCCAGCATAGTGTGATTTAATATTGTAATATATATGCATACAACTTTTGTAGTAACAGTTAGATGATAATAATTAATAATTTCATTTGAATTCATCTAAGAGTTATTATTTTCGGATTTGCTACTTTACCAAGGGCTGATTTTTCAACCTTGTATTTTTTTACTGAGAAACAATTAAAACGCTTTTAATATCTAAAAAAGTTACCTATCGATTGAAAAATCAGCTCTTAATAAAAGAAAAACATTCCTAGAGGAAAACTCTTCTATAAAAAATCTCCTGCAAACTCAATCATAGTACATCTTGAGTGCGTATTTTTCCTCGGCTCAATTTAACATTGTTCTATTTGCTAAAATATCACTCTGGCTGAGGGAATTTCGTCAAGTTGGTAAACACGGACCTTGTTGTGACATCACTGAGGGTCTGATTATACCTATCGTAGTAGAGAGGCGAGAGTCGAGACAGTGCTCTCGTCCAATCTCGCCACTGTCTTGCCACTCTACTCGGAAGGTGTAACTAGGACCTGCAGGCTTAGCATGGCCACAGTAGAAATGCGAAAGAATAGAAACGCAGACAATTTTTGCGGACAAACTGACGGATTTCCTTTAATAATCCAATACTTTGTCTAGTTTACCGTAAGAATATATCTAAAGGAGAATGGACAAAAATTCCCAAAACAAATCGAATCCATCGCAGAAATTAGAACGTTTTGTACCCCGATTGTATATTATGTGTTTATCTCCTATAAATGTCATAAAAACTATAAAATGTTACGATCTTCATAATGCTTAGTAATATTTTATCTCGTTTCTTTATGGAGTCAAGCGATCATTCTTTGGAAAGAGGAATAATCGAAGGAAAATGGATTTCATGTCAAGGGCGTAGAATTGATATTTGTGGTGTAGGCGGTGTAGATAAAAAGATATCTCTCTGCCGAATAGCATTTCATGTAATAATAAGCTCAAAGTGATACGAATGTGACGAATTAGGAGATAAAAAGCCTTAAATGCGTTACTGCTGTTGAACACTCTCATGAAATTTATTAATGGATCATATTAAAATGGCTAAGGGCCAGCTGTTTCACCGCTTTCTGATAAAGTGCCGAATAGGCTATTCACAACTTTTTTGACAGATTCTCCATACTTCACCTGTCAAGTTAATTGGTGGATAGTCTATTCGTCACTTATCAGGAAGTAGTGAAACAGGCCCTAAAGAATCAAAAGATATTATAAACTACTCCTGTATATTATATTATGAAAGCTGATTAATAATTTTCACCGTTTTTCCCACATCTTTCACTAATTCTTCACTTCTATTGGCGTGATGTAATTAATTATTACTAGATGACGCCCGCAACTCCGTTGTGCCTTAATTCGTTTATTGCGCAGTAACCGTACATTTTTATAATGAAATTAAAATATTTATGGGATAAAAAGCTATTCTATGTCCTTTACTCAAAAAATATAAAAATATAATATACCAATTTGTAGCAAAATCGATTCAGTGGTTTGGGCGTGAAGAGGTAAAAGCCACACAGACACAATTTCGCATTTATAATATTAGTATGGATTGCCTCCAACGATAAAATATAGACTATTAAATACAAAAATAAATTTTCAATTCTAAATAGCAGCTCCTGTGATTATTAACTAACTACATTCAAACAAAAAAAAACTCTTTAGTTTTGTAAATACTCGTATTACTATAACATTTTTAGTGTAATTTTAAGTGAATCCTTGAAATAATAATAATTTAAATAAAAACATAAAAAAACCCATACTTATCTATATACATATTATAAAACAAAGTAGCTTTTTTTCCCTCATGTCCCTTTATTCCCTTTAATCTTTAAAACTACGCAACGGATTTTGATGATTCTTTTAGTGTTAGATAGCCCATTTATCGAGGAAGGCTATAGGCTATATTTTATCATGCTAAGACTAATAGGAGCGAAGAAATAGAGGAAGATGTGGAAAAAACGGGGAAAATTATTTGAAAGGGCTAACTTGAACGCGCTAATCTCAGGAACTACTGGTCCGATTTGAAAAATTATTTCAGTGTTAGATAGCCCATTTATTGAGGAGGGCTATAGGCTATATTTTATCACGCTAAGACTAATAGGAGAATGTGGAAAAAACGGGGAAAATTATTGATTAATATCTCGCGAACTACTGGAGCAAATTTTATGTTATTTGGCACAGATAAGAAGTAGACCACGTGAAGGATCATAGGCTATCGATTTTAATCATTTTTTCAGTGGCTATATTATATTTTATACCCGCGCGACGCCGGGGCGGGTCGCTAGTTCAATATGTACGTTACCATTTACCACCAATCTAAATAAAAATTTACTTTTTAATACATATATTAATATTTGCCCTATATCGTTAGCCATTTTAACAGCCAACAAATTCCCAAAAATAAATCCCCGCCGTGACAGCTTTTCGGCTGCCGTGACCAGGATTCGAACCTGGGTTACTACGGCCACAACGTAGGGTCCTAACCACTAGACGATCACGGCTGTCGGAGGTATGACCGTCCGATCAAAATTGCCGACCGCGTTACTGGTACTTTCAGCAAAATTACGCAAGCGCGATAAAATTATTGCGATTGCATTAAAAAGCCGACGAAGTGCGAGTCGGACCTGTGCACGATGAGTTCCGTGCTAAACCTGAAAAACACGTTTGTGATATAGCCCCTCTACTAATTTTATTAATGTACTCGCTTTTGCCCGCGGCTTCGCTCGCGTTAAAAAGTATTATTATGTACAATCTTTCATCCCCTATTTTAACCCCTTGGGTGTAGAATTGATCAAAATCCTTTCTTAGCGGATGCCTACGTCATAACATCTACCTGCATGCCAAATTTCAGCCCGATCCGTCCAGTGGTTTGGGCTGTGCGTTGATAAATCACTATGTCAGTCACCTTTGAGTTATATTATATTATGTCGCAAGCTACTGGTTATAATAACCGTTCAATCAAACAGCTAGCCCTTTCACTGAACAACGCCATTCAATCACACAACTATACGCCGACTTGTTGGCTGCAACGTTCAATACTACAGCTGTTTGATTGAATGGCTATTTTAACCAGTAGACTGCGACATAATAATAATATATATTTAGATAAAAGAGAAATACAGATATACGTCTGTCTGTGACCAGTTTATGTTAAAACTGCAGAACAGATTTTATAAAAATTTTGTAAATTAAGCATAAAAGGAGCTCCAAATAGGAATAAGATATTAATTTTATCCTTTAAAAAAAATGTACTGTATACACAAATTCAGTGCAACAGAGACAGATATCTAGACAGACAGACAACAAAGTCTTAGCAAAAGGGTTTTAACTCTTTGAGTACGAAACCCTAAAGATATGAAAGTAATGAGAAACGTAACGTTTATTTTTGCGTTTATAAAATTTTAATCTCTCACAAGTTTTTAATGGTGGACTCTCAGACAGCTTATGTTGATGACTCTCTGCTCTACATCGGTTAACAAATTATCTTATATATAAAATTCTCGTGTCACAATGTTAGTCCACGAACTCCTCCGAAACGGCTTTACTGATTTTTACCAAATTTTATATGCATATTCAGTAGGTCTGAGAATCGGCTACTCGGTACTTTATATATTGATAAGTGCATTTGTTGAATAAATAATAGTAAATTATTACAACTCGAGACTGAGGGCGACCATTGTTTGTGCGACAGGATAGCGATAGACGTTGCCATGGTGACATACTTATTAAGTCACTTCAATAAAATAATATGGCAAATATATTATGGCAAAGCAACGTTTGCCGGGACAGCTAGTAATGTTGTATATTTAATTCGTAGAAATAGTTTATATTTACTCAACAATTACTATATTCAAGCCTTTTGTTTTATTCTCAACTATTTTTTAAAATATCCTACTTGACCATCCGGTATACCCATATCTAGCGACTAAAAGTACTTACCCTGAGTCCCTGTGGTCAACTCTATATCTGTATATTCTGTCCGCATCGAAATCGGTTTGGAACTTATCCGATGGCCGATGCAAGTAAATCTTATAAATAAAATTCTCGTGTCACAATGTTAGTCCGCGAACTCCTCCGAAACGTTTTTACTGATTTTTACCAAATTTTATATGCATATTCTGTAGGCCTGAGAATCGGCTACTCGGTACTTTATATATTGATAAGTGCATCTGTTGAATAAATAATACTAAATTATTACAACCTGAGGGCTGAGACTGACGGCGATCATCGTTTGTGTGACGGGATAACGATGGACGTTGCCATGGCGACATACTTATTTAGTCACTTCAATAAAATAATACGGAAATACTTTATATTATGGCAAATTGATGGCAAAGCAACGTTTGCCGGGACAGCCAGTAAACTATAAACCCTTTATCTTTTTTTAAAAAACAGTTAAAATAATTTTAGTGTAATTTAATTTTATGCTCACACACCCGATTCCTACATTTGATACTCATAATATTACAATTGATTAAATTAATATTATTCATATTCTAAAGCTACAAACATCTGAAAATAATATACGTACTATGTACGTACTTAATAAACATTTTCGCAGCAGTTTATTACAACCATACAAAAGTTATAATAGAAATTAAACTTTCCCCTGTTTCTCTATCATATCGTGCAATCAAGAGGAAAACTACAAGAAACTATGTGCTGGTTATTATCAGGAGCGTAATTAGCAGAGATCCTCCATCACAAACTTCCCCGATCTCGTTATAAAAATATGGAGTATCCCTGAGGTGCTGTTAGAAGTTTTCTTAGTTTTTACAAGATGAAGTGTTAATTCTTAAGTTTAATTAAACCTTGGTCGGATTTATTTTAAGTTGTTATATATATTCCGTATAATATTGACATTCGCGATGAGAACTATAGGATATAGTCTCTATGTCCTTTTCCGGTATTCAAAGTATCTCCATTCTTTGTAGAATGGAGATACTTTGAATACCGGAAAAGTCCAAAAATCTCCATAATAGACGTATTTCGTACAAATAATGTAAGTGATTTAGGGGTGAAAAAGTAAAAGACTGTACTGTATTTCGCATTGAAACTCGTTTATTGCTTTGGATCCGTACATTTTCCGCAATATCCTATGTGTTTCCTTGAGTCTCAAGTATCCATGCTAGTTTCATACAAATCACTTCAGCGGTTACATTATACAAACACGGATTTAAAAAAAATACGGATGGAGCATTATACTATAAAGAGGTGAAGCGTGCAAGGTACGACAATTTCGTCACAATTTCGTTTATTGTACACGTGACCGACACTCACACACGCAACTAGGTACTACAACCCGCTGTCATTGTACATAGAGTGACGGCGCCAATGACACGCACACATCCTACACGGGCGGCCATTACTGTGCTTCACTCGGGATTAGACAAGGTTACATCCGTATTTTTTTTTAATCCGTGTATACAAACACTTTCTCATCTCTAATATGAAGTACTAGCGACCCGCCCCGGCGTCGCACGGGTATTAAATATATAGCCACTGAAAAAATGATTAAAATCGATAGCCTATGATCCTTCACGTGGCTCTACTTCATAACTATGCCAAATAACATAAAAATTGCTCCAGTAGTTCGCGAGATAAGCCCTTTCAAATAATTTCTCCCGTTTTTTCCACATTCTCCTATTATTCTTAGCGTAATAAAATAATATAGCCTATAGCCTTCCTCGATAAATGGGCTATCTAACACTGAAAGAATCATCAAAATCCGTTGCGTAGTTTTAAAGATTAAAGGGAACAAAGAGACATGATGGAAAAAAGCGACTTTGTTTTATAATGTGTATAGATAGAAGATGAACCCTGCACAACCTTATTTCAACTGGGCTGCAACCTAAGCCGTGCTATGATTTTCAGGACAATTTATGACCCCCAAATGGTCTCATAATGGGACGTTATTTAACGCCAGGTGGCACAACCTCCTTATTATGGACACAAATCATTTTGGCACACAACGATTGGCCCATACTAAGGGAATATCAATGTCTATAGCTCTTCATAAGGTGCAGAGCCCTTAAACAAAATACTTTTATTTTACTTTAGGGCTTGTTTCGCATTGTGTGACAACGACCGAAGGTTATTTTCACTGGCGGATTTTCCACAAGGCATCACTGAGAGATAAAGTGTAACTACGACTAGATAGATGCCTTTTGTCTAATCTTTGACATACGTATCACTATGGTATGTGTCAGTGGCGAGGGGTGAATATTTTGAGAAGGGAAGCCGGAGTAAAAAATCTACTTACCAATTTTGGTAATTTATAATTGAATGACATGCTTTTAATTTTCAAAACTAAGTTTGGAAAACAAAGTTTCCTTCGACAGCAAAATATAATCTGTCAGACAACAGTCTTTCTGAATTAATGCCATATTTTCCGAACTACGCGATTACGTCGTACGACTCACAATTCACAAGTTATAATATAAATTAATTTAATTCACGACACTCTTCTAAGTTCTAACGCTAAAACAAAATTTAAATTCGACAAAACAAAACAAACGACATTTTGTTTACAAACACACTATCCGCCATATTAATATGTCAATCTAAAAACCAGCAAAATAAAAATGTATTACGCGCCTGTCATATTTAGTACCGCTAAAGGCATTCTTAATAAAGCCGTATTACAAAAAATCCTACCAAAATAAAATGTATTACGCGCCAGCAAAAGTATAATGTCGCTACATTCATTCTTAAATTCGAATCATAACAATTTTACTTCATGACTCATCTATCTCGCTTGCACTTGTGCGTTGCTAATTAACCTTTCTCCGTAATAACTCGTCGGGCATCGAGTTATTTCCAAGTATATATCGCGCGTGCTAGAACGAGACAGAACATGACGACCAGTTCACAGGAATGAAAAGGACAGATGCTTACTATGAACTGTCGTTGTATGGAGAAATAAGCCGCTAATCCACGGCTTGATTCTCTGCGCCCGCACATTGCATTGCCTTTTAAAATTTATAGGCGATAGTTATTAATTCAAACTATGTATTTCAAGTGAGAGAAAAATTTATTGCATATAACATTGTGAATTCAAAGTTTTTTAAGTAGGTATGTAAAATATTTATTAGATAAATATGTCGTTGGCCCATATATTCGATTTTTCTAAGCCCTAAGGGAAGCCGATGGGAATCGGGTTATGTGGACGCTTCGCCACTGGTATGTGTGATATAAGCACGATGGCGACGCTTTCACGAGGGAATGATGCAGACAAATTAGCGATAGGTCAATAGCCGATTTACTAAGTGTTAGCTGACTGCAGAGAAGCCTTCGGCTGCAAAATCGTAAGACCTAGACCATATTTAAATAACCATAATACAGTTTGTCTATAACGTCATGAAATTAAAAAGTGGCTACATCGTAGTGTCATCCCTTTTTTCTTAGATTGATTTGAAAGGGATGACACTACGATGTTGCCACTTTTTAATCTCATGACTTTATAGACAGACTGTAATTGTTACCATTGTTGAAAAGCTGGGTGTAACATACACAATCGACGTAGATGATGGGCAATCATATACGGACATGTCCACACAGTGCACACGTACGGTTCCTTATCGTTTGGTCTATCTATTGGTCTATCATAGGCTGACATTGAGAGGCCGCATGATATTATAGCCGTTGTGTAATAGAATGTCCAACATCAATGTCTTGTACAATTGTTACAGTTTTGTGGTGAAATTGCGCAAACGACAAGTGAAAGTATATTAAGAGGAATGGCTACTGGTTATTGACCACAGCTTCTATATCTCCGACAGCCGTGATCGTCTAGTGGTTAGGACCCTACGTTGTGGCCGTAGTAACCCAGGTTCGAATCCTGGTCACGGCAGCCGAAAAGCTGTCACGGCGGAGATTCATTTTTGAAAAATTGGTTGGCTGTTAAAAGGGCTAACGATATAGGGCAAATATTAAAAAGTAAATTTTTAAGGGTCCAAAAATTAATATCCTTAATATAATAAAAACATTGGACTTCTTGATTATAAAAATGTCTATTACACCTTAAACTCCTCCTCCCCTCTATTGATTTATTTTATATTTGTAGCGAATATCAATGAAATTACTAATTGTTGTGATTAGGAAATGCAAATCTCGCGAGATTGGGGCTCAAGCGAGATCCCGCGAGTTTATGAATACAATACCGCGAGATCTCGTCAATTTCGAGATCTCGCGAGATTAGCAGATGGGTTTTGTTTTGCAAATAATCACAATATTTGAATAAATTACGAAAAAAGTAAGAAAAAAGTATTATAAGATTAGCATTTATTTTCACGAATTTTTTCAATAGAATTTTATGCATCAAACATTGTTTAAAGTGTCTATAATAATTTTTGAGTAGTAAACTTTGACATACGTATCTACTATCTATAATAATAAATGAAAGAAACAATCAGTCTTCTCTTCTAATGTGCGCTTTTATAATTTTGGACGTGGCGGTATTTAATATTGTGGACAGCCTCGGTAAAACGATAACATAAGGCAAGTAAAATGTATGGAAATATATTATGGAGACGCTTTTTTTCCGTCGATGATAACTTTTAACGTGCACGTTAGAGGACATCACGACGCGCGACGAACGGCACAAAACGTCCGCGGTGCGTGAAATCAAAAGGGCATTTAACGACTAACGTATCCAACGTTTGATCGTGGAAGCCGGCGTCCACGATAACGTGACGTCCAGAATCATAAAAGCGCACATTATCGAACACAAATCTTTTAGTAATAAAACAGTTCTTTTATAATAATTAACAAAACAACGAGAAGTCAGAATTCAGGACCTAGTTGAAAATCACAGTGCACAGTTGCTTAGGCTAGATCCTTTTTGTTTTTACTCCGTTAGTATCGCAACTCCGTCCGTGTCAGTTCGCGCTTCGAATAAGACATTTTTATGCTCAAGTGCAATCTCGTCAAACTCGCGAGATCTCGCCTTTTTTTCGTCCGAGATCAATCTCGCTAAAAAAGGCCGATATCTCGCGAGAACGAGATTACATTCCCTAGTTGTGATCGATAAGGATTAAGGAATCGTTTATTAATCTGATCGTAATTAATTAACAGATATAATATACGTAAGTAATTAGTTAATTACCAATTACGTTTAATTATTGCTAATCAGTAATCACTAATCACTCAAGTGTGAAATTAATCAACGTTCTTTCATGTTCGCCCATATTATCATCACCACGGAGAATTATGATCTGATAAAATTTCCCATAGATATTGCCTATTAGCAATAAACAAAGAAAAACATCCATACTAATAATAAAATTGCAAAAGTGTGTCTGTCTCTTACATCTTCACGATGAAATTTTGTTTAGGGATACCTACTTTGGGTTCCGGGAAAGGATATAGGATGCTTTTTATTTTGAAACGGATTTTGGCGCAACGGAGCTGCGGGCGTCATATTCTAGTCTACATATTATTATTAAAAAAATCTATTACTTTACTATAAGATAGAGAGCAAAGCTTAATTAATCGCTTTTAAATTTTGAAAGAGTTCTACCACAATAGGTTCTACCCTCCCATGAAGCTAATATACCAATTCAATTGACGATCATTTCAAACGTGGGACGCAATATAACCCTTAAACGGCGACGATTTTACCTTGTTACGTACGAGGTAAGGTGGGGTCTCGCGCGCCCCATTGCCCCGTCTCGGCAGTTCGTCGGTTTGTTATCGAATTATGTTTGCACGGTCGATTTGCCGACGTCGTTACCTCGACGACGAGTAAATTGACCTGAAAGGTGCGGCCAAATTACACTTCCTAAGAGTTTTGTGATGATGTTAACACTTTTATGGCTGCGGAAAAAAGTGCAGTGTAGTATAGACTAATCGATACAAGCGATACAAGCAGAAAAAAACTATTTTTTTCTGCTTGTATCGCTTAGCTTTTGTATAGAGGTAACAGGTGTCTTGGCAGCTCATCATCACCGGCCAAGCATAACTTCAAATATGCTATTTATTGACATATTGTAATTCTTTTAGCGTCGTTTGCACCGAGAATAACACAAAAACGGTCTCACATAAAACTGGAAAAAAAATTTCAGAATACAGAACATAAGTTTGGCAATTTCCCTCCGAATACGAAATAATTAAAAAGTAGCCCGAAAACTTTTAATAGACTTTCCCGAACTTTGGGGAAAAATCGTTTTGTAAACTTAATTCGTATATTGGATGTGCGAGCTCTGCTAGTTCTATCAAAGTATGTTAATTTAAGTGCTTATCTCTGATGAGGTTATTATACTTTTAGTTCACTTTGAAATCGAGAATGAAATGTCCAAAAAATGTAGACTACAACAATATAATAAAATTAGACCTACAAATATTGTGCTACTGCCTAAGTGTCATCACTAGCCTCCTTAGTAATAAAAGGATTCAACAGTGAATTATTACACAAGGTTTGCAATTTGCATGTCTTTAGCACACTGAAAAGGATCAGTCGTACTTTTTCAATAGCTTTGTCCACACTGTGCCTTTTCCTGTTCGTCAAGGGCATGCGTTATAGCGCAGTCAACAGCGAACGTGAGGCATGCCCGTGACGCATGACCGTCCAAAACTTTTGCTTTGTGATTAAAAATGACAGTTGGCGTTGCGTTCTTTGACACATTCAATTATTGAATGCGCCAAAACGAAAGTTGAATGAAAGAAGACGAAAGCGCATAATGTGGACATAGCTAATGTGCCAAAGACAAGCTGTTTTTTATTCGTCTGTCAAGACAAAGACACCAGACTATGAATTATTTCAGCCACGAATTAATTATGTCCTAAGAGTAGTATCGTTGTTAAATCCGACAAAACGAAATCTTTATGAACATATTTCGTATACTACATTCTCGTATGTAACACTAATATGGCGTAATAAGTACACCCGCTTTATTTTAATTACACCACCACTCACGAATGCAACAGAGTAACAGTTTTATCCCGCAATTATTTTAATTCGCCTCTGCAGCTGGTTAAATGAAGGTATATTCGAGAACGAGATACCTCGTTAAGACTCGCGACTCCCTCACTTACTCATTAGTATTTGCACTTTATTTGTTTTAAAGGTATATAGTAGATGCTTTGTTACTTTGTGAAGGTGATCATCAATCGCTTCAAGGTGATGATTGAAACAATCGCTTCAATCATCAATTTAAATCTGATCCATAGGAAAAATACTGAACAATATACGTGAAAAGAACTGAAAAAATATGGAATTGATCTTTAAATTCGAACTACTGGCTTACAATCTTTAATGAAATAAATAAATAAATAAAGCTTTATCGAATTCCATACAGTTTTGAGTTTTCATAAAAAACATAAACACAAAGCTGTTCCAGTACCTACATATCGAGCTGATAATGATATTGACAGCTTTAAAACAAAGAAAAATGGATCAAAATCGATCAACCCGTTTGGATGGTACGATGCCACAAACAGACAGACAGGTCAAACTTATAACACCCCTCTTTTTTATCGGGGTCAAAATCAGAACAATCAAATGTCCAAAAGTCGCAACGATCTCTTGGCGGTTGTGTCCCGCAATACGCTTTTTTGTTATTCAAAAAACTCCGTGCATTTTCGTGTTAATTTGAAAAGTTACCGCAACTTTATATATTGTGAACACAATCTGTTTAGTAAGTTTGACGTTTTGATACAGCGCACAAACAAATTTCGATTTGCGGGGAAAAAACAAAGTTGTATAAATACGGCCATTATAACTCTCTTTCAGACCTGTGTCCGCCAGGGTTGTCGACAACGGGAAAACGAAAGATTTTTTAAATTAGGTAGAGAGATTTTTATATTATTTTAATATACTTTAATAGATTTGTTGAAAATTTTACAATGTGCATTGTTCATTAAGTATGTCTAAGGTAAGTATTATAGGAACCTTTTTACCTTACCCATTTTGCACTTTACAGCCTAATATAAAAGTAAACCCAAAAGTTGTAAACGGCTAGTTTTCCTAGTTTAGGAGGATTTCAAATCAATTGATATCACCTTTACTCTGTCACAGCAGCTGTCCTCCAAAAAAGATTGGAAAAGTGTACCACAATATTTCTAATTTAGAACAAACATTTTGATAAGGCGCCTTGCTACGCCACTGCAGTAGGCAACCCTACTAGACGTCTCATTTCAAGACCCCCGCTGTTATTAATCGTTAGGTCGTTCCAGCAAATAACTTTGTCAATTGCGACGAAATATATTGTATTGTGGTCTTTGATTTATATCGCAGCCAGTCTAGATTAAAGTTGAGACCTGGCGTAGGTTGACTAAGTTCAGAAGTTTTATAGAACGTGACAGGAATATGTTTTCAATAAATAATAATTGTTTTGATATTAATCGTTGCTTCTTTAAGACTCAAACCGAATATAAAGTTTAAAGAGTTCTCGAACAAGGCGGACTTGTGTGAAAATAATTATTGTAATGTAACAACAGCTCGGCCACTCATGAGTCTCATGACTCAACCAATCAAAGATATACGCGAAGTAGAGTGGTTTGAGCGTGTATAAACAAAGTGTCCTAACTAATAATAACAAAAGGCGAAGTCTTGGATTTGATAGTGAATATAGAATAATAAAATATACGAAAATACAAAAAGACGGGTTGCACTCCCATGGTGCCGGCAGAAGTGAAAACTTGATTATTAACGTTGTGCATTATTTTTTTTAACCCATTTTTTATGAAAATTGATTTTTAAAATATCGTTTTTTTTAATTAATCGAAACCCTTACAATCGATTAAATTTTTAACCCATTTTTATGATAATTGATTTTTTTAATTAATTGAAACCCTTACAATTTTTTTTAACCATTTTTTATGAAAGTAGATTTTTAAAAACGTTTTTTTTTTTTTATAAACGAAACCCTTACAATCGATTAAATTTTTAACCCCTTTTTATGATTTTAAAAAAATCGATTTTTTTTCATTAATCGAAACCCTTACAATCGATTAAAAAATATCGACAATCGGAAAAAAACAATCGATTGTTCGATGTTACAACACTACTTTCCAACCCTCTTACGGTTTTTCGATCAGCACGAGAATCTGACGCGAGTTTCACAGTTTTTACCCATCCCGCAAGAGTGCTCAACGCCGCTAAAGAAGTTTTCACTTCAAAAACAGCTTTAAACCTAAATGATTTGGTAGTGAAATGTGAATAGAAGTTTTAAAAACTTCACAGTATTCCAAGGTTGGATGAAATCAAGAAGCCCTTAGTTCTATGACAGATTTTTATAAATTTTTGTTGGAAAAGCAAAAATTGGCAAGACGTTATCGTAAATACTGTACAGAGGACGTGTCCGGGGAAATAACCGCATTTCGGCCAAATCGGCGAAGGCAATTTGGGTGATGGCAGCCCTAGTTCTGTCTCACAATAAAGACGTATTTCAGTCATCAGCCGCGGTTTTCATGATTTTCCAAATAGCGCAACTCCCCTGTTAATACCTTTAGTTGAGTTACGCAGGCCCTAGGGCTTCCCCCCTGAACCGGCGACGCTCTTGTCGCATCCGCCATTAAAGTCACACAGACAGACGCACTAATGACGTCTGCTCGAGACGAGTGCCCATCGAAGTGTGAGGTTTTTGTTTGTGTCTGCGGCCTGCGCGGCAGCGGGTAGTCGGGTAAAAACTACGCGTAACGAATGCAAGCACTCACAGTAAGCACTTCTAATTACACTTTTTTTACTATTTTTTTACCCGACAGCAAAACCAAAAGGGAGGTTATCATATGTGTATTATGATGAGCGGAGAAATCGCCTTATAGATAATAATAATAATAACAATAATAATATCTATGGACGTTTCACACCACGTCAGTCTGGCCCCGTGCTAAGTACCCGAAGGACTTGTGTTACGGGTACCAGACAACGGAAATATATTTAATACTTTTATACTATACATATATTTAAGATTTTTATTATATAATACACATATTTAATATACATCCATGACCCAGGAACTTTGTAAATTTTTTGTTCCGTCGGCGGGACTCGAACCTACGACCTCCGGCTTGAGCTCAACGCGCTCACCACTGCGCCACGGAGGTCGTCACTCGTCAGTCATAGATGCGTCGTCAATGGATGTTAACAACACTGGAGAAGGAACATTGGTAGCTCGTAGCTGACAACGAACTATGATTGACAAAACATAACATATAAGACCAGTAAACCACGGTCTACGAGGGGAGTCACATAATTTCTTATTATTAGTACGTTGCGGTTTTGTAAGTTGTGTCATGAATTTAACAATACTTAGATCTCATGATTTACAGCGGCCGTGACCACGGCCGCTGTAAAGTAGCCAAAATGTCGGGATTAATAAAAGTGCTCCGCGACAAAATCCGTGAGTGTTTAAACTTATAATATCATGACCATATTGAGTGATACTCGCGAAAACTTAAGAAATCAATACATAGATCTCTTTCAATAGTCTTATAGCAAGCAAATTAAATTTTGCAGATTTATTGAGAACTATTTAAAAACAGTAAAAAAGTTGGATGAACAACATTTCAATGTAAGTAACATAAAATTAACGTAAAAATGGGCACTTCAAAAATAAAGAGCTTTAATTTTGCATCTAGGTACAACGCAAAAAGCAGTGTTTCTTTATATCTATTGTGCTATTGTGTTGATACACAAAGAGTTATAGAGTACTCGCATTTTTAAAAGCTCTATAAAATTACATGATGCCAGATTGTAGAAAATTACTTTTGTTTGTGCATAGATACCTATTACCTATAGTCAACAACGAGATTGGCAATCATTATTATAGTCGTAGATGACTGTAGCCTTCTTATGAGCCAACACGAAGAGCCACACGCCGGCCATTTCAAGCTTCTTTTTCCGCCTCTTTTTCCAAAGAAATATCATAATATCAAAGCCACATTTGAAATAATTTTATTCAGGCCCAAAGGCCAAATTTCAAATATTATAACCAAATTAGTAAGTTACAACCAACGTTAGTGACTTAAGAAAATAAAATTAAAGGAAGATAAATATCTAAAGCCCTGTCTATCTTTTAACGTAATCTTAAATCATGTTTTAATTTCCCACTGAACATACTCGAAAGCTCGTACGGCTATGGGACATTCGCTCTTACTTCTATAGCTATAAGGCCTTAAAGCGGTGTGATATCGACCGTACATTCAATTCGGCTCCCGATGACGTCGTGTACCAATTTACATAACACGCGGGTACCGGGTTCGACTCCACAGTTAATCACTACAAGGCCCATAAGTAAAATTCATATGTATGGATACATGAGAATTTCCTAACATGTATCTAATTTTCTACGAGATAACGCTGTAACAGTGTTTTTCAACTTGTAAGTCGAGAGTCGCAAACATCCAGGGGGTCGCGAAGCTTCCGTAGGGAGGTCGCCCCAGTTAGAGAGAACTAATTAAGTAGGAGTTAGGACAATTATTATTCAAGTAAGAAGAAAATTTTATATTCATAAACATAAATAGGTACATGATAAGAAAGCAAAGCAAAGCAGACAGATAGACAGATAGACAGACTTTCGCATTTATAATAATAGTATGGATGTGAAAGTGTGCCTGTCTAGTATGTCTGTTACGTGAAGAGTCACGCCTAAACTGCTGAACTGGCTATTTAGCTGAAATTTGGCATAGATATACTTTGAGTACCTGGAAAGGACGTAGGATACATTTTTAATCCAGGAAAAATGTACGATTATCGGAGGTGAGGGCGTCATCTATGTACTTAGTTTAAGTTTTAACTATATTTTTAAGCGTCTGCAACTCTTCGTTCCTTCGTTCTTTGAACGGGTTTTTGGAGAGGATTTTCTGTACTTGTATACAAAGATGTATTATGTGGCCTTTGGTAAATAATAATATTATGTACTTAGTTACTATACATTTAAATACCAACGAGCTGTACCCCGCGGTTAGTGAAATATAATAATAGACTATGAAAAGTACCAATAGTAGGGTCATAATGGGACGATGAATTGTATAATGGTTTATGGTACTGCTGATGATTATGAATGTAATTTGAACACACTTCGCATAATAATATGCTTTCCCGAAACTCCCAAACTTTTATCTATAAAGAGTCTGGAGTTCTCTCAGCACCTTACCGATCATGATATGCCTTGGTGCAAAAGCTAAAATCCTTGTTGGTACTTGGTAGCATATGCTTAGAATACTAAGTTAAAATCGGTTTACAAAAGGCTGAGTAATCGTTGAACATAAAAAGTATAATAACACCTCCTCAATTTTGAAAGTTGGTTAAAATTGTAGCCTATAGTATTGTCTGACGTATAAGCTATGTTATTGTAAAGTTTCATTAAAATCCATTCAGCAGTTTTCACGTGAAGTAACAAACATCCATATTACATCCACACAAACTGTCGCTTTTATAATAGGATACAATAATACCCCCACACCGGTTTTGGTGACGGTGGCCGGTTTCATTGAAACCAAGCCAGGTACGTAGGAGTAATTTTATAGTGCCCAAGTGTGTACACAAGAGCACTCTCTATTCCTTTTACAATTTACTCTCATAACCCAGTAGGACACGACTGGCGAAAGGTCAGGTCCAAGACCGACTTTTTACATGCCCATCCGACGCATGGATCATCTTACTTGTCAGATAATCAGGTGATCAGCCTGCATTGTCCTAGCCAAACTTGGAAATAACATGTTTCCAACGCGGGAATCGAACCCGTCGTGGGTTACTCCGAGTCAAGAGCGACGCTCTAAACCACTGGACCACGGAGGCGTAGAGGAGTAGGATGAACATTAAACAATCTATATGTTACCGTTATAATGCAGAATACGTTAACATTATACCAAAATATTGAGAGATGTCGAGATTGTAACAAGAGCTATGATAGAGCACATCGCTATCGACGTTCCCACCGGGCTGTATTCTGTTATGTAATAACACATTTTTTCGCCATTTTCTCCCGAATTTTGTATCGATTAATAATACATTTTAATTTAAGGCTGTCAGTGAAAATAAATGAATTGATCAATAAAGGTTCAATGTAACTTTTGTAGCTACACTAGCTGACCCGGCAACGTTGTTTTGCCATATAAATTATTTCTAGTATCAATATAAAAAGTACCTAGATAAAAATCTGTTCTTAGAATTAACGAATGTACATACAAAATTTCATTAAAATCGGTTGAACCGTTTTGAAGGAGTTTACGCGCAAACACTGTGACACGAGAATTTTATATATTATTATTAGATTTTCAATTTTATAGCTAAAGGATTTTGCTACAGAACGTGTACAGAACCTTTTAAATCGTAAGTGTCAAATTGCAAGTTATCAATTGATCTGATAATAATTTATACTCTCATTTTAGATATTATGCTGAAGTTCTGAACAGATTTTAGGCCGATGCCTAAAATGTATCTTGCCGGTTTTTTTTTTTCACGTTCTACCCCTTAATTTTTGTCTAATTCTTCTTAAAAGAGGAGGAGAGGAAAGAATCCTTCTAAAGGACTTTTTAAGCGAGCGAGTGTAACACATTGTTATGGCACCATCAAACTCGGACGGATGACGAAAGACGATGAATTTTCACGCGAATTGAAAATTTTTACTTAGTTGAAGCGCAAAGTAAAATTTAAGTCCCAAGTAACAAGTTTAAGCGGTTTTACGATTTTGTGTCTATGCTCTATGGCCCATCTCTTTATTGTGAACAAAGGCACAATATAATTATATCGTGTTATAACACAGTATAAAATCGTGAAAAAAAAGTGAAGGAAAACATCGTGAGGATGCACATGACGATCCCAGACGTATTCATATTATTAACCGACTTCCAAAAAACGAGGAGGTTATATGTTCGGCTGTGGATATTTTTTTTTTTATTTTTTTTTTATTTTTGTATGTTCAACGATTACTCCGCCGTTTGTGAACCGATTTTCGAAATTTTTGTTTTGTTGTATTAGGTTTCACTCCAATTTGGTACCATGTTCACAAAAGTGGTGACCTGATGATGGGATCCAGGAGTAATCGAGGGAACTCCTCGAAATTTATATGGAAACATATGGTGATTTTGGTTTTATGTGAAGTGTACTAAGAATATGCTACCAAAAAGTCAAATATTGGGTCAAGGTATACCATGGTTTCGAAGATGCTGAGAGAACTCCTGACTCTTTATAGATACACGTTTGGGAGTTTCGGCGTTGTTTTAAGAACAGAAAGCATATGCTACCATGCAATTCAAATTCATCATCATCATCATCGTCATCATCATCATTACCACGTCGTGTTAAGGTCACCAATGTCTCATGGCACAAAATAGATAATAGTACAAGGCATAGTTATGGATAGAATAATAATAATTATGTACATAACAACACCAATTATTATAGGCTGTTTAATATACACGGCGGTCGGCGCCGCAGAGGCAACGGCGTCGCCGCGCGGCGCGCGGCGATGCGTACGTAAACATCGTATTCAAGTTCTAACTGGAATGTCAGGGTATGCGGCATGCCGCCAGAGTAGACAGAATGATAGAGTATGCTGACTTAGAACTGATGTAATTTTTTAAGTTTGACGTATTATGACAAAAGTCGTCGCTAGGGTCGTAACCTACAAATTTAGTTGTTTATATTTTGGCACATGCAAAGAAAACTGTCAGAATTCAATTTCAAAATCTTATTTTTAAAATTAAATTATACCAGCCAGCGCGCCAGCCTTTAACTTATCCTGGCGAAACACGAAAGAAACGACAGATATTAATACTCGTCAGTCTCATAGCAGTCGAAGTACTGGTAGTTATGTCTATTGTGATGCCACGCTGCGAGCATTTTGCAGCACGTGTTCACTTAGATCTTTTTAAATGTATTGTTTAAATTTATCTATCTACCTGATATTTGGGCCTTGGGGTATGCCGTATGACTCATATCAGTCTTAACAAATTGTAATAAGATACGTAGAATATACGCAGTACCACCGACGACCACTTATAAATTCGCGGACTATGACGGAGGTCAACTTAAGGTGAACGTAGATTTGGCCGCACCGCACGCACCGCAGTCGCCGCATTCGGAATTCTTTATATGAAGTTATAGGCAAGCTCGCATACCTACCTACCCGCGCCGCAGTCTTCGCAACTTCATAATAATATGAAGAATTGCGAATGCGGCGACTGCGGTGCGTGCGGTGCGGCCAAATCTGCGTTCACCTTTAATAACAATTATACGAGATCAATTACCACTCAATATTATTATTTATGTTGTCAATTCAATGCTCACTGCTCACACCAAGCTCACTGTTGAGTTGTCAGACGTCAGTTGCTTACAAACTTTCAACAACACAACGAAAATCTGTTACAAGTTACAACTACCTATATAAAACTTCTACGTACAAGCGATAGCGCGACACAGGAGCGCCTCAGTGACATCTAGTGAAGACAATATGAAACTATTTTTTATACAATTTGAATTGGCACTAACAGTTTACCTACTAGGTAACTAAAAAGAGTGAAATTATTATTTTTAACAAAAAATTAAAACCGACTTCCAAGGTAAAAACAATATTAATAGCATCCTTATAATATGAACTAAAAAGTATTAAATAATTTTTCCTATCTAATATGTAGTGCCTTTTCCCGAATCCGGCTAAACTTCAACTATTTCTGTACTCAATCTTCATAATTTTGAAGTCGGTGCCAGTTCCAAAAGTTTCAAATTTTCTGTCAAAGAAATAAAGATTCAGCTATATCTGGTACCGACTTCAAAATGATGAAGATTGAGTACAGAAATAGTTGAAGTTTAGCCGGATTCGGGAAAAGGCACTACATATTAGATAGGAAAAATTATTTAATACTTTTTAGTTCATATTAAAAGGATGCTATTAATATTGTTTTTACCTTGGAAGTCGGTTTTAATTTTTTGTTAAAAATAATACCTGTATCATTCCTTTGGACGAGGCCGCCTATGTTGCGACTTGCGAGAATGCCGTATGTGCTTGGGCAACCGTACGGACATTTAGAAATCTTGTCCCACTGCAGTATTTAAAGAGTGGTTACTTCGCTCTGAAAATAGTGCATAAGAACGAGGCCGCCAATTTTTGCTAATTTTGCAATTATTTTTCTCCGCCCTTTGTATTTTAAAAAGTATTGTGTTTATCTTATGCTCGAAAACTGATTCTAAAGAAGAAAACAAAGTACTCAAGCATGCATAAGAATAATTTGAGTTCCAATAATAGTCTAAAAATATATTTACAATCAGACATAAAAAAGGTAAGAAAATAGCTTAAATTATACAATCCACCGTGGATGAGGTGCACTTTAACTGTCGCTGTAGCAGTAAGTATGACAGATTTGAAGATAAATCTGATATGTTATGAATACTTACGAGTATATAAATGGCTATTACCTCATTTTTTTTTAAATCAAATGAATCGTTAGAAACATCGATTCTACCCCACATTTTAAACGTCACCAATATTATCGATTTATTATTATCGTTGGGTGTTAGGGAAGGTAAAATCGGGAGTTCGGTGCGTACTTGTGTAAGGTTGCCAGGAGGGAGCCTACGCCAGCCTGCCATGAGTGCGGCGCTGCGGAGGACACGGCCCAGCACACCCTCGAGGTGTGTGATCATTGGGCCGTGCAGCGCCATGATCTCATGGCGGTGCTTGGGCGAGATCTCTCGCTCTCGAGCATGGTTCGCTGCATGCTCGAGAGCGATGAGGCATGGCAGGCGGCGGTCTCTTTCTGCGAAACCGTCCTTTCGCAGAAAGAGGCCGCGGAGTGGAACAGAGAGAATGACCCATCCTCTGTTCCGCTCCGCCGGCGTAGGACGGGAGTGCGGAGGCGTCGTTACGCGAACCTCCAAACTTCCGTCTAATCCGGGGCTCCGGGCAAGGATGGGAACCTCCCCGGCTTAGCCAGTCCCGGCGCCGAGGAGAACGCTTCAATTTGCCGGAGCGTTCCCTAACTTTGGTGGAAGTCCGGTCCCTTCTGAGGTAGACCGGCCGGTCGTGGAGGGAGTTCCTGTGGTAGAGAGAACCAGGATATCCCTCCGCATACGGCTGAAGGCAACCGCAGGTGGTTTTAGTGAGTAGGAGTCTCACATACCCCCGGGGTACCCAACCCATGATGGGTTTCCCCTGCGTAAAAAAAAGGTAAAATCGGGAAGTGGCAACGCTGAGTTTTTACGTATTCTATGGAAAATCTCGTAATATTCGCCATTTCTCGACAGTTCACAGTCGGGCTGTGTACACAGTTTTTTCAAAGGAAGTTTTTTTGTGACACAAATGTAAGTATTACTGTTTCACATAAAACGATCAATGCATCATGTGAGTAGTCAAAAGGGCCATGTTTGGGGCTATAATACAAACCGCATTGTGTTTTATTTATAGAGGCTTGATTTTCTCAACGCTAATTATAGCGTAGAGGAATAAATTCGCTACCATTTTGGTGCTCTAACGTCATAAGCTCATATTCGCCAATTCCTCTACGCGAATATTCTATTATTCTGCGTCATATCAGCAATAATTGGCGGCCTTACCCTTAAATCATCCACAATGGATGCAAAGACCTAGTTTTTTTGGCCGTTTATGTAAGCTACTAGTCTTACCATAGTTATTCTTGTATCAGCTAAGGCTTATAAGACTTGAAGTTTAAAACTCAAAGCTTACGGCACGGATCACCGCAAATTGCTTTTGAAGAATCCCAGCTGTATTGTGGAGTTTAACAATAACGCGAGACCCTTACGATAGACCTTTATTACAAACGCCATAAGGGTCGTATTATAACAACTCAAGGAAACAATAACTATGAACGGTGATGCTTAGCAACAAATTGTTCTTGTTGCTTGGGAATTGAGCAGTTCTAAGAATGCAGTCAATCATCAGTGCTAAAGCCAACATAACACAAGGTATACTAACGAGTTGTTTGGCCACTCGTCCAACAAAATCTCGTCCTACTAAAACGACTTTTCAATTTTTTCGTCCTACAACGATTTTGTATGCGATCGATCGAACGGTTAGTAAATTTCAAGAAAGCTCGGAATTGCCGAAAGCTTGCATAGTTATGAATAAACTTTAAAGCTTATATAATTTATCACGGTAGATAACAACAACTTCGAAAGCTGAATTTACGTGAAAAGCTTTCGGAACTTTTACAATAGTGCACCTCCGAGTGCACATTCACGAAACTTCGTAAACAATTTAACGATAAATTAAAATAAAATGATACTTTATTCCCACCCACATTTCACTAGTTTTGGTAACGTTATTATAAAAGTTATATAGTATTCAACGCTGTGCAATAGTGTAATTATCATACAGTAGAGTCAGTAGAGTTATTCAAATCTTGAATTCAAACTCGCTCAACAAGGAAATAAGTTTTATGAATGCGTAATAATTATTATATTATTATCGTAAAAGCTTTCCCTCATTTAAGACACGACGATCTTAAGGGGCCGGGCTTCCCTCGAAATTCTCATACATACGTAATACCAAAATAATTTTCTCATACGAAAATATTTAACATGTTTGAGTTATTTTTCAGTTTAAAATAGTAATTACCTGGATTCCTGTACAAAAATTAACTTCAAAATATTTAAACACTAAAAAAAAATTTTTTGTTATTTATATATTTTTTAGTGTTTTACTCTATTTTTTAGTATTTAAATATTTAGTAGTAAATTTAGTAAAAAAAAAATACACAAAAAAAATTTTTTTAGTGTTTAAATATCTTTAAGTAAATTTTTGTACAGGAACCTAGGTAATTACTATTTTAAACTGAAAAATAACTCAAACATGTTAAATTTTTTCGTATGAGAAAATGATTTTGGTATTACGTATGTATGAGAATTTCGAGGGTAGCCCGGCCTCTTAAGAGTTAAGACACACTACGCCTATACAAATCATGTAGAGATGCTCTCCCAAAAACTTTGTATTGCAAGTATAATATTATGTACCTAGGTTACATAGTCTGTCTAAAGTATGCAATATTGTAATAGACCAATGTAGGACGTTATGAAAGTATTTGAGTGAAACTTGTTCAGAAATAAAACAATTTTTACTTTTTTATATTAAACATTTTTGTGTTAAGTCAGTGAGAACCCAAATACGTCGTACTGGTCGTCTTGCTAATCGAAGCTGAAATCAATCTAATAATATGTGCATGGACTTAGTTTGGATCCAATATGAAGATGAGCTTACATGGCTACTGTGTAGCATTTATACTGTGGCTGTAGCGTAGTATTTTTGTAATTGTGTGGTTTACATTCATTTTGGCATTGTATCTTTTTGTAGTTTGGCTTAAAATAGAGTTAAAGTATTATATTGAATACCAATTTTATACAATAAATAATAAATAATAATGCTTCAAAAGCTTAGTAAGTATTATTTTTATATTCTTAATATTTATACAATATTGACTCATAGAGGGCTATGTAAAGTGTACCTATAAGCTTGACTTGTGTCTTGCCCTTTTCCAAAAATATTAAATTATCCTTCATTAGAATATTTTAATATTTTTTTTAAATAATATCCGGTCGGGAAATTAATTTTTATCATAAATCTAGATTATGCCCTAAGCCAAATCGTTAGGGTAAATCCTAAGGGTTCAATGACCGTAAGGGCTCCCCTTAGGGTCCAATTACACCTTAACTAAATTGCCCTTGAACAAAGATTTGTTTATGGCCTCTTTTTGGGTTAATTCTTCCATTTCTGTTCAGACACGGCCAATTGGTTTAATTCCGGGATAATCAGAAACATTCGAATGTACGAAATAATGATACTTATTAAATGGAAGTTAACGACTTGGACAAAGTGGTAAAGGATAGGTAAAATATATTTTATCCTTAGGTGCATGTGAATTGTAATGTTTTATTAATTATTATCTATGAATCAATATAATTATATTCTGTATATAATCCTTCGTTCTGATTGATATGCAAGTGCCTAAACCACTGATCATAGGCTGTAGAGTTGAAATTTGTGGAGAGTGTGCTCCATGACGTAGGCGTCAAATTAGGCTCAACTTTGAACGTACACTGGGACAGGGGTATAAACTTCGACATGGTTTTCGCCTACAGCATATTTTGAAAATATGCAATTATTACTTCTTTTTGTTCAGCCATCCTTAGATAATTAAAAAGTAAGCCTTTTGGAAGTCAGATACTTATCAAACAGCCAATTTACCGGTATCTGTGTATGTAACATCGTAACAAGAAGATCCGGCTTATGATTCTGAAAACAAAGAGTTGACTTCCCCGACGCAATTGTAGAAGTTTTGTCTCGTCCGTAGCGATTGAAATTTTAAACTTCGCAAATACTTTAATGGCTGGAATTTGTTGCAATTTATTTGTGTTCTGGGATCAGTGCTTAGGTTTAGTGAATGTTATTCTAGTCCTGAAACTTCCTTAAAAAACGAAGTATTCTCGAGTCGTTACTGTTTCAGTGCCGGTGTAGGTGTTACTAAGTACACACGTTTTGACGACAATTTTTTTCGGATTGTAAATTATTGTCGAGTATGGGATTTCAGAGAGTCTGAAACTGCTTGACCGATTTTGGTAAAAGTTAGATTTACATGACCGGGAAAAAATCTATCGTGAAAAAGTACGATTGTCCTTTCGTAGCACGAAGTCCCGGGAATTATAATAAAACAGTAGTATAACAGCATCTTTCAAAATATAAAACTAACTTGAATATTTATTTTATAATTTTCCTAAACTCTCCTGTTGGGGGATATTGCCGAATTATATTTTAATTTAAGAGGGATAGAGGGTAATCCATCGTAGATTACTTCCGCTCTCTCGCCCTTCAAATATTATTTAGGATGCGAGCCCAAGTTATACTGTCTTTTCGTTTTTGACTTTAGCTCAACGCAGAAGAAAGCCGTTGGTCTTAAATTATATTATTATTAAATCTAAATTACACTACACTAATAAATACTAAATAAAAAATAATTTTAATTGTTGTTAGTCTCACTAAAACTTGAGAATGGCTGAACCGATTTAACTAATTTTAGTCTTGAAAATATGTTCGTGGAAGTCCAAGGAATGTATACGGACATCCAGTTTTAAATCTTATATCTTTAAACGAGCAATTCTCGTATATATATAAATATATAATTGGAATCTCGGAATCGGCTCCAACGATTTTCATGAAATTTAGTATATAGGGGGTTTCGGGGGCGATAAATCGATCTAGCTAGGAATCATTTTTAGAAAATGTCTTTTTATTCGTGTTTTATCGAATACCGAGCGAAGCTCGGTCAAATAGCTAGTAATATTTAAACGGCAGGTGGAAAGTTCCGGAAGCATAATAGTAATAATAGTCACTGCTTACCTGTCGATGCCTGCACTTTATTGATCGTATCGAACATAAAATTACGTTATGGTAAATGCGAAACTTGAAAAATGCCATTTTGAGCTTCCGCCATCTCCGCTTTACGGCGCTGTAAAACGGTTTACGACGAAGTTAAACGAACGAGACTTTAAACCGGTAACTGTTATTACAACTGCACTCAACAATTGACAATTTTATGTATTACCATCTAGATTTCGTTTGCGCTCCTTTCATGTATTGCTTACAGTAGGTATTTTGATGCTCTGAAGTTTCTGAATTAAAAAATACAGTTATTAGAAGGTTTTATTTGCACACCCATGAAAATATACTCACAATACTGTGACAAGTATAGGTTTAAATCGGTGGTCTTATTACGAGTACTATATTACTCACATCTCACTCATAAAATATACCGTGATAGGCATGGACGCTGAATAAATCTTAGTTTTACCACATACAAAACTTCAGAAATCGCTATAAGTTACAGCAGTTTTAGGAACAGAGAAGACTTAAGAAATTAATGTATAGGCAGATCGCGGTCCAACGAAATGTCGGATCATGTCAAGCCCCACAATATCTACAAAAAAAATCATCATCAGCTTATGATCAATTTTCATCGTGGAAACCTTACCTATTCATTCTGTGTGTATCTGTGTCCTGTGAAAAACATTATATCACAAAAATCCTCAAGGTCCTGATAAGTCCATTCATCATTTTTCCTTTCAAAGGAAGCAAACAGAAGGGTCGGTGATAAAAAACGTAAGTACAGTTCTGATAATTGTGTGTACTGTAATTGTTTGGAGACGCGAGAATCGTAGCGAGCTCGGCACATATTGACATTGCGCTGTGTGACTACAAGTCTGGGCTTTTCACGGGACTTTTGACTTCTGCAGAAAATCTTTTGGGAATAAACGAAGGTGAAAGGTTTCTTTCAGACGAAGGGCACTTGTCGACGGCATGTGTCGTGTGCCGTTCGTCTGTATGCGCTCTAACTGACCGGAAAATATAAACTTGTAGATTGCAAAACAAACTATTGGAAGCTTACGAATTCTTACTTCAAGTCCTATTATTATTGGCATTACACATTAGCACTTTAATTTTATTTTGTTCGGTGTTAAAAGTTGAATTCAAATTATTATTATTATTAACTTCTTTCTTTTGTGTATTGAGCTACGATGGATCAGTAAAAGTTATGGCGAACGTGTAAGGGGGGCTATCGTCTATTTTGTACTGTCATAGTGTCGTCTCCGCAAACCACGTTCTTTGTCACAGGCTACACGGTCAAATTCTCATCAATCTGATCCATCAATCTGATTGACGGAATATTGATGGTTATAAAAAGTTCATATTAAAAATACGATCAATCCATCAATCCGAGTCGTACACGATCAAATTTTCGTCAATCCGTACCGGATTGATGGATCAGATTGATGAAAAATTGACCGTGTAGCCGATGACTATCATGATTCTTGGCCTAATTATCCCAGAAAAGAAAAGTAAACTTTATCTCTTGTAGAAAATTCGTAATGCAATATGAGTTCCCACGTAAAATCCTCAATAAACCTTACTCATGGCCACCCGGGCGGTCTGTAAACGCCTGTTCCCGGCTCGTGTAAATAAAAGGATTTCAGACCGAACTAGACTATACTCAAATTTTCTATTCGGCTCAATTTTCAAAGCGTTTTTGTAGACTTCCAAAGGGTTATTCGACGTTCTGTTAATTGAAGACATGACTGGATAAAGTGGGTAACTAACATTTTACAACAAGAGAAATAAATTATTTACTTACTCATTTTTTGCCTACAAACAAACCTTGTAACTTATCTACATCATCATCTATCTAACATAATATTTAACAGTAAGTACATAGAATCCATATTTTTAGGGTTCCGTACCCAAAGGGTAAAAATGGGACCCTGTTACTGAGACTTCAATGTCTGTCCGTCTGTCCGTCTATCTGTCTCCAGGCTGTATCTCAAAAACGGCTATAGGAAGCCTTCTGAAATTTTCACAGATTGTGTATTTCTGGTGCCGCTATATTACAACAAATACGAAAAACAAAATAAATAAAAAAATATCTAATACAACAAACATGATTTTTTGTCTTTTTTTGCTCGTAATCAATAATGGCAGTAGGTAGGCACTTGAGATACAATGTTCTTAATTATATATTTTGTATAATTATATATTTTGTACTTTAATAATTAATAATAAAATTAAAATAAAATAAATATTTAGGGGGGCCTTCCCATTCCCATACAAAAAACACAATTTTTGTCAACTTTCGCTCAATAACAGTACGGAACCCTTTGTGCGCGAGTCCGACTCGCACTTGGCCGATTTTTTGTTTCAAATCATTTTCCTGGTCCTAAAGTCTCCATTTGAGCAAAAAGCGTCAGTTTTTAATTTGTCATTTACCCGCTTCATCCACTCATGTCTTCAATTGAAGCTATGATATTGGCAACGGAAACTAGAAACAGCTGGTTATTTCGTACTCGACTGTGGTTCAAAAGGGTTCAAAAAGGGAGTAGATTTCTCATCGCCCGGTCTAAGTTTTGTATTAAGAGTCTACTCGTACCATATTATATACTCGTACCAACCGGGCTGAAATCTAGCGACTAAGAAAACTGTAAATATACAAATTACCATCAAATTACAACATTCTTATGATTCCATACGTAAAGATTCAAAACTAAACTCCGTCTGTCTGTACGTCAGGCTATATTTTATTTTTACATGGTATTTAATTAAGTATATTTTCACATTAATAATTGTAACTCGTAAGTTTCAGAACCAAAAAATATATTCGATTTCTATCTTTATAAGGAAAAACTAAGCAATTGACAAGTAACCCTTTGGCTATCAGACATTAAGCATTGTTATCCCAATTCAATAACAACATATCAAAGTACACGAAGTAAGCGATTTTTTCCCGTAAGCGGACTACGGGGGATTTGCGGATTTTCCGGGATTCCGGGGATTATTACGGCTCTTGGAAACTTGGAGACTTTCTTGGAAACGTGAATTACGTAGTATCGTATGTAATTTATTTTTAAAGAAATTACTTGTTTTTGTTTTGTATCTTACTTACTTTTTTAAAAATTAGTGCGTAATTTCATCGGCAAATGGCAGGGGCAGTTTAAAAAAAATAGATAACTGGATGACGCCCGCAACATCGTCCCACCGGAATTCGTTTATCGCGCAGGAACCATACATTTTTCCGGGATAATATAAGTATCATATGTCTTTTCCCGGGACTACGGGATCTCTTGGATACTACATTTCAGCAAAATTGGCTCAGTGGTTTGGGCGTCAAGAGGTAACAGTAAACAGACAGACAGACACTCTTTCACATTTATAATATTATATGGTAAGTATGGATAGATCAATAAAGATGCGGCTTGTCCACGAGTGACACGACAGACAGATCTACTCCACTGCAATCATTTTAGGGCATTTTAGGGCTAAAGTAAAGAGGAACCTATATTACAAGCAGACATATAATATTATGACAGCGTTTCAAAATAGTTATTACTTAATTACATTTATTTTATTACGTGTTTAAAAATAAAATGTAAAAGAACTTGTAATACATTCCTTCGAAATGTACTAAATCCGTATGTTGTTGTAGCTACATATATCAGAGCTGCATGTAATTAAATTGCAGTAGCTAACTGCTAAATATGCCAGCTGCACGGCATAATATTATGCTAAATTAGCGATTAATTGGCTCGTGGTTTTGACACTTGGCATAATGTTATTTACGTAGCAGCTACATTACCTCCTTAGTCCATTGAAATGTTACAATTTTAGGACCGAATATTTCATTTATTAGAGGACGCAATTTTATTTTTGGGACATGTAGGGGGTCAATAGAAGCTTAGCCTCAAGTTTGTGGGGTCGCCGCTCTTGTCCCCCAGCCGCCATCTTGAAAAAAGGGGTGACAACACTATTTTCGCGATAACTCGGAAAAAATTTACTTACAAAAAATTTATCAAAATATAATTTGTTGCAAATTACTTTGCCTATAAATATGTTCCTATAACTTTTCACCCTAAAAAAAAATTAAAAAGTTATAAGCAAAAAAGTGAGTTTTTTAAGTTTTCTTATTACTTTTTAATTTTGTTTAATACATTTTACAAAAAAAAATACCTCAGACCAATCTTGTAGATCTGGGGGCACGGCAGTGTCCCAGCCAAGCTTTTTAGCAAAGGCACGGCCGTACCATACTTTTCTCGAAGCGGTTCGCGGCTATTTCACACCCCCTTTATCTTCTATTTCAACAAAGCTAGGGATTTAAAATTTCGGTCACTAGGAGCAAGTATTAAAACTAGCTTAACCTCCAAATTACATGAAATTTCGATAAAAAGTTTAGTAGTTACGGATGGTCAAAGTTACTACATTTTGTCACTGACTGACAGATCATCAAAATTCTAAGGTACTTCTAGCAGACTTAGAACCTTGAAATTTGGTACCCGGATAGGTTTTTATTCACAATGAAAGGAAAAATTATGAAACCGGCCAAGTGCGAGTCGGACTGGCGTACATAGGGTTCCGTACCGTAAATTTGTATGGGAGCCCTCTTTAATAATAAGTTTATTTAATTTTTATTATTAATTATTAAAGTTACCATAAAATTGAGCGTTCGCTGAAATTTTCAAAAACTTTAGTCTTACTATTATGGACTTAGAGCAAAAATAGGGAAAAAATCGTGTTTGTTGTATGAGGCCCCCCTTTAACAATTTATTTTATTTTGATTAGAATATTATTTTTTATAACGACACCAGAAATACATAATTTGTGGAAAATCGCAACTATCTAGCTAATAGCTATTGTGGTTCTCGAGATCCAGCCTAGTGACATACGGATGTACGACGGACAGACAGCGAAGACTTATTAATAATAGGGCCACGTATTCATCCTTTGGGCAGGGAAACCTAAAAACTGAAATTGAAAAATAATAATATAATACTTTAAGTGTTAAATAAAATAAAAGAATTAAATATGTTTGTAACTTTGCAAGAACAATATGAGTTTCGACTGCATATTTGTTTGACGTACAAAAGGCTTTGAGTTAGTTATGAACTTAATGAAATGGTATTTATTAAATAAAAAATAATATTAACAACGTTAATAATTAAACAATAATTAAATTCGATTAAAATATTATAAATGTAATCACTAATCACTAATCAGTACACACTCCTTACTTGCTCGATATAATATGGGAGTTTTAAGTTATCGCATGAAATAAGGTGTGCTCCTTTCCTGTAAAGAACGTCGAGACGCTTACAACAGTGCTGCTATGTATTCAACGGTAATGCTAAAAATGACCACCTTCAATTAGTATTAGCTTAAGAGTCAATTATATATTATGAACATAATTATAATCGACTCAGAACTCAGAAGTATTTACGTTACGTTGTCTACCTATAGAAGTAACGAAGCCTCAAAGAAAAAATATATTAAAGAAAATAGGGAATAGGTGCTAAGCTAAGTACAGAAAAGTTATAACGTGACCTGAAAAGAAAAGAAAAAAACTTTCAAAAAGAAATGAAATCCCACCAAAACATGAAATGTAAAAGGAGCCAAACAACATATTGCATAGCTATTCAATATTTCTGTCGTAAAAAGTTTTCAGATCACATTCAAGCCAAGTCTTCAACTTATTTTGTACTTAATTTAAATCAACATTCAGTAAATGTATCAAAAGATTTCTTTATTTTATAATTATTATAGTGGCTTGGCAATGAGTACAATAGAAACAATTATAAAACTGCATATTGGGAGGAGTTTATACTTACACAGACGACAAGCGTAAAATGTTTTAATATATAACAACGCATGTGGCTGATGGTACCCAATAAATCCAATTATGTAGTAGCTGATTATTTCTCTAGTGCTCATTGCCAAGCCACTATAATAATTATAAAATAAAGAAATCTATTGATACGTTTACTGAATGTTGATTTAAATTACAAAATAAGTTGAAGGCTTGGCTTAAATGTGATCTGAAAACTTTTTACGACAGAAGTATTGAATAGCTATGCAATATTTTGCTTGGCTCCTTTTATATTTCATGTTTTGGTGGGATGATCTTTACAGAAAAAGATCCCTCAATCCCCGGGGGGAAATCTCATGAAATAATTTCTGTAGATACAAAGGAAACTGTGGAAGCATATTGTGTGGCAGCAGAAAAGTAGTCCTGAAATGAATTGAAATGAATGAAATGTTGTTTTGTCATATAAATTATTTCTAGTATGAATATAAAAAGAAGATAAAAACCTATTTCATATATTAAATTTCAATAAAATCAGTTGAGCCGTTTTGGAGGAGTTCGCGCAAAAACACGAAAATTGTATATACTTAGATGTATTGATAATGCGGCATTACAAATCACATTACACGTGATGTATCACACATGGCACTGAAGAGGGAATGATGGCAGGAATATTTTTTGCCGCCAACCGTCGCTGTAATGACGAACAAAGTCCTCCCCCAAATCTAATTTGGCGTATGTCAGTAATATTGTGATGGATAGATATTATTTCTTTGCCGTTAGAGCCATACTTAAAAATAGGCTCAGCTTCGGAAATAATCAGCCAAGTGCGAGTCGGACTCACGCACGAAGGGTTCCGTACCGTTATTGAGAAAAAATAGGCCAAAAATTGTGTTTTTTTGTATGGGAGCCCCCATGTCTGTGGAGCCCTGCTTAAATATTAATTTAATTTTGTTTTTCGTATTTGTTGTTATAGCGGCAACAGAAATACACAATCTGTGAAAATTTCAGGAGGCTATAGCTATAGCCGTTTTTTGTGATACAGCCTGGAGACAGACAGACGGACAGACATCGAAGTCTCAGCAATAGGGTCCCGTTTTTACCCTTTGGGTACGGAACGCTAAAAATACTACGATTTTATAAAAAACCGATGTGATTTAATAGTGCTCAATTGTGAGAAATATTATATTATTGTCAGTAATTGTTCAACGGTGTTGACTACCCTCGTTAACTTCTCCCATGGTTTACAGATTTTGTGTCATACAAGAAAATGTACAGCTTTTCAAGCCCTTTCATTTGATATCTGTCTCAAAGTGCTACAGCTTGGGTACGGATCCCATACACAAATGCCCTTTGTTCTTTATAATAAAAATACAGCAATAATTTTCAATATATCAACATTCCATTCCCCGTTTTAAATTTTCCATTTTTGTTTATTATACTCATGATATCAGCTTCCAAAGTAAAACCAATTTATTGAAATTCAAGGACACATTCAGCATCTCCTTAGCAGTGGCGGGGCAAGATCTAAATTTTATGTGGGCAAGATATAACTTGCGAGGCCCTCTGATAGATAACACAAGAATACGGATTTTTGGAGAGAAATAATTTTTTGATACTCAAACTTTTATTTATAAAACTTTTTTTATGAATAATTGAGTATCAAAACTTGTAAATCCTTTAAAAAAACCCATGGTCCAAGTGGCGCAATATTTACGTTACGTTTGTATGTAAAAATTTGTTTACGTGTACAAGTGTATATACATTATACAGTTCTTACATCTTTCTAAGAGATTAAATTGCCAATGTGCCGATAAGTGCCGACCATAAAGTTAATATACCTATCGGAATAGAGCAACAATCTCGAGCTGTCAAACGAAACCAAAATTGGTTTTCATCTGTGTGAAAAATGTGTGTACGTATACACTTACACAAGCATGACTGAACATGAATTCTATGAGATTAAATTGTCAACGTGCGGCACGTGCCGACTGGACGTCAAAAAAAGAGTGCTGCTGTCATGTATCACACGTCTCTTTTTACCACGCAGTGTTACTGATAGTGGCATCTCGCTTGCTCAGGCCTTTGTTTCTCTATTCCGCTAGGTATATTTAACTTTATGGTGCCGACTGGACGTCAAAAAAGAATACTGCTGTCATGTATCAATATCACATGTCTCTTTTTACTACGCAGTGTTACTCAGGCCTTTGTTTCTCTATTCCGCTAGGTACGCAACTCGGTTGTACAAAAATTCGTTCATAGGTAGGGGACCGTACATTTTTCTGGGATAAAAAGTATATAAGTATAAGTCAACGTATGTGGCGCAGCCCTTTTTGGGCCTCTGTGTACACGCACATGTTTAATGTGCAAACACAGCGATAAAACTACTTTTGTCTTTGTTTATCATATTAAAACGCGTCTAAGTAGAACAAGACAGCTAGCAAGCGTCGTTGAGTCATAGTAAAAGGAGGTTGAGTTCTCGGTAGACAAGGAAAGACTGCGAAATCGAACTTTAAAAAACGGCCTCCATTTTTGTTCTGTACTTAAATTTTTGATTTTATAAAATATTTGTATAAGAGTCATGACTTGAGTGTTATTATTTTGTTAATTTTGTAAATAGTACTATAAGTTTATAAATAATTAATACTCTTGGCTCGCTAAATAGTGGTTTATTATTAAAATATGACCCAAAATCTACTGAACATTTGGGTACCCAGTATTATACCAGTGATACCAGCTGTCTTTATTTAGCTGTATTATTACCGACAAATATGTTATATTTCTAGGTAGAAAATTTAATTTAAAAATGATTTAGATCCTTTTATGGGCTCCTGCAAGACCAAGGAACAAGAAATTCCAGTTTTAGTGTATGCTGGTCGTGTAGAAACCTCGGTCTGTGGCGAAACCCCTTATGGGCCCCACAGACATGACAAATCTGCCATTTTGCATGCCACTGTTGAGGGGATAAGTTATAATATAACAAACTTAGCCTGCAGGCTGCAATGAGCAAAAACTTATTGCAGAGCACTTATTTTAACAATGCCTTATCAACTTTCGCTGATCGAGCAAAAAGTTGCGTAATCAATGTACTCTGACACAGGTCTAATACCTAGTGATAAGGTGTACCTTCACTTTGTCAGTGTAGCACGTTCGGTAATTTCAGCCAAATGGTCACACCTTCGACAGCCGTGATCGTCTAGTGGTTAGGACCCTACGTTGTGGCCGTAGTAACCCAGGTTCGAATCCTGGTCACGGCAGCCGAAAGGTGTCACCGGCGGAGTAACACCTTTTTCAGATTTTATAATAATTCTTCTCTAACTAGCTAAAATGATTTTTCGTTTTTATTTTTTATAATATTTTGAAAATTAATTACTTGTCTCACCCGATGTTATAATTTTAACTCAGGTATATTTATTTTTTGTTACGTAGCTTAGTAGATTTAAATTTTTATTCTTTTTGCAATTTTTTGTTTCTCATGCATTATTTATTTAGAATTTAGCTATACCTATACATATCTATGGACGCTACACACCACGTCAGTCTGGCCCTGTGCTAAGTACCTGATGGACTTACATAGGTATAATTATTGGTATAATTATTATAAAACCAGCTTATATTTAGAACCATTACCAAAAAGCTGTCCGTTCACAAAAGTTGCTAGTCCTCAGCCATTTACAAAGTTAACAAAATTGTACATTTACTACGTAAACATTATCTACGCCACGTTTGGAATTTCAGTACATAATAAAATTCATGAGTATACTTTTTTCGAAATAACATAATTCTGATAACCCTTTTAAAAATCGTTATACCTAAGCTTTATTCATAGGCAAATATTTCTTTATCGTAAAACAAAATATCCATCAGAGAAGGAGCCCGCATACACATTATCGAATCCAAACACGATTCGATAATTCGATTACGAATGCTCACGCCCGCTGTAATCGCATAATGTCGATTTCTAATCGGAATTATCGAGTGGACCAATCGGTTTTCAGCTGAATTACGATTATGTCGTCGGGAATTGGAGCCAAATATGTAAATTGTGTAGGAACGGAATTCTCCGTGAGGCGTTTCGTATTTCATATACGTTTACCTACTTGATAAATTACATAAGTGGGCGAAGAGTTACTAATGTTATTAGTTATTACTTATTATAATATAATATTGTTATTTTTTTTATTTTTATAAAATAAGGGGCAAGCGAGCAAACGTGTCACCTGATGAAAAGCAACTACCGTCGCCCATGGACACTCGCAACATTAGAAGAGCTGCAGGTGCGTTGCCGGCCTTTTAAGAGGGAATACGCTGTTTTCTTGAAGGTTTCCAGATCGTAAAGGTCCGGAAATACTGCTGGTGATAGTTCGTTCCAGAGTTTATTGCGCGGCAGAAAGTTACGCGAGAAACGCACGGTGAAAGATTGCCACTCATCAAGGTGATGAGGATGGAATATTTTCTCACGGGACGATAGCGAAAAGTTGCAGGTGGTATGATTCCGAACAATTCCTCAGAGCACTCCCCGTGATACAACCGATAGAGGATGCAGAGTGAAGCTACATCTCGGCGTAATTCCAAGGGGTCCAACCTGTTTGAAACACTATGGCAGTCAACAATTCGAGCGGCCCTTGAGTGGATACGTTCCAGAGTCGGTTTTTGTCGATTCTTAAATATAGTTGTAAATATTTTGACTTCATACAGTATTGTATTGGGTGTGCACTGTGCGATATAGAGCCATAATAATCTATACTAATATTATAAATGCGAAATTATCTCTGTCTGTCTGTCTGTCTGTCTCGCTTTCACGCCAAAACTACTGAACCGATTGCAATGAAATTTTGTACACATATAGTCTAAAGCCTGAGAAAGGACATAGGATACTTTTTAACTGGACAAAGGGGTTGTAAGGGGGTGAAAATACGTAAATTTGTTCAAATTAAATTAGTTCCAAAAATTCATAATAGATGGCGCCGTGCGTCTCCTACATCGCGCTGACGCTTGCTCAAAAGTCTTTCTATAAGAATTACATAAAATTTTCGATATTTCGATTGTTATATTATCTAATGTACGCTATTAAATCAGCACTTTATCTATGCAGTGATGTAACCTTAAACCTATCAATGAGAAATAGTTTATGGGTAAAGTTGTGTAATTGGCTAAAGGGCTAAATAAGCTTTAAAATTTGGCATAAATGACGTTTAATTAAAAAAATGAAATATTTGCACACTGCACAGCTGTTTTTGGGTGTTTTGATTTGAGGGGTACCAGGGTTTTTTTATAAAAGCTTTTGACACCAATTTTGTTTACATCGCGCGCTATAAACTGAAGTCCACGCGGACGAAGTCGCGGGCAACAGCTAGTACATAATATAGAGTCCACAATCAGTGATAGGAGTTAGGACGTGGTTGGGACCAACAAAAAAACGAAGAAAAATTAATTGTAGTGCTTTCCTCCATATTATTTGTTTATCGAATAATATTACATTATTTCACACCTATAGGTACAAGCTGTATTATTTAGTAGGACTTGTTATACCACCTAATGAACTAAGCTGTTGAAAATCACTCGTGCAGCATAAAATTCTATGATTTGACTGCATACCTATTGTAAGGACTAAGAAATGTTTGACTGTATTCCCCTTGGAGCTAGGTGGAAGCCTAACATGGTAAAGGCCAGACACAATGCCGCATTTAACTGCATCGCAACTGAACCCTGCAGTACGCCCTAGAATAATTATTATCACCCTTGAGCCGTTGGTATAAAGATCACGTCAAAGGCAACATGACTGTGAATGACGTACTCGTACAAACCCGTGTTGAACGTCCCTTTGTTTCCGAATTTCTGATGTATCAATGCATGCGGGTGAGAACGCCTGTTGAACAGTTCGATATTGAATCGTAGGGCTGCCAAAACGATTAAATAGGGTAGGGTGTGTTAGCGCCCGTTTATTTTATGTCATTTTTATTTCAATTGCGCAGTTTGTATTGTAGACATACACTTTTGATATTTAAATTATCGTATATCCTACCGGGATTCAAAGTGCCTCCTCTACAGTAACTTCGGACAGACAAAAAGGCACTTTTATAATATATTTTTATACTTGTGTACTCGCGTTTTACCTACACTGATGAGTGATGGCTTAACGGAAACTTATTTTTAAATGGCTTTGTGATATTTTTACTGTTTAATAACATTAAATGCTTTGAAATGTCCATCGATGAAAAACATTTTTTACAAGACCTTCTTTAAAAAAATTGTAAGAATTTCTTTAAAAAAATGTAAAAAAAAACCTATAAGGCCCGCGAGAGTTTTTTTCGCCACCACACCGGTCCTTTTCACTGGGTTAACAGGATAGGTAGGTGTTAAGGCGATGCCTTGATAATTTGGCTGTAGCGATATCGATTTTTCTCAGCAATGACTAAAGCAAAGAAATTAAAGTTCATTGTCAGTATTCATCATGTCTCTATCTTTGAATCACCCATAGCATAACACGATTGGTCAACTTTTATAACACAGAATAATCAATCAAAAAGACCTCTGTAAAAAGGGATTCTAATTTTGCCAACAGAGGACAGTGATTTAAGCTTCCAAAATTTGTACATAGACTGGTTCAAGCATACACTTTAATTTGCCCATAGCTTATGAATGAAATATACATATATATGGTTTTTAAATTACGTGACAAAAACCATTTTGTAGCTTACGCCCTTTCCATTTCTTGTTTCTAAAAACAAAACAAGCAATCTAAAACATATCCAAAACGGTTATTTACTTTAACGCGGCGTCACCTTAAACAGTTCCGAAAATGTTATTTTTTTTAGTTGGAAATTAACAATTAATTTGTCGTTTGTGACAACCCTGATAAAATTCAACACGGTGTCGTCACGTAGAGCGTATACGGTGATTCTGCTTAATTATCGGCCTGATTGATCGCCGGCTGATGACACATTGTTAGGTTATGCAGGACACCATACTATTGAAAAACACCAAAACAATTACAATTAATTATTGAAAATTAAAAATCACTTCCAATAAGATTAATAACCAATCCATAGTCCATAATATTAATATTATAAATGCGAAAGTGTGTCTCCTTGTCTGTTATCTCTTCACGCCCAAACCGCTGAAGAGATTTTGCTGGGTAAGAAGATACTTTGAGTGCCACGAAAGGACATTATTATTATTATTAGCAGCCTACAGTGTCCCACTGCTGGGCAAAGGCCTCCCCTATTTCTTTCCAAAGTTCACGATCCTGTGATGTTGCTGGCCACTCTTTATCGAACGCATCTAGTTCGTCGCGCCACTTTTTCTTGGGTCGGCCTCTGTTACGCCGACAAGTCGGTAGCCACTCCGAAACTAGACGCGCCCACCTGTCCTGGTGCATACGGGAGACGTGCCCTGCCCAGCTCCACTGCTAGGCTAGCTGCCTTTCTGCCTACGTCAACGAGCTTCGTTTGGGAACGCAGGGTGGTATTCCGGACGCGGTCAATCCTTTTTATACCTAGAATGCTGCGTTCCATAGCTTGTTGGCAAACTCCGAGTCGGGACTTCTGTGAAGCTGTCAAAGACCAGGACTGGACACCGTAGGTCAGAATGGGCAAGATACACATGTCCACGAGTTTACGTTTTAGGCATATTAGTAGATCCCCTTTCATCAGATGTTTTATTGACCAAAGGACATAGGATAATTTTTATCCCGAAACAAAGTACGGTTCCTACGCGATATACCAATTTTGGCGCAACGGAGTTGCGGGCGTCATCAAGTTAAATAAAAAATACGCGTAGAAGAGATAAGTATAACAACACCACGTCATAACAATTATTATTAATAATAAAACTGCCTTCAGCAATCAAAGCTAAAGTGAGTCCTGTGCACAGACATAACTACTCGTAGATCAAGATAGATACCGCATGTGTATGTACTTCGCGTGCCATTTCACGTTCCTAAACGACGAGCAATGCTCGTCTTTCGAAAGTCTGTTCTTTAGTCTGCTATCGGAATCGGACGTCAATCGGAATTTTAAAAATGCCTAAATGCCTAAAAGTGCCGTATCGAGCTGTAGAAATTTAAATAGAAACGTTGGCCTAGGTGATGGATACGTTTCTTATCATCAGTACGTCACAGTAGGTAGTAAAAAGTGGCATGCTCGTTTTCATACAAATGGAACGACATGCAGCGGTATCTTGATCTATGTCTGTGGTCCTCTGTTAATTTAATTTTTCGTAAATAATTTAGGAAGTGAGAAACAACACCGCTGCCGCTCCCACTTCCGTTCCCGCTACCTATACGGTATGCCGCTCCCGCTCCCGCTCTACTGCTGAAATGCGACCCTATTCTGAGCTACGTCCCCAGCAATTTTCAGCAAAATCGGTGCAGCCGTACTTGAATAAAAAAATAAATAAAAAAAATTAAAAGTTTTGGTACTGAAACTAAGTAACCCTGAAACAGACAATTTACATATTATTGATTTAGATTAAATCTATTTAATTCAAATGAAAATGCTAAAACAATGGCGTAGAATGTAGTTAATTAATACTGCCGCATATCAACTAACATGTTTCAGTTAAATCCTAACTGCTTATGTTAATTTAACACAATAATTAATTCATATTCAAACACGTGACGATTGTCATTTAAGGTAAACGCAAATTTGGCCGCACCGCACGCACCGCAGTCGCCGCATTCGGAATTCTTCATATAAATAATGTAGAAGTTGCGAAGACTGCGGCGCGGGTAGGTATGCGAGCTTGCCTATAACTTCATATAAAGAATTCCGAATGCGGCGACTGCGGTGCGTGCGGTGCGGTTCACCTTTAAAATACATTATAATATTATGCTAGCCTGCAAGAAACTACAGCCAAAACCCGTGAGTGAAGCACGAATATATTTTATATTGACATTCAAAGGAGGATTCAAAACCCCGATTCTTCTAAGTCAAAATGAATTGAGGTGACACCACTGGTATAATTGACCTTTCGAGTCTAGGAGATAAGTGAAAAATCCTCGCACTGAACACACAGAAGAAAATTTAAAAATATATACGCATACTATTGTAGAGTCATCGGAAAACCTCTTGATAAGTCTTAGAATGATAATCTCCAACTTTTTATCAGGTCGAAATGATGTTCCGTAGTCAGTTCTCATCGAGTATGCAAAATTCAGTTTTGCCCTAGACTAGAAACATCTGTCACGACATTGTCAATCGTGGTTTGTATAATAATCTAGTATTATGACAAGTCTTCCTTTTGGGTCGTTGTTTTTACCTACGTAGGTTACTACCAATTCATACTTCCATACTAATATTATAAATGTTAAAGTGTGTCTGTCTGTCCGTCCGTCTGTCCGTATGCCGTCTGTCTGTCTATCTGTTACCTCTTCACGCTCTAGTAAAGCTCTAGTAATAACTAGATGACGCCCGCCACTCCGTTGCGCCAAAATTCGGTTATCGCGCGGGAACCGTACATTTGTTCGGGATAAAAAGTATCCTATGTCCTTTCCCGGGACTCAAAGTATCTCCATGCCAAAAATCAGCAAAATCGGTTCAGCAGTTTGAGCGTGAAGAAGTGACAGACAAACACACTTTCGCATTTATAATATTAAATATGGATAATGAGGGTTGAAAAAAACGACGAAACACGTAGGTAGTGTGCTTGCGAAGTGCTTGGCTCGTCTTGGCGGGGGCACTGCCATGCCCCAGATTAAGTTTATCAGTATACTAAAAGTTATTATGAGTCTAGACTCTAGTTTGAGTAGGTTGAGAACTTTCAAAACACGGCAAACTCTATCAAATCAATCCAAAGTCTCTTCAATAATATTTTTAAAACTTCAAGAAATACTTCACTTTTCCCATGTCGACTATTACTCGTTCAGAGTTCAATCAATCAATCAATTTAGAGGCTAACTCTAAATCAAACCATATGACAATGGTGTACAGGTATAGGTTGATATAATAAGTTATAAGTTATAACATTTAACGCGGAAGTAAGAAAATGATAATATTTGCGCGGCCATGCAGCAATTTCTTTGAAAACTTTCTACAAATTGAATTCACAAAATTGAAGCTTCAATTAATCAAAATAATTGTCCTTTCCTTTCTAAAAAAAGGAGAAACTTGGAGTAATCATTCATTCGAAATTCCAAACACGTTCTGGTGACAAAGGACTCTTGTTATTTAATTAGCGGGTAGTCTAATTATTATTATTGTAGACTAAAGGCAAAGTCTAATGACTGAATAGGCAAAGTGTCCAATGACTGAGCAGGCAAAGCATCTAATAACTAAATAGACAGAGTAGTGACTGAAGTACAGACATAAAAAATACTGTCATCTCGAGAGCGCCAGACTTCTGTTACAACCACGAACTCCGAGTTAGGGTCTACACAGACGGACCGCATTTCAACTGCAATCCAACCGCAAATTGCAGTTCAAGTGCAGTTTGAATGCAGTGACACGACTGCAATATAACTGCAAACCAAACGCGCAGTCGGATTGCAGTTCAGATGCAGTTGGCGTGCAGTCGTGTGAACTGTTTAGTTTGCAGTTCTATTGCAGTCGTGTCAACTGCATTCAAACTGCACTTGAACTGCAATTTGCGGTTGGATTGCAGTTGAAATGCGGTCCGTCTGTGTAGACCCTTACAGGAAAGACAGAAGTGTTAGAAATTGTACCAGTAATACCAAAGCTTCTATTTATTTTTGGTAGAGATTAACTACGATAACATGGCGCGCCCCTCCAAATGACTGTTTCAATGTGTGCAGTCACATTCTTATGAATGAGTTTGTATGTAGTAAGTATTCAACCAATCACAGTACACGTAATATTTCAGTTAATGTCACTCATTACCAAGATTTGTTGGTCAACTAATCATAACTAGCCTACCGCGCAAGACAACGCATTTCAAACGTTTTGACAACGCACTTCAAAACGTTTTGAATTTTAGAGGGGCGCGCCAAGTTATCGTAGTTGATCTCTAATATAAATTATAATGTTAAATTTTCTGACATTTTAGTTAAAAAAGCTGACTTGAAACGTCGCGTTGTTTTGCAATAATAATTTATTATGAATATTATGTTACACATATTTTATACATACGTAAACTCTGAATCTCTTTCTATTTAAAAACGTATTGAAATCTATTGCGTAGTTTCAAAGATCTGAAACCTAAAGACAGACAGCAGGAAATTGCTTTATACTTAAGTGATTAAAACATGGACGTTTTCATAAAAATAAAAACGTTGTCTCATACTGAATAACTAAATTGAATTTGTAAACCAAAATAATAAACCAATAAATAGAGATCAAAATATGCTTAATGCTTTAAGTAACTTCTTAAAACGTAATTCGCAAACAAAAAGCAGCTTCAGCCAAGTCTTCAAATAAATCTTTTCGTTAATGACTCACGCAAACTTTTACACAAATACTTTTCAAAGTATTTTCTTTTTATTTCGTCCCACAAAATGGACTATAGACAATTTATCAGTTCAGCCTTTACAGTAGACAACGCCGGCAAATCCGTTGCGCCAAAATTAGTTTATCACACGGAAACCGTACCATGCATTTTTCCGGGATAAGAACTCTCCTATGATCTTTGCCGGAACTCAAAGTGTCTCCAATTTCTCGATACTAAATTTCAGCAAAATCGGTTCAGCGGCGTCGGTCAAGACTGAAGAGGTACAAGACAGACAAACAAATATAGTTTGTTAAATATAAACTTTTTATTTACGCAGTATGCATATTTTTATCCACAACAAGACAGATGACAACTTCGTATCACTTTGCTCTTAATATGAAACTTACCTGGACTTCCAAGTTCCACGAATATTTCATGACTGAAATTAGCCAAATTGGTTCAGCTGTTTTTGGGTTTTAGCGATTTATATATATAAATATAAAGAAAAGAGTAACAAACCCCTTTTCTATCAATGCCAACACCTACATTGTAATTAAATCGAGGTATTACAACTTCTACGTTACTACGCTAACTATAACTACGTTATTAACACGTAATGTGTTGAGATTTATGCTCGTGTGGCCGTTGAGGTGGAATGTGATAACACCGTAGTTCACAATAAATTAAGCCCGTTAACTATAAATGCCGCTAACTAAGAGCCATTAAATTCCTGTCATGCGGATTATTGCCTTCTTTTTTGTTTAAGTTTTCGTTATCGCTTCTTTATAGAAGCGCCGATCAAAATGTGTGGAATTGACCAAAGAGCCCAAAAAACAAGGCCTTTGTATTCATTGTGGATGTTTTGTACAGTTTTTCAGGGCGAAGTAACCACTCCTCAATTAATAATGTAGTGCCTGGGACGTTCATCCGTATGGTTGCCCAAGCACTTATTATACGGCATTCTCGCAACATAGTCGGTCCAGTCCAGAGGAACGAGCAGGTCAATACATTCTGGGACAAATCTATTTTTATTTTAGTACAAATATAGTTTATAATATTATAGATATATCATAATATAGCCTGCAGAAAATCAAAGATTACGATGCTACGCTGCTACGAGTATTTTCGTAGCACCGTAGCGGCACGTAGGCTTCACGTAGCGCGTAGGCCGTAGAACGTAGCTACGTGAAATTTTCAAAATCCATTTCAAGAGATATAGAGATACACACAGATAGAGCCCTGACGCTCTATGATGCTAGCACCAGTTGACACTAAGTATTCGTAACTTTATCAAAAAGAGAAAAAATTTAGATAGTCAAACGTAAAAATCTCGGCGTCGGCTGACCTCTCGATCGGTGATTCCTCGATGGAGAGAAAGTCAGGTTTAACATTTCAAAACTCAGAAATTTTACTTAATTCTCGAAATGATCTAAAAACGACCTCAAAGTGAGGCCTGCTCTTATTGGGTTCGGCATACCATGAATATTAAAATTCAATAGTTTTTTATATATCTGGTGAATCTACGATTTACATAGGTCTGCATCACATATCAGCAGTGGCCAGAGGTTACTAGGCAACGCAGGCTTCAAATGAGAACCTGAAAGCCTTCGTTGCCTAGCAACCGCGATCCTTTGGTCCCACTGACAATATTAATATTACTAAAGGTATTTAATATAATATTTATGAATAGGCATTGCGACTTAGTACGAGAATATTTCTCTAGTATTGATTTAGATTGATACAGTAGCTGGTGCCAGTTAGTAGACGCTGGACTGGAATAATTCAGTACAAATTTAGTAATGCATCTACGCGTCGCGTTGCGAAAAATCAAAATATTTATTTCTAAATAGGTTAACAAAGTTAACACTTTTAGAACGTCTACATGAGGCCTAACAACCGGTTCGGGAACTAACCCGGCGAGAAGAACCGGCGTAAGAAACTCGTTAGAAAAAAAAAAGTTGGAAAAGGTTGCGGTCTGAATTGACCCTAAGACCTCAGACCAATAAAAAAAGATAGACAGATATCCATGCTACGCGGTGAGGCAGGCAATAGGAAGCCGATACGGCCATAGGAAGCCGGCCGCCCGCCATTCCGGTTTCAACGAGTGACGGCGCATGTCGTTTTCATCTGTGTCAAGAAATATCAAAATATGCCGTCCTGCATCGTTAAATGGTGCAAAAACAATTCTTGTGCTCAAAAGAAACCTTGTGGGATTACGTTTCACAAGTAATTAGTTGAATATTTATGTATTACCACCGAAATAACGAATTTAATTTATTAGTTTTAAAAATTGTCTCGGGAGTCTCGGAACACAGAACCTCAACCAGTGCTGCATGCTGGTCGCAAGATATTTTTCCCCATAATAGGGGAAAAATATTATTACGTGCTGTATTATCCTGACAAATGTTTATTTTTAACCTAAAATTCGTCATTCATTTAAAATCTATTAATATAAATAAAATTGGAGTGTCTGTTTGTAGTATTGAAAGATTTTTTTACTATTTGCATATTAATCTGTATACGATACATACTGCATACACCAAACAACATTCTTTACAATTTTTGTCTGTATGTATGTATGTATGTATGTCTGTCTGTCTGTCTGTCTGTTCTTAGTTGAAACACATAATTTATTAGATATAGATATTTAAGTATTTACTTTTTTCAGCAATTACTAATGAATGATGATTAACAATCTAGTTTGATAGCAACTTTTGTAGTCATTACTTAGTAGTTTAATAATACTGCAACAGGATGGGAGTTTGACAATCTGAAACCCTGAGTTGACAACATTATTTTTTTGCACACAAGCGCATGCCTAGCGTATTTATGCTAGTCGTGACGCACACATTGATCGACAGCGACTTTACGCCATTATCTGTAAATACTCCGTCTTTCTTTTTTTATTGGTCTGAGCCTAAGACACAGAGATTGTAAAAACACACTGGCAGCTACAACTGGATGCTAAACATGTTTTAATTCTGCGATACTGACGCCTGCTACCATACTATTATTTTGTTAAACATTGACGGTCATACCACAAAAGATCTAAACATCTATTGAACAGTTGTTTTGAGACCATTATGTACTGAATTTTTTAATAAATCGTAAATGTTTTCACTTTCTATAATTTATACAGGTGATTAATTTTGAGGCTATTCACAGTTAGCGGACCTACATAATTTGGACTCACTGCTTGGCAATAGAGTTCATTTTTCAGCACTTTATCAAAAAATTATTATTCATCTTCCGCTCGTGTAAGTAATACTCGTGAGTCTTGTATCTACTTATTTCAATAAAGTTATCATTAATTATAAGAGCTTTCCTCATTTTTCTTTTCCGTGTAGCTTTTCTTACCTTTATTCATTTATTACATTTATAGATTACCTACTCTTGTTATGTAAGTTATACATAACTGTTTATATGATTGATACTATTGTCTGTGAAGTGAGAATAATAATAATCGTTTTATTTTGAACTGCAATCTTCCAAGAATCTACTAGAAATTCTTCCAGTGCACAGCGACTTTCAGTTGATTGTCTGGCAATTGTAAGACGTAATCATAAGTGTAAGACGTATATCATTAGCTTTGTCCACACACATTGTGCCTTTTTCTGTTCATCAAGGACATGCGTTATAGCGCAGTCAACAGCGAACGCGAGGCATGCCCGCAACGCATGCCCTCTGACCGTATCCAAAACTTAAAAAATGACAATGTTGGTTGGCGTTGCGTTCGTTGACGCATTCAATTGTTGAATGAAAAGATGACGAAAATTGAAGACGAAAACGCCTAGTGTGGACATAGCTATTAAATCACATTATTTGTTTATTTTTTTAGGTTTCAGATTCGTATCTGCAATATTAAATAATAAAAAAATACAACACCGCACTTTCAGCAATTTTAAAAGCCGAGATTAAAACGCCGTGATTGTTTCGAGCCAAGGAAAACATGCATTCTAAGTGGCATTATCTCCTCGCCCGCGGCCGGGCTGTGTGCCAGTGGACAGATTACTCCCAAACCACCATTACCTTTGATAGATGGAACGGCTTATAAGATACGCGCACAGTATGCCGAGCCGCTGTTGGGGCGGAGTGCAAAATGTTAACGCACCATTGGTGACGGACGTGGCCAAGCGCGAGGTGAAATGAATTGACAGATTTTGAATAACTGTCAAAATATGCTTGCTAGCACACTGACGTGGCACAGCGGGCCACATCGCACGGACGCAAATTCGCCTCGCAAAAATAATAATAATCACGCATTACGAGCCGCCGCGCCCCTGTACTCCACAGTGATCTGTGTGCGATAATTCATAAAAATTATACTATTCAATCTGTTTGCAAATTATTTGCATTCTGCTCCGACACGCTGCGGCCCGGCATAGTATGCGCGAATCTGTAATGGACTTTAGCTACATTCAGAGTTAATTTACTTCGGAGTTAAACCTTATACGTCGGCGGCATAAGGTCCTTCATAAAGTAATGAATTGTAAACACGTGTAAGTTATTATAGGTGTAGGCCATAATAAGGCGTAGGATGATGAGAAAAGTTTGTTATGTTTTTGAACTGAAACCTTATTTTTAAGGGCCTTGTGCACTTTTTGGGCTAAAAAAATATGTTAAAATCGCGTCAAGAATCGTCACCTAATCGAAAGGTCGTAAGACTTCTCTTTTTACTGCTCAAGATGTTCAGTCCCCCGATCCCGCCGGACGGTGGTGCTGTCTTGGCATTACTTGCCTCCAAGTAATGCCAAGACAGCACCAAGCCTCCAAGTAAAGCCTCCTATACGTGGGAGAGCCATGCTTCGGCACGAATCGACCGGAGAAATACCACGTTCCCACAGAAAACCGGCGTGAAACAGCGCTTGCGCTGTGTTTCGCCGAGTGAGTGAGTTTACCTGAGGCCCAATCCACTACCCTATTCCCTTCCCTACCCATCCCTACCCTCCCCTATTACCCTATTCCCTCTTAAAAGGCCGGCAACGCACCTGCAGCTCTTCTGATGCTGCGAGTGTCCATGGGCGACGGAAGTTGCTTTCCATCAGCTGACCCGTTTGCTCGTTTGCCCCCTTATTTCATAAAAAAAAGAAGTTTAAGACATAAAGTTACATTGTGTCTACAAAACTTATAGCTTAGCTTGTCTACTGTACAAGGTGTAACAAAACTAATCACTATAAGTGATAATACTTTAGGCTGTGTATGAGTTCCCTCTATTAAGCTCAACCTGAAAGGAGCAGCGCTGAAAGTTGGCTGAAAGAGTCACTTTTATAATTTATTACACACCCTAAACTATTATGTATCATAACACTTAGTTTTGTTATATTCTGTATCATAATATTCTTATTTCTTTATACTATAGTAGCTGTCCCGGTGAACTTCTTGTCACTTTAAAACCTTCCCTAGACTTCTACGAATATTTTAAGACTAAAATCAGCCCCATCCGTTCAGCCGTTTTCGAGTTTTAGCGCACATTTGAAAATCCTTTTTTATATATAAGAAGATTGGGCTTGTTCGGAGCAAAATTACCCATGACGTTAAAACTCGGTGCCTTGAAATAGGATTTATCTACATTCGCAGTTTTGTCGGTAAAAAATACTACGTGGTAAAACTTTCAACCCCAATTTTTAGCCCCATTAAGTTTGTTTTAGTTACAAACCACGAGACGAATCACAATACTTCATAGTAAAAGTTAATTTTTAAACTCGATCCCTATTTTGGACCGTAGACGAATGTTATATTTAAGTAGCCTATACACATTAAACAAGCTTTTAATATCAGCTAAAAAGTTTGATATTAAGATTTCTTTTTAAGTCAAATATTGGAAAAATCGGTGATGATTATGATGAAAATAAAATATTAAAGCAAGTTGATTAATTCATAACGTATTAAAGCAAATGTGCACGTTAAAATAATGGAATAAACTTTTGTTTATGTTCTTTCACAATTTCAACAGTTAATTATTTTAATAAAGGGCAGCAGACGGGCCTGGAGTGCTTCATACGTGATTGTCGCTGCGATTTACTGATATCAATAAAATTATTACGATAAATACGAAAGTGTGTATGTATGTCTGGTTATATTTACATCAGAAGGTTAAATCGATTCCATTAAACTTGATATGGAAAGTCCCGACGAATTGGCTAGGATTCCTAAACGAATTCTTTCGTGAACATAAAGTATTTAGTTTTATAACGAAATCACGATCCCATAACAAATTTCAAATACCTATTAGGATTTGGCTGTTGGGATTTGGGCTAATATAATTGTTTTTATAACTATATTATATTTACTACTACACTTAGGTTTTGTCCTAATAATAATTATTAGAGTTCATGCGTAAAAGTACAAGTTGGAACCAAGCGACACGCGACAACTGCAGACGACGTGTCGTCGCGACACTACTGGTTTCTATGTATTTCTATGAAATACCCTCCGCAGCTAGCGACATGAAGCTATCGACACTTATTCATAGAAATACAATATAGAAATCAGTACCTAGTGTCGCGACGATACGTCGTCTGCAGTTGTCGCGTGTCACTCGGTTCAAGTCGGTTCCAACTTGTAAGGTACAAGTTGGAACCGAGCGTTTTTATTCACAACTTTTGAACAAATATCTGGACTCTACATTTAGAAGGAAACATCTAGCCTTATAGATAACTAGCTGTCCCGGTGAACTTCGTGTCACGTGAAAACCTTCCCTGGACTTCAAGGATTATTTTAAGACTAAAATTAGCAGAATCGGTTCAGCCGTTATCGAGTTATAGCGTTACTAACACAATTGGAAATCCATTTTTATATATTAGACTAGCTGTCCCGGTGAACTAGTCGTGTCACTTTAAAACCTTCTCTGGACTTCTACGAATATTTTAAGACTAAAATCAGCCCAATCCGTTCAGCCATGTTCGAGTTTTAGCGCGACTAACACATTTGAAAATTCATTTTTATATATAAGAAGATATCGTTTTTAGTATGAAGCGCCTTTATTTGTGTATAATTTCTCCAGCATCAATTTGTCGGTTACGACTGAAGTTATGAACATGTAGCAACATTCAGCGCTTGCTTACAAATACATAGGCTGCACTAAAAATATCGGGAATGGAATACTTCCACTATTCCTGTCATATTAAAATCTTTTTAATTGAAAACTCCTTGGTTTTAAAAATCGAATACCATTTATTTATTTAAAAAAAGATTCTCGGTCTTGTCACAAGGTCTTGTCAAACTTGTTTAGTCGTTGAGAAAATGGAATTGACTCGAGAAAATTCTAGAGCGATGATTTATTATGACTTTCGAAGTGGTTTCACACAAAAACAGTGTATTGATCGGATGATTTCTGCATTTGGTGATGAAGCCCCCACGATTTGCCGCTGTTTTGCTGAATTTCAACGTGGACGTGTCAGGCTCAGTGATGATCCCCGTCAAGGTCGTCCAAAAACTGCAGTCACCCAAGAAAACGTTGATGCTGTGCGTAAGCTGGTTGAGGAAGATCGACATGTGACATACCGCGAAATTCAGGCAACTTTAAACATTGGCATGAGTCAAATACAAATAATATTGCATAAACAATTAGGTTTAAAAAAGTTGTTTTCCCGATGGATACCGCATTTGCTCTGTGAAGAGCAAAAAGCGGCTCGCGTTACTTGGTGCGTCAGAACTCTCGAAAGATTCCACGCAGGATCCTCAAATGCTGTATACAACATCGTATCAGGTGACGAATCCTGGATATACGCGTACGAACCCGAAACTAAAAACCAGTCACGCGTTTGGGTGTTCAAAAATGAGTTAAAGCCAACAAAAATTGTTCGTTCACGGAGTGTTGCAAAAAAAAATGGTGGCCACGTTTGTCTCCAAAACCGGTGTTATTGCGACTATTCCTCTTGAGGGACAAATAACGGTTAATGCAGAATGGTATGCTAGCATTTGTTTGCCACAGGTCGTATCTGAACTCCGTAAAGAGAACTGCAACCGCCGCATCATCCTCCATCACGACAATGCAAGTTCTCACACAGCGCACAGAACAAAAGAGTTTTTAGAGCAAGAAAACATAGAATTATTAGACCATCCGCCGTACAGCCCCGACTTAAGCCCTAATGATTTCTATACTTTCCCTAAAATAAAGAATAAATTGCGTGGTCAGAGATTTTCATCACCTGAAGAAGCTGTGGACGCCTACAAAACGGCCATTTTAGAGACCCCAACTTCCGAATGGAATGGTTGCTTCAATGATTGGTTCCATCGTATGGAAAAATGTGTCAAATTTCGCGGAGAATACTTCGAAAAGCAATAAACACGTTTTTAAATAGTACTGTTGTGTCACCTCCTTGATTCCCGAAATTTTCAGTGCCTAAGTAATAACTAAGTCATAGTTTAATCATTCATCATCATTCACATAGTAGTGAGGGTTAAAATAAAGGTAGGTAATTAACTTAATATAAAGCTTAATATTAAGCTTCACATTGATCGCAACTTCGTTGCAACTGTGTAACGCAGGGTGCGTAAATTTTTTCGGGATAAAAACAATCCTTTCCAGGGACACAAATCGGTTCTACGGTTGAAGGGAAAAGGTGACAGACAAGCAGACACACTATCGCGTTTAAAATATTTTTGTATTGACTGACGACTGATGCCCGCAATTTCTATGCGCCTGTGGCGGTACCCACAATTCGCCTAACAATCCTGCATCGCGCTATCGATGTTTCGGAGAACGGAATATACAGGTGCAATTAAACCTTCCTGCCAAATTTTTTCCAGGGCTTAGGTATCATTGGAAGAGTCCATTTAACCAAAAAAATTGGGTGTTATTTTTTTTTCAATGACAAATTTTTTTCCCATTTAAAATCGTTGCAGAATGGTTACTCGCGGCGCGGGGTAATGATCGGGGGTGACGCGGGATGAGGCGTGCGCGCGGGGGCACGTCACGCGCGGCCGACGCATCGTGTCCATTAATTGTAGCGTTTTTTAGGATAACTTTCAGAAGCTATTTCTCAACATTTTAGTACTGAGTGAGTATAAAAGAAAAAATACGTGTATTTTTATTTTTAACAAGGATTAATATATCAAAATTTGGCAGGAAGGTGTAATTGCATCCTGTATACAACTTCTGAAATGACGTGGCTTCGGCCTATCCAAGCACACCTCGCTCGGTCGGAAGATCTTCCTTTGTGGCCACCACGCATTATCCCACACGCCAATACTTATCTATAGCGCGGTATGCATAGAATAATAATTATTCGTTTTATCGTAGTATTTACTATTTAATACTTATATTATTATTCTCACCGTAATCTATATTATGACAGACAGATATATTTTCGCATAATATTAGTATGTACTAGCGTTTGTCCAGCGTAGGCGTTCGATGAACGTATGCCGCTTCTCTACTGGAACAATCAGTACGCTGCGTTAGCGCCGCGTGTGCGCGACGTATACGCCGCGTTACTGCGGCGACACGTAATGTACCCCTGTGCACGCGTTGATTCTTTCATTCGTAGACAAGCGCCCGAAGTAATACGACGTGAAATGAGTTCAACAACAGAAAGTACTTTTGACATCGAACCGATTGTACATGACACCGCAGTAACGCGGCGCATACGTCGCGCACACGCGGCGCTAGCGCAGCGTACTGACTGTTCCAGTAGAGAAGCGGCGACAACGCGATTTACGCGCCGCATTGTCGCGGCGTCTGCGCTGCGCATACGTTCATCGAACGCCTATGTTGGACAAACGCTAGTGTGAAGGCAGCCTTAATTACAGCTGTCACCAAGTTTGAGGAAAGCCGCTGAGTATAATTGCGCTGTGATGAACTTTTCCCACAAACTTCTATGATTACTTTTCCAGGTATTTCTCAGTGCTGGTGTGTACGAATAACCAAATATTAGATTGAAATACAGTCGGGGCATTTTAATAGGCCACATACATCTGTCAGATTAATTAGTGAGGTAAACTGCGTAAAACATCGACCAAAACGAATAAATCGATACGGACTTGAAATAAAATATTTGAATTTTATACGTTATTCGTAAAACCAAAAACAAATTCCTGTCCCATTATTAATTTAATTCAAGGAGCAAATTAAGACAAGTACATAATTTACAAAAAAATGCATTTATTCGCTTGAATTATAAAAACTGTTAAATTTAGTATTATCATTATTCATTTCACATAAATATGTGTTACTTTTCACAACGTGGTTATTAATTTATGGGGATATATCGTTACAAGTAATCAATGCATTGATACTAATTATTCGCTTTCGATTTTTAGAATAACATCCCTAGAGTTTAAAAAGAAAAAAGGTCAGCTGACGTAACATTGTAATTATTAAGATCAGAATTTGTTTATTACATTTAGAATTGTTTATCAGTAAAAGCAAATCGTTAAATAATTCGTATCGGTCATATTTACAATAAATATGTAATCGTAATTGAAAAAAGTTAATCAATTGTGCAGTTATAACAAAACGAAAATATTTATTTTTTATGCACGTCGCTACAAGGTTATAATAATAATAATAATAAATAATAAAGCCTCATTTATTCCTTAACAATTTACAATATTAACTCTTACACTTTTAACATTTTTACATGTTTTAATATTAATTTATATAAGTACATATCACATTTTCATCGTAGCATGCTAATTTAATACCTTGATTTAACTTTTAATTTTAACAGTTTCCTTTTCATATTATATATTAATGTTTATGTATATTACTTATCAATTTTTTTTTTTTTAACAATTATAATTTTTAAAGAAACAATTTAAAATAAATTGATAACATTTTTTAGAATTAAATTATATAAAGGTAATATTTTTACATCGTAACAATAACTAGTATTATGTTAAATCAGATTTCAATAAACCAATTTGTTATAGCATACTCATAATATACATACCAAATCGCATAATTAATTTAATTTAATTTAATTAAATAAATTAATTAAATGCATGCAATTTTTACAATAAAAAATTACATTCATAATCATTAATATTTTAAATAAATTTCATTAAACTGCTTATTTAATAATCTAAAATTATAATTTTGGCATAAATTAAAATAAATTGATAATATTTTTTACAGTTAATATTACATTTAATATCGTTTATTTATATACTTATCTTATATCTTAACACGCCAATAATAATTAGCGCGTTAAGATATAAGGCTATCAAAACATAATATTATAAATACATTTCATTAGACTTCTTATTTAATACTTTAAAATTATAATTTTGAAATAAATTAAAATAAATTGATAATATTTTTACAATTAATAAATTATATTTATTGACATCATTTATATATATATATATATATATATATATATATACATATATGCGTACATACATACACACATACATATATATATACTGATATCTTGACAAGCCAATAATAATTAGCATGTTATGATATAAGGCTATCAAAACATACTTTTATTACATTTAGTACATACTTTTTTTTTTTTTTAATTATTTAATGCATGCATGAAATTTTTATATTTAAGATTTATATTATAATTAAGGACCTCTCTACAGAGTAAAGGCCTCCTCCATTGATCTCCACATATCTCTATCTGTCGCCTTTTCTTTCCAGTTGTTTCCAGCTATCTCTAAAATTTCATCTAACCATCTTTCCATTGGTCTACCTCTGCTCCGTTTACCCATTGGGCCCTTCCAGGTGGTAACCTTTTTTGTCCATCTATCATCACTCATGCGAGAAACATGGCCAGCCCATTTCCATTTCATTCTTTTGCAGTGCTGTAGAGCGTCTATGACTTTTGTTATATTTCTAATATCTTTATTTGTTCTTCTATGTTTAAGTTTTATTTTTAGAGTACTTCGTTCCATGGCTCTTTGCGTTGTTAATATCTTGTTTTTAGTGAATTTGTTAAATATCCATGTTTGTGATGCATATGATAGAGTTGGCAGTACACAGGAGTCAAGGACTTGTTTCTTTAGCCTCACTGGTAGGTTTGATTTAAAAACTTCTTTTAGGGACCAGAATTTGTTCCAGGCCATATTTATTCTTCTTTTTAGTTCATCTCTATATCTAGATTTTTTGAATGATATCTGTTTTCCGAGATAAACATATTCATTTACATAATCAATTGGAACATTGTCAACAAATATTGGAATTATTCTACTATTCTATAAAAAAAAAAAAAAAATTAAAAAAAAAAAAATTACAAAAATTATGACGAATAGTAGAATAATAGTCGCTACAAGGTTACGTTGTGCAATTTTGATGAACTGTCAAATGTGGCCTATTAAAATGCCTCGACTATAGGTCTGTAATAACTGAATGCCAAAGCAGTAAGCTCTATGAATGACGGAAGAGGTAGGAAAATATTAATTATCCTTTCCCAAACTTGCAATTTTCTTATTGATCCAATATACAAAAAATCAGCTGGTTAGGGTTCCGTTTTAGGGTACGGTAGTCAACCAAGTTTTGTTGATTACAGAACCCTAAAACGGAACCCTAACCAGCTGATTTTTTGTATATTGGTAGGTTAATAGTTATATAATTTAAGAGTAACCGTCCTACAAATAAAACAATACATATTTTAGGACCATCAAGTCAAAGTATGAAATCCTTTCTATCTCTGTTATCTACCACTTTCGAGATTTTTTGAAAATAAAAATGTTGTTCGTCTTATCAAAATGTAGCTACTCACAAAAAAATTGCTTGTTAGTAATCACAAAAAAATGTTGTTCTCGGGCTCCCGTACTATAGGGCTTATGCCAAAATCTTCTTTAATTACAGTTAAATATTCAATGTTCGTCACTGAGTGTGGCAGTTATAATAATAATAATAATAGCCTTTTATTCCATAAACATAGGGTTACAGGAGGTCCCTAAGTTCGGTGTGCCGTTGGCAATGGCCTCCTCCAATTCCTTCCAGCGTGTCCTGTCCATTGCTACTCTCAGCCAGAATGGTCCCGTTGTCTGCTTCAAGTCGTCTTGCCGTCTCCTTGCCGACCCCTGCTTCTTTTGCCATCTCTTGGTTTCCAGAGAGTGCTTGCTCCATTTGTTAATGTGGTGGCATAGCATATTATGTCTGTGAGTTTTGTTCTTGTTCTAATATCTACGTTCCTGACTCTGTCTTTGATTTTTAACCCTAGCATGCTTTTTACCATAGCGCGTTGGCATTTTGATAACTCATCCCTGATCCCTATGATAGAGAGTGAGTTCGGTAATGTCAGAATATCTGAAACTTTTGGGACTGGTACCGACTTCAAAGTAATGAAGACTGTAATATGTACAGAAATAGTTGAGATTTAGACAAATTCTGAAAAAGGCACTATTAAAGAGTAAGAGTAATACTTTTTAGTTCATATTACGATTGTTTTTACATTGGAAGTCGGTTTTCATTTTTTTGTTAAAAATAATAATTTCACTCTTTTTAGTGTTGTCTACAAAATAAGGCTTTATGCGTAAATAACCAATACGAATGTTAACTATTCAGTACATTATGTTACTGTAAGCAAAATTGTGGCAAATGCTTGCAGTTATCTAAGCGATGCTGCAATTTCCAAACTTTTATCTTTAAAGGTTCAGGAGTTCTGTTCAGTGCCTTTGGATCAAGAGACACCTTTGTATGAAATTTCTCTTATTCGTAATATATGTTAAACTTACTAGAAACAACATTTTAACCACTATGAGCGTTTTGATAAATTTCAAGGATTTCCCTTGATTGCTCATAGATCCCGTCATCAGCTCACCACTTTCGTAATTGTTATACAAAATTAAGATTATATCCTATACAACAACACGAAAATTTCGAAAATCGGTCCACAAACAGTGAAATTATCGTCAAAAACATCTGCTTCGATGCAAAATATCACGAAATGTACCAATAATTGGGTCATAGTGTGATGACCATGGTATAATTATAGTTGTGATGATGATGATTAATCTTATTAATGTGTTGGCTTATGCTTTCAGTTGTTTAAACAACGCCGAAATCGCCGAACCTGTACTTATAAGCATTCAAAAGTTCTGTTCGGTACCTTCGGATCCAGGGTATAACCTGGTGCGAAGTCTTACTTTTTGGTAGCATTTACCTCGAATGCTTCAGAAAAAATTGAAATCACTATATGTTTCCATACAAATTTCAAAGAGTCCCCTCGATTTCTCAAGGATCCCATCATCAGATCACCACTTTTGTGAACATGGTACCAAATTCGAGTTAAACCCTATACAACACAAAAACAATTTTGAAAATCGGACCACAAACGGCTGAGTAATCGAGAAACATACAAAAAAAAAGATACATACAGCCGAACGTATTACCTCCTCCTTTTTGGAAGTCGGTCAAAAAATAATTCAAAAGAGGCCAAACATAATCACAGATTACTCAATAACACGCAGAATCCACGTGCCAATCTGACCTACTTAACAGACTAATGTGCTAAAAATAGTTTGTCCCCAAGCCAGAAGTTTTCCCATTAGCGATACGACCCATCAAGACAGCCCGGTACAAGGATTAGGAAGATCCATCATTGATCTTATCCATATTGTATACCAGGGATATTCCCAATTCCCGATTCGTGATGTCACATCGTGTTAAATCGGGGACGCTGGGCGACCGCCCAGGGCGCCGCGCCGAATAAAAAGGGGCGCTGAAGGCAAAGAAAAGGGGCGCCAAATTTTTCAGTACTATAAGCACCCTGGGAGCCGAAGAAATCAAGCGCAGGACGCTCGGAATGCTAAAACCGGCCCCGTCCTTACACTCCTCAGTGCAGGTTTGTTTGCGATTGGCATCGCTGTGGTTAATGTTGCGGGCTACTTTTTTATATAAAAAATCAGGGGGCAAACGAGCAAACGGGTGACCTGGGGGGTGAGCTAAGATCTTTTCGTTATCGCTTCGTTATAGAATCGCCGATCAAAATGTATGGAATTCACATAAGACGAGTCGAACGTCAACGTCATAATTAACGAACGCTTACGTCAATTTCATACATTTTTATCGGCGATTCTATAACTAAGCCATAACGAACAAGTCTTGGCTAAATGGCCTGATGAAAAGCAACGTCCGTCGCCCATGGACACTCGCAACATCAGAAACATACTTATTTTACTTCGTAAAGTCGTACTCGATACTCAAAGTTACGAACTAAAACAGATGACAAGAATTATAGTGCCCAAAGTCACCGGCTACACTAGACCATCAATTTTTCATCAATCTGATCCATCAATCCGGTACGGATTGACGAAAATTTGATCGTGTACGACTCGGATTGATGGATTGATCGTATTTTTAATATGAACTTTTTATAACCATCATTAATCCGTCAATCAGATTGATGGATCAGATTGATGAGAAATTGACCGTGTAGCCTGTGATATACATGAATGATAATAATATCATGATATTATGACACTGCACCGCAATTATCGCAGAACCTTTTTGACACAGATACGTTACTTTAGTATCTTAATATTTCGATTGTCGATTGCAAAATCTATACTAATACCACAGAATATACATTAGTTGTACCAATTAATACTAGCTGTCCCGGCAAACATTGTTTTACCATATAAATTATCTATTTCTGTGGGTCGCCGTCAGTTTCTAGTTGTAATAATTTACTATTATTTATTCAACAAATGCACTTATCAATATAATAAATAATAGTTAAAAAAAACTAAAAACACGCTTTTCATAGAAAACCAAACTAAAAAATTGAAAATAAATTTTAATAAATTTAAATTAAGAAGTGTTAAAAATTTGAATAAATATTAAGTAATTAATAATAGTGTGAATAAAAAATAATATTTTATTTTAAAAAAGCCTGGGGTGCATGGTGACAATCATGTGGCAATTACTTTATTACTTTATCTATGGTGGTGTGGCGGTACCCACAATTCGCCTAACATTCCTGCATCGCGCTATCGAAGTTTTCTAAGCGCGTCGGTATATATACGACAGCTGAAATGTATCACGTGGGCTTCGGCCTGACCGAGCGTAACACCTCTCTCGGTCGGAAGATCTTCCTTTGGCCTACACGCATTACTCCCACATTGGTGACCCTAGACAGAACATGCCTCCTTCATCATCATCACTCCCGCCCCTCCGCACCGCGCCAGCCAGCATCGCCTCATCGGGTACATCGTCCACTAGCCGCAACGTACCGCGGCCTGGGCGGACTCCGCATCGGCATCGTCGGGCTTTCTCACTACACCGACCGGTCAGCAAGCAGAGCACATCTCTCCTGGTCAGCATGTAGCATCGGCCCCGCACGGCAGCTATCCGACTCACTGGATCCCGTGCAGCAGCTTACAGTTCCGACTCACTGGCACTCACTGCAACAGTTCCGACTCACTGGAACTCTCTGGCACTGGCGACTCAAGCGAACAAGACTTCAAGATTCGACCTCCGGTCTTCGGGGGGGAGTGATGTGGCGGTACCCACAATTCGCCTAACATTCCTGCATCGCGCTATCGAAGTTTTCTAAGCGCGTCGGTATATATACGACAGCTGAAATGTATCACGTGGGCTTCGGCCTGACCGAGCATAACACCTCTCTCGGTCGGAAGATCTTCCTTTGGCCTACACGCATTATTCCCACAGTGGCAATAGTTATAAATATTTTATCGACAGATATGAGTAGAATGATTATCATTTTGATAATATCTTAAAAAGCACCCCACGCGTTTTTTAAATAAAATATTTTTTTTTGTTCACACTATTATTAGTTTATATTTATTGAAATTTTTAACACTTCTTAATTTAAATTTATTATTATTTTTTTCAATTTTTTAGTTTGGTTTTCTATGAAAAGCGTGTTTTTAGTTTTTTAACTATTATTTATTGTTTACTATTTAGTTTGGTTATATCTATAATCTATATCTATAAATATTATGTACATTTATTCTACCAGGGGCGCTTGTGCAGTATCATCCTAGTATAATAGCTGTTTTTCGGCAATTAATTTTGAACGACTTTTTTTTGTTTTTTTTTTTTGGTTTTTTATCAAATTAGTGTATTGTCATCGGTCCTTGATAAATCTACAAAGTTTGAACGAAATCTGGCCGTTTAAAGTGGCTCAAAATCGCGCCCAAAGAAGTCGGTTACAAACAAACATACAAATTGAAAAATGCAATTATTATATCAAATTAGTGTATTGTCATCGGTCCTCGATAAATCTACAAAGTTTGAACGAAATCTGGCCGTTTAAAGTGGGTCAAAATCGCGCCCAAAGAAGTCGGTTACAAACAAACATACAGGTGAAGCTAATAAAAAGCGTATAAAAAGTACCCAAGCCGATTCTCAGACCTATTGAATATGCATATAAAATTTAGTAAAAATTTCGATTTATAACTAACATTGTGACACGAGAATTTTATACAGGGTGCAATTAAACCTTCCTGCCAAATTTTGATATATTGATCCTTGTGAAAAATAAAAATACACGTATTTTTTCTTTTATAGTCACTTAGTACTAAAATGTTAAGAAATAGCTTCCGCAAGTTATCCTAAAAAACACTACAATTAATGGACACGATGCGCCGGCCGCGCGTGACGTGCCACCGCGCGCGCGCCTCATCCCGCGTCACCCCCGATCATTCCCCCGCGCCGCGATTGACCATTCTGCAACGATTTTAAATGGGATAAAATATGTCATTGAAAAAAAATAACACCCAATTTTTTTTTGGTTAAATGGACTCTCCTAATGATACCTAAGCCTTGGAAAAAAATTGGCAGGAAGGTTTAATTGCACCCTGTATAAGTATAAGATTTTAAATATCCTATGTTCGTTCCTGGGATTCAAACTATCTTCATACCAAATTTCAGCAAAATCAATTTTGCAGTTTGGGCGTGAAGAGGTAACGGACGTGAGATAGACAGACAGACAGATAGACAGACATATTTTCGCATTTAATATATTAGTGTGGATGTGAAAGTATGGCAGTATCTGTCTGTTACCTCTTGTCTACCTGTTGTCTGTTGTCTTTCAAACGGAAGCTAATCTAGATTCTAGGCCGCCAGCATGATTGCAGCTGATACCTAACCTTAAGTAGCAAAACTTTTACTATGACTCAAGTACCTCAACTCGACAGCGCACTGGGCTTAAAATACATTCAATAAAAATTTATTCATATTTTATTTAACATGTAAAATTATTGTTGCGAGCAAAAAATATATGCAAATCGAGTTCGATTTCGGATGAATACGTAACGAGTGGTTATACGTTTGAACCGAGCGATTCCTAGCGGCTTTGTGATGAAAAGAAGCAAGGATCCCAACCTTTTATTTGTGGTAAAAAGTAAGCAAGGGGTTTCTCAGCCTCTTGTTTGTGGTAAAAAATAAGCGAGGGGTTACTCAACCTTTACATTTGTGGTAAAAAAAGCAAAGGGTTCTCAGCCTTTTTACTTGTAAAAAGAAACAATGATGAATTATGTTTTCATGTCGAGAATAGCACTTACCGTAGGTACTTATCGTATTTTATACAGTATACATTTGAGATCAAAATATACCAAGGCTCAATATAGGAAAAATTATTTTACTGTTGAAGATATATCGAGTTTGATATAATAATATAAGACTTCGCTAAATAACAGACCGTTTTGAGATGGTTATGCTAAATCCCATACATATTCATTAGGTATTTCTAACTTTGACTGTACAAAGGGATTTTGGCTAAGAGCAAAGCGCTCAAGTGTGATTACATAGCATTTTTTATCAACTTATGCAATTAATTCGCATACGTCTAATCGCACGCGCACCAACACCGTGCCGCGAAGGCTTGCGTTGCCGCACTACTGTGCCGGTCGCTCTGGTGTTAGGTTTTTTCGTTACGGAATTTCTTGATTCGGTCACCGCGCTCGATACCCGCGATATATTTTTACTTTGAGTCTTTGACTAACTAAAATAGGTCATACTTCTATCACTATCCCTCTTCCCTACCCTACGCTCCCCTATTTCCTTCCTTACCCTCCCCTATGATTCCCTTCCCTACCCATCCCCTATTCCCTCTTAAAAGGTTGGCAACGCACCTGCAGCTCTTCTGACGCTGCGAGTGTCCATGGACGACGGAAGTTGCTTTCCATCAGGTGACCCGTTTTCTCGTTTGCTCCCTTATTTCATTAAAAAAACGATACTTAGCACTGTTCGTAAAAATAAGCTTTTAAATTTTAATATTAAGTATACATAATTTAAGATTTAATAAAGTCCGCCGGAATCTAGATAGCAGAATGATAACTTTATCTATAGCTATGCAAATGGCTGGCTAGTGGCTGGGCTGGGCTGATACGCTCGGTTTTAAATGCCTTGTTAAGTTTTATGAGTCCTTCAAAGTCTACGGTCTCTATGTTAAAAACATAATATATAGGTAATATTCTCTTTTATTTTATAGAATTAAGAAATGCACTAATGCAAACAGATGGAAATATAATTTGCACCATTGCCCAATGACAATATAATACTCTACATGCATGTAAAGCCAACGTTTGGCCAATGTACAGAACATTTGAGTATTGACATTCGCGTACCTTGATCACTTAAGAGGATACACCAATGGCTAGAGAAATGAAAAGCAAGTACATATATTTGTAAAATCTATAGCTGTCGCCCTAACTTCAAGCCGCAGAGCGCGATAGATAGAATTGAAAAATCTGAACAAAAAAATCAACGATTCGTTGTCCCCTGAATTCTTCTCCAAAACTTAACCGATTTAAGTAATTTTTTCATTAAAACTTAAAGTAAGGCTTTAGCTGTGTTCAGGCTGTTTTTTTTTGCATAATCTAGCCAAATTTGTTTTCTGGATGTTTGAGCACAGCGGAAAATCTGGCCTTTTTTTGGGTTTTTGAACGTTCATATATTTTTAAATAATTAAATTATGAAAAGAAAGAAAACATAGGCTCGACATGCTAATGTGGCCATAGATATTCAGGAAAAAAATTATAACTCTACCGGTATTATCCACTAACCAGCAGCCCTACCACCAGTAGAAATGCGAAAGTATAGACAAACTGTGAGATAAACTTAAGAGCCCGGGTTACCCTCGAAATTCTCATACATACGTAATACCATAATCATTTTGTCATACGAAAATATTTAACATGTGTGAGTTATTTTTCAGCTTAAAATAGTAATTACCTAGGTTCCTGAACAAAAATTAACTTCAAAATATTTAAACACTAAAAAAAATTTTTTTGCGTAAAATTTTTTTTACTAAATTTACTACTAAATATTTAAACACTAAAAAATAGAGTAAAACACTAAAAAATATACAAATAGATATTAAATTTACTACAAAATATTTCAACTCTAAAAAATATTTTTTAGTATTTAAATATTTTGTAGTAAATTTAGTATTTATTTATATATATATTTTAGTGTTTTACTCTATTTTTTAGTGTTTAAATATTTAGTAGTAAATTTAGTAAAAAAAATTTTTACGCAAAAAAATTTTTTTTAGTGTTTAAATATTTTGAAGTTAATTTTTGTTCAGGAACCTAGGTAATTACTATTTTAAGCTGAAAAATAACACAAACATGTTAAATATTTTCGTATGACAAAATGATTTTGGTATTACGTATGTATGAGAATTTCGAGGGTAGCCCGGCCCCTTAAGGTGCCGTTCCGAATTTTTTTCGTTCCGAAAAATTCAATTAAAATATGACATATTATATTATACTATAGTCTATCATAAATCCTACATTATGACATATACTATAGTCTATCATAAAGTGGCATTTTAATTGAATTTTTGTCGGTCGCGATTAGCCGCGGTAAAGATGGGAATGGCACCTTAAGTTTATGTCCACAGTTTGTCTAAGCTTTCGCATTTCTACTGGTGGCCATGCTAGGGCTACTGGGAGGAAACAGGGGACAACGTTTGTATGAACAAACGGCCGTGTCTCCTCTTAAATTATTTCTGCCAATACGCCATTCATTCTGCCAAATAAAATCATGACTCGTGTCGTACCTCCTGATTCTTTAAGTCACTGCCACGGGTATAATTACTGTCACTGTCTGTCAGTAAAGGTATATCAGGTACAGGTTTTACAAATTGATTGAGTTACAGCGTGCGTTCAATTCGGCGGGAAGGCTTTTAAGGAGCCTTCTCCACGACCTTATCACATTAAGCTACATGTAGAGTTCTTGGTGTTTTATTTTCTAATCAGCTTGAGAAATTTTCCTTTCTGAATGTTATTTACTGTAAAATGTACTTTCTAGAGTACGTAATAACATTATAGTTTACCAGCTTGTGCACAAGAGTTTGACCGCGTGTAATTTAAGTATTTCTGGCATTTATCTTTGAGAAATTTCCGGTAAAATTTTTAATATTGTTTTTTTACGTTGAGAGAATGATATTATATTAGAATATTATATTCAATTCTAGATACGATTATCTAAAAATACAGGTTTGTTCCTTATTCTATCAAGTCTGTTACCTAATACCTATCAAACTATAAAATTTTAAGGATTGCACAAACCTACGCGACCAAAGCGACTGCGAAGCGGTAGGGTCTACCGCGCGGCGGACGCTGCTCATGTAATCTTATGGCGCTGTGCACACCTGCACGACCGCGCGGGATGTTCGCGTCGGCAAGCGGAACGTGCGCGTCAAGTTGTCAGACGCGTGTTTTGAAGTGTACATAACTAGACTTCTTTTTTAAAACATTTTTATATTTTTTTTCTACAACTCTTTATTTTATGACTTTTAATTTGTATACGTTTTGATAGATTGTGTCATGATATTAACGTTTGACGGTTCGCACCGTAGTCGCGCAGGTGTGCACGGCCAGTTTCGCGTTGCAGACGCTCCCGTATCGCGTACCGCGTCCCCTGTCACTGACGCTTAGGTTTGTTTTAAGCTTTATTCTCATGCGTAATGTAATCTATTTTTAACACCTAACATATAAAATTTTGTCAAAAAAAAAAAAAGAACAAAAACGGAAACCATCGTCTCTACCTTTCACATTTTCTTACTCATCACTTCAATATGGATGTTTTAGGTGAAAAAAGCGGTAGGCTGATGGGATGGCTTTAATAAAGTTGATTAAGCCTTATTATGATAACGCGGCCCTCGCATGTCCTACTTTCTTCGTCCTACTCTTGCCCTCACGAGAGGCGCCGCGAACGCTCGACAAGATTACACATCTTAATTTGAATTAAATTTTGTCACTCACCATTTTAAAATTATGTTAAGAAAAAAGACTGGTTGCACTCTGGGAGTGCCGGCAGAAGTGAAAACTTGATTATTAACGTTGTGCATTTTTTTAACCCATTTTTTATGAAAATCGATTTTTAAAAAATCGTCAATCAAGTTGTTTCGATCAAGTTTCGATCAAGGTTTCGATCAAGGTTTCGATCAAGGTTTCGATCAAGTTTCGATCAAGTTTCGATCAAGTTTCGATCAAGGTTTCGATCAAATTTCGATCAAGTTTCGATTAAGTTTCGATCAAGTTTCGATCAAGTTTCGATCAAGTTTCGATCAAGGTTTCGATCAAGGTTTCGATCAAGTTACGATCAAGTTTTGACCAAGTTTCGATCAAGTTTCAAATTGAGTTCGAGTTCGAGTTCCACACAAAACACTACTCTCCAACCGTCTTACGCGTTTTGTATGGTTTTTCGATCAACACGAAAATCTATCACGAGTTTCACACTTTTTACCCATCCCACAAGTGCTCAACGCCGATAAAGAAGTTTTCACTTCAAAAATTACAATGAAAATGTGATAAATTATTAGAATATTACTTAGGATAAAAGATATGCAATCAATGAGCAGGCACAAATATTTTGCATTTTAAAGGCTACACGTTGTCCTATGATGGATAATGCCACCATAAACATTGTTTGGAATGCAGAATCAATAATTTATAATATGGAAAATCATAGACGAATAAGTCCCTTTAACGTTCGTAATAGCTTCTATAGGTCCATTATGATAGCGTGAAGAAGCCGCAGTAAGTATTATTAGGCATGAACTATTTTACCGAAGAACAATCGTTTAAGAGCTACGATACCACAGACATGCACAAACACATAGGCATGTCAAACAAGACACCTTTGCTTTCGCTAAACTAAACTAATACAAAAGAAATGCATTGAAGTTATCTTTGACATTTTTTGAAGTGAAAACTTCTTTAGCGGCGTTGAGCACTTTTGTGGGATGGGTAAAAACTGTGAAACTCGCGTCAGATTCTCGTGCTGATCGAAAAACCTTGGAAAAACCGTAAGACGGTTGGAGAGTAGTGTTTTGTGTCGAACTCGAACTCGAACTCGAATTGATTGTAAGCGTTTCGAAAATCGATTTTTTAAAAATCGATTTTCATAAAAAATGGCTTAAAAATTTAATCGATTGTAAGGGTTTCGATTAATTAAAAAAATCGATTTTTTTATATAATCGATTTTCATAAAAAATGGGTTAAAAAAATTCACAACGCTAATAATCAAGTTTTCACTTCTGCCGGCACTCCCAGAGTGCAACCCGTCTTTTTTTATTTTCTTTGAGATCCTCGGTACCTAGCTAAGTAATTGAATATAGGTACAAAATTGAATTCAAAATTTATTTAACAATATTAATTGGCCACCCAGTCATTACTTTTAAAAACATTTCCGTAGCGAGTGGGAAAAGTGTTTTTGCGTCGCTATAGCGCAAGTTAGTTCGGAACTCGCGTTAATCCCAGGTATCAGAGTTGCCACAGTTTGAAAGTCCCTGAAAGTGTTAGGATTCCGTAATATAAAGAATTCCATATAATTTCTTCAGACTGGAAGCTTAAAAATCAGTCTTTTCGGACTGGGCACTGGCCTGGCCTTAAGAGTCCGTATACGAAATTTTGCCGATGAATATGAAATAGCAAAGGTTCGCTACAGAAATATTATTTGGTTTTTTCCCCTTATTAGATTTTAAAAAAATATATTAATTATTAGATTTAAAAATATATTTAAGCACGGACTGCCGACTCGAGCCTTGCGGCGAGTAATATAATGTGAGATTTAGGTTGTTTTGAATCGTGTTTTTTGGCACAATTTGTTTTTTTTTTTTTGTTTTTTCTCGAATTAGATTGAATTTTATCTATAGATTATTTCTGTCGTTTTCTTTTTATGAATTACAGCTCCAAGTTTCTGAAATTAACAGCAATTCTTTGCCCATTTTCTCTAAAATTTTGTCGAGATATTATTTTTTACTTAACTATTTCATATTAAAGTGGTAAAAAGTAATTCCAACATTGTAGTCCAACAAAGTCGTCTAGACTTTCTCAACAGTACATTGTATTTTTTTCATACCGTTAAGACGTCAATACAATCCATAAACAGGTGATATTCTAAATCTTTTACAGCAAAAATCACAAAACTGTCGCGGGTTTTAGTTGGATTATTTAAAAATACTTTTAAAAAAAAATTGCTCCAACATTAGATTATAAATGAAATGATCTTACATGTTGTGCATTTTAATGCACAACATGTAAGATCATAACAAGATACAGTATTTCTATAAGTTTTAACTTATAGAAATACTGTATTTTAACTGTTAAATCGCGTCTGTTAAATCAGCGAAATCGGCAAATTTCGTATACGGCATTGAGATGTACGGACTCTTATGGTGTGCAATGTGCATTGAGGGTACGTCCAGTCAAGTAAAAATGGCAGATTTACTTAATAAAAAAATACGTAAACGTTTATTATAATTTATAATGTACGTCTGTTTGGTTGGAAGCCGGCTATGTTTGTATTTCATTACGTTGGTAAGCCGCTTCTAAGCGGATGTCCCATCCATGGCCACCATAACAAAAGTATTAACACATACTTACCGAGGTACTCTGTCTTATGTCTTAAAAAATGGCACTCGGGGACTGCTGCGGTAAAGCTATGCATAGCATTTTTAGCAACTTATGCAATATTTTAATTCGCATACGTCTAGCTCTAGCCTAAATAATAAAATGTTAGGTTTCTTTCTTTACGGAATTTCTCAATTAGGTCGCCGCGCCGCGCTCCTATTAAAAAGTAACTATTTGAATAATATTATATTATTTGCACAGAACCCATGTGTTCCAGTGTCACTGACACTTGACAGATTTTTTGTCCACATTTTTCAGAATACCATTAACTGCATTGTTTGCGGACATCGTTCTTGTTGGACATGTTTTTTCAAAGTTTTAATGTTATTAGTTATTACCACGAATTTTATTCACATAAGTAATGCATATTATATTATGCATTTGTTTATCCTTTTTAATAAATATAAATTATAACAACATAAATGAAGGCATGAGTGGATTAAGTAGGTATCTTACAATTTGATCAGATGCTTTTTACATAAATGGAAGCTTTATACAGGTTGTAATAAAAATAAGTGATAATACTTCAGGGCGTGTACGTGTTCCTTGTAGCGAGTTTACTGTGAAAGTAGCAGCGCTGAAAGACCAATTTTTTTTCATTTTTGTATGGGGAAACACGTGACGCTCGGGCCCTTGCCCATACAAAAGTGAAAAAAATACACCCTAAAGTAATATCACTTATTTTTGGTACACACTGTAGAGTTAAATATTAATAATCAAATTTTATATTATGCCAGAAACAGAAATTATTTACGCACCGGCCACCGCCGAGGAAAACGTCTAGCTAGAATAAATAATATCGTCAAATAGCTATGTCCACACTGTGCACTTTCGTCTTAAATTTTCGTCATCTTCTTTCATTCAACTTTCGTATTGGCGCATTCAATAATTGAATGCGTCAACGAACGCAACGCCAACATCGTCATTAAAGAATAAAGCGACAGGCGCGGTCCGAAGCCCCCTTCGGACCGCGCCGGGGGGGGTCACAGGGGACACGACCCCTCCCAGAATCTAAGGTCAAATAGAAAAATTTCAAAATCTTGCCAAAGATTAAAAGGAAATTTACCTTACACCAGTACGCCCGACCTTAGACAAATGTGACTGTCACCCCAGAACCGTCCGAGGGCGCAGATAAAAAAATATACATAATATTAGCAGTGACTAGTGAGTGACCCCCCCTCCCCAAAAATTTCAGGCTGCGACCGCGCCTGCAAAGCGAAAGTTTTGGATACAGTCAGAGGGCATGCGTCGCGGGCATGCCTCACGTTCGCTGTTGACTGCGCTATAACGCATGCCCTTGACGAACAGAAAAAGGCACAGTGTGAACAAAGCTTATCCGCAAGCTTTTACTGATTTCAGTTTTACTTTTTTATCTACTTACCTTATTTCTACAAAAAATATGATCGATGAAGGAACCGCCCGCTGGCGACCTCGATGCGACATAAAGTAGCCTATGTGAGTCATAGCTGGCTTGTACTAATAGAGGATGTTGCTTGTTCTACATCTTTTATTCAGAAAAGTTTCATTCATATCGATCAAATCGTTTCAGAGCCTTGCAAATAATATTATTCACACAGCAAAAAACTTTACACGTCTGTACTTCATGTTGAAAATGTATATTATAAGTATAAAGACATACAAAAACACTAGCAACTTTTAATTTACAGTTGCGTAGAGATCAACTACGATAACATGGCGCGCCCCTCCAAATGACTCTTTCAATGTGTGTAGTCACATCCTTATGAAATAGTTTGTATGTAGTAATTAGTATTCAACCAATCACAGTACACGTAATATTTCTGTAAATGTCACTTATTACCAAGATTTGTTGGTCAACTAATCATAACTAGCCTACCGCGCAAGACAACGCACTTCAAACGTTTTGAATTTTGGAGGGGCGCGCCACGTTATTGTAGTTGATCTCTAAGTAAGTCTTCAACCTATATAATTTTTTTGGGTAGGATTATGTACATCCAAAAAATTATGTTTATATCAGACAACTTACACTATACAAAAACTTTTAATTTAAATTAGTCTCTTTACGTAAATCTCTCTATATAATCTCTGTATCTCTTTCACAAAGGTCCGGCGAACACATCGGCGGGACAAATTGAAAAGTCGCTGAAGTGAATTCACTACCAATACAACTCTTTTGCATATGGAAATTGTATCCTTTAAAACGCATTTTGTTTTAAATTATTATCCGCAAGACAAAGTATCAACAGCCGAATTCTGAACATCTATACTTAAATGCGAAAGTCTGTCTGTCTGTTACATGAATCTATTTTTAATTGGATTTTTTAATATTATTGATATTCTATAGGATATTTTTTATTCCGGAAAAATGTACAGTTCCCGTGTAATAAAGGAATTTTTGCGCAACGGAGTTATGGGCGTCATCATCTTGTAGTTATATAACATCTAGCACAAACTTACGATGATCTTTTGGCATTTGGATGAAATTTTCATGGGGGGCCGGACATAAAACTTAACAAAGTGATTGGTTCCAAAGGCACTGTAAGCCGAAATATCCTTGTCATTCTAAAGATCGGATTGAACTAAGTAGAGATCAACTACGATAACATGGCGCGCCCCTCCAAAATTCAAAACGTTTGAAGTGCGTTGTCTTGCGCGGTAGGCTAGTTATGATTAGTTAACCAACAAATCTTGGTAATAAGTGACATTTACAGAAATATTACGTGTACTGTGATTGGTTGAATACTAATTACTACATAAAAATTATTTCAGTGTTAGATAACACATTTTATCGAGGAAGGCTATATAATATTAAGCTAAGATCAATTGAAGCGAAGAAACAGACGAAAATGTAGAAAAAACGGAGAAAATTATATGAAATTGCTTATTATCTTAAGAACTACGCGAGCAATTTTTATGTTATTTGGCACACTTGAAGAATAGACCACGCGAAGGGACATAGGCTATTTTTATGCGAAAAAATGTACGTTTACGTGAAATTCCTAAATTACGCGGGCGAAGCCGCGCGGAACATCTAGTTCTAGAATAATTTTAGATCCTGTCGTTTCTATACTCCACATACTTTACATATTTTGGAACAAGCAAGGAGAGAATGAACCCTCCTTAGCGGTTCAAAACCGCAATAAATCTCGTCACGCGACTATAAATTGTCGCCTAACGTTTTTTCATTCCGATAGCAAATGGGGCTGAAATGTACTCGTAAACAGTACTTTGACTCGATCACGGTGGCAGGGACAGGGCCCGTCTGCACGTACAATGTCTCCGAAACAAGTGCCCCAATGAATGGTTGTAGTTGTTTATATTGCAAGGACTAGGTCCAGTCTGCACCTATGACGTCTTCAAAACAAGCGTTCTAACTCCTAATGCATGGTTGTGGTTGTTTGTGTTGCAGAGTAATTATAGTTAATGCAGCCTTATTCCAGTAATAAGCTGATTGATGATTATCATTATTACTCTCTTGGCTTTTTAAGGGAAAGCATAACATTTTAGTATAGACGTACGTTCGCGTTAGCGATAAAATCTCCCTGACTCAACTTTGCAAGTCCATTAGCGCCAGCCAGGAAGTTATTGAAATGTCTCTCACAGTAATGTATTTAATCCCAGTGTGTAAATCATAAGAGTAATAATAATTACTCAAGTCAATGACTATTAAGATGTAAGTGCCGTGATAGAAGTAAAATAACTTTGAACAGACAGTAGATCATAATTTCAGATATAAAAATTGTTATACAGACCGACGTAGTTTCAGTTTAGTTACGTAATAATTATTTCATATTATAATTAAGTACTTATTTAAGATTTATTGAAATTATAATATTATTAACAGTAAGCAGCGTCCTTACTTTTAAATCATTGCTCCGACTTGTATAAATTACCTCGCGAACGTTTGGAAAGAATTGTGGAATCAGGAGCTGAAAAAAACTTTCAAGTACGATTTTTTCCGCTTCTTACGTGACAAAGGACTAACGGTAGTCGCTAACAAATATTTATTATCAAACGACTGGGCGGATCGTATAATGATATAGATTTCCCACAAACTCCCGCATGAACGCTATATTTCCAATCAGTGTGTTAGCAGGTAATAGGTATTAGTAATAAACTAATAACTAATAAGTATACCTAGATAATATTGTTATTTAATCAGTTTATCTAGGAGTTTTGGCCAAGATGCCTTCGTTAATTCACTGTAAAAATGCAATATCGCTAAAAGACGCTAAAAGACAAGTTGATTCGATCAACCCCAATATACAGGGTGTAACTAAACATAGTGATAATACTTTAGAGTGTAGGGAGTGTATCATGTAATATGTGTCCCTTAAGTGTATAATTTACCTACTCATGATTTCGGTGGACGGTGGGTCAAATAACATAAACAATTTGGCAAAACTGCAGTCCAGTAACTTTTAAGTCAATGTATTTTGACAATACTTTTCTAAAAGACCTTTGTATAACTTGTGAGCGTTTTGAAATATTACCTACCTACTCAATAGGTCAGTTCAGCTATTGGCATTAGTTACACAAGTTGGTGGCTAATTCGTCGTCTAACAAATAGCCCATAATCTGTCATCTCTGTCCCAAATCCCAATTATTGTTGGATTAAAGCGATTATTCGGGTAGAGTTGTTGTTTCGATCTTATTACTAATGCAGTAAGGTTCTAAGTCTGTACAGGTAGTAAGAGTTGGTTTGCAGCACACGTGACCGGTAGTAGAGCTACACCTTTGGAATTAACACAATATTATATTATAAGAAAATGTTGTTGATCGATAGGTACGTAGTGCCTATATTTTCAATATAAATTATAATTAATAACAATCGCAAAAGCTTAATAAATAATTATTATAAATTATAGAACTTACATAATATACAAAATTATAAAGTTGTTCTAATAATTACTATAAAATACATTACTAAAATATAAAACAGAGATAGAATAATAAAAAAAATAATAATAAAAAAAAAGAAAGACTATATATAAAAAACTAAATCTAAGTCGGAGGCTGCGGGCAATGTACCCAAGAGGCTGGCAGCATTACCACGCTGTATCGCAAGACTGATACGTTGGCCGAGGTAAGCGCCAGCTCTGGGATCGTTAGTTTTCTCAACCAGTCTTTGGGATAACTCCTTGAATAGTAGTTTGGCACCAGGGCCCCACGGGCCCAGGGTCTCAACCCCGAAAGGTACAAAAAAGTAATCACTCCCCAGTGCTTCATACTTTCTTCTTTTGTTTGTCTCCGCTTGTGCTGCCGCAGCTCCCGCCTCTCTCGTTGTGGCCGTCACGTGCGACGCCGCCAGCGTATCCACGCAGGTGGCGTCCCATACGAGAGGCCTCTCACGGCTCCACGGAACGAGCGTCATTCCGTCGGGCCTTTTGCCGTCATCACGTGCGATACCGTTCGGCTCAAGAGTGGCCGGCACGTTGACGGAGACAAGGGCCCTGCGGATCACGTCGTTCAAGGAAGCATGGCGGGACTGGCGGCGAATATATATATAAAAAAATTTGCTCTTTCACCGCTACTATTTTTACAGTGAACTCTTATAATATATGGGACGGCACTAAGTACTTAGTAGGAATTAGTCCCATATACTTAGTAGGAATTAGTCCCATATATTATAAGAGTTCACTGTAAAAATAGTAGCGGTGAAAGAGCAAATTTTTTTGGAATTTTATGGGCGCCGATCTTCATGAATTTTCCCATACAAAAGTAAAAAAGGCAATTCTTTCAGCGCTGCTACTTTCACAGCGAACTCTATAATATAGAGGACCCATAACACCCTAAACTATTATCCGTTTTCCATTTTTAGGGTTCCGTACCCAAAGGGTAAAAACGGGACCCTATTACTGAGACTTCGATGTCTGTCCGTCTGTCCGTCCGTCCGTCTGTCTCCAGGCTGTAACTCAAGAATGGTAATAGCTAAAGAGTTGAAATTTTCACAAATTGTGTATTTCTGTTGCCGCTATAACAACAAATACTAAAAACAAAATAAATTAAATATTTAAGGGGGGCTCTCATACAACAAACGTAATTTATCAAACGTTTTTTGTTCGGTATCAATGATGACAATAGGTAGGCACTTGAAATTTTCACATAAGCCCTAATTATATGTCTACTTTATTAATTAATAAAAATATTTAAATAAAATAAAAAATTAAGGAGGGCTCCCATACAAAAAACACAATTTTTGGCCTATTTTTGCTCTATAACGGTACGGAACCCTTCGTGTGCGAGTCCGACTCGCACTTAGCCGATTATTTTTTTAACCGTGGTTTCACCGTCTACACAACTTCTCGACCACGCAAATTGCTGTAACAATATCGAGGAGGAATTGATCCCGAGCTTTAATTAAAACAGAATGAGGGAGGAGGAGGGGGAGAGAAGGAGTCACGTCGTCGTAATAATTGACGTTTTGTCTGTAAGCGCCTATAACTCCATAGCTGATAAACTCGGGATTAAGTCGAGGCGTGTTTAATTAAAAATTAAACCAATTGTTGTCTAATTAAAATGTTACAGGAAGTGTTTAATAGTTGAAGTACCTACTGTGTTAGACATATAGGCGCAATATAGAATACCTACCACCTAACCCCACTTATAGTTAAAAGTTAAGAAAAAGTTTTACGTAATCTCCTCACAGAACACCAAAATAAGGAGCTCCTATAATTTAAAAAATGTTTCGAAACAATCACCTGAGCATATTATAATTTCTAGAGTTTTTATTATTAAGTACTAGCTATACCTAATATGACCGAGCTTCGCTCGGTATTCAAAAAATTAAAAAACCCACACAAAAAATGATATTTTATGAAAATGATTCCTAGCTAGATCGATTTATCGCCCCCGAAACCCCCTATATATTAAATTTCATGAAAATCGTTGGAGCCGATCAGCCCCGGATCTAGGGGGGAGGGGGGGGGTCAAGCCGGGGCCCATGCCCCGGGCGGCAAATTCAGGGGGCGGCAAAATTCACACTTCACGGACCAATGGACAACTCATCATTTATTTAACTTTGACCACGGAATAAATAATAGCACAAGTACAGCAATTTCATGGCCATATCAACTTGACCGATACCCTGAGTGCGGAGTAAGACGTGCTGCACGAACATTTTTTATTATTCGCGAGGCGCGTTCAAAATACGCGCCCGGTTCCCGCTCGCCTGCGGGAATCGCAGAGCTCGTTTTAGCAAGCATCGTGTGATTGGTCCAAATTTTGACAGCCAACCAATCACAGAGCCTGAAGTCTGAACCGTGTCTTGAGAACGAGATGCATCTTGAGTACTATTTATACCGGCCTAAAACTGGTTAAAAATTATTTGCGATCTTCTGAGCCAGGAACGCTTATCAGGTCTTGCAATCTTAGCGATAGAAAAACGTATTGCACACGAGTTAAATTATGACAATGCTATAGATTTATTTGCTGAACAAAAAGCTCGAAGAGTAAAATTGTAATTTCAATTCACAAATTTAATAATATATATTTTGATTTTTGTTTTTATTACTATATATATAGGATATTTATATTATGGATGATAAAGGTGAAAATAACCATAAGTAGGTTGGCGGGGCGCCGAAGCGGCGTTTGCATTAGCTGGTACCCCTCCATGGGACCTGGAAGCCCGTGTGCAGGCGGAAGTCTATTCCCGCACAGCAGCAGCAAAGGAAAGAGGGAAACGGGTGCCACCAGATCTGGCAGCCCAATGGCGTCGCCAAGCGCGAATGCTGATAATGCGCACCTGGCAAAACCAAATGGTATCGCCAACGGCCGGTCACAGAGTTGTTGCAGTAATTCGGCCAGCTCTGGAGGATTGGGTGGCGCAGCGTAATGGCACTCTCTCCTACCGGATAGTGCAGATGCTGACAGGACATGGGTGTTTCGGTCACTACCTGCACCATACGGCCAGACGGGAGCCAACGCCCCAGTGCCATCATTGTACGGACGAGGACGACACGTGGCAGCACACACTCGCTGCCTGCCCAGCCTGGGCACAACGGGCAGCGCTCTGCGCCGCTATAGGACCAGACCTGACACTCCCGGACATAATAAGAGCATTAGTCCGGTCGAAAGAAACCTAGCAGGCAGTCTCTACTTTCTACGAGTCCATCATCACGCAGAAGAAGCCCACTGAGAAAAATCGGGAAGCCGATGAAGCAGCTGACCCGATAAGGAGAAGACGCGGAGGACGAGGACGCGCTCAAGATGAGCGGCTACTCCCGACATAATAGGGCTCGGGCGATGGATTGGGGAATCCGTCGCCTATCGCACGAGCTCTTCCGGTAGAAGAGCGCCCGGAGCCACACACGGACTGCTCTACCGGAGAAAGCGGCAAAAGCCGCGCGCATAGTTCTGCTGATAGATCAGATGCCGCTGTCTGGGATGCTGCAGTTATCGCCTCAGGCGGGTCCAGCGGCACAGCGACGCGCGGAGAGGAGGCACCGTTGGGTTTTAGTGGGTAACCAAGGGTGCTCCTCCTTACCGCAGCACACGAGGAGTCTCACATATCCAGGCACCCACCCAGACTGCCGGGAATGCATCAAGCATTTCCCAACGGCAAAAAAAAACCGGCCAAGTGCGTGTCGGGCCACACGCAATATAGGGTTCCGTAATACCCTAGTTTTTTTTTTAATTTTTATGTGGTCAATGAATGTACATTTATAACGTGTTACACTACTAACAACATCATCTCAGTTACTTTCGAAGGAATTTGAACGAAAAGTTCCTTTATACTTCGCCGAATACAACTTTTTTAGTTGATCGACTATTACTAAATAACTTATGAAGTCTTCTTAGCCGTGATAGTTTCTTTTTAAATTCAGCATATTTCCTACTCCCGTGAATTTTTTCACATTTCCAGAAGCAACCGTTTAGCTGGTAGAAGGGGGGGACACTGGACTGTAACGATTTTTTCCACTTTAAAACTTTTTTTTTTTTTATTTTTTTAAATCTTTATTTATTTAGAGGTTTTTATACATAAGTACATGACAACCCCATCTTATCTTATACAATTGTAAATACATTAACTTAATACTTAACTACTAATATTAATTGATAAGCTGATAGATACAAATCTCACCAAAAACTTAAGCTCCTTTGAGTTATTAACTTGCGACAATAAATGATGAAACATTCCTACGTCAGTTCTGTTGAGATTTAGGTCTAGCAGCAGCTGCCGACGTCGCGGCTCGTGCCGGACACACTCCGCCAGCAAATGGTGTGCGTCCTCCACCACGCCGCACACTAAACAGTTCGGAGACTCACTCAATCTCATCATGTGCTTGAATCTATTAAGCGGAATGTGTCCGGAACGCAGTCGATACAAAATAACGCAGTTTTGTCTGCTGAAATCGGTATTGTCGCACCAGGGTATACGAGGAGGTTCGGCTTGCAGTGTCTTATACCATATACCTTTTTCTTTGGAACTCCTATCGAAATATTCCTTCCATTCTATTCTACACCTATATTTATATGCATTTATACGATCTAAAAACGTAGCTTTATACGTAATTGTAATACCGTCTATAGAACCTTCTTTCGCCAGCCTGTCGGCCTCCTCGTTACCTCTAAGTCCAATTTTTAATTGGATTTTTTAATATTATTGATATTCTATAGGATTATTTTTTATTCCGTGAAAAATGCTACAGTGCCCGTGTAATAAAGGAATTTTTGTGCAACGGAGTATATGGCGTCACTGAGTGCTTGTAGATTAATGAGCTCCAAAGACAAATTAAGTAGTAGCCATCTTTTAAATTTATTATGACTACATTCCCCACGACAGGAAGGACATAAAATGCAACTCCCTGATTACCACCCGACTTAGAGGCACTGTAAGCCGAAATATCCTTGTCATTCTAAAGATCGGATTGAACTAAGTAGAGATCAACTACGATAACATGGCGCGCCCCTCCAAAATTCAAAACGTTTGAAGTGCGTTGTCTTGCGCGGTAGGCTAGTTATGATTAGTTAACCAACAAATCTTGGTAATAAGTGACATTTACAGAAATATTACGTGTACTGTGATTGGTTGAATACTAATTACTACATAAAAATTATTTCAGTGTTAGATAACACATTTTATCGAGGAAGGCTATATAATATTAAGCTAAGATCAATTGAAGCGAAGAAACAGACGAAAATGTAGAAAAAACGGAGAAAATTATATGAAATTGCTTATTATCTTAAGAACTACGCGAGCAATTTTTATGTTATTTGGCACACTTGAAGAATAGACCACGCGAAGGGACATAGGCTATTTTTATGCGAAAAAATGTACGTTTACGTGAAATTCCTAAATTACGCGGGCGAAGCCGCGCGGAACATCTAGTTCTAGAATAATTTTAGATCCTGTCGTTTCTATACTCCACATACTTTACATATTTTGGAACAAGCAAGGAGAGAATGAACCCTCCTTAGCGGTTCAAAACCGCAATAAATCTCGTCACGCGACTATAAATTGTCGCCTAACGTTTTTTCATTCCGATAGCAAATGGGCTGAAATGTACTCGTAAACAGTACTTTGACTCGATCACGGTGGCAGGGACAGGGCCCGTCTGCACGTACAATGTCTCCGAAACAAGTGCCCCAATGAATGGTTGTAGTTGTTTATATTGCAAGGACTAGGTCCAGTCTGCACCTATGACGTCTTCAAAACAAGCGTTCTAACTCCTAATGCATGGTTGTGGTTGTTTGTGTTGCAGAGTAATTATAGTTAATGCAGCCTTATTCCAGTAATAAGCTGATTGATGATTATCATTATTACTCTCTTGGCTTTTTAAGGGAAAGCATAACATTTTAGTATAGACGTACGTTCGCGTTAGCGATAAAATCTCCCTGACTCAACTTTGCAAGTCCATTAGCGCCAGCCAGGAAGTTATTGAAATGTCTCTCACAGTAATGTATTTAATCCCAGTGTGTAAATCATAAGAGTAATAATAATTACTCAAGTCAATGACTATTAAGATGTAAGTGCCGTGATAGAAGTAAAATAACTTTGAACAGACAGTAGATCATAATTTCAGATATAAAAATTGTTATACAGACCGACGTAGTTTCAGTTTAGTTACGTAATAATTATTTCATATTATAATTAAGTACTTATTTAAGATTTATTGAAATTATAATATTATTAACAGTAAGCAGCGTCCTTACTTTTAAATCATTGCTCCGACTTGTATAAATTACCTCGCGAACGTTTGGAAAGAATTGTGGAATCAGGAGCTGAAAAAAACTTTCAAGTACGATTTTTTCCGCTTCTTACGTGACAAAGGACTAACGGTAGTCGCTAACAAATATTTATTATCAAACGACTGGGCGGATCGTATAATGATATAGATTTCCCACAAACTCCCGCATGAACGCTATATTTCCAATCAGTGTGTTAGCAGGTAATAGGTATTAGTAATAAACTAATAACTAATAAGTATACCTAGATAATATTGTTATTTAATCAGTTTATCTAGGAGTTTTGGCCAAGATGCCTTCGTTAATTCACTGTAAAAATGCAATATCGCTAAAAGACGCTAAAAGACAAGTTGATTCGATCAACCCCAATATACAGGGTGTAACTAAACATAGTGATAATACTTTAGAGTGTAGGGAGTGTATCATGTAATATGTGTCCCTTAAGTGTATAATTTACCTACTCATGATTTCGGTGGACGGTGGGTCAAATAACATAAACAATTTGGCAAAACTGCAGTCCAGTAACTTTTAAGTCAATGTATTTTGACAATACTTTTCTAAAAGACCTTTGTATAACTTGTGAGCGTTTTGAAATATTACCTACCTACTCAATAGGTCAGTTCAGCTATTGGCATTAGTTACACAAGTTGGTGGCTAATTCGTCGTCTAACAAATAGCCCATAATCTGTCATCTCTGTCCCAAATCCCAATTATTGTTGGATTAAAGCGATTATTCGGGTAGAGTTGTTGTTTCGATCTTATTACTAATGCAGTAAGGTTCTAAGTCTGTACAGGTAGTAAGAGTTGGTTTGCAGCACACGTGACCGGTAGTAGAGCTACACCTTTGGAATTAACACAATATTATATTATAAGAAAATGTTGTTGATCGATAGGTACGTAGTGCCTATATTTTCAATATAAATTATAATTAATAACAATCGCAAAAGCTTAATAAATAATTATTATAAATTATAGAACTTACATAATATACAAAATTATAAAGTTGTTCTAATAATTACTATAAAATACATTACTAAAATATAAAACAGAGATAGAATAATAAAAAAAATAATAATAAAAAAAAAGAAAGACTATATATAAAAAACTAAATCTAAGTCGGAGGCTGCGGGCAATGTACCCAAGAGGCTGGCAGCATTACCACGCTGTATCGCAAGACTGATACGTTGGCCGAGGTAAGCGCCAGCTCTGGGATCGTTAGTTTTCTCAACCAGTCTTTGGGATAACTCCTTGAATAGTAGTTTGGCACCAGGGCCCCACGGGCCCAGGGTCTCAACCCCGAAAGGTACAAAAAAGTAATCACTCCCCAGTGCTTCATACTTTCTTCTTTTGTTTGTCTCCGCTTGTGCTGCCGCAGCTCCCGCCTCTCTCGTTGTGGCCGTCACGTGCGACGCCGCCAGCGTATCCACGCAGGTGGCGTCCCATACGAGAGGCCTCTCACGGCTCCACGGAACGAGCGTCATTCCGTCGGGCCTTTTGCCGTCATCACGTGCGATACCGTTCGGCTCAAGAGTGGCCGGCACGTTGACGGAGACAAGGGCCCTGCGGATCACGTCGTTCAAGGAAGCATGGCGGGACTGGCGGCGAATATATATATAAAAAAATTTGCTCTTTCACCGCTACTATTTTTACAGTGAACTCTTATAATATATGGGACGGCACTAAGTACTTAGTAGGAATTAGTCCCATATACTTAGTAGGAATTAGTCCCATATATTATAAGAGTTCACTGTAAAAATAGTAGCGGTGAAAGAGCAAATTTTTTTGGAATTTTATGGGCGCCGATCTTCATGAATTTTCCCATACAAAAGTAAAAAAGGCAATTCTTTCAGCGCTGCTACTTTCACAGCGAACTCTATAATATAGAGGACCCATAACACCCTAAACTATTATCCGTTTTCCATTTTTAGGGTTCCGTACCCAAAGGGTAAAAACGGGACCCTATTACTGAGACTTCGATGTCTGTCCGTCTGTCCGTCCGTCCGTCTGTCTCCAGGCTGTAACTCAAGAATGGTAATAGCTAAAGAGTTGAAATTTTCACAAATTGTGTATTTCTGTTGCCGCTATAACAACAAATACTAAAAACAAAATAAATTAAATATTTAAGGGGGGCTCTCATACAACAAACGTAATTTATCAAACGTTTTTTGTTCGGTATCAATGATGACAATAGGTAGGCACTTGAAATTTTCACATAAGCCCTAATTATATGTCTACTTTATTAATTAATAAAAATATTTAAATAAAATAAAAAATTAAGGAGGGCTCCCATACAAAAAACACAATTTTTGGCCTATTTTTGCTCTATAACGGTACGGAACCCTTCGTGTGCGAGTCCGACTCGCACTTAGCCGATTATTTTTTTAACCGTGGTTTCACCGTCTACACAACTTCTCGACCACGCAAATTGCTGTAACAATATCGAGGAGGAATTGATCCCGAGCTTTAATTAAAACAGAATGAGGGAGGAGGAGGGGGAGAGAAGGAGTCACGTCGTCGTAATAATTGACGTTTTGTCTGTAAGCGCCTATAACTCCATAGCTGATAAACTCGGGATTAAGTCGAGGCGTGTTTAATTAAAAATTAAACCAATTGTTGTCTAATTAAAATGTTACAGGAAGTGTTTAATAGTTGAAGTACCTACTGTGTTAGACATATAGGCGCAATATAGAATACCTACCACCTAACCCCACTTATAGTTAAAAGTTAAGAAAAAGTTTTACGTAATCTCCTCACAGAACACCAAAATAAGGAGCTCCTATAATTTAAAAAATGTTTCGAAACAATCACCTGAGCATATTATAATTTCTAGAGTTTTTATTATTAAGTACTAGCTATACCTAATATGACCGAGCTTCGCTCGGTATTCAAAAAATTAAAAAACCCACACAAAAAATGATATTTTATGAAAATGATTCCTAGCTAGATCGATTTATCGCCCCCGAAACCCCCTATATATTAAATTTCATGAAAATCGTTGGAGCCGATCAGCCCCGGATCTAGGGGGGAGGGGGGGGGTCAAGCCGGGGCCCATGCCCCGGGCGGCAAATTCAGGGGGCGGCAAAATTCACACTTCACGGACCAATGGACAACTCATCATTTATTTAACTTTGACCACGGAATAAATAATAGCACAAGTACAGCAATTTCATGGCCATATCAACTTGACCGATACCCTGAGTGCGGAGTAAGACGTGCTGCACGAACATTTTTTATTATTCGCGAGGCGCGTTCAAAATACGCGCCCGGTTCCCGCTCGCCTGCGGGAATCGCAGAGCTCGTTTTAGCAAGCATCGTGTGATTGGTCCAAATTTTGACAGCCAACCAATCACAGAGCCTGAAGTCTGAACCGTGTCTTGAGAACGAGATGCATCTTGAGTACTATTTATACCGGCCTAAAACTGGTTAAAAATTATTTGCGATCTTCTGAGCCAGGAACGCTTATCAGGTCTTGCAATCTTAGCGATAGAAAAACGTATTGCACACGAGTTAAATTATGACAATGCTATAGATTTATTTGCTGAACAAAAAGCTCGAAGAGTAAAATTGTAATTTCAATTCACAAATTTAATAATATATATTTTGATTTTTGTTTTTATTACTATATATATAGGATATTTATATTATGGATGATAAAGGTGAAAATAACCATAAGTAGGTTGGCGGGGCGCCGAAGCGGCGTTTGCATTAGCTGGTACCCCTCCATGGGACCTGGAAGCCCGTGTGCAGGCGGAAGTCTATTCCCGCACAGCAGCAGCAAAGGAAAGAGGGAAACGGGTGCCACCAGATCTGGCAGCCCAATGGCGTCGCCAAGCGCGAATGCTGATAATGCGCACCTGGCAAAACCAAATGGTATCGCCAACGGCCGGTCACAGAGTTGTTGCAGTAATTCGGCCAGCTCTGGAGGATTGGGTGGCGCAGCGTAATGGCACTCTCTCCTACCGGATAGTGCAGATGCTGACAGGACATGGGTGTTTCGGTCACTACCTGCACCATACGGCCAGACGGGAGCCAACGCCCCAGTGCCATCATTGTACGGACGAGGACGACACGTGGCAGCACACACTCGCTGCCTGCCCAGCCTGGGCACAACGGGCAGCGCTCTGCGCCGCTATAGGACCAGACCTGACACTCCCGGACATAATAAGAGCATTAGTCCGGTCGAAAGAAACCTAGCAGGCAGTCTCTACTTTCTACGAGTCCATCATCACGCAGAAGAAGCCCACTGAGAAAAATCGGGAAGCCGATGAAGCAGCTGACCCGATAAGGAGAAGACGCGGAGGACGAGGACGCGCTCAAGATGAGCGGCTACTCCCGACATAATAGGGCTCGGGCGATGGATTGGGGAATCCGTCGCCTATCGCACGAGCTCTTCCGGTAGAAGAGCGCCCGGAGCCACACACGGACTGCTCTACCGGAGAAAGCGGCAAAAGCCGCGCGCATAGTTCTGCTGATAGATCAGATGCCGCTGTCTGGGATGCTGCAGTTATCGCCTCAGGCGGGTCCAGCGGCACAGCGACGCGCGGAGAGGAGGCACCGTTGGGTTTTAGTGGGTAACCAAGGGTGCTCCTCCTTACCGCAGCACACGAGGAGTCTCACATATCCAGGCACCCACCCAGACTGCCGGGAATGCATCAAGCATTTCCCAACGGCAAAAAAAAACCGGCCAAGTGCGTGTCGGGCCACACGCAATATAGGGTTCCGTAATACCCTAGTTTTTTTTTTAATTTTTATGTGGTCAATGAATGTACATTTATAACGTGTTACACTACTAACAACATCATCTCAGTTACTTTCGAAGGAATTTGAACGAAAAGTTCCTTTATACTTCGCCGAATACAACTTTTTTAGTTGATCGACTATTACTAAATAACTTATGAAGTCTTCTTAGCCGTGATAGTTTCTTTTTAAATTCAGCATATTTCCTACTCCCGTGAATTTTTTCACATTTCCAGAAGCAACCGTTTAGCTGGTAGAAGGGGGGGACACTGGACTGTAACGATTTTTTCCACTTTAAAACTTTTTTTTTTTTTATTTTTTTAAATCTTTATTTATTTAGAGGTTTTTATACATAAGTACATGACAACCCCATCTTATCTTATACAATTGTAAATACATTAACTTAATACTTAACTACTAATATTAATTGATAAGCTGATAGATACAAATCTCACCAAAAACTTAAGCTCCTTTGAGTTATTAACTTGCGACAATAAATGATGAAACATTCCTACGTCAGTTCTGTTGAGATTTAGGTCTAGCAGCAGCTGCCGACGTCGCGGCTCGTGCCGGACACACTCCGCCAGCAAATGGTGTGCGTCCTCCACCACGCCGCACACTAAACAGTTCGGAGACTCACTCAATCTCATCATGTGCTTGAATCTATTAAGCGGAATGTGTCCGGAACGCAGTCGATACAAAATAACGCAGTTTTGTCTGCTGAAATCGGTATTGTCGCACCAGGGTATACGAGGAGGTTCGGCTTGCAGTGTCTTATACCATATACCTTTTTCTTTGGAACTCCTATCGAAATATTCCTTCCATTCTATTCTACACCTATATTTATATGCATTTATACGATCTAAAAACGTAGCTTTATACGTAATTGTAATACCGTCTATAGAACCTTCTTTCGCCAGCCTGTCGGCCTCCTCGTTACCTCTAAGTCCAATGTGCGACGGGACCCATTGCAATCTCACAGTTATGTCTTTTCTCATCAGTGTCATTATTGTTTCTATTATTTTATAAGCTATCGGTGAACCTCTATAGCTAGAGGTGCAACGAGCTATATGTTGCAGTGAACTTTTACTATCCGTGCAGATAAGAAAGTATTTAGAAGGTATCTGCTCCGCGTAACTGAGTGCCTGTGAGATTGCAATGAGCTCCAAAGACATAATAGAAGTAGTAGCCAGTATTTTAAATTTATTATAACTACATTCCCCACGACAGGAAGGATCATAAAATGCAACTCCCTGATTACCACCCGACTTAGAGGCATCGGTATATAAAAAATAAAAATTTTGATATTTATTTCTTAACTCCATAATAACATTAAACTTAAGTTCATTGTAATCATACGATCTCTTCGGATCAGTCAAGCTCTCCAAAGTGGAGTGGATCACACTATTCGCATCAAAGTTACTGACCCATGTATTTAACGAAAACATCTCTAGCGGGTAACACGATTCTATTATTTCATTACTTGTTTGATCCCACGTTTCTATAAGTAGGGGGACCTTTTTATTTCTCCAAAAAATATTATTTTTACACAACACTGAAAGTTCGGACAGAATATTTAGTGTCGGGTTATCTTTAAAAGACTGCGCCTTTAATAAATATTTGTAAGCTAAATATTTTCTACGTACATACAGTGGACACACACAAAGTTCAGTCTCCATGACATAAACTGGAGTGGTTCTGATGAAACCGCCTATGACACGCAAAGCCTGGTTTTGTATCCTGTCGAGTCTATCCAAATGAACTTTAGCACTGTTATTATAAAGGTAGCTTCCATAATCTATCCTACTCCGAAGTAAGGAAATATAAATCCTGCGCAAGTGCTTGGGATGTACACCCCAGCTAGACCCTGCTAATATCTTCATAACATTTAATATTTTTTGTGTCTTTTCAGATATTTCTTTTATGTGTTTACCCCACCTTAAGCCCTTATCCAGCCAAAATCCTAAATATTTATAATTATCAACTACTTCTAACTCTTGTGAATCTAATTTTAATGAAAGTGTATAGTTTTTACGTCCCCTATTAAATAAACATATTTTAGATTTGTTAACTGATAAAGTTAATCCTATATCCCTTAATAATGATGAAAAAAAATTTAGGGCGAATTTCATTTTTTTAACACATTCCAATATACTGTTCCTGCAGCCACTAATATAAAAAACAAAATCGTCAGCATACTGGCTTTGAAAAACCATCTTAATTTTTTTAACAATTTCTGCCGTACTGATATTAAATAATTGAGGGGACAAGGGGTCCCCTTGTGCTAATCCTCTAAAGGTCGTTCTTATAATTTTTAAAATATTTAAATTTCGTTGACTTAAAAAATTCCACAAATAAATACATATTCTTTTACCTATTTCAAGCCTATCTAATTCAGTAACGAGTTGTTCTATAAGTAAATTATTATACGCATTATCTACGTCTAAAAATAATACTAATGTAGGAACTTCCTTCGAAAACCCCAATTGAATATATGAAATCAGTCTAGCTAAACAATCCAAAGAACTTTGACCTCTTCTGAAACCCGTCGTACTGCGAGATAATAACTCATTCTTTTCTATAAACCATTCTATGCGTTTTTGTAGTAACAGATGAAATGTTTTACATAAACAATTAATCAAAGATATTGGTCTTAATTTTGGTATAATATTTGGTCTTTATACTTAATTATAAGTATAAAGACATACAAAAACACTAGCAACTTTTAATTTACAGTTGCGTAGAGATCAACTACGATAACATGGCGCGCCCCTCCAAATGACTCTTTCAATGTGTGTAGTCACATCCTTATGAAATAGTTTGTATGTAGTAATTAGTATTCAACCAATCACAGTACACGTAATATTTCTGTAAATGTCACTTATTACCAAGATTTGTTGGTCAACTAATCATAACTAGCCTACCGCGCAAGACAACGCACTTCAAACGTTTTGAATTTTGGAGGGGCGCGCCACGTTATTGTAGTTGATCTCTAAGTAAGTCTTCAACCTATATAATTTTTTTGGGTAGGATTATGTACATCCAAAAAATTATGTTTATATCAGACAACTTACACTATACAAAAACTTTTAATTTAAATTAGTCTCTTTACGTAAATCTCTCTATATAATCTCTGTATCTCTTTCACAAAGGTCCGGCGAACACATCGGCGGGACAAATTGAAAAGTCGCTGAAGTGAATTCACTACCAATACAACTCTTTTGCATATGGAAATTGTATCCTTTAAAACGCATTTTGTTTTAAATTATTATCCGCAAGACAAAGTATCAACAGCCGAATTCTGAACATCTATACTTAAATGCGAAAGTCTGTCTGTCTGTTACATGAATCTATTTTTAATTGGATTTTTTAATATTATTGATATTCTATAGGATATTTTTTATTCCGGAAAAATGTACAGTTCCCGTGTAATAAAGGAATTTTTGCGCAACGGAGTTATGGGCGTCATCATCTTGTAGTTATATAACATCTAGCACAAACTTACGATGATCTTTTGGCATTTGGATGAAATTTTCATGGGGGGCCGGACATAAAACTTAACAAAGTGATTGGTTCCAAAGGCACTGTAAGCCGAAATATCCTTGTCATTCTAAAGATCGGATTGAACTAAGTAGAGATCAACTACGATAACATGGCGCGCCCCTCCAAAATTCAAAACGTTTGAAGTGCGTTGTCTTGCGCGGTAGGCTAGTTATGATTAGTTAACCAACAAATCTTGGTAATAAGTGACATTTACAGAAATATTACGTGTACTGTGATTGGTTGAATACTAATTACTACATAAAAATTATTTCAGTGTTAGATAACACATTTTATCGAGGAAGGCTATATAATATTAAGCTAAGATCAATTGAAGCGAAGAAACAGACGAAAATGTAGAAAAAACGGAGAAAATTATATGAAATTGCTTATTATCTTAAGAACTACGCGAGCAATTTTTATGTTATTTGGCACACTTGAAGAATAGACCACGCGAAGGGACATAGGCTATTTTTATGCGAAAAAATGTACGTTTACGTGAAATTCCTAAATTACGCGGGCGAAGCCGCGCGGAACATCTAGTTCTAGAATAATTTTAGATCCTGTCGTTTCTATACTCCACATACTTTACATATTTTGGAACAAGCAAGGAGAGAATGAACCCTCCTTAGCGGTTCAAAACCGCAATAAATCTCGTCACGCGACTATAAATTGTCGCCTAACGTTTTTTCATTCCGATAGCAAATGGGGCTGAAATGTACTCGTAAACAGTACTTTGACTCGATCACGGTGGCAGGGACAGGGCCCGTCTGCACGTACAATGTCTCCGAAACAAGTGCCCCAATGAATGGTTGTAGTTGTTTATATTGCAAGGACTAGGTCCAGTCTGCACCTATGACGTCTTCAAAACAAGCGTTCTAACTCCTAATGCATGGTTGTGGTTGTTTGTGTTGCAGAGTAATTATAGTTAATGCAGCCTTATTCCAGTAATAAGCTGATTGATGATTATCATTATTACTCTCTTGGCTTTTTAAGGGAAAGCATAACATTTTAGTATAGACGTACGTTCGCGTTAGCGATAAAATCTCCCTGACTCAACTTTGCAAGTCCATTAGCGCCAGCCAGGAAGTTATTGAAATGTCTCTCACAGTAATGTATTTAATCCCAGTGTGTAAATCATAAGAGTAATAATAATTACTCAAGTCAATGACTATTAAGATGTAAGTGCCGTGATAGAAGTAAAATAACTTTGAACAGACAGTAGATCATAATTTCAGATATAAAAATTGTTATACAGACCGACGTAGTTTCAGTTTAGTTACGTAATAATTATTTCATATTATAATTAAGTACTTATTTAAGATTTATTGAAATTATAATATTATTAACAGTAAGCAGCGTCCTTACTTTTAAATCATTGCTCCGACTTGTATAAATTACCTCGCGAACGTTTGGAAAGAATTGTGGAATCAGGAGCTGAAAAAAACTTTCAAGTACGATTTTTTCCGCTTCTTACGTGACAAAGGACTAACGGTAGTCGCTAACAAATATTTATTATCAAACGACTGGGCGGATCGTATAATGATATAGATTTCCCACAAACTCCCGCATGAACGCTATATTTCCAATCAGTGTGTTAGCAGGTAATAGGTATTAGTAATAAACTAATAACTAATAAGTATACCTAGATAATATTGTTATTTAATCAGTTTATCTAGGAGTTTTGGCCAAGATGCCTTCGTTAATTCACTGTAAAAATGCAATATCGCTAAAAGACGCTAAAAGACAAGTTGATTCGATCAACCCCAATATACAGGGTGTAACTAAACATAGTGATAATACTTTAGAGTGTAGGGAGTGTATCATGTAATATGTGTCCCTTAAGTGTATAATTTACCTACTCATGATTTCGGTGGACGGTGGGTCAAATAACATAAACAATTTGGCAAAACTGCAGTCCAGTAACTTTTAAGTCAATGTATTTTGACAATACTTTTCTAAAAGACCTTTGTATAACTTGTGAGCGTTTTGAAATATTACCTACCTACTCAATAGGTCAGTTCAGCTATTGGCATTAGTTACACAAGTTGGTGGCTAATTCGTCGTCTAACAAATAGCCCATAATCTGTCATCTCTGTCCCAAATCCCAATTATTGTTGGATTAAAGCGATTATTCGGGTAGAGTTGTTGTTTCGATCTTATTACTAATGCAGTAAGGTTCTAAGTCTGTACAGGTAGTAAGAGTTGGTTTGCAGCACACGTGACCGGTAGTAGAGCTACACCTTTGGAATTAACACAATATTATATTATAAGAAAATGTTGTTGATCGATAGGTACGTAGTGCCTATATTTTCAATATAAATTATAATTAATAACAATCGCAAAAGCTTAATAAATAATTATTATAAATTATAGAACTTACATAATATACAAAATTATAAAGTTGTTCTAATAATTACTATAAAATACATTACTAAAATATAAAACAGAGATAGAATAATAAAAAAAATAATAATAAAAAAAAAGAAAGACTATATATAAAAAACTAAATCTAAGTCGGAGGCTGCGGGCAATGTACCCAAGAGGCTGGCAGCATTACCACGCTGTATCGCAAGACTGATACGTTGGCCGAGGTAAGCGCCAGCTCTGGGATCGTTAGTTTTCTCAACCAGTCTTTGGGATAACTCCTTGAATAGTAGTTTGGCACCAGGGCCCCACGGGCCCAGGGTCTCAACCCCGAAAGGTACAAAAAAGTAATCACTCCCCAGTGCTTCATACTTTCTTCTTTTGTTTGTCTCCGCTTGTGCTGCCGCAGCTCCCGCCTCTCTCGTTGTGGCCGTCACGTGCGACGCCGCCAGCGTATCCACGCAGGTGGCGTCCCATACGAGAGGCCTCTCACGGCTCCACGGAACGAGCGTCATTCCGTCGGGCCTTTTGCCGTCATCACGTGCGATACCGTTCGGCTCAAGAGTGGCCGGCACGTTGACGGAGACAAGGGCCCTGCGGATCACGTCGTTCAAGGAAGCATGGCGGGACTGGCGGCGAATATATATATAAAAAAATTTGCTCTTTCACCGCTACTATTTTTACAGTGAACTCTTATAATATATGGGACGGCACTAAGTACTTAGTAGGAATTAGTCCCATATACTTAGTAGGAATTAGTCCCATATATTATAAGAGTTCACTGTAAAAATAGTAGCGGTGAAAGAGCAAATTTTTTTGGAATTTTATGGGCGCCGATCTTCATGAATTTTCCCATACAAAAGTAAAAAAGGCAATTCTTTCAGCGCTGCTACTTTCACAGCGAACTCTATAATATAGAGGACCCATAACACCCTAAACTATTATCCGTTTTCCATTTTTAGGGTTCCGTACCCAAAGGGTAAAAACGGGACCCTATTACTGAGACTTCGATGTCTGTCCGTCTGTCCGTCCGTCCGTCTGTCTCCAGGCTGTAACTCAAGAATGGTAATAGCTAAAGAGTTGAAATTTTCACAAATTGTGTATTTCTGTTGCCGCTATAACAACAAATACTAAAAACAAAATAAATTAAATATTTAAGGGGGGCTCTCATACAACAAACGTAATTTATCAAACGTTTTTTGTTCGGTATCAATGATGACAATAGGTAGGCACTTGAAATTTTCACATAAGCCCTAATTATATGTCTACTTTATTAATTAATAAAAATATTTAAATAAAATAAAAAATTAAGGAGGGCTCCCATACAAAAAACACAATTTTTGGCCTATTTTTGCTCTATAACGGTACGGAACCCTTCGTGTGCGAGTCCGACTCGCACTTAGCCGATTATTTTTTTAACCGTGGTTTCACCGTCTACACAACTTCTCGACCACGCAAATTGCTGTAACAATATCGAGGAGGAATTGATCCCGAGCTTTAATTAAAACAGAATGAGGGAGGAGGAGGGGGAGAGAAGGAGTCACGTCGTCGTAATAATTGACGTTTTGTCTGTAAGCGCCTATAACTCCATAGCTGATAAACTCGGGATTAAGTCGAGGCGTGTTTAATTAAAAATTAAACCAATTGTTGTCTAATTAAAATGTTACAGGAAGTGTTTAATAGTTGAAGTACCTACTGTGTTAGACATATAGGCGCAATATAGAATACCTACCACCTAACCCCACTTATAGTTAAAAGTTAAGAAAAAGTTTTACGTAATCTCCTCACAGAACACCAAAATAAGGAGCTCCTATAATTTAAAAAATGTTTCGAAACAATCACCTGAGCATATTATAATTTCTAGAGTTTTTATTATTAAGTACTAGCTATACCTAATATGACCGAGCTTCGCTCGGTATTCAAAAAATTAAAAAACCCACACAAAAAATGATATTTTATGAAAATGATTCCTAGCTAGATCGATTTATCGCCCCCGAAACCCCCTATATATTAAATTTCATGAAAATCGTTGGAGCCGATCAGCCCCGGATCTAGGGGGGAGGGGGGGGGTCAAGCCGGGGCCCATGCCCCGGGCGGCAAATTCAGGGGGCGGCAAAATTCACACTTCACGGACCAATGGACAACTCATCATTTATTTAACTTTGACCACGGAATAAATAATAGCACAAGTACAGCAATTTCATGGCCATATCAACTTGACCGATACCCTGAGTGCGGAGTAAGACGTGCTGCACGAACATTTTTTATTATTCGCGAGGCGCGTTCAAAATACGCGCCCGGTTCCCGCTCGCCTGCGGGAATCGCAGAGCTCGTTTTAGCAAGCATCGTGTGATTGGTCCAAATTTTGACAGCCAACCAATCACAGAGCCTGAAGTCTGAACCGTGTCTTGAGAACGAGATGCATCTTGAGTACTATTTATACCGGCCTAAAACTGGTTAAAAATTATTTGCGATCTTCTGAGCCAGGAACGCTTATCAGGTCTTGCAATCTTAGCGATAGAAAAACGTATTGCACACGAGTTAAATTATGACAATGCTATAGATTTATTTGCTGAACAAAAAGCTCGAAGAGTAAAATTGTAATTTCAATTCACAAATTTAATAATATATATTTTGATTTTTGTTTTTATTACTATATATATAGGATATTTATATTATGGATGATAAAGGTGAAAATAACCATAAGTAGGTTGGCGGGGCGCCGAAGCGGCGTTTGCATTAGCTGGTACCCCTCCATGGGACCTGGAAGCCCGTGTGCAGGCGGAAGTCTATTCCCGCACAGCAGCAGCAAAGGAAAGAGGGAAACGGGTGCCACCAGATCTGGCAGCCCAATGGCGTCGCCAAGCGCGAATGCTGATAATGCGCACCTGGCAAAACCAAATGGTATCGCCAACGGCCGGTCACAGAGTTGTTGCAGTAATTCGGCCAGCTCTGGAGGATTGGGTGGCGCAGCGTAATGGCACTCTCTCCTACCGGATAGTGCAGATGCTGACAGGACATGGGTGTTTCGGTCACTACCTGCACCATACGGCCAGACGGGAGCCAACGCCCCAGTGCCATCATTGTACGGACGAGGACGACACGTGGCAGCACACACTCGCTGCCTGCCCAGCCTGGGCACAACGGGCAGCGCTCTGCGCCGCTATAGGACCAGACCTGACACTCCCGGACATAATAAGAGCATTAGTCCGGTCGAAAGAAACCTAGCAGGCAGTCTCTACTTTCTACGAGTCCATCATCACGCAGAAGAAGCCCACTGAGAAAAATCGGGAAGCCGATGAAGCAGCTGACCCGATAAGGAGAAGACGCGGAGGACGAGGACGCGCTCAAGATGAGCGGCTACTCCCGACATAATAGGGCTCGGGCGATGGATTGGGGAATCCGTCGCCTATCGCACGAGCTCTTCCGGTAGAAGAGCGCCCGGAGCCACACACGGACTGCTCTACCGGAGAAAGCGGCAAAAGCCGCGCGCATAGTTCTGCTGATAGATCAGATGCCGCTGTCTGGGATGCTGCAGTTATCGCCTCAGGCGGGTCCAGCGGCACAGCGACGCGCGGAGAGGAGGCACCGTTGGGTTTTAGTGGGTAACCAAGGGTGCTCCTCCTTACCGCAGCACACGAGGAGTCTCACATATCCAGGCACCCACCCAGACTGCCGGGAATGCATCAAGCATTTCCCAACGGCAAAAAAAAACCGGCCAAGTGCGTGTCGGGCCACACGCAATATAGGGTTCCGTAATACCCTAGTTTTTTTTTTAATTTTTATGTGGTCAATGAATGTACATTTATAACGTGTTACACTACTAACAACATCATCTCAGTTACTTTCGAAGGAATTTGAACGAAAAGTTCCTTTATACTTCGCCGAATACAACTTTTTTAGTTGATCGACTATTACTAAATAACTTATGAAGTCTTCTTAGCCGTGATAGTTTCTTTTTAAATTCAGCATATTTCCTACTCCCGTGAATTTTTTCACATTTCCAGAAGCAACCGTTTAGCTGGTAGAAGGGGGGGACACTGGACTGTAACGATTTTTTCCACTTTAAAACTTTTTTTTTTTTTATTTTTTTAAATCTTTATTTATTTAGAGGTTTTTATACATAAGTACATGACAACCCCATCTTATCTTATACAATTGTAAATACATTAACTTAATACTTAACTACTAATATTAATTGATAAGCTGATAGATACAAATCTCACCAAAAACTTAAGCTCCTTTGAGTTATTAACTTGCGACAATAAATGATGAAACATTCCTACGTCAGTTCTGTTGAGATTTAGGTCTAGCAGCAGCTGCCGACGTCGCGGCTCGTGCCGGACACACTCCGCCAGCAAATGGTGTGCGTCCTCCACCACGCCGCACACTAAACAGTTCGGAGACTCACTCAATCTCATCATGTGCTTGAATCTATTAAGCGGAATGTGTCCGGAACGCAGTCGATACAAAATAACGCAGTTTTGTCTGCTGAAATCGGTATTGTCGCACCAGGGTATACGAGGAGGTTCGGCTTGCAGTGTCTTATACCATATACCTTTTTCTTTGGAACTCCTATCGAAATATTCCTTCCATTCTATTCTACACCTATATTTATATGCATTTATACGATCTAAAAACGTAGCTTTATACGTAATTGTAATACCGTCTATAGAACCTTCTTTCGCCAGCCTGTCGGCCTCCTCGTTACCTCTAAGTCCAATGTGCGACGGGACCCATTGCAATCTCACAGTTATGTCTTTTCTCATCAGTGTCATTATTGTTTCTATTATTTTATAAGCTATCGGTGAACCTCTATAGCTAGAGGTGCAACGAGCTATATGTTGCAGTGAACTTTTACTATCCGTGCAGATAAGAAAGTATTTAGAAGGTATCTGCTCCGCGTAACTGAGTGCCTGTGAGATTGCAATGAGCTCCAAAGACATAATAGAAGTAGTAGCCAGTATTTTAAATTTATTATAACTACATTCCCCACGACAGGAAGGATCATAAAATGCAACTCCCTGATTACCACCCGACTTAGAGGCATCGGTATATAAAAAATAAAAATTTTGATATTTATTTCTTAACTCCATAATAACATTAAACTTAAGTTCATTGTAATCATACGATCTCTTCGGATCAGTCAAGCTCTCCAAAGTGGAGTGGATCACACTATTCGCATCAAAGTTACTGACCCATGTATTTAACGAAAACATCTCTAGCGGGTAACACGATTCTATTATTTCATTACTTGTTTGATCCCACGTTTCTATAAGTAGGGGGACCTTTTTATTTCTCCAAAAAATATTATTTTTACACAACACTGAAAGTTCGGACAGAATATTTAGTGTCGGGTTATCTTTAAAAGACTGCGCCTTTAATAAATATTTGTAAGCTAAATATTTTCTACGTACATACAGTGGACACACACAAAGTTCAGTCTCCATGACATAAACTGGAGTGGTTCTGATGAAACCGCCTATGACACGCAAAGCCTGGTTTTGTATCCTGTCGAGTCTATCCAAATGAACTTTAGCACTGTTATTATAAAGGTAGCTTCCATAATCTATCCTACTCCGAAGTAAGGAAATATAAATCCTGCGCAAGTGCTTGGGATGTACACCCCAGCTAGACCCTGCTAATATCTTCATAACATTTAATATTTTTTGTGTCTTTTCAGATATTTCTTTTATGTGTTTACCCCACCTTAAGCCCTTATCCAGCCAAAATCCTAAATATTTATAATTATCAACTACTTCTAACTCTTGTGAATCTAATTTTAATGAAAGTGTATAGTTTTTACGTCCCCTATTAAATAAACATATTTTAGATTTGTTAACTGATAAAGTTAATCCTATATCCCTTAATAATGATGAAAAAAAATTTAGGGCGAATTTCATTTTTTTAACACATTCCAATATACTGTTCCTGCAGCCACTAATATAAAAAACAAAATCGTCAGCATACTGGCTTTGAAAAACCATCTTAATTTTTTTAACAATTTCTGCCGTACTGATATTAAATAATTGAGGGGACAAGGGGTCCCCTTGTGCTAATCCTCTAAAGGTCGTTCTTATAATTTTTAAAATATTTAAATTTCGTTGACTTAAAAAATTCCACAAATAAATACATATTCTTTTACCTATTTCAAGCCTATCTAATTCAGTAACGAGTTGTTCTATAAGTAAATTATTATACGCATTATCTACGTCTAAAAATAATACTAATGTAGGAACTTCCTTCGAAAACCCCAATTGAATATATGAAATCAGTCTAGCTAAACAATCCAAAGAACTTTGACCTCTTCTGAAACCCGTCGTACTGCGAGATAATAACTCATTCTTTTCTATAAACCATTCTATGCGTTTTTGTAGTAACAGATGAAATGTTTTACATAAACAATTAATCAAAGATATTGGTCTTAATTTTGGTGGTAAATTTGGGTCACTACAAGCTTTTGGTATGGGCACTATTTTAATATCTCTCCACTGACTCGGAATTACTCCGGTTTTTAAAATTAAATTAAATATTTTAAGAATATAACATTTACAGATGTAAGGAGAATAGAAAATCATGGAGTATGTAATTTCGTCAATACCTGGTGCAGTATCCTTTTTCTTTAAGATACTGCATAACTCTGGGTAGGTGAATTCAGCCTCCATGACCGCATTGCTAGATGTAAGAGATGGACACTTCACCTGTACATAGTCCGGTGCCAAACTACAGAGTAATTCTTCATTTCTTTCCTGTGACACAATATAAGAACTTTTCTTTATTCCTTTAATCCAACGTAATTTGTTCCACATTTCAGTGGCTGTTGATAAGTTATCTATCGAAGAACAATGCAATTGCCAATCATTAAATTTTGCCTTCCTGATTTCGGACTTAAATTCGCGGATAGCCTTTTCAAATCTATTTAAATTCTCCGGAGTAGGATTTTTACGAAATTTACTTAAGGCCAACCTTCTACAAGCTACGAGGCGAGATAATTCTGAATTCCAGTACCTTTTTGGTGTAAAATTACTGGTTGGATTTTGACAAATTTTAATGTAAGGTATAAATTTATCAGCGGCCGTATTTATTTGAGTAATGAGGCTATTGTACATTTCTTCCACTTCAGATAATGAATCTGGCACCGACCAATTATTCTGTAAATAATTTTTATATTCATCCCAATCAGCTAATTTAATATTTCTTTTTTTGATAAATTGTTTAGTTCCAGAGAATCGACACTTTAGTTTAATACACAAATGATCACTTCCTAAATTTTCATTTAAAGTTTTAAAATCAAAATTCACTGCTATATCTGAAGTAACAAATGCGATATCGGGGCTAGAAGTCTGTAAAATGTTATTAACCAATTTAATTCTCGTTGCTTGACCACTATTAATACAAACAAAACCATATTCTAACGCTGCATCATTTACTAAGATACCTTTATTATCTGTTCGATTTGACCAAATTGAATGATGTGCGTTAAAATCGCCAGCTATCAAACAATTTTTAGGGACTTTACTAAATATGTCATCCCAGTCACTTTGCGCAGTGTTTATAGATGGTGGGGAATAAATTAAAATAATATTTCGTAATTTGTGACAATTGGATACAACAACATGGATGACCTCTATAGAACTATTTTTTAATTGCACAGGATTTTCGAAAATTTTAATGCTCTTATGTGACACTATAGCTACCCCTCCATAACCATCTGGGCGGTCTTTTCGGAATATATTGTACCCATTAATTCGAAAATCAGTGTCATATTTCAGCCATGATTCTGATATTAATGCAATATGTATTTTTTCTTGAGTTAAAAGTTGCTCTAATTCCTGACATTTCAATTTAACACTTTGTGCGTTCCACTGTAATATGTTACAATCAAATATTTTATTAGGATTTCCTGTCATTATTAGTTGTAAAAAGTTTATCTATCACGTCAAAATTTTTAAAGAACTCACCAACAGAAGACAACAAAACTTTAACAAATAAAACTATAATGTCCTGAATCTTTTCTTGCATTGGCTTATCTTCAAAAAAAATTATCTTTGCTTCCGAAAAAAAATGCTTGAAATTGTTTTTATTCTGCCTAACATCATTAGTTTCTTCAGTATCTTTTTGTATTTGACTCTCCGTATTTTCATCGTCGTCTTTCTGAACGGGATCCTTCTTCTTTTTAAGAATCTTTCTATCATTTGTGTTCTTCTTTGCAATATTTTCTTCTTTGTTTTGTTTATGAGCTCCCTCTTTTGTTATTCCCTTTTTTGTTGTGTTTTCGTATTTTTCTTTTTCAGCATCTAATTCTGGTACTTCCTCTCTGTGAATAGTGGCATCTGTGACGAGTACTTCCTTGTATGATTTTCTAGGATGACATATTATGGGGCTCATTTCCCTTTCTGACTCGTCCTGTTGTTTCTGGAGGGACACTTTATGTATATAAGCACCTTCTCCTCTTCTCGTAGCTAAATATACTGTCAAAGCTCTGCGATACGTATAATTTTCTCGGGTCATAATTTCTCGAATTTCTTGTTCCTTCTTAAATATCGGACACTCTTTACTTAACGAAATATGCGGTCCTTTACAATTAACACACATAAAAATATCTGTGTCACAATTAGCATGCTTGCCTCCGCATTTCGGACAAATAATCCTCCTAGTTGGACACTGCCGACTCAAATGCCCAAACTTCCAACACACCGAACACTGGGAAACAGGAAATTTAAAAGTATTTACTCTGAATCGGCATCCATAACCATATACATAAGATGGTACGGAACTGCCCTTAAAGCCCAAACGCACCGAATCACTGTCAATCCAGGCTCCATCATCGTCTTTCCGTTTTAATCTTTTCATAGAAATAATAGGATACTCGCATTCAAAATTTTCTAAAATCTCCTTTTCATCTACCTCTATTTCTACATTTTTAATAACTCCATAACATATCGATACTGAGTTGCTTCTTTGGCACCTATAGTCTAACTCTTCAAATTTTTTATTGTTTATCAACTTTTCGGCCATTTCTTCCGTTTCGAATTGAATACTAACTTTGTACGGCCCTTTGTATTTAATACGTAAAATATTTTGTATATTTTCTTCTCTTAACAACTTGGCAAAAGCTATTTGTTTCGGCAATACCTGTTTCGAAGACACCAAAACTTCTATATTTCTATCCTCATCTGATAAACTTCTAATTACTTTCTTACGGCTACGGCATACAGTTGTAAACCCCTCATCATCTAACATCTCGGCGGTATCGGAACTGCGTCGCTTTTCTGCAGATTTAGTTGCAATATATTCCTCTTCCATAACTTGTTGCTCACTGTTTACTTGTTGCTCACACTCAATTACTATATCCTCATTTAGACACTCAAAACCGATGTTATCCATTGTTATTCAAAATTGGGTCATTCACACTCATAATTATTTTATTTAGATTAGGTAAGTTCAAGCCTACGGCGCTGAATAGCGCGGCGTAGATAACGATAGACACAAACAACCTTATCTGTGACCGGCAAATTCTCGACACACGTGCACTTGCGTACGCTTATCGCACCGGACTGACTTTAAAACTTAATATTTCACAAACGGATCCCTAAATCGAAAATTGATCTATGAATACTCATAATAATTTTAACGAACCTATCCAACGACATCCCACACGATGAAGTGGACGCGAAAAAAATTTTCATCCCCGCTTGATGTGTCATGGAAGGTACCATAAAAAAAATAAGATTTCATGTACCATTTTGTTGCCATCATTAATATGTGCATTCATGCCAAATCACAGCTTTGTAGGTCCTATAGTCTCTGATCAAAACCGCGGACAGACAGACAGACGGACAGACGGACAGACAGACGGACGGACAGACCGAAACTATAAGGGTTCCTTGTTGACTACGGAACCCTAAAAAGGCGGGGCGGCATTTTTCAGTTTTTGCCCCGCCTAAAAAAATTGAAGATCCGGGGCTGGAGCCGATTCCGAGATTCCAATTTCCAATTATAGTATATATATACAAGAATTGCTCGTATAATGATATAAGATAAGAGTGGGTTGCACCAACTTACTTTAACTATAACTTTAACTAGTTATATAGAGTGCAAAATGTCAAATCTTTGGTTAAAGTTAAATATGGCGTCCACGGACGCCATATTTAACCATAACCGCTCATACGCATATCTACATTTTTCGTGAAAATTTACTATGCTTTACAGTGTTATATTTTTCCTGGCGATTTCTACGTATAATATTTTTTTTATACTGTCAATCCCGTTACCTGTGGATTGAATAAGAAAATAAACGCAACAGACATCTGTGAATTTCTCCAGTCAAAGTTAAGGTTAAAGTTAAAGCTAAAGGAAGCCATATTATTTAACTAAGTATAACCATAACTTTAACCTTAACTTTAACCACGCCTCTGGTGCAACCCACCCTAAGTAGGTATTTCGTTGTCATACTCAGTCTGTACTCTGTAGGGTATCGAAGGGAATAAACATTCACCCAGAGAACTGAGAACGATAATATCCATTATGATTTATGACGACCTCTGTGGCTCAGTTGGTGAGCACGTTGCATTGGTAGCTCAAGCCGGGGGTCGCGGGTTCGAATCGTGCCGACGGAACAAAAAGTTTTCCTCAATCGTAGTTTACCTCCCTGTCTCTCAACATCGGATGTGACACTCCCTTCTTGATCTCATAAAGCCTCGATGCTTCGAGTATTCTGGGGTCAAGAGGGAGTATCCCAGCCAGCAGAATTGCAGAGTTCAGGGAGACGGTTCGATATGCTCTGCAGATCTTCTGGGCAAAACCCCGTTGAACAGAGTTGAGCCTTTTTTGGACCCCCATCTTTTCCGCGGTGGGTGCCCACGCTGTTGATGCATACAAAATAGTCGGCTCTATTACGGCAATATATAGTCCTAATTTGAGGGTTAAGCCCCCATCCTACTCGAGCTGCTTATATCTAGCTATTGCCTTTTTACAGACATTTGTGACGTGGGTGTTGAATGTCAGGCCGCTATCTATTGTTAGGCCCAGTACCTTTATGCTGTCATAATATTTTAAGTCAACACCCCCCATAGCGAGTCGCGGTACGTCATATTTTGTGCGGTGCAAATCTTAATTTATTTTGTTCTCCCCATTTTTTAATTTTATCCAAAACGGCATTGGCTTTCCGTTCTATTTCTAGAGCCGTGGTCCCCTCGAATACCAACACTATATCGTCTGCGAACGCCTGGTTAAAGACACCCAACTCCTCTAACAAAGCTAGATCCGGCAGAGCAGGTAGAGCTGAGGTTCGGGTTGGTAGACGAGGACTCATATGCTGACGTGGTTAACAGCCACGTCCATAGGATCTATACGGACGGCAGCAAGATCGAGGGTTGAGTCGGAGCCGCACTCTCCGTATGGAAGGGTGAAGCCGAGACCAAGGCCGTCAAGCTTGCTTTGTCGCCGTATTGCACCGTCTACCAAGCCGAACTTCTAGCGCTTCAAAGAGCAGTAAGTATAGCCTGCAAGAGTGAAATGGCGAAGGTCGGTATCCTTAGCGATTCCAGATCGGCTCTCCAGGCTGTCACCCTTAGTTCCCCTCATCCCCTGGCGGTGCGGTGAGAGGGTTGACGAGCTAGCCAAGGAGGCCGCGCTGGGATTGAGAAGGAAACCTGACTACGATCTGTGTCCTGTTTCATTCGTCAAGCGTATTTTAAGAGAGGATACGGTTGAGGAATGGGACAGGAGATATGAAGTGGGAGGAACGGCCGGAGTCACGAAGCTCTTTTTCCCAAGCGCTGCTGCTGCAAACAAAAAAGTCAAGAAAATAGACATAACACACCACACTACACAGATACTGACTGGCCACGGCGGATTCGCCTTCTACTTGCACAGATTCAAGTTGAAGGAGGATCCGTCGTGTTCGTGTCAGCCCGGAGTTGAGGAGACGGTTCCTCACCTGTTATTCGAGTGCCCAATTTTTGCTAGCAATAGATATGATATTGAGCAGAAATTGGGCACATCGATAACGGGTGAGAACCTACCTTCCATCCTGGGGGGTAAGAAGAGGGAAATTTTTCTCTCCTTTTGTAAACACATTGTTGAATATGTAAATAAAATAAACTGATAAATTAGTGTGATGTAGTTGTAGGCTCTTACTGTTAACTGTGATATTAGGGGATTGAATGTTTGTGCCGTAACTAGTTCTATCGTTTTTACTTTTGACATATTGAAATTTATTGGAATTATAAATTATTGGAATTATTATTGAGTATTTAATTTTATTGGATTTTAATTATAATAATTGTATTGTATCTTACTGACTGTGTTTACACTGTAGTACTTATTGTATCAAATTTTTGCTCATTATAAAACTTATGTTTTGAAGAACTCTATTATATTAGTACGTCAACTCTATTGAATATGAAAAAGAATAGTGATTCCCTTTTATATAACTATTAATTTTTGACATGTACTAGAAGTATAAAATATTGTATACAAATGACGAAATTACTCTTGTAATAATAAAAACTATGTTATAGATATAGATAATATGACGAAAATAATTGTAAAAAAACAATCAAGAAATAAATAAAAAAAAGTTTTCAAAGTTCCTGGGTCATGGATGTGTATTTAATACGTGTATAATAAAAATCTTAAATATAATAATATATACAATATAAAAGCTGTATTAAATAATATATTTCCGTTGTCTGGTACCCGTAACACAAGTCCTTCAGGTACTTACCACGGGGCTAGACTGATGTGATGTAAAGTGTCCATAAATATTATTATTATTATTATATTATGTATATCCATTATCCAGGCAAAAAGTGAGTGAAGTTTTGGCATTACACATGCATTACATAATATTATATTATTACAGTTTGCGTAACTTTTAAAAGTAAGTATAGCATTTTATTGAAGTTTTTTTTTCTGTAAAATATACGACATTATAGACATAACCTATCTAAATAATAATAATATCTATGGACGCTTCACACCACGTCAGTCGGGTATTAAGTACCTGAAGGACTTGATGTGTTGCGACTTGCGGATGTTACAATAAATTAGACCCCAAGATGTAACTCGTTAGCTAGTGTTTTAGATAAGACCTAACAATCAAATTCTAGTGGAACATCCAGATTGCAAATTGGCAGTATTTGCATAAGAAGTGGCTGCAGGCGCCTCTAAATTGTGGATGCCCCGACACGACTTGCCACTAACGGCATTAGAATATTATATTACCTGATTTTAGAATACCTAGCTCACATGAGATTTAGAAACTAGAATAGGACAGGTTGGCATTTATTTTAAAGTATACTATCGACCCGCCCCGGCTTCGCACGGGTTCAAAGTTCTATAGCACAGTGACAGACTACTAAAGGAAGAGGATACGGCACTACATATTGCCACAGAATACGCAATACCAACTATTATAATATTACCAATAATAGTTGGATTAGTTGGCATTGCTATATTATGGAGAACTGCGGCCCCCGACGCGCTATAAGAAGGCCTCAAAGTATTCCCATACCAGGCCTGTCCCACTCACGCCTGTAGGCATCGAACTGTAAGTACCCCCCTAGGGGGGCACTTCAGTAGGGACTCACAAGACGAGCGGTGACGCGCGCGCACGAGTTTTTAGTTAGTTGATCGTTGCATGCCTACCTGCGTACTTATTCATTCGCTGTCACAGAATTGATAAATTAATCTGATCACAATGGACAATAAAAAAAGGGCAAAGAAATATTGCGCAGTGTTTATCTGTCTTTGGGTTGGGTTACCTTCGTAGACGTATAATTAATAAAGGTATATCATTAAAAAAAACACATTAATTAATAAGGTAAGGTATTAATTATTACTAATAGTAAGTATCGTAGATTGGTGTCGCGTCTTTGCGATATTTCGCGATGCGTACTATTCGAAACCTCATTTATTTACAAAAATAACTAAGTTATACAAACACTTTAAGTAGGTAATATAAGACCGGTTTCAATAATTAAGATACGGTACCTATCAAATCTAAGTACGCGTAACTAGTTATATGCGAATTTATGATAGGTAATTAAATCTACATAGTACTAAGACATAATTAATATCTTAGATTATTTCGAGTTAAATAAAATGTAGTTAATTAAATATAAAGATTATAATATTATTTTTAAAAACAGACAACCCTGATTTCTTCAGAAAAGATACGAGTTATGCGATAGAAAGAGAGCGGAGATGTAGGCAAATATAATTGTAGGCACCTAGCACTGCGCGGTCAGAATTTGAACTTTATAGTATCGTGGCATGAGTCGTTAATTCTTTAAACGGGTTTCGCCAGTGGGAATTCTGTTGGTACAACTAATATAATATATTCTGTGCCCATACTAAATTTCAGCAAAATCGGTTCAGCGGTTTGAGCGTGAAGAGGTAACAGACAGACAGACATACACAATTTCGCATTAATAATATTAGTATGGATATATTAAAATATACAAGTTACTTAAGTATGTATATTGTATTATTTGTATGTACCTATTAAAATGTATAGTCTTCGTCATTATGTTCTATTTTTGTTTAGGTAACCTTTATAACTTTACCTATCAGATACATCGTTTATTAGGGTTCTGTACCCAAAGGTTAAAAACAGGACCCTATTACTGAGACTTCGATGTTTGTCCGTCTGTCTATCTCCAGGCTGTATCTCAAGAACCGCTATAGCTAGACTTCTGAAATTTTCACAGATTGTGTATTTCTGTTGCCGCTATAACAACAAATACGAAAAACAAAATAGAATTAATAATTGAGGGGGCTCCCACACAAAAAACGTTATTTTTTGGCCTTTTTTGCTCGTAATCAATAATGGCGACAGCTAGGCACTTGAAATTTTCACGATATCCTTATTTATATTTGTACTTTAATAATATATTTGACCGAGCTTTGCTCGGTATTCGGTAAAACACGAATAAAATGACATTTTCTAAAAATGATTCCTAGCTAGATCGATTTATCGCCCCCGAAACCCCCTATATACTAAATTTCATGAAAATCGTTGGAGCCGATTCCGAGATTCCAATTATATACTTATATTTACAAGAATTGCTCGATTAAAGATATAAGATTAATAATAAAATTATGATAAAATTAATATTTAAAGGGGGCTCCCATACAAAAAAAAACACATTTTTTACCTACTTTCGCTCTATAATGGTACGGAACCCTTCGTAGGCGAGCTCGACTCGCACTTGGCCGATTTTTATAATAGTCAACCTGTTAAACTGTTGAAGTAGTAAAATATTATTAAAATGAAAATTACCCGGCAAAACTACTTATAAGTACCATCGAGGAAATTGATTCCTATGCAGTTGATAGACCAACGTTATTTGGTCGAATATGTCAATTCAATGTTAATTATGATCTGTCGGCTGGGTTTGACGTAACCCAACCAAACTACGTAGGTCCCAGATCTGCATCGGAATCAACTTCTCTGATAGTACATCTTGGTTCCGGAAGTAAAAATATACCCACTGAAAGCACTGCCTATTAACAATTAATGGAACTTTTTTTAGATGGAGGTATACCTAGTCCTACCATAGATGTCACTTTTTCACTAAAATATTACTCTGATTAAAAAAATCTTGGACAATACTTATTATTAAAACCAATTAAGGGCGATAAGAACAATAGACCAACATATACAACACTGTAGATATAGCTTTTAACACAACTTTATTACAAAAGTCCAGTTTATATTGCATATATTTTCTTACTTAAGTATATTGCAAAATAAAAACATATCCTGTAATATAAATGGTGCGTATATTTAAGCAAAACTCCAGAAGATTCTAGAAATATTTCTCCAGAGGCTCGCCAAGTATCTGCTCGAGTGTTCTGACTGCGTTCTTTGTGGCTGCTTCTATTCTGGGATCACCGTCTTCTAGAAGTTCAGCGAGGAAGGGCACACTTTCTGCTAGCAGAGGTAGCCAGTTGCTGCCGAGCTGAGAAGCCATGGCTACTAGACATTCCAGCGCTGTTAGCCTGTAACAGAAAAGGATTGATTTATTGATTAATTGGTCCATTGTACTACTATTAAAGAAGTTGATTCATTGGCAGACGGCGAACCTACGCAAATTGGTCGATCAAACCTCAACTACCAAAACGACAGACCACGACTTATACTGAATGGACTTAACCCGACCAAATGATATTATAGATCCGCCACCTGCCTATGAATCAATTTCTTTGATGGTACACAAGTGTCAAGTAGGCTGTAGGTACACATTTTGCAATTCCTTCTCAAGACAAGTTTACTCTAATGATATTTTATCTAAATGCCTAAATTGAGATAAAGACATTGACGCTGCAGCCGCAAAAGAGAGATGAGAAGACAATCGATTGAACGAAATTCAACATAATGTTTGACGTTTAGCATTTGATGTAAAGCTTAAGGGCCTGTCCACATGAAGATTACGTTACGTTGACGTAAATTTGCACGTCACGTCAAGTGTCAACGTACCGTGCCGATTGCCTCGTTACCGCACCGTTCCACGTTGACGACGTCGTGACGTGAAGATGTGGACAGGCCCTTAGATCTATCAGCCGCTTTTCACAGTTTAATATCGTCAATTTGGTATGTTAAAAATGAGCCGAAGATTACCTTATTTCGGAATCGTTGTGTCTCGTCTTCAACAGTATCTGATAGTTCAACAACTTCCACAGAGAATCATCAGCTATAGCCACTGCGAACTGCGATATGCACGGTATCAGTAACTCCGTAGCCCTGGACTTCAGACCTGCTACTCCACCCAGGGTATTTTCCAACTGGTCTACAACAGGCTGCATGAGAGTCTCAAACCTGCTCTTATTGAGGAAACTCTGAGTGTCATACAAGAACACTATTTGGAGGGTTTTAATTATGTTATTGACCAAGGCTATGTTCTTCTCCTCGGAGTCAAAGACTAGTTCTTCAGTCTTACTGTTGTTGCACGCGTCTAGTAATTCAGCGGCATTTTTCACGAAATGTCCCGCAAACAAGACGAAGAGTCCTTTCAGTTTGTCGGCAATGACGCTGCTAAGTCTGAAAATAGAAAAATATATGTTAGTTATTATAACAAAAGGGAAGTGAAAAACATATATATCAGTAAACTGTAATAAAACATTTTAAGGAAGATAAAATACGTCTCATATTGGAAGAGAAAATTAAATCACATATTTTCAAATACCTGTAGAAAGTAATAGTCCTATCCTTTTGTCCATCAATATTAGTCCTTATTGCCCAGTCATAGATCTTGAAATAGAACGGTCTGAAGCTCGTCTCTGACAATTTCAGCACCAAGTTGACTAAGGCGTTTATGATTTCTCCCTCCGCTTTGTCAATGATAGTTGCGTCCACGTCTTTCTCGGCCGCGTCGCTTCTAAGTTGCAGAGCTGACAGGAAGAAGGTCGTAAGATCCTGCTGCAAAGCTGTAAAATCAGCGGTAGTAACGTTGACGAAACTATCAGCCAATACAGACATTAGTGGCCCCACAGCATCGTAGTTTTCCTTCTCCAAAATCAACTGATGAGTCTCGTTGGCAACGGGAATTAAAACTCGAGGTGGAATGGAAGTGGCGATTTTCTTCTTGATGTTCACAAGCTTCGCGACCACCTTGCTTTCCTGATCGGACGTCTGCCATTTGCCCAACAGAACAGAGTACTCGTACAAGATCTTCTGCAAATATGGACTCAGGAAAAGCGGCACACTCTCGACTATCTTGGATATAGCAGTCACTGTGCTCAGCAGGACTAATTCGGGCGCGTCTGCCTTGCGTTGTTTCTTCAGGACTTTAATCAGAGCAGGCATAAACTTTCTCAAGCTACCGAGTGCGTGCGCCTTCAGATTGGAGCACAGTTCAGCTAAACACAATACTACGGACGCCATCACGTTTCCATTGATGTTAGGATTGCAGGTGTAACTTGTTACCGTCTCCAGAACTGGTCTAAATGGTTCCGGGTTGGAGGAAGCTAATAAACGAGTAAGAAGTTTTAACGATAGCAAGGCGGCTTGTTGGTTCAGTTCTACCTCCTGCACTACGTTCTCTTTAGCAGGTTCCTCAGTATTATCTATCGTTTTAACAATTTCAAGTAGCGGCGGCAGCAGAGAGAACAGCAACTCTTGGTCAACATCAGCAAACATTTCTGGAGAAAACTGTATTTTAGAGTTCAATAGCTCCATGGATTTCCTCCGAACCGTGTGTATAGTATGCATTAGCAACCCACGGATAACTGACAAGAACATAGGCGCCGAAAGCAGGTTGTTTGTATGATCGAGCAGGTCGTAGCTGTGATGAAGCATCACCCGCCAATACTTGGCAGTTTTCTCATCGGTAACCTTAGAAATAGTTTGAATGAACGTCAAAATGTTGATAATGAACGTCTTGTAGTTGGTCTCCATTGCTTTTACGTCAGTAACTTGAGTGCAGTGCTGGACAAATCTTGACGACGATAAAAATGAGTTCATAAAGGTAACGATGACGTATTTATAGTGTCTCAGTTGGATTGGACTGTGACCATTCACACTGAATATGTCGCTCGGATCGACGTCGGTGTCCATAGAATTCTCGTCCTTCTGCATGGGCAGTGACTTCATGTAGAGCATCAGTTTTATGAAATTGTCCAAGCAAATTTCAGGAGGATATTCAAGTAAGATGCTCTGGCCGAAGTCCATCCTATTCACTGGGGACTCCTTATCGGCTAGAGTCCTCAGGGGTCTCTTATCTTTTTTCTTATTGTCGTTGAAGTGCGCAATATGCGTCTCTAGCAATAAAGCCAGGAATACCCATAGAAACTGGCTGGGACCCAAAGTATCGATCAACTTCTTGTAGAGCGGCAGTCTTCTATGTTCCGGAACGTGTAGGACTACGTCTGCGAATATCCGCAGCACGGGCACTACACGCTTTTGAAGTTTTTCAAGTTCCTTCTCCGAATACTCCTCGACTTTCCTGTCTAGTTTGACTAATATTGGTATGAGGGTTTCAATGATTCTTATTATAATTTGGAAGCTGTACGCGTCGTCGTGTCTAAGAACAGATGAACCCATAAAGGTAAATATCTCCATTGTATGATGAAGAACTTGCTCCGGCAGCATGTACGCGGCGTGAGACAGAAGAATCAGCGCGTGATGCTGCGTTTGAGGATTTTGGGTGCCTCTGATACATTGCACCACCAGTTCCACATCGAATATATTCTTCAAAGCCTTCATTTGGTCTTTATCAGTTTCGTCGACGAATTTCTTGCTGTAGAACCAGAGAGACGAGAGTATTAGTTGCTTTGTATATTCTACGTACGATTGCTCATCGAATCGCAAACATTTATTGAGTAGCTGGAACATCATAGCGACGAAGGAGTTATCGACGGTCATCTTCTTCTTATTCTGGACGTATTCGAGTAGAGTCACACCGATACGCCACTCATCAGTTTCGGCAAGCTGGTGTGACAACATAGTAACAGATGCTTTCTTCTTCTTTGGCACATTCGCGCCTGGATCTACCGCATTTAGCATCTTCTCTAGGATTGGCTTGTAGTCTTTGAAATTCAAATGCAATTTTTTCATAACCTTGGACGCCACACTGGCGATAGAAGAGTTGCCGCTAAAGGTGCCAGCAGATGTTATAAGATAGACCAGATCTTTTACTTTCTCTGTAGGCACTTTGTTGAAAACATTTTCTGTCATTTCTTTCATAATGAGAGCGCATGGACTCGAAAATGTTTGATCTTCATTCAACACACACTCTCTATACTCTTTTAATCCCGCTTCGATTGACTTCCATACTTGTTCTTTACTAAACACAGCAACAGTATTCTCGTTTATTTGACTGTAAACGTTTCTCAGCAAATTGGACTCGTAAATGTCGAATGCGAACTTTTTGTCCAACTCATTAGTTTTCATTTTCTTTTCTAGATCATTCAAAGCTGGGACAATGTGGGAAAAGCTATTTCCATTATTGATAGCGGATAGAAGTTTAACTAAATTACATTTTACGTGCGATGGTGTGTCTCCTAGCAGTATCCCAGTCAGTTTCAGAAGACAATTTTTACGGAAGAGCTTATTTCCAACTTTGTCATGAGTGAGTATAGTTTTTAAAATTTGCGGAATTTGTTCATGATCCAATACCAATTCTTCTTCGTGAGCCAGTAATTCTTTCAGCAATTGCACATACACTAGATTTTTATCAGCATCATACTCTTGAAGATCTTTCATTAATTCGGTGACATATTTTCTAATGGTAGCAACGGGATGGTTAAGGTTGAACAGTAGAGTGGCAATGAGTACATCAGATTCGTAAATCCATTTTGAGTCTCTCTGAACGGCTATAAAATTTGAAATCAATTTAAGACTTCTTATTTGGAGTTCAGGATTGACTACATCTTTTGAGTTGGTTGCATAAAGAATATGAGCGCTGGCGACATTACAAACAAACTCGAACCTCTCTGTACCATTATTGAACAGTTTTTTCAAAAGTTCCCGTAGCAGTTTTGCATAATTACTGGAATAGGTGGGTATGCCACAACCAGCTATAAAAATTTCAAATAGTCTTCGCACCAGAACATTATCTGGTGTGCTGAGAATATTGCACCAAGGTTTTGTTAAGTTTTTGCTACTTACTTGCTCAATGAGTCTATAAAACACATACTCCATAAACTCAAATAATAATTTCTTCTGCTTAGCGAGGGTGATAAACTCTGTTATATTGGCTGATGAAAATGATGATTGCACAGCACTTGCAATTATTGTACTCTTCTCAATAGTTTCTAGAAGTAGATCTAGAATATCTGTCACATCTTGTGTAGATGACTGATTTAATGAGGCAGACTTTAGAAGTATGTATAAACAGACATCCAAAACACTCTCCTTTTTTACTCTATTTATATCCAGTATATTATTAAAATCTACACTTCTATTAATAAATAGCTCATTGAAAACATTCTGACAAATTAATTCATGATATTCTTTAGTTTGTTTTGAAGACTTTAAACCTTGCAAACCTAATTTTTTACCCCATGTAGATGTTATAATATGGTGAGAGTGATCAGCAATTTTTTTACTTTGTGGAAACATGTAGGGTACTACTGCTAAAACTACATCTTGATCCACTGGCAGGTTTTCTAGAGTAGTAAATTTAGTAATAGTTTTCTTTATTATCGACTTCCATTCGGAATCATCTTTTGACAGAATGCTTGTAAATATTGCAGTCACATTATTTTCATCTAGAACTTCTTCTAGATTTTTATTGGGAATCAAAAGAGCTGCAGACACCACCTCTATATTATCGTCAGTCAATCTGGCAACAATTGAATCTTTTAAGAATTCTTCATTTTCCAATTTCAATGAATTGAACTCTTTAGCAATGTAGTTTACAGCTTCAACTCGCAATTCAGCATTGATATGGTTTAAATTTTCAAAGAGAAATGCATCCCCCACTTTGTGTGCTACGGCCGGCTTGAAACCTAGAATTTGTGATAGCTGCCTTCTCCTATGTGGTGATATGTCAGAGCTCATCTCCTTCTTGATAACAGAGTCGAATGCATCAGGATACTTAGTTTCTAGTTTCTTCAAAACAACAGAATACCATTCTGTGACCATTTCTATGAAATTTTCACTGTCCTCATCAATTATTTCTATGTCACTTTCATCATCCTTCTCCTTGTCTTTCTTAGTGTGAAATGTTTTTAGAATGCATCTGAAATTAACAGAATGTTTCATTTTTATCTGATAAATAAATAAACACCATTAGTTAACATCATGATCTTCATTGTGTATAGTTAGATATTATAGTTATAAAAAGTTTTGTCCAGTTATTTTTAATAATTAAAGTTACATAAATAAATAAAACAAATAAGACAAAATCTGCAGAATATTATTTGTCTGGCTGACTTGTAAATACAAATTATAATTTATTTAAACTATTTGTGTAACAAAATCTTACCTTACAATATTTTCTGGGTGTTGCCCTTTCAAATCAACCTCGTCCAACAGAATTTCAGGAAGTTGAGACATTATTCTGAAATCCTCTTTATCTTTTTGTAAAATTGGCAAAACACTTTTGAGAAATATTTCCACAAATGCCTCAACACTTATTTTGAGCTCAATTAGTTTTTTCAAATGTGTACAGAGGATGATCATGACATCACTTGAAATATTGCTCAAAATATCTTTTGGAATTTTCTTCAAATGGTTCTGGTGGGTGTATATCAAGGAGATGAGTGTTACCCCCTCGTAAGTCAAATCAAATTCAGTTGTAAAGACTTTGTATATGATTTCGTCAATAGTTTTCTTTTTAAATGTAGCTTTTGTTGACAAGTAGCCCAAAATAATGTATGCCGAAGATCTGTAATCTGCTATGTTTGATACTATGCCATTAACAATAGGTGCCAACAGAGAAGTGATCATGGCTTCCGTGACATACTTTGTAGTATTTATTGTTCCTATGGCAGTGGCGCAGAAGAATGCAAACACAGTGTTCAGCTGAGAACATCTCTCACCAAATTCATTCACATATTTCATTGTCATATTTGAAATAAAATGCAAAGTACCAGTGTTGGACACACACTGGTTGTACAAAACTTGTCTAGTTAAGGACACACCATTTTTCTGAAGAGGTTCCAGCCAATTCCACCGATTAGATGAGGACTTTAAATCAAATAGTTGAATAAATCTGACAAAAATTTTAGTTTCATGGTAGGGTAATATTAGTGTCATTATGGCATCCTGGTTATACTGGTGAATGTGGTACCTGTTCACCAACCATTCTAGCGCCTTGTGTGACGATTGTAGCAAGAAGTAAGGTGACAGCCGCAGAAGGAACTTCTCGATAGTGTGGTCCAAGTTTTTATTTACTTCCTTGCTTTCTACGGCCCTCTCGAAATCTTTCGATGAAACACTAAATAAGGAATCTTGGTACTGTCGAAAGCCTTCATAGAGAGCGATCAATTCTCGAAGCCCGCTTACACCTATTTCATAGAAGGTATCGCGATCCTTTAGTGCCGCTTCTTTAGGGTCGAAAAGTAGAGAAGCCCTCTTCTTATCGTCTTTGTATAACGATGTCTGGGGTGTTGAAAGCTTTTGAAGTTGCTCGGCTAACGATGTAGTTGCCATAATTACCGGCGGTAAATTACCACACTCAAATCACAAAAATTCGATAAATTTAGCTATAATTCGATATATAAAAAAATCATTTACAAAATACGAACACAAATCCCAAGTCCCACGTGCAACCACAGATCAAGAACTAGCACAGACTAATACTACGTATAGAACTAGTTACTTCGTAACGTGCAACAATCTTTTATCTTTCTTCTTCTCCTTCTTAAGGTCCCCGAAACGATCAAACGGTTTGACTCAAACCATTTTGATCGTTTACAAAGCTAGTTTGAACGGTTTGTCAAACATTTACTGTTTGAAGCTCGTTTGATGAAATTTCATATTTTTGTTGTGTTTGACGCGCCGTTTGATCATGTTCCGATGCGTTTGAACTAACTTTATAGTTTATACCATTTTTTGGAGTAGGTACATTATTTTTAACCGATTAAAAAAGAGGAGGTTATCAATTCGATGCGTATGTATGTAATATTTCAAGAACTGCCCAGTTTTCGTATAAAATGTTAGTCTATATCAGCATCTGAAAAAAAATGTGCAAAATTTCAAAAGTGTATGTATGTTTTATGTTTGTGTTCAAATATCTTCGGAACTACAAGTCCGATTTAAATATTTTTGTTGTACTATAATAGGTATTGTTTAACTTGGGATACTTCTGCAAGTTTCATCAAAATAGGTTTAGACTTTAGTAGTTTTTGAGAAAATTAATTTAATTCTCAATTTCGTACAATTTTTAAGTCGGTTTTATCTTTTAAAAAATAATATTTATTCGTCACAAGACGTATACTTCATAGCGAGTATTGAACCAAACTGCGCAGTTTCGTTTGACAAACCGTTCAAACCGACATCAAACCATTGCATCAAACACGTAAGGTTTGAATCAAACCGTTTGATCGTCTCGGGGGCCCTTTAGGAATTCATTTAATGGCCTTACATACACTTTTGAAATTTTGCACATTTTTTTCAGATGCTGATATAGACTAACATATATGAAAACTGGGCAGTTCTGGAAATATTACATACGCGTCGAATTGATGACCTCCTCTTTTTTAGTCGGTTAAAAATAATGTACTCCAAAGAATAGTACAAAGTTTGTTCAAACGGATCGGAACACGATCAAACGGCGCGTCAAACACAACAAAAATATGAAATTTCATCAAACGAACTTCAAACACGTAAATGTTTGACAAACCGTTCAAACTAGCTTTGTAAACGATCAAAATGGTTTGAGTCAAACCAAAATTTACGTGTTTGAGTCAAACCGTTTGACCTTCTCGGGGGCCCTTAATACACGTCCGATCCGATAGTCGGATCGGACGTGTATTAGATATTCATATAATGTATGGCACGCCGCACGAGTGCCTTCCACAGATTAATATATGTAGCAAGCTGTGCCTTCAGACAGTCTGATCAGACAATCGGGCCAGACTATCGGATGAAAATATCTGACGTGTATTGCCGGCCTTACGGATGTATATAAGGTCAAATTCCGTAGTACATCCAATTAAATTATGAAAGTACTAAATATGTAAAAAATTGGACACCCAGACACTTATTATTAATTATAATGATTATTTATAATAGATTCTTAAGGAATTATTCGATATTTAATTATTATTGAAAAAAATTGAGATGTAATTTGACCACCGCTAATAAATTACAAACACAATGGTCGTCATGGCAATGTTCGTTTCGCATGGGCAAAGTCAAAGATATTTCACCTCTATCTTTGGCCAAAGTTAAAAACCAGTGTCAGTGTTAGTGTCATGTGCCAAAATCTGACAGAAGTTGATTTAATTTATATTACTGCACATGCGCGAAAGCTGCACATGTGCATTGAAAATGAAAGAAATAATATGTCATGCGTTAGCATTCTATATAGTTTGTGAATATGTCTAATCTAACAGCTGTATCACCATTACTTTTCGAGAGAAAGTTTTTATCAATTTCAATTTGAAATTTAACCAGAATTACCGGTGAACCCACTTTTTTGTGGGCTTAAAAAATCGCAAATCGTACAAAGTAACTGATAGCAGTTTTTCAGGCATTTCTCTTTGTTACAAAGTTCCTAATTCTGACGAATTCTCAAAAATTGTACCACTTCCGGCACGTTTACGTATGATACATGGAAATTTTAAAATGAATTATTTCACATAACTTGTCGGTAAGGTATTGATTTTTTGGTATCAATCAATACATGATGTTTTATTCTACTATATATTTCGAATTTAGGTCAAAATCTTTGAATTTATAAATGTTATATACATCCTTAAATCTTTTCCTTTTTTTAAAACAATGGCTCCTTAGTATACTCCTAAGTGAATCGCCGTCTTATCATTATTCACTGTTAAAGTTTGTGCGTTTTATGATGATATGGGTGACAGTTCCCATATTCCTTGCTACGGATTTTTTACAAGAAAACAAAAAAATCAAAAATATGTAATAAATTATATTCCATCTACAAAAACAAATGTTTCCTATAACTGTAAATGAATAAAAATGAAAAGTTGCTAAATGCTAACTTACTAATATAAAATTACAATTAATATTAACAGTGAAATAGGAGTATGAAATTATTGATACGAAAATATTTGAAAAGTGTCAGATGCATGAAACGGAACTTTTGCCGATAGAGATTGACACTGTTGAATCGAAATCAAATCGATAAAAAGTGCGGCCATCTTAAATCGCTAGCGCTACTCTGAAACGTCAGTACGAAATCGATAATTTCGATTGCAATTCCTTTACGAATTGATTCGATATTTTTAATTTATCGATTAAAATTTTTAGGTAACTTCCCTACTATTGTCAATTATAATGTGTCACCCATATCATCTTAAAACGCACAAACTATAGAACGAGGTTAGAACCAAGTTAGAACTTAAGAAGCATATGAATCACCTGAGTCTAGAGGTACATAATAAGAAATAAGAACAAAATATTAACGCGGAAACTGTGTATCGGTATTTTATATTTGAAAATAAATGGCGCAGATTACACGTATCAATATTATCACGATTCCGTGATAATATTGATGGTGTATAGGCCGAAAGGCGCAGATTACACGATCTAATATTATCATGATTCGAGTATCGCGCGAAATCCACGCGGATCACGAGTAGAACTCTAACTCTAACTAACGCTCAATATTAACATTTATCACCGTCTTTATACACAGTTGAAATCGCTAGAGGAAGGTCGTCTCGTACAAGATTTTTTTTTACAAGAGAAAAGCAGCAAAAGCAATAATACTCACGTGCGCGTTAAAAACTTAACGCATGCAAAACAAGATGGATTATTGTTTATTGTTATTATCTAACTTAAATTATATTTAAAAATCTTTCGGATTCCATAAAAATGGGCATGTTTCTTACAAAAGAGGCTTACTCCTTGAGGTCATCAGGCTCTAATTATTATTATAAGAATTCCCTATCTCATTATTAAGTATGTTTATTATTAAAATTATATTTATGAATTCTGTATATTATCTGCATATTATATTATATATAATATAAAACGTAAAAAAACATAATTTTCTGCTATATTTGCACTCCACCGGTCACTGGCAAATCAACTGGAACTTGGGAGGCATATCACCAAAAAAAAAAAAGAAGAATACCATAATCTGTGGAAGCCACGCCCCCTCCAGATCGCGTGGATTTCAAGAATTTTTAAAATCTCTGTGATATTATCATGATTCTGCGATTCGGCCGCTTACACCATCAATATTATCACGGAATCACGATAATATTGATGCGTGTAGTATGCGCCATTTCGCAGTACTATTTGTGAATCCCGTGATACTAGAATCGTGATAATATTGACCGTGTAATCTAGGACATTGACTTACAATAGTCGTGTTCGTTACGTTTTTAAACTGCGCATGCGCGGCTTTTTTGTGTGTCAGTGTGAGTGTCATATTCTAAAATACCTTGTCATGTTCTAAAATACCTGTCAGATTTCTCTCTGATCTGACAGAAATTGATGGTATTTTAGAACATGACAAGGTATTTTAGAATATGACACTCACACTGACACACAAAAAAGCCGCGCATGCGAAGTTTAAAAACGTAACGAACACGACCATTTAAATATTGTTTTTTTTTTTTTTTTTTTTAAATTGTTAACTTAGTTTTACATTAGTAAGAAACTTAATTTGCCCCAAGTTTCTTGCTAGTGTAAAACTAAACCTAATTTTAATAGTAAAATCTTAACGAGAACCCTAAGGGCCCCCGCGCATTAGGCGACCAGGTCGTGCGGCCAAGTCGCTGCGACCACCCCGCGCACTTTGCGGCCACGTCTGCGACCACACTCGTATGAGTAGTGATTTGATGAGTAAACTTTGACAATTATTTTGTTTTCTGTATACAAAAAACGTGTAGCCGCGGCGGCCAGTGCGCGCACACTGAGTAATTTCATACAAATTCCCGTATCTCGTTGGCCGCGTGTGTGTCACGATGTTTTTCGTTGGCCGTGCGACCAGATCGTGACAGCTGGCCGCTGGTCGCATAATGCGCGCACCTACATATATCGCAGAAGAATTAGTTGGCCGCAGCGACCTGGCCGCCTAATGCGCGGGGAGTCTAAGGGCCCCCGCGCATTAGGCAACCAGGTCGCGCGGCCAGGTCGCTGCGATCACCCCGCGCACTTTGCGGCCACGTCTGCGACCACACTCGTATGAGTAGTGATTTGATGAGTAAACTTTGACAATTATTTTGTTTTCTGTATACAAAAAACGTGTGGCCGCGGCGACCAGTGTGTGCACACTGAGTAATTTCATACCAATTCCCGAATCTCGTTGGCCGCGGCGGCCAAGTGGCCGCGTCTGTGTCACGGTGTTTTTCGTTGGCCGTGCGACCAGAGCGTGACAGCTGGCCGCTGGTCGCGTAATGCACGCACCTACATATTATGTCGTAGAGGAATTAGTTGGCCGCAGCGACCTGGCCGCGCGACCTGGTCACCTAATGCGCGGGGGGTATATGAATTAAAGCATACATTTAAAATTCGCGGGTTCACAAACTTATAATGTTATAAGTTTATGCGCGGGTTCGTGAAGTTGATGGGGGCGACCAATTATAGATGGCGTTGAAATTCGCGTGATTTATTTGTACTAAAACGGCCACTGACCTCCATTAAACAAGTACGCTGGACTAATGATACTCTTTGAAATGACAGCTATTTTTTGTGCCTATTTGAAGCGAAATCAGCTCCCCCATTATCAGGGATAGGAACTAAATTTGACGTAAAAATGACGTTTGAAAGTCACCATCATGTCGCCATATTGGCGCTGATAGCAGTAGTGGGAGTATTTGGAACTAATACTAGTGATGTACAACTGTCTTTTCTATTATCGATGAAATGTTTCCAGATTCAGATAATGTCGACCATTAGGACAAAAATATGAAATTGAATAATACAAACGCTACATATTTGTATTAAAGATTACAGACTTCCTCTCCGTAATTTAGATAGGCGTAATTAATTAACAACGATTTCATACGTAAATAACGTGAAGTAGCAGTACCTATCTATAATCCATTTATTTTTACCAGTTAGCACTACGAAAAACTAAAAACAAAACTCAAGATAAGCTTCTAACAAAAACTTTGTTGTATTGTATTTTCTAATTTTATTTCTAATATTATCAAAGTAGTGCTAAAGTGTATCGTATGAAAGCTGAACAAATCTGAATAAGTATTCTGTGTGATTAGACCCTAACTGATCTCATCATATTATAATATTATAAAGCGGAAGAGTTTGTTTGTTTGAACGCTCTAATCTCAGTCCAAAACTGCTGGTCCAATTTGAACAATGATTTCAGTGTTAGATAGCCCATTTCATATATTTTATCACGCTGAGACTAATAGGAGCTGAGAAATGGAGGAAAATGTGGAAAAAGCGGGGGAATGTATAACGTGAAGGATTATATACCTAGGCTATTTTGTATGGACCAATTTGTCTGTGAAATTAGATATTTACGTGGGAGAAGCCGCGCGGAACGTCTAGTAATAATATAAAAGTTCCCTATTTATTTATGGATCTAGCAAGCTATCTATTCTAGATCTAATTTGATAATAAAAATCGGTTATCGGAGATTTCAATACAATTATTATAGATATCGATAAGTTTTATCGACAGAAAACTCCAGCACTATTGATTTTTATTGTTTATCAAAAATCGGTAAAACAAAGGTAAATATGAGGTGAATACGGTATAATAAGATTAGTGCCACATTTTAAAGTGCCTTTAATATCAATAAAAGTTTAATATCGTAGAAATTAGCTGTTAAAATCACTTACTTGTGAAATGTAGCCCCACATCCCTTTTTGTACCGCGTTTTACATAACATACACTCTTTCATAGTTTAACTATGAACTACCACCACTTATTTATATATTACTTAATCGAGTAAAACCTTTTAAAACACTTTAAAAACACGAAAACAATTTGTAGCAGTACCTACACGTTCGTTCGGCGATTGAAACAGAGAAAACAATGCGCTCCGAAAGGAACGCGCGCCGTCTTTGTATACGCCGTCGTAGAAGATTGAAACAGAGAAGAAAATCGTTCTGCTAAGAACGTACGTTCGCAATAACGAAAGAAACCGTCCGTGTAATAATACCGGACGTGACCCAGCCCTGAAAAGGACTTTTTCTAATAAGAATTCTTCACAACACAACACTACGCGTCTTCACATCGTGCCTACATCGAGAGGGATCTTCACAACGTAGCTGCAGTCTTCAAGGCATTATAACATCTTCTGTCTTCATAAAATGGCGGCACTATTATTATTACCGGCGCGGCGGCGAGCGGTGCAGCGAGACGACGTCACTACGAAACTGCGCGGCGATGTGAGGCCCCGCAGGGACTAGCTCCTATTAGTGGTGTGCCTAACGGCTATATTTTCATAGCGCGCTAGACGGAATACGCTACATTTTTCAAGCGCGCTAGTTTTGACGCTACGTTATAACGAATGAAATCTCGATTCGTTCAAGCGCGCTAGTTTTGACGCTACGTTATATCGAATGAAATCTCAATTCTTTCAAGCACGCTAGTTTTGACGCTACGTTATAACGAATGATACGTTATAACGATCGATTGGACACGTTGTAAAATTACCGACGTTATTGAATTCTTTTGTTAATAATTATAAAGCGGTGGGTGAATTAATGTAAAATAACGTGTTTGTTAAAGATAACTTAGATTAATATAATCGTTTGAAGGCATTATTATTTATTTGGTTAATTTTGTTATGTTTGAAATATTTAAATTAAAATGATAGATGCAATATAATTATATAATATATTAAAATTGAAATGAATTGGTTTATATACAATTCTTTTTTTTTAAGTATTAAATTATTTATATGGTTTTTAATTATTTTTTTTATTTTTTGGTAATATACTTAAAATATTATTTTTACATTTTTTCTTACATTTAAAAATATAATAACGTATCGAAAAAAATACTGAACATGGAACGGAAGTTACCATTGACATCTCAATGGAAGTTACCATTATATTACAGTTCTTCGGAGCAAGTTCTTTAGTCAATTATTGATGATTATAATTACATTATAATTTACCTATGCACGCAACGCAACACTGAAAAAATTATGACAGCCGAATTCACCCGATTTGGACCCGAACGATACGACAACGAACCAACGAAAGTCGCGCGTGGTCGACAGCGCGAGCGGCGCCGCGCTAGGTCAGTGACCGCGCGATACGTTATAACGTAGCGTCTTGTGCATAGTTTTATAGCGCGCGCTATTCGTTGCGAAGAAATAACGCGCTACTTTTTTCAGCTATACGTTATATTAACCACCACTAGCTCCTATATTTATACTCGAGCCGCGAGCGGCGCGCGGACGCAGCCAATCAGGATCGATCGCCTTTTGTTAATATTTTTATCCCTTTCTAATAGTTTTCCCTTTCTAGCTTTTGTAAATATTTTTATCTCATTCATTATGTCTCTTTCTGTTTTGCAATAGCCAATCAGAAATAACCTTTTAACTTTGTGTACAGTTTTGTAATAATAATAATTATGTAAAATTTTGTATATAAGCAGCACAAATCTCTCAATAAATCACTCCAGTTCACCACAGTAAATCGAGTTTTACTCTTTACTCCTCCGACCTTTAGTGAACTCTTAGAGAGACCAACCGGTCCTCTAAAAATTCAAACGATTAAGCCATAGAGAATTAAAATACATATATGGTTACCAATGGTTACGTCAAATTTAGTTCCTATCCCTGATAATGGGGAAGCTGATTCCGCTTCAAATAGACACAAAAAAAAAGTGAGTATCATCGGTCCAGCGTACTTGTAAAATGGATGTCAGTGAAAACGGCCCATTCCATTATCTTATCCATAGATAAAGTAAGAAAGTATAGATGTAATCTTAGCCCGTCATCGCGTGGCCATTTTGTGCTTATTTTCATACAAGTACTAACAAGTAGTGTGATATTAACTCAATGATCTTATCTATCCATAATCTGTGGCCACATGACTGCTAAGACCACTGTATAAGTTCGTTTCATCGAATATTTCCTTTGCCGTCATGTTGGCACTAATGCAAATTAATGTTGCCACATTACCCTTACTGTGCTTACTGTAAATTAGGGGAGATAATATGTTATCACAAAATGCACTTAAAGAAAATTGTACATAATTCTAATAGCTTTCGCCCGCGGCTGTGCCTACGTTAACGTCTATCCCTCGGGGACCGTTCTTTTTCCCGGGGTAAAAGGTACCCTATGTCCTTCTCCATACTCCAGAGTTCTAGACAACGTGTACCTATGAAAGTTTTATGATGATCCGCTTAGTACTTTATGTGTGAAGGCGTAACCAGCAAAGTCACTATATTTACTAGCTAAAAGCCGAGCTTTGTGAGGGCTCGCGTCATCACACCTTCACTGACTGGTGATAACACATTTACATGTAAATACTATGTTATAGCACAAATCAATAGGCGTGGTAGTTTGTCCGTAAAGTGTACCACAAAATGTACAGGTTGTGTTAAGTCCTAGGGCTCGCTTCGCTCGCCCTGATAATATTATTTTACTAGCTTTTACCCGCGCGCCTTCGTTCGCGTGTATGTAGTTTTAGTTACTAGAAGTGCGTTTCATCAAATAGTTCCTTTGCCATCATGTTGGCAATCTCTGCTAATGACGTAAACACGGTAGACACGCTCTGCATGTATTCATAAGTTTTACTGTGTTTAAGGGTGATTAAACTGACGCTGGTAACCCTATTTCACTAAGCCGTAATGGCGGCAACCCGAGTTTAATGGAATTATTGGGGCCTAGTTACGTTTTTCACGTTCACAAAACTCTTTCACTCTAAGCACCATCATTCTTTCACCACTCTTTAATGTTTTCGGCATGATTTTCTCACGAAATCACAGTAAAATTATGAAAACTCGCAGAGCATGTCAACCTTGTTTACATTATTGACAGACAGGAAGGCCAACATGACGGCTAAGGAACTATTCGATGAAACGCACTATACCTCATTGGCTAAGACAAGTGACAAGCTGTGTCAACTGTCATGTGTCAAATTGACTTTAAGTTTTTTTAACAAAGAAAAAAATAAAGCAAAATAATATTTTAATTTTATTTCAAATTCATTGAGAGTTGAGACTTGAGTGAGTACCAATCATTTTTGCATTGAATTTTAGAAAACTCTTATCTTCATATTGAAGGAATTCTATTTATACAAAATAAAGATGGGAATATGACAGCAACTGGCAACATAATAATATTATAATAAAATAATTTTTCCATTTGGCATATTTTGGACAGTGTTGCCAACTTAGCCCTTTCGGGGCTAGATTTAGCCCTTTTTTGGCTTATCCAGCCCTTAAAATGATGATTTAGCCCCTAGCCCTATTTCTAGCCCCAAACGGTGTAAGAAAACTTTATAGAAGCTAAGCGGGCAACACACAAAGTCGCGTCAAATCAGACTACCTGTCTCTTTTCCTCTCACATAAATCGTAGAGTCACAGACAGGTAGCTGCTTGCTTGGCTTAACAGGAAGTTCCCCGAAAATCCAACTATGATTTTACATTAACTTCTGGTCTTACATTAACAATTTTACAATATTGCTATTTCATTCCTTTTTCGTGCCGAAGTACTGAATTGCGAAGTCCGATACATTGTTTTGACTATATTAGTCAGTGATTCAGTGAGATTTCTTGCCTTTCTTGGTGATATTACGTGTGCAAATTGCAAAAATGGACGTTCCTTTGAAAAAGTAAGTTTTTTTCCAATGTTAATTTTTTTTTGTCAAATCTAGCCCCCATTCCCCATCATCAACCCCCATCTAGCCCTTTTTAGAACTCCATTTAGCCCCAAAATCTGACACCGAGTTGGCAACACTGATTTTGGATTTTTATTGTAGAACCACAGATGTAGAACGTAAACAATAAACAAGGAAGAAGAAGAATCACGAAAATATTCGAAATTTGAAATACATCAATGTATACTTGTAGAAATAATGTTGGATTTATTGAAATAGTTATTGTAAATGGTTCAATATTGACCCTCGGTCAAGGATAAATGATACAGTTTCAAGTACGTACTATGTCAGTGAGTGTCAACAATACACGCTTGCTCGTTATAAAACTACAATCTGCGTCATTGACAATTGCTATTAACAAAGTAATGCATCACATTCACAACCACAGTTCACACTTCACAACCACTTGAATCAAACAAAGAACTAGTGATAAGAATGTTCTCGCAATGAGGCATACATGATACAGCTGTTTTGTGATTATAATATTTATTGTCCAATATCAAAGTACTACAAGAATTTATGACAATGATTATCATTATGAAATTATGCCTAATAAGTGCATTATGCCTTTGCTATTGTTCTGCATACAAGCCTGTGGTGCTTATTCATGGAATCATGACTGGAAGTGGGAGCATGGAGATGATTAGCCGTAGGATACAGGAAGTAAGTGTTATCATTAAGTTTAAGTACTGCAAATTATCTTTAGTTAGACTTGAGAAAGTCTAACAGTAAGGTCGTTGGCGCCTAATCCTGAGGGACTTGTTTATTTTGCTCCAGTAAAAGTAGGCTATAACCATTACCTCCATGGCTATAACATACCCATGGTCTACTCTATATATCTTCTTTGTGCTTGTGCCAAATTTTCATGAGACGGTGGGTTATGTTGCCTGCTTATAATTTACCATATCTTTTTCTGCTTATAATTTACCATATCTTTTTCTGCTTATAATTTACCATATCTTTTTTGTTTGCAGAAACATCCAGGCACCAAAGTATACAATGTGAACAGATTTGAGAGCTGGTCGAGCCTGGAGACAATGTGGCACCAGGTTTTAGAAATTGGGAATGATGTCGCAAACATATCAAGTCAACACCCTGAAGGACTCAATTTAATTGGTATGCACTTTTAAATTAAATAATATTTAAAACAGTAGATCTTAGGATTTCAATCAAAGAAAAAATTCGAATATCTAATGGCAAACAAACATTTATAATATAGCTTTAGTGAAAAAGGCATTTTTTTATGTTTGACCAACAATTTTAGTTGCTTTGCATATTCTTATGGAACACATATTATAATTCAAATTTTAAACAATAGGTACAAGTTCTTTAATTATATTGTATCAATAGATTATCAATAATATTACAATTGAATATGAAATAGTAATTATCCAAATATCTATTTCAGGCTATTCCCAGGGTGGTCTAGTGGCGAGAGGTATTGTACAGACCTTCCCTAATGTGTCTGTCAGCACATTCATTTCCTTGAGCTCCCCGCAAGCTGGACAGTATGGAGGTAACACTTATAAAGTTAAATATTTATAATCAAAATGACAAGACTGGGCAGTGGGCACAGACATCATAAATATTTTATAAGAAGTTTTGTGCCTCAATTCACTATTATGAATTTAATAGCAATCAGCGGTTCACAATTCGTAAACAAGCTTTAGAATAAAAAGGCTAACAAAATAAAATTAAATAACACTTAATTATAGTTTATTTAATTAAAAGAAAAAGCTAGTTCTTAAAATAACTACTTTATATTACACTTGATATAACAATAAATGAAGCTAAAGACTAAAATATAACATTGTAGCCATAAATATTAAGTGTTATTTTTTATGTTACAGCTGGATTCCTCCACATAGTATTCCCAGGGCTGGTAAAAGATACTGCGTATGAGTTATTCTATTCACGAGTCGGCCAGCACACATCCGTTGGAAACTACTGGAAGGATCCCTACCATCAAACCTTGTATGAGCAGTACAATGTGTATTTGCCGTACATCAACAATCATATAAAGTAAGAAAATTACATATTATAATTTCTAAAATATTTCTATGAATACTGCTTAAAAGGATACTGCATTACAAAATATAATATTGGCTAAAAGTCTGCTACAATGAAATAAAACAACTTCTGTTATAAATAACAGGGTTTCCTCAGAAGTAGAACTTAACTTCTCTCTTATAAGAATGTAGTAAGAAAGCTATAAATACTTTTCTAATAAACAAAAAAGGTAATTTCGTCCTAACAATATTATAGAATTAGAATTAGATTAGATTTAAAGTGACCTCGAAATTGATAATGTACTAATCTGCGTCAAACTCAAAAATAATAATTATATTATTGCCTTGACTAAAAATTGTTTTCAATTGTAGTTCACTTCCTAGTTCCTGTGTTGTTTTATTAAGCTTGGATAAGCGCCATCATGTGACGCATTTTGTAACTTCAATGATGTCACATCTTGTGTTGTATTTTATTCACTTTTAATTAGTGTCGATGTTAGTTTTTAAATATAGCTTAATATTTGTATAGGTAATTTTGCTAGGTATTTAAAAATTAAATAAACACATTAAAAACTATTTGTAAATATTGTTTCAAAATTTCGGTCTGATGATCAGCAGGTTCCATGGTGTAATGGTTAGCACTCTGGACTCTGAATCCAGCGATCCGAGTTCAAATCTCGGTGGAACCTTGTCTTTTTGTTTCTCTTTTAACATTCTTTAAAGTTTTTTGACTGATCTACGCTCATTTTTAATATATAAGTAGCAATATTTTTATAAATTTTTTTTTTTCTCACGTTACAGGTCAGTGCAATCTGAGAATTTCAAATCGAATATTCTGAGACTGAAGCGTTTGGTCCTCATTGGTGGCCCTGATGATCAAGTCATAACTCCTTGGCAGAGCAGGTCAGTTTGATATCATAGTAGGGTCTCGTTAATCCGGAGAGGCAAAAACAAGATCCTTTTCTGATCTGATCCTTAATATTTAATAATAATAAAACACATGCTTAGCCTAAGTTTCTTGAACCAATTTTTTAATTATTATACTTACTATGAAGACAAAATGTACATGTTCATAATTATTACAACCATGTAAGTTAGTTAGTAAGTTAGAATAAAACATTAGACACTAATAAAACACACTTTTCTTGCACTTTTTCCACTATATTAAGATATTATTATAACTTTTAACAATTTACATGACCGGTTTCGAAATAAATCCTTTTTAATGATGGTAGTGTAGTAACTAGAAATAAGAAACACATTAATCATTGTAAAAATAAGTTCAGTGTAAAACATTATACAGAAACATTATATAGAACAATAAGAAAACCTGTGTATCTGAAAGACTATGTAGAATAATAATTATTAGTGTGTAAGTTTTGTCATGTTTAAAGTAAACTGGTTCATGTTAAGATAAAAAGGGGGGATGTCCTATATGATAGTCTGTGCTAATTGCTATGAACGAGCATAAACAACAGTTAGTCTATGGTCACGCGGAGCGGGGTCCGCACAGAGACTATATTCTAAAAAAGACAAGAAAAAAGTTGTAAATTGGAACACAGTAGTATAAATTTATAATAAAGAAGATGTTTAAGTTTTAATATACTTTTATTCCATCACATAATATTAAACACTAACAGTATCCGGTTTGGGCCATATTTTTAATTAATTACAGAGGTATAACATATTACAAAAACTTATATTTTACTCTTACCCCAGTAATTAAAGCCAAAACCCGAAAGAAGTTAGTAACTTGATAAAATTTTAGGGGGTTGTTAAAGAAGGTAAAATAACTTACCTTGTGATTTTGCAGCGTTCTGGGGTGTACGGAAAGGGTTGAAAAGGGGTGAAAACGATTTTTTGTTAATAACATTGCGTAAAAAATTTGTAACACGCTGCAAATTTGGAATTAGTTTGTTCTTACCGTTTTGTAACGTGTATTAAATTTGCAGCGTTTTGCAACATACGGAACATTGTTTATTATTAAAAAACAATAAAATTTGTTAATAACAGGGGCAAAAAAATTAGTAACACGCTGCAAATTTGGAATTAGGTTTTTCTTACCGTTTTCTAACGTGTATTAAATTTGCAGCGTTTTGCAACATACGGCACATTGTTTATTATTAAAAAACAATAAAATTTGTTAATAACAGTTAAAAAACAGTAAGAACAACCTAATTCCAAATTTGCAGCGTGTTACTAATTTTATTTACCCCTGTTATTAACAAATTTTATTGTTTTTTAATAATAAACAATGTTCCGTGTATTGCGAAACGCTGCAAATTTAATACACGTTACAAAACGGTAAGAACAACCTAATTCCAAATTTGCAGCGTGTTACTAATTTTTTACGCAATGTTATTAACAAAAAACCTTTTTCACCCCTTTTCAACCCTTTCCGTACACTCCAGAACGCTGCAAAATCACACGGTAAGTTATTTTACCTTCTTTAACAACCCCCTAAAATTTTATCAAGTTACTAATTTCTTTCGGGTTTTGGCTTTAATGACTGGAGTATCTGTAACCCATACTTAAACATTTTTGTCTTTATTTTCCAGTCAATTCGGTTACTACGACAAAAACAACGAAACAGTCATCGAGATGAAGAACCAACAGATATACACCGAAGACCGAATTGGTCTCAAGTCTTTGGACCAGAGCGGAAGACTCCACCTGGTGACCGTTCCCGGAGTCAACCACTTCAATTGGCACATGAATGTTAGTATTGTGGACAACTACCTGCTACCTTATCTGGATTGAAGTAGTGAAAGTAGATATTAGATTTACACTGAATTATGATACTATTTATGAATACAATAGTATCATAATTCAGACCGCTGCTCCTGAGCTAAATATGTAGTTTAAATTTTATTTTGATTTTGTAAATTAAGATCAAAACGAATATGTAGTATTGTGCCTAGTGCTACTGCAGGCTTAAGATGCAGTTTAAATATCATGTCTTTTTGTGTTGGTAAAAGAATACATGATGCATGGTATTTTGTCAAATAATAATAATATCATACTCATGCATATAAGCCAAAAGGCGCTAACGTATGTAATAATTTTACATTTTTATACTTATCACAAAAGTACCTATTTTTATATCTAACAATCAAAAAATGAAATTTTTAAAATTTTTACAGTAGGTAAGTACCTCCATAATGTAAAACATAATATTATTATTATTCATAATACCTACTATATTTATTACTCTATGCTACTACCCAGTTCTATATAATATGTACCAATATCGTATACTACCTATTTTTATTTAATTTTAGAAAAAAGACAATGAATCAAATTTCGTAGTATAGTTTTTAAGTACGCTCAATAATTGTGATTGTTAGTAATAGTGTGATTGTAAGCAAAAGTTTTACATTTTTTGGCTATGATTTGGGTTTGTAACCAGTTCGAATGAAATGGATCTGAAAATATTAATCTTATTACGTAGGTTGTAATGTTCCTTATTCAATTTTATTCAAATCATTTATTTCAGACAAAGTATAGTCCATATTATAAATGAGAAAATTACATTTAAAGATACATACAGTTTACAATAAATGCACAACAAACTGTGTGCATGCATTAGAGTCCATTTTGTCATGAATGGACATATAGTCAGTGTCCATATAGTGTCTAATAATTTTCTGAATACGAATTAAGTACAATAAAAATATTTAAGTGGCTGGCGCATATGCCTGACTGTCAAAAACTGTATTATTGAAGTAATATACAGTTCAAATTATGATAGTTATATTTTAAAACTAAAAGGTATGCATTTTAAATTTATATACAATGTTATTAAACTAACAAAATGTATTTCGTTGCGCTAGCAATTAAAATAAGCCATATTATACAAGTTTGTAATCATAATTAATCAGTTATAGTGCATGATAGTTTTAAGTAGACAATTGTACAAAATTTTCTAATTTATAGTTTTTTGTGAAAATCAATTTTGTAATATCAATGTGGCTTTAGTTCCTAACTTATTATTTCATGTGATTGATGATTTTAAATTACCCATTTCTATAACTAAGAAATGGGTAATTTAAAATCATCAATCTCTTGCTAACATTAGCAAGAGATCAGCTGTACACGTTGCCAAATAGTTTCACAATAAGATAAAATATATAATACTATTTTACTACAAATGCTGACGTAGAATCTCGTATATGCCATTCTTTGTATGTACTAGGAAAGAACTTCAAACTATTGCTTAAACGCCGTTATGGATACTTATATATAACAATAATATCTATATATTGTACAAAAACGTTTTTACGACGTTCGCAAAAATAATGGTATTTTATAATGGAATAAAATACAGTGATTGGTTAAAACCAAACCAGCTCTTTTAATATGGTTTAGTTTAATATTACTTATAGCTAAATTTATTTTAACTGCAACAGTTTTTATCTAGGATTACTTTTTTAAAATATTATGTGCCTAGCGTATAGCTAAATTATTATGTTAAATAAATATATTTAAGATTATTATTTTATAATAATAAATATTGAGAAGAATTGGCGGCTAAGAAATAAAAGTTTTATACATCAACCTACTTTTAATTTGTCCGAAATCCTTGTAAACTTAGACCAAATAAATTTTATTTGGTCTGAACTTGTAACTAGCTTTAAATCTTATAATAGTACGAATAAAATTTAATGTAATTTTAAAAAAAAGTCTATAAGTAATTAGTAACATTTTCTTTTTAGTGTACCTCTGTACCCCTGTAGTGCCACAACCACAGTAGAACAAATTAACAACAAAAATATTATTACGTTATTTACATGATATTGGCTATAAAAAAAAGAAAAATACTCGGGAGATTTCTAAAGATCCTGCTCGTTTCAGGTACATGGGTCCATAGACCACAAAGTAAACTTGGCTTGCAAATTTTTTTTTAAATTAGTACTTAAGTTTACCGCTAGATGTCGCTGTGTCTACTCTACATCGCGCTATCGGTAGTACGGAAGTGTTTGTTGACTACGCCGCGATCACTCCTCAATGCTAACTCTGGTTTCCCTTCAAAACGTATAAATCTTTCGCCTTTTACTAAAGATTTCCGTGGAGGGGAACACTCAAATGAGTCTTACTCAATTTTTTAACGGGTCTGGTGTAAACCGGACCTTATTATTTCTTGATTCCTGCTGCACTTGCCGCTCAGGGAGTATTAGTGACATTAATTATTAACGTTGATTAAACTCATATCATAAAATTATTATTATTATGGCAGTAATTATTCTCCTACCAAAGTAATATCTAAAACTACATTAATGTGTATTACGCTGGAACCGTACATTTTTCCGGAATAAAAAGTAACCTACTTGTATGTCATTTCCCGGGACTCCCAAGTATCTCCGTACCAAACAGTAAAATCTGTTCAGCGGTTTATGCGTGAAGAGGTACTTACTTAAGGGCCCTCTCTCCCTAAATTAGCAGGTCGATTGTCTGTCAGTGCGAATATCGACGTAAATAACATTAAAATAACATTCATAACAGCGCGCCTTGTACGGTGGCGGTTACGACGCTCGCCGCGTCCGATAGGGCGAAATAGGAAAAAAAACCTTTTTAAAGGCTGATTTACATTGATACAGTAGCTGGCGCCAGCATCACTGGTTCCGTCGCTGGATCAGCTACTGTATCAATGTAAATCAGCCTTTAAGGCCTCCCGAGACGATCAAACGGTTTGATTCAAACCTTACGTGTTTGATGCAACCGTTTGATGTCGGTTTGAACGGTTTGTCAAACGAAACTGCACAGTTTGGTTCAATACTCGCTTTGGAGTACACGTCTTGTAACGAATAAATATTATTTTTTAAAAGATAAAACCGACTTAAAAATTGTACGAAATTGAGAAAAATTCCCTATCTCAAAAACTACTAAACCTATTTTGATGAAACTTGCAGACGTCTCCCAAGTTAAACAATACCTATTATAATACAACAAAAAAATATTTAAATCGGACTTGTAGTTCCGGAGATATGTGAACACAAACATAAAAACATACATACACTTTTGAAATTTTGCACATTTATTCAGATGCTGATATAGACTATCATTATATACGAAAACTGGGCAGTTCTGGAAATATTACGCATCGAATTGATAACCTACTCTTTTTTAGTCGGTTAAAAATAATATACCTACTCCAAAGAATGGTATAAAGTTTGTTCAAACGCATCGGAACACGATCAAACGGCGCGTCAAACACAACAAAAATATGAAATTTCATCAAACGAGCTTCAAACACGTAAATGTTTGACAAACCGTTCAAACTAGCCTTGTAAACGATCAAAATGGTTTGAGTCAAACCAAAATTTACGTGTTTGAGTCAAACCGTTTGATCGTCTCGGGGGCCCTTTAGGCTTAATATAATACATATTTCAAAAAAGTAAAAAAACCAAATTATTAACTTATGTATTGCAAAGTAGTAGATATTTTTTATATATTCTTTTGATAAATAATGAAGGAGTAAAGTGGTTTCATTCAACGATTTGGAGGTGATTTGGTTTTTTATTTCTTTATTATGTGATACAAATAGAAAAAATATGGCAAAACCAAATTACGTATCATATCATGTAGATTACTAATTATTTTTTTCAGATATAATTTCTCTGTTAATGCCGATGAAAAGTTGTTTCATCTGCACGCTTTTTTCGAAAGAGCAGCCTTAATAGACAGACACTAATTTCGCATATTTTGTAGTAAGTATGGATATTATGAGTCTGAGATATTATCATAATTCATATCATAAATTATTATTTTAATGTTTTATTAGTATTAGGCCAACAACAGTTGCTATTGCTAACGTAAGCATGTACCTACTTACCTACTATCATAATGAAAACTAATTCACTCTTGATAATCATAGGTACCTAATCTTTGTACCTAATAATTATTATTAACGCATTTATAATTATTATTAGCCTCTGTATCCGCCATCCGGTGTTACAGAAACATTATACTTACCTGGCGTTATGTATAATGTAATAAAGATAAGTTTTCATTCGTGAGTAATAGTTGACTAAGTACTTACCTGTTTACTCAGAAATTAGGTTCGCTGTTACAGTCATTGCTGTGTTTACTGTATTCAGGATGTCACGATATTGGGAATCCTATAATCTTCGACATACATGGAAATTATGCTTATAATCTATATTCTATACTGATAATATTGTAAAGAGGCTTGTGATATTATTGTACCTAACGTTAATCCCACTACTGGGGGTAATCTTTGGATCTACTGTACCGATTTTAAAAATTATTTCACATTTACTATTTTAGAGTGTTATAGGCTATAAAATACCAAAAATTTCAACTGTCGTAAAGGACATTTTGGTAAAAATGAGTTATAATATTATACTATTTATACTAATTACTTATATCGAATTATATTGATAAATTAATTATTTTTCTAAATACATACCTTGCAGTTCAATTAATTATTATAAGTGATCAGAGTTTGTACCTATGCCATGAAGACGGCGAAGTCACAGCCAAAAGCTGATAAATTGATACAACAAAAATACAGAACATAATTACATATAACTACACCCATTTTGGAAGTCGGTTAAAAATATGCATGTGTCTTTGTGAGTTTGGGCGTTCGAATTTAAGTATTTTATACCAACAAAAATTTTTACGGAAATGCTACGAAGGGCTCCCGTTCCCTGCGAAGGCAATTTCAACCAAGGAAAGGGCTAATATTTTTCTGGAAGCGTTTCGTTAAATATTATTATCGCACAAAAATAAATGGAAAGTGACCTATGTCAGTCTGACTTTTGCTGGTGATTTAAAAGTGGTCAATTATGCCAAATAGGTGAAATAGGTATGCCATATTGGTTCTCAATAAAACTGGGCAAGTGCGTGAGTCGTGACCGGATACGCATAGAAAATGGTTCTGTAGTCACACAAATTGCAAGATAACATCAAAGGACTAAACACGAATAGATAGTTCCGTAGTCAACAAGGAACCCTTATAGTTTCGGTCTGTCCGTCTGACTGTCTGTCCGTCTGTCTGTCTGTCCGCGGTTTTGCTCAGAGACTATAGGACCTACAAAGCTGTTATTTGGCATATTAATTATGACGACAAAATGGTACATGAAATCTTATTTTTTTATGGTACATACCTTCCCTACACAAATACACATCAAGCGGGGATGAATTTTTTTTAAAAATATTATGAGTATTTATAGATCATTTTCCTATTTAGGGATCCGTTTGTGAAATATTAAGTTTTGAAGTGGAAAAAATCGTTAGAGTCCAGTGTTCCCCTTCCCCCTTCTACCAGCTAAACGGTTGCTTCTGGAAATGTGAAAAAATTAACGAGAGTAGGAAATATGGTGAATTTAAAAGGAAAACTATCACGGCTAAGAAGACTTCATAAGTTATTGAGTAATAGTCGATCAACTAAAAAAAAAGTAGGTATTTGGCGAAGTATAAAGGAACTTTTCTTTCAAATTCCTTTGCAAGAAACTAAGACGATGTTGTATGATGAATGTACATTTATAACGTGTTTTATACTACTAATAAAACACGTTATAAATTTACATTCATTGACCATATTTGACAAAAATTAAAAAAAAAAAACTATTGGTACTACGGAACCCTATATTGCGCGTGGCCCGACACGCACTTGGCCGGTTTTGGGTTTTTTTAACACGCTTTTATTAGCTTGGGCTGTATGTGTGTAACGGAATCTTTCACCACGATTTTTACCTATCTCCAGTAGTTAATTACTTAATTCGATTATAATCGCCTTATGTCCGTAATTACAAAGGTATCCATTTGCGTGTCCTTCAAAGGTATCTGAAGATGGACGCATGCAGGGCCGCCACCGTATCACGTATCTTGCGAGAGCAATGCGATTAGCGATAGCAATTGAAGACGTGAGTGGAAGAGTCGAACAAATAACATTTCGTAACATACGGACAATAACTCATTTTTTTCCCAATAATTTTAATAAAACTTGTAACTTATCCACTTTATAACCTAGCTAATATATCTGGCTACACATATAATCCATAGTTTTATTTTTATTTAATAAATTAAATGGAAGCTTTAGTGCCGGAAAATTTATTAAATATTTATTATTTATTAAATATTAATTAATTAATTTATTAATTAATTTGCAACTGCTATTTAGAATTGCTGTATATAATTATATGTAAACATGTACCGTGTTTGTAGTGGCAAATAAAGCTTATTATTATTATTATTAAATAAATTTTCCGGCACTAAAGCTTCCATTTAAGCAAAAAAAAGGGATTTTTTTTTATGTGATTTACCTAATTCTTCCACTCCCGTCTTGAATTATTGCACGATAATTGCTCCAAAATCGCAATTTCGTATCACGTATCAGCCAAAACAATACGATTGCAATCGATCGCTATACATGACACCATTGTTTTCATACCCAGCAAACGCTCGCGCGATTATTGCTAATGGATCGTTGATAGCTATTTTTACGTGATAGCCCTGCCGGATTTAATTTTTTATGAGTACATATAGGCCACTTAAATTTTGCCGCTCCTATTGTACAAACTCTGCAGTCTGCCGCCATCCTAGGACGCCATATGGATTGGACGCTGCCGCCCATAGGCCATGGCCTATGCTCTATACTGCCTATACATAAATCCAGAGCTGGACGGATGTACGGTGTACCGTACAAAGGTAACAAGACGTAAACTACTGAACCTTAAAATGTATGTTATTATGAGTAATATCATCCGATCGCCACCCTTGACACAAAAATATGTCCGCTAGGGGATTCCTGACCACTGTATGCCGTTATAATTTCTCGGAAGGAAAACGTCGAATACTTCAATGTAGAAAATTATAACATGTCCTTGTTGTTTTATAACAATTATTATTATGTGTGAATTGATTTACTTATTAGTTTACAGTATTTAATCGCTAGATAAATTTTTATATTATTTTCTTCGGTGATTTTTGATTTTTATTACTAAAACTTCATAGTAGAGGAGGCGAAGAGGGGATTTCGGGAGTAGTTCGAGCGTGTCAGATTAAGCTTGTATAGGCTTCCGACATGTGTCTAGTTATCATGGTATAGAAATCAATTTCTCACGTGGTGGGTTAAAAAAAATTTTTTTGAGTATTGAAATGTCATCTGATCTGCCAGATTAAGATAGGGGATGTTTAGTATACCCCAAAGAAGCTTCCATAAAAAGCACTGACGATTCAAAGGTTAGGTAAGCCTGTAGGGACATTTTAAAATATAAAAAAATAAAGCTTCATAATTTCCTAACTAAGCTTCGCAGATATTTTATTTTGCGCTAATCTAAATGATTTAGTCCTTGTTGTCTAAAATATAATAATAGCTGACCGAAATAAGCAATTTTATGAATATATTTTCTTTTTCAAAACTTTAAAATGGCCGCAGTTTCTGAACCCACCGCTAAAATAAAAAACGCTCTTATTATTTTTTTATCAGTTGTACCTAATGTATATTCCTACTAGGTCTCCGTGACGCTCGAGTGACTACAAAATTAGCACCTTCCCCTCCCCTACTATCATGCCTAAGTAATATTTATGTTAGACAAAAGGTAATATCCTGTTGTTTTAATTTAGTATACTGCCGACACTTCGCTTGCGTCATTAGGATTTCAGTGTAGAGATTAACTACGATAACATGGCGCGCCCCTCCAAATGACTGTTTCAATGTGTGTAGTCACATCCTTATGAAAGAGTTTGTATGTAGTAGGTAAGTATTCAACCAATCACAGTACACGTAATATTTCAGTAAATGTCACTTATTACCAAGATTTGTTGATCAACTAATCATAACTAGTAGTGACCGACCGAACTTTTGGTTTCGGTTTCGGCCAGTTTCGGCCAAAAAATCCAGTTTCGGCCTTAGTTTCGGTTTCGGCCAAAATATAGCCGAAACTTTCGGCCCTGCCGAAACTCTAGTGTTCGTGTGTCGTTCGGTAAACTCGTGCTTGCTCGCCGGCGAGACCCCGGCTCATCTCGCCACCGCGCCATCCATATTTTAATCGTGTTTTGAGGTTATGTTTTGAAAATTACTGCCGAATTACTAAGTATTAATTTTGTTTTTCTTAGTACTTCGTTTTATTTTCATCAAATTGTCTAAACTTATTCTTATCGAACATGAGAGGTTTGAATTTTATTTCTAAACGACAAACGCACGTTGGTGAATTACGTGCTATGTTATTATTTTAACAATGTTTCCCAAACAAAGGATTAAGTATTAATAATAGTAATAGTAGTAATTAATTAAATTATGTGTGAACTTTGTTTAGTACTGCTTAAATAATTTTGTTTGACTATGAGATAATAGGAGGATAAAGCTTGCAAGATTTATCTAGTCAATCATCTCGCCTCATTATTTTCCTTTTACCACGCGTTTTATTTATATTTAAAATAATTAACCTTTAACTATGGACGCGCAGTCTAACAGACCGTTCCTACTCTGCTAAAATCGTATCTACCGATTTCCCCTCATTACACAAGCCGACAAAAATATTTTTTCTTGTGCCTGTTACTTAATGACTTTTATCCGATTATTTGCATTGAAAATTAACCAGAAACATAAATTAAAAAAAAGAAAGAATACTTTTATAGTCTAGCTCTAGGCGAATATAAATAAAAATTCAAGATTTTATAAATTCTCAGAGACGCTCGTCGTGACCATGATAAAGTTGTTTGAGGACATTAGAGTTGGAACGGGAAGTTTGCCGCTGGCACTTTTTGTGCGTGTTTAATTTTTAAAGAAATTATGAGTTTTTTGTTTAAAGCGTAAGCGTCTTCCAAAATTTGTAAAATGGACGTAAAAAGTTTTTGCTGTATTTGCGGAAAATTTATTATAGTAATAGCGAAAAAAATACTTGAACCGACAAACAAAAGACATTTATCAAGCCTTTGAAACAAATTTTAAACTTCCAATTAAAAACAAAAAATATATATATATATATATATATATATATATATATATATATATATATATATATATATGGGTGCCTCATATCTCACGTACTTATGAAAGAGGCATGCAAGCTAATTTTAAAACCTAATTTATATATTTTTTCCTTCTAATTCTGTTTTACTTCTGTTAAATTGCAAGTTTAATAAGTAATTTCGTTTTGAACTTCGACCGCGGTCTGTGAGACTGCATGTCCGTGTTTCCCATACAAAGAATATGACTGCAATTTATTGTTTTTCAATAGTAAATGTCTTGAAATAAATTCTGCTCATGTTTTTAAGGTTACCCTTCGTTCTATTAATACATTAAAACTTGGAATCGTATAAAAAACGGAATATGATACTGAAAAGTTTCTAGGAAACATATTCGAGTCTAAGATTAATAATATTTATTTTAACAAGTGTCATAAAATTTGTTAACAACACATAAGAAAAAATGTTACAGTAAATTTCAGTAAATAAGCGTTATTTTGAATGTTTTCCGAGTTTCAGTTTCGGTTTCGGTTTCGGTTTCGGCCGAAACTGAGAGCAAGGCCGAAAGTTCGGTATCGGTTTCGGTTTCGGCTGAAAACTGAGTTTCGGTCGGACACTAATAACTAGCCTAGCTACCGCGCACTTTGTTGAGACAACGCACTTCAAACGTTTTGACAACGCACTTCAAAGGTTTTGAATTTTGGAAGGGCGCGCCATGTTATCGTAGTTGATCTCTAACTTGCCTTATGGTCTTATAATAACAATATTTAATGTCTTACATCTGGGACTGGTTGTGTCGTCTAACTTCCCCGCAACTCCGTTGCCCCCAAATTCGTTTATCTCGTGAGAACCGTACAGTTTCCGGGATAAAAAGTATCCTATGTTCTTTTCCGAGACTCAAAGTATCTCCATACCACGACCTCTGTGGCTCAATGGGTAGTGTGTGGCAGCTCAAGCCGGGGGTCGCGGGTTCGAATCCCGCCGACGGAACAAAAAGTTTTTCAAAGTTCCTGGAGATCATGGATGTGTACCTATTATTATTTTTAACAAAAAATTAAAACCGACTTCCAAGGTAAAAACAATAATAACATTAATATGAACTAAAAAGTATTAAATAATTTTTACTATCTAATGGTGCCTTTTTCCGAATTCGGCTAAAACTCAACTATTTCTGTATTCAATCTTCATTATTTTGAAGTCGGTACCAGATAGCTGAATCTTCAGTCCTCTGACAGAATATTTGAAACTTTTGGAACTGGCACCGACTTCAAAATTATGAAGATTGAATACAGAAATAGTTGAGTTTTAGCCGAATTCGGAAAAAGGCACCAATTATTTAATACTTTTTAGTTCATATTAATGTTATTATTGTTTTTACCTTGGAAGTCGGTTTTAATTTTTTGTTAAAAATAATAATAATTTCACTCTTTTTAGTTACACTAGTAGGTAAACCTTCGCGTATATTTTACGTATCTTATTACAATTTGTCAAGAGTCACAACTCACACTCACAAAATCATATATTATCAGTGAAGTGAACATATTGTGCTAAGTAATTTAACAATTTTAATGCTTCAAGCCCCAAGCGGTCACCGGCGATTGAGATAACAATAGAAAGGCTATTGTGTCTCGTTTTTCCACGATCGAAGGATCTATCAGATAAAAAATTGTATAAACTTGCATAGGATGTAGCGTAGCTACTCATAATATTTAATATTATCATAATTATTGACAGCTCTGTTCTTGTAAAGCGCTTATTCCACTTATCCTAGCTAGGAAGTCCTAGCTAGGATCCTAGCTTCTAAATGTTATTCCACTTGACTAAATTTTTTAGGACCCTAGCTAGGACTTCCTAGCTAGGATAAGTGGAATAAGCGCTTAATCAAGAATTCAAATCGATACTTAGTGCGTCATCTATCGATTAATAAGTATAACTGATTAAAAAGACACTTAATGACTTTGTTTTGTGTAAATGCTCTTTTTAAAATAACTTTATTTTAATTCTATTTGTCTATTTAAATTTTATAAAGTAATTAGTAAAGTATTCGATCTGTTGTCTGCCGCCACGCGGCGCCGCCGTCGCCTCTGCGGCGCCGACCGCCATGTATTAAACAAACAGGTGTTGTTATACAGTACATAATTATTATTATTAGTATATCCATACCTATGCCTTGTACTATTATTAATTCTGTGCCATGAGACATTGGTGACCTTAATGATGATGATGACGATGATGATGATGATGATGATTATGATGATGAATATGAATTGCATAGTAGCATATTATGCTTTCTGTTCTTAAAACAACGCCGAAACTCCCGAACGTGTATCTATAAGGAGTCAGGAGTTCTCTCAGCATCTTCGAAACCATGGTATACTTTGACCCAATATTTGACTTTTTGGTAGCATATTCTTAGTACACTTCACATAAAACCAAAATCACCATATGTTTCCATATAAATTTCGAGGAGTTCCCTCGATTACTCATGGATCCCATCATCAGGTCACCACTTTTGTGAACATGGTACCAAATTGGAGTGAAACCTAATACAACAAAACAAAAAATTCGAAAATCGGTTCACAAACGGCGGAGTAATCGTTGAACATACAAAAAAAAAAAATAAAAAAAAAATAAAAAAAAAAAAATATATCCACAGCCGAACATATAACCTCCTCGTTTTTTGGAAGTCGGTTAATTAAATATGTATATCATAAATCATAATATAATAAAAATCTTAAATATATGTGTGCCTACATACTGTATATTTTATAGTTAACAAATTATTATTTGTCATTCATGTTTGTATCATCTAGGTCTCCTCATCTAGGTTTCTAGACCGCGGCACCATTCCCACTTTGTACAGGAATGACTAAACATCAACTCTATATAAATAGTCATCTTTTTGTAATTACGAGGACACTTCGCTTTAAGCTCGCAATATTGTAACTCATCAACAATAAACGGTCACGGTAAATCAGTCTTTAAATAATTCCTATTACCTCCACACCGGTAGGTAAATAATAAATATGTATAATATTTAAGTATTAAATATATTTCCGTTGTCTGGTATCCGTAACACAAGTCCTTCAGGTACTTAGCACGGGGCCAGATTGACGTGGTGTGAAGCGTCCATAGATATTATTATTATTACCAAATTTAAGCAAAATCGGTTCAGCGGTTTGGGCGTGAAGAGGTCACATACAGGCAGACACACTTTCGCATCCACTTCCATACCAGTTCCCGCGCGATAAACGAATTTTGGCGCAACGGAGTTGCGGGCGTCATATCTTACTAGTTTATAATAATAGGAAAGGTGTTTATAGATTTCGTAGCCGGATTCTGATACCTCGAATATCGCTTCGATTGCTGGCTGGTGTAAGATGAGCTCTCACACAAGTGCGAGCTAACAATCGAAGCAAAACTCGCGCGCGTGTGAGATGAGCTTTTCGAAAATTGAGAATCTGGTACTCAGAGTCTAAGCTCTAAGGACGATATTTTAAAGTTAAACATTGTTGTAAGAAGTTTAAAATATGTAAAATGTTTAAAAAACCCAGCCAAAATTTACTCATAACGTGTGTCATCAGCCATGTTCCAAGTAATGTCATACCAATTGAATCTATTCAAGGAGCACTTGTATAATTTATCGGGTTCTGGCAAAAGGATTCTAATCGTTTTCTTTTTCCCAGTACGAGTACGAGCCTTCCTTGATAAATGGGCTATCTAACACTGTAAGAATTTTTCAAATCGGACCAGTAATTACTGACTCATACTAAGATTAGCGCGTTTAAATAATGCTTCTTCTTCTTCTTCTTTTTACGTTGTTTAACATCTTTATCGTGCAAATATGAGTCCTAAAATGAATTAAGCATTCTTAAGTCATCCGAATATGGTAAGTACTGAACTTGGAATATTACCATAATTAATGCCTATATATAGATTGAGACTCTGTTTTCCTCCAGAGCAGAAGCTGCTAAAATAAAATAAAAATTACATCATAAATCGCGGTGGCTCCACATCTTAAATCCATCCTTGGGCCATAAGGACCAATCCTACCAAAGGAAATCTTTGGTTCAGCAATAGCCGTATAATTTACCGTACACACGCAACTAAAACCGATAAGCTCGCCCGGCATGCGCCTACGCATGACTCAGACATTTTTTGCAACGATCGCCCTTACTGTATGCAGTTTATGGTCAATGAGTAAAAGGACTCCGTCATAACAGACACATAATGTGCCTATTTCACATATTGATCTGAAATAGGCACATTATGTGAAATTAAGACTATAATAACTAAATTATACGTAAGTCTTATCAGCTATAATATGTACTCTATCAATATAGGTTTTGATAATTGTAGATATTGATTTACAGAGAGACTTGGAAGTATGTGTTTGTCGTCAGTGTGTTTATTTTGTGTTAAGCTCCAACATTGGATATTAACAGACATATATTATTATTTTAATATTTTTCTGTTTTTCTTTTCGTGGTCACTATCTACTCAGTGGTCAAATTTATTTAAAAAAAATAGAGATTTTTGTGTATAAAGAGTTTCTTAATTGTTGCTAATTGTAAAGTAAAAGAAATATAAAAAATGCGCAAAAAGACAATAAACACGAAGCGGTAGAGCTTTTGTGAAGTCTTGAAATTAACTTCATGTTAATTCTTTTACTTTTACAATCTCATTTTTATCTTAAGGCTGCGTTGCACCAGAGGCGTGGTTAAAGCTAAAGTTAAATATGGCGTCCAAACACCCCATATGCTCATACGACATCTGTCAATTTTTCCGGTTAAAGTTAAAGTTAAAGTCAAAGTTAGTTCGTGCAACCCACTCTAACAATATTACATCATTTTTTAGTTTGCTAGCGCCATCGCCATTACAGCCAAAGATTAATGCTCTTAGGCATCAAAACATAGAACATCCATGGCAATTGGCAACTGTATATTCTATACTCTATGCGTAGACCCGCCTCCTCATGTCTGGCTTACACATGACTCACGCATTTCTAAGGGAGCTGATTACATCAATTTCATAAGGTGCAATGACTCATCGCGTGTTATCTCACGGTTTTGGTGATAAAGTGAGCAAATATTACAGTGTCATTATACAAGATATTTGTGAGCCTTGACAGGAAATGTATAGTTTTAGATTCATAGTAGTATAGTACAGCATATCTTATATCTTTAAACGAGCAATTCTTGTATATATGTATGTATATATACTTAACCAGTAATCTAAGTATAATACCGTATTGTGTACGGTATAATATAATTATATGACCTGTGAACTTCGTATCACTTTCCTCCTAATCTTCCCTGGATTTTCACAAACATTCAAGAGTAAAATAGTCTGATCAGGTCAGCCGTTCTTGAGTCTTTGTGTCTAAACACACTAGGCTGAATAACGCCGCGCCGGCGTAAATTCCGCCGCGTTTAAGCTCATACAAAACATAACCCTCCTGGCAGTCGGGTAAAAATACGGGCGGAACGCGAGAGACGACACACTATTCCGTCGCGTATTTGTATGCGTTTGACATTTGCGGCGGAATTTACGCCGGCTTAATTCAGCCTAGTGTGTTCAGACCCTTTGTGAGACTAACAAAATTTAAAATGTATTATGTTTATATATGTCGCCTTTTGACTGAACAACGCCATTCAATCTCACGGCTAGCTTTATAATCGAATATTATAGTCGCTCGAAACGTTCAACACTACAGCTGATTCAAAAGCAGCCGTTTGATTGAATTAGTTCGGGGCTCACCACCGCGGCGCTAGGTGCGTTTTGTTTACAAAATGGCATCAACTAGCCGATATTTTGTAATTGTATTAAGATATTTTTCGTAAATATACGTTACAAGTGTTATCAAAGTGATAGAAATTATGGGGGCACCCGGCACATATGAATGAATCAAACAAATATTCGAGGAGAAATTACGGGATTGTGAATTTATGCATCACCCAAGTATTAATTGCAATTATTGTGTTCAAAACGAGTTAGAATACAATTTATTATGTATTCTTAATTGAGCTGACCATTAGTTTAGTGTAATAATAACACTAAACTAATGGTCAGCTTAGTTCATTTGCCATTTAGCCAGTTAGCTAAGCGTCGTCTAGCTGTAGTGTTAAACGTTGTAGTGAACAAGTCGGCTAAGCGACGTAGGTATAGCCGTGTGATTGAATGGCGTTGTTCAGTCAAAGGGCTAGCTGTATGATTGAACGGCTATTTTAACCAGTGGACTGCGACATATACATTACTAGTAAGTATACATTATAGATAAAACATAGGTATACTATTTCCATACAAGACGAATCGAACAAATTTCAGATGATCTTAGAAGAGCGATGGAGTATTACGATTATGCTTTCCACGATTTACATGCACGAAAACGAACTTTTGTTATGCTGCGGCCGCACATGCGTAGTGCTTCGTGCTTGAGACGATACCATTTGACGATCTGCGTGTATCGTCCAATGGTATCGTCTCATAGCACGACGCTTCGTGACGCTGACGATAGACGAATGTGCGGCCGCGGCATAAGAATATAGAAAAGGTAGATACGTTAAATAAGGATATAATTAGTAATATCTTCAATCAAATTATGAATAAGTAGATATAACTGTGGACTTCTGACCTCTTAATCATTGAAATATATTTTACAAGTTTATCGTCAACAAAATATTAATAACGATGACGCTAATCAATACATGACACAGATTAGATTTAAATGTGATTATGAATAATTAAAGTTTTGTAAGCCATATCCTATAAGATCTCTAAATTCTGAGACATAAGCCAATGACCTTATTATATCATCGATATAATTAAAGTTCAAACTTATTTAAAATTAAGAAGGATAAAATTGTTTATTATAACAAGAATGAAAAAGAATGACAAATTTTCATAGTGTTTTAAACGGTAAAAGAGTAGGTATTTTTTGTGATTTGTATGGACGAGCGCCGCCAGCATTATGAACTTGACTATACAAAATTTTTTTTTTTAAAGTTACTCTTTCCGCGCTTCTTTTACAGTAAACTCTATGTAAGGGACATACACACACATACACATGCTAAAGTGTTATTAATTTGTTTTGTTACACCCTGTAGACCATAGTGATACACATGTCACTGATGTTAAGCTGGGAAACGAATATCGGACGAACGTCCGCGGACGTTTTCATCGGATGCGGCTGCGATCTGATTAATACAAAATACACTAAACTGTGCACATTGTCTGACAAGTCGCGGACGCGACCTTGAGCGTTCGGACGTCCGAACAGAATCTGGCTAGCCTGAAGCTAGAAACAAATTATCGGACGCATCCATAAGTCGCGGCTGATGGATGGGGTTTAACAATGTGCACGGTTCATCCGCAGACGTCAAAGACCTAACCTTTATGTCAATGGCGGACGTCCGCTTATTGGCGTGCACATTGTTAAGCCGCGTCCATCAGCCGCGTCATGCGTCCGATGATTTGTTTCTAGCTTTATGCTGCTAAGTAGCACAGTAGATACCAGCGCAATTCCACTTTTTAAGCAGTTTTCAAGCAGCAAGCAATTACTGTTAATGAATAGTATTTACAAACGATTACGACAACTTTCGAGGAAAGAGCCTATCTTTTTACAAAGTTCTTCAACGCACTTGCAACTCCTCTGATGTTGCGGACGTCCATGATGGGCGACGGTAGTTGCTTTCCATTAGGTGTTTTGTTTGCTCGTAAACTTTGCTTCCTAATATTATAAAGCTGATCTTTTGAAGTACTGGACAGATTTTTATGTTTTTTTGCAATTGGCACGTAATAATATGTAGATTGTAGAATACACTACAAAGTATAATAGGCTACTTTTTGTAGAATAACACCTCTCTTTTTTGTCGGGGGCTAAAAATGTACGGTTGTAGTATTTGTTTACACGGGCGAAGCCGCGTGAAACGTTTAGTCTGTGATATTTGTAGAGAATAGATGACTTTGAAACCTTTTTGTGGGCTAAAATGTAACACTTTCTCCGAAGTTGAGTCAAGACTCAAGTATCGCATTAGACACGGTTTCATAAAAATTTCTGTTGCTATCACTTTTAGTATCAGCATAATAATTCGTGTTGTGTAATGACACGTCATGTTGTATGACAAATCGTTATGTGTGACAAAATTACGTTTTTACTGTTTCAGGAAATTGACCATTTTTGGTACGAAATTCTCGACACACACAAACAAAGTCACCGGCTACACGGTCAATTTTTCATCAATCTGATCCATCAATCCGGTACGTATTGACGAAAATTTGATCGTGTACGACTCGGATTGATGGATTGATCGTATTTTTAATGTGAATTTTTTATAACCATCAATATTCCGTCAATCAGATTGATGGATCAGATTGATGAGAATTTGACCGTGTAGCCTGTGACATTGTATCTACTAAGATTAGCATTGAAAATGTCAAAATGTACGTCCGAGCTACTTCCAAAACAAAAGAACTCGGTGTAGGTAATTGCGCCGATGGTTAACTTTGTCTAAACTTGACACCAATAACCTATTTAATGAGATTTTTTACTCTATGAATATTATTCACGACATTTATCGAGCAGGAACCGTTCACATTTGACACGATTAGAATTTAAAACTACACTGAAAAAACTGTCGGGCTATATATTACAAAAAATTATGCTACCTAAAAATGACCTAAAAATCGTGACAACATAACTATTGCCATCAGTAGTCAAACCCAATTATGTAATTTTCTAACATAATTTCTTTATTTAATACTAATCAACTGTGTTTGTAGCATATAACTAAACTATTTTGTATTACATTAAAATATCGAAAGTTGTTAGTAACAAAATAATTTTGTTCCGAATAAACTACATCGTTTGTTATTCACTGTCAAACAGTTTGGTTAAAAATAGCTAGGTTTTTGTAGGCTTATGCTTAACGTTATGATTAATTTTAACAAAACTTTTTTGTTACTATTAAATATAGTATTTACTTATTAATAGCTTAAGCTTGTTCATTTAGTAGTAACCAATCTTTTGTGTAACCAGAACCTCTCAGAGGTGTTATATATTACCTAACTCTTTGGCTACTTTTAACCACACTGTTACGTAACTAATAGGGGGAAGGGTTTAATTTTTAACCAAAATTATTGTAAACCGTGACTCGGTGGTCATTAAGGGCGTAACCAAATTTTTGGGTGCAATAGTGGTGCCTTCATTAGAAATAAATTATTACTTGTAAGAAAACTTGAGACGCAATTAAAAATGCTGTTTTCACCAGATCTTAGATAAACCCATAAGTTATTTATATCTATACTTACTAAATAATTTATGGGTTTATCTAACATCTGGTGAAAACAGAATTTTTAATTGCGTCTCAATTTTTCTAATAATTTATTTCTAATTGCAACCACCGTTGTACCCAAAAATTTAAGTACGCCCTTAATGACCACCGAGTCACGATTTACAATGACTTTGGTTAACAGAAATATGAATAAAACAATTAGATATAATTAAGCTAGTTTTATTTTCAAATAAACTGAAACAATTATTACAGTCATAATTACCCTTCGACAGCGGTAAACATTACAAATATTTCTGGTAAGTTATAGCTGAACTCGCTGCGTTACATACAAATTACCATTACGAGCAACACTGACGTGATTAGGTACATGCGACAATAAAGATTCATAAAACATATGTGTTGTTTTTAATACTTCTGAATATTCTACTTGAGAACAATTCAAATGAAAATCAAAATCAACTGTCATTAACAGTGTACATTCAAAAATAATTTTGGTTTCGTTATACATTATCACTTTACTAACAGTCATAAACATAAAATCATCAAAATTATTATAGTCTTCTCCAATATCACGAATAATAATTTGCTAATCTCATAAGTCAACTGATAAAATCGAGAACTACTAATTTTTTTTCCGGATCATTTTTCAACTCGTTTTCTATTATAATATGGCACAACCTCCTCCGAGCTGCATTATTCAAGAGACCCTTTTCCTGATACTGTAGCAGGAGTCCTTTGCCTTCATTACAAGTATTCAAGATTTTATACACATCCTAAAATACAAAATATTAATAAATTATTTACCAAAATATGATTCAAGCTCTTTCAAGTTTATAACCCACAAATCAATGAAAAATACTTACACCATGTTCTGGAACACAATCACCATCAAATCTAGTGGATGCTGATGTCTCTGACACCTCCAGGTCAGTCAATGTAACCTCCTGCCCCTCCTGGAGTATATATTCATGAGACGTTGTTAGTTTCATCTAATGTTATTATATTTGACTGAAAAGAAATGGAAGTTGTTGGCTACAAGAAGGTTGTGTAATTAATTAAGAATTGTTTGCATAATTATAATCTATATAATTTTGTTGAAAACTGCCTGAACCGTTATTGGTTACCATTAACATAACATTTTTATAAAGAATAGCCTAACTCAATTACCATAACTCGTTTTATACGATGTAACCGAAGTGAATTGTTTGCATTTAAACTGACTTTGCTTATGAGTATACTAAGTTATGCTACATACACAATAGCCAAACTGTTTTCGTTAATTAGTTTTTTCAGTGTACGTATCCCTTTTTCCTAGGACTCAAAGTATCGAACAAATTCTTTTGGCGGTTTGAGCACAGATAGACAATAAGTCAGACATACAGAAAAATATACATATTACATAGGCAGACAGATAGACTTTCCCATTTAAAATAATATTTGTGTCCTTACTTAATATGGATAACTAGACGTTCCGCGCGGCTTCGCCCGCGTAATTTAGGAATTTGATGGAAATTGTACATTTTCCCGCAAAAAATAGCCTATGTCTCTTCACATGGTCTCTCTATATCTGTGATAAACAATAAAAATTGCTTCAGTAGTTCGGGAGATTAAAGCCGTTTCAAAAAAAAAAATCCCCGGTTTTTCACATTTTCCTCTATTTCTTCGCTCCTATTAGTCTTGGCGTGATAAAATATAGCCTATAGCCTTCCTCGATAAATGGGCTATCTAACACTGAAATATTTTTTCAAATCAGACGAGTAGTTCCTCTACTTAGCGTATTCAAACAAACAAACTCCTTCGCTTTATAATATTAAGTATAGATAATTATTATTATTGTTTATCAAACTACTTTAACAGCTTATGACTCTTATCATTACTTTCTCTCAACTAAGTCATGGTATTCCCAGGGCTTTTGATGTTATCTGCCATTATCACTTACCACTTCAAAATGTTAATCACAATTCGAATGAGCTCTTTGTAATTAATACTTTGTACAGTTTGTAGAGTCACCATCGTTTATGAGAAAAACGGATGGTTGGATCTTCGATAATATTGTAAGAGATTTAGGCTCTACAATTAAAAAAATAACATAAAATCTGTGTAACTGTAGAGTACCAAAATAATTTTCCATCTTTTTAAAATTAGTTAAATAGAAATTATCATGCTTATTGCTTACTATTAAATACTATCAGTCAGTAACGCCTCCGTGGTCCAGTGGTTCAGAGCTCGGCTCTTGACTCGGAGGTCGTGGGTTCGATTCCGGCGTTGGAAACATGTTATTTCCAAGTTTGGTTAGGACAATGCAGGCTGATCGCCTGATTGTCTGACAAGTATGATGATCCATGCGTCGGAGGGGCATGTAAAAAGTCGGTCCTGCGCCTGATTTCTTGCCAGTCGTGTCGATCGTCCGTCCCACTGGGTTATGAGAGTAAAAGGAATAGATAGTGCTCTTGTGTACTGCGCACACACTTGGGCCCTATAAAATTACTCCTGCGTAACTGACCTTGGGTTCAATGAAATCGGCCACCGTCACCGAAACTGGTTTGGGAGTTAAATACTATACTAGATGCCTCCCGCAACTTCGTTGCGCAAAAATTCGTTTATCGCCGGGGACCGTACATTTTTACAGGATAAAAAGTATCCTATGTATCCTATATCTCTATTCTCTGTACCAAATAGCAAATTTGGCTCAACGCAACGGTTTGGGCGTGAAGAGGTAACAGATAGACACACTTTCGCATATACCTATATGATATTAGTAAGGATGAAAGGGCCCATTCACTATCCTGTATTGCAGTCCTGCTGCAGTCCGCCGTGCAGGCCTGCAACACCATTCACTATCCTGCGTGCAGTCCGCCGGCTTATATATTATGCAGGATAGTGAATGGCGTTGCAGACCCGCGGGGCTAAAATGGTAACGTTTTGCAATTCCTCCAAAAAATGAATTGTCAAAACTGTCAAACTGACAAATGTCAAATTAGTACAAATTGTGCAAATTACTAGTCATAAGAATTGCAAGCAGAGTGATTTTTTAAAAAACAAATCTTATTATGATTTATTACATTAAAGGAATTGCAAAACGTTACTATTTTAGCCCCGCTGCACGGCGGACTGCAGCAGGACTGCAATGCAGGATAGTGAATGGGCCGTTTAATGCAGTTTATCAGACACAATTTATTTATTATATTATATTATGGTCTCTGTAAAAGACTGTCAATTACATGAAATATGGTCAACACAAGTTATATTATATGCACATAAAAATGGAAAAATACAAATTACTACATGCAGGGGATTTTTTCTGACAATAAATACATGTACGTATAATATAATTCACGAGAAATATAATAGAGGAAATAACTATTTACAGTAATGGCTCTGGTAACAATAAAGGTAGGTAAGCAATAAGCATGGTGTGAAGATTATGATTAAAATAATTTGTCATAATGTTTTTGGCCTTAGATCAAGTTCGACTATGACTATGGTCAACTACTTGGTGCCCACAATCTCCGTTGCGCCTAAATTCGTTTATCGCGCGGGAAAAGTACATTTTCCAGGATAAAAAGTATCCTATGTCCTTTCCCGCGACTCAAATATCTCCATACCAAATTTAATCAAAATCGGTATAGTGGTTTAAGCGTGAAGAGATAATATAAGAATCAGACATCCACACTTTCGCAGTTATAATATTAGTATAGATATAATATATTATATGTATATTATAATATGGTCAAACCACGAGGGGAGATAAATCGAAATGAGGTTAATTATTATTTATTTCTTTTCTGTGATTGAAGTTGTTAAAACAACTGAAGCGTAGCGTTGCAGGTCGCTTAGCAGAGTAGACAGAATTTATTTAGCACTAGATGACGCCCGCAACTCCGTTCCGCCAAAACTCGTTTATCGCGCGGGAACCGTACATTTTTTCGGGATAAAAAATATCCTATGTCAAGCCTATGTCATTTCCCGAGACTTCATACCAAATTTCAGCAAAATCGGTTCAGCGCTTTGGGCGTGAAGAGGTAACAGACAGACAGACAGACAGACACACTTTCGCATTTATAATATTAGTATGGATAACTGTGGTCTTAAGAAGTTCAGGAAGAAATAATATGATGGCAAGCCAAATGAAGAGATGCAGGTGCGTTGCCGATATTTTTAAGAGGGAAAACGCTCTTTTCTTGAAGGTTTGCAGGTCGTATTGGTCCGGAAATACTGCTGGTGACAGTTCGTTCCAGTTTTTTTCATTTTTGCATTTAATTCGCTACGTTTTATGACGATGTTTCTGGAATGTGTAATCCCTGGTCGCTGTGTAATACAATACAGTAATTGTGTCGTCTAGTGCTTTTCCGCTGTAGAACAGATGGGCAGGACTGAGGACATCTAAAACTATACCAGACAACGATCACTGCATTCTGCTATATGAATCCAACGTTAATATAGCAACAATGTTTAGTTAGTTAAGAAATTTAAAAATAAAACCAATATCAAAACTTTAATAAGTGTCAGGAATCAGAATACAAAATATTGAACCGATCAAATTTTCCAGCACTGAGCAGACCGATGATGATGAATTATTGCTAAGAATACTCTTGATCATGTCAGTTTTTAAGCAAAAAAAAAAAAACATTCACCCATTTGGATGCTACGGGCCTACGGAACGAAATTTTTTTACCACAGAGAGCAAAACCTAAATTACATCGAAATAAACAAGTAATTATTAGAAGACGCTGGCTTAGACAGGGGGAATCCCTGGCAGGAGCAACGTTCATTCTAATTTAAAAGGTCATTGTATGTATTTAATATTTTGTTTTGATGAATATATATCGTATATCTATGTATTTTATTGTCTAACAAAAATATCATTTGTAATGTTACGTAAGGTTAAATCAGCCAAAAATAAACAGGCAAATCTTTCAATATCTTATGTTATCGATTCCAAAGTTTAAAAATAACAAATCCTCGAGATAAAGATAAGTTTCAAAGAGAATATTTATAAAATAGCGCTGCTATCATCTTTTATCTTAATTCTTATTCTTATTGTTACATTTATGGACATTGGACATCGACCGTTAAGATTTTCGATGATTAGATCTGAACCTGTTCCAAAAAATATACATATTAAATATTATGTATTATACTTCATATTGTAAAAGTGAAAGTGTCTGTCTCTCTTAACGCTTAAACTGCTGAATAGATTGCGATGAAAAGAAGAGATAGTTTAAGTTTGGTAAAAGATTGTTATGAATTATGATACTTAGTACAGAAGAGTTTTTATCATGAAAAAATATACGATTACAGCGTGATTGTAACTATTAATTAAATAATCTACCTAACAAAAATCTAAAGGTGCTTCGTACCACAAAAAATATGCGTCCAAACTCCAATATCAACGGGCAAACTAGTCAGTAAGGAGTTAAGGATCGTTAAAAGTTGAGTCATATTTGTTTGTAATTACTAGACGCTTTTCGATAACATCACAGACCCGAGGTGACTGACATCGGGATTCGGCGCCAAGGTGAGACAGAGGAGAGGACCGGTTCCCAAAATCTCGTTCGAGGTCTATCTGGACAAATATTTCAAGAATTTTGGGACTTTCCCCACATGGGAGCTGAAATTATTGAATTGGTAAAACCGAACAAGCCCATTTTTTGATGATTAGATAACCATGATGCTGACATTGATTGCGAAGTAACACGCATCAACGACATTAATCGTGGGCGATGATAGACAAAAAATAGGTTCGTCGTTTTGACCTCTACCTGTCTTGTAGAGGCCAAAAGATGCCAAAAGCGAGTCAGCAAAGGTAGTAAATAATTATTAGTTTGAAAAAACTGAAAAACACTCTTTTTTTCAAAAAAAATAAAAAATTATTGCATTATCATTGGCGCTTAATACGTATGCAGTTTCTAATTAATTAGACTACTGGAGATAGGTAAAAATCGTGCTCAGAGATTCCGTTACATACATACAGTCCGAGCAAATAAAAGCATGTTAAAATACGTTCGTCGTTTTGGCCTCTACCTGTCTTGTAGAGGCCAAAAGCGAGCCAGCGTAGGAAGTCGCAGAAGTAGAAAAAAATGTAAATGTCAAGTATCCACGCCAAATTCTGTAAATCGCTACTTAGTCACCGGTTACACGGTCAAATTTTCATCAATCTGATCCATCAATCAAACATCAAACGGATTGACGAAAATATGTACGTGTACGCCACGGATTGATGGTATTTTTAATATGAAATTTTTATAACCGTCAATATTTCGTCAATCAGATTGATGAAAATTTTACCGTGTAACCTGTGACTTTGATGCAATGTCAATTTGTTAATATTTTATATATTAAAATTAATAATTGGACTCGCGTCTCGTAGCGTTTCAATGGGAACAGGCTCCACAAACCATTATAGTCTCTACGAACCGCATCTTTATTCTAAGACAGTCCTATTACTCCTATAGTTTCTAGAAAGAGGTTTTAAGTGGATTGATTTCAACTTTCAAGGTTTATGCCGTGTTTTCCAAAGTTTGTTATTATTTATAATATAAGTTATAAAGCGATAAGAAGTGATAGCGGGGATAAACCATATAAAATAAAAATAATGATTACAATTTGAAAGTCAAATTTAATGTCTGAGTAGAAGTTACTTTATTGCAAGAAAAAAGATAACTGAACGATAAATACGTGAATAATTAGAAAAATTTAACAATGGGTAATCTGCTACAGACGATTGTCATGTTATGGCATTTTTTAATTTTTAAAATTGAAATAAAATATGTATAATGCATATGTAGGTATATAATACAGAAGTTGTTTTGTTTGTAAATATACATCTTTATGTATATTTACTAACAAAATAAATTCTGTCGGTGAAAAATTAAATTTGAATAATGTAGAATGTAGATTGTAGAATGTAGAGCGTTCCGAATTATCCACGCCATCTAGGGGACGCGGTATTTTTTCCCATATTTTGTAAGTAAATTAATATAATATAATAATAATTAATTGAATGAAAAGATTAGTTGTACTAAGGTTCTATAGCTTATGTAAACTTTAGCATTTATCGTAACTACTACTTTTAAGGATATAAAATAAGCATCTGTTTCTAAACACTAAAGCTTAGCAACAAGGCGAGCCCTAAGCTACAGAATATCTAACGTAAGTTAACTATACACAGGATATATATTATATCAACATAATGATGCAGACATAGAACATAGGAGTATAGTATCTCTAGAACAAGGAAATCACAGCAATCAAGGCCTATTTGTTACCTCGTTCATAAATTAATGTCAATTAAAGTTGCGAGAAATTTGACCTTACATTGTTTAGCAATCAAAGCTCATCGATGGGACTTGGGAGATTCCCAATGGATTCTAAGTGTCAAACACACTAGGCCGAAGTCACGCCGGCGTAAATTCCTCATGATAACGCCCGCTGCAATGTATTTTAAATTGCCGACGGGCGATGAATGATGATACACTATTCCGTCGCGTTCCGTCCGTATTTTGTATGCCTTTGACATTGCGGACGTAATTTACGCCGCGTAGCTTCGGCCTAGTGTGTTTAAATACGTTCAAAGAAATGAGATGATTAGAAATACATTCAAGAAAACGACAGTTATTTGAAAATTCTGATAAAATAAATAGCCTATAGACATATTTAGACGTAATATTATAAGAGATAAGTCACAACTCACAAGGCACATCTGCAGCCCATCTAGCATACGCCAACGAGAAAATTTTGTCTAAGCGTTTTCTCGATGTTTGATTCTGAACAAGCGTGGCCGAAAATAGGGGAAAAATTAACTGCCGTTTTGGGACCAACGGTTTAGAGTAAATAAGGTTGAATCTAATGTCATCATTAATTAGTTGCATGAATATTTTTTCATCAAAACGTACTTTCAATACCAATTACCATATCCTCAGATTAGATATTTTGGTTAAAGTTCATTAAAAGGGGGAATAAGTAATAACCGCTAGGTTATATTTTCGATTTAGTTTTTGTATCAATGCAAAATCACGGCAAATCATCAATGAGTGACGCACGTAGGGGACTCCCTTATCGCGGCACGGCGCGCGTGGCGACCGCTCTTATAAAACACGCGCGCGCCATATACGAACCATTCTCACACAATAGTCCGTGTAGTACTGACGTACTGCAGCCAGAACACATCCTCCTTTCGTGGAACTTAAGTCATAAACATGAAGAAATACTCCGTGCTAGGCAACAAGAAGAAAGTGACGATGGAAGTGAACTCCACGTTATTAAAAGTGATCGGAAATAACTGCATAATCAGAGTCACCGTTAACCAAGGCGAGATTGAGGTTGTCGGGAACGATTGTCGTGTAGACGTGATCGACAACTACGGATCTGTGAACCTGGTGGGCAGCGGTGGAGTCGTCAGCATCAGCAAGAGATGGAGGGGAGATAAGGTCTCCCTGGTCGGCCCGGACTGCCACATCGTCGTGGACGGGAAGGAAAAAAAGTCAGCGTCCTACGAAGCGCAGCTGTCCCCGTTTAGCAAGGATCTGGACGATGTTATCGAATCCATCTTCACATTCGTCATGCGTTGAAGAATCTCAGGAATTGTGTGGTTAAAATGATTCTGAAACTTATAGCGCAGTGTGGACCTAACAGTCAGTGGCGTAGGTAATCGAGAGCCCCCGGGGCAAAAATTAATACTGCAACCAGAGGTGACGCAACTCACAAGATTCGTTATGTGGACGAGACTCTCTGATTAGAGACGTACGAAGAACCGTGCAACTTAAAATCGTGTTACTCACTTCACTATCTGATAGATACCTTGGAAAATATGAACAGCTACAAAACAACTCTTGTTTTTAGATTGTAAATTAAATACTGAATGGCTGCCTGAATAGGGGGCACCGGGGCACCGCTGCACCTTTTTAGTAACTACGCCACTGCTTAATATCTGTCACTTAGTGGCTGACTGGAGGTGCGTTAGCTGACGTGTACTTACAATAAACGCTTCTGAAGTACCTACCTCTTTTTTTACTTTCACCTGTGTCTTAATACGAAATACAAATAACTAATGAGTAACCCTTTCAAGTTTTTATAAAGTTGATTTTTATTTACATAATCCATTATTTAGTTACATCTTATCATTATACTTTACTTAAAAATAAATACTAAAAACGATCATAATTTTTTTAATATTTGAAAATATTTTAGCTATCACTGAAAGATTTTCTTAATTTTACAGTAAGTACCTACTTATATTATTTTATATAAATATCTTTATAGATTTATTATTATTATTTTACAAACAATACTAGTTACAAATAAGGCATATCACACGATGTGCAAAATATGCATTGCATAAGAAGTCAGATGATTATTATTGGAGTCTGTAATATTATGGTCTGTGTCGTCATCCTACCCACGAACCGAGGCCCGAGATGTCTTGTGCCATAGGCCTATCACTCGAGATTTAATAACAAATTGAGAAATTATCAATGAATTATAAATGAATGGAATATTTACCGTAATTATGTCTTAAGATGCCTAACATACCTAGCTGAAATAGATAAGATACGTAGGGTTATCCTATCGCGAAATATCAGGCACTTATAATATTTTCCATTATAGAATGCCACACTTAAAAACATTCCAGACTTGTACAGTTTATCATTGTTCAGTAATTAACTAGATAAATTAAAAAAAAAACCTATTCTATGGTCTCTGGACTTTGAAAAAAAGAAGTAATTTTAAGTTCACTTTAGCCAAACCAACAAAAAAAAAACATAACAGTGCCTTTAAAATATTTACTTCCGAATTTGGTTTTAAGAAAGGAAGGAAAGAAATGTTTCGGAATGCTCGTGTCTCCAAAATAGTTCATATTATTCACGCTCTACCACGCTACCACGTTTATATTTAACTTGATGACGCCCGCAACTCCGTTGCGCCAAAATTCGTTTATCACGGGGAAACCGTACTTTTTTCAGGAATAAAAACTATTCTATGTCCTTTCTCGGGACTCAAAGTATCTCCATGTCAAATTTCAGCAAAATCGGTTCAGCGGTTCGAGCGTGAAGAGTTAACAGACAGACAGACACACTTTCGCATTTATAATATTAGTATGGATACGGATGGACTAGCGACATCTAGCGGATATTACGTAAACTAAAATAACAATGTGCTTGCTTTATGTAAAGATATTACATGATTTTAATTCATTTTAAGATCAATTATTAATGATTAGAGTCAACTTTTATTAGTAGAGCCTGATTATGACGACAATGATACAGCAATGAACAAGTAATAGGTAACAATTATTATTTAAATAAACTAGGAACAGTGTTCAAATGGCAAAGCAAAGTTCAAGTTCAATGTCAAGTTGATACCAAACAGTTTCGCTAGATGGCATTGCTAGTCTTAAACGACAACGCTCTATCAAAGTAATAATTATTCGAATTATTATTCAGATACATCATACACACAGCGCTCAGCATATTATGTAAGTTCTGAGGAATAAGGGCCGATAAACTATAATGCTCAGTGAGATAATTAATTTGTAAAAGTTTTGAGTTCCTTTAATTTTGTAAAAAATATTAAAGTTAGGAAAAAAAAGCGGTTGCGGGGTCGCACTTTACTACCATTTTACTCTGTATTCCCTCTACATTATTCCTAATAATTCCTTACAAACAACTCCCAATAATTAGGAAGTTTAACTCTTATCAATTTTAAAGTACATAGACTGAAAATTTTTGTTTGCCCGTAACACAGCGAATTAAATGTAGAGCATATACGTCAACATAAAAAAATCCTCACAAAGACAATAATATTATTAAGGATAGAAAAGCAAATAAAAATTGTGATACACTTGTTGGTTGTTTACAAGTATGTGCTATATCGAATAAGATAAGATTTAACGTCACAAGTGTTTTACTACTCACGTCATAATAAAATAAATAAGAATTAGTTTTACATTGGATAAACAATCCATGTCCATTTACCTAAATAAGTAAAATGCGATATATTAGGCGCATGATCTATAAAAAATATTAATTTATCTTGTTTTTAGGGTTCCGTAGTCAACAAGGAACCCTTATAGTTTCGGTCGGTCCGTCCGACTGTCTGTCTAGAGTCTAGACACATCGTGGACAGACGTCCACGGTTTTGTTCAGAAACTTTAGGGCCTACAAAGTCGTAATTCGGCATGAATACACAATACACATAGTACCTATTAATGATGCCGACAAAATGGTAGGTATATAAAATCTTTAACTATTTTTTTACGGTACCTCCCCTACACAAGCAGGGATGATTTTTTTACTTCCACCACCGTGTGTGGTGTCGTTGGATTTTTAAAAAATATTATGGGTATTCAAAGATCATTTTCCGATTTAGGGATCCATTTGTGAAATATGAAGTTTCAAAGTGGAATTAAAAATCGTTAGAGTCCAGTGTCCCCCCTTCTACCAGCTAAACGGTTACTTCTGGAAATGTGAAAAAATTCACGGAAGTAGAAAATATGCTGAATTTAAAAGCAAAACTATCACGGCTAAGAAGACTTTATAAGTTATTGAGTAATAGTCGATCAACTAAAAAAATGTATTCGGCGAAGTATAAAGGCACTTTTCGTTCAAATTCCTTTGAAAGTAACTGAGATGGTGTTGTTAGTAGTGTAAAACACGTTATAAATGTAAAATGACCGTAGTAATTTTTTTTAAACTGGCGGTACTACGGAACCCTATATTGCTCGTGGCCCGACACGCACTTGGCCGGTTTTTTATTTATTTTAGATTACTAATTTCGCTGCCGAAATTATCGAATCCCAGAACCTAAACTAAGTCTCAATATTAATATTCGTACGCAGATTTTTTAAAGTCAGGAAGGCCCACTCATCAAGGCAAAATTACCACGTATTTACGTGATGGCTAATAGCTTGAACACCCCATAGCTTGTTACGTTATTAACGAAATGGACAACTAAATACCGAGTAGCGCCCGTCGTTGACGTATTTGAATACTAAACCCATATATCAAGCTGTTAAAGGTTTAAGTATAGTTGGACGGAAAATAGTCAGTTTTTATGGATAGGCGCATTTTTAGCGTTATATATAGAGTGTGATCTCCCCTAAGTGAGAATTTGGCGGAATCATTTAGGTTGTTATTTATTTGACGTCTGCTGTTGATATTTCCAACAATAAAATAATTTTATATTCTTAAGGATGCGACTGAAAAAATGTGACCTGTATTTGCAGAACTTATGTAATATCACAATCTAATTACTTAGCTGTAGTGAAATTAAGCCGCCATTCCACTGCGGCGCACGCTGTGCACGGCCACGACGCGGCGCACGAATTTAGTACATTGAATACCTCGATTCGTGCGTAGCGTGTCCGTGGGTTGCAGTGGACACTGGACACATTCACATTTCACATATATTTTCTTGCAAAGCGAAGCTTGACGCACGTGCGTAGTCGCTCCGTGCGCTGCGGTGGACTGGCGGCTTTAGGATGTTGACATAAGCCCCATATGATGTCTGTCAAACTCTTTATTAAGGGGAAGACAGCTGCCAATTCGACATCTTTGTGCAGTTTTCTAGACGTATGTATTTCATTGATTGGCACAAAAAACATATATGTGATTTTAAATTATATTTGGAAAAGCTTGTCGAATTTAAATAATAAAAAAAATGTACTCCTACTGGATAAAAAAAAAATACCAAAGTCACATCTTTCAGGAACTTTAAACAGTTCTAACTAAAGTAATAATACAATCTATGCTTTAAAAAATTGTTAATTTGATACTTTTTACAAAAATCCAAAGATTGCCGGATTTAATTTTCGGTTCTGACATCTAGATATCCCATAATATTTATTTTTTCCTCTAACAAACGAAAAATATATCCACGCTACCGAGTGAACACTTCACATCTCTGTCTCTCTGGCATGAAAATCGACACAGGTGCGAGAGTGATGCGAGATCAAAGTCATTGGCAGTTGTCAGCGTCTTAAGTTGAAGTATAATCATTATTAAAGTAAGTATATCTCTGAGTGCGGTCGTGGGACACATCGGGATGCATGTTTATTGTTTAAGCTAGTTTAATTTAAACAGTTTTGTTTTGCAAAAATATGCTAGAACATCTAAAAATTTGTAGAATATGTGTTACAATTACTAGTCTATGTGATAAGTTGAAAATGGCGAAATATATAAAGCACTACCTAAAAATGCCGCGTGGAGGCCTATTTTTAGCGTTAAATTAAAATCATTATAAATAACGGAGATAGAATTCCGGAAGTCGGGAGTTTTTTTTTGGAAATTTCTTCCTCTTTAAGAATCTTTTTTTTATTTCTTGTTAATAATTTTGAAGTTATTATCAAAAAATGTAATACCTTTTTTGCGACTTAATTTGTTTATAACTTTGCAATTTTTTGTGTGTTTAATACACGCTTCCGATACATTTTTCTAGACTCCATTCCGGGTCTAAGAGCCTTATCTCGACATTTCGCCATTTTTAACTTATCAGTTATCACATAGATTATTATAGATCCCCGTGATGATAATCGCAATGGAAAAAAGATGGATAACCTAACCTAACCTTTTTTTGTCGTCAACTGTACCTTTTACTGGGATTGGATTGGTCATCGTATCTATGGCAACAATTAACTGATAATAGCTGATAACGGAGGTTCTGTAAACAAATTACGAACCCAAGGCAGTATTGCAATTGCCTGTAATAGGCTGATCGACGATCGTTCTGCAGGGGTTAAAATTGGAAATAGTTTTACTACATGCATTGTGACATTGTGCTTCCAACCGCGGGACAATTTTGATATTTTATATGAAGCTTTTTTTTTAATTCTTCACCTGCTTTAGACCAAAGTGTTTTTCGATTACCTACGGTTAACATTATTCTTGTTAACTATATGTTCCAATTTAAATAAAAAACAAATTAGTCAGTGGATGTTTTTACATTGTAGGGCAAGGAATTGAGATTTATGACATCTTTTTAACTTAATTCACTACATTAAGTTGTAAAATTGCAGAAAAAAATGTTTCATTTTGAATACTTTGTTATTACTTATTAGGTATTGATTCAATAATTACAAAAAGAAAGCAAGGTTCCACCGAGATTTGAACTCGGATCGCTGGATTCAAAGTCCAGAGTGCTAACCATTACACCATGGAACCGTTTCGTTGGTGCCGGCTCTGTTCCAAATTTTCGGTAGCTTTTGGCGAGAGCTTTTTAGTTTAAAATGATCTTAATTTTTGTGCCCACTGCCCAATAAATCAAGAAACAAGTCAGAACGTGTATTAGATAAGATTTGTAATATAACTAAATTAAATTAGCAACTGTTCTAATATATTATGCAATATAAACTCTATCTAATAATTATATTATTAAGTATCAGATTTGCATAAAGTCTTGCAATGCTTAATTTTAGTTATAGTTCTAGATATTTTCGGATAAACATATCAATTGAAACTAAATTGTTGATGTTACATTGCATTTATTTTAAGTATTATATGTCTGTCTACAACTTTACTATGTGGTTCAAAAGTCAAAACTACTATGACACTATCAAATCTTAACAAAAAAGGAAAACATAAACCTAAAAGAAATTCCACCTAAATAGAATTTAATCACCACTTTCTGTATAAATAAAGCTAACGTACTACGACAAATGACACGAAAAAACCTTTAACATGTCAGCCCGTAACCCAGTGACGGCCAAGCCTGGCCTCCTGGGCCCCGTAGGTTTTAATGAAAAAGCATCAAATTTCATAATTGACGCAGCCCCCGCCCTGGTCTAGCGGGAGCCACAATTTATTAATCAGAAATAATAATTCACAGGTAATGTCCACTGTCCGTGCGATAACTATCTTGGGGAATCGAAAGGGTTAGGTCCGGAAATACCATACGCCGTCGAACTCTCGTTAATTTGAAGTTAAACTTGAAGACACGTTAAAAGTAAATGAAAGTTGCGTAATATTATTTATTACATAGCAGCATCGTGAGGAGCGTCACGGTTTTTTTCATGGTTAAAAATTTAAAATGATTCACTCTCTCCTTGCACAATATTATGAAAAGTCCTACCTATTTGCTTACTTACTTTTGTTGAAATTCAATACTGTTAAATTAAATAATAGGATAGGTGGTTTCTGGTTGAAAGTGTAAATGACAAGAGGATCGTCGTATCACGTTTTAACTCTACCGTTGACTTCAAAATGCTCCTGTAATCAAAGATTAAGTATATTGTGGAAAATTAGAAAAACGACTCAAAGTAGTGTTTAACAACTCAACCTGTAAACATTTACCCACCGTTGCGCGTTGTACAACCGGCCCCACATATATTTGAAGTCACACGCTACTCAATCCCTTGGCGCAGCGAACGAAAGAGTTGACTTTTTTTTAATTAACCTAATCAGTTAATTCAAGGCGCGACGTATAGTAATAACCGGTAATAGACGGCGGTTAAGGTTTCTGTGCATAGCGCCCCAGGGACACAATCCATGCACTACCAAATTTCAAATCTTGCTTTGATATGCTTGATGGCGCGATTTGAATGGAATTTAAGACAGTGGTGGAACTGATTTTTTAAACCCCTTTTATGACGGAGTTTGTATTTTAGTTGAACATAATAATTACCTAATCGTATAGCGTCTGTACATTATGGGAGATTGGTGTCGTTGCATTGCAGTCAGAACTGCTCTACCGATTTTGATGGTACGCCATTGAATCGATTACATTTGTAAAGGAAAATTTAAAAAAATGGTGTAGCATTATTCAATGTACCATCGAGGAAATTGATTCCTAGGCAGTTGACAGACCACTGGGCACTTACCAACGTCATTTGGTCGAATCATGTCAATTTAATGTTAATTGTGATCTGGCCGCCGGCTGGGTTTGACGTAACTCGACCAAATATGTACCACCAAAGACCTAAGTAGTCCGCCATCTGTCTACGAATCAACTTCTCTGATAGTACATTGTACCATCGAGGAAATTGATTCCTACGCAGTTGATAGACCAACGTTATTTGGTCGAATATTATGTCAATTCAATGTTAATTGTGATCTGTCAGCTGGGTTTGACGTAACGCAACCAAACTACGTAGGTCCCCGATCTGCATAGGAATCAATTTCTCTAATAGTACAGAGTAAAATCAATATTTAAAAAGAAGTTGGTCAGGATATTCTATTTACCAAACACTATACGAATCCGCAGCCTACAACTTATTTATTAATGCCATTTCGGACAGCTTGTTACGCTACGGATCCCTAGGAAGATCGCCGACGCAGCACCCGACCACAGTCACGCGGCAGCGTCACGAGGCGCGGAGTCAGCATTCCTCATTTTACAGCATTTTTGCAATAGCTATTTGTTTGTCACTTATTATTCAATCGTCGAATAGTCGAGTCACTTTTAATTGTAATTTAATTGTAAGATTTAATTAATAAAATATTTTAAGAAATTTTGGTTTTTTTTGGAAGTCGAACTGCTGCGAAATATAATTGGCGCAGTCGGTAGGATTCGGAAGTAGCCCTCGTAAAGGATATCGCAATCGTGCGCGTGCGATCGCTACTTGACTTCCAAAAGTCTTCACCGAAAAGAAGAACCTTCGCGCAGCAGAAGACTGTATCCAGCCATCGATACGCCCAAGAAGAGCCGAAATGCAGCATATGTGAGTACTTTTAGAATCACTCTGAATTTGCTCCTTTCTTTATCCTATAAGTTCTTAATTTTATTTCCAAGATTTTCCACCCGCGACAATCGAGGACTTCTAGAATTAGTAGTAGATTTAAATTTTTAGATACGATTAGGGAAATTCGTGAGGAAAATTCAAATTTAAATATGACAACTATGGATGATATTTTTAAAGCCTTAAGATTAGTACCAGATTTTGATGGAAATTCGAATGTTCTTACTAGATTTATTAAATTATGTGATCAGCTTGTAGAAAATTTTGTAACTGAAGGGAATGATTTAATTAATTTAGCTTTACTTAACGGTATATTAAATAAAATAACTGGGCCTGCCGCCAGGTTAATTAATTCAAACGGCATACCCGACTCTTGGCTAGGTATTAGGACAGCTTTAGTGAATAATTTTTCGGACCAACGTGATGAAACCTCTTTATATAATGATCTTGCACTTTTGACACAGGGGTCTTCAACTCCTCAGGAATATTATGATAAATGCCAGAATATTTTTAGTACCTTAATGACTTATATTAGTTTGCATGAGACGATTTCCACTACCATTGAAGCAAAACGTGATTTATATAAGAAGCTAACCCTGCAAGCCTTCCTACGTGGTTTAAAAGATCCCCTAGGTTCCAGGATACGCTGTATGCGCCCTGAAACTATTGAAAAAGCCCTCGAATTTGTTCATGATGAGATGAATATAATGTATATGCAGGATAGAAATGACTCACATACTGACCGACGTAATCACCATAAAATTAATAATAACTTTAATATGCCCGGTACATCTCGTTCATTTAACCCTCCACAGCCACCACCTCAATTTTGGCAGCAACGACCTCAAAATAATATGTGGCAACCTAGGCCTATGTTTAATCAGAATCAAGGACCGTCACGTACTCAGCAAATTTTCCGTGCTTTACCCCCTAATTTTAACCCTCAGAGTAATGTCTTCAGAATCCCTAATAGAAATAATTTTTCACAGAATCATTTTGCACAAAATAATTTCGGACAGAATAATCAGAATAATAATAGTTTTAACAATAATCAATCTAATAGACCTGTTCCCATGAGTGGCGTTAGTCATTTTACCCCTAAGACGTTACCCTTAAGAGGACATGACTGGATTAAACAGGGAAATCCGCCCCCATCAAATTACTTTAAATCCCGACAGTTAAATTTAAATGAATGCTATGACCAGACTTACTATGACCCTTACATGTACTATGACCCTAATGAATATTATGCGGAACCCGTTGAATATCCTTATGAATATTACTATGACCAACCTTCTTTACCTATGACTGAAAATAATAATAGCCATGAAAACTTTGATTCTCAGGACAGTGAAAGCCGAAACCAAAATTTTCAGAAAACCCCGAAATCAGACAAACCACGATAGAAATTAATTTACAGACTCAAAGACAATTACCGTACATTCAAATTAAAAATCCCCCTCTTAAATTATTAATAGATACAGGAGCCAATCAATCTTTTATAAGCCCTAATGCAGTTAGTAGATATTTTCCAAATGTTCCTTGTAATTATGAACCATTTGAAGTGACCAACGTACATGCTACAACTCGTAACGATTATTCTATTACAATACCTTGCTTTTCAGAATTTAATGATGAAAATAATATAACTCTATTCATTTATAAATTCCATGACTATTTTGACGGACTAATTGGACTTGACTTACTTGACAAATGGGAAGCTAAAATCGATTTAAAGAATAAAAATTTAATTACCACATTAGCCACTAATCCAATTTTAATGTACGATTCGAAAAGTTGTAATTTATATGAAGAAATAATTCCCGCTCAAAGTTCTAAAATAGTTAGAGTTCCTATTAATGTTCATGACGGAGAAGCAATAGTTAATGAGCAAATTGTGTGTCACTGTAAAATAATAGATTGCATTACTAAAGTTAAAAATAATAGAGCCTACATACAGGTAATTAATGAAAGTCCAAATGATGTAATATTTTCCTTAAACCAACCAATTAGTGCAGAATCTTATAATGTAGAATGTCATAATTATGATATTGTTAGTGATAGAGCAAAAGCAGTTTTATCTAAACTTCGTACCTCTCATCTTAATTCTGAAGAAACTAAAAATATAGAAAATTTGTGTGCCCGTTATGCAGATGTATTTTATTTAGATGGAGAAACACTTACATTTACGAATAAAATTAAACACAAAATTAGAACTACTGATGAATCCCCTGTACATGCTAAAAATTACCGTTATCCATATGTCCATAGAGAAGAAGTTAGGAACCAAATTAATAAGATGTTAGATCAGAATATAATAAGACCTTCAGACTCTGCATGGAGCTCTCCCATATGGATAGTACCAAAGAAGGCTGATGCGTCTGGAAAAACTAAATGGCGTCTCGTAGTAGATTTTAGGAAACTAAATGAAAAAACTATCGATGACAAGTATCCCATCCCCAATATTACAGATGTACTAGATAAATTAGGCCGATGTCAATATTTTACCACATTAGATTTAGCAAGCGGATTTTATCAGGTAGAAATGGATGAAGCAGATATTCACAAAACAGCATTTAACGTAGAAAATGGTCATTACGAATTTTTGAGAATGCCTATGGGTCTTAAGAACTCTCCAGCCACTTTTCAAAGAGTTATGGACAATGTTTTAAGAGGACTCCAAAATTTAATCTGTTTAGTCTACTTGGATGATATTATAATTTTCAGTACCTCCCTTCAGGAACATATGGTAAACCTTGAAAAAGTATTTCAGAGACTTAGAGAATCGAACTTCAAAATACAGATGGATAAATCGGAATTTTTAAAATTAGAAACAGAATTTTTAGGACATGTAATTAGTAATGAAGGAGTTAAGCCCAATCCAAATAAAATTAAAGCTATTGAAAACTATCCCTTGCCAAAAACCCCCACAGAAATTAAGCGTTTCCTCGGATTTTTAGGTTACTATAGAAAATTTATTCCAGACTTTGCCAGAATTACAAAACCCATGACCCAATGTTTAAAGAAGGATAGTAAAATAACTCTGGACGAAAATTATATCAAATGCTTCAATCACTGTAAAACCCTACTTTTAAATGACCCAGTACTTCAATACCCAGATTTTACAAAAGAATTCATTTTAACAACAGATGCTTCAAATGTTGCGATAGGCGCTGTATTATCACAAGGTACTATAGGCTCAGACAAACCCATTGCATATGCTTCCAGGACTTTAAATTCAAGTGAAACCAACTACAGTACAATAGAGAAAGAGTTATTAGCAATAGTGTGGGCGACGAAATATTTCAGACCGTATCTTTTCGGACGTAAATTTAAAATAATAACCGATCACAAACCACTCCAATGGATGATGAATTTGAAAGAGCCCAATTCTCGCTTAACGAGGTGGCGCCTAAAGCTTAGTGAATATAATTTTACAATAATTTATAAGCAAGGAAAAAGTAACACAAATGCCGATGCCTTGTCACGTATAGAAATAAATATTCATGAAGATCCAGGTTTAGAATTAGAATCTATTATAGCCAATATGTCTCACGATAGTCGTACAGTTACAGCACCTGAAATAGCAGAATTATTAGATGATTCCAGAACACTTACCGTTCACACTTCCGACGAAAATCCCATTTTAGAAATCCCAATTACTGATGAACCCCTAAATAAATTTAAAAGACAGATAGTTTTTAGTATAGTAGGCGATATTAAAAGAAAACCCATTTTAACAAAACCTTTTGATACCCATACTAGAATTTCAATACAGTTATCCGACTCAAATTTGGAAGAAGATGTAGTTAATGCAGTTAAAGAATATGTTCATCCCAATATTAAAACAGCTTTACTTTTTAATCCCCCTTTGGCAATGTATACCGTTATTCCTATTTTACAAAGAATGTTTAAAAGTTCAGCTATGAATTTAGTTTGTGCAAAGAAAGAATTAGAGAATATAAAGGAATATTTAAAGCAACAGGAAATAATTAATAAATATCATGATGGTAAAACAAATCACCGTGGTATTAATGAGTGTTATCTTGCCCTTTCTAGTAGATACTATTGGCCCCATATGAGAGAACAAATTACCAAATTTATTAATGAATGTATTATTTGCGGACAAGCCAAATATGATAGAAACCCTATAAAGCAGCAATTTAAAGTAGTTCCCCCAGCCAGTAAGCCCTTTGAATTAGTCCATTTAGATTTATTTACAGCTCAAAGTGAAAAGTTCCTAACAATAGTCGATTCATTTTCAAAGTATGCTCAAGCTTATTATTTAAAGGATGGTACAGCTATTAGTGTAGTTCAAGCTTTACTTCAATTTAGCACCCACCATGGATTACCCATAACAATTATTACAGATAATGGTCCCGAATTTTCTAACCAATTATTTAGCGAATTTATTAGGTTACATAAGATTCAACATCATAAAGTTGCACCGAATACACCGAATGAAAATGGTTTAGTCGAGAGATTTCATTCAACTCTATTAGAGCATTTACGAATACTTAGATTAGAAAAGAAACATGATTCCGTAGTACTTTTAATGCCTTATGCAATTTTAGGTTATAATAGCTCTATACATAGTTTTACAAAATGTAAGCCAATAGATTTAATTACAGGACATTTTGATCCAAGAGATCCTTTTAATGTAGACCTTACGTCGCATCTGTTACAGCAGTATATGGTAGATCATAAAGAACGTTTAAAATTAGCTTACTCCTTAATAAATGACATGACCACTGAAACTCGTAATAATTTAATGGATAATAGAAATAAGAATAGAGAACCTGAAAAAGAATACTTACCTGAACAACAAGTTTTTATTAAAAATCCTTCAGCATCCAGACAAAAATTAGCTTCTAGATTTACCCACGATAAAGTTATGGCAAATCTCCCAATTCATATTTACACTAAAAAGAAAAAGTTACCCATAGCAAAATCTCGGTTGAAAAGAGTGCCTAAAAGCGCTCAATTGTTACAGGACAATACTGACAATACTGACGACTCTACATCTAAGCAGAACGCAAGAAATTCAACTTGAGACACTCGACGACGGACCAGGACTCTTACCTTTCAAACTTGGACAGACCAGGATCATTTACCAATATCACTCCTTTTTACAGCATGTTAACCTAGAAGATATAGAATCTAAAATTAATTTAGTGTTTTCCCAAATCCAAGATTTTCGTCCTTTACTAAACAATAAAACCCTATCCTTATATGAACCACATTTAGAATATCTCTCAAGCAAATTATATAAAATTACAGAAATATTGCAAACGTTTAAAGTTTCGCGTGTTAAAAGAGGTTTGATCAATGGACTAGGATCTATTATAAAAAGTATATCAGGTAATCTTGATTATACTGATGCAATCAAATACGAAAATGCTTTGAAAGTTTTAAAAGAAAATCAATTTAAATTAGAATCTGAATATAATAATCATATTAGTTTAACTAGAGAATGGCTACAGCATCATACTAAAATATTAAATACTATTGTAGAAAATCAAGATAAAATTAATAAGACTTTAAATTATATAATGGAAAAAGATTTTAAAAGAGAAACCGAATTAATTAAATACGCTCATTTATCTCAATATCTTTTAATTTTAGGTGATAATATAGATAGTTTAACGATTGAATTAGTTAATTTAGGAAACATGCTAAATTTGAGCTTTGCATCGAGCACAGCACATTCAATTATTAGTGTAGCTATGTTAAGAAGTATGATTTCGAAAATTAAAATTTTATATTCAAATGAATTTACTTTAGACATAGATTTAAGAGAATATTTTAGAGTTATGAAATTTGGATACTACTATTTAGATGATAAAATAGTTTTAGTTTTTAAAGTACCGATTGTCCTTCCTAAACCTTTTGACCTTTTCAAACTCTCTGCAGTTCCTAACCGAAATCATCAAATTCTTATTCCCATGTCACCTTATATAGCAATTCAGGAAAGAGATTCTAGGTATATAGAAACGGAATGCTTAAAAGCTAATTCGGCATATTATATCTGCGAGGAAAATCCTGCTCACACTTTCAATAATCATGATGAATGCATCCACACTCTTATCACGAAGCAGCAGCTCTTGACATCCTGTAAACTTACCTCTATATCCCAAGAATCTGAAGCATTCGAGCAATTAGACCAGAAACATTACATCCTTAGTTTTCCGAAGTCAACTAAAATTCAAACATCCTGTGGAAAATTGCAGTATAAAATTCTAAATGGAAGCTATCTCGCTATTATACCTCAAGGCTGTTCCATCCAGACTCCAGAATTCACTATTTCAAATTCAAATGATATTATTAAAGGACAACCCTTAAGAATCTCAGACATCGTTCCTGTAAAAGAAAATCAACCCTCTGAACATATTTTAAATTTGAAATCTATCAATTTAGAAAAACTTCATAAAATAAATTCAGAAATTATGGCGCAACCGAAAATTGATTTAAGAAGCTCTCAAGATTTATCTATCTATCACACTACTATTCCTGTATATCTGATATTAATCATTGCTGTCACTATCTGCATGACTATGTTCCTGTACCAGCGTTTTAGAAAGTTGCAGCCATCAATGGAGCACAAAGAGACTCGGAATCCTGGAGAAGTGAGGGTTGATCCATCAAGCATCCCAGCAACAATTTTGAGAAAATAGTTGCTGATCTTCGGGGGGAGGTGTTACGCTACGGATCCCTAGGAAGATCGCCGACGCAGCACCCGACCACAGTCACGCGGCAGCGTCACGAGGCGCGGAGTCAGCATTCCTCATTTTACAGCATTTTTGCAATAGCTATTTGTTTGTCACTTATTATTCAATCGTCGAATAGTCGAGTCACTTTTAATTGTAATTTAATTGTAAGATTTAATTAATAAAATATTTTAAGAAATTTTGGTTTTTTTTGGAAGTCGAACTGCTGCGAAATATAATTAGCTGTCGGAAAACTGTTTGCATATTGACATGCAAAAGGGTTTAAGCGCCATAAAACACATTTGCAAAAGCAGGATCCACACTTCAATATCCATCATACTAATTGCTAATATTATAAATTCGAAAATGTGACTCTGTCTGTCTGCCTGTCTGTCTGTTTCTTACCTCTTCACGCCCAAATCGCTGAACAGATTTAGCTGAAATTTGCTATTGAGATACTTTGAGTCCCGGGAAAGAACGTAGGATACTTTTCATCACGGAGCAATGTACGGTCACCGCGCGATAGACGAATTTTGGCGCAACGAAGTTGCGGACGTCACCTGATAAGTCATATTTGAGCCAAACGTCGCTTATGCCTTTTTACCCGTTTCGGAAGATGGCCCCCCGTCGCTTATCCCTCATTGTAACTCGATAAGATATTTATTGGGAACATTGGAAATGGAATGGCTCCTTGGCGGTTACGTCGCTAACGCTCACGTCCGCTATTCTACATTTTTATTTTGTCAATATTTAACGTGCTGCCCATATGATATATACGAGGGTTTAGGATGGATCTGAAGATATTGGGTTACAAATAGAGCCTGTAAGATTCATATAGAACAACCTTTTTGATATAGACCTCAGCGACAGGTGCGACCACGGCCTTAGTCATAAATATTTTGTACTTATGCATTTCTGGATTAATATTTTCTTGTTTCGGCCACCTTAGACTCCTTTTTAATGTAGTTGGGTTAAAGTTCCTTATTTAAAATCCTTTTTATATAATTTCTGTAGGTATCACTGTAGGTATACCTTCTATTTTCTAAAACAAGAACTAAAAATTCTTGTTTTTTTTTATAATATTGTTATGTTTTGAATAATTCAGTATAAATAATGTGTGAAACACACAACTTTAATACTTAGTGTTACAGAAATTTTTGTTTGTAATTTAAATATTGTCTTGTCTTAATACATAATGTTATGAATGTTGTATTGCCAGTTAACTTCGACGGCGAAAATCGTATATATAAAATACTTTATACAAACCCAAGATGTATCTCAAGATATATCTCGTGTACTGCAGAGACTCCGGACGTTTGCGTCGATGCATCTCTGAAAGGCTTTTGAGTCCATATAAAATATTTTATCGCCCCTTTACCGAATATAACAGCAAAATGTCAAATTGGAATTTGTAGTAGTCAGTAGAGCTGTTTTATACACTTTGATTAAATATTAGCAGTGAAATCGATAGACATACGTCTTGATTATTGAGAATTTAATTATTTGTTTTTCCTAGATTTCTAAATTAAGATTGAACAACTATAAATACATTAGATTTATTATTAATTAGCTTTAAGTTAACTTTATATGTATCAATCATAGTGTATATTCTAATATATTTTTTTTAATAATAATTATGACTACATTATATTATTTAACCCAGGATCAACATAAGTCAAGATCTATGCAACTCGGCCTAAGTACTATCAGAGAAGTTGATCCTAGGCAGATGGCCTAAGTAATTTGGTCGCGTTAAGTCAAACTCATCCGACCGATAATATTGAATTGACATAAGCCGACCACATGACGTAGGTCCGTCAACTGCCTAGGCATCAATTTCCTCGGGTATATATTACATATTAATAAATGTGTAAAAAGATAACTTTTATGACTCAGCCCTATATTTGAAGCCATTGTCGTAATACCCCAACTGTCATTACCGAAGACAATAAAAGAAGAGAAATGAGAAAAGCGTACGAGAAAAAGAAATTTTCCGAAACAAATCAGTCACCGGGTGACGCGCGGCCGCGACAAGTATTTACGAGGGAGCGTATGAAAAAAGTTGAAACTACCCACTTTTCATTTCAAACGCAATCTACGGGGATGGCGACAAATGGTCTTCGGACCTGACAGCGCTTTTGCCCCTATATTTTTTCCTTATTCCCGTAATATGCATTCTTAAAATGTTCTCGTGTTTCGAGTTTGTTGAAATCATTGGCAAATAAATACCACTCTACGTTGTACTTGTTGTGAGGTCTATGGTCTTTTAGTGCGTCAATGTAAAATATACCTGTAGTTATATATCTAAAAATTACAATATTTTTAAGTGCGTCAATGTTATTACATATTATTATTTATTAGCTTAGTAAACGTAGAGGTGTTCCTACATTTTATAAAAGTTTCTGTCTAGGTATCTAAAACTCAAAAAAACCTCTTCGCTAAACGCTACGCTACGCTGAAAGTTGAAACTGCTGAATCTATTAACTATTTGTACGCCTTCTACACATTTGCAATTAATGACTACTTGGCAGTAAGGCCTTGATCTTAACTCATTTAGCGTCGAAAACCTCTATTCACCTTTTTCAAACTCAAACTCCCTCACCCATACATACTACCTAAATCCCACAAAGTAGAATCAGACCACATTTCCATTTACACACTGGGACGATTTGTCCCGGCGACGCGCGGCGACATTATTGCGAGCAAGACTGATGGCACCGAACTTGGCCGTTTAATAAAATATTTACCCTGGGATCACTTGCCCCTGGATAACTCCTTTAGACAAATCATGCTGACACGTGGACGTAGGTACGTTTATGTATATGTCACCGTAAGATTGTAAACATCGTTACATTACAATCTAATTAGTGAGATTGTTTCATTCACGCATTGTGCAAAGAGCATAATTACTAATGTACAATATACATATTATGTCTTTTTGTGTGTACCTACTTGAAATTAAACTTCTATGTAGATTAGCTTCGATAGATTTGAATTATTCACGTGAGCCCGGTTTGAACCAATACAAAGCATAATATTACTAGCCATACAAACATGCAGAGGACGGTTCTACGTCTGTGGGATACCAGTTCCTCATTTGACATGATTTTGATATACCTACCAATTAAAAACATAGGTTCCACCGAGATTTGAACTCGGATCGCTGGATTCAAAGTCCAGAGTGCTAACCATTACACCATGGAACCAGTGATGGTAAGTAATCAAATATTAATCAAGATAAATATTCAGATAATAAAATTAGTCTGATGCAAAATGACGCTGTTGACATTGAAGAGGTATAAAAATAATTTCCGAATGTGTATGATTCATTCTTGTCTGTTGATTTAATTAAATTGACTATACACACTCTACGAAAACATTATTTATTATTAAGTAAGTAATTAATAAGTCATCGTTAAGAAAATAATTGGATCTCAAAAGGAACCGTCATTTTGTTCCCGCAATCTGCCAATGTTCAATCTGCCCATCCGGATTTTTAACAATAACCTACCTAACCATTAAAAAATTAAAGAACTTCACCGCGTTACCAATGTCACTCGCCAAGGCGAATATAGAACTTCTTTCCAAGATTTTTGACCAGGCTAGGCGTTTAGGCTCTATAGTGCTCCAAAAATATACATGTATCAGAGAAGTTGATTAAGGCGCTATATTGAAAAAACTGTCCTTTTTGACGTAATACTCAGAAATGTTACAAATCTGGTAATGAGATATACATGTCTTCATATAGTCCATTGAAATGTTACAATTTTAGGACCGAATATTGCATTTATTAGAGGACGCAATTTTATTTTCGGAATATGTTGGGGGGCTCAATAGAAGCTTAACCTCAAGTTTGTGGGGTCGCCGCCTTTGTCCCCCGGCCGCCATCTTGAAAAAAGGGGTGACAACACTATTTTCGTGATATTTCGGAAACTATAAGTCTTACAGAAAATTTTTAAGAACATAATTTGTTGCAAATTATTTTGCCTACAAATATGTTTATATAATTTTTTACATTAAATTAAAAATTTAAAAAGTTATAAACAAAAAAGTGATAATTTTTTTTAAAGGTTTATTATCGCTCTTTAACTTTGTTTAATACATTTTACAAAACAATTACCTTAGAACAACCTTGTTTTGTTTGTGTGATTAAATTAAAAATTTAAAAAGTTATAAGCAAAAAAGTGAATTTTTTTTAGAAGGTTTATTATCACTTTTTAACTTTGTTTAACACATTTTACAAAAAAAAACCTTAGACCAACCTTGTAGATGATCTTTTGAGAAAAATATCCCCCAATCCCCCCGATCTCATGAAATTAATTTTCTGCAGATGCAAAGGAAACTATGAAGGCATGCGTGCCTGCAGAAAAGCAGACCTAAAATGCTCTACAGTATGCCTACTATTCTGTAAAGCTTTTCAGACCTGCTTTTCTGCAGCCACAGTCTGCAGTATGCCTACTACACTACATAAATATATGCTAATTGCAAACTATATCATAGTATGCCTACTATTATACGAGTCTGCACATGCCTACTATACTATAAAGCATTTCAGGCCTGCTTTTCTGCAGCCACACATGGTTCCACAGTTTCCTTTATTTCTGCAGAAAATTAATTTCATGGGACCGGAGGATCTTTTTCTCAAAAGATCATCTACAAGGTTGGTCTAAGGTATTTTTTTGTAAAATGTGTTAAACAAAGTTAAAAAGTGATAATAAACCTTCTAAAAAAATTCACTTTTTTGCTTATAACTTTTTAAATTTTTAATTTAGGGTAAAAAGTTATATAAACATATTTGTAGGCAAAATAATTTGCAACAAATTATGTTCTTACAAATATTCTGAGATATAACGAAAATAGTGTTGTCACCCCTTTTTTCAAGATGGCGGCCGGGGGACAAGAGTGGCAACCCCACAAACTTGAGGTTAAGCTTCTATTGAGCCTCCCAACATATTCCAAAAATAAAATTGCGTCCTCTAATAAATGCAAAGCAAATGTAACATTTCAATGGACTAATAGCCTTATCTAGGTTTGAGAAGAACTAGAAACACGATTAATGTATTTTGCCTCGATACGTTTAATTTTCGAAATTACCTCTTAAAAATACAAAATTTGAATATTATTTTTAAACGAAAATAGATGTATTGTAGGAAATTAGTCTAATTAATAGACACATTTGCAACTCAAAATCGTATTGAAGCATTTTGCTTAAATGCTCCTAGTTATTTTTTAAATAATTGTAATTACGTTTTGTCGCATGTTTTCCGAGCGAGCCGATAGCTTCTGGCCGCAGCGTATTCACGACTTTATAGTCATACAAATTAAGTATAAAATTGCCCTTGCGGTATAATTTATTTTCGATATATCGCCTTAAGAGTCCGTATACGAAATTTTGCCGAAATTGCAAAGGTTCGCTACGGAAATATTATTAGGTTTTTTCCCCTTATTAGACAAAAAAAATATATATATTAATTATTAGATTTAAAATATATTTAAGCGCGGAAAGCCGACTCGAACTTGCGGCGAGAAATATTATGTGAGATTTAGGTTGTTTTGAATCGTGTTTTTTTGGTCACAATTTGTTGTGTTTTTTTTTCTTTTTTCTCTAATTGGATAGAATTTTATCTATAGATTATTTCTGTCGTTTTTTGTTATGAATTACAACTCCAAGTTGCCGAAATTAACAGTTATTCTTTGCCCATTTTCTCTATAATTTTGCCGAGTTACATATTTTTCCACTCAACTATTTCATATTAAAGTGGTAAAAAGTAATTCCAACATTTTATAGACGACTTTCTCAACAGTACATTGTATTTTTTTCATACCGATAAGACGTCAATACAATCCATAAACAGGGGATATTCTAAACCTTTTACAGTAAAAATCACAAAACTGTCGCGGGTTTGAGTTGGATTATTTAAAAATACTTAAAAAAATAAAAAATCTAGCTCTAACACTAGATTATAATTGAAATGATCTTACATGTTGTGCATTAAAACTTATAGAAATACTGTATTTTAACTGTTAAATCACGTCTGTAAAATCAGCGAAATCGGCAAATTTCGTATACGGACCCTTAATAGGCAAATGGCAGATCTACGTAATTTGGTTGCGTAATGTCAAACCCAGGCAACATATCACAGCAAACATTGAATTGACATAACCTGTACTAATAACATAGATTCGCCACCTGCCTATGAATCAACTTTTCTGATAGTACATACTCGAAAATATATCCCTATTCCTGAAGTTGAAAAACAAGTAAGGAAATATCATTCGATCTTTCAGCTTTTCCATTTCCCTACCAGGATTATACAAATAGTGAAAGCATGATGTATCTCCGGGGAAATTCCGCGTCAATAGGAGTTTTACAGTGGCATCACTCGCGAGATGAGGCGCTCCCATCCAATACCATCGCCGCGCCGCTCCAAATCTTAATCCAATACGCTGCGACAGCGAATGATTTATATTGGAAAGCGATCAGCTGATCACACGGTTAAAATGCCGCTTCAACTTTGTGCATTAAATAAAATAAAAAAATTGAAATGTATTTATTTCAGAATATATTTGAATCAAATACTTTCAGAACGTCCTACATGATGTTGCCTACCACCGGTTCGGGAACTAACCCGGCGAGAAGAACCGGCGTAAGAAACTCGCACGGGGCCCAAATACCAATTTGACCAAAAAAGTGCGAAAAATTAATCTTTGATTGTGATATTGAAAGGATTCAAATAATATGAAATATGTTTACAGTAGGAAACGGGAGCTTTTTTGACACTCTGAAGTAGAACACAGGAGTTTTTTCAATACTCTTGAGTAGGACACGGGAGTATTTAATGTGATGCTTCAGAAAACGACACATCAATCAAAGATACATTAAAAACGTTTTTTGATTTGTTACCCCTTCAAATATTTTTCATGGAAACTCCGTGCGTCATTTTAGCGCTCCGTCCTCCGTCCGCAATTCACTTCGGCATGTACACACCTGCGCGCAATCATGTTATGTACAGCTTACACACCAGGATTTTTTCATTTTGCCATTTCAATATCAATTCAATATTCATAAAATATTGCTTAGATAACAAAATTGAAATCTCTTAATCTTTTTCAAGCTTGTATTCAAAGTAAGTTAACTATACTTAAATTTAAATTTTGTGATATACTTGTAGACTTAAGACTTAAGACTGTAATTGATTATAAAGCTTGCAGAATGTCTATAACGTTTTCGTAGAACCTGTTCAGTTTACGTAGGCATTTGTAGAGTTTTCGTCGGCACATCTACATATTTCGTAGACATCTAGGCAGTTTTCGTAGGCGTCGGTTCACATTTCGTACACAGCTATATAGTTTTTAGGCGCCATTGCAGTTTTCGTAGGCACTGAATAGTTTTCGTATTTTTCTGTACAGTTATCGTAGACATCTTTCATAAGCCACTGCAATATTTAACAGAGAAGAGAAAGCGCGCTTCGTCATCTGCCAATGAACCAACTTCTCTAATAGTATAATACAAGGCTGCTATTTCATTCTTTCGTGCACAGTCTACCCATGAGCGATTCGGCAGATCTTACCCTGCAATAAACGGGGACCAGCTAACCGCAGGTTGATAAACCGCCGTGCTCTATATCTGAAATATCAGCGGAGTAGGGAATTATTGGGCATTCTGTCCCACCTCCGTTCGCTCGCGAACTGCGTTCCGCGCCTCGCTCACTTCGGTGGGACAGAATACCCAATAATTCCTTTTCGTTAATGCTCTGCGAGCGAACGGAGGTGGGACAGAATGCCCAATAGCTCCTGTTCGTTTATGCATCAACTGATGCACCTCCGTTCGCTCGCGAACTGCGCTCCGCGCCTCGCTCTCTTCGGTGGGACAGGATGCCCAATAACTCCTGTTCGTTTATGCATCAACTGATGGTAAATGAAATGACATGCTCATGACATGTACCTCTGTTCGCTCGCGCCCTCGCTCTCTTCGGTGTGTCAGAATGCCCAATAACTCCTGTTCGTTCATGCATCAAGTGATCAAAAATCGCTTCTCATCGATGATTGGATGGTTGAAATATCTAGCGAGCTATTATAGAAACAATGAATTTCGTATGTTTGAAGTTATCTGTTTATATGAGTCAACACACTGCATGATTATCATTTTGTCATAATCCACTAATCACAGTGGTCGATTGGATTAAACAGCTATGAAATTTCTGAAACAAAAAGAATCACTTCAATTAGAATGTGTCTGTCCTGCAGTTAAAAATGAAGTTAAGCGGCATGGAAATTTACTACCAAATACCATTCGCAGTATTGTTTGTGGTCCCTCAAACTGTGGGAAAACAAACTTAGTAATCAGTTTGTTACTACACCCGAATGGTCCGCGATTCAGAAACCTTTATGTGTATTCAAAGTCTTTGTATCAACCTAAATACGTCTTTTTAGAAAAAGTATTGGAAAAAGTTGTGGATACATCGTATCACAAGTATAATCATAACAGTGAAATTTTAAGTCCACAAGAAGCCTTACCTAATTCTATCATCATATTTGACGATGTTGCATGCGAAAATCAAAATAATATACGTGATTATTTTGCTATGGGTCGTCACAAAAATATTGATTGCTTTTATCTTAACCAAACTTATACTAAAATACCCAAACAACTAGTAAGAGATAATGCCAATCTCATCATATTGTTTAAACAAGACGAGATTAATCTAAGACACATCTACGATGAACATGTAGGGTCTGATATGTCGTGGTCGCAATTCCGTGAAATGTGTTCAACTGTGTGGAGTAAACCGTACAGTTATGTGGTAATCAATAAGGATTGTGAACGAAATAATGGTTGTTACAGAATGAAATTTGATACATTTATAATAGTGGATTAATTTATTCTATAAAGCATATACATACCCCACTACCTAGTAGTATAACTTGAGACATCAATCAGAGTAGAATTCTTAACATGGAGCGGAATCTTAAGGAACAAATTGTGAAATCAGCGTCTGCAGTGAAAAGAAAGGTAGAAATGATAAAAAATACTAAACACACAAATGACATGGCACTGGAGACGATATTTCAACCGATCGTCAGTCCACTAAAATTATTAGCAAGCAAAACTGAAAAAAAACGTCATGAAGAAGACGAAGAAGAATCTTCAAATGGTTCACATGAAAAATTTAAAGAATCTGAGACGGATCTTGATGATGAAGAAAATTCAGATAATGACGACTTTCATTCTAAAACACCTGACAAAACGCTTACTACATCACCTTCTGAGGATTATGATATCCATGAGAACTCATTTAAATCTATTCAATCATCACCGAGTATCGCAAACGATTCTTTGTCTTGGTCTGTATCGTCTGAAGCGCTGAAAGAAGATATACCATATGGAGCAAGAAGTGAACGAGGAAAACTTTGGCTAGGCAAAACCCGTTTATACGATGATGGAAAAGTTCTGAAAATTAGAAGCCGCTCTTTAAAAAAAACTTCTGGTCTGGCAGAATTGTTGTACAAAAAAAAACCTAATTTAGATATTATTACAGAGGAAGACTTACAAAATTATAAATTGCTACTCATCGACACTAATGCACATAAACGTAACTGGAAACGATCGAACCAAATAAATGGTAATAAAGGGTTCAAATATACTCATGTGATAAAGCCACTATTTAAATTCGCTAGAAATAATACCAGTAGCGTAGAAAGTCTTCAGCGAGGTGGAGGAGGAGGAGGAGGTTCATTTTGAAAGAAGTTAAGAAAGACACTGATTTAGTTTACTGGGATGATCCTAATGAGTTAGTTGAGAGACTGAAAATATTATGTGCATCTCGGGCAGCTGGTAATACGGGATTAGATAATGAAGTTAATGCCATACTTGAAGAAATGAAAGAAGCTGGTATCATTAAAAAAATGAAATATATAAGGCTGCCATCAGGAAAATTTAGCAGTACTATTACACTACAGAACCTAGCAAGACGGCAATGAATATAGACAAATTTGGTCATCACGTTCATAAGCGTTTACGATTATCTGAATTTTCTGAAATTCTTAGCGATACATTGGTAAGGTCCGATACAGGGGAATTCGATTTAAAGTCATCGAAATTAAAAGGGGTGCAAATTCCAGAAAAAGACGACGAGGCTGTGAATAAAGAATACGTAGATAAAAGTGTCCAAGCCCTTAAAAATGAAATGATGAAAATCCAAAGTAATGTCAGAAACTATCTCCATAGTTTAGAAAAAATTACTACTACAAATTTTAGTAAAATGTACTACACAAAACAAGAAATCGATAACATGATTGCAGCAAAATCTGTTCAGAATGAGTAAACAAGATATAGTGAATGAACTACACAGAGGAGCGAGACGAAACTTCGTTCGTCGGCATACGGTAATTAAAGGTCTGGATGATTTATGGCAAGCTGACCTAGTGGACTTACAAAAATATTCGTTGATTAATAAAGGATTTAAATATGTTCTCATAGTGATTGATGTTTTATCAAAATACCGGGGTTAGACCGTTAAAATCAAAATCTAAAAAATTTGTATCAAGTGCTATGTGCAGTATATTATCAGAATCCACACGAAAACCTAAAAACTTACAAACAGATCTAGGTAAAGAGTTTTATAACGACTCTTTTAAGCATTTAATGAAAACTTATAACATAAATCATTATTCCACATGTTCTGTAAAAAAAGCTTCTATCGTCGAACGAGTAATAAGAACTATAAAATCACGTCTTTACAAATTATTTAGTTTATGCGGAAAATATGAATGGTATAAAAATAATTTAAAGTCCGTTGTGCACAATTATAACAATACTGTGCATCGCATTACAAAACATAAACCAATAGACGTTAACAGTTCAAATCAAAATACAGTTCGATTGAATATTATCAAAAGCCAACAGCCAAGAAAAGTACGCAAAGAATCGTCTTTTCGAGTTGGCGATTTTGTTCGTATAAGTAAATACAAAGGAGATTTTTATAAAGGCTACACCCCTAATTGGTCAACGGAAATATTTCGCATCATAAAAGTCAACGAAACTAGTCCTCAAACGTATCAATTACAAGATAAACATAAACAAAACATTGTTGGTTGTTTTTATGGAAAAGAATTACAAAAAACTAAATTTCCTGATATTTATCTTATTGAAAAAGTTCTAAAGAAAAGAGGCAACAAACTTTTTGTGAAGTGGTTAGGATTGGGTGCCGAAGAAAACAGTTGGATAGATAAAAGTGAATTAGTTATTTAGATATATAAAGCACATAATCAGTGCTATATCACAATACATACTTATCAATGAAGGAAGGTAGTGGTGTAATCAATAACTTGATAGACCATTTACCGTTTGAGTTGCATTTACCTGGATATCAATTTTGCGGTCCTGGGACGAAACTTCAAAAACGAATACTACAAGGCGATCGAGGAGTTAACAAATTGGATGAAGCTTGCATGCATCACGATATTGCTTATATAAATAAAGATCCTAGTGCTCGACGTAAAGCTGATTTAGAACTTTTGAGTATGGCAAAGAAGAGGTTGAAATCAAAAGATGCTGGTAAGGGAGAAAAGATTGCCTCGTGGATAGTAAAAAATGCTATGAAAACAAAAATCAGAGCTGGAAGTGGTATTAAATCATTTAAGAAAGGTATTAAAAAAATATATGCCCATTTAAAAAAACTTAAATCCAAGGATCATCACTCTGCTATAAAATATGCGTATGCAGCTGCGAAAAAACTATTCAGCAAAAAGAAAGGAATATGTTTACCACGTATAATTCCACTTCCAAAATGTGGTGGACTTTTACCGCTTATTCCTATTTTTGCGGGATTGTCGGCGTTAGGTTCATTAGCAGGAGGTGCAGCAGGTATAGCCAAAGCCGTAAACGATTCTAAAGCGGCACAAAAGAGTCTCCAAGAATCTGAAAGACACAACAGAATGATGGAAGCGGTCGCTCTTGGAAAAGGATTATATATTAAACCTCATAAAAAAGGAGCAGGGTTATATTTGAACCCATCAAAAAACTAATTAGACGGCTGCCCAGGCGTGCGCTCACGAATTTAGACATATTGGAGTATGCTGGTGATATTCCATACTTTCGTGGTGTTTACATGAGAGATAAGTTGCCTTTAAAACCTAGAAAAATAGAATGTGGAATTGTAAATTTAGATAGTAACGTGAATCCTGGCACACATTGGGTAGCCTATGTAAAACAAAACAGCTACGTAGAATACTATGATAGCTTTGGTAATTTAAAACCACCATTAGAACTGATGAAATATATGAATAATTTGCTCATAAACTATAATTATAACAGACATCAAGCATTTGGAACAACAAACTGTGGTCATCTATGTATTAAATTTTTAAAAAAATATTGGAAGAAACATTTAAATAATATTAAAAATAAATAAACGTGTCAGTATCAAAATGTCTTTCACTGTATCTATAACCGGGAGCGGAGCCTCTTTGACGACAAACTATTCTCCGACGTTGGAACTTCTTGGAGACTATGAATGTGGTCTTTTGTACTTTTCAACTTTCAACTCTATACCTAATATTGATGGACGAAACAACAAGTTTTATTACGGTGACAATGAAATTATCGAAATTCCTGAAGGGTCCTACGAGCTTCAAGATATTTGTGATTATTTGAAAACTAACATAAAAAATACACTGCTTAAACTAAGATGCAATAATAACACATTGAAAACAAATATATTTTGTTCTAAAGACGTTCATTTTAATAAAGATGATTCAATTGGGAACATACTAGGCTTTGGAATGGAAACAATAAAAGCTAATATAAGCACTGATTCACAGTATCCTGTAAGCATTCTATCAACAACTATCGTGAGGATTGAATGTGATGTAGTTAGTGGTTCATTTGTGAACGGAAAAGCAAGCCATATTATTTACGAATTTGTACCTAATGTACCTCCTGGTTATCGAATAATAGAAATACCAAAAAATTTAATTTATTTTCCAGTCAATCAAAATTCTATTAGTTCCATCAATATAAGACTGTTAGACGCTGATAACAAAGAAATAAATTTACGAGGTGAAGAGGTACAATTGTATTTACATTTTAGAAAAAATGATAAATTTCCATAAAACCCCTGCCATATCAAATGTCCAAGTCAGTCCTAAAAGATCTTCTCACAAAGACACACGACAGCAGTTAAAAAAGAAGCTTACTAAAAGCAATAAAGAATACCTCAAGCTAATTGGTTTAATAAAATGAATATTTTAAACATATCTCAACAAACCTCATACGACAACAGCATCGAAAGTTTTGAGTATCATTCATACAGACCGTACGTAACAAGTTTCAACAAGAATGATGAAATACGAATCCCCATCAATCAACAAGACTTATATGTGCTGCCTTCGCTCAGCAGTTTGTATATCGAAGGCAAAGTAATTGTCCACGACAGCACAACTAAAGAAAAGGTTTCAAATGTACATTTCGTTAATAATCCAGCGTTATTTCTATTTCAAGACATAAGATATGAATTAAATGGAGTAGAAATAGATAAAATAAAAAACGCAGGTGTAACTACGACCATAAAGTCTTATCTGTCCTTAAATGAAAACGAATCAAAATATGCTCGAGTTTGGGGGTGGTCGCCAGAAGGTATAAATAATACAAGTGGTGGAGAATTTTCTGTATCCATTCCTTTAAACAAGATTTTAGGATTTGCGGAAGATTATGAAAAAATTATCATTAACTGCAAACATGAGTTAGTGTTGCTTAGATGTAACACTAACCTTAATGCAATCAAGTTGAAAACAGGAGAAGTTTTGGAAGATATTGTTATAAGTAAAATTATCTGGAGAGTACCTCATATTAAAGTATCTGATCGCGAAAGAATAAATTTACTAAAACAATTAGAAAAAGATCGAGCTATTCCAATAGCATATCGTAACTGGGATTTATACGAGTATCCATTATTACCCAAAACTCGTAAACATACTTGGTCCATTAAAACTTCATCTCAAATAGAAAAACCGCGATTTGTTGTATTAGCTTTACAAACCAACCGCAAAAACAACGGTGAATTGTCGATGGCGGAGTTTGATCACTGTCACGTACGTGATGTAAGAGTGTTTTTAAATTCGTCATACTATCCATATGAGGGATTAAACGTTAGTTTTGCAGAAGACAAATTTACTTTATTATACGAACAGTATGTCAGATTTCAACAGTCGTATCACGGACGTCGGTCAGAACCGTTGATGAGTTTGAAAGAATTCAGAGACGTTGCTCCCTTATTCGTTATCGACTGTTCGCGACAGCACGAAACGTTAAAAGGCTCAATCGACGTGAGAGTAGAAATCGAAACAGACCAAGAAATACCTGATCAGACAGCTGCATATTGTCTGATTTTAAACGACTGCATATTTGAGTATAAGCCTTTGAGTAATATCGTTAAGAAAATATCATGAATAGTAATACAATAATCGTTGACTTACAAGGATTTAAAAATAATAATAACGACTTTTTAGTAAAAGAATTATGTATAGCCACTCAACAGCATACACATACATTTTATGTTAAACCACCATACCCATTCTCAGCGCTAACCGATGATGAAAAAAAGAATGTTCGGTGGTTAGAAAGAAATAGAGGGTTTCGATGGAGCGAAGGCTATATCGATTACAGAGAATTCAGAAGAATTATTAAACCTTACTTAAAAGACCGAAATATTATCGTAAAAGGTGAAGAGAAAGTGAAATGGGTAAAAGAATTGTGTGATCATAATAATATTGTAGATATAAGTTACAAAGACATTCCGAGATTTAACATTCTGTACGATCTGTATTGTAAGGAAGAATCGTATAACTGTTTTATTCATAAGAAGTATTGTGCATTAAAAAATGTATTATGTTTAAAAAAAATGGTGTTTAGAAAATAATGTGCACTTTCAATAAAAAATACCTTATATTTGTTGCTTTTTATTTAAATAATTAAATTGGAATGAAATAGAAATAAAACAAAATATATTCACATTATACATACAATTTATTTAAGCAATAATTACGTACACATTAATTTACAAAACAAACCCTAACTTATATTATTTTCATACAAATATATCTTACAATTTTATCGACTTATTCATTCTAAAGACTATTGCGACCCTACAGCTAAAACAAATACTTAATACCAAAGTAAACTAAAACCAACTCATATAACTGTAATTACATATTTTTTTTGATATATTACTGACTAACTTCTCGGTTTGGTCCATGATTTCATCACCGTTTTCATTCACAACATATTGAGCGGATAACAAAAAATTATCATCGTCTATACTGTCACAATGTTGCTGGGATCCATCTAAATCAAACACTGAGATCTTTATCAGACGGAAACCTTTTTTGGGAACGCTGTTTACCACAAACGAATGAACTGGGTTATGCAGTTTACTAAGTGCACTTTTAGAAACACATTTTTTTCTTAATTTTGCTGGGCGACGTTCCCGAATCTTAGCGTTCGGCTTTTGCTGAGCTTTCATTTTTAAAAACTCTTCAGTAAATCCTTCCAAAGGATCTTGAGCATACTGGAAAGTATCCCCATATTCATGTAGGTAGACATTGTCTTCGGATGTAGCAGTCAAATCTTCTACGCGTTCCATTATCTGTAAAAAAAAAAAAGAAAATATTTAACACCAAATCAGCAATCTTTGGAATTAACGATTATTTTTATGTATTTTAATGACTTAAATCAATAATAAATCAACTTACCGTTGTGTAGTAGGTCCAAGACTCTATTACCAAAAATACGTAAATTATGTACACGCGAGTAACTATATAAGTTAAGGTTTGTTTTGTAAATTATGTAGACGTGAGTAACTAATTACAGTGCTTATCGACGCAAGAATGAATACTAAAACAAAGTCTTCACATTATTATAGTGATTGCAACATGTAGGTTGCATTATTATGAATAAGGACTCATGTTACAAACAGTACCGCGCGCTCATATATTCGCGTGTGGATTCAGTAATGTCGGCACTACATATAGGCGAACGCGTTGGCCGACGCGTTGGCCGGCGCGCTGGCCCAATGTATAGAACGGGCGTTCGCGCGTTGGCGGTAGGTATTTCGCCTGTTCTACACATTGAGCCAGCGCGCCGGCCAACGCGTCGGCCAACGCGTTCGCCTACATGTAGTGCCGACTTAAACTCAAGTAAAGCATGTTTCAACTTGATAAAACTTTACGTTACTTGAATTTAGCATCAGCCTGCAGGTTTGCTTGCAAAATCTATGTAGTTGTGAAATAATAAATAAAACAAATGTATTTAATAAAATGATATTTTATTTCTAAATCTACATAATATACATACTAAAATGCATAGGTTATGCTACGAAAGTAAATAATACAAAGAATTTCTTAATTAGGTACAGCTTATTAAATCTAGTTAAAAGTTAAATATACTAGTGTGTCCCCATGCTCTAGTTGAAATTTTATCTTTAGATATGACTCTCTTGTCATCATCACCAGACAGAGCAACTTTCTTCACAGCACATGTGTACAACTCGTGTTTTATTGACTTAAATAAAACATTTGTTTTATGAACAATGTTGCCTTCGTACAGAGTTTTTTGGTAATCAGTAACATTGAAATTGCTGACAATATTTTTCTTAATTCCTTTCGCTTTTTTGATTGTGCTATTTATGGTTTTAATACAATATAACTTTGAACGAAGGCCTACAAATTCACTTATGATTTTACCCGCCATTTCATCTTTGAACAAACCAGGAACTTTTTTATTTTGAATGGGTAAATCATATTGATTAGTATTACAAAAATTACTAGTATCAAAGTAAGGCAAAAAATGTCTTTTTATGTCATCATAAAAATCATGGGTCCGTATATGATATACAAAACTATCAGTGTCCGTGTAACACATTTGTACATTATTTTTATAAAAAGGTTTAATAACAGAGTAATGAAAGTTATACATATGACTTTTTGACAATTCTAGTACGGTAAAACCAATGTATATTGGTTTATCCAAAATTATTTGATCAGAGTTTAATTGTACCGCAACTAGATTTTCAGTAAAAATTGTGGCGCTATGGAAATTTGGACGAGCGATAAGTTTTTGTGCACATTGCCTTTTCTTAGTCACATTATTATTATCAACCCACTGATTAACTAAATGCACATTGACCCTCTTCTCATTATTTTCTAAAGTTTTTCCAAACACACTGTTATTCAAGAGTTTGAAAAAGTCTTGTTCAAATGTTGAGGAACTTTTTTGCCTCAGAGCAGTATTCAAATCAATGTATTGTTTCAAATACGTGCTTTGTCGAAAACTAATCACTCGATGAATTTTCTTTAATATTAAACCATGTTTTAAACATGTTTGCAAGTGAATGTAATGTATAACATACTTAAATTTATCATACAAATTTGGAACTAGTTTGAAAGTTTTCCCCCCGGGTGGAATGCATTTTTCAGAACAAAATGGAAAATCATTATGTAAGTTATGTAAATGTTTGGGATATTGTAAATCTACTTCTAGAATATAACCACACTCTGCATCAATCGGTATTTCGATTATATTTAATTTGTTGATTTCTTGTTCATTGAGAAATCTGAAATCTGATAATGGTAAATACTGACACATACTATATCCATATAAATTATTACAATCAATATAAGTGACGTAGGAAGGAGATTCTGATGGTTTGTAATTTTCTAAGTAAGGATTATTTGCTTTTGCATGTCTATGAGAGCACAGACATACTCCTCCTCTGATACCACTCTGTAACATGCGCACCATCGACAAGTCATCGATAAGTTCCAATTGTATTCCTGTTTTTAATAACATCGCATCAAAAGATAAACTGGGTGCTGTTAAGTAAAAAGCTGGGTCTAATTGATAGTGTTGCTTGCAAGTCTGTCTAAAATTTTCAAAGATATCTGCCAGTAAAAGCACATCAGTTTTTAGATATAAATCCGTATAACTACCTAAATCTTTGATTTGAAATGTTGACCAAATTAAGCACGCGTGCTGGTAATCCTCATCAGAAATATCATGATCAGTTAGGGAACTATAAAAGCATTCTTTTGGGGGTAGACTTTTTTCGTCATACCGCTTCCACGAGTTCATATATTCGTATGGATAAATGCCTTTACGAGTGAGTAACTGAAATTCATCTTCATCGGGGAAATGATTTTGTAAGTTTTTAAACATTTCCGGTTTTAATGTCTCTGACAATTTGCTTAAGCTTGTTCCCAAAAACTTAAATGAATCAACGAATCGAAGTTGAAAAAACTGATTATTCGTAACTGGTACAAATTTGGTAAATGAGATGTAGTTTTCTTTTGTTTTAGGTATTATTTTAATATTACCAGGAACCTCGCCTAACGCTTTTATAAAAAGATGACAATCATAACCAGCTAAGTTATGAAAAAAAATGGGGACGAATGAAGGGCGTTTATACTGTAAATTACAAAACGGATGCGCAGCTCCGCGGTAACGACCAGTAACGTGACAATGGTCACGGACTTTGTCCGAAAAAATAAAATTTTCACAAATATGACAACGTGTGGCATTATCAAAATCAGACTTATCCGCCATAGAAAATATCATAGGGACTGGTGTACTAAGTATATCAAATATTTTTTGTACGTCTTTAAGAATCGAATCTACAAACTGCTTATCACAACCAGGTCCTCGATATGATACGTACCGATTGTAACTAGGGTCATCACGACAAACAATATAATAACCAAAAGCTATAGGTAAATGTTGGTGCAATCTAGTCGTGTTTTTGCTAGAAGAACAGTTAGCTTCAGTATTGGTTTGTAGCATCGATTCAAAATCTGCGTAAATACAAAAAGGCATGTTTTGTTTTCGACCATAGTTTTTAAATTTAATTACTGAGTCCTTATTTGGGAGGACAGTTACAACGCCTCCACATAAATGGTTTTCAACTTCTTTAGAAGTACTGAAAAATATCAAGCACAAATCACAGAAGTACAATTTGCTGTGATGAGATGTAACTTGGCTTCTAAACAGTCTAGAAGGTTCTTTGATCAAACAATAATGAGAAGTGTTATTATTTTCTAGATACAACAAATGTATAATTTTCTCGTTGCATGTTTTATTAATGTCTGATTTATACAACGGTCCAACAATAGTTTTACTTTTTTTTAAACCATAAATTATGAACTTAATATTAGGATTATTTTTTTCAAAAATTTTAATGTCATGGAAAGTTACAGGAAAAAACATTCCATTTATATTAAATAATTCACGAAAATTAGGATATGATGAAATTCTTTCAGGGTGATTTTTAGCTGGATATAAGGCTGCCGTTACACTCCATAGAAAGCAATGCTGATCTTTATTCATAATATTTAAACACGCCTTTTTAGCCTGAATTGATTTGGGTAAACTGATAAAACTTGAACCGCTAAGTGGTTGATATTTATTGATATTAATCTCAATGTATAAATTATTTAAAAATGTCCACCCACTGTCACGATCCTCAAATTCCTCTATACTAGTTTTTAAATAACTAACTGTTTCCAAATATATTTTTTCAAAATCATAATTACCATGTAATATTTTATTTTTGGTTCCAAAAGATTTTATTTCTTGTGAATTATCGTTGAACTTCAAAAACGTCCCAAATAGTTCGAAATTAACCTTAACACATGTATGTTTAATAAGGTTTTCATCTAAAAGAGATTTTAACTTGTTACGAATTTCGAAAAAAAATATATCTACTGAAGCTAACTGAAGTTGATCAAGAGGTAATATCTTATAAGTTACAATACGATTACGAAATGCGGAGCTGACGATTTCTACACCATCACTGTATTCTATTGTCTGACAACTTTTTCTATGTAAATTACTTCGCAAATGACCTACCCATGATTTACTATGTACAGATATGTTACACATCGAACAGAAAGGCATTTTATTCTATTAAAAAAGCCAATGCTATCAAAACAATAATACAGTAACCGATACTAATGTAAAAAAAATTAAAAAGATTCTATTCTAGTATATTAAAAATAAAATTAATATCTACTATAAATTGATTAAGTTTAGTAAAATTTATTTTTTGTCACTGTAATGGACGGGCTCTGACTCCTCAAATTCGGTAAAAGCTTGTCCTAAGAAGCCTTGCAGTGCCTCCCAAGACGATGATGACTCGTCGCACTGGAGCTTCACACTTACCAGCGCCGTCTTGTAGCGCACATTAGCGGCGTGAGACACGTAGTCCGATTTTTTGTAGATCTTGAGGTCCACAAAATATTCGCCACCGGTCTTCGCAGTCCGACGAGACGTTCCCGTAGAAACTCGGCTGGAGAAGCTTGATATTATTTCCCCGCCACGAGATTTGGGTTCACTGCAACTAGCTTCCTCAGTCTGCAAGATATTGAATAAGTCCGGTCTCCTTGTTCTGTAAAATAAAAAATTAACATATCATTAAAATACAATAATCGAGAAAAAATATTAGTAAGAAAACAAACAAAATAGGAATAAGTGTATTGCACTTTCACTTTTGACTGTAAACAATTAGGTGCCTAGTTTTATCAGACTTCAACAGGATACTGAACTAAGTTTTGATAAATAATAAAAACCAGCAGAAACAGGCATAGAATTTCAGCAAACTTAAAGTAGATAATAATCGAACATACCGTGTAGTGATAAATTCGTGCGGCGAGGAGTATTTTCGCTTTCGTTGAGCACTTTTGTGTGATGAGGTGCGGGTCAACTCCAGCGGAGGCGATGAGTCGTGTTGCTTTCCGGGGCCGGCCTTGCGTTTGCTGCTTGACGCCTTTGACTTCTTTTTCGGTGCTACCGACACCACTGCAGATGGGGCCTCAAACTCTGAATCGGACCTATTAAAGAAGAAATATAAATTATTTTCCCATCTTGATGAATAATAATAATTATTATTAAAATATATTTTTAATATTATTAAATTATAATTTTAATTGAAATATAATTAAAAATAAATTAAAACATAATTTTAATATATAATTAAAAAACAAAAAAAATATATATATTTTTAATATTATTAAAATATAATTTTAAATGAAATATAATTAAAAATAAATTAAAAACAAAAAAAATATTAATTTTATACTCACTAACATTTTCTCGTTGAAATTGAAGACTGGAGCGAAGCCACTTGAAAAATTGTGACTTGTTCCATCGTGCATCGACTTTTATTTAGTAAAAATGTCTTTGTCATCAAAAAATGTGTAAAAGTTGTCAAGCGCGAGTTGATTAATGTAATATATGTGTGTATGTTTGTTCGTTTTAATGTTATCAATTACACCATAGCAGTCATTCAGATTGAAATCCAACATCAATGATTGATCATTGCTATGTAAAACATATAATGTTTAATAAAGTTTTTTATTTATTGTTATTTATTCTACATATAGTTTATTCTACATTTTTTTTTATCTTTATACATCTGTGCATTTTTTTAAAGCATGTTAAATGTTGCATACTTTTATAGCGAATTTAATCTTGAACCAATACCTAATTCCCAAGAAGAGATTAAAATAAAATAAATTATTTTGTTTAAATAAGCAAGTAAATCCGAATTTTTAATGTGTATATGAATTGTGATGATATGGTAAAATATATGCAATATAAACGTTATTTTAAACTAATGATGCCTTACTTCAACTTTCGACCTTATCATTGATCAATATAGCTGAATATGAAATAAAATTGAATAAAGAAGAATCTCTATGGTGCGCTCGCTGCGGCGTTTCATCGAAATGCTTTGTAATTGTATCTCCGCCGCTGTTCATAGTAGGGGAAGCGAGTAAGCTAATTTTGTAGTTACTCGAGTGTCATGGGACCCTAGTAGATTTCGTAGATTAAGTAATGAGGAGAAAAAAATATTAAGAGCATATCTTATGACAGTGGGACAGTGACAAACTGCAGCTAGAAGTTAAAAAAAGTAATTATATATATAAAAATTGACTTTAAAGGTAATTTATAAGGTAATTTATCATTCAATTAAAGGAAACAAACATGTAATCGTCAAGCAGGATTAAAAATATATATGAAGAAGGTTTTGTTTTTTAAAATATGGACTTTAGTTTTTGAAAATTTCAAAGAGTCTTTATATCTTTCCCTTTACTTTAAGTCGTCATTGCTTTAAATAAAAGCTTCTTTGGGGTCTACACAACGTTCTCTATTTTAATCTGACAATTTGATACTTAAAAATATATATATATATATTTTTAACGCCCCACTCAGATAAGCTGATTTCTATACCACGTTAACTAGAGACATGTGGGAAGCATACACAAGCTTAATCTGACGCGCTCGAGCTACTGCAGAAATCCCCTAATCGGCTCCCCTACCATAAAACGAGTGTTCGTTTTACAGTATGTATGTGAAATATTATATTCTTGTTTGTCAGCTTGCAGTTTTTTTCAGATCAGGGATGTGAACTAGAAGCGAGAACTCGATTAAAGAGATAATTTAAGAGGCGATCAGTTTTTACCCTATAAATCCAATAAATTATAAATGAATATTGTGTGTATTAAACACGATTATTTTACCTCCAATCAAATTATGAAAATTATCATCCTTTAAATTCATTTACGCACATATAATATTTATATCAACATCAATATGTCAATTATTTGTTTCAAAAATTATTTACAAGCACGGTCTATTGATGTTAATAATTTATTATTTTACTTAGCTATGAATTTGACGCATGGTTTGCACGCACACAACACAATACAACGTTATTGGAATAAGATTCATTTTAGCTTGGTTGCGTTCTGCTTTACGCAAAATATAGTAGTTTCGCATACTATTTTTTTGAAATATAATATTTGATCCCTTAAAATAGTAGGATACTATAATATATAGTAGGTTTGACAACCCTAGCGACTCAATCGTTCTGTTCTTATGATTTCGCGTCTTGGCTTGTTAATATGCAACGTGGTGCGCGGTGAGTATCATCGTGGTTTAGACCTACATCAAAAGTGAATGGGAAGATAAAGGAATAGTTAAAAGTAAGTGTAGTAGTTATTGTATTCATTATAGATTTAATTCGTTACACAATTATTTAGGTTTTGATTTAAATTGATAATATTTTAGTTTTTGAAAACGATTCATTATTTATTAAGTACATTGTTACATTTTAAAATTAAATAATTACCAATATATTTATTCGTTACCCATCAAATATTTAAATCTAATGTGGTACTCATATTGAATAGTATTTTTCTATATTAGCTAATATATTTATTTTTTTCAGATGCATGAAAATTAGAGAAGTTCATCAAAAATCACAGCGGAACGCAGAAAAAGGATTAGACCAGGCATTATTTAATTGTAAGTAAATTTGAATCTAAATGTATCTAGTTTATTGAATGAGGTTTATGTAGTAGATACATATTAGAGGTAATTATTTAATCAGAATAATAATTAATAACCAATTACTTACCAGTATTCATTATAGATTTAATTCGTTACACAATTATTTAGGTTTTGATTTAAATTGATAATATTTTAGTTTTTGAAAACGATTCATTATTTATTAAGTACATTGTTACATTTTAAAATTAAATAATTACCAATATATTTATTCGTTACCCATCAAATATTTAAATCTAATGTGGTACTCTTATTGAATAGTATTTTTCTATATTAGCTAATATATTTATTTTTTTCAGATGCATGAAAATTAGAGAAGTTCATCAAAAATCACAGCGGAACGCAGAAAAAGGATTAGACCAGGCATTATTTAATTGGAAGTAAATTTGAATCTAAATGTATCTAGTTTATTGAATGAGGTTTATGTAGTAGATACATATTAGAGGTAATTATTTAATCAGAATAATAATTAATAACCAATTACTTACCAGTATTCATTATAGATTTAATTCGTTACACAATTATTTAGGTTTTGATTTAAATTGATAATATTTTAGTTTTTGAAAACGATTCATTATTTATTAAGTACATTGTTACATTTTAAAATTAAATAATTACCATTCGTTACCCATCAAATATTTAAATCTAATGTGGTACTCTTATTGAATAGTATTTTTCTATATTAGCTAATATATTTATTTTTTTCAGATGCATGAAAATTAGAGAAGTTCATCAAAAATCACAGCGGAACGCAGAAAAAGGATTAGACCAAGCATTATTTAATTGTAAGTAAATTTGAATCTAAATGTATCTAGTTTATTGAATGAGGTTTATGTAGTAGATACATATTAGAGGTAATTATTTAATCAGAATAATAATTAATAACCAATAGTTATTTTAATAATAACAAATTTAAATATAAAAATTCATAATATATTTCCTGTAAAACTGTTATTGCATAATATAACGTTAATATTTTCGAGATTATTTGAATGCCAATAAGTCGAAGTTATTACTAGAAACATAATTAATCCATAATTTTTAGATGAAGCATTACTCAAATATCCTTAATCGTCATCGTAGTTTTAAAGTACTCGTGACTCTAAATGGTGATTATTATGTAAGTGTGGATGTACATAACATTCGGTTTTCTTTTTCAGATCGGATGATCAATGACGAAGAAATCTGCATGACACAAACGAAGACATTATTGTGTTTATTTGTATAAATGCATAAAAACTGGTGTTTATTTATTGATAAGATCCTAAATTCCTATCCCCTGAAATGTAAGCTTAAACATACTAAACATCATAGTGTGTTAGTATATTTAAGCCGAGGTATGTTTTTTGGTAAGTGGCACACTGACACACCGAAGTGAGCGAGGGCGCGAGCGAACAGAGGTGCATGTCATGAGCATTTCATTTCATTTACCATCAGTTGATACATAAACGAACAGGAGTTATTGGGCATGCTGTCCCACCGAAGTGAGCGAGGCGCGGAGCGCAGTTCGCGAGCGAACGGAGGTGCATCAGTTGATGCATAAACGAAAAGGAATTATTGGGTATTCTGTCCCACCGAAGTGAGCGAAGCGCGGAGCGCAGTTCGCGAGCAAACGGAGGTGGGACAGAATGCCCAATAATTCCCTACTCAGCGGCAGCTAGAACTTCAATTAACAGGCTCGTTATTAATCGCGTTGTCCCGATTAAACACAATCCCGGGATCCGCGGAGCCTGGTTATGTCACGTTAGAGTAGGCCTTAAGCCCTTGTTAAGTTAACCAGGATTTACAGATATTATATTTCTTCGCTTCATTCTTCGATATATAATTATTAACCAGTAGTAACTAGTACCTCTGTATCTGCTAGGCAATCGCGTTTTTTCAAAGACGTATGTGGGTAGTTGAAAAATTACCCGCACGCTCGGTCACTGGACGTTCCGGCATGTCTCATTCTTTGTTAACGCGAGGCAACGCGAGCACGAATACTTAGTAACCATGCCAAAGCGCTGCAGCTGGTTATAATAATTATTAAAATGATTGAGTCAGTGTTGGAAGTAACTAAAGTAAGTGTTATTTTATCGTGTAATAAGAAAATACATGTAAGTACTATTAAATACTTAAATAAACGGCAGGCACTACCGAGGCCTAAACGAGTAAAGTATATTCAATACTAACCGGATTGTACTGCGACCGCGAGTCAATAAACGTACAATGTGTTGGGACTGCGAGTCTTTATACACGATCTATAATATTATGTATGCTTTATCTGTTCTATAAATAGAATTATAAAACTATATATGATTGTCGGATTGGGGGAAACAACTGCAGGTGATTACTGCAATTATTTTAACTAACCGGCACGTACTGCGACTGTGAGTCAATAAGTACAGTGTGTTTGGACCGTGAGTCCTTTTACACAATCTATATTCTATAATATGCATCGGAATTGATTGCGGATCTCTGACGATGTTTTACCTATTCTATAAATAGAACTATATGTTTGTCCGATTGGGGGAAATAACTGCAAGTTAATTACTGCAAGTTTAATGATTATATATTAAGTTATTTTATAAACCGCCATAATGTGTGGATTGACTACGAGTCTTTAAGCACAATTTATATGCATCGGAATTGACTGCGAGTCTCTGACGATGCTTTATCTGTTCTATAAATAGAACTATACGTTGGCCGGTTTGGGGATTAACGGCGAGTTATTTTATAAACAACTATATATAATAATATGTGGATTGACTGCGAGTCTCTAAACACAATCCTTATGCATCAGAATTGACCGCGATGTTTTATCTAAAAATAGAAGTACAATACTATGTTGGCTGGTTTCAGGGGATTAACTGCGAGTTAATTACAATTTAAAATATATTGATATTTTTCAAATCAACATTATGTATGGATTGACTACGAGTCTCCGACAATGCTTAAAAATAAAAAAATTGCAACTACCGCGCATTTTTGCCGCGCTCTTTGTTCTATAAATATAACTACATAATTATTATTATTATTATTATATTAATATCTTTGCCGTTTTATAGAGAATAGCTATTTCGAGCTAATAACTAGATAGACTGCGAATCTCATCAGTTAACAACCGATGCGCGTCTCGCGCGATCCTCTTGTTCTAAATATAGAACTACGATTATGATTTACTATGTCTGCCGGTATATAATTATTATTATTGAATGTATCTTGCACCAATTTTAGGACTCGGGATACACCGCGAGTGTACATAACGAAACTTACTTAATATCTACGTAACGTTATAGTTACTACCCTCAATATTTTTTGCATATTATATCGACAAATAAGTCGATTATAACGAGCTTCCCCAATATTAATTTTTTTAGGTCACTAAGACCAGACAATCGGGAAAATATCACTAAAAGTGACCAATATAATTACGGGACGATCAGGTTACGAATGAACCCGAAGCCTTCCCAAGTACTGGCACTGATAGAACCAGACCAGATCCGGATAGATCCAGGGCTCCTACTGACGTTAGGTGCACCCTCGTTGGTTTCGCCAGATTATTGTTTTAAATTATCCCAAAAACGATTAAGTTAAGCTACTGCTTATAAAACATTCCTGATAATAAGTGTTGCAGATCGATTCCGTCAAAGTCGTAACGGAAACCTATGACACTCAGACTCGATAAGTCTTGTCTCAATATCAGACCGAGATTATTATTGTTTCGTTGGATAATTCCAGTATTTGTTCTCAGAGACAAATGAGTACATCCCATCAATCGGGTACCTTTCGGGCTCTGGCAAACCCTTCCCACTACCCGTCAAAAAAAAAGGGGGGGGGGGGGGGGCAGAGCTGATTACCGTCGGCTGGCGCTGCTAGTACTGTACCGCTACAATCAACCTCTTTCTAGTTCGAAGAGCGTTGAGGTGACTAAACGCTCAACACCGCAGCCGTAGTGCTGACAGTTAATTTTATATATGTTACTATTATAATTATTGTGGGCTTTACACAGCTATCCCCAACCCGCGGCCCGCAGGCCGCATGCGGGCCACCGGGACTTGATTTGTAGCCCGCGTGATGTTAAACCATTTTGAAATTCACGCCCACGGGCAAAATGTTATACATTCAACGTGAAAGTCTTTTTTCACTTGTAAATTGTTAATTTTAAATTACGTTATTTTTTAAACCTAAAAATGTTTGTTGCGGCCCGCGACACCAAGACCAAAAATGTTTGCGGCCCGCATGAAAAATAAAAAAGTTAGGGAACTTCGTTCCAAAAACAAAAACAGGTTGGGGACCACTGGCTTAATTTAATATACATCATGACATCAATAAACTATTAGAATTTAAAACTATATCTTCGTGTACCCTTATCGAAGGTTACCTTATTTCAAAGATTTTCTTTTCCCCAAACAAAGCGGCGGAAAATATTGTATTATATTTTAAATACAATTATTGAATTATTTTAAATTTGAAACCACTTCGTAAGTTTATTTCAAAATTACAAGTTAATTTGGAAAATTAACTTTTAAGGCTTTCAAGCCAATACCCAAAAGTGGATATCTAGCAAAAATAGATTTAAGAACCTACTTCTTTATCTCACTAGTCGATCGAAAGATTTTAATTAACGGATTAAGAGCATCTTGACATACAGACTATCAGATGCGCTTACATTTCTTTTTTTTTTCACAAAAAATATAAAGAAGGAACCTAGACCAGGCGTAGGCTTTATCTAGACTAGACTTACCACGCTTTAACAATATCGGTATCCTAGGCGACAATTCTTCAGCCTCAGGCGCCCCCTTTTTGTTAACGTCTTATTGTTAATAGTGCCATGGGTGTATTAAACCCACAAAAATATGTAAATATTTAAGTCTTGACGTTTATAATAATATATATCATTATAACATAACTAGCTGTCCCGGCAAACGTTGTTTTGCCATATAAAGTATTTCGCCCATAATATTATTATTTTATTGAAGTGACTATACCTACTAAAGAGTATGTCACCATGGCAAAGTTCATGATTGCTATCCCGTCGCACAAACAATAGTCGCCGTCAGTCTCGAGTTGTAACAATTTACTATTATTTATTCAACTAATGAATACACTTATTAATATAAAGATAAAAGTGTAGATGTTGCCCGATTCTCAACCCTAGCTCGCTAAGATTCACGAAAGTCAGTCGAGCCGTTTCAGAGGAGTTCAACCACGCACACCGTGACATGAGAATTTTATATATTAGATATATTATATAATAATATATGCCTATTTAAAACGAAATAATATAGAACAGTTAAATCAATGTACTCGTGAGCTATCTCAACTGATAGATATTTTGACACCTTCATATCCTGATTCCTGACCCCCGCCGCGGAATGCAATTAGTTTTAAGCGATTAAAATATTTAATACTAAATAAAATATGCAATGATAAATACGATAACAGAATCACACTTATTCTTGAATAATAATTGTTAAAATATTCAGCCTGGTGGACCGAGAACACAATATTCTCGACTTTTAATCGTATTAATATGCAATAACCACACTATCGACGACCACAGAGCTGGACCCAGTTAAAGCAGTAGACTCCTTAAAATGTATTCTAAAATAATTTACTTCGACTTAGATTTTAGATAAATACTCAGTTTAATCTTATTAACTAAATAGACTTATTACAGAGATCTTCGTCCGCTCCATCGGAACCTTATCCAAACAATTTGACAATGGCTGTAATACGAATCACGATATTATCTTCTACAGCCATCACTGTGTACTGTCATTGTTTATGAACAATGTTGACTTTATTGGTTGGTGACATTGGCTCAGATGAATGCGTGAAGACTGAAGCGTCTTTCGAAAGAAGCTTTCCGGTAAAAATACCTGTATAATAAATACATACCTGAGTAGTATAGTACCCGGGATCCACTTATAAATTATTTGTTTTTTCTTGCACTCTGTACCAACTGAATATTGGTCATTGACTTAAAACTTTCTGCCTAATAAAACTCGGCAAAATAAAAAATTACGGTTTTAAATAGCGGTATCGAAATTTATATTACAAAGACATCAATCTCCCGGGCGTGATTGGATAGGTGATGTTATTAATTTATGTAATTCCTTTTTATTAAAAAAGAAGTTTCAAGTTATATTTAAAATATTACGCCGTGCGATGGTTATTCAAGATTATATTAAATAGGATAAAGCAGGTGCTGTGCGAGATCGGCGCAGCGTCGACACGAGCGTAGACACGGGGACTGAAACTGGACACGATTAATGACGATTAGTAAGACGACAGTCGAAAGGCAGGACTAGCGACTCCAATACTTTCGATATTTTCCTTAGCCATTTATTTTCCTTAGCCATAATTTTATCGACGAACAAAGTTTCGCTGAATCAGTTATAATATTATGTTTAATCACCATGATCCCAGTATGTTATCATTTAAATCACAAACCATAGAGGTCTCTTACGTTTCGTTTCTGACTATTATTATTATTTATTGTTAAATTCTTTCTCCAATATAATAATGATTACTATTCATAATGAATATAGTATTTCGTAAAAAAAAAAACTTTCTTTCGTTACTCTGAAAATCTACTGGTTAAATTAAAGTATTATTTATATACTGGTTAAATTATATTAAGTATAGTAGTGGTGAAATTAAAGTAATTATATATCGAAGAATGAAGCAAAGAAATATAATAAATGATCAAACGAACTTACCAAGTGAAGTTCGATCATTATTATATGAGTCGCTTCATTCGAAGATATAATCTCCCTCCCACCCAGTCTGCACAATACTATGTTTGCTGCAGTACCCAAAGAAAGAAAGAAAGATTTTTTGCATTACTTCTCTTTAAACATAATGAAACATGCCGGAACGTCCAGTGACCGACCGTGCGGGTAGTTTTTCAACTACCCACATACGTCTTTGAAAAAACGCGATTGCCTAGCAGATACAGAGGTACTACTGGTTAATAATTATATATCTTCGAATGAAGCGACTCATATAATAATGATCGAACTTCACTTGGTAAGTTCGTTTGATCATTTATAATGATAGTATTAAACCCAATGTAATAAGCGAGGCCTGGTTTTGTCACGTTAGGTCAAGTTGAGCAGGGTTTACAGGTAACAATAATGGTATATTAAACCCAGTCGTGATCGACGAAGCCCGGTTGTACCACGATAGGTTTGACCAGGGTTTACAGGTAACAATAACAATTAACAGGTAATCTCACCGCCCCTTTCGCCAATTGTTAATATTGTTATCTAGTGTTTCAGGAATCAGGTAATAAGGATCTTAATCGGGCCTGACATCATACCTAACCCAACGTTCAAAGGTATGTAAAATGTGACATAGTATTTTTAATAAATGTTTCATTATTGGTTATTCAAAATCATCACAAATTTCTATGATAGTTCATAAATTAATGAATTTATGAATATTAAATACCATTATCCACATTAACAGGATACTAATGAAAAAAGTTAACTGTTTGTCTTTGTTATTTCGTAACCAAGTGCGTAGCTATAATTTTCATCACATTCAATACGTCCTCGACCTAACAAACAACAAACAAGTGTACAGTAGGAACACACTTTACCATTTAAGCAAGTGCTCCGACTTGAAGCTAAGCGATTGCACAAAAACAATTAATTAAAGTCGTAATTTGTCGTCGACTGGGGCGGCGAGGGCGGCACGCACTAATTGCCGACGAGAATTCGATGCAATAAATCACGGTTTAATATAGCGCGTCACGTCGCACGGGAATGCACGCCCAAACCCACGGTTAGCGGACCTCGATATCACTGGCCGGTTTAAATTGTTCCGATAGTTCGTGTGTTGTATTGTTTTGGAAACGTAGCTAAAGGGGTGCAAGGTAGTAAGCAGTTGATATATAAGAGCTATCAAAATTAGCGTAATTACAGACGAACGCCACTTGACGGCAGAAGCCTAAAAAAGGCTTATAACTGGACGCGGTAATGTTCTTGCGGCAGTGTCGTTCGTCTCTCACTGGTGTAGTCAAATTTGACTGATTTGTCGCTTATCTGGCTAAACTCAAAGTTTATCATAACTGAGCAGACTGTACCATCTATTGAAAAGAAAATATAAGGGTGGAAAATACCTGTTTTAAAAGTCGGAAGAAATATCTTAGCTGTTATCTTCGTAGCTATTGCCTTTATAAAGAAAAAGCTATAAAGTTATACGTTCAAAAATGTTCACAGCCGTATTTTGTGTAATGTTTGTTGAATAACTTCAAAATTGAATTCTGCAGTTATTAAATGAGTCAGTTAATATACGATCAATTTTATTGTTTAATATCATTGACCATTATTAATGACAATTTATTTGACAATAAGATTGAAAGGCGGGCGCGTTCAATGTCAACCGAAGATGGTCAATAACATTACACAATATTCATATTGCACAATAAAATTGATCGCCCAGGGCCCGCCTGGTGATCTTTATATCGAACATGACACAGAATGAATACAAAAAATATATATCCAACACAAGTAACATTTGCCGGGGAATTTTTCATTAATTGTTGCGAATTGGGTCGAGCTGGAGAGTGGAGGCTGGCAACACTGGCAACACGTTCCCTGCGGGTTATTTATGAACAGTCACTGAGCTATGTAATAATCTGAGGCGGGATTTAATTTAGCGGACTGATTTCACACTAGGGTGCGAGAGGGACGGGAAGATCTTTTTTTGGGGGGTGCGAAAGAGATGGACGCGATCGTTAGCGGTTTCAGCAGACAGGCCGTAATGGAAAATCGGCGTGGTGGGTTTCTTTCGGGTCTAAATAAAGGATTTGTTTTTGTGACCACTCCATCGGTCTTCCTTTTGTTCATTGAAGTTTTCTGTGATTGCTTATGGGCCTTGTTTAATTACGATTTACTAAATGACAAGTATTTACGATTAACGTTATTTACGTTATTCAAAATTAAAGTCCAGCAGAACTGTTAGGTACTAATTTCTTACGTACTGTGTGAACCTAGTCTAATACGTTCGAAAAGGCTCTGCTGCACAAGACATGTCAAATACATTGTATCATTACAATCCATACTAATATTATAAAGACGAAAGTGTGTCTGTCTGTCTGTTACCTCTTCACGCTCGAACCGCTGAACCGATTTTGGTGAAATTTGGCATGGAGACACTTTGAGTCCCGAGAAAGGACATAGGATAGTTTTTATCCCGGAAAAATGTACGGTTCCCGCGCGATAAACGAGTTTTAGCGCAACGGAGTTGCGAGCGTCATCTAGTATAATATAATCTACACAGCGATCTTTTTATTACTGTTGGGGTTAATGTAACATTATATTACAAAGCTGAGACACGATAAATCTCTCGTATTATGGAACGATTAAAGACGTGCCTCAATTATGCACATCGCTATCCCGGTCTAGACAAAGCGCGTGACACAATTGGGTTTAATCCCGGGGATCCTCACCCCCTTGATTAATGACTACAACAATACACTTAATGAAGCGTTTAGGCGTTAAATTCAAAATTTTGCCGTTTAATGCCATACTGTGAGTTTAGGAGTTTGGTTTGCGTTTTTGAAATTTAAATGGTGTTTATTCAGTAAAATTAAAATTAAAGATGTTAATTCTGATATTTTAAATTTTTAGATATTGTTCGGTGTCTTGTGATAATCCATACTTCCATATTCATACTAATATTATAAATGCGAAAGTGTGTCTGTCTGTCTGTCCGTCTGTCTGTCTGTCTGTCGGTCTGTCTGTTACCTCTTCACGCTCGAACCGCTAAACCGATTTTGCTAAAATTTGGCATGGAGATACCTACTTTGAGTCCCGAGAAAGGACATAGGATAGTTTTTATCCCGGAAAAATGTACGGTTCCCGCGCGATAAACAAATTTTGGCGGTCATCTAGTTAGCTATTTATTTATTTTTATTTTATTTTATTCGGAAAACTTACAGCATATATGACAATGGTAATGATACAAATTAAATAACGATATGCCAATTACAAGTTTTCGCTGGTAAAAAATAAATTGAAGCTAAAATTAACATTTGAAACATAAAGTCCTGTCCTGACGAGACACATATATAATATGTGTATAATTATTATATATATATATATATATATATGTGTGTATTTTTAAAGGTATAATACGCACCTAGGGCAGGAAAATAAGAAATGTCTCAGATCACATGTAATTGTTGGCCGAGGCGAAGCCAAGGTCAACAAACATGTGATCAGAGGCATTCTCATTTACTGCCCATGGTGCGTTTAGGTACAATTTTTCTCATCGACGTTACGAAAGTTGACGTTTTCCGCCCGGAGGTGAGAAAAATACATTTTTTAATAGAATTCACGCTGTAGACAGTAGAAATCCACAGAATCAGGGCGATCGCTATGTCATAATATTTTTTAAACGTGTCGAAAATGGATCATCAAGGAGATATCGAAGCAATTTTATTTTCTTTTAGTCCGCTGGTGGTTTGGTCGAACGCTTAGAATCATCATACTGATTTAGGGTTTCCGCACACGGGCCACCGGCGACAACCACAAAATGCCGCTACCGGCATATTTCCTATAGTTTTCATACATTTTATATGGACTCGCCGCACACGGTTGACGCCCCACACGCTACAATCGTCCAATCGTTTTGCTTCTTGTGAATTGTTGCGGCGTTTGTGGCTGTCGCGTGTAGCCCGCGACACTATGAGTCTGTTGTCTCTGAAAATCGTGCCAGCAGGAAATAAAATAACTTCAAATTGTTCAAATTGCGTTATGAAACTTGACACCCCACGGATCTATTTCAAACTCTACTTACTGAAAATTCAATTGTGGAACTCAATTACTTAGAACACTTGTTAGGCCATTTGTTTGCCGCAACGCGGCCTAATCCCAGCCTATCCCGCGTAATCCCGGATCACGAATCATGACACTATTGTTGTAAGTGTGAAACCGACATAAATAGGCCTCCGGCTTTACGAGACCTCAAGTGAGAGCTCGCAAACGACTGTCGCCCCTATTTGCAATAACATTAAAGATGTCTTTGCCATTTCGTTAAAGTTTGATGCTGTGTAATAGCAAGGTAATATGTCCAAAATCATGTAATGTAGCATTTGAAACTTTAAGACGAAAGTGTTGGGGTTAATTTTCAAGTTTGTGGATGTGGCAGTTGCGACACTATGGTTTCCATTATTGTATTGTTGAAGAACAAGCGACGTGTATTATGAGTGAGTTTTTATTTATAAATGTCCATTGTGCTGGGTTTATAATGTGATTATCTTTGTAATGAGGGGGATTGCTCAAATATTGATATTGCTTGTGTAATGAAACGACAGAATTGAGAATTGACAATATTTGAGTTACGGTTTTGCCAATGCGAATCAGCAGTTGTTTTTATGGACTTCCATTTTTCATTCAGGGATACCTAGTAAGCACTAAGCAGGCTATTCTTTACTTATACATAAAGCCCCGTACACAACGGTAGGCCATTGTGTACTGTAGACCACGATCACTTGATGTTAAACACATTCATGGTGCATGGCTCATTACTGCCTGACAATCAACTGGCCATCGTCCGCCATCATAACTTGTTACTTCGTTTAGGTAGGTACACAATGACTATATGGCTTGTGGTGGGGCAGCATGGACCATTGTGAAGAGGCACCTTAACAGCCATTTAAATATTATGGTTGACATGACAGACTTGCTGCACATTTCTGCAATATTCAGACGATTAATTTTATAGACTTCCGATACAGACGCATAAAGTCGACTGTCGAAAACGTAATTATAGATAACGTGATGCAACTGGTATTATGCAAACAACCACTAAACCTTATGGGCGATAACCCAAACGTCACGTTTACGACCGCGCCCTTCACACGTAACGACCACGGGACGATATAGAGACGATATAGTTTTATTTACGCATACAAAGGTTTATTGGGAGAAAGTTTTATACGTTACGTGACTATTGCTGTAATAAAATAATTCAAGTAAGATTTGATGAATATTTTCCCTGAAAAAAGTCTGCAATAAGATTCTCATAGGTTTTAAATTCCCATTATGCTTTTTACCCTACTAAAACATTTTTATGTAAATAGATGCCCTGCCAAAAATACGTTGCATAATGCATTGTCTAAAAAAAACAAGAATATACCGAGCTCTTACTCTACAGCGATACCTCAGAAGGGTATTATGTGGTTTCACTATATAGCGATCAGCGATGGATATAAATTTATAAATTTCTATATCTTATATATAAAATTCTCGTGTCACAATGTTAGTCCACGAACTCCTCCGAAACGGCTTTACTGATTTTTAACAAATTTTATATGCATATTCAGTAGGTCTGAGAATCGGCTACTGGGTACTTTATATATTGATAAGTGCATTTGTTGAATAAATAATAGTAAATTATTACAACCTGAGACTGACGGCGACCATTGTTTGTGCGACGGCACAGCGATCGACGTTGCCATGGCGACATAATTGTTTAGTCACTTCAATAAAATTTAAATATGGGCGAAATACCTTATATTATGGCAAAGCAACGTTTGCCGGGACAGCTAGTATTATATATAATAATGAATATTCTTTCATTATTCGTAACAACGACCAACATATTTTGACTTGCTGTTTAAAACCTTAGCTCGATGTAAAGTCGTTAGGATCGTATCGTTCCCGTATCATGTGATGGCCCCCCACGGTAACCGTTCGATAATTATCGGCAATAGCGCATTGACGACACCCGCGGGCACATTCCGAGATGGAGCACTTTAATACACATGTAAATTTACTTTTATTTGTTGCAGCGACGCCATTACACGAATTGCTATTGCCCCGTTTGTGGTTTTACTGGCCAAGTCAATATCGTTACGATGGATGGAAATCTAAATATTTATAACTGCTGTATAGCTTTAGGTATCTTTACGTATCTTTCTAAATAAATTTTTGAACGTAACTTTAAAAAGTATTATAATAGGTCCACACTGCATTAGCTATAAATGAAATGAAATGAAAATATTTATTTCTAAGTAGGTAGGTTAACAAAGTTAACACTTTTAGAACGTTGCGTCAACATGAGGCCTACCACCTGTTCGGGAACTATATAAGCCTTTAAGCTTCTTTACAATTTCTGCCTCATTATGTTTTTGAACTTTAAAATATACATTATAGGTCCACTCTACATTTCTCTTTAACATTATATCAATTAGTTTATTTACGAGCGTACTGCGTATGGTCCTTTTGTTTTTCTTAAAAGGCTTTCCACGCAAAGTCTCCTTGCTCACTTTGGAGTGAGCATAAAGACTTTGACAGGCATACATACTTTATTCATGAGCAATTAAAGAAGAAAATTCTACGCATTCGTAACCGCCCCAAGCAGCACAAGTATATCTAGTGAAGCACTATTAGTTATTTTATAGAATTAAATTTAGTATTCTTACATAAGAGTCAATTATCCCTGAAGATATCCTGAAGATATCTTATATACCGAGTTCAGTAAAAATGGGCACCTGTCTACATTATAATGACAAGAGCAGCATAATAATTCATCATTAGATAACGATAAGAGCAATTTATTTTTATCTATAGGGAACATCTACAAAACTATCATAAGAACATATTAAGAGGCACATAAGAAGGGAATTAGGTTTTGTAGCCAACATTAAGATAACACCATTACTCTACTGATGTTCTAGTGGTGAATATTTTTAAAACCACTAATAATCAAAATCAACTAAATAAAAACATCAACAAGAGTTACTTCTTTTAAAAAGCATTTCCTATTTTCTAATGGCACACTGTAGTTAAAAGTATTCTAAGTTAAAGCTTTAATGGCGAAATGAAATTAAATAATTAATTATATTTTTTATGTTTCGCACGAACGGAGGGTTCAAATTCCATGCCGAATTTATTTTATCGTAAAAGTCGATGAAATAGTTGTAAAAAACTTATGGGCCTATTATATTCGTAAATTTAAATGATATTTTTTTAATAAAAAATATTATATTTCCACATTTTTTAATATATTTTGTTAAAATAAATACCTAAACAATATATTTTGATAAAAAAATCATTTATTTAAGTATTTTTATGTTTACAAATAAATAAATCGCATATTTTATTGTAACCAATTTTTTATATTTTTACCGCAATGGCGATTACCGTCGTATTCTATTAATAAAAATGGCCTCTAGATTAAATTACCTATAAGTAAGTATTGATTAGAAGATTTACTCCTAAAATTGAACTAAATGTAATTTTAAGAGCATGACAAGTCAACTTGCACTTTCACCAGAAAATATATAATATACTATTGAAAGATCATTTCTTTCAATAGTATAATTGTTCTTAAGACCAGCCTATCCTAATCTATAGAAAGAAATGTTTGTAAACTATTTTTTCTCGTAATTATCTACCAGAGTCATATCAGACTGGCATAAGAATATGGTGTTTTATTCGCGTTTTGGTGATTTTTTAGTGCAATACCATAGAGAACCAATATTTCTGGTGGCCTTCCTGTTTTATAATATTACTTAATGTCATATTGTCAAACCATAAATATTCGTAATATTTTGTCTGTATAAAATTTTGTATATATCTGTATAAAAATTACACGTATTTTTAAAGCAAGCCAATTATGGGCACCTCTTCATCGCCAGAATCGTCACTTTCACTTTCATTGTCAGTCTGTAGTTCATCATGGTTTTCATCAAGAATCGATTTTCGAGACAGTCTCAATTCTTCTTCGCAGCTTGATGATTCGTTGCTGAAGTGATGTCTGTGAGGGCAAAGAAAGTTGATGTGACTGTCTACTATAACGACACCTTTATTATATCTACTTTTCGACTTTTCTCCGAAAGCCTACTGTCTTCTTAATGGCACCTTTATTATAACTACTTTTCCACTTTTCTTAACCCATCAAGCCCCATAAGAGCACCGGTGATCATGACAATAATAGAATAACAAAAGATTTCCAAGAATCTGCGATCGAAGGATTAATATCTCCTGCTTTCTTCATGCTTGCAAAACGTTGTCCTTTATATACTTAATACTCTTAAAATAAAATGTTTTAAGCTTAAGTTCCCTAATGAAGGAGGAAAGTGGACTTTCACTAGAGTATACACTATTGAGTATCTATTCAGTGATTCTATTAAGTATATACTTAAAAAAGTGCCTTTTTGATTAATTTTAGAGTAATTGTTCTACAAATAATTTCAATTCTTAAAAAGTATTTGTGATAATAAGTCTATAGAATAATTGAACTACAGCAGCGCTTTTTACAGAGCAAATATAGTCCATAACAAACCAATTTGCTCTTAACTCAGTGTAATGAACTAGTAAAGGTTTTAAAACAAGGAACACTAGATATTTTTTTCTATTAGAAACTAAGTTCTTATTCAAAACCATGTATAGAATGCCAATGTCCAGTATGTCTATAAAAAAGCCATGATTAGTACTCCTAAAGCATAAATAGATTTAAGGCGTCTGAAGTGTGCTACTTGGGGCTTGTCCATTTGCAAACGTGCCACATAATATATTGCAGAATTGTATAGTCTTAATTGTCAATACACGTACTGAACCCATAAGCGAGTCTACAAATCAATGTGGCGGGTAGTAGTAAATGTGTATAACACCACCGTCCTTAAATCTTCGTTAGCCCGCTAGATGGCTCTGAACACGCAACACTTTTTATCAATTAGTCAGTAGCAATTACATTTTATTTGTCTATGTTTCAAGGCAACTCAATTAATATTTTAACATTGTTACCTAAAATTGCTATAGTACTATCGAAGATATTGATTCCTAGGCAGTTGACTGAGCAACGTCACTTGGTCGTATTATGCCAATTCAATAAGTCGTTGTTTATCGGCTGAGTTTGACATAAAGTGACCAAATTACGTTGGTCCGCCATCTGCCAAGGAATCAATTTCTCATTATCTATATGGCCATGCGCCTGTATGTATAACAATAGCAATTTTACAGAAAGCAGAATTAATCGCGCATGCTATTCGAAAATTCTCAAAGTTTTTAGCGTTGATGGACCATAAATCATAATCATAATTATCTATATACTTAATATATAAAACTCAAAGGTGACTGACTGACATGATGATCTATCAACGTACAGCCCAAACCACTAGACGGATCCGGCTATTTGGCCATGACGTAGGCATCCACTAAGACATACTAATTTTGATCAACTCCCTAAGGGGATAAAATAGGGGATGAAAGATTGTACATTATAATAATACTTTTTAATGCGAGTGAAGCCGCGGGCAATAGCTAGTCTAAATATATAAAACTCAAAGGTGACTGACTGACATGGTGATCTATCAACGCACAGCCCAAACCACTGGACGGATCGGGCTGAAATTTGGCATGCAGGTAGCTGTTATGACGTAGGCATCCGCTAAAAAAGCATTCTGATTAATTCTACCCCCAAGGGGTTCAACTAGGGGATGAAATTTTGTATAGAATAATACTTCTTAACGCGAGCGAAGCCGCGGGCAAAAGCTCGTATATTATAAAACTGAAAGTCCGTTTGTTTGTTACCTATCCTGATTGGTACAAAATTACTTTGACTCTCGGGAAAGGATAAAGGCAGCTTTTTTATCTAGGCTACTTTTGATTTTGTAATTTACGTATTCCTCTTCAATACTCACCGTCAAAATTGTGAACAAAATATTCTATAGTCAACCTCTAAGGGTCAATTTATATTGCATTGAACCTTAGCTTAAACAATACGTTCACTGTTCAGCAAGTCCCAACAAATCAAACATCGCATGCCGACCCCCATCGCCGTCTCCCGAGGGACATTAGCAATGCCGGCTAACTGCTCTCCTCACGATACTGCACCTAATTAGATATAAAAACTTTCTATACAGGTTGTAAACGTTAATAAAATATGTTTTCGAAGTCCTAACAATGAATAGTTAAATCAATGTTTGAGGTGAAGGTTCTGGAATGCAGTTCCTGTATCTTATTTGGACAACACAATTATTATGGTAAAAATTAATTGGGCAAAATCAAAATATTTGTTTGTCGATTAAGTTTTTCAATTGTATATCGATTTTATACTATCGATCTGCAAACGCTATACTTGATATTTATAATAATAATAATACAACTCCCACACCGGTTTCGGTGACGGTGGCCGGTTTTTGAAACTAGGCCAGTGACGCAGGAGTAATTTTATAGTGCCCAAGTGTGTGCGCAGTCCGCAAGAGCACTCTTTATTACTTTTTCTCTCATAGCCCAGTAGGTTGGACGACCGACGACTGGCGAGAGATCAGGCGCAGGACCGACTTCTTACATGCCCCTCCGACGCATGGATCATCTTACTTGTCAGACAATCAGATAATCAGCTTGCATTGTCCTAACCAAACTTGGAAATAACATGTCTTCAACGCGGGAATCAAACCCACGACCTCCGAGTCAAGAGCTACGCCCTAAGCCACTGTACCACGGAGGCGTTATTACTTGATATATTTTATACAATGTACGGCGCTGAGCTATATTGTAGCTGATTCTCGAGATCTCGTTAGCAACTTTAACCCTAAACTAAAGTGAACGTACAATATACATAAGCTGTCAATCACCCTTCTTTTTCGCCAGCCAAAAGCAATATACTCGTAACTGGCCATACGCAGAACTTATAAAAGAACCCCTAAAATATTCAAATATCGAACGTGTCGGAATCATTACCCGGGGGCGTGTAGGTGCGTTTGAGATGATTGATTTGTGTCTCGGGGTTGTCGCATAAAAAATGGATGGCCCTGCCTCTGACCATCAAACCTCTTTACTTTATATCTTGAATCTCCTGGGCCCGCCATGTTTACGAACCATTTGCTTTATGTAACTCAGATGCGAATATTTTAAACCCTTTGTGGTTATACCTTTTTAGATTGACAGTACCTATGTATATTACAGTCGCAAGATGTGTCTATCAAGTGACAAAACATATTGTGTAACTGAAATACCGATAAAGATATAGGATATTATTTTTATTAGTAAAAAAGGAGCTTGTTAAAGTTTGATTTAATTTTTAACACTGTTCTAAGTTATACTATTCGTAGAAATAATGTTTTTATAATATAAAATTTAAAACTTTAAAGAAAAGTTATTATAAATTTATCATTTTTACTCCAATTTAAACTTTAAACTTTTGTCCCTTTAATAAAGAGCCCGTGTGTAGTGCTAACGGCCGCACTCAGAGAAATTTAACCTCAACTTAAGAATGCACCTGACCCTAACTTGACTTCATGCTTAAACCTAGATCTTAAAATCTGTAAGGTCTAGAAAGCTGATTTTTTACACAAGTAACTTCAGTTCATGAAAATTAAATGCTCAAGACGAAAACACGGTCACTATAAAAATGCTCGATAGTTCCTTATTTACAAAAAACCTTGTTTTAGACATATTTTTGCTTGGATCTTCGAAGTTTGCTGTCTTTTCTTTAATATTTTTAATATCTAAGAAGGCATTGATAAAACCTAAATTTGCTCAAAATACCTTTTCATAATCATTATACTGCCCTGCTAAGCGCAAAAGCGGTATCTCCAAAAAAAAAAAACAAAACAGAAAATTTGTTTTTTATGGCATCGGATAGCTTAGAAGAATACGCGTCTATTGAGCTAAGCCTTATAGCGGTATGTTATTCAAAAGTTATAAAAAACGGTACGAAAGTTTTCTCTATCTCAGTTTTACCTTAAATTTCTAAGGATATTAGAGGTATATCAATAGTACGTAGGCAAATAGCCGTATATTTAAATACCGCTAAATCTCTTAAAAATACAAGCGTTTTACGCACGTTGTGTTCTAAGCCAATAGCCGGCATAATGTAACTATAACTGACTTACCGCTACAAGCGCGTTAGTATTTTTGTGCTCACTTGATTAGCAAATCATGAGATACGGTTGCAGCTGCAAGACAAATTGATCTTTAAGGCGTACTCTATACGGTCTGATTTCTGATACATCTTGCAATGATTTATCCCTGCCTTGGTTAATATTCGTTTTGGGTGATAAAATATTGTAAAATATTTTTTTGATTTAATTTGAATTTTTATATTTCAGACTAGATAACACCCGCGACTGCGTTGCACCAAAATTCGCTTATCGCGCTGAAACCGTACATTTTTTCCAAAAAATTGGTTCACTGGTTTGGGCGTGAAAAGGTACAAGAATGAAGAAAGGCAGACACACTTTTGCACTTATAATAATATTACTGCGGATATGGTAGGGACTTGATATGTTTTGTGTAATTTCTTTTGTTCACGCGTCATTCATACTATATTTTACATCATCCTATACTGCTTTGCAGGCTGTTTATGAGTCTGTAAGCTTTTGATATTGTCTCGATACAGTCTAGATTAAATAAAAAATTACACGTGTGGCACTCGGGAACTGCCGCGGTAAAGCTATTGCATACCGCTTTGCACTTTTGTGGTACACTTTACGGAAAAACTATCACGCATGGTAATTTGTGCTTTAACATAGTAATTTTTATTTATATGTAGATGTGTAAATATCGGTCAGTCAAGGTTAAGTTACTATTAAAATATTAAAAAAAAACACGCAGAAAAATGACGCGGCTTGTAGCTAGTTTATAAAGATACATACATACACAATTACACACTATATAACCTACTTATAATCGGTTAAAGCAACATCAAAATGCCATGGTAATGCTTCGTCCCACATAAAACTCCCCACTTTTGACTGATTAAAATTCATAGAACACGTTTCTTTTTTAAATATGTTTTTTTAAGATCAAAAATTTAAATAATAAAAGAATTTATAAATGCACTTTGATTTGTTTTTTTCTTTATAAGAATATGTATTTTATGTGACTGAAAATTCATATCATTTTGTATACAAGCATGTTAGGTGAAAAGTTAATCAAAAGGCGGTAACTCAAATCTCAAGTTTGTAATTACTAAGCGGTATAGCAGTATCTCATGGTTAAGGCATTTCCATGTATATTTTACATATTTAATTATTTGTAATAGAAAACATACCTAATATTATATATAAATTACATTTAATAACCAAAAATAACAATCTGTAAATTAACGTAAAACAAATTTTACATAACGTCAATTATCTCTAACCTAGCTTTCACTGACATACCGCTTTTGTGCTTAGTAGGGCAGTATAGTTCGTCTTTTATTCAAGTAAAACTATATTGGCGATGATTTCGCGTCGTCCTTTTTCACCTGGCATATGAAAGACGGGCGTGAGTGTGAAGAGAAAATGGACTATGTTTTATTTTTAACGTCAGTAGGCCTCAGACCAGAAGAGTTTGCCAGATAATGTACGGGACTTATGTGAAAATGTTCATTTAATTACAGTTAAATATTAATTAATACTCGTCTCTGAGTGCGGCAGTCATGGGAGTTACTACAGTGGCTACGGCGTAGGCAGCTACGCGTCTACGGCCGACGACGTTGTTTCTAAGCTGGCTGGTATGCCTCCAGCTCGTCACGTCACCTTTTTCTAGGCTGGCCTCGGCAGCGGCGTCCATCTTCGGGTGCCCACTCTGTTGAGACCCTTGCCCAGCGTTCGGGATGCATGCGGCTAACGTGACCCGCCCACTCCCACTTCAGCTTGGCCGCCTTGACACCTACGTCCTTGATGCCTGTTTGGAAGCACAGTATGGTGTTTCTCATATAAAAGATTGGACCAAAAAATAGCCCCGGCCGAGTTTACGACCGCATGAAAAATATGCAGATGCAAAGTTTTAAATCTTCAGTTAAGTTCGTAATAAACCTATATTAAGCCACTGGATTCGGTCATATTTGATGTCGGTGTGGTATAAACTTTATTGGCATATCACTTAGTATCAAACTGTCGTAAATGTGCGGTTTGTCGTATTTATTACTGCAGTATAAGTTGCCTGTTTTATTTGATCGATTAAATTTACGGATTTTCAATTACAGACATTAAGGGTGTGTTTCACCGCTTCCTAATAAGGTGCCCGATAGGCTTATTTGACAGATTCTCCATACTCTATGTGTCAAGTTAAGTGGTGGATAGCCTTATCAGGAAGCGGTGAAACAGGCCCTAAGTCAGCTAACTATGATGCTGACTGCAGAAAATCATCAGATTCCACTACTAACACCGCCATATTCATGTTGCCTCACTCAGAGTTGAATATTTACTAATTTTCTTCTGTAATTAAACGAATATATTGACATTATTTGTGAAATTCTTCATTTAATTATTACAATTAAGTAATTCAAAGTCATCTCTGAGTGCGGTAGTTACAACTCAATTTGTAGTGAGTCCACAAGGTTTAGTGAAAAGTAACATGCCGCTGAAAAACATTGTATCATATTACTCGGCCAAATTACGTTGGTTGCCATGGGTCATTGCAAAGCTCTCTATGCTTCGCAATGACCCCACGTAAAGAAGTGTGTTAAGACTAGACACAAAACTTCATATTGACTCAGTAAAATGTCTACTACAGCATATCTTGGCTTTGACTATATTACCGAGTCATTTCCAACAATCGGAAGAAGATCGTAATGGAATTGCGAAGGACGAAGACAATTCAATTCGTCTTAAAGTATCTCTATTCCGATTGGATTCAGCCGCGAGTGCCCATTGAAATTCTAAAGACACCCCGACGAATCAATTACCGGCGACATTCAAATGGGGGAGGGAGGTGGGGGGTGGGGGGGTGTCTGATCTGTTAGTGCGTGTGATAGAATGTCAGCCAATATGCTTCCGCCCTTTGAGCTCTTTGCATGTGAAACTGCAGCTTTTAGCTATTAGGATGTCGTTTGTTCCAAACCTTTTTAGTTCTTTTTAAGATCGTTTTCCAGAAGTTTTTTTTTTTATTGGTGGCATGAAGTTAAAAATATATGCCTGATATTAACTATATACAACTCCTGCGATTACGAAAAACATTAGGCTTAGCATATAGGTAGTTCGTGGTAGCTACCCAAACTATAAATTCAAAAGGCTTTTTAAAGTTGATTCTTAGATCCGATTCCGTCGTCTCAAATTCGATAAAAAAGTACATAACTGGTATTATTTACTGCTGTATCTAAGGTTATTATGTAAATAGCAGATCTCGTCTCAACAGGATATTATAATGGCCAGATCCGACCATTCTGAAGAACCCCCGCCCCGCCCCACGCCGCGTAACTCAATACGCAACTTGGACGCCCCTGGAGGATAGGTTGGGCCGTGTTGTCGATAAAATTAAGAACTTCGATATTTTAAACTTTAAAAAATATAAATCAAGTAACTAGGATGCTAATGGAGGAAAGAGTTGGATGTGTCATCGATTTAATTGAGATAAACGTTATTGTTGTAAACTCTTAAAAAAGTAAATTATGAGAGTCAAAACGTTTTTCTTCTCTCGTGCGTTCTATGCAGAGAACGTCACATTGTTTTCGTTTAATTTTATTTTTCTTTAACTTTGTAAAAAACAAAATAAACGCTATAAGTAATTAAACTTTTTTATTTACCTTACCCGATTCTATATGTATGCACATTGTACTCAAATTAAATATAACATTTCAAATCTCTTTTTTGTTATTTTCAAGATAGATCGATCTATAAATAAATACATTTATCACCTAAATCCACGTTAAACTCAACGAATGATAAAAAAAATCTTTAATAGTTTATAGGTCTACCAGAATCTGATGGCAATTTTTGACAGCAAATTTTCAAAAAATATCCTAAATCATTGGATAAATTTTTATATTTGCATGTTTAATACACAGATTAGCTGCTAAAAGAAAAGGACCAAAATGTTTTATTTCAATTACCCCGGTATTGCTAGAGTCAATTTATTTTCTCACTTTTTGCCATCAGATTCTGGTACACCTATAGTTATCACAACGGAAATGTCAGTCGGAAAATAAAGACTAGGATTTAATTTTGTTGACAATTATTATTAATGATGATTGTCTACAAAATTAAATTATATTAAAAATTTAAAATTATAAAAGAATTCTGTAGAAAATTCTATGTTTCTTTTTATTACGTTATCAGATTTAGGGCCTGTTTCACCGCTTCCTGATAAGACTATCCACCACTTATCTTGACACAAAGTATGGAGAATCTGTCAAATAAGCCTATCGGGCACCTTATCAGGAAGCGGTGAAACAGGCCCTTAATTTTATTTTAAAATACATTGAAAACTTATAGCTGCTTTTACGGAATACATAAGAAAGGAGCCAATTAAAGTTTTCACATATAGTAATAGTTTACAAAACCTTGTCTTAAATATGTAATGATTATTATTGATACCTTGTAATTATGCAATACAGTTTACGTTTTTATAGCCTTAAAGAAGAATATTTGTAATTTTTTAGAATTTTCTTATTATTATTAGAAAAGCTTTTTATTATGTTATCAGGTACGTCCGTATTTATCGCAAAACTATCGACATTTTCCCTCCCTAGCGGACTCACGAAACTGTAAACGGATTCGGCGTCTCAACTAAGCGACAGTTTTAAAATAACTCCTCCCCTAACTTGATTCCGATGCGTCTAACTCTCACCGTTCGTGCTATCTTCATGTAAATTCGACAAAGATAAACTTGCAGGCGTCCTCGAGGGTTTCGCATTATGTTTTCTCATATTTTCGTCGTCACCAACAGCAAAAACATATTTGTTTTGTTGTTCGCTTGAAGAATTTCATCTTATAAATGACGTGACGGTTTTTTCGATGCGAACCATGTGTCGCTAGGTGCGTGTTATGTAAAGTATTGGGAATCTATCCTAATACGATAATAAATTGCTTACAACTCAGTATAACAAGTATAAATATGATAGTAGCTCTATACAAAGCTATTAGAAGTAGTAAGTAAATAATATTATGTTAGTGTTTAATACTTTGTTGGATTGATAAATTGTTTATCAAAATATTTACTTGTATCTAAAATATGATTTAACCTGGCCTATGCATCTACGGATTGTTTTTAATTCGAGACTTTGCGGGAATAAAGGCGACTTTTTCAATGACATCGATTTTCCTACTTGAAAAAAAAGGTGTTTCATACAATCGGTGTTCTATGTATCCTTGTGAATATAAGAAAACTTAATTGCAACCACTATTCTTATTAAAAATTGTGCTACTTTATACAATAGTGCTCTATAATTATTAATTTGTTTTCTGAGGGCTAAGTTAATTTTTTTTAAAATCTTATTTACTTAAATATACGCCTTGATGTTTCGACTCGATTCCGTTAAAGGGATATGTTGACTGAAATAAAAATTTGCATTCGCAATCATATACATATTGCCATGTTCGCTCCTGTCTCTACATTTTGGATTCTATCACGGGGGTGTACGGTTTTATTTTGCTTGGTTTAGGAGATCAGGTGCGACAAGAGGAGTCACGGAACAATTTGAATAAATTCGATAGGATGGCCATTGTGGAGGGATGGTATCGGAAAGTGATATCCGTGATGATACCTACATCGGTCGGATTATGAGAGGACAAATAAATTGTTAGGATGAAATCTAATATGGAAAGAAAGTCTACATTTCGTTAAAAGGTAGACTTATAAAGGACGTTTGAATAAATATATACAGGGTGTAACAAAAGTAAGTGATAAACTTTAAGATTGTATAAGTCACCTATATATAGTTTACTGTAAAAGTAGGAGCACGTAAGTAAGAGTAACTTTTTTAAACTTTTGTATGGGAAAATTCATAAAATCCATGCATTTTAGAATATACAGCTACTCGTAATTTTTATAGTCACATTATAAGGAATATTAAAACAAGTTGCCTACGAGTATGTGAATATTGAATACCTAAAGGCCTGTATTCACTTTGATTAGTGCAAGTGCAAGTGATTGTGGAGGAGGAGTGTGTGTGGAGGTGTGTATGTTGAGGCTGTGGAGTGCAGGTATGTAGTGCAAGTAGTGTCCAATTCTTGTTTAGTGGCTCTTTAGTAATTTAATTTAGTAAATTCAGTTTTCTTTTTTAATTTAATTTAGTAAATTCAATTCAATTTACTAAATTAAATTACTAAAGAGCCACTAAACAAGAATTGGACACTACTTGCACTACACACCTGCACTCCACTGCCTCAATTACTAGTCACTTGCACTTGCACTAATCAAAGTGAATACAGGCCTTTATTACTAATGAAAGTGAATACGGGCCCGTATTCACTTTTGCCGTTTGCAGTTCTATTGCAGTCGTATTTCAGTCGTGTCAACTGCATTCAAACTGCACTTGAACTGCAATTTGCAGTTGGATTGCAGTTGAAATGCGGTCCGTCTGTGTAGACCCTAAGTATGAATAGAATATGAGCGTCACTGCCCACTGGTCAATTTTGACATTTATATTGATGACTAATTGCAAGCTTAACGGGATATGATCCAATCCAAAAGTCAAGGTTCCACCGAGATTTGAACTCGGATCGCTGGATTCAAAGTCCAGAGTGCTAACCATTACACCATGGAACCTGCTGAGTGATGACTAATCAGGTGAATCGACTTATCTCTATTGGCCATTTACCTTTGAAGGTCACGAGGTCAAGTGTGATCCTTTCACTTAGGTCAAAGTCCATGTAAGATCGCAGCAAAATCCATACTTCCATGCTAATATTATAAATGCGAAAGTGTGTCTGTCCGTCTGTTACCTCTTCAATTTTAAAAATAATGAACCGATTTTGTTGAAATTTGATATTATTTTGAATCCCGGTAAGGACCAAGGATACTTTTTGTATCAGAAAAATGTATGGTTCCCGCGCGAAAAACGAGTTTTGGCGCAACGGAGATGCGAGCCGCGAGCGGTAACTATCTAGTCAAATAGAATAATCACTAAGTAGAGGTAACAGACAGACAGACGGGCCGACAGACAGACACGCATTTATAATATTAGTATGGATGGCCTTTTATTATTTCCATTAGTCAGTAGAGAATCGACAAATCATCCAAAGACTACCGATATCTACAAAACAATTTGAAACAGCAGGCGATAGAAGGAAGGAAAATATAGAGAAGGTCTTGTAATAATGGTTGTGCATATTTAACCTCTGTCTACATGAATATTTCATGTAGACAGAGGTATAGTTTTCATCGATGAAAAATATGGATTTTTTATTTAGAATTTAGATATAAGTAGCGACCCGCCCGTGCGGGTATAAAATATATTACAGCCACTGAAAAAAATATTAAAATCGATAGCATATGATCCTTCACGTGGTCTACTTCACTCTAGTAGTTCGCGAAATAAGCCCTTTAAAATAATTTCCCCGTTTTTTCCGCATTCTCCTTAGCGTGATAAAATATAGCCTTCCTCAATAAATGGGCTATCTAATACTGAGAGAATTTCCCAAATCGGACCAGTAGTTCCTGAGATTAGCGCGTTCAAGTTACCCCTTTCAAATAATTTTCCCCGTTTTTTCCACATTTTTCTCTATTTATTCGCTCCTATTAGTCTTAGCGTGATAAAATATAGCATATAGCCTTCGTCGATAAATGGGCTATCTAACACTGAAAGAATCATCAAAATCCGAAGAGTAGTTTTAAATATTAAAGGGAACAAAGGGACACGAAGGAAAAAAGCGACTTTGTTTTATAATATGTATAGATAGATAATATTATCTATTTATCGATCTCCAACTTGGAATTGCTTGACTCAATAGTACTACATATTATACGCATTAAGATTAACCGGAATTTAAAATTAAAGTACGAAATATTTGTTTCCCCCGTGCCCGTTGAACCTTCTCTCAGTGAATTTATAGAGAAAACTCAGAGAGGAATCGATCGAGAAGCCATTTCAGTCATAATATTCATCGCTCGATCAAAACATCGACAAAAGTCAAGGTTCCACCGAGATTTGAACTCGGATCGCTGGATTCAGAGTCCAGAGTGCTAACCATTACACCATGGAACCGGACACTTGTTAGTTTAAAAAAACTAAAACAAAGCCAAAAGGAAAGGTGATGATGACGTCGTATGTCTTCGACGCGACGTCGTGGCCTCTCACTAGCCGATGATGAATCATTACAAACTACAAACGCATACGAACATGTAGAGAACCATTTCGCCCATGATCGTCGTCGACCGTGCTTCTTCTACACAGCGTCGCGAATCGCGATCATGATCAGTGAGAAGACAGGTCTTTATGCAGCTTTTCCACATTGCATTATACAAGCAATCACAAAGGAGCAATTTTGAATGCCCATGGTCGTCGTCGATATTACAGGCAGTGTCGCAATCATTATCTATTTTTTCTTTTGTATATATTTTTTGTCTATTGCCCGTGATCGTCGTTGATCGTATTTACTCTACACATCGTCAAACATGGTTAGCGAGAAGACAGTTCTATGCAGCTTTTCCACGTTATACAAGCAATTACAAACTTAAAAGGACCATTTTTGAATGCAATCGTCGTCGATATTGCAGACAGCTTCGCAATCATTATGACGCTTGATTTTTATGCCTCATTTTCATTAGCCAACATACCCTTATAAGTTAGCACATTTTTGTTCATCTCTTTTCTCTCATTTCGATTAGTACCTGCGTGTCCGGTAATTATTAATGTTGAATAAATAATAAATCGCATCGGCAAATCTTGAATCTCCCGGGCCCGCCGTCGTCGGTGACCCGGCATATATTATTCACATAGTGATTGCGTAACGCGGCTCCTGCATAATATATCTCCGGTCATCTCCGGCCGCTCCGGCTATTCCGGCCGGACAGGTCGCGGACTCCGAGTTGTGATGACAAAATCATTACGCTTCCTTTTAGCTGCAGTTAGGTAAGACTAAAGTGGCGAAATGAAAGTCACACTTGTAACAAAACAGTAAGAATTCCTTTGGCTCTATTGCCGAATTCGTAACTCTCTTTTAGCCGCAGTCGGCTAAAAAGGTACTTAGAAAGTTACGATAGGAATCCATTCGATGGCTATCGTACGTAATTTTTCCCCATTTTTTTTTCAGCATTTGAAATAGAAGACCAGTCCAAGACATGCATTATGTAATCAATAGTGATCAATTCGGTGTTTTCTACAACATTTAGGTAAGTACATGTACCTATCTACAGATTAGTGGGCGAGTTTCATATAACTCGCTCATATACTTTTAAAACCGGCTCTTCAAATTATGAATTCATCAATCTACCACTGTTTACTCAGCAGATATTTACATTTGAATAGGTGTATTCAACTTTAAAATATTGAGCAACGAAGAACGACTTTCAGTTTCAAATTGCCGTATATCGGTTCCATGGTGTAATGGTTAGCACTCTGGACTTTGAATCCAGCGATCCGAGTTCAAATCTCGGTGGAACCTTCTTTTGGCTTTTCCACTGGAACATACAACAATAGGTACACTTTATAACATGCTTCATTACATCAATATTTCCCAATCGCTTAAGTGAAAAATTTAAAACGTGTTGAAATAATGTGGCAGAATTTGAACTAGATACATTTAGAAACCAAAATGAAGGTATCATGGCACTATTATCAACTTGATGCACCATAAACGCTGAAAAAGTTTCACTTAAAATGACCAAATTACGTCAGCAAACATTTTACTTAAAATGACCAAATTACGTCAGCAAACGTCTCATTAAAAATGACCAACTTCCGTCAGCAAACTCAGAATCCGTCCCCGAAACAATAGCCCCCCCGGTACTGCGTGCTAACAGGCGTTTAGTCCGTCCGTCCGCTCCCCGGCTGTCCGTTTTATTTCCAAATCCAACATTTTTTGTGTGGACGCGCGGTAATCAAATATACTGCCGGCCGAATTATTTATGAAGGCCTTACGCAAGTCCTTTGAGCTGATCATCACCGTAAGCTCTTTGTTCCGGAAAGTAGATTGAATTTGACTTTAATCCGTACTAATATTGTAATCACGAAAGTCTGTGTGTCTGTTACGTTTTTATTTCACGCTTTTGATGAAGTGATACTTTGAGTCGTGGAAAAGGACTGGACAGTTTCCTTGCCGCGCCCGACTTTTACATATCTTGCAAATTGCCCCCACACTATAAAGGTACACACGAGTCGCAGCGGGACGTTTGCATCTGCAATAAGATTATTAGACCTATACCACATTTGGTGATAAGACATTTACCAAAAATGCTGCCAGCCCCCCTACGCTCCGTCATTATGTGCGCCGTACGTTATCTTCTAGGAGCTCAAGCGATGGCAAAAGATGGCTACAAAAAAAACTGACACCTACTGAACCAGAAAAAATTGTAATACCCACTATTTACCTTACAGCAAACTTAACCTAAACGATGTATAGATACGTTATTTTTACTACACCCTGTAGACTGTAAAGTGTATCCCAGTACCTAATAGAGAAGTCATTAAATTAATGAGCAATCGATCACCGAGGACAAACAACGCGATCAAACATAGCGCGAATCAACAGATTGTCCCGTAATCAGCGTTATTAAAAACTGATCGGGGGAACTCACCATCCACCGTATTATAGTTGATAAACTTTCGGAAATAGTAATCTTTATTTCCTTGAGATAAAAGTCATATTAAGTTAACTCTTAAAAGGTCAGGAATGCTGAAATCTCAAAGCTGAAAATGAACTACTACTAGCTACTATAAATATGTTTTACTTGGGGCTTGGGAGCTTTTAGTAGGTACTAGGTATGTTATATTTATCAACGATGAATTCTCTTTTCATGATATTCTTCCAAGGATTTTCAAAAGGTTCTCAATATAATTGAAATTATAATAATTTTTCGATAAATATCCCGCTTTCGCGCTTAAAATTTTCGGATCTCCCAATTTCATCAACTCAAACATGATACCGGAGTTTTTATATTATCTGTGGCAAAAATAAACATGTCCGTAACAATTTGCTAATCCCTGCTTCGGGTAGAGTTCCCCCGGGTTCCCGAGTAACCGGAGACGGTAAATCGCGTTACTTCGCCACGTCATTCGACGATAATGGAAGAATTAAGCTGACGCTCATTTACATAATAACCGCCTTATTATCGATATTGCAGTATCACTTTACTCGGAATAAGGGTACTTTTTGGGGAAATGCATTTTTATTTTTTGCTTATTTCGTTGCTTTAATAAATTTGTGGAAAAAAATTACAGCGCCGCATTCATTCGACATATTTGGTATTCGATAGCGGTAGAGCTCTACAGACCTTTGACATTTTATAAAAGCTGAAATATTTGTTGTACAACATTATGTCCCTCCCTATAAAGGTAAGAACGAGCAGCGACAGGAGCATACCTTGATACCTGTAATTTTAGTTCGATGGTCTACACTCTATATTGTAAATTATTTTTGTAAAGTCTAATGAAATGATCTGTAACAGACCATACTCAGCCGTTTGTATCTGATGGCGCGGTGACACCATCGCCAAACTACTAACTAGCATTGCTTTGAATGGAAAACTTCCAATGATATATATAAAAAACTCAAAGCAGATATGTTACTACAGCGCGCGTTGTGAAGCTTCAAATACGGCCCAATTGGCCCGTCCTTTATTTACGGGCCAATTGGGCCGTATTTGAAGCTTGACAACGCGCGCTGTAGTAACATATTATCTGCTTCTGCATCGAACCATCGAACGCACTTCACGAACGTACCGCATCTTGTCAAGTACCAAAATAAATTGAAAATGCCGTCGTGTGTGTTTCAAAAATGTACCTATTATGACTCAAAAGGAAACAAAAGACATGGAATATTATCTTACCACATGTCTTGATTGCAATAAATAACTCGATTATTTACATTTTCAATTATTTTTTCGAACAATCTGGAAAAAATCGAATTTTCGTCATAGGTCAGGTGAAGAAAGAGACAGCGATACGATTCGACGCTAAAAAATAGAACTGTCTCTGTTATGTAAATGGTTTTTCGTATATCTTTTGTTTCACTTATCTGTCAAATTTGTCAATGTTTGCAATTTTGAATTTGAAAATTGTTCGGAAGAGATTTAAGCCGGAAAATAGTATGGACGTAACAGATCTGTATAAGCAGAATATCATTGGAAAACTTCAATGTGTGAGAACATAGTACAAGAGCTCACGACAGCTTGTTTACGTTATTTTATGCAGTTTTTATTTTTATTTTAGTAATGTATATATTTTGGACAGTGGAGATTAACTCTATTTTATTATTATTAGATAGCATTATAAGACTGAGCTAAAATCTAAATTTAATTTTGTGTAAACTGAAAAAAATGAAGGTAGATAAAAGTAAATTTTAGGGTTTAATGAAAAACAACTATGTATGACTGTATTTGTATATTTAAGTGATTACTTACAAGATATACGATACCACGATTGCACGGTTGTCTTTTACTTATAAATAAGAACTATATATTACAATATTTACAAATATATTTAACATTGTACTAAAAATCGGAGGATCAAGTAATTTTTGCCAAATATTATGTCACAGATAATAAAAAATAGGAATGATAATACAATTTTCTTTGGTAAAATGCTATATATAATTTTTAAACATATTAGTTTTAAAATAATAAAAAAATATTATGCTTTAACAACTTAGTTTTAACTTTAAAAGTTTCTATTTCTGTAACATACTTTTATTTATTGTGAAAAATTATGCTACATAAGCCTTACAGTTTGATTAAGAGATCGTATACATTTTACATATTAATTATTATGGAAAAGTATTTACAATAACCTATTTACGTACTTTGCTTTGGCATAATGGATTTCACATCTGTTTTGGTTTTGAAAGCTGGTATTCTTTGGCGTGATATATTATTCTAAAACATAAATATGTGAGTATTTAAGTTAGGTCTTAGAACAGTCGCCCGAAGAGACTTGAGCTCTTTGACTAAAATTTCATTTTCATTTTTTTTATCAGAAGCTTAACCTCGGGAAAAAGTGTTCAGACTTATTAATCTTTTTGAGATTTTTATAAAACACATGCATGTATTTAACAATCTATAGTGATCTTATATTTAGTAAATTACGTGTACGGAATGGTATCTCGGAATTTTCGGTGCACTTGGAAAGTTTACAGAAGCATGGAATGATATTATATTCCGCCATTTTGGCGTTAAATTAAGTGCTTATAATATACTATTAATTATTTTCGAAATTGTAGTGCGTGTCGTTTACTTTTAAAATAAATTGAAATATACATTAATGCATTTTTAATTTTTATATAGCATAATATTTTGCATTATAAGCCCCTGTGCAAGCATAATATTACAAATATTTAAAGTAGTATGACACTTGAAGTCTTAATATAAACACATACTAACGTGAAATGTAACGTTATTTACAATATGTACCGACGAGATCAAAACTTATACACAATTTTCTAATTCGCTAAAACGGTAACGTGGCTCTTAGACTATGAAAGCGAACATTATAGCGCGCTTACATTATTCCATTCCAGTACTTTAGATCACCGGATTGGAATAATGTAAACCAATAATTAAAAAAAAAAAAAAAACTGTACAATGTAAACTTTCTAAGAGTGTAATATTTTAGTGAGTACAAAATATTTTTTAAAATTATAATTTTCCGAAAAAATCTCGTATTATATAACATCAATATCACACGATAACAAAAACCATCTTTGGTAGCGTTTGGTGTAGTATCTATTGCATAGACATAAGGTTGGGTTTCCCTCAGCGCCAGTGCGCGTAGGCGGTGGCTCAGGAGGGAAGCGGCTGGAGGGGAGCCACACCGGACATCCGGTAGTCGGGTTGTCGCAGCTCGGGGTGCGGGGGACGCATGTCTGGAAATGACGTATATTTTAGTAAAAAAAAAAAACAAAAAAACCAAATTGAACGTAGCTGGTACAAGTAATTTTCAAAAGATCACGAAAATAAAATAAAAAGTTCCGAGCGCAAATGACTACTGTAAAGGCGTTGACCTCCAAAGCCTAGGTAACTTTTATTCAAGCTTGAAGATTTTTTTTTTATTTGGGATAGAGTAATTTTTGGTATTGAAATATAAGTTTATGTTATGTTATATGAACGTTGGCTCTTACACTATATTCTGATACGTGATGTAACCAGGTTACAGAACAATCAACGCATACATACCTATCCGTTCCGCGTGCATGTCCGGCGCGTGCATATGCACGTCATGCTGCATGGGCGCCCGGAGGTCAGCGTGCTGGGTCTCCCTGTGCCGGCGGAGGTCGACCTTCCGTTGGAAGGCTCGACCGCAGAGGTCACACGCAAACGGCTTAAAGCCCGTGTGCTTGCGGGAGTGGGTGATCAGGTTCGAGCTTTGGCTAAAGGCTTTGCCGCAGACCTGGCATTTGTGGGGCTTCTCGCCTGTGGACAATGAATGTTACTTTAAAGTGATTTTTTATGGTAAAAAGGCGTTTTTTGTCTTGTAAATTTTATTTTGTGTGTTAATGTGGATGGGCGGAAATCAAAAACATCAGAAGTAAGTAGGTACCTCTAGATAACTAAAATATCTTTTTACAACAAAAGTTATGGTAATGTAAATGAATCATATCAGAATTTTTGCTGGTATTTATTATGTCAAAACGTATAAATGACAATAACCAAATCTTAACTGCCCCTAAACAGCCCGTGGACTCCACGGCGTGGAACTTAGTTTTAGTAATGACGCTACGTGCTTCGACAAGCGATGGCACCTATAACCCTTTATCGCTAAGCTATCTTTATCGCTTTGAAAGCCATTTCTCCCACTTGGAAAAGCGGAAGAAAAGTTTACTCCCGCTCTTGTTGACTCAAGAGTCAATTATACTATAAGTACCTACGTAGGCAAGTAAAGCTTTGTCCACATTTGTAAGATTTGTTGGTCAACTAATCATAACTAGCCTACCGCGCAAGACAACGCACTTCAAACGTTTTGACAACGCACTTCAAACGTTTTGAATTTTGGAGGGGCGTGCCATGTTATCGTAGTTGATCTCTACGCATACTTGATACGGCGCGATGATCGCGACGGATATCTGATCGGAGATCTGATCGCGCTAATGATACAAATGTGGACAAAGCTTTAGCTGACCAGCCGTAGGCCACGAAAATATAAAAAGCCCAGCTTTTTACTCATATGACATAAGTTATGATGTAGGGTAGTCGTAAATATTCTGCACGTATTAATACGGGCGTAATCACGACACCCGCATTACGGATTCACGCCGCGAACCGCGCGGACGTGTGATACGTAGATCCACAGGGTCAATGGTCAAAGTGGAAAAATTACTGAAAAAGCTCGTGATAATACCTCTTTAATACTTTCACTATATTCTCCTATAATACTAGATGACACCCGCATCTTTGTTACGCCAAAACGTAGGCCAAAACTTATTTATAAAATAAGTATATACATAAAAAATATCGTATGTCCTTTCCCGGGACTCAAAGTATATCTCCATGCAAAATTTTAGTCAAATCGGCTTAGCAGTTTGAGCGTGTAAAGGTAACAGACAGATAGACAGACAGACACACTCTCGCATTTATAATATCAGTACCTAAGGTAGTATGGATGTTTGACATGTCAATGGAAATGACCTTTGAAGTGATTTTGGGACCATTTTATCATTTGAGGTTTGAAATCAACGAATATGACGTACTTTTTCATGTAGCCTATCCAGATTGTTGAAAACTTTAACTCCTCTGTTAATTTTTTTATTCATTTGTTCTCCTTAATTATTTATAGAAAGCTTTAAAAATGTCAGTATGATATATTAACAACTTAATATAAATAGCAATATCGTTATCTTGTTGTCATACTAAAAGAGTAGAAAAATATAGTTTCACATCTAGTTAACTCTACATCCATGGCAAAGTAGAGCAAAAATGTGTAGCATCTCAATAAACGTCATTGGCAGTTTATGTTTCGTGATTCCGAGAAAGGAATTTAATATATCCCTTCCTTTATTCTAGATAAAGCCTAGGTCCAGATATAGAACTTAAACTATTCCTTTGAAAACACTTCGTATTGTTTGATTTCAGTCAATATTTTTACTTCTTTTATTCAGTTTTATGAATGCTATATATTTTCTTCTTAATTATTAAAAACTATTAAAATACTTAAGTAAATAAAATATATTGTTTTTATTCAAAGCTCATTACAAAACATAATTGGTGGGCCCGAGGCAAAAGAAACCGGAACCAATAAGAGGCAAGTGTAGGTATCGCGAACAAATCACAGCGGCGATACCCGACAATTAGGTACTGAATTTCGAAAAAGGGACGCAGAGTCCGTCAATCAAGGGCCCGGCGACCGGCGACTTTATTAGAGGGAGCGAGAGACCCGACGCCGGGTAGCGCTCTCTCCTTCCCCCGCGAGTGTCGCGCTGCGAGCTCAATTTATACCCGTCGTTCCATTGGGCACTGATTGGAGCGACTCCTCCCCGCGTCGCATAGCAACGGGGGGATTCCCCACCCCAGCCGGGGAGACTCCGTTATAGATCGCAATTTTCCTTTGAATTGGAAATCAGAGTTCGCGGCCCTCGTTAGTCTTCCATCTTTGAGATAGCAGATTTTTAGTGAAGATGCTCGATTGTATATCGCCGCTGCAACGTGATGGGAATTTTACGTGTTGTTTTGTGTTTTGTTTTGAAAACGCTATACGGATTGGGCCTGATTACATTATCTCGGTGCTGATTGTTACACAAAGAGCGAGGCGAATGATTTGTTTTCGGTGAAAACATTCTGAAACTTATTGAACAAATTGAGTGAATTGGAGCTTCATTCGTGTCATTAAAGGTATTTTCGGAGCGTAAATGAATACTTATTATTCAGCTGTTACCCCACTTATCTTTTTCGCTTTTAAATGAACTTTTTCCCTTCTTGAGCATTAACGGGCTATCAAACTTTTTCATAATACTCCAGGCTCCAGCGAAACACCCAAACTTTGTGATTCAAACCGCGTAAGCCTTGTAAAACGCTCAAACAGTCCATAAACAAAACAAATCGACCGACTGCGCGATATTACGCGAGTGCGTAAAATCTTCCCGTCCCTTAACAGCGTAATTACGGGCGAAATTACGCGTCTGGGTTGGGGCGCTTAATTGTTTTCAAGGGTTCAGTGAAACGTCTTTGAGTACAGCTGTATAACTCACGTAGTCTCAGAGCTTTTAGCTCAAGATTTCCCGGCGAAGTTTTGAGGAGCACGAGTTTTACGTTCGACGTGTCTAGGAAATACCTTTTTAAGTTATGGCTGTTATAGAAAAGGCTTAATCTATGTTTAGGTAAGACATTTTGTAGAAATGAATGAATATGAGTAGACGAATCACCCGCAGGTAAATGATTGTAACTCTGATTTTACCTTCTTACGTTCTTGATGGTAATCTGTAATCGCCATTGGGCGTTTGAAATCTGTTTTAGGTACAAGTTACAACAAACTTGGTTTCCCGTAAGGTAATTTTTTTTTAGGGACGGCCTTTTCACATCCAATAAACTATTTATACTAATCACTTGATAGCTAACATGTATAATGTGTATCATAGAATCGATAATCCCCATACAACGTGTACTTGGGTAGTGATTTGTGTAGATTCTAACGATTTCCAATCCAGTGACTGGATACTGGAACAGTTTAATTAGAGACTTATTGCTGCGCTCATAAAAATGTATGGCGGGCGTAAAAAGTAAGGCGCGCGTTAAGTATTTAGTTCCGGTTGTGATTGAACGCGTCCGGGTGGGCGATAACCGTAAATTCCGCACACCCGGCTCGCCCGGCTCACCCGGGTGGGGGGTGCAGGGCCGGACTGAACCGGGGGATGAAAGGTTTCGACTGGCCATTAAATATTTAAAATAAATGAGTTTTTTTGGCTTAACAATTGGAATAACGTCTTTAACAATCAGTTAAGTAGTCATTATTGAATTGATAATATAATTTATTTCAAGTAAATATTAATGATGATTTATGATGACTGAATAAGTCTACAAAAATTGCTGACTTGAACGTCGGTCGTTCTTATTGATGACTGTTAAATAAAGACATAAAATCACAAACAGAACCGTGTCAATTCAAATCAAAATTTTGATGACACACACAACACCATATCATGGCAAAATTACAATTCTTCACTACAATATACAATTGTTCGCTCTAACAAAAGCCGGAGAAGTCAGAATAAATCAATACAAAGCCAGATTGCCCCGAAAATCATTACCGCCCATTATCGGGGCACTAAACGTGAGATTCGCAATAAAACAGACATTAATATAATTAGATTATCAAAATCCGGCCCTGGCTGGCTCATCTGCACAGTATCACACAGGATTTTTATGGGGACGTACTTTACGCTCCTGAATTAAATATACGAGGCGCCCAACTTAAAGTGCTGCCGGTAAGATTTCGTGAAATATGTTATTCGCTCCCGCTCTATTCGAAGCTGGAATTTATGTCTGATATTTCCACCGAGTAGGGTCGCTAATGGGGGTTTTCAGTCCCCTAGACTGTACAATGGGGGTTTGTATGAAATTGAGATAGTTTATTTGTTTTTGGTCAAGCGTCAGGTAGTAAAATAGAACTGCAGGGCTATAATTAGGATTAGTTGATTACGTATCTTGCGACAGCTGTGCAACAGTCAACTCTCTCTCTCTCTCTCTACTACTCTCAAACGTCTGTCACTTGCATGTTAGCACTGCCAGTCTCGCAACCATCTTTTAAAAGTGAGCGTATTGGGTTAGTCATTTTACACTGTAATTTTAACAGCAAGTTCAAACTACGTGATAACTTTAAAAGAATCCAAGCATTGTCCTTAAAATGACGCTCTAACGTTTAAATCCAAGAGCATTATAAAGTGCATAGATAATGCGCACTTTTAATCCCACACCTGGGACGGTAAGTGCACTCCCAGCGCCTCATGGAGTTATGGACACACTAATGTTTTAGAGGATTTCTGAGAGGTTTGAAAGCGTTAGATTTTTGAGCTATTTAATATCATCGTCTGCTATTTCATAAAGTAAATCCCATTTCTGGACAATTACGGCATGAAGACATATTTTGCTACGTGTAACACGAGTAAAACGTACAATATAGATTAGCCTATTGCCGTCTGCCTAAGTCATCATACTAGACCACCCCAATTTGGCACATACACAATATGTTAGCGTTATTTCAGATAGCTTTAAGTTTAAATTTTCATTCCCTACTTTCGTTCCCGAAACTGCCACATCACCAAAATATCCATAGCCGATACCACCACCTCCATCTTGGAAGTAGATTAATCCTTCAGGCCCCGCGCGAGCACCGATGATCGCGACAACAATAAAATACAATAGCAATTCCTGGAAATTCCGACTGAAGTATTGAACAAGAGTTCCTGATCTTTAAGTGTATTTAGCAACTGTTCCGAGAATATCCTTGTCATGTCTGGCAGCTAGGATTACGCGCATATTTTTACGCAACATAATATAACCCTTAAACCCGGAGACCTTCATATACGTTTCAACAAATCCGCAGGCTGGCGTGATTCTCGTGCTATGAGGTGCGGATTTCCCGGGAATCCCCGTTTACGATCCCGCGTCGCCTACTCTTGGGGGGATCGCCACCCACATATTATATTATCCTACAACTATCCTCCTGTCTTTTTTTAGGATTTGGGTGCGAATTGATAAATTGTTGTGATGTGGACTGTTTAGAAATATTCTGGTTTTAGTTTGATTTGCGATATGTGCTCATGATTACATTAACTGTCCAGCTCTGTATTAAGATTTAAAATCTTTATCAGCGTATCGGAATCTTATAAAATCTACTTTACTTGCTCTCTTCTCACTCAATAGACATACTAAAATCGGCATTCCTTTGTGTCCACCTGAAGATTGCCTCAAGCGCATCCGATCTAAATCAATTTCTCGACAGAGTGAGCAGAATAAACAAACCACGAGGCAAAACAAGCAGCAATCTAATCTTGTCCTAGCCTGTCCCAACTCGAGTTTGTAATGGAAAATGGAAACCCGCACAATCTTGTCTTAAGAGCTTCGCAAACACCGCCGGGGAACAAAGTGGAATTGCCTATTACAACGTTAAATATTATGAAAAGTTCGCACCATAAACCTCAAACTCCTCCCGCGAAAAGAAATCTCAATGAAACAAGCAACGTTTCAAGTATATTTTAAACCTTTTTTTATTCTCTACGGATTTTCTAAAGACGATAAAAATTCGTTTCATGATTGATGCATAACTGCATTACCTGATGCCCTTGAAACTTTCATTAGAGCTGATGGTATGTCAGGGCACAAATACCAACGATACAAATACGAGGAATGACCTTCGAAATTACGTAACCGACATTTTTGGACATGTTTCCCGAAATATATAAATGGAGATATTTTATATTTCTCTTAGATTTGTAGTATATTATGATTTAATTCCCAAATGTGGCGTCCTAATATGGATGGAGGATGATGATGGTGGAATCCGTTTTATGTACGTGTATCCTCGGTCACAACTCAAACGGAACCGGGTCGCGTCTCCGACGTTTACGATTTACCCCATACCTGGCCAACTCTTGTAAATGCCACTTACCCGCTGATTTATACTGAGAATACTGTTTTTATATAGCACAGCCCGACGTGGATATGTCATAAAACCTTAAAAAATCATTTGAATGCAACGGTTATAATGGTTGTCCTGAAATCGTGAGTCAATCTTTTGAATGCGAGATGTTATTAGCCAACCTTTGGTCGAAGCCCGCCAAATTAAGACCGCCAGAGACCATCAGAGAACGCCAAAAACGCCCGCCAAAAACTATCGGAGAAATAAACAATTCATAGGTAGATTATTACGTACTTACCTATGTTATTTGGTTATAAGTTCATGTCAAGTTAATGTGTGTCATGATGACCGTGCTTGATATAGCCAGACCAAATACCTTTAATTCAATTTTCTGATGCTAAATATTATGTTCAATATCATATTATTAAAATAAAAAATTCTAAGTTTCTAATTACAACAGTTTTATAGTAGTACCACAACAAGGCAAATAAAGATTTATTGGCTATACTTATACGATAGCCGGTAGTCTCATAATAAGTGCTAGTGATTATGGGACCCTCCAACAAAAACTAATAAAGTTTGTCGTGACGTTTGACAAATTAGTTCAGTCCACACACCAGTGGGGTTATTGGAAATTGCCAGGATTTTTCTTTTACTTCACGAATAGAAGTTAAGCATATTATAATTCGCTAGTCATGTCCGGTAATGTAACGCAAAATTTTGGAACTAGGTGTAACTGTTTCAGGAACGTTTAGCCTCTTATGATTTTTTAAAGTTGTGCTACACCCTCAGAAATCTAAGAGCAGATCTTATATTTCACGAAAATTTTATGAAACTGTCTAAACACTTTAATATTGTAATTTAATTTAACATATGAGAATATGGAGAAATTTTTTCTTAACCCATTTTTATTAGCTATGTTTTCATTACGACATAATCAACGTAAGCGCTTGGCTTCGATCTATTTGGAACAATACACCCAATGTTTCAACGACGAAAGGTACTTGAAACTTAAATTCGTGTGTTTTATATCGTGTCGTTCGCACCGTAATCAACGGACCTGCCGTTTGTCCATTGCCGCCGTCACCGGGACGTCACCAACAAAAATATAAATAAAATGCCCATTTTTTATAAAATAAGGGGGCAAACGAGCAAACGAATTATCTGATGGAAAGCAACTACCGTCATCCATGGACTCTCGCAACATTAGAAGAGCTACGTAACCGGCCTTTAAGGAGTAATACGCTCTTTTCTTAAAGGTTTGCAGATCGTATTGGTCCATAAAAACTGATGGTGCCAGTGTGCGGCAGAAAGTTATCTTACGACCTGAGCCACGTTATGACTTTTAGGCTATTGGTTTTATTTTCTACCGACATTGGTCTAGCAACCCATGCCGCGACAGCTAAAATAGCGTAGAGAGTAGAGTCTAAAGTTAAATGAAACCCATAGCCTAGGTCAGGCATGGCGAGCCTTTCCTTATCAACGTTTCACTGATGAATTCTTCAGTAATATAGTTTATCAAATAATATTTTTCTTTGTAATTCTGACATATATATTTAAAACTATAATTCCGCAAGTCTAATTTGGTGCTTTTGTACAATTATCACTATAATAATTTTGTGAACAGTAGCGTGTTCAACATTTTTTATCGCGCGCCACTTGTGGCACGCGTGCCATTAGTTCGCCATCCCTGGCCTCGGTCATAGAGTGGTATTTTATTTGAATTTTTATCGGTGACGTGCCGGTGAAAGCGGCTATGGATAAGCGGACGACAGGGGGGTATTTGTTCGGTGGTCAAGTATGCAGCAAGATTGTTCCGGCGGGATTCGCTCCAGAATGTCACCGTCACTCCGCTTATTGCGATGTGACCGTTACGAACAGGAATTTCGGCTCTTTCTAATAGTGTTGTGCTAGCTTTAGATGTTAGTTCGCAGGCTGTAATAGAGTTTTAGAGTTTAAACTGTCCTGATAGTTCTTTCTCGTTATTAGTATTAATAAATATAAAACTGCTAGACTTCCAGACTTCATTTGAATATTTCTAACCTAATATACTTTTTAAATCGATAGTTTTAATATCAACATCATCTACCCTCTTGATCTATATTAATTATATTTAATGCTTCTTCCAATAGATGACAAATCAGAATTTATTATCGTCGATATTGAAATCATAAATGTCTGTGACACCCTACACCACTAATCCGACGCATTATTACGTCAAATCCAATAGAAATTATGTAATGACGAAATAAATTGCTGCTCCACCGCTCAGAGACAGTGCGACAAAGGGTTGCTCTGTCATTTGGCCGGATTATGGCATCACCATTAGGGATGGAATATCAATAAACTGTATTGTTATGGTTCCGTATTGATTTTATTGCGATTAACGATTGCGAAAAATTTAGAAATTAGATCTTGTAGAAAAAAAACTTAGGAATAAGAATTCAGAAAGTATGGTCCCATCCACAGACATAATATCTATCTTGATCTATGTCTGTGCACTGGTCCCATCACTCAAGATGTAATTTTTACTATAGTCATTCGCATGTAGAGTTTTATAAGTGTCTAGGTATATTATTTCAATCTAAATACATAGTCTCTTACTTTTAGAACTTAATAATATTATTCTAACTAGCAAGTAGCAACGTCCTTAAGTCTATCTAGTGTCCAATTCATATTTAAAGATATATTAATACCCCAACCACTATCGGATTTGCATATATTAAATACAGATGATAAATCGTATACGACAGACGAGGGTTCCAAGGCTTTGCATATTTTGATGTAATTTAAAATAGTTTTAGCAGTGTTTCAAAAAAGAGTTTCACAATTTCAACTCCTTTTTAATATAGCAGACTTGATTTTAGAACTTAAAAATATTTTCCTTCGTACGATTTAACAGTCGTAACAAATGTACCGACACATTTGCTACTGTTATTGTTGCACTCGAGCTGCACTGTGCCACTCAGCGCAAACCTGTTAATACTCGACCTTACGACTCTCGCAATAGAGGTCACCGAAATACTAGTCGGGATCCACAGCACGGTGCTTAAGAAAACACTCAAAAACGGCGCTATTGTCGCAGCCAATCGTAACACTCGAAACGGCGTCACTTGGCCAATCAAAACACGGATAATTTGATAATCATATTAAGTGCATTCTGTTTGAAAATGGAACGCAAATGTTTGGGTGTTTGTCGAAGTACGTAACAGCCTAAAGTTAAACTACCAGCAATCATAGTGCTACGTTACATTAGCAACATAAATACATAGATGCTTGTTAATTATTATCTTCTTGTCTACTTTATGTCTATTGATATGTTCTGTGTACACCTAATAATACTAACTGTATTTAAGTAATATAGCACACTGCAAAATGTTACGCAGATATATTTTTTTTTACTGTTGAGACACACTTTGTAGCTTAGTGCTTCGTTGAAGTCTTTTTGTAGCATAGTTGTTGGTATACAATTAATCAGAATTCAAAGTACTAAAATCTACTCTCTTTGGTCTGTCTATTTGGTCAAAACAATGATTTCCGGCAGATGGCATAAGTAGTATTCACTATGATAATGTCAGGACAGGGTCGGATTCAAAATTAAATTTATTGTTGAAATAATCACTCTTCGTCTAATGTATGGCACGCGCGACGCACGCGCCTAAGTCCCTCCTACTAGTATTATTTTCCACTTTGATTCTCATATCGGAATCGCCCTAATTTAGAGTCTCAAACCATTTTTAACTCTGGTGTGCTGTGATAGAGTATATTGTTGTCAAATTAAATCGAGAAGCCTGACGTGGTAATCAATGTAATGCGACGAACAAAGAGATTTTTTATGGATTAAGAGCAGCACAAGTCTTATGGGTTGTTGCGTAAGCACTAAGTAACTGTAATAACGAAAGCGAAAGTACTAAGACAAGTACAACAAGTATAATTGCCAAAAGCTATGATAAGTTCATACTATGTAGAAATGCTCATATCGTTTATGTTTATTTTTGTTTTCGTACTTTGACGACATCCTTTTTAACCAAAAGCTGAAAGCTCTAGTTCTTGATGATAAAGAATTTAAATTTCACACCTTTCGGCTACCGGAAAGTGTAAAAAGGCTTAGAAAGAAAAGGGGTAAGCCTCAATATAGAAGGCGCTAGGTCAACTAATAACTTTGAAATAAAAATCTACGAAATGAAAAAACTTATTAGTCGTACTCGACTCAGAAAAAGATGGGAACCCAAACTTTTATGACAATTTTTCAATAAAAATAAAAGGAACTATATTACAGTGATCAGTAACGCACCCTCTCATGAGCATAACTTAACCCTAAAGCTCGGTCAATTTGAATAACAGTAATAAAAATCAGCAAATCAGCCGTCGAAATGTGCCCCGTTGGGACCGGTTCGCGGGGCCTCTGGGGCCCAAGTCCGCGGCCCCGGCCAGTCGTTGGGGCCCAGCGGGGTTCAGTAGCTAATCGTGATAATGTGTTTATTGAATTAGGAGGCGCGTGCGTCGCGCGTCGCCACGCGGCGTGCACTCGGGGGTTAATTCTGTTACACTTGATCGATACAGTTTTTTCGGTACCGCATTGGTTTATTGGCTTTGTTAGCGATTGATGTAAAAAGTCAGCTATCTTTGTTACGTTACGAACATGCATACTTACAATTATTACAAATTACAATATTTATATTAAATGTTTAATATAATTTATATATTGTAATTTGTAAGAATCACAATAAACTACATTTCTGAAAAAAATAACAAATTTTGTATTTTTCAGAAATTCAGTTTATAGATCACACTTTCATTGCATATTATATTATACAAAGACATACTAGTAATTACAACATAACAGAAATTCTAAGTGTAGATACATTATTATTTTTAACAAAAAATTAAAACCGACTTCCAAGGTAAAACAATAATAACACCCTTATAATATGAACTAAAAAGTATAAAATAATTATTCCTATCTAATAGTGCCTTTTTCTGAATTCGGCTAAAACTCAACTATTTCTGTACTCAATCTTCATCATTTTGAAGTCGGTACCACCACTTTTGTGAACATGGTACCAAATTGGAGTGAAAACTAATACAACAATACAAAACTTTCGAAAATCGGTTCACAAACGGCGGAGTAATCGTTGAACATACAAAAATAAAAAATAAAAAAATACCCACAGCCGAACATATAACCTCCTCGTGTTTTGGAAGTCGGTTAAAAAAAACAAATTGGTACATTTTTTTATATTATAGACTTCTATTACCGGGAAAGAACAATTACTATTCTATAGTTTCTAATAAGATGTACGGTTCCCGCTAAACGAATTTCACACAAAGTTGCAAGCAACACAGAAATATATCCCTCTTCATCTTCCGCCTTTAATTGTCTAACAAGTCTAGACACAAGATGCAAACAGTCTAAAGTTCCTTAGTTCAGGTGTCGGATTACTGGAAACGAAACGCGATAAGAGGGTAACATTAATTTAATTACCCCCTCCCCTACCCTCTCGTTCCGCGGGTCTCGGGGGAAACGCGAGGGTAATACAAATACAGAAACTTTTTCGGCGTGAGAAAAAAATCTCGCGTGTGATTTTTGTATGATCCCCAGCGAGATGGTATTGTGTTACCAAAATCTCACGACTCCAGAAGTATCGATTCGAGGATTTATCGTTGGTTATGTAAAAAACATTTTGGGTTGAAATGATAAAGTATTTCAGAAATGGCACCAAACGAAACCTGAACCTGAAGTTTCCTGAACCTCTTGAACTGAGATTTAGTGTCTCATCTAGCTGACTGGTGTTAGATTTCAAAGGCCAGCTTTCATTTTAAGAGTTACTAACCGTGTTATAGTTTCGGACATCTTAAAAAATCAAATAGTTAAAAAAATAAAGAAACTAACCTAAAAAGTATTAGGACGATATCTCATGTAAAAAAACCAAAAAACTTACTATTTTTGACCTTTCAAAAAAAGTATAAAACTATAATTATTATTATTGCAATTCAGCGCTAAAACTCGGCAATCACCATACCTCAAATCCTATCAATTTCTAATCACCTCTGAAATGAAAAGAAAACGTCGCTAAAATCGAAGTATCTTGGACTTTAATTAAACGCGCGGCACGTAGCACTCCTTGATTCAGTTCCCTCGGGCCTCCCCCCCTGCTCCCCCCCTCTGCCTCCTCCTTATGGACCGCTTAGATTTCCACCCAGCCGCCGGTGTGGACGGAATACTTTAACTTGAATCTTACGAGGAATTGCTTTTGGAAGATTATCCGGACTCTTTGTTCAGTCAGCAAAATTCTAGAAAGGATTGAGAGGAGTATTTGATCCGTAGAGTATAATATCACTAAATATTTAGGTAGGTAATAATAACAAAATGTAAATAAAAGTTTTACAAAGTTAAAATTGCTTGCATTTTAAAATTCACCAGTATTGTCAAAGTTGCCAAAGAATTTGTAATCAGAGGGAAGCGTGTGCTTGCAGTCATTATCAGCTTTACTTTAATGTTGTCCTCTCAAACCTATTATATGCAAATTTTAATTCCTCTGCTTTCTAATTAACATATTATTGTTCGGGCTTATTTCTGCATGGCATTGCCAACAAATTTGCTTCTTTAAACTGATCATGACTATAGAAAACGAAGTAACTTTGTGTAAACGAGTTCTATTAGGCATAATAATATTATGAAGATAAAGTTTCTATAAAATTATTAGAAAGTATAAGTTTATGATTCACTTACGTCTAAACCGATGCTAAATCCAATTGCAAGGAGAGTGCGGTAATGCAATCCCTTAATTGCATAACAATGCGAAGCAATTTCCTAAATGCTCCCACAAACCGCAATAAAAAGAGAGAATTTGCCGTAATTTTGGCAGCTTTTCCCCGACTAATTAAGGGAAGCGTTTAAAAAATTCTCCATGCTTCAAAATCAAACATTCATAACTTTTGATTACTTTGGATTAATTACTTTTTTCGTTTCTGACGCAGCGTAATTACAATTTTAAAAAGTGTCAGAGTTTAATATTTAATAGCTCACTTTTTATAAGACCACTTTAGACCAAAAAAATAATAGAGTTGTAAAGTCGATTTTGATATCAAAAATTTCGCACAAGCAATGTATTAATTTTAGAAAAGTCCATAAACGGAAACTCTTAAATTAAGGACAGAAAGTAGTATCCACTTCGCACATGAATTAACAACAGCAACTAGAAGGATAAGGGATCAGCATACCTAACAGGTAACCCTCTCCAGATGTTCCAGACTCAATTAGGGTCGAATTAAAGGTCTGAGGTGACAAACGCCGGTCTGACGTTGACTAATCGCCCCCGAATAATTTAATTTAGCTGGAGCAATTATAAATAAAATTTGGACGATAAATTGTATGGAGCACATTAATCAGGAAGTTAGGACGCTGATTAAAATGCTCTTCGCGCAACTATTTACCGAGTTGATATTGTTTATAATTTACACGATGGGGATTGTCTACCCCCATATTAATTTATTACCCAACCCGTACTTGTCTAATCTTAAGTAATCAATTTCATTTTAATTTGGATAAGGTTTCGATTTTGATAGGGGTTTTGGCTTTTGGTTTATTCAATTAGATGATTCGCGTAATTTCCGTGCACCGCAAAAAGTAGATGTTTTTCTTCTGTCTTAGAGCTACAAATTCTTATTTTTACGAAGCTTTTTATAGATTATGATTGGATCAGTGATTTTATTCTGTAATAAAAATGGACGGCTGCAGCATATACGCCCTACCACCCGTCTACGGCGTACGTGACTGAAGATAATCTTGTTTCCATAACGTCTTTCCTGCAGATATAAATAAAGGAAATGATCAATCTCAGCAGCTGACAAAATGATTCCACGTAGATAACTAATCCGCTTATCAGCGAGATGATTCTATCTATAATCCGTCATAGTTGAAGTATCGAAAATCTTGGGAATTTTTAGCTGCGACAATAACTCATTCCTCTATGTTCATATTCTCAAAATCCAATCTAACATTGCTCGTATTTCTCTGTGAAAGCCTTACATAACAATATCCTCCTAATGTATTCGGATATATCAGAGCCTAGCATGTGCCTCAATAACTAACCCTTCTGTTCTTGTCTTGCCCACTATTTTATCTATTTCCATCTCCCTCGCACCTCCTAACTCATACACGCTGAATCACGGGCCCACCCTCATCTTAAATGAACTAGGGGACGAAGTAGGTATTGGAATGTTGAAAGCGTTTCAGGCGTCGGGTAAGATTTTCACTATATCTTTGTTATGTAACCTTTTTATTTTGTTCTTTCGTTGTAGGATGATGTTTTGGTGCAATGGACGATGCTGTCTTTATTATGAACTAATAGGATACCAGACAACATTTTATAAAATATTAAATTCTTGTTCACTCAGCAGTCGGTACTTTAAAAGTTTACCTTAACATAATTCTTTAGTTTCGATTTGACTCTTAAGAATACCTTAAAAATTTACTTTCAGCTACAAAGAAACTAATTAAATATCTCGTACCTCTCAAAAATATGCAACCTGTTTGGATCTCCCTCATTAAAACTATCAAACAACTTTACTAATAAATGAGGTTTGTTGACAGCTTAATCGTTTTCCACTTTACCCCATGTCACCGGATCTCCCGCAAGCCGCAGAGACTACGCGATTAAAGCTCTAAGGTGTTAATGTACATTCATTACGGGGGGAAGTCTCCAACTTTGAAATTCCCAAAAATGGTTTCGCTATCCCCTAAGTGGTGTCATCTTAAACGTTTCAAAGTTGATCATGAATTAAAAGATTAATTTATTACGAGGGATGATTGAAATGGTGTTTGTTTGGTGATATAAATGGGTTTTGAGTTTGTTGTTTGCTGTTTGGGCTATATTTCTGTGCTAAGAAATTAACTCTTTGTTACGTGTTTATATGCTTACGTAATGATTTTAAGTCATGTCATATCTGTGCTGTTGCAGCTCTAATTTTTTTGTTTACCGCTTTGTCTTAGCAACTAGCTTAAGGGGCCGGGCTACCCTCGAAATTCTCATACATACGTTATGCCAAAATCATTTTGTCATACGAAAATGTTTAACATGTTTGAGTTATTTTTCAGCTTAAAATAGTAATTACCTAGGTTCCTGAACAAAAATTAACTTCAAAATATTTAAACACTAAAAAATAGAGTAAAACACTAAAAAATATATAAATAAATAGTAAATTTAGTACAAAATATTAAAATACTAAAAAATATTTTTTAGAGTTGAAATATTTTGTAGTAAATTTAATATTTATTTATATATTTTTGTACAGGAACCTAGGTAATTACTATTTTAAGCTGAAAAATAAATATGTTAAATATTTTCGTATGAGAAAATGCTTTTGGTATTACGTATTTATGAGAATTTCGAGGGTAACCCGGGCTCTTTATATAGTGAAGTGGCACTCACCAGTATGTATATACGTGTGTTTCTTCATATCGGATTTCTGATGGAACCGTTTCCCGCAGTACTGGCACGGGTAAGGCCTCGTGTCGGAATGGATGAGCAGGTGCGTGGATAAAGTGCTGGACCGCTTGAAGGTTTTCCCGCACTGCTTGCATTCGAACACCTTCTCCACGCTGTGCACAGCCCTGAAAGGGGTCGAGATGGGCTTTAAAAAATCATGATCCAAGATCAACTTAGGTGTGGGGATGTTAAGAGATTTTTATGGTGGCATGTTTATAGCTATGAAAAACTAGGTTACTAATAAAAATCACTAAAGTTCATTGATGTATTTGCAATATGTATTTCAAAACATATTAAGCTTTCTTATTTTTAATGAGACTGACATTATTTTGAGAAACGTCATTTAGATCCTTTTGATTCTTTTGTTGTAAAACAAAAATACTTACTAACGCGCTAATAAAGATAACTAACCTGTGTTGACTTAAGCTGATTTCGTGTCCGAAGGTTTTGCTGCACAGTTCACAGGCGAACGGCCGCTTTCCATTGTGTGACCTTCTCGCGTGGACTTCAAGGCCGTGGGGTGTACTGAACATCTTCTCACATTTGACACAGGAGTAAACATCACCAATGGGTAGAGGTCTGGATAGAGGGCTCGGGGCACCGAGAACAGCTGCTCGTAATCTCAATAACTCAGGTCCGGCCGCTTGAACGGCGTGAAGATATAAATTACTGTAGCCTCCCCAACCGGGTAACCCAAAACTGCCTGCGTCCCTGAGGAATTCAGCGATAGGTAGAGGTGGATATAAAAAAGGTCTCTGCGGGGGGATTTTTGGAGCATCAGGCCGTAGTAGGGCGCTGACTGAGAAGGCTTCTGATCGTTTTAAAGGTGGAGACGAATCTGGTGGTCTTCTGGGCGATGACGGTGGGGAGTCGACTTCCAGCTCCGGGGACGAAGATCGCACTGATCGGGGGGATTGGGGGGATGGCGCCCAACATGGGCTTCCGCACCGTGACGCTGGCGACACGTTTTCAGCTCTCGTCTCGTTGTGGGACTCATTGTCATCTTCATCCACCTTCTCAGCCACCAACCGGTTGATACCGAATTTGATTTCCTCTGAAAAGAAAAAAAAAGTGTTATTAAATATCGCTTACTGTATTACCTCTAGAGTAGTATTAGTTCCCATTATATAAGCTAAATTGTGACGTAAGTGTAAATAAAGCAATTCCCGATAGTCCACTTTTAGCATCAACCCATCTCGAAAATAAAGGAGAATGTCGGTCAAAGCGCTAAAGTAGCAAAAACATCTGTAAACTGCGAAGCTATTTTCGTGTGTTTAGAGCGGGGCCAAAGTGACAATACAATTCGATTGTTCGAGCCATACAAAGGAACGCCCCTGGGCCAGTGAAAAAGCGCAGGTGCTCCACTTGTCGCGATGAAATGGGCCGTATCATGTCGTGGGGCAAATTGACTTTCATCCGAGCCCCTCGCCCAACCCCAATAATTAACACGTCCGGAGTCCCCTTTACAATTCGCTAATCCGTGGGCGTATAATGCGCATCTATAGTTTGGCCATTTTTCGCGCTCGCCTGTTACAGTTTTGTTTTGAATAAATTTCGTTTTGTTGACTTTGTTTGTGTAGTTTTGTGTTTGACTAGGAATAATGGAATTTTATTGTAGTACGTTAGAATATCAAAGATCTTTTAACAAATAAACCAAGTTCTAGCATAAAAAGTTTTGAACCCTAGTTTAGACCACATCGGATGCTTTGCACACAGTATTTTTAGTTTCATTTGATTATTTTCACGAGCTGTATTAAATGGCTTATTATATTTCATTTTAAGTATTTCCGTTACTGACACATCATCATTTTCATTTATTACCAATACCCAATACATAATCCGTTAAACAAACAAATCAATCGGCCCAATCATCACCGCAATATCGCAGATCATCAAGAAACCATCAGAACAAACATCCATCTCCGAGACAAGCCCCGGTAATGAACCCCCGTCTGAACTGCAGCAGCTGTCGGCTGGACCGAGACCAATCTACACAGTGTATACTATAGGCCCATGGTGACATTGATGTTAAATTGCTAGATATAGCAAGTTTAATCGCGGAGAATAATAAACTAGATTTTGCATTATATATTGGACGTTGGTAGAGATGAGACTCAATAATGCGTTTGATTCATATTAAGGAAGCTTTAAGCAACATAAAGATTTGACGAAGAAAGTCCTAGAACCTATAAACGTAATTGGTGCAGATGAGAATAGATTTACCACTACGCTTTATAGACTTTCGTAGAAACTAGGCTTTGATTATTCGTTTAATAAGGTTCAGTTTGCAGATAAATGACAAAAGAAGCTAGTTAAAGATACGATACTAACTCCACACCTTCGTGTGATTTAACAGGCCATTAATTCTCAATAAAATAGCATCAAAACTACGAATCTGTTTTAAGTCTCGTTGAGTTGCATCCAGTCAAGTCAACTTTATATTACCTTACCTGGACTTTCACTAAGTTCTCATCATCAAGCGTCTCGGTCCCTAAAACTAACAGTTCATTCATTTTGTTACGCTTCCACATCAAGCAAAAGGGCGTTTAGTCCCTACACTTGTTTGTTGTCCCCCATGGAGCACGGGCCACGGTATTTATTACATATTAATGGTTATTTGGCCTCATTGTTCGCACAGTATGCTCGAATTCATGGTTTTCGCGAATATTCAATACGTCACCCTATTCAGAAGGGTCAAAGTTATTGTGCTCTGTAAACTTAGTAATATAATTAAAGTTAATAACTTCAGTTTGGTGTGTAATCAAAATTCTTTATTTAAGTTTTGGGGACTTTTGAATATCTGACTCGAAGTACCAATTCGGCAGTTTTATTTACAAAAAACAGTGATTATAATATTATTGGGTGCCTTTATTGCATAATGTAATATTTTTTTTAGTTTCAACTGTAATAAATAAAAAGAAAATGTTATAAATTAAAAAATTAAAAGTATCAAAATATAAGTAATAAAATAATTAAGTAATAAATCAATATATTCAAAACTTTGATAAAGATTTATCGGTGCAACGTGCATGGGATTTTCCAGGTACGATATGCACGAATAATAAGCCAAATTAAACTTTTGTTGACAATAAATATAATAATTAATATTTGGGTTTTGTTAAAAAAAAAGTTAGAGTATAAGATAGGGTGTGTCGCTATAATATTATTTAACGCCTCCGTGGTCCAGTGGTTCAGAGCTCAGCTCTTGGACTCGGAGGTCGTGGGTTCGATTCCCGCGTTGGAAACATGTTATTTTCAAGTTTAGTTAGGATAATGCAGGCTGATCACCTGGTTTTCTGACAAGTAAGATGATCCATGCGTCGGATGGGCATGTAAAAAGTCGGTCCTGCACCTGATCTCTCGCCAGTCTTGTCGGTCTGCCGTCCCACTGGGTTATGAGAGTAAAGGATAGCGAGACAGTACTTCAGTCTGGACCAACGTCTACAACTCTACAAGGCGCAGGTTCGGCCTCATATGGAATATTGTTCTCATCTCTGGGTAGGGGCGCCAAAATACCAACTGCTCCCTCTGGATCGTATCCAACGAAGGGCCGCTCGAATTGTTGACTGCCATAGTGTTTCAAACAGCTTGGACCCCTTGGAATCACGCCGAGATGTAGTGTGTGAATGATGTGCGTGTGGAGGCCAAAGGAAGATCTTTCGACCGAGCGAGGTGGTATGCCCGGTCAGGCCGAAGCCCGCGTGATGCATTTCAGCTGTCGTATATATTGAGGAATGTTAGGCGAATAGTGGGTACCGCCACAGTAGTTTCACTCTGCATCCTCTATCGGTTGTATCACGGGGAGTGCTCTGAGGAGTTGTTCGGAATCATACCACCTGCAACTTTTCGCCATCGTCCCACGCGAAAAATATACCATCCTCATCACCTTGATGAGTGGCAGTCTTCCACAGTGCGTTTTTCGCGTAACTTTCTGCCGCGTACTGTAAAACTCTGGAATGAACTGTCACCAGCAGTATTTCCGGACCTATACGACCTGCAAACCTTCAAGAAAAGAGCGTATTCCCTCTTAAAAGGCCGGCAACGCACCTGTAGCTCTTCTGATGTTGCGAGTGTCCATGGGCGACGGTAGTTGCTTACCATCAGGTGACCCGTTTGCTCGTTTGCCCCCTTATTTAATAATAAAAAAAAGGAATAGAGAGTGCTCTTGTGTACTGCGCATACACTTGGGCACTATAAAATTACTCCTGCGTAGCTGGCCTGGTTTCAATGAAACCGGTCACCGTCACCGAAACCGGTGTGGGAGCTATTATTTGGGACCGGCTGGTGTTAATTATTTTCAAAACTCCAATGTCAAATATAATAATAAGTCATAGAATATACAGATTATGGAGTCTTAAATAATTATTCATTTCAACAAAATTAAAAAAAAAACAACAATCTAGATCTACAATTGAAAAAATGGATAGTGTATAATAGTTCTGCATTTTCGCAAATAACAAGTACAGCCAAACAGCTATAAAGTAGACTACTAAGTTGATAATAATGCAGATAGTCGGTATTAAAGTGCATTTTTCCAGTGGCTACATTAGCGTCGTTAGGCGGCTGTTTGCCCAGCTAATGCAATTTTAATTATTAGTCGCGCCCACATTGCAACGTCTGACGCCGCCACTGGCATTACAATATTATGATGAAAGAACTTTACTGAACTTAAATGGGGTAAGCCGGGTAATTCGTTGATACTAATTATTTATCAATTATTTTTTTGATCCCAGTAATCAGTATGTTACCTGAGTTTAAAGGCATGGGTTTTTCGCCATCATGTAGGCAAATATTATGTGTATGATTATTCCACTTTAGTATCTTTAGTTCTACCTGAATGAAAAATCAATAATTGCAGTAAAAAAGTCAGTAATCATAGGCTTTAAATTCACTTATTTTTAATTAGTCATATCTTATTTATTTATTTTAACAATTTAGTGTACATTGGATACATTTTTAACAATACTATTTACATGGAAAAACGACACTGCTTATTTCCGAACATTAAAACTTCCTTCTTAAATCAAATAATTGTAAAATTAACGAAGTAACAAAGTGAGGAAATTTTGTATAAATCATTGATGGGCTTTTTATTAGCCCACATGGTTTCGTATAATTATGGACATAATTAATCACTTTATTAGAGATATGCTAGTCATGCAGCCGAGGGTGACGAAACTTTAATAAACATGCCTCGGTGCCCTGTTTTATGATGTTACATGCTAGAATCTCATTTGAAATACTAAAAAGATGTATTTGATAGTAAATCAGGGGCTAGAGCGAAGAAGTGAATTAGATTTGATATTAGTTGTTACTGTCTTGGGAAATGTTACATTGTGTCTATATTCCAGAGATATTTTATAATAACTGAGTAGGTAAGTATAGATAAAGCTTTAAAAAAATTAATTCCAGTTATAATTTGTTACAAACTATACGTGGGTTTATACGTGGGAGAGCCATGCTTCGGCACGAATGGGCCGGCTCGACCGGAGAAATACCACGTTCTCACAGAAAACCGGCGTGAAACAGCGCTTACGCTGTGTTTCGCCGAGTGAGTGAGTTTACCGGAGGCCCAAGCCACTACCCTATTCCCTTCCCTACCCTCCCCTGTTCCCTCTTAAAAGGCCGGCAACGCACCTGCAGCTCTTCTGATGCTGCGAGTGTCCATGGGCGACGGAAGTTGCTTTCCATCATGTGACCCGTTTGCTCGTTTGCCCCCTTATTTCATAAAAAAAAAACTTTGTATAACCCAATTAAGTATATTATTCCTTTGAAAATCTATTGTTTACGCGGTCGAATTCGACCGCTGGGAAGTTGATAGGTTAAAATGTGGTTAAAATCGTATCCAGACAATGCCTAAAAGTGAGTATGTGTATTATCTCATTTGTTATTTATTCAACTTTCATGTTATAAATTGCATTGTTTTAATGAAATCCATACTAATATTTTTATATTTCGCTGATCCTGCAAAAAGGATTCGGATAAAACTTGGTACCTTAGAACATAGGATAGTTTTAATTCCAAGAAAATGGAGCCCGGGCTACCCCCGAAATTCTCATACATACGTAAGACCAAAATCATTTTTTCATACGAAGATATTTAACATGTTTGAGTTATTTTTCAGCTTAAAATAGTAATTACCTAGGTTCCTGTACAAAAATTAACTTCAAAATATTTAAACACTAAAAAATTTTTTTTTGTGAGTATAATTTTTTTAACTAAATTTACTACTAAATATTAAAACACTAAAAATAGAGTAAAACACTAAAAAATATATAAATAAATAGTAAATTTACTACAAAATATTTTAATACTAAAAAATATTTCTTAGAGTTGAAATATTTTGAAGTTATTTTTTGTACAGGAACCTAGGTAATTACTATTTTAAGCTGTAAAATAACTCAAACATGTTAAATATCTTCGTATGAGAAAATGATTTTGGTATTACGTATGTATGAGAATTTCGAGGGTAGCCCGGGCTCTTAACATGTAGGGGCTGTGTCATCACTTACTGATGGGGCATAGAATATCCACTGCTAATCTGACAGATAGATATAATTTGATGGCTATCAAATTATATCTATCTGTCAGATTAGCAGTGTCCGGCACTTAACAGTAAGTGGTGAAATAGGCCCTCAGTCTTTGTAGTTCCTTTCACACCATAATTTTTAATGTTAGACTTTGCTATTAGATATTAATATTTGTTCGTCCACGTAGACGGAATGTACAAATCAAATGTTATCATTCCGCTTACTATCAGTTGTATTACCGTAGATCCTATTTATCGGATGATTAGCGAAATCTCGATCATAAATGACGACTTTTGGACATTTTGTTTTTATTGTTGTAAGTATATAAGTATTGTTCGTGCAATCCACGAAGACGCGCCCCACTATTCCTTCAAATTGTTTATATATATATAATTGGAATCTCGGAATCGGCTCCAACGATTTTCATTAAATTTAGTATATAGGGGGTTTCGGGGGCGATAAATCGATCTAGCTAGGAATAATTTTCATAAAATGTAATTTTATGTGTGTTTTTTGAATTTTTTTAATACCGAGCGAAGCTCGGTCATATAGCTAGTAGTATATTATGTGTGCAAACTTTCGCTATCACCGAACACCATATTTCACCATTATCGTCAAATATAATAGCATTGGTAAATTAATTTATCACTTCAGGTTTCAGTGGATCTTAGGAGGTATTTTATTTTTAAAGTTGGTTGTTTAAATTATGATTATGTTACTTATAGTCCGTGCAATCCACGAAGACGCGCCCCACCACTTTTTGGGTGAACATCTTTAACTTTGATCGTGACGTTTTTTCTTAATTGGCCTATTTATTGTAGTCTGAGCGAGTACTGACAGGTAATTAGTGCGTACCGACAACACTCAACATTGGCGAATGTTGGCTTTCGCGAATTTACCAATGCTATTATTTTTGACGATGATGGCGAATTATGGTGTTCGGTGATAGCTAGAGTGAATGTGTAACCATTGTAACCACTAGTTTCAAAATTCTAAAACCTATTCAAATAAGTTTGTATATATGAGTACTAGTGTTGTTCTATTTGACCAGCCCTAAAACCAATTAAAAACCCGAAACCGAAATTTGTTGATTGATTTTTTTTTGTACAGAACCCTCAAATAATAACCGCAAACCTCAGGGCTAATCAGGTGGGATTTCGTCTGTTAATCTTTTAGTGACATTAATCAAAGCCGTATTTTGAAGGTTTTTCGTTAGATTAAACATAATATCTTATCTTTATGGCATTCTGTATTTACTCGATCGGACGATGCGGGCAGTAGTTGGTTGTATAATATCTACGTATTTATTACGAAATAAATACTAAATCCCCCCAAAAGATAAACCCACGAAAACACTTGTTTATGACTTGTGAAGTGCCGCTATAAGTGATTTTTAATGCAACACTGAAATGATACGATTAAAAAAAAATGTTTTGAGTAATACCTACCGCACAATGCATAATATCATAGTTATAATAATTTTATGTACCTAATTATTCATGATAATATCCATACCAAAATTATAAAATTGCGAAAATCTGTCTGTCTGTCTGTTACCTCTTCACCCCCAACCGCTTAACCGATTTTTCTGAAATTTGGTCCAGACTCCAGAGATACTTTGTATCCAAGGAAAGGACATCGGATACTTTCTATCCCCGAAAAATGTAGATACGGTTCCCGCGCGATATCGGAATTTTGGCGCGACACTAATAATATATATTCTGTGGCGCAACTGAGTTTTCGGGCGTCATCTAGTTACTGATAATGATTTGATAATTCCAATGTTTCACATCTTTTTTCTTAGTTAACAAACTTTTATTGAGTGTTACTAATTTTTGAATTCATAGAAAAGTAGCCTGGAAACATAAAAATTACAATATCATCTCTAGCTAGTAATGTCGGACTATCTGTCCCACTGGTTCACGAGACTAAAGGAAGAGAGAATGCTACTGCGCATTTAGTACACCACTATAAAACACCGAGCTCTGAGAGTTGACGGGTTAGGAACTATCTAGATAGGTCCATCTCAGATATCGTTATGAGAGCGACAGAGAGATAAATCAGGGCTTAGGCGGTGAGATCTGAAGGATTACGCCCGCGACGTCACACACGTTATCGACACACTAAATCCCTAAAATCATTTATGACTTGATAACGGAACTCAAAAACGTTATGAAAAAGTGCATTTTTGATGTGATATTGTACATGTTTGGGGAATGGACGACAAAAATTAAGACGTGATAGTCATCAGGGTATGCAGTATGCACACTTTGAAATGTGTTTCAACAGAAGGTTCATCAATAGTAAAGAAATACTATTTGACACAAGTTACAACTATCATATTTCCCAAAGGGTATAGCTTGGACTTAAGCGAAAGGCAACACTAACAGCATTCTACACTATTTCCTCATCAAGGAAAGCATAATATGCCAGCGTGTTTGCGTCCCGATTTCTCTATTCTACGAATTATTTGCTGAAACAATAGCTTGAATGTCGTTGCTTACCAACTTACCGGCACGTGATGGGAATTAATTGGGCGACCTTATCTCGACGCAGTATGGTTTATAATCCAGCGGATATGACTTTACCAGTGTACTCGGTCGACAAACATTGACGAAATGTCGGCGCCTTTGAGATTAAATTGTACTTTATTAATTGTGACGAGGTATGCTTAGATTTGTGATTATGGCCGTACCGAATGCTCTTAATTGTCTCATTACCATTGTTAATCAAAGTAGGTTAATACGAGCATAATAAAAAGATGAGCTATTATTCCTTGCGAAATCCTTCCAAATTTTAGTGTTAGCATCATCACTACAGTAAAATCTACTACCGAAGACAACGTTTCGAATTTAGATAAACGGAGGAACCGAATTATTGTAAGATGAAATTATGGTCATCATGTACAATTCGAAAGAAGAATTTTAAGCACCCTAGTAATAGAATATTTAGCAGCAGTTTCATTCTTCTTGATAATTATCTTTATTATGCTTGTAAACCGGATTACAATAATAATCATTAAAGTACTAACTGAAAGGTCCTAATCTACGTTGTTACTAGCTAGAAGACTGCTACTAAGAATTAATGAAAACTAAAAGAAGTTTTGATGCTCGTTTGGCCAGCTAAAGTAGTCAGTAAATCACTAGTCATATTATGACAACCAGCATATTATTAGCCTCCCCACTAAGAAGACCACCACAATCACGAGTCACGAGGAAGATTCACATGATATCACTTATGCTCAACAATTTGACGAGGGGTCGTGCCAATGAAATACATTAATTCGAAAAACATAACCCTCCATCCGGTGTAGTCGGTAAAGTACTAGAAGTAACTTAGTCACTGCCTTGATTTGACCGCCAACCTCGTTGCAGAGTAAACATCAAAGCAATTGTTTTTAGTGCTATCTAGCGGACGATCTGAATTCACGACGACCACTGTCATGGCCGAAAGTCACGCGACGTCTCCGCCGCAACCAAACAAAATGAATAATAGGGTAAACACGGCCAAACATGGGGCAAACACGGCCAAACATAGGGTAAACAGGGCAACAGACCCATGTCGTGCCGCGGCCACTCGGCAAATATTGACAGTTGGACATGGAGCACGAATGTTACCCCCTGATTGATCGGCTACCTTGTTCAAATTGAAACAAAGGCATGATTGAGTGTGCGTGGTGCGGTATTTGCGATTGTCATTATTTTCTAATTCCTACAATCCAGGAAATGATTAATGATGGAAATTGTCCAAAAGACCAACCACAGGCCCAAATGAAAACATTAAAATAGGTGACACTAATTTCAAATGTCCAGTCAATGATGGCGATTGTTGCTAGGGCCAAGCACCTAAGTGATTCGTAGAAACGTATAGATTTAGACAAGCCACACAGATTACAGAGATATAGGTTATCTTGTAAACTAATGTTTACTTACACGGGAACATATGTCCAAAACGGATTTACAAGAGAAGGGCAATGTAGCGTTCGCAGAAAACTGACTTAATAATCATAATATTATATCAAACATCATAATTATTGACAAAGCATCCAAAATATACCTTTATTGGTTATAAGAGAACTGCCTGTTAACAAAAAAAAATCTTGCCTAAAAAACTTAGTGTCAATAAAAACTTTTACAACAGTGCCTGAATTTGTTTTTAATGCGCAATATTGTTTTAAGCCATACCAATGTTACTATAATATTTAAGCAGCTGTTAATCTCTTTATCATCACAAATTAATTTCGTTTATATCGGAGTAATCCACGCAATCATTTGAAATGTAATGAAGCGACAAACGTTTATCGTTTTCATCGGTTTACATATTTAAAGGCTTAGGTTCAGTACAGACTTCCATTTAGCAACATTGCCAGCAGTATTTTTTATCTAGACTATAGACATGCGGCAGCTTTTCCGCCAAATTCTAGCTCATATAGAACTAGTAGGCCAGATATTGCAATTTTATATAGATTATTTTTTTGTCACCACTACCATTATCAACGATATCGAAATTTGTGTTCGATACATGAATTACAAGTATAAACGCTCGCTATCGCGCTTTGTCGCCGCCGCCGGCAAATCAGAATCATAAAACAAACGTAATTTCGCCAGGCGATAAGATATGTCCAAATCTGAAGCCGTGGGATTTAGTGTGGTGCGTTATTGGAAATTCTGACAGATATTTTATGGGGTTTCGATAGTGGTTTATGTAGCAGGGGTATGGCCATGAGGTGGAACTATAAAGCTAGATTATCTATGTACATACCCAACTGTAAAGACTTACTTTGATAGAATTTATATATTTTAATCTTTAGCGACTCAGAACGATCATTTAAATTCTACATTTTAGAGGCCCAGAGATTTAATAGATATTTAATATTTTAATAGATAAATTTAATAGATAGAGTTTAATAGATATAGAACTGATTAACTATGAAAGAAACAAGTTCTATGTCCTCAGTCCTTCTATTATTGTGAGACTATGAGACGTGGCATAAAACTTAGATTGGCACTGTACTATGAAGTCCCACAACCTCTTTGACTAAAGCATCTCTCCTTACCTCTAGCAGTATATTCGGGATGTTGAGGTGGTGATGATGCGAGCCGGGGCTCCGGTCTAGAAGGTGCTCCCCATAGAGACAGACCGTTACGAAGAGCTTCACTGGCTGATAGACCTGGGAGAGAAGAATACCATTAGTAAGCACTGCAGTTTGGCATTTGATTGCTCTAAAAAGAGGAACAAAATTTTGAAGATAGTTCAATGACTTCAATCTAATCAACAAATTATAATATGAATTTTATGTCTGTTTGCTCTAGATTATATTTGCAAACTTACAGTCACTTGTATGTCTAAAAATTTAACTTTACTATTTTATTAGTTATTACTACTGACAGACTGAAAAAGCACAATCTAGTTATTCTCGAAGGGTTTTGGTTCCTTTATAAAATCACAAAAGATTTTAGACAGTTCAGACACGTTCCTAATTACAACCAACTTTCATTCTTAAATTTTGACGAAATGACATTTAAAATACCAAGTAACCAATTTACGATTCCTAAAAACATGTTATTGGAAGTGAAAATTGGGCACGATTAAACGATAAGAAGTTTCTGTAATCACGGCGTTCCACACTCGATAACATGTGTAATTCCTCCTTATCTGGTCTAATTGCTTGTAATTACATGTCCAGATATACCACTGTCAAATTATTTGAAAATAATTTTAACATCTCTATTAATTTCGAAATCATTATCATCATCAGCCAAAGGAGAATCTACAGTGTCTATTTTTATGCAACATGCAGTTGTGTTCTTTGATTCAGGCTGTTTTTATCAGACAGAATCTGGAATGAGGTTGCACCCACTGGCGCTATCACTAAGTGTCTAAACACACTAGGCTGAATTACGCCGGCGTAATTTATGTGGCCGAAATTACGTTCAGCCGCTTACGTCTGATGCGACACACTATAAATTACGCGAAGAGCCGAAATTTCGCGGCGTAATTTCCGTTGCGGAACGCGCGCGTAAGTATTTAAAATTCTTAGATATAATGTGTGCGTTAACGCTTTGCAGATAAGGTTGGATTTCCTATGTTCGGTTTTGATAATTCCGTCGCGTATAGTGTGTTGCTATACAAAACATTACCGCCGAATCGCTGCCGAACTTTACGCTCGACTTGGCTCGACGGAAATTCGGCTCAGCCTAGTGTGTTTAGACCTTAAGGTGTACCTACTGGGCGCAATTGCATCGCAATGGGACAGTCTGATACTTGAAAACGGAATACTCTACCGGAAATGGGAGAAGACAAACGGCAGAGAGTTCCATCTTCAGATAGTTGTCACAACAACGAGAGTACCAGATGTTCTCCGTGAAATACACGATAACGTATCAGGAGGTCATCTAGATGTAAAGAGGACGTTAACAAAAGTGCAAGAACGATTCTACTGGTTACATTGTCGAGATGATGTATAGGATAAAGTCAAACAAACGTTGTAGAGTATTAGGGTGGAACAAAACAAAGTATGTAATGCTTAAGGGTGTGTATTAAGTCTATTTTGTACAGTTAAATATGAAATTAGCAGCGCTAAAAGAGTAACCTTTTAATCACTGCATGGGCAAACTCTATGACGTTATGGCATTCCCATAGAAACAATCCTATCTGTCTCTTCGCAGAACTCTATACATTTTAAGGAAATAATCATGTTTATAATTTGGTTATTATTTGTGGTCTAGCAAACCACCCGCACAAGAAATATTAGGCGGTCCTAATACGTCATGTGCGTAATGGTTTTGCTAAAACATAGTTAAAATTAGGAAAATATCAGGAAAATTTAGTACTTACCTATGTTATTATTTCTAGCAATATTCCGCGAAATTAACTTCAAACTGTAAGTAAATGAGTGAGTGTACGCATGGGCATGCGTAACATCACCTCCCTCAAGCCTCCTTCCCTCGCATGCAAGAACGTGCAAACACCACCACCATACAAGCATTATGTTAGCAAATTCGTGCAAGGCCTATCACCACCATGCAAGTTGAAAACCTCGACGCGCGTTTCGCCCCAACACCGGAGCATCCTCAGGATGTGGACTCTACGAACAACGTCCGTCAAGTAACTTGCTTGCACGAATTGCTTGTATGGTGGTGGTGTTTGCACGTTCTTGCATGCGAGTGTACGCATAGACACTGTGGGAAAGGAGGCAGGTTCCTATATGTACACTCACTAATTTACTTACAGGTTGAGGTTTATTTAGCGGAATATTGCTAAAAGTAATAACATACTAAATTTTAAGCTATAAATTTCCGCAAAGTAATGCCTGATTCTATATTAATTACATCAGGAAAAATCATTAAATAACGATGACGCAATGAGGTATTCATTAGATTTTCCTTAAAATATGAACGTAATATAATTTGAGGTGATATTATAATGGGAATTAGTCATCATAATATCGAGTCATGGTAATTACTGAAGTATTGCAAATATTTATAATATCTAGGTATGTCATCAAGTGTCTAATATATAAAATTCTCGTGTCACGGTGTTTGTGTGCGAACTCCTCCAAAATGGCTCAACCGATTTTAATGAAATTTTGTTTGTGCGAATGTTAGGCCTAAGAATAGGTTTTTATCTACTTTTTTATTGATACTAGAAATAATTTATATGACAAAACATCTGTTTGCCGGATCAGTTAGTTGCTTTATAATATTAATGTTTTTGTACATTGTTTTATTTCTGAATAAAATTAAAAACTTACACCATAACATTCATTAAGTACTAAAAATACATACTAAAATAAAATATACAAATATATACAAACTTAGAATATAAAATTATAAAAAGAAAAACTTTCCCAGGTCGTTTTGTACATATTAATATAAACCTCTAGCTCATAGGGATCGAAATATGATTATACATACTTCACCAGCTGTAGGCATAAAGCAATTTGAGCTGTTGGGTGAAATTTAAAAAGGCGGTTTAGTTGAAAAGTAATTTCTCCATCATATTGGTTTACAAAATAACTTTTCACTGTCCTCATATTGGACTTATTTGTATTTGGTAAGTATATTTATATTTGGTAATAGGCTAGCTCAATACATGATAATTGATATTATGTAAAATACAGTAAATAAGAAAAGTGATCGAGACAAAATCCGTAGTAATCCGTAGTAAAATCCATAATATCAGAGGACGGTATTTGTCTCAAAAATCCCCTTTCACGGTCCCCACATCGGACCGGACATTTGGTAACAGGACGCGGACGATAAGAGCAAGGACAATCAGTGCCGAAGGAAGCGGACGATTCGGTGGCGCCAGCGGGCCGAGGTGGCACACTTACTCACTTACCGCACTTATCTCATCATCGCCAATTGTTGAGAGCCATTTATTTACATATAGAGATTGTCGTGTGGAGAGTACGCGGAGAGAAAGTCGCTGTTGAGACTTGGCTGAGATGTAGGTGCCTAATTGATGGTATAGAATGGGGAAGAAAGTAATGAAATTACAAGACTGGATTCTATAGGTGCCTAATTGACGGTATAGGCCACAGTTGAAAAAGGGTAAACTGCTATAGTTGGAAAGAAAGAATATTTTGGGTCATAATTCATGATAGAATAATAATATTATGGCCTATAGTACATATACTTGTTAAAGGCCCAATAGCAGACACTCATTCCGAAGGCAAATCTCGAAAAGACTAGGCTGGGAAATGTGGTGTTAGTTAAAAGAATAGCGAACTACTAAAGTTTCACTACTTTTTTTACATTTTCACCATGGTATATTTCAGCAGCTAAACTCTAAAGGAAATGATTATTGATGGCATATAAAATCGGAATAAGCCTGGGTAGAAAAAGATGTACGGTTAATAATATAATATGTAATTTGTCCTTAATCGGAAGCAAACTCTACACAAGCTACTGCTTGAGAGAAGTTACAAAGCCGTATACAGATACGGCTTTGTAACTTCAAATGTAAGGGATGATGACAAGGTCCAAGATTAGCGAATTTTGTTAGTAAAATAAAGAAATCACGGTAAAAAATAAGTGTTCCCAAAATTTCAGCTTGATAGCATTTGTATTTTTTTTTATTATGCGCCTTCAAAGTTGGATAATCAAGTCGATTTTTTTTCAATTAAATTTATTAATATTTGTATACCATTCGATAACTTATGCAATTAAAAGCAACTTTTGTTATAAAGCCACTTTCATAAACGCAATATTTAATATACCTACCGAACGAAATTCTCTCCCGATCCATACAAACTACGAAAGAGTGACGTCAGTCTTTCGTAGCACTTTGTATGGAGCGTTTCGGGCAGGTCTATTTTATGAGATATTTGAAATTGTCATATCTTGGTGAATTTTTAAGCTATCAGAGTCATTCTTTCAGCGATGTTTCTAATTTTTAAGGGGCTTTCAATTACCAATAAGAAAACAAAAATAGTCATCATGCCTGAATAGGCATGATGGCTATTTTAGAATAGAAATAGAATAGAATTATTCTATTCTAGATAACAGTATCTAGCACCTAGATCTAGTATTGAGATACTAGAAACTTCGTTAACCAATAACTTCTATTGCATCTATAGCGTCATGTGTGGCCATTACACACTGACCTCCTCATCCCGCGGGATCTATGAATCACCAGTGAACTAGTGAGTCACGTCGCGAAAAAGTTGAAAGCGCGGCGCCAGCGGGGGGAGGGGAGAGAGAGAGGGGAGGTCATTTGTCGCTGCCGACGCCAATTGTGACCAGCTTCCTGTGTGTGATGGTGCAAGTGAAAAGATGTTGTCGATTTTTATAAGAATTAAGAAGTCCCATGCTCTATTTATTGAGCTAGCCGGTTAAAGATACTGAAAACATTTAAAGCTGTTACAGCTATACCAATACTAGGTTTTAAATGAGAAAAATTATCAAACTAAAAGGAGTTCTCGTTTTATCAAAAATAATAGTAAAATTGATTTTAAAAGTTGGATTTCTTTTCATCACTAAACTCTTGTAACATTTGTGTCTATTTGTAACTATTACGAGAAACTTTTTACACTCAAGTTAGGCTAGGACTTAGGAATCTACTGAACTAACGAAAACTTTGATTCATCGACAATTTTTTCGTGTATTGTGAAAAGTAATTACGCGTTGATTTTGATGTCGCTACATCTTATCACTTGTACCGGATCTCGCCTTGGTGTTGGATATGAAATTTGAGACGTTGATCGTCATGAAATTGTGTTTATGTTACACTGAATGACTGAAGTGCATTTATATCAACACTTCTGTTTATTAATACCGCATTAATTTAAATTGTGACTTGTTTTCAAGAAAAAAGTTTTAAATTATTATCAAAATCATTTAAGTAGTTCCATATAACCATATAGCCAGTGGTAATTGCATATAATACTAGATGTCCCAGCAAACGTTGCTTTGCCATAATATAAAATATTTCGCCCATATAATTTTATTGAAATGACTAAATAAGTATGTCGCCATGGCAACGTCGATCGCTATCCCGTCGCACAAACAATGGTCGCCCTCAGTCTCGAGTTGTAATATTTACTATTATTTATTCAACAAATGCACTTATCAATATAAAAAGTAGATGTTGTCCGATTCTCAACCATAGCCGATATGCTCGCTAAGATTCACGAAAATCGGTCGAGCCGTTTCAGAGGAGTTCAATTACGCACACCGTGACACGAGAATTTTATATATTAGAGATGAATATCGGTAAAGATTTTGCCACTAGTCACTACTACAATTTCGCTACAATTTGACAACAAAGTAATTAGTTATCTTTTTCATAGTAACTATAGTAACCACTTGTTCTCAGCACATAAAAGAACATAATATGTGTTCTGCACTATATTAAAAACTTCAAGTGCATACTTAGCACAGATTATTGAATATTTACTATATTGTAAGCCGCTATCAAAACAGATATCAGTACTATCAAACTATCAAATGTGTTAGTGTAGCCTAGTAACAAACTGCATACTCCGTATTATATTATTATGTCTCTAGTCTCTACTACGGTGCGACGCGGCGCCGCGCAGAGCCGCGCCCGTTATTGCCAGCCAATTTACCACTTTATTGCATCTGAAGATTATCTCGATATGAAACGATGATTGAAAAAAGTTTTAAATTAATTGGGTTTGAGACGAAATCAACATCGTTTCAAACTGTGTACGTATTGCTTTAAATAATATTTAAATTATTGAATAGGCATCTTCATTCTCTACATATAGTCTACATGTATCAAATATTTTAAGGTATTTACAAATTATTGTAAATCAGATAGATCCCAATTCCCATTACAAATCTTTTTTAAAATTTTCAGGTATTTTCAAAAGCTGTTAGATAGTTACTTGTTAGTTGTTCAGCTCATAATATAGGTATTAATTATTAGAGATATGAAATAATTATTATGAGCTCCTATAGTAGGGCTATGAAGCATAGACAAAAGATACACAGAGAAAATAAAAACATAGAGAAAATAAACAAATGTGTCTGGTCTCTGCTATGAAATAATTATTACATTATATAAAAGTACAGTAGGTACAATTGAACATAATTGGTACTTGTACGACAACATCCGTCTATCATAATCACTATAGTCTATACAATCTCTCATTGAATTAGCGATGAACAATACAATATTTTTTATTGTGTTGCAAAGCAATTTATCGCTTATTACCAATTGCGTAAAGAGCGGAGTTGTTTGTCGGCTGATTAAGTCGATTCCAATAATACTAGCTCTGTACGTGAAATCAATGAGATCAGATCCGCACAAAGTGGCATGGAGTCGACATCTATAAGAAAATTGATATTAATAATATATAATATTATCTTGTGATACCTATTGGATGCTCTGTTAAGGGCATTCCTTGCGGAGATACCATAACTAACCGTATTTCAAGCCCTATAAACTCATAATTTGAAAGCTACAAAGTTATAATAAAAATACAACAATAATCTTCAGTATATCAACATTCCTTTCCCCGTTTTAAATTTTCTATTTTGGTTTATTATACTTATGATATCAGCTTCCAAAGTGAAACCAATTCATTAAAATTCAAGCATACATTTAGCATCTCCTTAGGATTTACAAATTACCTACTTTTATTTGAAACACACGCCAATAGATCGACAATATCATAAACTACATATTCCCCGTTTTAAATTTTTTTAGGACAATTTTGAACTAAGATAAGTAAAAAAATAGGGTTTTGGTGTGAATGTATGGCCAAGGTCATTTGCTCGGGGACGGCCTTAAGTGATAAACAATTGAATCAAAAATTTTAAATAAAACTACTAAATTCATACCTACACAGGTACAAACTTATGATGAAAATTTGCAACTGCTTAAAAATAGATGAATGTTTTTCACCCAGTTACGTAAAAATCATTTCATGGATTCTAATGACATTTTGGTGGTAGGTTCTGGATTAATATAATGTGACCTACTTTTTAAACCCAAAAATCGATGTTTTTCATAGAATCGCCGGAAAAATTAAAAGTAAACAGAGCAAGCGGCTCTACAGTTCTAAGGCTGGTGTTTTGTTACAGCCTGGGTGGTCAAAACAGTCGCTACTGTAACCGCCGCGGCGCGGCGTAATCTAGGCGGCGAACGGCGGAAGCTATGGAGATAATGTTACAACTATTTTAGTATGGTCTCTGCCCAAAAAGGTTTTGTGAACTATTACTATAGTTATTTAAAACATAACATAGACCAAAAGTTTTGAGCAATTTGAGACACGATAGTATAAGACAGACTACCGCAATCCATATTCATACTAATATTATAAATGCAAAAGTGTGTCTGTCTGTCTATTTTCAGACAGAGAGACCACTACCTCTTTACGCAAAGCACTGGACCTATTTTGCTGTTTCGTATGGAGATACTTTGAGTCCCGGGAAAGGATGCTTTTTATACCGAAAAAATTACGGTTCCCGCGCGATAGGTAAATGAATTTTGGCGCAACGGAGTTGCGGGCGTCATCTGGCACAAAATTGTATGTGTCCATTTCCATGTGTCTTTTATATATAGCAGTAATTAATAATAATAATAATAATATCTATGGACGTTTCACACCACGTCAATGTTGCCCCGTGCTAAGTACCCGAAGGACTTCTGTTACAGGTACCAGACAACGGAAATATATTTAATACTTTTATACTATACATATATTTAAGTAGATAATATTGCATACACATAATATTTAATACACACCCATGACCCAGGAACATTGAAAAACTTTTTTGTTCCGTCGGCGGGATTCGAACCCGCGACCCCCGGCTTGAGCTGCCACCATGGAGCTCTATATAAGCTCCATGGCTGCCACACACTCTACCCATTCATTCAAATTTTTTCATTTTCAATTCATTTTTCAATTCATTTGTCGTATCTCAAAGAAGCGCGTGCTTTTAGTCGCAAGAATTTCTTTCTGTATTTATGTTTGAATCCCAAGAAATTAGACTGCTTCTCATAATTTTCGCTTTAAACGTGGACTGATAGGTCTATAGAGCGATGGAATTCGCTAATCTGGGGACAATCGCGCATTGACGACAATAACTCGTTATGGTGACAGGCCGTCTGACAGCAACAGAGACCACTGTTCACCCAGGTCGGGTCACATCCGCACAGAATATGAGGAGACAGAGGACAAGTGTGCGCACGCGCAGATATTTTGAATAGTATTTTGGGCAAAAGTGTAGTAAAATTTTGCGGTCTTTGCAAAAGGGTGCAAATAATGAAGTATATTAATTGTACCTACATAATCCGAGTCGCGAAAAGTCTATAACATTAGTAGGTATCATTTAACATTTATTGTCTTTTTCGACAAAAGTAGAGCAACGAAGTATTAACCACTTTTCAAGAATTAAAAAAAAAAAACAAGCATTGGGAATTTTTCTTTATGCGTTCCGTTTATCGTTGTGAGAATGAATTAGTTGCTAAGTCCGAATGAAACTTGCCTTCTGTCTCGAACGATCTGTGACCCAGGTCGGGTCACATCCGTACATAGTAGTTAATCTCTTCCCCGAACACAATCAGAGGAAGCGGTGTTCTCGATGTTAATTGGGGTTTCTTATAATTCTTGTAATTGTTCCTACAGTAGTTTACATAATCGCTTTTAAAATATTTTCTTTCTTAACCTATCAACTCCCAAGCGGTCGAATTCGACCGTGTAAACAATTGATTTCCAACTTTTCCAAGACGACCTCTGTGGCTCAGTTGGTGGGCTGCAGTTGGTAGGGTCGCGGGTTCGAATCCCGCCGACAGAACAAAAAGTTTTTAAAGCTCCTGGGTCATGGATGTGTATTAAATATGTGTGTGATATGATAATAATCTCAAATATATGTATAGTATAAATATAAAAAGTATTGAATATAATATTTCCGTTGCCCGTTGCCCGTGGTACCCGTAACACAAGTCCTTCAGGTACTTACCACGGGGCCAGACTGACGTGGTGTGAATCGTCCATAGATATTAGATATTAAGAATCCGCGATCGAAGGATTAATAAAGTTAAATATTAGTTTAGATAGCTTTCTAGCCTTTCTGTTAGAGATTTAAGATGAATTGCTGTAAATTGTTTTTCAGGTTACAAAATTACAATTACAATATAATTTGTAGTTAATAATAATAAGTTAAGTCTTTATAATATATTATAGGTTCTAGACTAGAAAGGTCAATGACCGCTGGTGCCACTTTAAATTATTTTGACTATAGTGGACCCTTTAATTAGAAAGGTTGCTTAGTAGCAAGATAGCAACTAGCAAAAATAAACTTTCTTCAGTGAAAGACTTTTGGTCGAAGAGGATCAAGTGGGCACGTTCCCACGCCGTCGCCCACGCGTGGGTTACGTGTCCCAGCTAATTGATACGAGATCTAGTTGAAAATTAAATCGTTCACACAGCGAATGTGACTCATGCATGAGTCTAGTTTAAGGCGCGATCACATGGACCTTGCAGAAAGTGATTCATAACATGAATGACCCTAAATAAGGAACTAAAGGAACAATAATTAAGGATGTGTAAGTTTATTTATTGTAATAATGCTACTCATAAGTGTAGTGTGCGCACGCGCATACTCTTACAAGAATTCATTTATTTATTGTGTTTATTATTTATTTGGCGATTGTCATCATTAGAGCAAGTTTTTATAGAGAAAACTCGTTTTGAAGTTGCGGCTATTTTGGCGGCTTTGTGCACTTTTTTGAAATGGGTACAAAATATTAAACTCGCACCAGGAAACTTGGTCTGATCGAAAATTCATAAGAGGGAGAGACACCATTGTGGAGCAGGCAGGAGCAGGACCAGGAGCAATATCCCTTATCTTTTGCAAAACTCTATGCCTGCTGCCTAATACAGCTGTTCCACTTCTGCCCCGGAATACAACCCGTTGTTTTTAACCGAGTTCTGAAAAGGAGGTTCTAATTTTGGCAGCTGTCGATATGTTTTCCTTAGCGCGTTTTGAACCTACTAACAACTCGTTCGGAACAAGTCCTATGTGACCGACCCAAACGCAAGTCCTTGAAACGAATTCGTTAAGAATCAGTATACTATTTAATGATTGCCGTGCGACCGGCGCGGGCGCGGGCCGCGGGTCGCCAGTGTTAATTGCGAGATTGAGCGTTTCAGGGCAGAAGCAATTGGCCATAATTGTTTGTCACACTTTTTACAGACTACACCGCAACAGACTCTGATTTTGAAGAGGCAAAACAGTTAAAATCAGCGAAATTTCTTCGTGGATAGAATTTGGCTGTGTTATGTCAAGCCCAGCCGACTGATCACGACTATCTTTGACTTTACAGAATCTCACCAAATTCGCAGCATTCACAAAGGTTCGCAGATTAGGCAGATATCTACAAATCAATTTATCTGATAGTACTAAATTTGGTACGTATATATTAGGAGTAAGAAGCTTCAACAGACACATATAATAAGACACATATTATATGTGTCTAAAATGTTTGCATGCAACAGTATCCTTTAAATATTACGTTGTCTCGTATTCATTCTAATATTATAATGTTATGTTGCGAGTGGCCATGGGTGAGGGTAGTTGCTTTCCATCAGGTGACCCGTTTGCTCGTTTGCCCTCTAAATGTATGAAAAAATGCGAAAGTGTCTGGCCTTTTCACGCGTAAGCCATAGGCGCCATAGCCGATTTGATGAAATTTGTATGAAGATAGTTCGAGTCCCGGTATAGGATAAACAATATACAATTGATACCCGTGCGAGTTTCTTACGCCGGTTCTTCTCGAAGGTGTAGTTCCTGAACCGGTGGTAAGCATCAGGTAGACATTCTGAAAAATTTTATTCAAATTTACTCAGAAATAAAACATTTTTGTATTTTATTTTTTAATAGTTTTTATTTGGGAAAGAATATTATGACCGCGTGATGATTTTGACTCTACAAAGTTGCGAGTAACATGTAGTAATAAATAAAGTGTGCAGTGAATGAGTGTTAGCATTTTATTAGGAGTTGTCGCGTCGCAGAGCTAATAAACTTCTGAAACTAAATCCCGTGGGACACGCCTGATTGGGGTCAAAGCCGCATGGACGCGGGTTTTAGGAAGTACCTTAAGGATCTATTATACGCACATGATCCAAAAGATGAGCGTGTGCTAGTGCCTTTACTACTTTGACTGTGGATATTGCCATTTTGTGCTGCTCCTGCTGCTTGGAGAAGGAAAATTGTATTACGTTTTGCAGGTTCAATACGGTTATAGAATATCTTCGGGCTATCTGAAATCATGTCAAAAGGATATTATCGTGCTTGCTGCTGTCGATCATTCCGACACAATGGTGGTGGGAAAGTGTGAAGGGCATATGCCTATTAATATAGAGGGTTATTATATGGTTAAAAAATGTGCGAGACTTGCGTATCTTCCTTTATATAGAAATTTTCTTCTTCTAGTCTTAAGCTTAAGCTTCTTAAGCTTTGCCCCAGTAGTGACTGATTTCTAATTGTCAGTATACTTTAATAACGCCGTATCGTGTGCGACTAATATATATTTTTGTTGCAACTAATGATACTCGTAAGTCGTACGTTTGAGACTTGTTGCATGAGTAATCACTAATTAACTTTTAACGATGAAGCTCTGAATATGGTGATGATAGTGATTAATTGCATTTGAAAACAACGCAAAAACAAACACGATATGATCACGTAAAAGAAGGCTGAGCGGCGTTCATTAGTCGTTTTACATCAAGTTTTTAAGCTATAGCATAACTTTTATCGCTGGCTTTGAGCGCGGCGACCGAATCAAGAAATTTCGTAACGAAAAAACCTAACACACCCCACTCCAACCGGCGCGGCGTTGCCAGGCTTCGGTCCGGTGTTTGTGTGCGTGTGACTAGACGTATACGAATTACAACTGCATAAGTTGATAAAAAATGCTATGCAATAGCTTTACCGCGGCAGTCCCCGAGTGCCACACGTTTTTATTTGAATACCACAGTCATATCTTTATAAATGTCAAGAGGATCAAGACCTGCCAGTCCGAGTATCAAATTCTAAATGTCATTTAATACCATAATAGTCCTGTCAACCCCGCCCAGCGCTAGGTCCGCCTACTTAGGTCTCAACCTTAGTGCTCTAGTCATTAATCATTAGTCATGCCAGCTGAAACCGCCCACAGCTATGAAGTTAGGCACGGTTCACACTTGTGAGAAATGCAGGAAAAGACATAGCCAATACAACTTAAATATCTAACGCCCGTTGACCAGTTCCTAAGATTTTTAGACTTGTACTTATCTATTCAACTGCGTTGGCTGATCTTATGACTTATGCCAATCAAAAGTGCTTGTTATTCACTAGCACTTTTGATATAATATATTTATATATTTTAATAAACTCATGTCAACAAACCTCAGAATCTAGGAATAAAGGGATTCTTAGATAGTCTAAAAGTTTCGTTTAAATGTTTCGTAGCAGGTCTGCAAAAAAAGTTCAATAGCTAAATTCATTTTACATTAGAGTTTAGGGCCAACCCACACGTACCACAACCACACGACATCGCAACGACAAAATGTCGTCGAGCTGTGGTTACGTGTGAAAGGTGTCGCTTCAGCATTTTGTGATTGCGTTGTGGTTCCGACAAAATGACGACGGCCAGTGGTTGCGATGTGGTTGCGACGTGGTTGCGACGTGGTTGCGATGTGGTCGGTATTTTACAAGTGGTCGACAATGACTGCAAAATGTGTTACGTGTGAATGGTCCAGTTCATTTACAATCTATACTAATATTATAAATGCGAAAGTATCTCTGTCTGTCTGTCTGTCTGTCTCGCTTTCACGCCAAAACTACTGAACCGATTCTATTGAAATTTTGTACACAGATAGTCTAAAGCCTGAGAAAGGACATAGGCTACTTTTTAACTGGAAAAAGGGGTTGTAAGGGGGTGAAAATGCGTAAATTTGTTAAAATTAATTTAGTTCCAAAAATTCATAATAGATGGCGCTAAGAGTCGCCTACATCTCGCTATCGCTTGCTCATAAGTCTTTCTATAAGACGTGGCACCATATTGAGTAAAGTTTTTTTTTTCTATCGATTGTTTTACACGTTATTATTTAAATAACTCACTACTCATACTTTATCTATGCCGTGACGTAACCTTAAACCTACCAATGATAAAATAATTATAGTTTATGGGTAAAGCTAAAGTTGTGTAATGGGGGGCTAAATAAGATTTAAATTTGGTATAAAGTTTACTTAATTTAAAAAATGAAATATTATGTGCACACTGCACAGCTGTTTTTGGGTATTTTGATTTAAAAGGTACCAGGGTTTTAAAAAGCTTTTAAATTTGAAACCAATTTTGTTGACACCGCGCGCTATAAACTGAAGTCCACGCGGACGAAGTCGCGGGCAACGGCTAGTACGAAATATACGCCCGACCACGTCGTGTGTTTGTCGTGTGGTTGCGGTTGTCGTGTGGTTGTGGTACGTGTGGGTTGGCCCTAAACAGTACTTTAAAGCACAGCCGTCTTTTAAACTTCAAGTTGGCTTAAAACACTACCACCAGCACACTTTACAAATAAAAATCTCGCTTCAATTTGGCTTGAAAAACTACCCCGTAACGTGTATCATCAGCAAATTTTTTAAATAAAAATCTTCTCCCGCTCTTTATATCCTCTTGCGACACAAAAAGTGGCCAATTAAAATCGGTAGCATTAGAAAACATCGATGATTCAACCGGCAATTGGTCACAAGCGCCGCCTGACGAGCCGACATCCCGGCAGGAAGGCTTAATATAAGATTTGACCGCGTAGACCAGTCGGCCTTCCTATTGAAAGTCTTTGACGATGTTAATTGTATCTTCAAGACAACTTCAACGACTACTGAAAATATTTGGAAGAATTTCAGCGTGGAGCCATATTTGAAAGGAAATAAAATAATTTGTATTATTCAAATTCAAATCGTTTTATTCAGACAAATTAAAGTCCATATTAAATTACTTATAAATTGAAAAATTATTATAAAGTGTATGATTTCTGTACAATGCACATGAATTGTAACAACATATTAATTAATATATATATTTTGTTTGTTTGAAATTAACATTCGCGTTGCCACTACTATATCCTTAGAACAAGAATCGGAACCGGTTTTGGAATCCATCAGAAGAAAGTGTCAAACACTTTCTTCTGATGGATGGAAGGTATGTTTTTCTTATCAGAAATCAGTGTAAGCGCTCTTACAGACGAACGACACTAGGGCCAGTATAAATAGTCAGTACTCAAGATACGTCTCGGTCTCAAGACACGGTTTAGGCTCTGTGATTGGTTGGCTGTCAAAATTTGGACCAATCATAGAGCCGAACCGCGACTTGAGACCGAGATGCATCTTGAGTACTGACTATTTATACCGGCCAAGTGTCGTTGGTTGGCTACCGTCGACAAGTCTTGTCGACGGTAGTAATCGAATGCCGTCGATAAGTGTCGATAGCTGCTGCCATCGAGATCTGTAAAAAGCCTAACTCGGTAACCGCAAGCCAATAAGCTTTTAAGTTCTTCACGATCTCTACGCCGAATCAGTCTCTCTTTTGAAAACTGTCTGTTCTTTTTACCTCTTACACGATAAATACCGACGACATCATACAGTACTCTTTTATCAACTTCGAGACAAAGTAGGTCTGAATCGACTATAGTAAGCTCACAAGTTTAACTAAATTTTGACTTTGAGCCTTATAACCTTATATTTTCCTCGACATTTTCTAAACAAAAAGACGTGGACATCAAAACCAGTCGTCAGACATTTTACAGTTCGTTGTTTCCAATTGGCGGGATGAATCACAATGTGACAATTAAACAATTTATTGTAAATTCAAGTGGCCAAGCGTGAAATGTTCAAAGGGTACATTAATAATGTATTTGGGCAGTAAATCTGCTTTACCCGAGGAGCACGTGTGGCCCATTAGCCTAATGGGCGGGGATCAGCCTCGCTTCAGATGATTACGACTAAATTAAGGGCAAGATTTATCTAAGATAGGCTTTTTGTGACGATGCGTTTTGTAGGCAGCCATAGTAACTCTTGTGGATCGTTGGACAAGTTGTCATTAAGTTATAGCGCTGAAGTTTGAGAACAGAAATTGATGAAGCTCAACATAAGCATCAAACTCAACTCAACTCTAGCAACAAACTCTATGTCTCATAGGACAATATAGACTTTGTTGTGTAACTAGCGATATAACGATTCGTAATCATAATAATAATTTATAAACATATTTCGTTTGAAAACATCATCACTGTAATTCTTATAGTGATGGCGATCTTTATAGATTTTAGATGCCCTAAAAATTAAAATTAATACTAAATATATCCTCCTAAAATTAGAAATACAAAATTAAGTAAATTTTCTAAGAAACAGTAAAGTAAATTCCGTAACGCTTCAAAATATGAAAAAATAAGACTCAGAAAATCAATTCACGATAATATTAGGTTATGGCTGTCAAGAACATTTTCACCTTTCGCAAGTCCTTATTTGATTTCTCGTTGCGAATTTCATTTCTTTACATTCTGATTTGAAATCAAAATAATTGGTCCCTCAGAGAGAAATCGACTTGATAAATCTCTTGTTCTAAATTATCTCTTTTCCATTCTAAGATTTAAAATTAGTACTTATTCTATGAAAAACTTCTGATGTTTTTCCAACTTGTAGATATACTGTCGCCAATTAAATTGCCTTGAGTCTCTAAATCAACATTTATGATTGAACGAAACGTAAGAGAAAATATTTTTTTATAAAACAAGTGAGCAAACGAGAAATCGGGTCACCTGATGGAAAGCAACTACCCGCGTCGCCCATGGATAATCTCGCTAAATGGATAAAATCACAATATCAGAAGAGCTGCAGATGCGTTGCCGGCTTTTTAATCCTCCGTTCCCGGATTCTGTAAATCTATTGTTTACGCGGTCGAATTAGACCACTTGGGACTTGGGAGTTAATAAATACGCTCTCTTCTTGAAGGTTTGCAGGCCGTATAGGTCCGGAAATACTGATAGTGACAGTTCGTTCCAGAGTTTTACAGTGCATGGCAGAAAATTACGCGAAAAAGGAAGGTGGAAGACTGCCACTCATCAAGGTGATGATGATTGTATTATCTTCAAAATTTATTTTAATATATTAATAATATTTCCACTCCCTGGGGGTTTTACGGGAATTTATCAATTCAACAGCATTATTGATTGGTTAATTGAAGTTAGCCAATAGCCCAAGCGAAAAGATAAATTACTGTCAAATAATTCTAGAAACCGGACATTTGATTTTGTATCGAACAAGCCAACTGTAAAGTAATTAAGAAGCTAACTTCTTTCCTTTGGGAAAGCCAATTTATTGGGAAATATTAATGATATTGATAATTTGTAGCAATATCATTAATATTTCCAACATTAATTCCTGAATCCTGTGCATAAAAAGGCGTATTATTTTCAGTGATTCAGCTTGAGTGGTTGTTAATGTGACAATAAGTCGTCTCCGGATGTCGGATGTGCACAAGGCCACGCGATTTTACGTTTTGTCTACATCTGCTAACGGTAACGTGAGAAAATTGCGTGTCTTATTAGATATTCTTATAAATGTAAAGGAAGATGTTCGTTAATGTTTCATGAAACCTTTTGAACAGATTTTGATAAAATTGGTAAGTGTATTCTTTTTATACTTTGACACTCAGTTAATATGTAAGCCGTTTGTTGCACTTGTGACTTGTGTGTGGGAAGTGTTCGCATAATATTATAAGTTAAATAACTGTTATAACAATAATTTATCCATGGAATGAGAAGCCCAATTAAATAGTTATGAAAGTAGGACTTACGTATATGATGTGGCGGTACCCACAATTCGCCTAACATTCCTGCATCGCGCTATCGAAGTTTTCTAAGCGCATCGGTATATATACGACACCGTGAAATGTATCACGTGGGCTTCGGCCTGACCGATCATAACACCTCGCTCGGTCGGAAGATCTTCCTTTGGCCTCCACACTTATACCCACATTGGTGACCCCGACGTGATACATTTCACGCTGTCGTATATATACCGATGCGCTTAGAAAACTTCGATAGCGCGATGCAGGAATGTTAGGCGAATTGTGGGTACCGCCACAATAGTAACTAACAATTAGTAATCTATGATAAAACGTACAACATGCTAACTATGCAAGGTTAAATTTTTTTAAAACGTAAATTCTCTCGGATGAATTTTTATCTACATAACCTTGTTCTAAGATACATGAACTTTTTTATTTTATATACCTTTAGCTACCTCCATCTGGATTTACACCACATAGTGAACTCCAAAAGGAACAAATCGGTTAGTCGTAGTACCGAGTAATCCATTTAGGCCGGTGCGAGGCTGGAAATTGGATCTCCATACCTGATGATGGATGGACGAATCACCGTTATACACCATGCACAGCAGACGGTAGCAATTTAAGACCTAATGTCTATAGGCAAAAGGCTCATAATGTAGGCTATAGTGCAACCAATATACTAAGGGATGGTGCTAAAAAGAGTTTATGCGAATTTGCTATTTTTTAATTCTGAACCAGCCGCTTCTAAGTTCTATGACAAAATCATATTGTAGTAAAGCATACCCATAAGGTAAGATTTTCTGGTTTTTATTCTACTCACCATAGTGTGAGTTTTTCTGATTTCTTACTGTGTCCTAATATTTATGTGATCGAAGGTCCTAACTGACTATTACAATTTGCATGGCATAGAATTTAGAAGAGTATTTGAAAAGAACACAACTGCCAACATAATATTTTAATGATACTATGGTAAAGAAAACAGGAAGAATCCGGCGAGACTGATCGCAGGCCGATCTGTTCGAATTCTTCTCGTGTACCTATGCAAAGTAGGTACTTATGTGTCCGGTCAGATCTGTAATCATTCCGACTTGATCGATCTCAAGGAAAATTGAAAAATATCGCTACGAAAGTTCGCTATTACTTTCATACAATAAATCCGGCTTTTCCGGGGAAAACCGGCAATCGCATTAAAATCAACGTACGGACATAATGGTCGAATAGTTGTGATCCGATTAGCCGGATCAGATGTCGGTATTGCCAATCAGGATTACAGACTAACTATTAATTGTTTTTTGTTCTTTAATATTTTCCTAACTCCTGATAATATTCTTAAATTATAACATTTTTCTGTACTATGTTGACCGTTTTTCGAGCCGTATATTGATTTATAATATTTATCGCTGGTTTACACGTATTAAGTAGATATACTACCTAAATTCTAATTGTCATCTAGTTTAGTACTTACTAAATTTTAACTTGCTACTTGCTACTAAATTTTGTGTTTACATGCAATTAACAACTTAAAATTAACTTACAATTTAGTTAACTACTTATCAACATAATACGTGTAAACCAGCCATTAGTAAGGACAAGCAGCAGCATATTTTTGACAGCAGTTTATGTTATATTTTATTTGCACTTTTGATTAGCTTATATTAATCAGGGGTTACCAATATTTTTCAGCCTGCGGCGCACTTACAAGTCAACATTTTGTCACGGCGCCCAACTTTACCTAGGTATTACAAAAAGATACATAAATAAACACATTTAATGATTATAAGTAGGTTAAGCAACTAAATAACAATAAACAAATATTATTCTTGTGCATGCTTCTACGAATAATGAATAGTTTATATTATTCGTAGGCATGCTTTGTATAATTCATAATATTATAATTTTATTTTAAAATTGAGTTATGGACAGTGATGGAGGATCGACTCACGGCGGCGCCCCTCTTGCCTTTACGCGGCGCACAGTTTGGGAACCCCTGGCTTATATCAAAACCAGTCATCGTAAAATTTTGGACTTTTGGCACGTGGGAAAGGATGTTAATCCACAAGCAAAAAAAAAAAAAATACTCACATAATATAAACCAACCTTCCTAAGAATTAAAATGTGTTGGGTAGCAGGTGGGATTTCGTGTTATTGAAGCATTGGGCGCAGCTCCATTGCTCCGATAGCACGGTTCCCATATATTTAATTTCTTAATAATTATCTAATGTAATTTCAACGTATTTTTACATTTACTAACACTAGAATAAGGACCTATTGTTGAAACTAACACTATGGATGATAATCTGAAATAAATAAATTGAATTGAATTAAATAAGCACTATTTAAAATAGTTTACAAGTAACTATACTAGTGCTAATCTTGTCAAGTGCACAACTATACAGTATACACTTGTAAAATTTAAACTCGTCAAGTGTTACTTGTTTACAATTGTCGAATCCTAAAGATGTTTTGAGGGTCCGCGGGATCGCGGGGCCTCGGTCAGGGCCCCGAGGGGTCGCGGGGCCTCAGTCCAGGGCCCCGAAGGGTCCAGGGCCCCCGGGATGGTGGATTAGCGCCGTGTTATTGTCTCGCCCTACCTCGCCCTTTTTACGGCTTGACGCTTCACTAATTTGCCCTTTTATTATTTTTTAACCTAAATACACTTTGTTTTGGGGTAGCTTACTTTGTACAAGTGTTTGATTATTTTTTTAAAACGTTGTGACGTAAAGAAAAACTATTTAATTGAAGTATAAAAAGTATAGAGAAAGTACAATAAGAATAAGCATGCATTATGAAAATCTAGCATAGTAATAATGTTGGATTACAAAGTTTAAAGTACATAGTGCACAAAAACCAATTAAAAAAATAATTATCTTCATAGACTTAAAAAGTATAATAACACACTTTGTAAATTCTCTAAAATATTCTGTGTATGTATCACCTTCCTATTGAAGAAAAAGTTCTGAGTCAGATTTTTTTGATTTCTCCTTAAAGACAGGCTCTTTAAGGAGAAAGGCTCCTTAAAGACAGGCTCTTTATGATGTTTTAACGTTTGTAATATTTACACCTGTCTGGGTACCTAGACAACCAGCTTGGCAACTACTTACACAAACTTTGCTACAATTTTAAGCAGGTATTATGCTTAAAATTGTGGCAAAGTTATAATAAACTAGGTATCAATTAAAATTATTACATATTACATTAAATTTTTTATTTATGAAATCAATTATTTTAATAATTAGTTTAAAAAATCGAAGTTCAGAACAATATTCATGAAAAGTTTTCCGGGATGCGGAAAAAAAAAAGAAATGCGCTCATCGCGAGAGAAATTGAAAATTAATATTTCACTTGCATTCTGCTTCGGCGCTTAAAGTACACTCAGTCGTGAAAATATAACGAAAATAGGCTTCGGATATGTTTTATTTTAGTTATATACGAACTGGTAACCGTACATGTTTTTGGAATGATAACCATCCTATATCCTTTATCTGATATTATTTAAACTATCATATTATGACATTTTTTCCGGGAAATAAACATCCTGATTGAGGTGTCGAGATTCAAGATACCTCCACCAAAAAAATCATCCCAATCGGTTCAGTGATTTAATCGTCAAGAAGTAACAGGCAGGCTGACATCCATACTTTCACATTTATTCCACATAGTATTATTTTGGCATAATATAAAGAGATAAAAATTATTTTGGCCACGTCTTGGGGACATTATTAGCCCGGTCTAATTAAGCCCGTCACAGACCTAGCTATAATATATATTAATATGTTTATAGCTAGGCATATTAATATATATTTTCTATACTAATTTTCGCGTGACCACACACTCAGCTATAATATATATTTCTGTGACATGTGGATTTAGTATAGAATAATATGCCTTGCTATAAATATATTAATATATATTATAGCTAAGTCTGTGACGGGCTTTAGACGCCAAAAAATCGTAACCTCGGAATAATTCGCATAGAGCTGAAAATTGGTAGAGACGTCAAATACCTACACCATTATAAATAATACCTCAAAAGTCCTTGTGCTAAAAAATTTATTCAAGGTCAAAGGTATGAAAATGAGGTTTTTCCCGTTTTTTAAATTCCTGTGTCAAAAAACATAAAAATTGCTTCAGCAGCTCGTGGGATAAGCTCTTTCAAATAAATTTTCTCGTTTTTCTCCATTTTCCTCTGTTTCTTTGCTCCTATTGGTGCCAACGTGATGTTATATAGCTCGAGTCTTCCTCGATAAATAAGACCATCCAACAAAAAACGAATTCTTCAATTCAAAGGAGTAGTTCCACAAATTCTTTAGTTTTATAATATAAGTATAGATATGATTTTCCCAAACTTTAAGCCCGCCATTTATAAGGAAAGGTAAGTCGTGTGAAAAAAGTGTCTGAATATTTTTTGTAGATAATTCTATGATCTGCACTCTTGCCATACCTATTTTTATGATAAAATGTACAGTTTGGAAAAAAAGCGGTAAAAACCTCATTTTCATACCTTTGACCTTAAATAAAATTTTCAGCACAAGGAGGATCGCCAGGGACTTTTGAGGTTTTATTTGTAATGGTGTATTTGACGTCTCTACCAATTTTCAGCTCTATGCGAATTATTCCGAGGTCGAATGTTTAATTTTCTTGTGGTATATACAGTATAAGTCTTTGTCTACTGAAGAGCTTTAAGCATTACCCCACTAATTTCAAAATACGACCAGTTGTTTATGCGTAATTAAGTAACAAACAGACACAATACAAACTTTCGACTTTATAGCTGTAAAAGTTTTGATTATAAGATAAGATAAATATTATTTATCTTATCTTTTAATCAAAATTTATTATGCACACATAATATAACAACTTAAAATAAAATACATTTTTAAAACACAGGTAACATATTGCACACAGCACAATGTAGATACCTATAGTCCTTTTTATCATAATATTTTTTTGTATTTCTGTTTCCTAATTTGCATCCGATTGCAGTAATCAGAAACAAAGCTAAATTGTTACGTCAATGAAAATAATAACGAATATCCTTCCTCATATACAGAATGTCCCAAAACTCAACGATAATCTAGGACCGGGATCATTTCCGGGATTCATCCGGGATGAATGGCCAAGTTACACCAGTTCCGGGAAAAATAAAATAAAAATTCCATATCACTCAGTTTAGCGATAATAGACAATTTTGTAAAAAAGTCGAAATTTGACACCCTTGGTCGCATTTTCAAGTCCTGTGATCACCCATTTCACAATTTCCCTGTATTTTTTTTAATTTTGAGATTTTCATTAACGATGCTATTAATCGCAACTACGAATTAATGCAAAAAACATTGCTAATTTAATAAAATAAGTTAAGTTTCAGTGAGTCATGGTACACAAAAATATTGTTAGTTAACTTTGACACTTCATTTTGAAAAAAAAAAGTACTACACTACCCTTGGCAAGTTATTTCAAAAGTTGGTGCATTTTATCAAGATTTAAAAATGCTGCAACACTAGCCACTTTTCTTGCCATTAAAATTTTTATTTCTCATTTTTTCCAAATTGAGCTCATTTTGAACAACTCAAGATTAGGAATTTTTGTTACTAAAATTTGTTATTTCGAACATTTACTGTAGTTTAAGGAGGATAATTAAATAAAATTTTTACGACGGTTCTTTCATTATTTTATTAATTATTATTATGTTTTTTACAATAAGATTGGTTATTAACTGACTGAATTACCTCTTTACTAAAAATAGTAATTTTATTTTAGACCAGAAACAAAAAATAACAAATTCTGTATATTTGTTATAGCTAGGTATATGACCGAGCTTCGCTCGGTATTCAAGAAATTCAAAAACACACATAAAATGACATTTATGAAAATAATTCCTAGCTAGATCGATTTATCGCCCCCGAAACCTCCTATATACTAAATTTCATGAAAATCGTTGGAGCCGATTCCGAGATTCCAATTATATATATTATATATACAAGAATTGTTCGTTTAAAGATATAAGATGATATTTGGACATAGTCATAAAACCACCGTTTAGTTCTAATAATAATTCGTTTGAACAAATTAACCAAATAATATTAATATTTTCATAATAAGGAAGGAAAAATAAAACTGAAAAACATGGTTATTAATTTCTAGAGTAATCCAGACATTAGTTGTACCTACACAAAAATTTTAGTCCGATTAACATATTAAATTATTATTATAATTATTAATAAATAACAATTAAATATATTATCAGATTTTTTTTTTGTGTTTTAAAGCTTTTTAATATTTTTTTAATTTGATGAGTGATAAAAGAACTAAATCTATTTTTAAACTTTTAAATATTATTATCAATAAATAGTAGTATTTTGCAAATATTACTTTTTTTTATAAATATTTTTGATTCTAATAGTAACCGCATTTTCTTTTTTAATGCATAAACATTATTTTCAGGTTCTATAGTGTAGTACACCAAAGAAAAAATTCTTTGTTGTAGGTACTTTTAAAACTATCTTACGTCTACATTATATCTTAGTAAGTAATAAACCATTTAATTTTTAAGCCACTTAAACTATAGCCATTTTAATAAAACCTTTTTAATGCAATTATTTAAGTAGTCGACTGTACTACATTAAGCGTGAGTATTTCGAGTACTTTTGGCGTTAAGAATTATTATCGATGCAGCCTTTGACCAATCAGCTCTATATAATCACCATATTACCTCCTTTTGGTAGAGACAATCGAATTTATGGATAATTTCTACAGACTGCCAAAAATGAGGAGGATATAATAAAAAGAGTAAAAAGAAGGAGGTTATTGCAATTCTGGTGGATCGTAGAAATAGTAATTTACTATGGATGATTAATATTATGAACTAGCGACCCGCCTCGGCGTTGCACGGGTGTTGTACGGGTATGAAATATATAGCTACTGAAAAAATGATTAAAATCGATAGCCTATGATCCTTCACATGATCTACATCTTATCTGTGCCTAATAACATAAAAATTGCCCTTTCAAATAAATTCCACTGTTTTTTCCACATTCTCCTATTAGTCTTAGCGTGATAAAATATAGCCTATAGTCTTCCTCAATAAATAACACTGAAAGAATTTTTCAAATCGGGCCAGTAGTTCCTGAGATTAGCGCGTTCAAGTTAGCCCTTTCAAATAATTTTCCCCGTTTTTTCCACATTTTCCTCTATTTCTTCGCTCCTATTAGTCTTAGCGTGATAAAATATAGCCTTCCTCGATAAATGGGCTATCTAACACTGAAAGAATCATCAAAATCCATTGCGTAGTTTTAAAAATTAAAGGGAACAAAGGGACATGAGGGAAAAAAAGCAACTTTGTTTTATAATATGTATAGATACAGTGTGTAACAAAACAAAGTGATAATACTTTAGGGTTTGTATGAGTCCCTTGTATAGAGTATGTAATGTACCGTACATTTTTCCGGGATAAAAAGTATCCTATTGTCCTATCCCGGGACTCAAAGTATCTCCAGCAAAATTTGTTCAGTGGTTTGGGCGGCGAAGAGGTAACAGAGAGACAGACAGAAACACTTTTACATTTATAATATTAGTACTTTTGGATTATTATTGACACGCAGTTTCGATTTTCAAGTATTGGGCACCTCCTCTAAAACAGACCAAAAATGTGTTTTAATTTTTAAGGTAGATTATAATAATAGCGACAACAATAAGAGCAGATCTCTCTTATTAATAGTGATGAGCAAAATTGGTCTTGGTCTTGCAGTCTTGGTCTTGATCTTGCAAAAAATGCAAGACCAAGACCAAGACCAAGACTACCCTAAGACTAGCAAGACCAAGACTAGGTGTGCAAGAACAAGACCAAGACCAAGACCGACTATGCAAGAGTCTTGCTCCATGCAAGACTTGCTAAAAAAATTTACTTCTTCGCAGTGACTATAATATGAGATAAAATACTTATAAGTTATAACAATATACCTACTTAACATAAATTTCAAGTTCTTGTGATACAGCCTGGAAACAGGCAGTTGTGTAAGTAATTGGGTCCCGTTTTTACCCTTTTGATTATGTAACCATGCATTTAAACTAAAAATTTGGGAGTATACGTGGCGGCATTCTTCCAACCGAGAGAGAATCTGAAAATCCGGCCAAGTGCGAGTTGGACTCGCAAATGAAGGGTTCCGCAGCAGCAAAAAGGTATAGGTACTTAAAAAAAACTACTTGCTAGTTATCGTTCAAACCAATTTTCCTTGGTAGTTTTTATAGTAATGTATGTATGTACATCATATATATTTTTAGACTTATCATGTCCCTACTTTAGAAGTTAGAAGGGAGGGGACAGATTTTACCACTTTGGAAGAGTCTCTCTCGCAAACTATTCAGGTTAGAAAAATTATATTAGAAATCTCAATATGATATTAAAAGAGCTATCCAAGATACTCCACACGTATAGGTTAGGGTTAGATGAATAAAAAACTTGAGAGGTGTCAAGAGACACCCGGAATCCGGATGGAACGAAGTTATTTCTTGTGTACAAAAAACCTGTACCTATACACTAAAAAAAAAAAAAAACAAAAAAAAGAACATAATTGGCTTGCTTTCTATGAGAGAAAGAGAGAGAGAGATAGAGACAGACAGAGAAAGACGCGCACGCCGCACGGCATACAACTATAGCAAAAAGCACATACATAGATCAAAATAATCTGTCTTGATCTATGTCTGTGGCAAAAAGTGTCGGTCAAAAAATGTCGTTACATTTTTTTCCGTCTAGCCCTCTTTCGCAACGCGCGATAAGGAACTGCGTTCCAAAAATTTTTTTGTTTCAGTTGTATGTATAGGGATCCCTACAATTTTTAATAATTTTCTTAATGCGTTAATGCGATAAAATCTTAATGCGTTTCACAGACTACACCTACTTACCAAGTTTTAATTGTATAACTCTTATAGTTTCAGAGAAAAGTGGCTGTGACATACGGACGGACAGACAGAGAGACAGATAATTATTATGACGAATCTATAAGGGTTCCATTTTTTGCCATTTGGCTACTGAACTCTAAAAATACTCTAGAAGAATAATTATCCGAGGGAAGGTTATTATTTAATATTTTTAAAAATTTTGATTTTTCTTAAGGATATTATTTCCGCTAAAAGATCAGCCTATGCTGAGTTGGCTCTCGACTTTTCATTAGTATTTTCAATTCAAGAATCATTCTCTTAAGAAGTTAAGATAAGATCATGTAGCTAGTCTAATAATTTAGGTTTGAAAATGTTTTTTCAAGAAAATTAAAACGTTTACAAAAAGTTTGAAAAATGTTTGTTTAGGTTTGAAAATGTTTTTTCAAGAAAATTAAAACGTTTACAAAAAGTTTTGAAAAATGTTTGCAAGAGTCTTGCTTTTTGCAAGACCAAGACCAAGACCAGACAGATTTGAGCAAGACCAAGACCAAGACTGCACAAGCAAGACCAAGAGCAAGACCAAGACTGGTCGAGTCTTGGTCTTGGTCTTGCTTTGCTCATCACTACTCTTATAAGACTATTAATATATGTTTGTATGTATGGATGTCTGGGCTAAGCTCAAAATTTATAATATCGACCATCAAACACTTCTTTTTTGATAAATCGGTATTCGGCGATTAATCAATCTCTCTTTTCTCTATTTTTAAAGCTGGAAAGGAATTATAGTTGAAGTCCAAATTGCGAATAGACATTCAAAACACTTACTCCAGAAGTTACCATAATATTTATTTAGCATTATAGCTCTAATAACCAAAAATTGCAATCGATACAAATAAAAAACTTCAAATATAGCAAAATATTCAGAAAATATATTTGATATTTCAAAACAGTCTCACTACGTTATAATTTTATTATTACCTACTTTTGTTTACTTACAGGCTAAATTATGTTCCAGACGACTAAACATTTTTTAGATAAATTACAGGAATAATTATTATTATTAATAATAATAATAATAATAATAATAATAATATCTATGGACGCTTCACACCACGCCAGTCTGGCCCCGTGGTAAGTACCTGAAGGACTTGTGTTACAGGTACCAAACAACGGAAATATATTTCATACTTTTATAATATACATATATTTAAGATTTTTATTATATGATACACATATTTAATACACATCCATGACATTTTATAAACTTTTTTGTTCCGTCGGCGGGACTCGAACCCGCGACCTCCGGCTTGAGCTACCAACGCGCTCACCACTGCGCCACGGAGGTCGTCATTAATGATCTTTCGGAAATAGTTTCTTACACTAAAATAACAAAATTCACTTACTTGGGTTGGTAAGGCGCGAGATGGCACCTATTGCATTTTAAAAACTAGTTTAATTATTTATTTCACTTCTTTTCTAAAACTTTTTAAAATGCATTTTAAGCTGAAAAATATGAGTCTCATTAGGTTTAAGCAAACTTTAAATAGAATATTATTCTTATCATCAAAAGAAGTAGAAAATAAAATTTATAAAACTTTCCCTACATTTTTTAGACATCCGTGAGTCCTAAAATAAATATTTTCACCAACCTTTTGGTGTGACGACCCTGAAGGCGCTGTTGGAGACGGGCCTGGGCTCCTGTCCCGGGGAGCTGCCGCCGCTCCGCACCATGGAAAAGTCCAGAGGCATCGGAGGCATCGCACTAACTTCCATTTTAAAACAACAACATAACCTTAATTAAAAAAAAAGTTCGAATTTCTTCCGCCGAATTTGGAACTCGAATTTGAATTTTTCGAATTTCGAATATAGTCGCGGAGCGTGCGACCGGCGCGGGCCACTCGGGTCTATTAAGGCAGCCGCACACTCCGCTCGACTGCCGGCGGCTTTTTGTTCGCTAAAGCCGAAAATCTGTAGGACGCACATAGAGATTTGGACCGTATCGGCGCAGTGGGCGGGGCGTGGCAGGCGCCGCCCCCCGCGCGCGTGACAATCGCTTTGTATAGGTAACACAATCATTCCTGATAGATCTCATTGTTCCGTTGCACTTAGTTTTTCATATTTTCGCTACTGAACTGATAAATTAGTCAACTTTTATTATTTTTAAGAAAATGTAGAGTTTGAAAACTGAATTTTTAAACATTGCAATATTTTAAAATTCTTTTGTTTTAAAACTCTACATTTTCAATTATTCATAATCAATATGACGTAATAATAATAATATTATAATAACAGATGAATTAAAGTTATATACCTACTTAAGTATTATTATTTACAATAAACCTAGTCAAAATGTTATATTATATTATTATAGGTGAATGTTGCCTGTATTAAGATAATTATTTTATTATTATTGTTTGTATGTTACTCAACTACATCTACCTAGTTACACGAGGGCGGCACTGAAAATTTCGGGAATCAAGGAGGTGACACAACAGTACTATTTTAAAATGTATTTATTGCTTTTCAAAGTATTCTCCGTGAAATTTGAGACATTTTCCATACGATGGAACCAATCATTGAAGCAACCATTCCATTCGGAAGTTGGGGTCTTCAAAATGGCCGTTTTGTAGGCTTCCACAGCTTCTTCAGGTGATGAAAATCTCTGACCACGCAATTTATTCTTTATTTTAGGGAAAGTATAGAAATCACTAGGGCTTAAGTCGGGGCTGTACGGAGGATGGTCTAATAGTTCTATGTTTTCTTGCTCTAAAACTCTTTTGTTCTGTGCGCGGTGTGAGCATGATGGAGGATGATGCGGCGGTTGCAGTTCTCTTTACGGAGTTCAGATACGACCTGTGGCAAACAAATGCTAGCATACTATTTTGCATTAACCGTTCTTTGTCCCTCAAGAGGAATAGTCGCAATATGGCCGGTTTTGGAGACAAACGTGGCCACCATTTTTTTGCAACACTCCGTGAACGAACAATTTTTGTTGGCTTTAACTCATTTTCGAACACCCAAACTCGTGACTGATATTTAGTTTCGGGTTCGTACGCATATATCCAGGATTCGTCACCTGATACGACGTTGTATACAGCATTTGAGGATAATGCGTGGAATCTTTCGAGAGTTCTGACTCACCAAGTAACGCGAGCCGCTTTTTGCTCTTCACAGTGCACATGCGGTATCCATCGGGAAAACAACTTTTTTAAACCTAATTGTTCATGCAATATTATTTGTATTTGACTCATGCCAATGTCTAAAGATGCCTGAATTTCGCGGTATGTCACATGTCGATCTTCCTCAACCAACTTACGCACAGCATCAACGTTTTCTTGGGTGACTGCAGTTTTTGGACGACCTTGACGGGGATCATCACTGAGCCTGACACGTTGTAATTCAGCAAACCAGCGATAAATTGTGGTTTTGAATGGGGCTTCATCACCAAATGCAGAAATCATCCGATCAACACACTGTTTTTGTGTTTAACCACTTCGAAAGTCATAATAAATCATCGCTCTAGAATTTTCTCGAGTCAATTCCATTTTCTCAACGACTAAGCGAGTTTGACAAGACCTTGTGACAAGACCGAGAATCTTTTTTTAAATAAATAAATGGTGTTCGATTTTTAAAACCAAGGAGTTTTCAATTAAATAGATTTTGATACGACAGGAATAGTGGAAGTATTCCATTCCCGATATTTTTAGTGCAGCCTATGTAGTAAGTTCTTAAAGATATGTCTCTATCTCTTACTCTACTTTTCAAGAAGAAAATTTTAGATTTAAGTATATCAGGGTCACACAATATAATATAAAATATTATTATAATCGATCTACAATAATAATTTATATGTAATTATTATTCTAGATCGATATACTTATCGGTAAGTACCTAAGTATGCAATGTAAAACATCGCAATTTTATATTAATATTTTAACGACGATTAGTTTGACCATGATTGAAATTAATTATTTATGTAGTACCTATTTTATGTAGTTCTGTGAAAAACACTGTGCAGTTCTATGCGAAAGCTGATCAGTTCCCTACAAAAAAACTGCACAGTTCTGTGAAAATAACTGTGCAGTTCTCTACAAAAATTGATTGTTTATGAAGACTTACTAATTGATAGGTCGATCAAGAAAATTTATTATTTCGTCCGTACTCTATTTCGTATACTTATTACATATTTATTTTTGAGTAGACATAACACATTTCTACTGTGGTGCTGACCTACTGCAGATAGTAGAGACGAAAGTCTTTTCGTCTCTACTATCTTCCAAAAAACCTTTTAGATTTACCTATGCCAGATTTTAAGCAGCAGCAAGCAGTCTGCGGTCAAGAATCTTAACTGCTTTAAAAAGTGAAATTAATATTAATGTTGATAGTATATTGCTAGGTCTATTTTCATTATAATTTTGATCTACAGATGAGATTTACACGGTATTAAGCGCGGGCAACACTGACACGCTGGTGGTGTTAAGGGTGGGCCACACTGCCACGTGCCGCCATTTAAAACAATGAACGCCTCAATTTTTCACCGGCAGGCTCTCCGGGACACCCGCTAATCCGGCATCCTTATTCTGGAACGTGGAATTTATGAATACCTCAGTAAAATCACATTTGTTGCGATATAGGTATATATTATGGTGTACCAAGTTCGGCTTTGATACAACTAGGTACTAAAGCAAAAACATTTGATAAATGATTGTTACTTTCAAGCTTTTATTAAGTTCCTAACTACTATAATATTATCTGATAGCTCATTTTTTGGCAAGACAGAATGTAAGTGGCTGTAGGTTATTTGCAGTTGGTTGACCGTGCGCTATAATAACGATTATAAATAGGTATCAGTTTCCCTTTCAGTCGTGAATTCCGTTTGCTTGTCACCAAGTAGCTAAGGATTTCCTTTCTATGTAACCCAGTGACGATATAAGAGATAGGAATAAAAATAAAACAAAAATACCTGTCTGTTTTAATGTTTTTATTACGCTAACTTTCCCAACACCCCCAACACTTCAAGGGCTGAATTTTTTTCCTGGGATTTTAACGAATGAACTAAGTACTAGAATCTAGATCTTTAATATACATCACATCATCACACAATAATATATCAATAAATAAAAATCCAGAATAAGTACGTTTGCTTTGCGAAAACTAATTACACCCGCCTCGCAATGATAAAGCAAAGCCGTCGTATACGATATTTTTATTCCGAACAAAATGAAATTCCCGCACTGTAAAACCCACTCAAAAATCAACTTTAAGTGCACGTGATAGAGGCTAAAATGGCCCACCATAGTACGGTCCACCGACAGAATGGCGGAAAAATTTTTAGTGGGTACTCAGCATAAAATAATCCGAGCATAATCTCGGGACGAATCCCATTACTCCGATCCTGGGATTGTGAGCTCGTATGTAAATCGTCATCGTAATTCCGTCCGCCGATTTGTTTCGATTTTAACGATCGTAAATATTACGTGGGCTGAATTAATGTGAATCAGAATAAACATGTGAAGAATGGAATTACCACTTTGGAATCATAAAATGTTTTAAAATAGTTCCTCTACAGTTTCTTTTATACAATTCACATAGGTAGGTGCCTAATTGTCATGTCAGAAGAATATTATGCTACGAAAAATTTCATCTGATAACAAGCACACAACGTGGCGATTTTGACCACATCAAAACCAAAAACAAAATTATAATAGGATTTTACAGGATTCAGAAATAATCATCACATCGTTGTTTTCTGTTATTTTCAGTATAGAAAGTAGCATTTAGTTTCAAGTAGGAACCTTTGTAATATTGGAACCTGAGATTGGAACCTGATGATAGCCTCATTTTATAGAACATGTCAAATCACTCTACCGATGTTTTTAAAATTTGTAAAGAATATGGAGTAGACGTATCAATATTCAATAAGTATTCTATATTATTTTGAACATGCTATAAAACATTCCTTTGGATTTTTTTTATTAATTTCTCTTTTTTTTCTCTAATATTAGAGAATGGACTAAAAAAATGGACTAAAATGATTACAGAATGACACCCGAGAAGAAGTAAAAGGAGAAGAGGAAGGCAAATAAACAGATGGAAGGACGATTTTAAGAAAATAGCTTGAGCATTTTGGTTACAAGTTGCTCAAGATAGATATTATGCTTGGAAGTCTTTAGAGGAGGCCTTTGTCGAAAGACGACAAGCTGTTGAATACCAACATCCATTTGCCGATGGTAATAATAGTTAAGAAGTAATTACAGTTAAGTATTAGTTAGAGGATTTTGTTATTTAAATATTAAAAAGCAGCAATAAATAAAGGCTATTTTTTATTAATTTCACAATATTTCTATTAATAATACTTTGGATTCATATGATTTTCAGAGGATTTTAATTTTCTCATTGCCAAATATTTCGCACAATTTCAAAAGGTAAAATAATAAGTGAGCTACTGAAATAAGCATGTAAAGTAGCGCTCACTCGGGCCGGCGTAAACGGAGCTTCGCACCGCGGCGATTATATTCAGTTAATTAATACAAAACATTACCAGCGTGGCCCCGGAGTGAGCGATAAATTTTAATAAGTAGGCTGCAGTGGTATATTTTTTAACCGAATCAAGAAATTCCGTAATGTAAATACCTAACACCCTCCACTGCGATGCGGCGTTGTCAGACTTCAGTACGGTGTTTGTATGAGTGTAACTAGACGTATGCGAATTATAATTGCATAGTGCATACGTTGATAAAAAATGTTATGCAATAGCTTAACCGCGGCAGTCCCTGAGTGCCACACCTATTTTTTCAATTAAGAGGTGCTAGACATTACCACAGTATAGCAATATGACATATCCCTAACTAGGGATATTGCTATACTGTGACATCACATAGCCTTCAAAAATAACCTGCTTCACCCTGGAAGTGCCCGACCTCTGACAGACGCGAAAATTTGATAAGGCATTACAGTAACTTGAACAAACAGAGGAGTATAATGTTACTTTTTCTCCTACGCTGCGCCGGCCATCTACTCTCTCTCGATCTTATGAATTTTTGACCAGCGGGGCTAAAATGGTAACGTTTCGCAATTCCTCCAGAAAATGAATTGTCAAACTGTCAAACTGACAAATGTCAAATTAGTACAGATTGTGCAAATTACTGTAGACATCATCTACGATAACATGGCGCGCCCCTCCAAATGACTGTTTCAATATGTGTAGTCACATCTTTATGAAAGAGTTTGTATGTAGTAAGTATTCAACCAATCACAGTACACGTATTATTTCACTTAATGTCACTTATTACCAACATTTGTTGATCAACTAATCATAATATCTATCATACCGCGCAAGACAACGCACATCAAACGTTTTGACAACGCACTTCAAACGTTTTGAATTTTGTAGGGGCGCGCCATGTTATCGTAGTTGATGTCTACATATGAATTGCAAGCAGAGTGATTTAAAAAAAATAAATCATAATAAAAATTCGTTTTTTAAAAATCACTCTGCTTGCAATTTCATTCTAGTAATTTGCATAATTTGTACTAATTTGACATTTGTCAGTTTGACAGCTTTGACAATTCATTTTCTGGAGGAATTGCAAAACTTTACCATTTTAGCCGCGCAGGTCATGTGGTATGGTATGGTGATACTTTAACATTTTTTATCAAAAAAAAAAACCGCATAACTCCGCTAAATCATTTCATCATCAGCCTATTGCAGTCTGTCGTTGCTAAATCGTATGTAACTTCAAAAACACTTTCTCGAACCATCTAAATATGTTACTTTGATAACAAGAGAAAATTTTATTCAAATAGTACTTATCTCTTCAGTCTCCTGGCCCCACAATAATTACAAAGGCTTACCAGTAAGCGGGTAGTTATCAAAAATCATTTGCGCGCCGTTTGCCGGTAACAGACTTACTCCTACAATATTTACTTTTAATTCTCATTCAAACGATTCCTTTGTTTGAATTTTAAGCAGCAGGGCTACGGCTTTATTGCTTTCGAATGATATCATTTTCTTTTATATTTTCATGTTTTCTTTTACTGCGTTTTTGATAATGAAAAAGTTTGCCTTTTGTTTATAATTTTTTATGAGTAGTATTAGATGACGAAACATTGTGCATTCTTTATTTTCTAACTTACGTTCCTCTTATGAGGGTTTTTATCAGGAGTTTTTTTTTCACTAGAACTTTTAAAAGATCTCAGAAAACAAAAAAATACATCTATGTAAGTTTTAAATGATAATATAACCTACCTTATACCTACTTGATGATTTCAATAAAGGTTTTCTCGTTCAATAAGATAATCGTCTTAGAAGACTTGCTAGTGATAATCTGTGATGCGGCATTTAATAGAAATCGAATCTATATAATTACCTTATTCAAGGTATTCATTAATCATATTTAACTTTTATTACAATTTCTTAATCACAATTAAAAATAAAACCTTACCTGCGGTACGAAAATAACACTTCAGAATCGGGATGAAAATCGAGCCAACCCTTGCGGTATTTACAGGGCAAAATTAGAGTTAAAATAAATACGAGCGCCCGAGACCATTTGCATCTAGATGTGACATTAGACCCCCCAGGGGTACTGAGGGGTTAAAGCAGGGGTGGAAGGGGGGTTATCTTTGAGTAACGACTGACCGCGGGTCAAATTAGAGGAGAACTTTGTACGGGAATCGTCTATTTTGTATGTTTTGTGTTTCGTTTGCTGGGATAATTTTACCTTGAAACTAAATTAGAATTAATTGTTTAAACACTAGCCTGAAGCTGAAAGTAACGAGAATAACGTACTTTTACCAAATAGTTATATTTTGTTGTTTTTTTTACTTTCCTAAGAAGCATTAGGTACTCTTTAAAACAGATAAAGGAAATAGTTAATAAAGTATTGTTGAATTATTTAGTTTCCATTTTTATTTCATTTTCAGTGCTCCTTTGCTACCAAAAGTTACAGTAATATCAATTTCATTTTTTTTTAATATACCTATACACTATATTCTACCATATTCGTCACTAAACACCTATCTAAGAATATCTACCAAAAATAATACCGTTTAAACTTTTACCCTCTACTCCAAACGCCTGAAAGTCTCAACTTAAATTGTCAAGAAAATATGTTTAGATCTTCAAAGACGAAGTTAACGAGTCTAGATGGTATGGATAGCCTAGCCACTTACGGGGTCAATGACCCGCGACATATGACAGACTTCCTGCCGACTATCTGTCTGAATATTTTTTGTGTCATTAATAACACTGAAGGGTGCTCCCATGCAAAGTTATGTTGCAATAAGTATTTTAGGCACAAATTTTATTGAAATCATCATCAGCAAAATTTATGTTCTCTAGAGGCTAATAAAGGCAACATTATGAAGCAAATTCTAGGCAAGATTTTTGGAGTTTACTCCTTAAGAATCGATTTTCATATATATATATATATATATATATATATATATATATATATATATATATATATATATATATATATGTAATATGCCCGCCCGCCCGGTATGAGAAAAATCCGAAGGGTAAAACCTACTAACAAGTAACGTAAATGTGTCACGTATTTGGTGCGCACCTTTAGTGCGCAACTTTCTAATTTGGCTGTGAGTGTATTAAGACCATAAAGGTAATACACCTATCGGAATATTATATTATATTATTATATAATATTATATTCCGATAGGTATATTAACTTTATGACGTACATATGGTATGCTGTATAGGCGACTATATCTATATACTATATGTTATTGGGCTTGTTTGTTTCTATCAGTGTCGATGTATTTATATTGCTATTTTTGTTATAAATATCAATAATTAATATTGTTATTGTGAAGTTATAATTTTATCATTATACTGGCTAAAGTGTACTAAAAGTATTTTGAAATAACTATGGCAGAAAGGGGTGTAGATAATATTGCCGGAACATCTGATTTCATATGATATTAATCTCTTTTCAGTTGAATAAACTCTTTTTGCGTATGGTTAGATACTCGTACTTAAGGAGTAAACTCCAGTCGTGCGTCGGAGCTGACACACTTTTTTATGATAGGATCTAAGAATCGTTAATTTAAATTCTCAAAATAGAAAAAGCCCAGATTTTCTTACCTTTTTCTTTTTAAAGAAAAGCAATTATTTGGTTGCCTGATGAGAAGCGTCAGCCGCAGCAACAGAATAGTCACGTGAGCATTTTCCTTCTAATTTTCCATCTTTTGGAATTAGGTAAGGGCCCTTTCACACGACGTATTTTTTTCTGACGACGCGCGTTTCTGATGCACTCGTCTTCTGCGCGTTTTCATCGCGTTTTGGTACATATAAAATTTAAAACTTTAGGATTCCTTGCGTTTGCTGAGCGTTCAATAAAATTGATTGACAATAAAATTGATCGTCTAGGCCCGCTTATGAGCAACGAGCATTGTCTAGCCTCTGTCCTTCCTCTCAGCCCTCACTGTCTCCCATCATTGATGAGGACGATGATCCTTTCTCTCAAGGAACTGATGATTTATATCAGGATTTCAATTAATGAAATCCCGTCGTCTGCGGCCTGGTCACACATCTGCTGCGAAAACATTTAATTCATAAATTCGCATTGCATAATGTCCGTTGGAGCACATGTCGCGATGTCGTCGTTTTGTTAACACGTGTAAAGACGGGAACTGAACTATGAGTTATGGTCTGGAGGTTGAGAAAGGAAGAGCATGATGTTAACCACGGAAATTGGTGTAACCAGAAGGTCTAATAAAACATTGGTGTCGTTTCTGAATGAAGGATCAAATGTTTTTAGAATCTACTCGTTGACCTACTATTGTTCTGGGAACCCTTAGAGAAGAAACAGCTTATGTTGGCCCAGAAAGGGCTTAAGAAAAGGAAATTAAATTCTGTTGAAGCGTTTTAGCAATTTAAAAAGCCTATGCTGTGCCACTGGGCAAATATAGGCCTTCATCAAGGTCTGTTTACTTTTTAAGCGTAGCCGTTATTGGGCAGTAGTTTAGCCTTTTTACCTGCTCATATTTATGATTATTTAATATAGGTACTTAAATATTTAGAAATTCTTCATATTTTGAAAAAATAATTTAAGTAAATTTTAGATTGAATTGTATTTTTATTCGTATTTTTAATCACCCTTTAGGTGTTTTTTAGGTCATAGTATGAACCTTTAAATCTGTTATTCACGCTGCAAAATTAATACCAGTATCTACATTCATATCTTAGATCACAATACTGATCATCATCACAAATAGAGCTTCCCAGGACATTAAAATAGTCCATAACAACCACATGTGGTGGCTCACACGCGAATTAGCACTATGATTTCATTCATTACATTTGTCTCAAGTCATTAAGTAATGTACAGCAAAAAATATGCCACCGGCCACCGGAAGACGACCAGAACTTTAACCCTTCGCTCATTGTAATGAATATATACGTGTGAATTGTCATGGGGTATATTTAGCTACGTTCCTGTACAAAATAAAATAATAAGCAGAAAAGCGAATGAATTATGATTGCAATAGGCTTAAGTGTTTTTATTTTTATTAAAGGACAGCAGCCAGCACAATGGCAATAACTTTTAATCCTGCTAAAATTACAAATAACCCGCCTTCGATAAAGTACGTTACAACTAAAATGTAACTCAGGGATAGTTATTAAAATTCTACTGCAATTAAACATATTCAAAGTATTTCCTTATTTTGCGCAAAAATAAAAATTTACAACCGTAATTTGTTAGCGTACCTCCAAAACCCGGTAATGTATATGACGTTTAGAATTTATAAAACACTCATGTTGGGATTATTGTCATAAAGAGGTCCGTAACGACCCCTGAGGTACGCCGCAGTAAACTCCCGTTTATTGTTCTCCGTTGCGGGAACTAACTCCCGTACCGCAGGTATTATAACAAATTAGAAGAGCTTTACAAGTATTATATTCTTCTAAAATACTGTGTCGTTTGGGTATGTCAACCTTGCAGCTTGAAAAACTTGAGCTATGTTGGGGTAGAATTGACCTAAATTGAAAAGTGATAAGGTGGCTGAAATATTCCAACAGAAATTAAGCTATCAATTTTATACTCTACATACGTACGCTTATGATGATTCAACAAAAATAAACAAAGCTACAGTTGCAATAAAATATCAACCGTGTCGAATCGACGAAATCCCACCGATTTATAAGTAAGAGAACATCAAAGTAATAATAACAAAGTAACCCTAAAACATAATGAGACGGCAGACGCAAGTGCTGCCGTTCGCAGGGTCCCGTAGCAATTTTGGGGATCTCATAAATATGTATAAGGCGGTACTCTTCTTTTCCTTTACTTATCAATTACCGGGTCGTTTAGGCCCGTGGTGCCTTCGGGCGGAAGATATGCCGACGCGCCGCAAGGGTTAATACGACATTATGGTTTAAACCTTGTTTATATATTATGTAAGTTACATATAGGACAATGTATGTTTTGACTAGGAAGGACATTTGATTGATTGCTGAGTTGAAAAAAAATGTAATTAGTTAACTTGGTGCTCTATATAAAAAGTAGTCCATTCATTATTCTAATTTCGTGAATTGAATCAGGCGTTACGGAGGAAGTCCTCATAATTTGTTAATCAAATTTTTTGTTCTGAATGGGGAATATATTTTTACAACTTTAGTCACTTCTGTTTGTCCTTTTACTAGCAGTCAAGTATTTATTACTAGTATTACAAGTCTAGTAAGTGTGCTCAATAATAAGAGTATTTCCATTATAATGGTTATGATTTGTAATAATTATACTAGACTAAATGACGCCCGCAACTCCGTTGCGCCAAAACTCGTTTATCGCGCAGGAACCGTACATTTTCCCGGGACTCAAAGTATCTCCATTCCAAATTTATCTGCTTACCGCTGATATTTATATATTTTATATTATAAATAAAAATCAGCGGTTTGGGCATGAAGAGGTAACAGACAGACAAACAGACAGACACACTTTCGCATTTATAATATTAGTATGGATGACGCCCGCAACTCCGTTGCGCCAAGCCTCGTTTAATTCGCGGGAACCGTAAATTTTTCCGAGATAAAAAGTATCCTATGTCCTTTGAATTCAAAGTATCTTCACACCAAAGAACAATGGCCAAAGGTGGGCCATACCAGGTGAGCGGTGGCGTCCCGATATGCCATTGGTAGCAAAAATTCCCTAATATTTTACGGCATCGAAAAACATTAGAAATGTGTCTATAAATAGCCACAGAAAAAAGATCAATATATTTTAGTTTCGTTGTTGTCTTTCATAATATGTTCTGACAGCAGGCGATCATTCGCATTCGTTCTATTTTTTGGTAAATACTCTAGCAAAATTAAAATCGCCGAATATACATTTGTAGGCTACACCGCAGTCGGAAAAAAGGTAGTTTTTAAGTCTAACCTCAAAATAATTGTAAACGTTAATAATTATTATAAAAAATCGTGGCTATTTAGACATAATTCTCAATTGGAATTATGTTTAGAGCATAAGAACAACCAAATCTAACTATAGTTTGTTTTGGGACATCAAAAATAAAAGTCGAGTCCAGCTCCTATAGAAATTTGGCCATGATTCTTCCAACAAAATCGGTTCAGTGGTTTGGGCATGAAGAGATAACAGACAGAGAGACAAACAGACAAGCAGAAAGACAGACACACTTTTTACGCATTTATAATTTTAGCTATATTAGTTATTGCTAAAATTATAAATGCGAAAGTTGTTGTATGAATGTAAAATTATAAATGCGAAATTACTTATTAGTAATATAGACTTCGTAGTCTAAATATAAAGAACTATATATTTCCCGCAACTCGGTTGCGCCAAAACTCGTTTATCGCGCGGGAACCGTACATTTTTCCGGGATAAAAGGTAAGGTAGGGACTCAAAGTATCTCCATACCAAATTTCATCAAAATCGGTTCAGCGGTTTGAGCGTGAAGAGGTAACTAACAGACAGACAGACAGACACACTTTCGCATTTATAATACTAGTATGGAAGTATGGATTTTTCGGAATACCTGTGCATGGAACTCTAAGTTTTATTTACACAAAACGATCACTCGAAAACTATCAATGCGATGCTCCCGGCGCTGGGGCCCCATTTTAAACCTAGGGGTGAATTTTATTGCAAAAAATACTCGACAATTTTATCCCGCTGCCCCGGTGTCCCCATGTCCCCGAGGTAGTTTCGATTCCTATTCGATTATTGCAGGGTTAAACATCATTGATATCGCCCGTTCCTATTGAAGGGTTATTGAATTTTTCACTAATTTGTACGGTCCATGTGGCCGGGGACGGGTTAAGATTGTATCTTTTATTTATGATTGTCGGTTGCGATTATAAAAAATGTTGTTTTTTATTATTCGGTTGTACTTGAATGACACAATAGTAAAAATTATATTTTTATAAGTATTATTCTTATTTCAGTTCGATTTTTTAAGTAATTTTTTATTAAAAGCTTACAGCAGCACTTGGCCACATTGATTACTTAAATACTTATGTACAATTTAATAAAAGTTTGTTTGCCAAAGTGACAGAAAATTTGTTAGTTTCATATCAAAACCTTTACTCATTTAATTAAGTGACCATTAAACGTAATGAGTAGGTAAAGAACAATGTTTTTACCGAAAACTATAATATTTGGGTTGCTAATTGCTATGTCGACAGCTTCCTCGTTTCACACTAAAAATTTTGAATGATATTCTCAACCGCACAAATAACTTTGTTAATTATGTAAATTGAGGAAACTTGTGCATATTACACAGGAAATGGCCGCGTTTCCCGTTGTGGTATTATCGTAAATTAATAAAAAAAATCGATAACAATAACCGTAAAAAATCCTCGCCCGCATTAGACGCAATCTTCGACGGAATCTTTAAATAACGGAATCGGTTTTTAGCAATTTACGTTGGGTGTTGGGGTCCATCCGACCAATTGTGTGGACAGCCGATGGGAGATAACCGGGTTGCCCGCATGTGCGCACACGCAACGACATAGAGCAGCAACGACATTAAACATAGAGGGAACAAGCACAATACAAATACAGATATTTTATTGATTGATGATTAATATTTTAGTATGGACATTAGTTACATTGATTTTTCACAAAAATAAGCTTATAAATGCTTAAATCCTTAAGTATCCCAAAATCTAAACGTTTTTTTCAAACACAAAGTCACAACTCACAGACCACAATAGCAGGTATATTGCTGGATTCTTTTTCCGAATTGAAAAAAAAGAGTGACGTCACTTATCGTTTTCGCTTCGAAATTTAATCAGTCAGTTTGAACTTTGAACCTATAGCATTTTTAATACTTAAATGCTTTTTGGTTTATTAACATAAGTACTAATGATCTTTTACTAAATGAAATTAATTTAATGTAAGCTTCATCGCTTACATTAAATTAATTTCTAAATTACTGCATCTTCCCATTAAATGATATAGCTTAGCAAACTAAATTACATGCTAATTTAGATAATTCCCATTATTCACTTTATAATGAGGATAATTAAGTTGATATTAAATACCTAGAATAAGTGTATATCCTCATCCTCGGTTTCTGTAGTTTGCTAATTAAGACACTATGATTTATTGTAATGACTTATTGTAATAAATATACTATAATATATAATACGCAGAACTTATATTTTACTTATCTCAACAGAGTTTCTTCAGATCAAGGTACCTAGTTAACTTCTGCGTTACAATATACAATATACAATTACAATATACAATATAAAGTATACAATATACAATTAAAAAATATGCCTTTATTTTTAATGGAGGTAGGCACATTAAACTTTTTATCGAACAGCGCCTCTGCACTTACCTCATCGCGCCATCTTGCAGCGAGTCCTAATGGAACGTTTAATTTGGCGTCACCATGCGATCGTATTGAGATTAGCTTGTTAACTTCAGACTGGGTTTGACCTCCTCCCTGAGATTGGGACACATAATATCATAGGATTATCTCTCTCTCTTTTCTTAATCTTACAAGGACGTTTTAGCGGCAGTTTTGTCATGCCTTTCTTGTACTATTTTAGGACCACGCCACACCGCGGGTATGGCAGCGCCGCCTGCGGCCACTAGACTTCTCAAGCGATACTATGTATTACAATAATGAAGATAAAATTTAAAATCATGACACTGAAAGTGCTCGCCGCACCGCTGCCATTCCGGTGTAGCGCGGCCCTTACAACTCTTACAAGGCTGTTTTTGTGTGAGAAAAATCGCAACTTATGCGACCATCTTGTATGATGCCATAGACAACATTTTCACCTCCACGGCTCATTGCAATCCAAGTGCTACAAGATCCTTGGAAATCTGTAACTGGTCTTGGACATAAAGTGCGATAAGGCTTTAAATGAACGTGGGTGGCGCTGCTGGTAAATAACAGCGCGAGTTCCTTTTTTCGCCACGTTCATTTAAAGCCTTGCCGAGCTCTACTAGAACTGAGATAGAACACAATAAGTTAGGCAAGAATGTTTTGGATCAAGGATGCGTATGTTAATCCCATACATTTTAACTCTCGAACTGTAAACTTTTAGTTTGCAACTTGGCTGAAGGTTCAGCTTCTCTCTCAATCAATCCCCCATTTAAGCACAAAACAAATGACAATTATTTTACAATCAAAAATCCGTTTTCAGGACACTCGGAATCACTTTTAAACTCTCTTCTTGGTCTCAATTAGCGTAATGAAGATCTGTCATTTGAGGGAATCGCTCTATCCCCAATCTGGAATAATTAACAATAATGAGTTAAGTGATAGTAATGACATGCGGGCCGCTGTTTTAACTCTGTTTGCTTTTTTGTTAAACGTGCGTTCACCCGTGCTCCCGTGACGTAAAAAGTATTAAGCCTGTGTAAGTAAAATATATAGGCGAAAATAATATAACCTCCTCCTTTATGGAAGTCGGTAAAAAACGAAATTAAGATTAATTTGTAAAAATACTGTATTCGTACATTATTATCCTCAAAAGTGTTAAAATAACCTTTTTTAATTTGTTGATTAAAAAAATCCTGAAAGCCTGATTGTCGTGGTCGTTATTATCATTGGCCCTAATTTTTTTTAAATCACGCTTTTAGATACGCAATGATGTTAAGAAAAATAAATATCTATCAAAGCGCACGGAGTGCGCGGCCAAGTTCCAGCAGGCCGCGCGCATGCCGTGCACCAGAGGTTCCCAATCTTTTTCAGCCTGCGGCACAGTTACACGTCGCAACATTTTGTCACGGCGCCCGACTCTACCTAGCTAAATATGCATAAATAAATACGTTTAATGATTATTGTTAGGTTAAGCAGGTAAATGATAATTATTAACAAATAAAACATTTAATTTAATAATATTTGTGGTTTCGGATAATGATGGAGGATCAACTCACGGCTCCCCTCTTGCCTTTCCACGGTGCACCAGGGCGCCGCGGTGCACACTTTGGGAACCCCTGCCGTGCACTATTTACACGAACCGTTTCGACGCACTTTTGACCCCCCTGTAGGTCAGTGCCTATTGCGAGTGCAAAGATAAAATTATACCTACGTAATTATATACTAGTGCTTACACAGTATACCCATAGATATAGCTTCGGTAGATCCTGAAATATCTCCCTGTGAAAATAGCTAATTTTGGCACTCACTCACTCACTGACCCGTAATCAAAACCTCTAGGCCACTTCCAATTGTCCTAGCGTTATGAAATTTGGCACACAGGTCGTGTGTTATATGTAGATTAACAAAAAATTGAGAAATTTAAGAAATCGGTCAAGCGTGAGTCGGTTCACCTACAAACCTTAGAGGCCACTTCCGATTGTCCTAGCGTTATGAAATTTAGCACGCAGCAGGTCGTTGTAAGTAGATTTAAAAAATTTGAGAAATTTGAGAAATCGGTCAAGCGTGAGTCGGTTCATCTACGAACTGAAGGCTGGTTTTAGAGTCACGCTGACTGCGCGCGCACCGTCGGCGCTGATGGCCCGAGATGTATGAAATTGTAGGAAGCGTTTTTTAATAACGCGTAGCAGTCAGCGCTGATATTTCATACATTTCGGTGTCGGCGCCGACGGTCAGCGAGCGGCACCGTACGGCGCCGTACGGCGCCGTGCCGTGTTTTTGTGTCCCGGCCCTAACGTAATGAAATTTGACACTCAGGTCGTGTGTTATAATATGTAGATTAATCAAAAAATTAAGAATAAATCGGTCAAGCGTGAGTCGGCTCCTCTACAAACTATAGGTAAAAATTCTTATACGCCAGTGATACAATGAGAATACGACGATCGGGAGGATTGATTTAAAATATTATTGTCATCATGTAGGTATAATGCATACTGTATAGCTTATTAATCCTTAGATCGCGGGATTCTTGGAAATATATTGTTTACGCGGTCGAATTCGACCGCTTACTAGTTGATATAAGTTAACCCGGCGAGCGTAAGGTTGGGTGTGACACACCCAGACCTAGAAAAATCGATTAATATTTTAATAACGAACTGTTGTTACGCTTCGTGCGCTGGAGTAGCTGCGCGGGGGTAGATACGGAAGCGTCCCTTGCCACTGTTTCTGGTGACCGCCGCCCGGTGTATGGTGTGGAAGAGTTTGAAGTTGTCACCGGGTGCGTGACACCCGCCTTACGCTACTTGTAACGAATTTGATCAAACACATTTTATGTTATTTTTGTTACTTTATGGGTTTTTTGGGTTTTTTTAAGACTTAAAATCTAGAAAGGTCATATGAAGATAAACAAAACAGACAATTACGTCTTTTTGAAGAAGCTGAAGTTGGTTCACCCGACGAGTCTAGTAGTGACCAAGATATTCACGAAAGAAGTTTTGAAAGACACAGAGTAGGAGATGGATGACGAAAGACAGCATAATAGATTGATAGAGAATAATGGCAATGGCAATAATTATAGTTATTTGTTGGAAAATTCACTTATTTCTGTATTTTTTATATCTAAAACATGCTTATTTCTTCTGTGAAAAATGCTCTAGATTTTAAAACGAATAAGAATTTTTTTATTAGTTTTATTATCCAGTTTATGTGTTATTTTGTACTTATGTTGAGTCTATCCGAAGAAAAAAATGTCTTTTTTGTTGTTGTTTTCATATTTTCGATATAAAGTGATAAATATGTGGCACTACAAATTTTTGTGTGTTCTAATTGTAAATGATCTTAATTTCGTAAAAAAATTATATTATTCAATTCTTTTTTACAATTTGTCTCTTAAATAAGTTCAACATAATTAACTAAACATTAGTTTTGTATTTAAAAATAATAGATATTTAAAATAATAGTGTATATTAACCACATTATCACCATCTGGGTGTACCATACCCACCTAGCGCTGTTTGCTACATATTCCAACCTTACGCTCGCCGGGTTAAATTAATACTGTTTACTTGAAAATTTCGCTTCTATTGATAGTTTAACAAATACAACCAGCACCATATATCGAAGGTATTGTTTAAGTCGGGTGTGGCACAAAAAGAAAAAATAGGTATAATTTCTTGAAAAAAAGTATTGAAATCCCACCAAAAACATACCTATTAAAATGGGGCCAAGTTCCTATCGGCAAATTTTTGGTCTAAAAAAAGTTGAAATCTAATCCAATGCCAAGTTAATATGCACTTCATCGATAGTTATCATTTTCATCAACAGCCTGATTCATAATACTTCTAAATTTGAACTTGGCAGGTTTTCGTGCTATACGTAACTCTTAATTAATTATTGTATAATTAGATAATAATATAATTAAATTAACCTGCCACGTTCAAATTAGAAGTATTATGGATCAGGCTGTTGATGAAAATGATAACGATCAATGAAGTGCATCTAAACTTGGCATTGGATTGGATTTCAACTCTTTTTTTAGACCAAAAATTTGCCGATAGGAACTTGGCCCCATTTTAACAGGTATGTTTTTGGTGGGATCTTTATTACAGTACAGAAAACTATAATTTGAAATCGTTTCTATCATTGAGTCATCCATCTATATATATAAAACTCAAAGGTGACTGACTGACATGATGATCTATCAATGGACAGCCCAAACCACTGGACGGATCGGGCTGAAATGTTGCATGCAGGTAGATGTTATGACGTAGGCATCCGCTAAGAAAGGACTTTGATAAATTCCAACCCCAAGGGGTTAAAATAGGGGATGAAAGTTTGTACATAATAGTACTTCTTAACGCGAGCGAAGCCGCGGGCAAAAGCTCGTCATTCTATATACCTATGGCGGTATAGTTGTTAAATAGCCAATAACGGCTAATTCATATCGACGTCGGTCCGGCAAAGGCGGCCGCCGGGAAAGCTGAGGACATGTTGTTCCACTGATTAAAGCACAGCTTGGGTCTAATGAGTGACTCATGGCAAGATGTAAGAGCCACTCAGATGACACGACACGATATCGTAGACGATAAATGAACGGGAGACTTGAATTATACCATAATATAAATACTATAACCGTCTCCCTAGGTGTTGTCCGCAAAAATTTATCCATCGCGCAGAAATTTTTGTTCTCTGGACTCGAAAATTTTCTATGCAAACGTTTAAGTTGGTTGAAAGTACTGTACCTAAGCGTGGACAGGTAACAGACAAACAGATAGATAAACAAACTTTTAGATTCATAATAATAGTTCTTCGGGATCAAGTCAATGTATTTCTCAGGTTCAAATTAACTGCTATATTATAAGCTATAATAATGCGAAAGCTCTTCAATGTAACAACGATATCCGCTTGAGAGTTTATAAAGATTGATTCCTTTTAAACCCTAATAAAGTCAAAAAAGGGCGACACAATCAAAACGATCATTAAAAACTAATTAAAACCATTTAAAAAGTAGTTAAGTGTGAATCGCCCACATGATCTATGTTCTCACAGAAACACATTTTACTCAATCAGCGGAGCGCGGGAGTCGGGGCCGATTTTTATTGTTTTTGTCGTGAGGACTTTTTTAATTTACGGCAACGATTAATTAATTTTACGGTCACTCGATTAAGGTTTATTACAAAAATCGAGGATCTTTTGTGTATAAAGCTGGGACACAATGTGTGTTGATGGGTTTTTCAAAATGGAGAAGTAAAGATTTTATGAAACGTGTTCAAAATGGAGAAGTATAGGGAAAGTATTTTATGAAAAGTATTAAAACTTTTAATAATAATAATATTTGTGGACGCTTCACACCACGTCAATCTGGCCCCGTGCTAAGTACCTGAAGGAAGTACCTGAGTACCAGACAACGGAAATATATTTAATGCTTTCATATTTATATTTATATTATACATATATTTAAGATTTTTATTATAATATGATACACATATTTAATACACGTCCATGAATTCCATGACTCAGGAAGTTTGAAAAACTTTTTGTTCCGTCCGCATCGGCGGGATTCGAACCCGCGACCCCCGGCTTGAGCTGCCACACACTCTACCCGTTGAGCCACAGAGGTCGTCAATATTAAACCTTAAATAATTTACTTACATCTTAAAGAACTTATTCTTAGGGTCAATTCAGACCGCAACGCGACGAGGCGAGGCAAGGCGCGGCATATGGATTTGACAGATTTCAATTGCGCGAGACGTCTTGCGAATCTGTCAAATCTATAGTATAAATGTATAAATGCATCTACGCGTCGCGTTGCGGTCTGAATCAACCCTAATAATTTGTTGAATAGTTTACAAATTATAGTTTACAGTATACGGTGATTATATTTTTTTCGTTAGGAGACTTTGCAGAATGATTGCAATCCTGTACTTATATTTCTATGGAACTTAAGATCTCATCTTTTTCACAGGGTAAACCTTAAGTGTTCTCGGCAACATTTTACAAGAAATGTTTTTATGGTGGGGTTATTATTATTGTGACTATGCAATATGCAATACAAACAATGTAAGTAACAGTATGTCCTATCCCTTAATAAAATATTTGTCACGCGCTAGCTGATTGCGTTTAGTATCCGTTAGTTTAGACCTCGTAAAACTGAACCACTGAATAGAGTAAAATTATACTCATTTTATACCATATTAAACTTAATAAAATAACAAAATATCTCCCTCGTCTTGCTGTTTTATTGAGCATAAAAATTAAAAGTTAATTTCAGAGTTATTAATACTAGTCTTGCTGCTTTATAAAGTATCATTTTAAATTTTATGACTTTTCGAGTCATAGCTTTACTCTTTCATTTTCATTTTTTTAACACTTTATTGTACACATGAAAAAAATAATTATAATGATACAATTAACATGGAAAGACGACAGCAACGGACTGTGCAGCCGCAGCCCTGTAGTGTCAAATCTACTTGGATATTGGATCTAAAATTGGGATGCCTATCAAACTGAGCGGCACGTCCAACATGAACATGTGTGTTTGCAGTAGACAAGAAAAATCTCTCCTTTACCCTCGTAAGTTCGTAACCCATTGCTAACGGAAGACCGATAATATGGAGGACGGAGGTAGATCAGGCGCAGGAATGATTTTCATATGCCCTTCGGATCATCTGTGTGATAAATGATTTTTATATGCCCTGCGAAGCCTTCGCATCATATTTCTTGCCTTTGTCTCTGTTATCAGCCTTTATTCTCCTTGGAAACATTTCTTTTCCACGAAAATCTAGCCTACTGAGTCCAGAGCTAAACTACTGAACGACGAAGCCACAAAATACTAAAATATGCCACATAACACTGGAATATGCCACAATGACCCACATCCAGTCCCCCGAGCCTGTCCATTTGCCCCTAATAATGGACTGTTTTTCTTTATTTTCGTCGCGTTTTTCAATTCCCAGAGCTTGCCTAATTAATGCGCAACTGACAGCTGACATTTGAATTATTGTCCTTCACGTAGGGTTAAAAACAAAATGCTTTACTAAAACCAAGCACAAACATAGATAACGAAGTTCGTTATGAAATAGATGCGGTCGCAGCCTGAAATGTTGGGGGTCAGGAATAGTAGACGCAATACCTACGTAAAAACACTTACCTACCAATAACCTAGGTTTTTGGGGCGGGGTCTGATCCCCTGTAGGCTGTGGCCTGTGACCACATGTTATGAAATATACAAAGGTACTTTAATTCCACAATTCAAGCTAATACATGTTTTATGGCAACAGAGCATCGCGGCGCTACGCAGCTCAATGTAGCTTGAAGTTCGAACGTCACTTGTCGGGAACCAAGAAAAGACGAAAAAAAGTCTTCCAGTGTATTGAAGAGTAAATGGGTGTGTTTTACCATGAAACGCTAATTGGCGATGCATTATAAAACTTGTACAAGTTTATATTGCGCCGAGTAACCATTGTCTGTCCGTCTCCAGGCTGTAACTCAAGAACAGTAATAGCTAGAGAGTTGAAATTCTCACAGATTGTGTATATCTGTTGCCGCTATAACAACAAATACTAAAAACAAAATAAAATTGATATTTAAGGGGGGCTCCCATACAACAAACGTGATTTTTGGGCCTTTTTTGCTCTATATCAATAATTGCAACAGGTAGATTCTTGAATTTTTCACAAAATTCTTAGTTATATAAGTTTACTTTAATATTTAATAATAATAATAAAATAAAATAAAAATTAAGGAGGGCTCCCATACAAAAATGACAATTTTTGGCCTTATTTTGTTCTATAATGGTACGGAACCCTTCGTGCGCTAGTCCGATTTGCACTTGGCCGATTTTTTTGATAAATAAAGGATTAAAAAAACTATTGATTTCACATTGTAAGCCTGTCGTTTAAACATAATTTAATATCGTATCCCGAGAGCAAACATCGTAAGTCGTTATACCTGTGATATATAGCCCATAATAACAGCGCGCGTGACGGGCTGATGGGCCTGACGGCTCACTTTCAAATTGAGGTGTTTACATAGGGGTAGTTAGTAGGCTTAGGTGTTGCATAGTGAAAAGTAGTTAAAGGGGCGATTTCACCAAATAAATGGAACGCGTTCAATGCACACTGAACCGGTTCAAAACGTATAAACGCGATTATACGTTTTGAACCGGTTCAGTTACTGAACATAATCTGAACGCATTCACAGCAAATCCGAGTTTTATCATCTGAATGCCCAATGCCCGAAGTTTAACGTCACAAAACCCGTTCAAGCCCTGCCAGTGTAGTGTCATGGCGGAACGAAAACCATAGACAAAAGAAATGTCAATTCTGACACATGAGTTTGGTTAGTTTATGTATTGTTTCTTGCTATTTTGTTGTTAAATTAACGTGACAAGTCTCCAAAATGATGAAAACATGTAAAATAATCGCGTGACGTCACGTGTACATAGATCTATTAATCGCGATCTAAAGAAGTATGTGAAATCCATTTGAAACAGAACGCGTTCGATGGGAACTAAGTTTTATTAAATCCCACCTTAAGGTTCCACGATGCGTTTGTAAAACTAGGGTTATATTAGGCAATGCATCTCAATGGGCAATACTATATCCGTTAAATGAAATGTCAAATTAATTCTTACTTATAAAATTTTTGTCTCTCCTGAAAACTTTTCAAATTAGACTTACGCGGTATTTGTTATCTAAGTGATGAAATTTAAGTTAGTAAGGGGTAGAATTTATCTTTAATTTTTGATCATATGACGATGAGACTGACGGCAGAATGATATGTGAAAAGTACATATTAATAAAAAATCAATCCGTCAATCAACTGGTTAAATAATCTTTGATCATTCTCCCATCATTACTGACCGAATGATAGACTGACATAGACTGAAACTGATAGCATGCACTGACGCCAGACTGAAAGTGTATTCCTAGTCTACCAAAGCAAAATTCTGACCCCTTAGTAATTTAAATTCGTAATATAGCCTGCGTCACCTAGGCTCGGCCTATTTGTCAAACTCGGGTAAAAAAGTGCTCAGCTTGAGGGCTGAATACAGTATAGACAAAATATTAGTAACTAAACTCTGTCATTTGGGCCCTAAATCCAATGAAAATAGAAAAAGAAACTACTAATATAAGTACTTTTTATTGATCAATAAAGCTTTTTTAAAACTGGATTCTCACGTGAACAGTCACTGCATTATTAATGGCCGCCGGTAGCGGTGTTCATAATAATTAATATGACACGTGCGGGTTATACGCCGTGACGACACGGGGCCAATGAAGCTACTTTAAATGGCTAAATAAAGGTTAAACAGTTTCCGCATGAACTACTTTTTTAGCCATTTTATGTGTTTAGAGAAAACAGAATCTAATTATGCTTTCGTCATACATTCGCGTGTTGAAAAGAAAAACTTTTGTAATGACGTATACTATTTTTGATTGAGTAAAAATTTAACTTCCATCAAGATTCAAGACACGTGACTTGATCGGAAGTTGAGACGACGGAGAAGTGTAAACCATCGGTGCGGCGTAGGTAAGAAAGTATTATTCCCCTTTTTCCAACGCACGGCGAAAATGTATGTCTACGCTTTTACTTCTACCAGCATTTCCTTATGCTGTTGATATTATTTTTAGAAGTATGTTCTACGAAACTTTCCGATACCATATTAAGGCTCTACGTAATTCGTAGCGGCGCGGCGTAGCGTAGTACTACGGCTACGTCTACGAAGTGCTACAGTCAACAAGGCAGTAAAATACACTTCAAGAATACAAGGTATTCTGAAGTGAATTTCTCAATTTAGTAGCGCTTTTATAGAGCGTCAATCAAAAACTATTTAAACTATAAACCCTAGTTAAAAAATCTCAAAAACTGGACATTATTATTTTTAATTATTATAAAATACTTGAAGGTAAACTCAAAGTCTTTAGGCATGTTGAGAGTGAAATCCCAAAGACGCATAGCGACATACGAGTCATACGACTCAACACGAGCGATACGTTTTTTTACTAAAGTTTCGCCCATGCCATAGCTTCTTTATACGCGAATTTTAATAACTTTATCTGTTTACAATGTATCGTAACGGAAGCGTGACGTCTAATCACCCCGACGTCTCTATTACCCTAAATTTTGTTTACTTAATAGAATAACGAGCTATAGTAATAAATTGGTAGATTTCCATACTAGATAGCGCTGCGTTTATCATTTAATACCAGAGAGTGCTCAAGGGTGCTTAAAACCAAAACACCATCACATCAAACGAATCTCAACCTTAAACTTCAGCGATAGAGCCCTTTTTAAGTGCTCTAAAAGCAAAACACGTCACGTACAAAAGTCAAAATATTTACACCCCCGAAATAAATGATAAGCAATTTTAAGCCTTACGCCGTTCAGTTAGGGGTGTGTTGTATTTTTGACAGTTCCTCCATGTTGTCGTCGGTTGTTAAAAAAGTCATCATTGACACATGACATGTTATTAAGTTATGATTAGTGTAATCATCGGTTGTTTTGGGACTAGTTTTGTTAGCAGATTATTTGAGCCCTTTTATGGCTTGATTTTGGAATATTATAGTTTGTGTATAAAGATAATTAGAGTAAATCCACCATTCTGTTGCGACATAAATATACGGATTCGTTGTTCTATCTAGTTTATTTCATGTTTAACTACAATTTATTATGTATCTAGCAATTAAATTATTATATGACAAAACACAGTTTTCTAAAAATGTTGTGCAAATAATTTTTATTTAATCTAAATTTTGAATAAATTCCTTCTAATATCACTTTTTTAGCAATTTGTGAAAAAATTCTTTTCCTAACTTAATTTCTCCAGAACAGTTTGAAACGATTGTTTCGTTTTCTGGTTAAAACTTCTCCCAAAACTTGCTTTACTGTTAAGCTGAGTTTGCTTTTTAAATGAACATACCTACACGGGTTAGAATTTAGACTACAAAACTAGTTAAGCGTGCCTTGCGTGGCAGACTTACTCGACTTCCAAAAAATAAGCTCTCCTAAAGGTAATCCAAACTAATATTATAAATGCGAAAGTGTGTCTGTCTGTCTGTCTGTCTGTTACCTCTTCACGCCTAAACCACTGAACCGATTTTGCTGAAATTTGGTATGGGAATACTTTGAGTCCCGGGAAAAGACATAGGATACTTTTTATCCCGGAAAAATGTACGGTTCCCGCGCGATAAACGAATTTTGGCGCAACGAAGTCGCGGGCGTCATCTAGTAAATAATAAGGTGAGGTTTGTATATGGGGGTGACTTATACGAGTGAAAAACCTAAAAAAGTACGCGTTTTCTGAACAGGGTAGAAAATTTTTAATCTGTATGTTTACAAGAACAGTAATTCAATTTAAGAAGAACGTAATAACTGTCTGTCTGTCTGAATAGGGCATGGAATGACCTAGTAGTTTACAAGGTGTGGCATAGCTCTTGACTCGAAAGTCGTGGGTTCGATTACCTTACAAAAATGTTAGTTCCAAGTTTGAGACAATCCAGGCTGATCACTTGATTGTCTGATTGTAAGTAAGCACCTAATCTCTCTCCAGTCCGTCCCGCTGGGTTATGGAATCAAAGGAAGAGAAGTGCTCGTGTACTCCGTACACAGGTTGGTATAAACTCCTCTGTAACTGGCCTGGTTTCCCTGCCCAGACGACTGATCATCACCAACATTGATTTGACATAACTCAACCAAATAACGTTAGTATACACTGGTATATGTATGTATAGAGACTGCTCTATACATAGAACTAGATAAAAGCCGATCTCTTTGAGGGCTCGCGTCGTTTTTCTGCGTGGTTATAATCTTTAAGGCATTTTTTATATTTTAATAGTAACCAAACCTTGACTGACGAATGATAACACATCTACATTAATCATCATCTACATATAAGTAAAAATTACTATGTCAAAGCACAAATCAATAGGCGTGATAGTTTTTCCGTAAAGTGTACCACAAAAGTGCTCAGGTTGTGGGATATACTAATTACTAGGGCTCGCTTCGCTCGCCCTGATAATTATAACGTTATGTCCTCATGTTTTGACCAACCATGTCGCTAACATAAATAAACTATTTTATACCTACACATAGCAACAAAAATCCTTTTTCCTTTTTTTTACTTGATCAGTATATGCTATTGAATATCGACACGAGTCGCAGGTGCGTGGTTGGCTCCTGATTTCGCTAATCAATGGCTCCACCTAAGTGATGAGGCCATTGATTACAGAATACAGAGACACACTGGTAATCCATATCTACTAATATTATAAATGCCAGAGTGTGTCTATCAGCTGTCTGTCTGTCTGCTGCTTCTTTGCGCCGTAACCGGGCGCGAGGCCCTTTGGGCGGTGGCCCATATTGCCCACCTCTCGCCTCTGCCAGAGAGTCGGAACTGTTGCAGTGAAATCCCAGTGAGTCAGAACCATGATGCTGCTGCACGGGATCCAGTGAGTCGGATAGCTGCCGTGCGGCGCCGATGCTACGTGCTGACCAGGAGAGATGTGCTCTGCTTGCTGACCGGTCGGTGTAGTGAGAACGCCCGATGATGCTGATCGCCCAGGCCGCGGTACATTGCAGCTTGTGGATGAGGTACCCGAGTGATGATGATGAAGAAGGCCTGTTCTATCGAGGGTCACCAATAATTGTGATATACGTGGTGGATACCGCCACGAATGTTTATAGTTATGGTATATGTTTTTACCACTAATAATCCTACACCTAGCCTAGCCTAGTAACAGCTACATCACTTCCTCATAACATCTACTATTATAATAAAATAATTAATTAATATTGCTACCTATGAGTTCTATTATCATACTAATTAGCATAATAATAATTATTGTAGCCTTGCATGATTACTAGCGAATATAAAGCTCTGTAGAGATTCTATTTACTAAAGTATATAATGACACGTCATTATTTTACCAAGCACATAGTTGGATAGTTTTGGTTTAATACTATTTGTTTCATAGTAACTAGAACTGTAACGATAACATTTACTATTAATTAAATTAGGACCAAATCTGTAAAACGAAATACCACGCAGTACGCGCTAATTAATTGCGAAATCTTAGAAACTTAAACACCTACTTCCTTGACATGTAGTTTCCTTACAGGCTTTTATTTTACAAAACATCACCCCTAAGAGGGTGAAAGCTTAAAAACTGTTTTAAGCAAATTTCTAGAAAAATATTTCTGTCAAAATATGTGTTAAGTACGTTATTATTTAAAAAAGTATTATTTACCTCCTAATTAAATTTCTACTCCAAGATAAAATCTATGTAAATTAACCCCCGATAGGGGGTCAAAAGTTACCCCAGGCGTTCGAATTTTCTATGATATCTTTAATATTTAAACCTGTGCACTCTTTTGATTCTGTTTAATATCGTTACGTGGGGTAGAGCGGCGGATGACGAACGTACGTGGCTCTACTGTTGCTGAAAGCGGAGTTACATACAGTGCTGGGGTCAAAAATTACCCCCGATACCAGAAGTGTATGTTTTTTCAACGGTACCTTGTAATGTTTTTTGACCGACTTCCAAAAAGGAGGAGGTAATATGTTCGGCTGTATGTATCTTTTTTTTTTTGTATGTTCAACGATTACTCAGCCGTTCGTGGTCCGATTTTCAAAATTATTTTTGTGTTGTATAGGGTTTAACTCGAATTTGGTACCATGTTCACAAAAGTGGTGATCTGATGATGGCATCCTTGAGGAATCGAGGGGACTCCTTGAAATTTGTATGGAAACATATAGTGATTTCGATTTTTTCTGAAGCATACCAAAAAGTAAGACTTCGCACCAGGTTATAATACCCTGGATCCGAAGGTACCGAACAGAACTTTTGAATGCTTATAGGTACAGGTTCGGGGATTTCGGTGTTGTTTAAACAACTGAAAGCATAAGCTAATACATCAATTTAATTAATCATAATCATCACAACCATAATTATACCATGAGTCATCACACTATGACCCAATTATTGGTACTTTTCGTGATATTTTGCATCGAAGCAGATGTTGATTGTGTTTTGATGATGATTTCGCTGTTTGTAGACCGATTTTCAAAATTTTCGTGTTATTTTATAGGATGTAATCTTAATTTTGTATAACAATTACGAAAGTGGTGAGCTGATGATGGGATCTATGAGCAATCGAGGGAAATCCTTGAAATTTATCAAAACATAGTGGTTAAAATGTTGTTTCTAGTAAGGTAAACATATGTTACGAATAAGAGAAATTTCATACGAAGGTGTCTCTTGGTGCAAAGGCACTGAACAGAACTCCTGAACCTTTAAAGATAAAACTTTGGAAATTGCAGCATCGCTTAGATAACTGCAAGCATTTACCACAATTTCGCTTACAGTAACATAATGTGAATAGTTAACATTCGTATTGGGGTTTTACGCATAAAGCCTAATTTTATAGATACTTATCTAAAAAGAGTGAAATTATTATTAAAAAAAAAATTAAAACCGACTTCCAAGGTAAAAACAATAGTAATATGAACTAAAAAGTATTAAATAACTCTTACTCTTTAATAGCACGCCTTTTTCAGAATTCGTCTAAATATCAACTATTTTTGTACATGTACTACAGTCTTCATTTAATATTTTTTTCGACATTATATTTGAGAATTTTATACCAAAATTAGCTTTTATGAAATAAGTACTCGAAATCTAATTCAAATATTACCCAGAAAAGCATTATAACAGTCTGCAACGTGAAAAAGTTTACGATCGTAAGGAAAGAAAGAAAGTCAGCTGTTCTAGCGAAATCATCATAGGTACAATTTCGGATTCTTAAAATTATAGAAGCAAAGGAGGTATATCGAGTATAGCAAGTGCTCATTATTGTAAAGAAAATTTTGCCAAAATCACATACAAAATAGTAAAATTTTACGAGTAGTTTTTGGTTTCTTGTTTTGCCTGTCATTTTTTTATTTTCTGTCGATATCAAAAGAAGTTCATGTGTTTTAATTTTTAAATTATATAAGAAAACTAGATAAAAAAATAAATAAAAGATAAGATTATTTTTTAATATATTTAAGGGCTTCTAAAGTAACTGTTGAAGGCAAGCGATCCAGGAGTCGATCACCTACTCGATGGTGTGACCAAATTACGACACTCACTGAACTGAAAATAACAGCTGACTAACTGAAATTAGAGAAGTAGAAGACCGAACAAAATGGAAGAGCCTAAAGTAGAGGAGAACTTTTCCAGGCGCGACCTTCAGTAATGACGAAAACGATAAAGAAGAAGAAAAGTAACAGTCGTCTAAGTATGATCGAAAACTTAGATCTTTTTTTTAATAAGGAAAAAAATACTATTTATTAATGTTAATGGGCTTAAAAGCTGAAATTTATTTAGTTTTCTATCAGTATACAAAACTAATTAATTTGAAAGAAAGCTATTTTGATATATTTTTTTATGTTTCAATGGAGTGGGGTCACTTTTTACCCCCGATACCAGATACGTTGCCTTTTTTAGCGAAACCAGCTAAGAGAAATGATCCCTGATAATTCGCCAAATAGGTTCAGTCGCTCTGAACCCCAGAACGACTGAACCTGTTTGGCGAATTATAGGTGTCAAATATTCGTGGGAGTCCAGGGAAAGTTTATATTACAAGGAAAGTAATATGAAGTCCACCGGGTAAGCCAGTACCTACTTTATGATTATAATAATATAACATTTAGTATTTGTTTGTCTAGCCACATAATGACAAAAGTTTGTATAAATATACGTCTATAATAATTACACAGTGTGAATTTTTATAAGAGGGCAAATGTGCATCTACAACATAACATCGCTGGTAAAAGAAAGCAATTCCTTAGCGTATGTGTAGCGTCCTCAGCTGCACCCGATCCCAAACAGCATTCCCGACAACCGATACTGTAAATCAATTACTTGGTGCACTATACTTGTGATGATTGGAATTTCCTTAAATTCTCTTGTTTTGGGACTCGAGAATCCTTGAAACAAAACTAAGTGATAATACTTTAGAGCGTGTATGGGTACATCCGTACATTGAGTTCGCTGTGAAAGTATCAGTGCTAAAAGTGTATTTTTTTGTATGGGAAAATTCACGATCAAGCGTCATGAATTTTGCCCATACATATCACAAAAAAAAAAAACTCTTTCAGCGGCGGACACATGCATACACTAAAGTGACATCTCTTAGTTTTGTTACATCCGGTATTTGCTACTTTATAACTTCCGGGGTCCAGTGGCTTAGAACCCTGAGAACTGAGGTTCGATTTCCACTTTCGAAAAGCTTACAAGTTTGGTTAAAAAATACAGGTTACATGATCACGGATTGATTGAAAAGAGCGATTATAATATCTACGCGTCAGGTGGACCATAGACATGTGAAGTCGATCCCGTTACCTGCGCCTGATCTTTGATTCCTTGTCTTGTCGTTTTATACGTGCCAGTGGGTTACAAGAGTAGAGGAAGAGAAAATACCGTAGGAACAGTTTTCCCTTGTCCCTATTTAAAGCCTATATTTTCTTCTTCTCTGTGTAACGTAACGACTAGCGCATTATGAAATTATTATTAAACTTCTACAACTGGTTCTGGTTTGTTAAATTCATAGGAAATACTAGTCTGTTTCCTATAATTTGAACTGTTCCACTGTAAAGACTCGCTGTAGTCGGAGTGTAATTGTCAATCGCCGCTTCCCGGGCGTTTGTTATGATCGCACTAATTGTCACATCCCGGCCTGGACACTTAGAACAAATGCATTCGATAGTTTCGACTCCAAAGTTAAACATAAGTAAATTAAGTTAACCAAGAGCGTGTCAGAAATCAGGAATCAGGATACGTAACGTAAAGCATCACAGCTTATATATCGTCAACATATTTTTATTGTTTTAGTTAATAATTTAAAAACATGTCGATGTTGCAAAACAATAAAACGATGAATTCTTTTGAAATTATTTTTATAAAAATAGGACGTAGTCCTAACATAGCAAAACACGGAATCCTAAAATGGAATTTGACAAAACACATCGCTATGTAACATAAATCATATTAATACTACATAGGCTGCACTAAAAATATCGGGAATGGAATACTTCCACTATTCCTGTGATATTAAAATCTTTTTAATTGAAAATTCCTTGGTTTTAAAAATCGAATACCATTTATTTATTTAAAAAAAGATTCTCGGTCTTGTCACAAGGTCTTGTCAAAACTTGTTTAGTCGTTGAGAAAATGGAATTGACTCGAGAAAATTCTAGAGCGATGATTTATTATGACTTTCGAAGTGGTTTAACACAAAAACAGTGTGTTGATCGGATGATTTCTGCATTTGGTGATGAAGCCCCATCCAAAACCACAATTTATCGCTAGTTTGCTGAATTTCAAAGTGGCCGTGTCAGGCTCAGTGATGATCCCCGTCAAGGTCGTCCAAAAACTGCAGTCACGCAAGAAAACGTTGATGCTGTGCGTAAGCTGGTTGAGGAAGATCGACATGTGACATACCGCGAAATTCAGGCAACTTTAGACATTGGCATGTGAAATACAAATAATATTGCATGAACAATTAGGTTTAAAAAAGTTGTTTTCCCGATGCATACCGCATTTGCTCTGTGAAGAGCAAAAAGCGGCTCGCGTTACTTTGTGCGTCAGAACTCTCGAAAGATTCCACGCAGGATCCTCAAATGCTGTATACAACATCGTATCAGGTGACGAATCCTGGATATACGCGTACGAACCCGAAACTAAAAACCAGTCACGAGTTTGGGTGTTCGAAAATGAGTTAAAGCCAACAAAAATTGTTCGTTCACGGAGTGTTGCAAAAAAATGGTGGCCACGTTTGTCTCCAAAACCGGCCATATTGCGACTATTCCTCTTGAGGGATAAAAAACGGTTAATGCAGAATGGTATGCTAGCATTTGTTTGCCACAGGTCGTTTCTGGACTCCGTAAAGAGAACTGCAACCGCCGCATCATCCTCCGTTACGACAATGCGAGTTCTCACACCGCGCACAGAACAAAAGAGTTTTTAGAGCAAGAAAATATAAAATTATTAGACCATCCGCCGTACAGCCCCGACTTAAGCCCTAATGATTTCTATACTTTCCCTAAAATAAAGAATAAATTGCGTGGTCAGAGATTGTCATCACCTGAGGAAGCTGTGGACGCCTACAAAACGGCCATTTTGGAGACCCCAACTTCCGAATGGAATGATTACTTCAATGATTGGTCCCATCGTATGGAAAAATGTGTCAAATTTCGCGGAAAATACTTCGAAAAGCAATAAACACATTTTTAAATAGCACTGTTGTGTCACCTCCTTGATTCCCGAAATTTTCAGTGCCGCCCTCGTAGTACGTTTGCATTATATTAAAGGGCAAATCTCACCATCTAACTTCTATTCTTTCTGTCCAACTATCGATTGCAACTTGTCTAAGCGCCCATTCCCGGTCCGAGGTTCCTCATTACCGCCGGTGACGTCACATGATTGATACGCTAATTGCGGAATGAGCGAGATTATCGCTAAGCAGGATGTTGGCACACATTGTCATTTTTGGGTGCGCAGGATAATATTTTTAGATGGCGGTATAGCCAAAAGAAAGAGTGATTTTGACAGAAAATATACGCATGGCACTCGGGGACTGCCGGGGTAAAGCTATTGCATAGGATATTTACTAACATATGCAATTATAACTCGCTTACGTCTAGTCTAAGTTTTTTTTTTTTTTTTTTATTAAATAATAAATTTTATTAAATTTATTAAATAAACGAGCAAACGGGTCACCTGATGGTAAGCAACTTCCGTCGCCCATGGACACTCGCAACATCAGAAGAGCTGCAGGTGCGTTGCCGGCCTTTTAAGAGGGAATACGCTCTTTTTTTGAAGGTTTGCAGGTCGTATAGGTCCGGAAATACTGCTGGTGACAGTTCGTTCCAGAGTTTTACAGTGCGCGGCAGAAAGAAAAACGCACTGTGGAAGACTGCCACTCATCAAGGTGATGAGGATGGTATGTTTTTCGCGTGGGTCGATGGCGAAAAGTTGCAGGTGGTATGATTCCGAACAATTCCTCAGAGCACTCCCCGTGATACAACCGATGCAGAGTGAAGCTACATCTCGGCGTAATTCCAAGGGGTCCAAGCTGTTTGAAATACTATGGCAGTCAATAATTCGAGCGGCCCTTTGTTGGATACGATCCAGAGGGAGCAGTTGGTATTTTGGCGCCCCTGCCCAGAGATGAGAACAATATTCCATATGAGGCCGAACCTGCGCCTTGTAGAGTTGTAGGCGTTGGTCCGGACTGAAGTACTGTCTCGCTCTGATAAGAACACCAAGCTTCTTCGAGGCTAATTTGGCCTTACCCTCTAGATGATATCGGAACTGGAATTCGCTCGATATGTTGACGCCAAGTATCTCAATGCTAGGGGAGATGGTTAAAAATGTGCCCTCGAAACGAGGATATACGACCATTATCGTTATAAACGATGCATGGCAACGGAGTGGCTAGACTTTTTTAAGTTGCGAAATTAATAAAAAAAAGTATTAATTTCTTACAAAGTTAATTTCTCTGATGGTCAGAGCAATTAAATTAATTAATTTGACGTCATTGTCATGTTGGTCACGTTCTGTCGACTAGGGGTTTGACATAACTCTACCTAGCACTTAGCGGGATTTTTAAGCTATTGCATAGCTTTTGTCACGCAGTTTGAGCGCGGCAACCGAATTGAGAAATTTCGTAATGAAAAAACCTAACACACCGCACTCTGACCGGCACAGTGCGTTGTCAGACTTCGGTACGGTGTGTGTGTGCGTGCGACTAGACGTAGGTATGCTAATTATAATTGCTTATGTTGATAACAAATGCTAAGCAATAGATTTACCGCGGCAATCCCCGAGTGCTACACGTGTTTTTAATTTCATACTGACATTTAATATAGCTAGTTTTGTAGTATATGTTCTATACAGTATACTACAAAACTAGCTTTAGAATATAAATTCACAATAAATACCGCAAGTTACAGGAATTATTCAAGAACAGTTCGGGCAGTTCTTGGCAGATTGACTAGTTCATAGACGTTACAAAGGATGTCCAAACCTACTCGCTACGTGTTGTTGGTGCAAGTCATGCCATTACAGCTTTTTCAAAGTTATTTCGACGTATTATATGCTTTTTAAAAAAGTATTCTAGTTACTACAGTATGGCAAAAAATCAGAAATGTTTCGTGTTGTATCAAGTATGATTTTTGTAAAATGCCATATTATTTTACAAAAATCATAGAAAACGTTAAACGCCATGGTCACTTAGCATAAATGTATATTTGCTGCAACAACTTGCTACATTTATTTTACTACGCTGTTTTGCGTCGACTTTAAGTGCCCTGTAAACGAGTAACTTATTTAACTGACACATTTACAAAAACCTGTAACATTTTCTTGATTCTGGAAATCTGTGGAAAGCTGTGTTTCAAACAGCTTGGACCCCTTGGAATTACGCGTGATGTAGCTTCACTCTGCACCCTCTATCGGTTGTGTCACGGGTAGTGCTCTGAGGAATTGTTCGGAATCATACCACCTGCAACTTTTCGCCATCGTCCCACGCGAGAAATATACCATCCTCATCACCTTGATGAGTGGCAGTCTTCCATGGTGCGTTTCTCGCATAACTTTCTGCCGCGCACTGTAAAACTCTGGAACGAATTGTCACCAGCAGTTTTTCCGGGCCTTTACGACCTGCAAACCTTCAAGAAGAGAGCGTATTCCCTTTTAAAAGGCCGGCAACGCACCTGCAGCTCTTCTGATGTTACGAGTGTCCATGGGCGATGGTACTTGCTTTTCATCAGGTGACCCGTTTGCTCGTTTGCCCCCTTATTTTATATTTAAAAAAACGACTGGTTGCACTCCGGGAGCGCCGGCAGAAGTGAAGTTTCGATCAAGGTTTCGATCAAGTTTCGATCAAGTTTCGATCAAGTTTCGATCAAGTTTCAATCAAGTTTCGATCAAGTTTCGATCAAGGTTTCGATCAAGTTTTGATCAAGTTTCGATCAAGTTTCGATCAAGTTTCGATCAAGTTTCGATCAAGTTTCGATCAAGTTTCGATCAAGTTTCGATCAAGTTTCGATCAAGTTTCGATCAAGTTTCGATCAAGTTTCGATCAAGTTTCGATCAAGTTTCGATCAAGTTTCGATCAAGTTTCGATCAAGTTTCGATCAAGTTTCGATCAAGTTTCGATAAAGTTTCGATCAAGTTTCGATCAAGTTTCGATCAAGGTTTCGATCAAGTTTCGATCAAGTTTCGATCAAGTTTCAATCAAGTTTCGATCAAGTTTCGATCAAATTTCGATCAAGGTTTCGATCAAGTTTCGATCAAGTTTCGATCAAGTTTCGATCAAGTTTCGATCAAGTTTCGATCAAGTTTCGATCAAGTTTCGATCAAGTTTTGATCAAGTTTCAAATTGAGTTCGAGTTCCACACAAAACACTACTCTCCAACCGTCTTACGCGTTTTGTATGATTTTTCGATCAACACGAAAATCTATCGCGAGTTTCACAGTTTTTACCCATCCCACAAGTGCTCAACGCCGCTAAAGAAGTTTTTACTTCAAAAATCTGTCTTTACCTACTATTTCAATCGCGATAAGGCAAAAAATAACTTTGAATTTGTATTTAGTTATATTGTGGGTCATAATATTTTATTAATTATTATTCAAATATTATAACATTGTACCACAAGCTTAGCCTAAGGCGCTCCAAAACTTAAATTTGAAATCTTTGAGATTCAAATGGCCACGATATTAATGCACCGGATGGATTTCAAAGGCGAGCCATCTCGTACAGCAATCTTTAATTCACTGCAATAGAATATGCACTGTGTACCTTGAAGTTAAGACTCAATTTTGTTTAGAATTTAGAAGGAATATATTTAGTGGAACTCTGCCTTGATATTTGGCATGAGGAACCGGAACGTTTATTAATTTATTAGTAAAGTAAAGTATTAGTTTTAAATTTTGTTCATAGTTATTAAAATTTGTAATTAATGATTAATATATTACTTACTAATTTTAATTTCAAAATCCCATTGAACCTTTTATATAGAGCTTTGTAAATTTTTTCGTGCTCGCTTTGTAAGGCTCTACTTTGAATGGCAGGTTATTTGATGTAATAATATGAAATAGCTTCTTCGAAAAAATGAATGAATGAATGAATGAATGAATGAATGAATGAATATTCTTTATTGCACTTACACATAACATTTAAAGAAATACAAACTTAACACTATTAATAAACTACATATAAACACAAAAGGCGGCTTTATTGCTATGCAGCAATTTCTTCCAAGCAACCGAAAAGCAGGAAATTATTTTATTTTATAAAAAAGCAAATAGGCAATGTGCAAAAAAAAAAACAATCTAGGTACACCATACAACTAATTACTTACATCTAGAAATATGAAAAAAAAATGACTTATAGCAATTATGTATTCTAATTTATAAACCATAACTAGACAAATAAATATGATGCATTATAATAAATATTATATATATCCACAAATAATACACTACTTAATATACAAATACAATTATATACATATTATATTAAATACCAAATAATATATATTTATATAATAAATATAATTATTTATTATTATTATTTAGATAGTAGTCTTTGACGAGTCTTTTAAAAACGTCTACACTTTTAGCCTGCCTGATATTAACAGGCAAAGAATTCCATAGCAGAATTGATTTTACCGTGAAGGAAGATCTATAAAAGTTTGTTTTAAATAACGGTATGTCCAACAGTAATCTTGAAGACGACCGCAAGTCTTTTACGCTCGAAATACGGAAGACGAAATTCTCTTTTAGGTAAGAAGGTGTTCTGGGATCATGCAGCAGCGAGTACAGAAAAGAGAGCACTCGATAATTACGCCTTAAGCGTATAGGTAGCCAAGAGAGCTTAGTGCGATATTCCGACACGTGATCATATTTTCTTAAACCGAATACAAGGCGAATAGCCAAATTTTGCAGGCGCTCAAGCTTGTTAAGTTTGTCCTCGGTAAGATCTACGAAGCACGTATCGGCATAATCCAACATGGGCAAAAATAGTGACTCGGCAAGTAGGACCTTGGTCTTAATCGGTAGCAAATTCTTCCACCTTCCCAGGGAATGCCATACCGCGTGTACCTTCTTACTGACCGCCGCTACATGATCTGACCAAGATAAGTGCTCATCTATGTAAACACCCAAGTACCGAACACTTCTTGAATAGGGCACGTGTATACCACAAACGAGCACAGGGGGAAGATTCACCCAGACAACCCTTGAAACTAAAGCAGAACTACCTATAATAATAGCCTGAAATTTATTGGGATTAATAGCAATGCCATTACGCTTACTCCACTCAAAAATAATATTCAGGTCATTATTAATATCTCCAATTTTTCTGACGAGATCTTCCAAGGTTGACTGGATATAGATCTGTAGATCATCTGCATACAAGTGAAAGACAGACGAGATGGATTCACAAATTGTGTTTATGTAAGTCGTAACTCGTAACTAAGGTTTCAGTCTCGAAATCAGCGGGCAGCGGGGCGGGTCGGGGGCGGCGGGTTCCAGTGTATAAATTTAAATGGATTTATTAATATGAGTCCTGACTCATATTAATAATTATTTAAATACATTGGAACGCGCCGCTGCTCCCGCCCCGCTGCCCGCTGATATCGAGATCTATGTGGCCTTTTTTTGCGTTGGGGAAATACGTTTACGCATCCCCGGCAGTCTGGGGAGGGCTACCGGGGTATGTGGCCTAAATTAGCAGGTCGATTGTCTGTCAGTGCGAATATCAACGTAAATGACATTAAAATAACATTCATAACAGCGCGCCTTGTACGGTGGCAGTTACGACGCTCGCCGCGTCCATGATAGGGTGAAATAGGAGAAAAAACCTTTTAAGGCTTATATATTCTTTTGATAAATAATGAAGGAGTAAAGTGGTTTCATTCAACGATTTGGAGGTGATTTGGTTTTTTATTTCTTTATTATGTGATACCGATAGAAAACATATGGCAAAACCAAATTACGTATCATATCATGTAGGTAGATTACTAATTATTTTTTTCAGATATAATTTCTCTGTTAATGCCGATGAAAAGTTGTTTCATCTGCACGCTTTTTTCGAAAGAGCAGCCTTAAGGCAGAGCCACGGGATACGCGGAATACACAACCGCGACCCTGCCAGAGGATGCCCCTAAATGCTTCAGTGCATGGCTGTTAGACCCACACTGTCACTACGACGCGATGCGCGAAACACTTAGCGCATCGCGGCCAAGTGCCAACTCGAGGTCTCGGTGATGTTGGGCGACGGCGTCCTCTCGCCATCACCTCGAGCTCCCCAGCTATGTCGGGACGTCGGTGCCATGTCCGACCCTTTGTCTACGCTTTGGCCTTCTCCGAGGGTAGACCTATGTGGCCTATCATTGCCTTGACATAACGCGGTCCAGTGACCAAATCCACATGGGGCTAAATTTAAGTCACCTAAAGTTCTCAAAGTTTTTACCGCATGCGTTGATATTGTATTCATAAGAATAAACACTTAGATAATGGAATATCGCACATCCCGGATAAAAACCGGGGGCAAACGGCGCCCCAGGGACACCAGCCGCCCCCGGATTGGACACGCCGAGTGAAACTGAGAATTGCTTTTAAATATATACGAGTCTCGTTGTTTCCGTAAAAGGGTTCCGTAGGAAACATAGGAGTTGGTAAAAGAGTTTTGTGATACGGATACCTACTATTTGAACGCAGGACACAATTTGGAGTGATACGGCTCTGACACATGGCAGGACACAATTTCGATTCCCTTATGGTTGGTTTACACGTATTAGGTTGATGAGTAGTCAACTAAATTTTAATAGTGGAGTTCCCAGAGCGTAAAAATCGTGCAAGCCTCCGATTTTTGCAATAGTGGATGAAAATTGAAAAGAAAAAAAGGAATGTGTAGCTGATAACATAAATTATAAAGTTTACCTATTCAAAAGTTGTGCTTTTGATTTTGAAATTATTCTCTTCCACTTCAAGTAAACTCATAAACTGTAGAATTTTGAAGAAAATTTGCATATTTCTTTCTTTTAAATATATAGCAAAATAATAATATATATATATATATATATATATATATATATATATATATATATATATATATATATATTATTTGTATCGTTGCTTATATTCCAAAGAAAGAAAATAAATTGAAAAAATATACAATTTAGATTTAAAATTAATATTTTTGTATGTAGATGAGCATACCTCTAAATGTGCTTGTTGTGTGCCTCGCCAGGTAAATGGCGTTCCTATTTTTCTTTGGTGTTAAATAGGAAGTTTAAAATTATTTTTTAGGCATAACAAAGCCTTCTATTTCTTAATGTGGATAACTTTTTAGCTCTTACTTTATTACATTTTCTGAAAATGTAGCACAAACTATTCACGGATACTTCGAAGAAAATCTGTATTTTATTTTTGGTTAGGTTTTTACAGAATAAAATTTACTTTTTATTAATTTTTTTTCATTAATTATATTTGCTAAAACATACTTAAAGGAAAAAAATACAAATTAGGTTAAGAACTGATATTTTTTTGTATTCAGGTAAGCATTTTCCAAACATAGGTCGCAGCATGCGTCTTTAGTATGTACGTGAGATTTGTAGCACCCAATTTTTTTTCTGGCTTTAAGTAGGAAGTTTAAATATATTTCAAAGACTAGAAAAAGTCTTTCATTTGTCGATGCATTTAATGTTTTAGTTCTCACTTAAATAAATTCTCAACAAATATAGAAAAATGATTTCGGTCTATTTTACACATTTTTGGAGATATTTAAACGTTTTTAAGTACTTATAAGTTATCATTTCTATAAAAATTAAATACGCATAGCAAATAAGTTTAACACACTTTTCGTTACAACCCTTAAATCTACCCAAACCCTTTTATCTTGGTTACGACGAGCGTTAATCTCTAAAAACTTTGCAAAAACCTTATAGTTGTATTTAGCTTAGCAAAGCAAACTTTCTTTTTTAAAAATTGTGTGTTTGGTTAATTTTCAACATAAAAAATCGGATAAGAGTCATTAAATAACAGGAACAAGAAAATTTTTTTTTCTGGACCGGTTTTATATGGTGGAATATTAATTTATATATCCATAGGCTATATCCATCACAAAAAATCCATCACGAAATCAGCTATAATTGCACAACTCTTTTGCCTCCGTGACGTACCGATGATAAGAAACGTGTCCATTATCAAGGCCAAAGTTTCTATATGAATTTCTACAGCTCAATACGGCCATTTTAGGCATTGAGGCATTTTTAAAATTCCGATTTACATCCGATTCCGATAGCAGACTAAAGAACAGACTTTCGAAAGACGAGTATTGCTCGTCGTTTGGGAACGCGATATTTCACGCGAAGTACATACACATGCGGTATCTATCTTGATATATGTCTGTGGATAGAACAATGTATTTTTATTTAAAAAAAATCATGTTACAAACGATTTTAATTACAAATAACAAAATATTATATTAATACTGGGAAATAATTGACACATTTGCTTTGAATAAAAATTACCACGCGCCAACTTCACGAAAAGGTATCTTCTAGTGCAGGGGTCACCAATTAGTTTCGCTCAGGGGCCATTTTAAGAACTGAAATGACCTTCGCGGTCCGCACATTTTATAAAAAAATACGAAAATTGCAAAGGTATTTATTTACATATGTATACGTCACTATGAGAAAAGTGACCATTTTTGTAGCTACCGCCATCACCATCTCTGTGAAGTTTAGAGTGAAATTGGTGTAAGCTATTGATATTAAATTCCTGGAAATGTTCATCAGTAAGTCTAGACCGAAATTTATTTTTAACGAAGTTCATCTTCGAAAATGCTTGGTCCGCACACAATGGGTCGGCGGTCCGGATGCGGACCGCGGTCCGCCATTTGGTGACCCCTGTTCTAGTGCTTAGTTAAAATTTTTCGTTATAAAAATATACTTGTTAAACAGTTAAAATAAAGATTGAGTAATTATTATTCTAACGTTATTATAACCAAAACTACTTTTTGATAGGATTCATTATTTTCTAATATTAAATAATCATATTATATTATCTCGTACTGTTTTTGCTAATTCACTAATCAACAAAAGTCAATATTTTAGGTAATCCTAATAAACTACATGAGGTCAAAATATCAGTCTCTGAGTTTCTTATTCATAAAATGAAAGGTAAATATTGTGTCCTTATAAATATTTAAAGTTAAAAAAATAACAAATATTGACTGAAACGACGTTAGACGAATGTTGGGTGTTTTACGTTACGGAATTTCTTGATAAACGCGATCAAAGCTATACAATAGCTCAAAAGAATGAAACATTAAAAAGCACCATATTTCTTTTTTATTTATTAACATTTTTTTACGATTTTGCAGATTATTATTCATCCTATATAAAACAACTATAAAAAATCACCGAGATGAAAATGCATTCACCGATATGAAAACTATTGTCACCGAAGGTCACCGAAAGTCACCGAGTCACCATTTCCGTGTTTTTTTTTTTCATATCGGTGATTTTTTCTTCATTTCGGTGACCAAATAGGTCACCGAATTTACCGAAACGGAATCACCGATATGAACATTTGCGACAAATCGTTGAATATTTTGACACCTATAATAATTATACCGATATCTATACTACATAGTGATACATATTATTAAAAGTGTTTGTAAGAAAATAAATTGATACTTCTAGCTGGTTCAATTAACATGATAAATTGAATCACGGAAATGTAGAGAAAAGTGTCGGGTCTCACCGAGACGATATACTTACGTTTTTAGCGGGAACATGCAGCGACGCAGCAAACCACCTCTAGCTCCGAAGGCACAAGCATGACTGGCGCTTGAGTTCGAGAAGCGGCATTACGTTCAAAAGTACTTCTGGTCTCGACAATTCATGTTTCTTTTTTATTCACCGAATCAAGACAAAATGTTGGGACAGTTTTATTTCTCCCGCTATTTTGAAAGTATAACGATTGAGATTATGAAATTTGTATTGATTATACCTCCATTCTTTAAAAATCCAATAAAAGAATCCGTTTGTTTGTACCACTAATATTTTTTCCTCGGCTAACGAAATTGGGACTAAAAAGGTCGTTGGGACAGTCACCGAGGGGCCTAATTTACACCTTTGGAATTTTTTATTTTTATGTTCTAGTTATCGAATTAAAAACGTGTCTGTTGCCTCATATGGATAATCACACAAACTATACGATGACATTTTATTTAACCCTAAAAAGCCATTTCACACCCCCAATTTCACAGTAGCCGCGAAAAAAAAGCGTTGGGAAATTCACCCTTAACAGAAAATAGTCAAAATTATAATTATCCTGTTTAGTAGCTACTTAATTAAATTTTAACTTGCTATTTGCTACTAAATTTTGTGTTTACATACAATTAATAACTTTAAATTAAACTGAAATTTAGTTAACTACTTATCAACTTAATACGTGTAAACCAGCCATTATAGAGTCTATAGAAGATTTATAGTCTGAGGCTATAGAAATATGAAGTATTTTACGTAAGTAAGTACTTTTAAACAGTTTAAAATAGCAATACCAGTAAAGTAAAATATGTACTTACCTATGTCATATCGCACGCGCTTAAAACTTAACAGTTATCACTATGTTGAGGGACTTTGATTTCAAGGAAACAAACGGTTTCGTAAGTGTGTTTTTTCATGAAAATCTTGTGTATAGTTACTTGCCGTGAATGCAATTGCCTTCGTCTAGGGCTGATGCTGATCGCTTATCATTTTGGCATTACAGGACAGAGATTGACCCCATATCTACTTATAAAGATTGCGAAGAAAAGGTCGAAAGTCACAACTAACTACACCATACAATCTTCTATTTCATTTACACTCTATTCTTAAAATGCCTTTCACCTTTACTTAAGAATAAAACTTGAATAAAACTAAGTTAAAATTAAACCAGTCTGAAACACAATGTAACGTATCCCCAGCGCGAAATTTCGGTGCATATGTCCTGCATAAGATTACCATAAACACTGAACACAATTCTGGGTACGATTTGCGAAGATTAAACCCGCCACATTACCATATGTTATATTATTTATCGCGGCACCCCGTGGGATTCCGTAGCTTTTGTACTAATGTTGGTTTTGGCCGCTTTTCTGACGATTTTGGTGTCCATAGTTTTGGTAAGTTACACCAAAATATTAAAAACTGTGTAGTTTTTCCCGAAAAGAAAACGGTGGCTACTCATTTGCGATCTGTCTAAAACTGGGATCAACTGGTTTATGAGGTTTTTTATAAATTTTGTTCAAAAGGATTCGTCACAAATGCCGGCATTATTCTCTGAACTACTTATTTGATATTACTAAACCTTAAGCATAGTTCCAATGACATAAAATTGTTAGCAACATATTCAAAACAAAGGCAATAGAGCCATCGGAAAAAACGTCCTTGCACAAGCAATTTTCCTTATGGTTTTAATTAAGCGGCGTCCACTAACCTGCGCCATTTTTGCAGTCCCGCGTCGCTCGTGCAGATTGATTAAAAGTCTATGGTCCATGCTTTATAGCCCGTCCCCATTGTTGTCCGGCACGGCATCGGTACAAAATATAGAAGCCAATTAACTGTATGGTCAACGTAGGTCGTTGAAGCCATTTAAACTTCTCCAGGATGTCCTTAGTTAATTTAGTACTGAAAATGGCTTTACAACACCCATAAACGCGAGCATGCACACTCTTAATATTATGTATTATCTTCCAATAATATGGGTATGTGGCGTGTCGATGAAGTGGAATGCATTTTTAATAACCGAATCAAAGCTGAACTTTATCAACTAAACAAGATACAAATAATTTAGACTAACTTGCCTGTTTGCCTAGTGTTGGCCTACCAGATCCACAATTGAATGGCTCGTTTAAAACTAACGACAATTTTAATAAGTTGATGCGTATTATTAGTATTTTATGAATTGTGACATTAGAGAGAAGGATCCATGAGTAGTCAACAGACAACTTTAGTAGAATCACGACGCGACGACTGATAGGACTTGCACGTCACAACCATTTTCGCTCACTTTATTCGTGTTTTAAGGCGTCCTAGTATAAACCATCGGGCTTATTAATTTGTTGATAATGTACCTAAATCCAATATAGACCTATTTCCTGTGAGGACAATGGAGCCGCGCTCAACCCTTGTACCACTCAAGTAGCAACTAATTTATGGTTGGCGCAGGCACCGGCTAATTCTGACGGACCAACTTGTTTGTTAGTTTCGCCCGAAACTGACGCTGCCTTCGTTTTTTACGTCGGTCTAGACCGAATATGTCAGTTAGGCTTTTGGGCGTTTTTCGGTGGAAAAGTTTTGTGTGGAAATTTTAGATCTACGATATACAGATACAGTTTTGTGTGGAAAATTAGACTCTGATTACATTGTTTATATTCCAACCTACCCAACCTACATAAGAAAATTATGATTCTCTGGTTTCATGTCATAGCTAATTATTATTTTTATTTTAGCCAGTATGTCTGGGATTACGTACCAAAACGCGTACGGGGATAAAAATTGTCTCCTTTACAAGGATTAGCGATTGCGGAGTTATTTGCGTTGTCAATTCGAAAATGTTAATGCGCGAAATGAGTGGACGACAGACAATTTTGTAGTCCGTACTGTATACTACATGCACAGATCATAGTACAGAAAAATAAAGATTCTGCCAAGCGTTCTGCAATATATTATCAGAGACTTTTTTGATGAAATCCTCCATCTAAGCTCGTGTGATATAATTGTTCTGGAACAATGGAGAGTGGAGACACATGACAGGTGTAAGTGTGCTGCTCTCTCTCGGATTGTGACGTGACAGCCTCTGTTATGGCCATTGATGTGGCGATGGTGCGTTTTCATTCGACACCTGATGTAAAATGTATTTACTTATAATTAATATTGTACTGCTGCGACTATGTTGATGAAAAAGTAATCATACAAATATTCTACTTTCTTGCAATAAAACGCTTCAAAAATTTCATCCAGAATCGGTATTTTAATCTTGGTAGTCATTTTAGGCAAACTAACTAATATTTCTTATGGAACAAAATATAAAGTGGGTAAGTACTTATTGTTTTTACTAAGTTTCTTCCTACTACCTGGAGACTTTGCATGGCCACAGTATAAATGCGAAAGAATATAAATGCTAACAGTTTTTGCGGGCAAACTGACAGATTTCCATTGTTAATCCATCACTTTGTCTTCATTACCGTAAGAATAAACCTTTCTATGATGGTCATGCTAAGCCTGCAGCTGTGGCGAAAGAAGATCTACAAGCACACCAAGAAGCGTTGATGTCGAGTTCTCTATCAAATAAGGCAAGCAATTGCAATTACCATTAATCGAACAGTGACTAAAATATATAAGTATTTTAACAGGATAATTATTTCATTCATAATAATTATATGTCGGATCAGAAGAATTCGAAGGTCCGGAATCGTTGGCCGACATTGCTTATGGGCGATGGAACGAGCAGCAAGGAGAGTAATTTATCACGAACAACCGATTAAAACGTTTATTAGGAAAATTAATAAAATCAGAATATCACTCTTCACTATATTGAAATCACTTTCACTATAATTAATCACTTTTTGAAATCACTAGGTAGAGTCACTGATTATAATGAAACGTTAGACAGTTTCTAGACTTGTGTTCCGCACAACGACTGGTAGAGAAGTGGTCGCTCGTCGTCAGACGCCAAAGTCGTCCCCTTCCACCACCCCACCACGTCGATTGTACGAACTTCAGACTAGACTCCGTCGAAACGCCATATTGTGACGTTTGCGTTTCGTCAAATAACTTCCGTACTGACTTATCCGACATATATATAAATTAATGAACAATGAGTATGCACAATTGGATTGCATTTTAATTTTTAAGTTTGTCACAACCAATTATTTCACTCTTAGGCTGAAGCCAAACGAGCGTAATTTGTGAGTTGTGACTTGTGAGTCGCAGAATCCCGGCTGGCAGAAATTCTGCTGCATTAAGTTTCATACAGAAGTCCTGTTTGATTCACACGCGCGTAATTTTGTGAGTCATGATTTGTATGAAAAGATTTACGCAACCGAAATTCTGCGACTCACAACTCACAAATTACGCTCGTTTGGCTTCACCCTTAAACTTATAGCAAAATCCTAAAGCAACTTATTCTGCACCGGTCTTTCGCCGCTTCCCGCTCATTCCATGGCCACACACACAAGACGTACGGACAACTATTAAGGTGACCATTTGTCACGTCGTTTGGGTGATGGTCTACAGATGGCGGACCAATCGGCCGAGTGGTCATCACTCATACACGTCATCTCATTATACACGCATTACGCAGTTTCTACGACACTTATGGTAAGCGCCACTGCAGGTCGCAAGGCAAATGAACATTTTTTGCTACAAAAACAATCCTGTACCCTGTCTCCTTTTCCGTCTCTCAAAGTACTTATATTTATCAAAATCGTTTCAGTGGCTTAAGCGTGAATAGGTTACAGACAGACAAAATTTGCATTTATAACATACTAGCGACCCGCCCCGGCGTCGCACGGGTATAAAATGTATAGCCACTGAAAAAATGATTAAAATCGATAGATGGTGGTCTACTTCTTATCTGTGCCAAAAAACATAAAAATTGCTCCAGTAGTTCGCGAGGCACATTCTTCTTTTAGTCTTAGCGTGATAAAATAAAGCCTAGCCTTTCTCAATAAATGGACTATCTAACACTGAAATAATTTTTCAAATCGGACCAGTAGTTCCTGAGATTAGCGCGTTTAAATTAGCCCTTTCAAATAATTTTCTCCGGTTTTCCCCATTTTCCTCTATTTCTTCGCTCCTATTACTCTTAGTCGATACTTTGTCTAAGGGGGCTGTTGAGCTAAAATTCGTTATCGCGCGGTAACTATACATTTTTCCGGGATAAAAACTATCCTATGTCCTTTACCGGGACTCAAAGTATCTTCATACCAAATTTCAGAAAAGTTGGTTAATTGGTTCGAGCGTGAAGGGGTAAAAGACAGACACACTTTCGAATTCTTAATATTAGTATGGATTGGTACTACTAATAATATAATATTATATTCTGTGGTATGGATTGAAATAACAGTATTACACAGCAGTGCTTTAAGTTAATACTTCAGTCGGAATTTCCAGGAATTGCTATTGTATTCTATTGTTGTCGCGATCACCGGTGCTCGCGCGGGGCCTGAAGGATTAAACCAAAATGTACGTGTTTGAATCAAACCATTTGACCGTCTCGACCCTTTTAACAGTTTATATATTTAACAGTTTTCTTGGCAGATTTGTTTATCACTATAAACTGACTCCAATATTTTGGCGCGTTGATGGCATTACAATGAGGACGTGGATGCAAAGTAGTTGTCACTCAAGACGAAGCCAGTTTTGGTTTTCCTTTTAGCCCCATGCATAATCATACATAAATAGATGATATTGACAGAAAAGCGTGTCTTGCGTGTAAAAGCTGTCTCTGTGACAATTAACACTACGGCGGCCACGCGACAATACAACCGCCAATACAACTTTGTAAGACTGCACTTAAAATGGAGAGTTCTAGTGCTAGAATGACTCAGCGTTACAGAAAACGTTTTCATCACTGCTGAAGTGCCCGTTTTCTGAAAAATGACTTCTTATTTGCTGTAAGACAATAATCATTTTGAACATGTTACGTATACAAGTAGGTAAGTACTTAAAATGTAATTATTTTTTTGTTAGATCAACTAAACTTTACAGAGAAGGAGGAGAGATATTTCATGGTCTACCACAAAACTAGTATACCATAAACATTTATTATTACACTATTTTTATTTTTACTTGAAGTATTCATCATTCTCAAAAGTTTACCAACAGTATAAGTATTTTCATAAATCCTTACTAACATTTTCGTGATACTACTTACTATTTTATAAAACTTCAGTTATCTTATAATAATTATTATGAAAGCTGCAAAATTAAAGTGGGACTGGGCCGGTCTGAATACCAGCCGCATGCATCCTGATTCCTGACCGTTGGGCAAAGGTCACCACAGAGAGAGTGGGTACCAGTGGACGGACGACGCCGCCGTGGACGGCCTCCAAAAAGATGGCGAGATGAACTGGATGCCTACAAGCCAGGCTGGCCTGCGGTGGCGTTGGAGCGAGACAGATGGAAGACCTTGGGGGAGGCCTTTGCCCAGAAGTGGGATAGTATGGGCTCATAAAAAAATCTTATTGAAATACCTACCTATGGTGTAAAATTATATTCGCCGATAAAACCAGTTTGATAACGTGCTGCTCCACAAACAAAAACAAATACCTGAAAAAGCGATAGGCGTTCTTTAACATTCAAATTTTTATTGACAAACCTTTATTCTAAGCTGAACCCTTTTAGTATGTAAATAGGCAGCGGCTCGATTCTTCGTGTATTATCTGGGAAAGCGCCATCTGTTGTTTTTAGAGGAATACTTTCGTTGATTGTGTTTTGATACCATCTAGCAAGGATGACAGACTTGAAGCCTTTATACAGAATGTTAAATATATAGTCTTCCTTTTCAAAGTACGTTTCGTTCTTATAGTAAACTGTTAGACATGTTATCGTTTTATTTAAATATCTTTAAATAGTAATTCTGGGCAGTTGTAAATTGATTGAGTTGAAATTATTACTTTAAATCATCATTTTAAACGCCATGTCTCACCACCACACATCAAAGCATAAACAACTGCCATAAGTATATCCTTTTACTATGCAACTGCCATGCCAATTTATGCCAATTTACTCAAAATTCATTCTGTAGTTTTCGCGTACAGAAGTGCAAACCAATTTATTTTTTACCTTTATGATAATTTAGTACTTACTTATTACTTGGTACAAATAATATACCTATTATATTCTGTAGTATTACTTCCTAAATTAGTGTAGGTAATGACTTCGGAACTGCATCAGACGCAATCGACCTACAGATAGTTAGATATGGTAAGAGCTTGTCTAACTATAAAATACTAGCGACCCGCCCCGGCGTCGCACATGTATAAAATATATAGCCACTGAAAAAAATATTTAAATCTTAGATGATCCTTCACGTGGTCTACTTCTTATTTGTGTCAAATAACATAAAATTGCTCCAGTAGTTCCCGAGATAAGCCCTTTACGGTCGAATTGAGAAACCTCCTCCTTTTTTGAATTCAGTTAAAAATATATTGTATGTAAAACTGTTGAAGCAAAGCTGCTGGCTGCTGGGGCAGACGCACTGCTAGTTGCAACGTAACGAAGTATCGCGGCGTCGATCTACGTTCGACGCCTTGATAATTTGGCTGTAGCGATATCGATTTTTCTCAGCAATGACTGAAGCTAAGAAATTAAAGTTTATTGTCAGTAGGTATTCATCGCATAAACGTATGAATGATTCATCGTGTCTTTGTCTTTGAATTACCCATAGCAACACGATTGGTCAACTTTTATAACACAGAATAATCAATCAAAAAGACCTCTGTAAAAATATTTTTCCTTTGTCTATGGTTCAATGGGTTCAAGCCATAAAGTTAATATCAAGCATACACTTTAATTTGCCCATAGCTTAAATGAAATGTATTTATGGTTTTTAAATTATAGTCGGGACATTTTAATAGGCCACATTTGACAGTTCATCAAAATTGTACCAGGTAACCTTACAGCGACGTACATTAAAAAATAAATATTTTCGTTTTGTTTTAACTGCACAATTGATTAACTTTTTTCAATTACGATTACATATTTATTGTAAATATGACCGATACGAATTATTTAACTATTTGCTTTTACTGATAAACAATTCTAAACGTAATAAACAAATTCTGATCTTAATAATTGCACGTCGTCACAATCTTACGTCAGCTGACGTTTTTTCTTTTTAAACTCTAGGGAAGTTACCCTAAAAATCGAAAGCGAATAAATAGTATCGATGCATTGATTACTTGTAACGAAATATCCCCATAAATTAATAACCACATTGTGAAAAGTAACACATATTTATGTGAAATGAATAATGATAATACTACATATGACAGTTTTTATAATTCAAGCGAATAAATGCATTTTTTTTTTTGTAAATTATGTACTTGTCTTATTTTGCTCCTTGAATTTGCAAAAGAAAAAGTTATAATGGGACAGTCGAGGGGGTTTCAAACGTATACAATTCAAATATTTTATTTCAAGTCCGTATCGATTTATTCGTTTTGGTCGATGTTTTTACGCAGCTCACCTCACTATAGAGATTAATCTGACAGATGTCAAATGTGGCCTATTAAAATGCCCCGACTGTACTTACGCACTGATCTCTATTATACAAGTACGCTGGATCGATGACACTCACATTTGTGCCTATTTGAAGCGGAATCAGCTCCCCCATTATCAGGGATAGGAACTAAATTTGACGTAACCATTGGTAACCATGTAGGTATTTTGATGTATTTTAATTCTCAATGGCTTAATCGTTTAAATTGTTTTCGTGTTTTAAAAGGTTTTACGCGATTAAGTAACATAATATAAATAAGTGGTGGTAGTTCATAGTTAAACTATGAAAGAGTGCATGTTTAATGTAAAACGTGGTACAAAAAGGGATGTGGGATTACATTTCACAAGTAAGTGATTTTAACAGTTAATTTCTACGATATTAAACTTTTATTGATAATATAGGCACTTAAAAATGTGGCACTAATCTTATTATACCGTATTCACCACATATTTACCTTCGTTTTACCGATTTTTGATAAACAATAAAATTCAATAGTGCTGGAGTTTTCCGTCGATAAAACTTATCGATATAATATATAACAATTGTATTGAAATCTCCGATTACCGATTTTTATTATCAAATACATATTATGCTCTTAAAATAATTGACAGGTTTCCGTCTGATGAAGGAAGACTGGAGACTAGAGTTATGGTTGAAAAAAATTGAAAAGCCTGGTTGGCGTCCGAAAATTGCTACTACCGCTTGCCGTTACTATTTGAAGTGTACAAACGTTCACTGTGAAAATACAAGGCGCAAAAACTACTTATGTTTGGAAAATTTATTTCAGCGTCTACTCTTTCTTGACAGACTGTAACTGTGTAACGGTAACTAATAAAATATAATGTTAAAATATTGCACATATATTTTTATTATTTATAAATACCTTTCCTACTCCACCCCAATAAAAAAATGTATTCAAACGTTCTATATTTATCTATGGATCGCATTATCCAATTAGTTAATTTCCCTCGCACTTCTGCAATCAGCGCCAAAATGGCGAAAATCAAATGAGATAAAGTAAATAGATAAAAATTGGCTTGCTAGATCCATAAATAAATAGGGAACTTTTATATTATTACTAGACGTTCCGCGCGGCTTCTCCCACGTAAATATAATTTCACAGACAAATTGGTCCACAAAAAAATAGCCTATATTATAATCCTTCACGTTATACCTACATTCCCCCGTTTTTTCCACATTTTCCTCCATTTCTTAGCTCCTATTAGTCTCAGCGTGATAAAATATGTAAAATGGGCTATCTAACACTGAAATAATTGTTCAAATCGGACCAGCAGTTCCTGAGATTAGCGCGTTCAAACAAACAAACTCTTCCGCTTTATAATATTATATATGGTATAGATCAGTTAGGGTCTAATCACACAGATAACTTATTCAGTTCTGTTCAGCTTCAATACGATACACTTTAGCACTACTTTGATACTATTAGAAATGAAATTAGAAAATACAATACAACAAAGTTTTTGTTAGAAGCTTATCTTCAGTTTTGTTTTCAGTTTTTCGTAGTGCAAACTGGTAAAAATAAATAGATTATAGATAGGTACTGCTACTTCACGTTATTTACGTATGAAATCGTTGTTAATTTATTACGCCTATCTAAATTACGGAGAGGAAGTCTGTAATCTTTAATGCAAATATGTAGCGTTTGTATTATTCAATTTAAAATTTTCGTCCTAATGGTCGACATTATCTGAATCTGGAAACATTTCATCGATAATAGAAAAGACAGTTGTACATCACTAGTATTAGTTCCAAATACCCCCACTACTGCTATCAGCGCAAATATGGCGACATGATGGCGACTTTCAAACGTCATTTTTACGTCAAATTTAGTTCCTATCCCTGATAATGGGGGAGCTGATTCCGCTTCAAATAGGCACAAAAAATAGCTGTCATTTCAAAGGGTATCATCAGTCCAGCGTACTTGTATAATGGAGGTCAGTGTACTTACGCGACAAAAACCATTTTGTCGCTTACACCCTTTCCAATTTTTGCTGTTCTATTGCTTGTTTTCTATGAGGGACCGGGCCGGCCTCTCATATAAAACAAGCAATCTAAAACTGGATACTTTTTTTACTTTAACGTGGCGTCCAAATTTGTATCATTTGCGCGATCCGATCTCCGATCAGATCTCCGTCGCGAACAAAAACGTGTGTTAAACAAAATAAACGTGTGGTACTCGTGGACTGCCGCGGTAAAGTGATTGCATTGAAACTACCTTGAGGATATAAGTAGTATGAATCATGATGTAGCTGACAAACAGCGCCATCTATAGGGATGATGACAAGGTCCAAAATTAGCGAATTTTGTTAATAAAATAAAGAAATCACGGTAAAAAATATGTGTTCCCAAAATATCAGCTTCATAGCATTTGTATTTTTTTTGTTATGCGCTTTCAAATTCGGATAATCAAGTCGATTTTTTTTTTCAATTAAATTTCTTGTTATTTGTATACCATTCGATAACTTATGCAATTAAAAGCAACTTTTGTTATAAAACCACTTTCATAAACGCAATATTTAATATACCTACCGAACAAAATTCTCTCCCGATCCGTACAAACTACGAAAGAGTGACGTCAGTCTTTCGTAGCACTTTGTATGGAGCGTTTCAGGCAGGTCTATTTTATGAGATATTTGAAATTGTCATATCTTGGTGAATTTCTAAGCTATCAAAGTAATTCTTTCAGCGATGTTTCTATTTTTTAAAGGTCTTTCAATTACCAATAAGAAAAAAATAATAGTCATCATGCCTATTTGGGCACGGAACCCTAAAAAGCATTCACTTGTCTATCCAGTTAACTCAAGTTACGAAATCCGAGTTCAACCCGAGTTCCCGACTTAAGTAAATTTTAACTCGGGTTAAATCGAGTTTTGTTTTTTCCGAGTTAGCGCATCACTAGGCTACCACAAGTTATAACCGCTATTATTTAAGAATAGAAAATAATATTATTACTAATTATACATGATGTTATTACGGATTCATAGTTGAAAACTGCTTTTTTGCAACACCCTTGACTCATAGTAGCAATGACACGGAAAACCATGGAGATTATAGCTCCATGCGGAAAACCACGTCTAAGGTATAAAATGGTGGATTAATTTTTAGACTTTGTGTAACTAGTTAGGCTAACAATTATTATTTTTACGTAGTATACAGTTTACATCCTCTTTGATTATTATAGTAAGGGACGCGGACGTTTGTAAACAAAAACTTTCTTCGTTACTTTTCGTAGGTAACGAAATTGATTAAAGTAACGCCATCTGTTGTTAAAAATTAAGCTAATTATTAAAAGTTAAAACGTGAACGACAAGAAATTTTATAGGGTGAAAAATACTGTTGCTAACATAAAAAAAGATTATATTTTATAATATATTAATATCATAAATCTGCATTTGAGTCTTATGTTTTATCCCTAAACACAGGGCTTCAAATAACGTTATTTTTTCATAACGTTATTGCTTCAAGGGCATAGATAACGTTATGAAAATTTAACCGATACTAGAAATAACGTTATAAATGTATTTAATAACGGTAAATGTTATAACGTTATATAGGATTTATAACGGTAAATATATGTTCTTTGATAACGTTATAGTCCGTCAAGAAAGTCATGACAGGCGGGAAAATTTTCTACACGTAATCACGCTTTTAAGGTTTATTTTTTTCTTTGTATTTTCACAGAGAACGCTTATTACATTTTAAATATGAGTGAGATTTGGTGCACCGTGCACGATCGCATACCTGATACCAGAAAATAACGTTATATTTACCGTTATTATTATAACGTTATTTTTTGTTATGCCATAACGAAAAAATAACGTTATAATAATAACGGTAAATATAACGTTATTTTACTAGATATCGTTAAAAAAATAACGTTATCTGGCTACCATTATGAAAATAACGGTACGTAACAATATTTTTTCTGTTATTCGATAACGTTATGAAGCCCTGCCTAAACATCTAATAAACGAAATTAAAAAACACCATGACACTGACAAATGCGTAAACAGAGGGTTTCTTTTGCTAAGGACAAGTGACACCTTAAGAAGAAAAAGAAGAAGTGACATCTTTCCTATGTCTAATGTCAATGTCAAACGTTTGACATTTGTTGCTAGGTGCACGAGCGCGAATTGCGAACGGTAAAATATAACCTAAAAATGTTGTTTATTTACTTTAATATAATATTATATCATAAATAGTATATTTTACTAACATATTTTAACCCTGAAAAAGTATTTGGTGACAGTGCTTTATCTCATAATTTTGTTAAAGTGTAACTTCCTGTCATAAAATATAATCATAGCTGTCCATTCATGCTATTTATTATAAACAAACAGTTTTGGTACAGTATCTACTATTATATTATTGCTTTTAATATGTGTAATTTATGCAGTATATATTTTAAATATAGCAAAATAACATACATAAGAATTTTTCTAATTTTAGTATATTTATTTATAGAATAAGTACTTATTCATGAATAATTTCATAAAGAAATGTATGTTTAGTTTTAAAACCAATATCAAAGCTAGGTTGTGTTTACTGAGCAAGAATCGCATCTTTAACATGGAGAGTGCTAAAACTAAGAGTGAATCTGTACTAGAGCATAGTCCGGTGAAAAAGATGAAAGTGGAAATGAGTGGTGAAGAGAAAACTAGAACGGTAGCCACCATGTGCGGTGCTTGGAGACCAGAGGAAGAGTATGGTGGTATGGTGCTTGTGTTTAAGAAGCGGGAAGCTTGCTTGAGTCCAGATCCGGAGCGGGAATGTGACTTTCCGGAGAACATCGAGGACTTCTGGGAGGCAACATTTCCTGATGCTGAAATACAGGTAAGTTTTTTTTATTGCAATATTATAAGGCTCTACTTATGATTAAGTTGTAAGAAAATAACAGACAATTTCAGCGTTTTTTATCTGCCAGTATATTTTTTTCAATAATGTTTTATAGCGACATCTGTTACGCTTCAACAAAACTACTTCGTGCGTCAAATGAAAAAGTGTTTTCTCATGTCTCTAACAGATGGCGCTTTTTCATTTCCTTACAAAATGTGTTTAAAAATGTATCTATAGATGGCACTATCCAATTGTCTTAGTTTATCAATTATAGAGGGCGGTCTATGGTGGAATCCAGGATGAAAAAAAAGTAAAATCTTAATTTTCCAAAAATTTGTATTTTCTAAAGTTCTAATAAATTCCGTAATAAACGTACTTAAAATATTATGTTTGCTAATACATATTTAAAATTATTTTATTTCCTTTCAGTCATAAGTGTTACAATGTAAAGGCTTTAAGGATTATTCATTAGTATTTAAAAGGAAAAGTGTTGAAAATAAATAAATTGTATCACCATTCACCAGGCTCTTCGTCTCTAGCTTATCTACTTTAGTTCTTCGCGCTTACGGCTTCAGCTTACATAATACATAGGTATTGTACTTTTGTTAAAGAGCGTAGTTAATTAGTTAACTGTTTGGCTTCACATGGCTTCACCCAATGAAAAGTACAACATATACAAATCTTTATTAAAATGTTTTAAAAAGTGGCAGTCCCCCAAACTAGGTGCAGCCTGTGCTATGGGGGATTAACGAATTACAGCAAAAAATAACAGAAAATTAAATTTAAATTTAAATTATTAGTAAAAATAATAATAATACTTAATGAAATCTTAATACAGCAACAAAAACAAAATTAAATTCTTAGGTTAAATAATTATTATTATATGTATTATTTAATAGGTAACCATAATGAAGTGTATGAAAGTGCGTGTGTATTTGTGTGTGTGTGTGTGTGTGTGTGTGTGTGTGTGTGAATATGAAGTAGAGTATGTCTTAATATGATGTATGAGTTATTTGTACACTTTAATTAAATTTTCTGTTTCCATGTATGACTATGTTAGTATGGATTTAGTTTTTTAGCCTTTTGTACCGAATACTGCTTAAATTTATTAGTTTATTGTAAACTAGCGACCCGCCCCGGCGTCGCACGGGTATAAAATATATAGCCACTGAAAAAATTATTAAAATCGATAGCCTATGATCCTTCACGTGGTCTACTTCTTATCTGTGCCAAATAACATAAAAATTGCTCCAGTAGTTCGCGAGATAAGCCCTTTCAAATAATTTCCCCCGTTTTTTACACATTCTCCTATTAGTCGCGTGATAAAATAGCCTTTAGCTTTCCTCAATAAATGGACTATCTAACACTGAAAGAATTTTTCAAATCGGACCAGTAGTTCCTGAGATTAGCGCGTTCAAGTTAGCCCTATCAAATAATTTTCCCCGTTTTTTCCACATTTTCCTCTATTTCTTCGCTCCTATTAAGGGAGTGACACACGTACGAACTTAAAGTACGCGGGTGTTAAGTTCGCGAACTTACTCGGCTCGCGTCAGTGACACACGAGAATCGTTCACACGCGCCGCGAGCCACGAGCCTAGGGGCATGGTAAGGGAGCATACCCATACTACGTGACCCATTTAGGGGGGGAGGGGGGTCTTCAAAATACTACGCTCGGTCACAAGAGGGGGGGAGGGGGTCTAGAGTTTTGTCACGTAGTCAATTTTGCCAAGAGAAACGTCATACGAATTTTTTTCTCGCGCCATTTAATATTTGACACTGACATTTATTATGGTTATTTATAAATTATAACCAACAGCCATTAAAAAAAACAGGCACTGTTGCCACTTGTCAGGCACTTTGAAGTTTGGTGAAGCTGTCAAGCTTGGTGAATGGTGATCATCCTACTTATTATTTTAAAGGCCAAGACGAAAGTTTGTTTGGATGTATGGATGTTTGTTACTTTTTCACGCAAAAACTACTAAATGGATTTTAATGAAACTTTACAATAATATAGCTTATACATCAGAATAACACATGGGCTACAATTTTTCCCGACTTTCAAAATGGGGGAGGTGTTATGTTCATTTTTTTATGCTTAACGATTATTGCGCTTATTGTGAACCGATTTTCAAATTTACCCTATACCCTATAGGGTATCATCCTAATTTGGTAGTATATTCACAAAAATGGTCATTGACGAAGGGATCCAAAGTAATCGAGGGAACTCCTCAAAATTTATATGGAAACATGTGGTGACTTCGGTTTCGTGAGAAGTGTTCTAAGCATATTATGCATACGCTACCAACAAGTAAGATTTTGCACCGAGGTACACCATGGTTCGGAAGGTGCTGAGAGAACTCCTGATTCTTAATAGATACAAGTTTGGGCGTTTCGGCGTTGTTTTAAGAACGGAAAGCATAATATTATGCTACTATACAAATTACATTCATCATAATCATTTTCATCACTGCCATATTATACCTATTCTGACCCTATTATTGGTTCTTTTTGTAGTCTTTTAGATCGAGATCCGATCAACTCGATTTAAAAAAAATCTATACGAATATTATAAACCTGAAGTTTGTTTGCTTGAATGCACTAATCTCAAGAAGTACTGGTCCGATTTTAAAAAATCTTTCAGTGTTAGATTTATCGAGCTATATAGATTATAGATCATTTATCGAGGAAGGCGAGTGTTTGTGCGCGAACACCTCCAAAAACGGCTCAACCGATTTTAATTAAATTTTGTACGTAGGTACATTCTCTAGGCCTGAGAATAGGTTTTTACCTACTTTTTAGGGTTCCGTAGCCAAAATGGCAAAAAACGGAACCCTGTCTGTCTGTCTGTCTGTCTGTCTGTCTGTCTGTCTGTCTGTCCGTCCGTATGTCACAGCCACTTTTCTCCGAAACTGTAAGAGCTATACTATTGAAACTTGGTATGTAGATGTAGTCTATGAACCGCATTAAGATTTTGATACAAAAATGGAAAAATTATTAAAAATTTTAGGGGTCCCCTAAAATTTTTTGGGGGGGGGGGGGGATAGGTACAACTAAAACAAAAATTTTTTTTTTCATCTGGCCTATGCGTGTGGGGGTATCTATGGATAGGTCTTCAAAAATCATATTGAGGTTTCTAATATCTTTTTTTTCTAACCTGAATATTTTGCGAGAGAGACTCTTCCAAAGTGGCCAAATATGTCCCCCCCCCTCTAACTTCTAAAGTAAGATAATTCTAAAAAAAATACATTTCTATAAAAACTACCAACGAAAATTGGTTTGAACGAGATCTAGCCAGTAGTTTTTTTATACGTCATAAATGATAAACCTTAATTTAACTTTCATTATATCAAAAATAAAATATTAAAATAAATCAAAAACCTTATAATTTCATAGAAACAATTCATATTGCTGCTGTGGAACCCTTCATGGGCGAGTCCAACTCGCACTTGGCCGGTTTTATATTGATGCTAGATATAATTTATATAACAAAACAAGGATGCAGGGTCGCTAGTAGTGTCAAAGAGAAATGCCTGTCAAAATTTCTATAGGTATTATTAGTGTCGATTTGGCAATAACTTATTTGTGTGTATGCTCCTAAACTAATATTACTATACTGGCCTGAAGTATTTAGGAACATGTGAGATTTAAATTAGAGATGAAGCAAAAACTGTGTAATGTGTCGAGCCAGCGGACGGTCGCGCTCCACGTTATGCACACGCAGCAAATATAATTAATTATTAATTAATATTTTCGCGAATCGCGCGGCTGATTGCCGCTGCACGTCACCATGGCGCTCGTGGCGAATGAGTTGCTGGCGTTTATCCAGCACGCCATCGACACAATGGACGAGGTTAGCATAATGCAGATCTGCAAGTCCTCCTTCACCAGCGAGGAGATTTGCCAGGGGAAGCATTTGCTCTACGAGACGCCCGGCCAGAGCGCGAATATGCCATCGCGACGGAGGGATGGAACAGAAAGAAGCGTGCAGGATATAATATCCTTGCTGAAGCAGACGGATCCGGATGAGATGCCGACTTTTGTGCCGAAAAAACTGCACAAGCTGCCGCCCGTGACGCTGGACCACGTCGACGTCGTCACCCTCTTAAAGGACATCAGATTCCTGAAAGAAGAGTTGGCCGAAGTTCGAGGTAGACTGCAGGCATCGGAGTCTACGATCAGCGATCTACGTAATGAATTATCACAATTAAAGAGTGGTAATTCAATATGTAGGTCACCTGATGCCGCGTTCGTCACTCGCCGACGTGGTGCCCAAGCGATCACGTTCAGCCCGTCAGCACTTTCTGACGGGTCAACGCACGAGCACGTCATCGCCGCCGCCGCCGCTTCCCCCGCCGCCCGCTCCCCGCCTGCAACGGAGCCGCAGCCGAACTACGCAAGTGTCGCCGCTTGCCCCCCGCCCCCTTCCCCGCGTTCCAAAAACAAAGGGAAAAAGGAGGCCCCTGCAAAGGAGTGTCCTCCCTCCGAAAAGGACCGAAAGTGCGATGATGACGGGTTTATAAGAGTGGAGAGGAAGAAGAAGAAACCCGTCGTCCGCAACCATCGCGGCACCACACCCGAAGGACCCGAGCAGCTGTTGCGGCGTGAGACTCCCGCGACGCCGCTGTACGTGTCCAGGCTGCACTGGTCCACGACGGTCGAGCAGGTCGTGGACTACATCAGGAGCAAGATCCACTTCATCTTGAGGGTCGAGCGCTTGGAGTCCCGCCACAAAGTGAATTTTAGCTCCTTTGTGGTGAGAGTCCCGACGCACCATCTATCGACCTTCGAGAAGGAGGAGTTCTGGCCGATTGGAGTCGTCTACAGGAGGTTCCGAGGACGACTTCCGAACACATCGCGCCCCACGTCGCAGACAATACGTGTTTAGTGTTAGTGTTAGTTTTAGTATAATTGTATGTATGTTAGTCTATAAGGTATTTATAATATGGGCCAAGATGCCTGACTCAAATAAATAAATAAATAAAAAAATAAAAATAAAAACATAAAGATGACTAAATTATTATTAGTTTTATGCCTGATTGAACCTCGATTTGAGAATCTAGATTAAAAATGTTATGATTCATGTTTTGGTTTTAAATGCTGTTTTAAGTTAAGCTTTTATAACTGTATATGTTTAATTTGGTGAATAAATAAATAAAATAAAATAAATGTAACATGTTACATTGAGCAGTGTACTTTAATGATGATATAATAATATTATATTTAGAAATTTATAATTTCATATTATGTTTAGAAACACAACCAATGTCAAGTTATTATTTATTCACTTGACTTTTGAATTCACTAATGCAAAAATGTATCAATTCCAGTCTGTGCATTTGTCGGATTTTTTTACATAATATCCCACATTACTTTTGTTTTCATAAATAAGTAACTATATTTAAGTATAGTTAAGTTTAGTTATATTTATTGTACTGACGCTTATCATTTGCCCTTGAACATTTGGCTTTTGTTTACCATGATGATTTGTTAAATAAGATTTTCTTTTAGAAATTTGAGGAAAGCATAAAATATTTTATAAAATAAATTTTTAATATTATATAATAATTATAATTAGCTGAAGTAGATTATCTTGTGGCTTCAGGAGCTACAACAAATTCGAATAATCGGTTGCTTAAAATTTTCTGAAGACTTGTACTTACTTACTTCGATATAATATCTAAGATAACTTTCTTTTGTTGTGTTGTTACTTGATGTTTGATGTTAGAAGACGGACAGACGGACAGACGGACTGACTGTCGGACAGACTGTCGGACTGACTGTCGGACTGACTGTCGGACTGACTGTCGGACTGACTGTCGGACTGACTGTCGGACAGACTGTCGGACAGACTGTCGGACAGACTGTCGGGCAGACTGTCGGGCAGACTGTCGGGCAGACTGTCGGGCAGACTGTCGGGCAGACTGTCGGGCAGACTGTCGGTCTGTCGGAAATTTGGTTGAAGATCGTAGAATAGACGGGCAGCAACAAAGAGTATTATGTGATAAACAGTTCAAAGAGTAAATTTTTACGTTATTTAGAGAAGAAGGGGCCGAAGACGCAGTTTTGTGGTAGCAAAGAAATTTGGTTTTAGTAGTATTTAGGGAAAGGAGGTTATAACTTATTACTTAACCAATTTAATATTATGGACATTCCGCCCTCAGCTCTTTTGCAGGTTCGTTCCCAAGTAGAGTCATGGAATATGATGGCTGTATCATCTGCATAACATTGGAGGTCCGCATTTTTCAGTATACGCGTTATTGAATACTTAGCTAAAGTCCTGTCAAAAAACCTTAAAAATCCTCAGTCGTCGAAGCGATTTGCTTCAAATTGCCAAATAAGCAGGTGCACAAAGTCTTAAAATGTTTAAAAAGCATTTTACTCTTAAAATTAGAATGTACTCGACCCAAAGGGCCCTGCGAAGGTCGCCTTAGAGGACCGAATTAATTAAACAAGGGATCGATCGCAATTTAACGGTCGAAACGAGAATGAGTGACCCTCGATCATGTCTCGTCGCATTTTAAGTATCGTTTGAATTTACTCGTTAATGGATTTTAAATACTTCGTAAATGTAAAATTGATTGTTTTCGACGCAAAATAGTTATAGATAACTAGTGATCTATATTTTGCGTCTATTATCCTATACTATAGGACCTATAGGATACTTGCAAAAACCATGTTTGTCTTGACCCCAAAGTCACTGTTGGGTTCCAAAATACCTTAGAATATTTTGTGCCCGGTTGTTGCTTAGCTTAACAATTTTACGTCCGTGATCCTCCATCAGGCTGCAACTGCGCTTGGCAAGTGTTAGAGTTTTAGCAATATTCATAGATAATTCCGTCCAAAGCTACTTTGAATTATTGTGGCTCTTCCTATTCTTCTCTTTCTTTTACACCTCCTACCTTTCATCTGATTCATGTCGTTGTAGATCAAAAGACTTTATCTTTGGTTGACCACTTTGACTCTGGTGATACCGAAGTATCATTTTTAGGCCCAATTTCACCAACGTATCTTAGTATTAACATCTTGTCTTCTCTTTCATTCATATGAAAAACGAAAGAGGCAACGTGATACTAATAATTATTGGAGTATTAACTCAGTCGTTGGTGAAATCGGGCCGAAGCCTAATTAATGATTATCCGTTAAAAAAACTCCTGTTCTTAACGACCAAGGTTAGCGACCTTATTACTAGTACAATATAAATAAGAGAGTAAAATAATGTAGCCGCAGCAGTCCATTAGCTGGACGCGGGCGGTCCACAGCGGGCTGTACTCACCGGACCGTGTAGAACTCCTGCATTTCTCCGAGAGACTCCATCATCAGTATGGGCAGCATGATTGAAGTGGTCAAAATATTTTAGGGGAAAAATCTGGTCAAAATATTAGTAAGTGCGGTATCATTAAATGGGCTGGGCGTGCCGTAAGGGTCGTTTGTATGTGACGTTTTTTGATTTTGGACCCCCTAAAGGGGGTAGTAAGATAATTCACGCTGATCTAATATCACGTAAGATTTAACAAAAACACATTTAAGGTATAGCATTAATACCTACTCGAATTAACATACTTGATACTATACGCCAATCTAGGAATGCCTCCTTGAGTTCGCAATATTCAAGCAAGTCCAGAAAGTAAAAACGTAGCAACCGTCAAGGAAGGAATTTCAGTAGGTATGTCAAATTTTAAGCTCAAGTATAACATTCTAATTTTTATCCTGAAATGGACTTTTCGTGCAATGGTTTATTACGAGCGGAGCTGCGGGCGAAGATAATACAGGGGTTGAAAATGAAAAAGCAAGGTCTAATTAAAGTTGGCACAGTGCGCTGGCTTCAAAAGTGTAATTTGGCTGTAAGTGAGTGCCACTTTAGCTTACTTTGTGCCAGTTATGCCCCCGTGTTGTGCGTGCATTGTTTTTGTTGCTGAAATTTCGTTTGCGAGCTCAAAAATTTTCTCAAAGTTCGCTATGATTTGAATACAAACTTGTAACTTCTTAGGGGGTAATTAAAGTTAAATATGTTGTGAAAGAATATTCCATTGGCCGTACTTACGGAAAGTATTCTACTAATATTCATACCTACAGTAGTAATATTATGTACAGTACACACACTTTAAGATTACTGGTGAAAAGGAAATAGGCTTTTAAAAGACCTGTACGCACTCTCGTCCAAGGCCGTTCTTAGGTGTGTAATAACAACAATGTAGCTCAATTACATTTAAAAGTTCGCTTTTATCAAGGTAAGTTTGCCAATACGACTACTTGACTATAAGAGCCATCGTATACATGGCTACTTGTCGTCGCGTCTAGTCGTCTCGTCAGACGCGGCGTTGTCGTTTGCATCTAGCGTGTTGTCGTCGCGTCTAGTCGCCGAGCTGTCGCTGACGCCTGTCGCCTAGTGTGCGCCTATACTAACTAAGACGTGCACTTTCCTAGCGCTCACAGCGAGACTGACGATGCGCTGTCGCGCGACTGTCGTCTTGTCTGCGCGTGCACAGCGCTACTAGACGCCGCGCCGTGACTAGACGCGAGCGCGCGCGGCTCCCCTACTTTGTCGTCGCGGCTCAGCGACTCTGACGCCAAGTAGAAGCTTCGAACAAAATATATGAAAATTGTCGGCCGTAGCCTGTCGTCGCGTCTAGTCGTAGAGCTGTCGCTGACGCCTGTCGCCTAGTGTGCGCCTACAATAAGGCTCTATTTATATGCGTCCGCCCGAACGGTTTGGCGGCTACATCGCGAGATCACAATTCACTAGCAACTATTTAAAATTTTAATAATTATAACATACTCAATACTGTATGCGTGGATTCTCGCGGTGTAGTCGCCAAACCGAAGACGCATATTTGTCCAGCCTTATGCCGCGTTTCCACTGACGTGGAGCGGAGCGGAGAGGAGCTTAGCGGTGCCCGAATTGGCAATCGTGCTATTCCAGCGGAATGACAGCGAAGCGGAGCGAAGATTTCGAGATGGTGATTAGTCAATTCGGCACCGCTAAGCTCCGCTCCGCTCCGCGTCAGTGCAAACGCGGCCTTAAGCGTTTCTAAATGTATACTTATGTAACATATAATATATTATAATATATCACAGTAGGACTGTCCAATGCAGCCTTAAAAGATTAAAGTCTACGTTATAAAATTACAAAATCTATTCCACACTCCGAATTAGCGATAGTTACTGGTGAAAATCAGACGGCAAGCGAAGTGTGAATGGCAATTTCGCAGAAAATGTCAGGTTTGCCGTCTTCTGGCGATAACGTCGTTAGTAAAATTTGAATGTTTGACAAATTGACTGTAGACGCTCGTTATGAAGAATTCCTAGTGCATTGCTATTTGATTTAAAACAATTTGAAACTAGCTTTGATCCACGGACGTGGATCAAGATAGATACCGTATGTATCACCAATACCGTATGATCAAGATAGATACCATTTGTATGAAAATGAGCGTGTCACTTTTTTCCTACCACTGTGAGCATTGCTCGTCGTTTGGGAACACGATATGACACGTTAAGTACTATCAGAGAAGTTGATTCCTATGCAGATGGCGGACCTAAGTCATGTGGTCAGCTTATGTCAATTCAATGTTAGCTGTGATCGGTCGGCTGGGTTTGACGTAACGCGACCAAATTACTTAGGTCCGCCATCTGCATAGGAATCAACTTCTCTGATAGTACATACACATGCGGTGTCTATCTTGATCTATGTCTGTGCTTTGATCTCATTATGAGAGTTTTTAGTTTTATGGATTTTTTGGCATAGAAGTTTTTCGTGAGTAGATTTATTTTGATAAGATGAACAACAATTTTCTCTGCAAAAATTCTCGAAAGTGGTAGGTAGCTAACAGAGATAGAAAGGATTGAATATTTCGGTTTGATGGTCTTAAATAGGGATTGTTCTATTTGTAGGACAATGTTTCTGTTAAATCCATACTAATATTATAAATGCGAAAGTGTGTCTGTTTGTCTGTCTGTCTGTCTGTTACCTCTTCACGCTCAAACCGCTGAACCGATTTTTCTGAAATTTGGCATGGAGATACTTTGAGTCCCGGGAAAGGACATAGGATAGTTTTTATTCCGGAAAAATGTACGGTTCCTGCGCGATAAACGAATTTTGGCACAATGGAGTTGCGGGCATCATCTAGTTAGGTATATAACTATTAACCTATTAATATACAAAAAAAAACAGCTGGTTAGGGTTCCGTAGTCAACGAGGACTTGTTCATGAAGCTACTCACGAAAAATTAGCTTGATAGTAATCAAGTCAAAAAAATATTCTCGGGAACCTGTACTCGTAGATGCTCTAAGTACTAAGGGCCTGTTTCACCACTTTCTGATAAAGTGTCGAATAGGCTATTCACAACTTTTTTGACAGATGCTCCATACTTCATCTGTCAAGTTAAGTGGTGGATAGCCTATTTGGCACTTATCAGGAGGTAGTGAAACAGGCCCCGAGCATCCATACTAATATTATAAATGCGAAAGTGTGTCTGTCTGTCTGTCTGTCTGTCTGTCTGTCTGTCTGTCTGTCTGTCTGTCTGTCTGTTACCTCTTCACGGCCAAACCGCTGAACCGATTTTGCTGAAATTTGGTATGGAGATACTCTGAGTCCCGAGAAAGGACATATGCTACTTTTTATCCCGGAAAATGTACGGTATAAACGAATTTTAGCGCAACGAAGTTGCGGGCGTCATCTAGTAATATAATATTTTATCAAACACATACTACTTTTCCAAGTACATATACTAAAAGTATATAATTTACGTTGGAATCTCGTGGCGACACATTTACAGTAACTGGCACGACCTGAGGACTGTGCTGAGTGTCGTCAGTCGTCACCGTCACGGGAAATGTTTTGATTTGCCCGCCATTTATGTACTAGTATAGAGAACATAATAAACTGTACATGAGAGAAGTTGTGACTGTAGGAATGCATCTAATCCGTAATTTCGGGAAAAATTCGTTTATCGTGTGGGAATCGTACGTTTTCCTAGTCTTTTCTTGGAACCATAAGAATATACCAAACTAGATGACGCCCGAACTCCGTTGTGCAAAAATTCGCTTATCGCGCGGGAACCGTACATTTTTCCGGGATAAAAAGCATCCTATGTACTTTCCCGGGACTCAAAGTACATATTTATGCCCAATTCAGCAAAATCGGTTCAGCTGTTTGAGCGTGAAGAGGTAACAGATAGACAGACAGACATACTTTCGCATTTATAATATTAGTATGGATAGGTATAATGCTAGAGCCAGTCCACACGGGCGCTGCGTCATCGCAGCGTTATTACGAAGCAGTCATGTCAAGTAAAGAAATGTAATTAACCCCCGACAAAAAAGAGGGGTGTTATAAGTTTGACGTGTCTGTCTGTCTGTCTGTTTGTCTGTGTGTGTATCTGTCCGTGGCATCGTAGCATCCAAACGGGTGGACCGATTTTGATCTAGTTTTTATGTTTGAAAGCTGACATGATCGAGAGTGTTCTTAGCTATAGTTCATCATCATCAGCATGCTCAGTGCTGGACAATCAGGGTTTATCTGGTTCATGTCCGTGGCATCGTAGCATCCAAACAGGTGGACCGATTTTGATCTAGTTTTTTTTGTTTAAAAGCTGACATATTCGGGAGTGTTCTTAGCTATAGTTCATCATCATCAGCCTGCTCAGTGCTGGTTGCTGGACAATCAGGGTTTATCTGGTTCATGAAAGGCCGTTAGCAACTTGTAGTCATTTGATGGGTTTTATATTTCATTCTAGTTCGTGACATTTGTGAATATACTATATAATTATACACACATAATAATGGAAAGTTGGCCTGGTGCTGCACCATCACCTGGTAATCAATAGGATATCCAACTCCTCACCAACTTAGAGCAGAGGTTTCGTGTTTGGGCTCATTTTAATTGCGACGACCAGTAAGAAGTAGACAAACAGTAAATATTTACACGCTGCTGCTGCAGCATCACCTGGATTCTATAGGAACCGAGCTTCGAATGAACCCAAAGTTGAGGTTTCATGTTTGGGCTCATATTAACAGCCTCATCGAAAAGGACATTGATAGATGGTAATAATGAGAATACTCATGATTCTTTTGTTAGGAATTATTCTGCACTATAATCAACACAAGTTTAAACAGTATGAAATAAAATTAAATTAAGAAATTAAAAAAAAAAAAAACCGCCAAACAACTTTAAAATTAATGAAATAATATTTACTGCCTTTAAGTTCAAATAATTCCTAACTTGTGTAAAGTAATATTTTAGTCCATAATTGTTGTCAAGGTGTGTCGAGGGACCGCTAATGTAGATGTTTGATTTCATTTCACAATCAATTCACAGCGAACTGAATCGAGATCGTCAGCGACTTGGCTGTTGTATGTTGTAGTTTACTTGGCGGTCCCTCGACACACCGTGACAACAATTATGGACTAAAATATTACTTTACACAAGTTAGGAATTATTTGAACTTAAAGGCAGTAAATATTATTTCATTAATTTTAAAGTTGTTTGGCGGGTGTTTTTTTAAATTTCTTAATTTAATTTTATTTTAGAGACCATGTTAAAGTTTTGCTACTTGTGAAAAGCCGCAAGTCAACTAGCAGGTAATACTTGTAAGTTGGATAGATATTCTGACAGGTTATAATACAAAATCAGTAACTTACAAAATCTTAAAACTATTGGAGCGCCTTCTTCCCCAAAATGTGAGCCCGGGTTACCCTCGAAATTCTCATACATACGTAATACCAAAATCATTTTGTCATACGAAAATATTTAACATGTTTGAGTTATTTTTCAGCTTAAAATAGTAATTACCTAGGTTCCTGAACAAAAATTAACTTCAAAATATTTAAACACAAAAAAAAAAATTTACTACTAAATATTTAAACACCAAAAAATAGAGTAAAACACTAAAAATATATAAATAAATAGTAAATTTACTAAAAAATATTTAAATACTAAAAAATATTTTTTAGAGTTGAAATATTTTGTAGTAAATTTAATATTTATGTATATATTTTTTACTGTTTTACTCTATTTTTTAGTGTTTAAATATTTAGTAGTAAATTTAGTAAAAAAATATATACACAAAAAATTTTTTTTAGTGTTTAAATATTTTGAAGTTAATTTTTGTACAGGAACCGAGGTAATTACTATTTTAAGCTGAAAAATAGCTCAAACATGTTAAATATTTTCGTATGAGAAAATGATTTTGGTATTACGTATGTATGAGAATTTCGAGGGTAACTCGGGCTCCGTAGCTACGTAATATTATATTATGCTTGCTTGTACCATAACTGTAACCTTAACTCCATATATAGCTACGTGACACCCCACCTATCTAATGCCCCATAAAAGTTCAGAAACTCAATATTGCTCAAGTTGAAATTGTTTTTCCGAAGTTTTCTTAATTTTAATTTAGTTTGTTGGGCTTCGTGTAGTTGTGAGTTGGGACGAAATTGTCAGAACCGTTTTATTTTGGAACTTTTTACAATCGTCGACATAATATTCAGTTTTTTACTTTTGACATTTATTTATATTAAGGTGCTCCCACACAGCAGTTATATAATGACATTATAAATCATTGTGTAACACGATAACATTTTATAACGTGTAACATACGCTACAACATGTCAAGAAATAAACGTGTCTTTTGTTATAATTTGAAAAAAATAGTTAGACAAAAATGTTATCTAACGTTATATTATAACCTTTAGGCTTAGGGCCTGTTTCACCGGTTCCCGATAAAGTGCCCAATAGGCTATTAACAACTTATTTGACAGATAATGCAAGAAATTCTGTTCCACAAGTATCTGACAAGCCAATCAAGCAGATAAAATCATTGATATCCTATCAGCCCGATTATGCGGCTGTTAAAGGTTTTATTTGTTAGTTAACAAAACTTTTTTTTTGAGATCCCGAAAATATTTCTAGCCTGTTATATTTTTGTCAGTTTTCGTAATGACTAATGATGCAGTTCAGTGTTGTGTGAACTTTCTACAAGTTAATATAATAATATTATAATGATTTCCATACTAATATTATAAATGCGAAAGTGTGTCTGTCTGTCTGTCTGTCTGTTACTTCTTCACGCTCAAACCACTGAACCGATTTTGCTGAAATTTGGCATGGAGATACTTTGAGTCCCGGGAAAGGACAATAAACGAGTTTTGGCGCAACGGAGTTGCTGGCATCATCTAGTTTTGAATAAACATGGATCTTTTAGAGATTTTACAAGACGAATTAGATGTTTTTAGGGTTCCGCACCCAAAAGCCAAAGGGTAAAAACGGGACCCTATTACTGAGACTTCGTTGTCTGTCTCTAGGTATGTGTTTATCTGTCTGTCTGGCCAAGTGCGAGTCCGACTCGCGCACAAAGGGTTCCGTAAAAGTAGGCCATAAATTGTGTTTTTTGTATGGAAGCCCGGGGCTCCCATACAAAAAACACAATTTAAATAAAAAATAAGCCCCCCCCCCTTATTTTTTAATTTTAATATTATTATTAAATATTAAAGAACACATATAATTAAACTAGCTTTTGCCCGCGGCTTCGCTCGTATTAAGAAGTATTATTATACACAATCTTTCATCCCCTATTTTATCCCCTTAGGGGTAGAATTAATAAAAATCCTTAGCGGATGCCTACGTCATATCATCTACCTGCATGCCAAATTTCAGCCCGATCCATCCAGTGGTTTGGGCTGTGCGTTGATAGATCATCATGTCAGTCAGTCACCTTTGAGTTTTATATATATAAAATATAAAATATTTTGTGAAAAATTCAAGTACCTACCTGTTGCCATTATTGATAGAGCAAAAAGGCCAAAAAAATCATGTTTGTTGTATGGGCATCTCTATAAATATTAATTTTATATTGTTATTAGTGGATATTTGTTGTTATAACGGCAAGAGATATATGCATAATCTGTGAAAATATCATATCTCTAGCTTTTACTGTTCTTGAGTTTCAGCCTGGAGATAGACAGACAGACAGACAGACAGACGGAATAGTTATGCGGCACCCGGGTGCCGCTTGGGAGTTGATGAGTTTAAGGGTTAATGGCATTTAAGTTTTATTATATAACAAAATAATGTATGTGTTTCAAAATAGAATGTGTCAATAAATTTCGGAGAGAAATAAAAGTATAAATGCAAAAATATATCTTCTTCCTCAAGAAGGGTTTTTTGTAGCTTTACAACTTCTAACTTTTCTTCAGCTAATTTATCATAAGATCTTTTTGCTTTGGGTTTACTTGTAAGGAAATACATATTTTTTAATATGCAATTATATTATGACAAATACTTACTGGTAGGTGATCAACTTTTAAGTCAGTTTAGAAATAATAATTATGTCACAAAAATGTTGTACACTGGGTGGTTGAACTCTCTCCTCTGGGTTATGACTTTTGAGTCATTACTAATTTCACAGATTATGATGTTTGCGATTTTAATAAAACTGAGTAAATGTAAATGTTCTAAAAGTCCACTGTGATCTGTGTGGTTTTCACTTATTAAATATTTATTCAGTATCACGAAAACTTACACAGAGCAGGATGTTTTTTTGATCTGTAGCACGTCAATCGTGGGTATCACAGACAGTAGATTTTCATTTGTTATGCGACAGCCGGCTGCCGCTTGGGTGAAGGTTTCACAACGTCTATGTCCACTTAGCAAGAAGTACTAGCCACAATAATATCTATTCTGGAATCTGGAAACAAACAACATAATATATTATGTACTCATAAATTTACATTTTTTTTTTTATTAAGGATTTTATCTAATGAAAATATTTACCATCCACTGTATCGCTAGCTGTCATCGGGATCAGTAAATTGTCTGCCATGTCCTGCACTCTGCAGGGATTCTGGGATAACAATTTAGTTCCTTAGTGTATCCATTGAACCAATATATGTATCGACAATAATCAAATACAATAAATAAGATGCAAATACAAAGATAGTATTTGTTGCATTTGCCCATCACTGTACTCGCACACACATATTCTTATTCTGTATATTATTATACAGGGTGTAACAAAAACAAGTGATAATACTTTAGGGTGTGTACGTGTTCCCTGTAGAGAGTTCACTGTGAAAGTAGCAGCGCTGAAAGACCAAAATTTTTTTTCACTTTTGTATGGGCAAGGGCCCGAGCGTCACGAGATTCCCCATACAAAAGTGAAAAAATTTTTTGGTCTTTCAGCGCTGCTACTTTCACAGTGAACTCTCTACAAGGAACACGTACACACCCTAAAGTATTATCACTAGTTTTTGTTACACCCTGTATAAACTTTGGCATCTGATACATATGCATTATTAATACAGATTACAGAGAGTTTATTCAAAATATATAGATCAACTGTCTAATCTCCAACTAAAGACTGAACTGCATGAGACAGAGCACAGCATGCTGGAGATATTGGAGACACAAATCCATCTTCTTAGTCGTTACTCGTTTCCTTATCATTTCGTCCATTAACCATTCGACTTTAACCTCAATCTTTCGACATTGTATCACTAGATCAACAGAACTTCCTTGAGGCTTCCTTGGCTGTCTTAACTGTCTTTTCCAACGAAATGGTGTTTAGAGAAAAGCATGGAAGATTTTATTAGGTTTCTAAATTGTCTACTTCGGCTTCGTAGTCGTTAGTAGTATAGTATCCTCAATCCCCATGGGAAAATTTACACTTCTCTCGCGATTCTTTCCGTTGTCCAATATAGCGTCTCGTTACTCGTTTATAAACAATTTTTTGTCTTTATTACAAAAATATTAGGTACCTAATAATCAAGAATCAAGAAACTACTTAGAACATAGAACACAAAAGACAAACAAAAGATAGACAAAAGGTGCGGAAATCATATAGGAAAGGAGAAAAAAAAATAAAGTCTAAATATTTTAAAACATTAAAATCTCAGGAACTACTTGAATTGTAGGAATGAAATAAAGTACAAAATTTGTGTCTCTTTATGATTAATTTAATCAGGTGGGTAGCAAGTTTACAAACCCTCGTAAATAATTTAAATAAAATAATTTCGTTTTTGGGAAGTAAAAAAATTACCAATTTAAAAATTGTTTTTCTCAAAAACGAAGTAAAATGCGCACACGGGAGTTCTACTCTTGCATTTGAAATATAAGACGCCATCGACTCATTGCATTAACTTAGTCATGTCCGATTTTGGGGATCTCATATTTCAAAATTTGTATAGTTCAAACTTTAGATTGTAAAAACTTGAATATAGTTATCAAAAGAGTACAGTTTTTAATTTCTCTTATGTTCGACCGAACAGTGATACGATGTACGGTTCCACGGGGAGGTAGCGTTAAGGTTATAACTGGCTTAGGGGTAAGCTCTGTGGTAATAAACCCGCCGCTAAAGTCGGATTATAATTAACCCATTGATAAGGTTGGTTAATGAATAAATTAAGCACGAGTCGGCGTGGGACGTCTGGTCTATATAAAACCAGGTTTTTTCTAGTAAATATTATGATAATATACCTAACCCATCAATCACCAAGCGGCAGCCGACTGCCGCATAACAATTGAAAATCTATTGTGTCTGCGATACCCATGATGGAGGTATCTGCAATAAGTACCTTAAGATAGAAATGTTTTTTAACAATATTTCTTCCTGTTTTTAATCCCATTCGTTGGTGTCATATTATTATAGTACAAAGCAAAATATTACACATAGGTAAGTACAATCAATAACTAATAAACCGCCTTCCTCTAGGAAGGTTCTATGAGATATTGATTAATTTCTTACTGACTTATTAGTACTGGAGCCCTAGAACATTTTTTTGTGATTACTAACAAGCTAATTTTTTATGAGTAGCTTCATTTTGATAAGACAAACAACTTTTTTATCTGCGAAAAATCTTGAAAATGGTAGCTAACAGAGATAGAAATGATTTCATACTTTGATTTGATGGTCCTAAATTATGGATTGCTCTATTTGTAGGACAATGTTACTTTTAAATTATATAACTATTAACCTACAAATATACAAAAAACCAGCTGGCTAGGGTACCGTTTTAGGGTTCTGTAATCAACAAAACTTGGTTGACTGCGGTGCCCTGATGCGGAACCCTTGCCAGCTGATTTTTTGTATATTTGTAGGTATACATAATATAATTTAAGAGTAACATTGTTCTACAAATAGAACAATCCATATTTTAGGACCATCAAATCAAAGTATGTAATCCTTTCTATCTCTGTTAGCTACCACTTTCAAGACTTTTCGCAGATAAAAATGTTGTTTGTCTTATTAAAATGGAGCTACTCACAAAAAATTAGCTGAAACTAGTAATCACAAAAAAAAAAAATTGTTTAGGGCTCCCTCACTATATTGATTATTTATAATAATAAATTATTATAGCCCTACTTACCAATGGGCTCACTCTTCGGCAAAACTATAATATTTTGATAAACAGTGCTATGTGTTTTTATAATTTTGAAATATGTCCGAGTTTGTGTGCTACGATTTTCGTAGCGGTGCTACGCGGAAGTAATGAGTAATGACCACAGCACACACGTTCTGAAACGGATCGTAAACGTATCGCCTCGCTGTCAACCAGAGTACTTCGTCATAATGCATTCGCTACTTTCGATAGCTAAGTTAATGTAAAAAAAAGTGAAGTATAGTGTAGTAAAGTATAATATAGTGCATAGTTAATGTAAAAATTTTATATAATACCTATAATCATAATACTCATCGCGCTTACTATATATAGTTAATCAGGGTAAGTTCGGACTCAGGGTAAGTCCGGATAATTCAAGTTAACGCTAAATTAAACTACAGTTACGGTGTGTACTACAGTTTTCGGTTGCAGTGAAGAATGGCGCTGACTAATTTAGTGATAAGTTGAATTATCCGGTCTTACTCTGTGTCCGAACTTACCCTGATTAGCCTTAATTGACAAAATTACCTCGAAAAATATTGGTGTTCAATTAAAAATAGTAGTAAATAAATATCAGAATAATAATGAATCTTTGATAAGTTATGGATATTACTTTTTTATAGGTGTATTTTCAATAAGGAAAAGGCCTTTCCTAATCCATCTTCTCATATTCCATAAAATATAAGATCTTAACAAATCCCCAAGAAGTGTCACCGGATGAATATTTAAACAATTGATCCAGGTTAATAAGGTCCGGTCGGCCGCCCCATCAAATATTCAGCCCCCACCCCGATACCCCTAGAGCTTGGGGGTTCGCGGGCGATAATGGAGTGGGATTTTTCCAAAAATAATTTTAACCGAACTGGGGGCTAGGGGTAACCCGGTTAATATTAATGCGGAATCCCCGGAGCGATGGGAAAACTCGGGTTTTCCATGCGGATAGTGTTTGTGGATTTATGACTGCGAGCCACTGGGTTTTGACTTTGCAACGATATATGTCTGCCGTTTGTGTTATGTTCAAATTAGGTACTACCTTTTAATGGTCTTTAAAGATAACATTTGAATTACCTAGTAGGTATTATGAGATCAAAGACACGTGATTCTTATGTTCTGAGCAAATTAAATTGTTAGGTATAAGTTCGTCCTCATACTAGTATTTAAATTATCTTGACCTTGTCGTCACCGTGCATTTGTTGCCGGGAAATAACATTTCCTTGAATAACATAGTTACTCTAAATCCAATATATGGAATGTTCATCATAATACAGATGCTACGTAATATCTCGGAGCCTCATATGCGATTTCCCGCTCAGCCCGGAGACCGCTAATTCACTTTCCATATGCAAATCAACATGTCGGAACATCACATTCAAAGCAAACTCCGAGACTAGCAATTCGCTCATCCCGACAACTTCGCAACTTTCGAGCTCCATCAACGTCGGGCGACAAAAGTAACGGTTTTGATGTTGCCAATTTAAGTTCCGAAGTATGGCGATCCCGCGGCCCCCATTGTCGGTACTTAATAACGATAGCAATTTTCAAAAACCCCCCAAACTTTCCCTGTAAATTACCGTTTCTTAGGAAGTTTTAAATAATTAATGCGTCCAATATTATCTATTATCTCGAAGGAATTTGTCTCGCGAAGCGAAGAATTCGTTAGTTGTTAATTAGGTCGTTTGGAAAGAATTCAGAAGTTTTAAGAAACGAAACGATGACATTGCGATGCCTTTTCGTGAATACAAGACGTGGCTTAGCCGCAGATGACGTCAGAGCGAAACGCTGTGCCTGTACAGCTAACAAGCGGCTCGTAAGTTTTAACGATAGCATTGCATGCCGGGACCCGCCTACATACGTGTATCAAAAATGTTTTCGTTTACGACTCCTTGTTAGCAAGACTTTCATTTGTGTACACCATTATGTGTGGTACTGTTTTAGCGTTGAACTTCAGTGCATCGAACAAAATGACGGTTGAAACGTAACGATGTTGATTTAGGCTTAGGCTGAAGTTCTTTAAAGGTTTCAGTTAGAGAGCATTCTCTATCTGAAACGTACCTTTCAAATGGATTGAAATAACGTTCAAATTGGATTAAAATAACGACGCTACACGAAAACAAGAATGATGGCAACTTAATTTACGTAGCTTCGCTAATTAACAACTTTCGTTTTAATAAATAAAATTAAAAGAACTGTTTTACATCCCGCACTTTCCTAGAATCACTTTCAACTGTACTTTTACACTAGTATTTAATTTTATTTATTTGGGAAAATAAACTATCATAATTAAGTAAAAAGCATTATATATGTATGTAAAAATAAATGAAATCGCACATGTGTGTGTTATAAATGCGAAAATGAATGCGCATATGTATTATAAATGCGAAAGTGTGTCTGTCTATTACCTCTTCACGCCCAAGCCGCTGAACCGATTTTGCTGAAATTTGGTATGGCGATACTTTGAGTCCCGGTAAAAGACATAGGATACATTTTATTCCGGAAAATTATACGGTTCCCAAGCTATAAATGAATTTTGGCGCAACCGGGCACCAACTAGTTGATGATTAATATATCGTGAACACACCGTATCATGAACCCTACATGATACATTATTTTTTCCGTACCCACATCGTTCTCTGTTCCTAGAAATAATTTCGCAGACGCACGGGACTGTAATTGGTGCTAGGTGTTATGCGGGCTTCTTACAGTTTCATGTTCTAGTAAATATACAGGGTGAACAAACCATAGCGATAATACTTTAGCGTGTGTATGGCTCTCTTATAAAGATTTTGATGTGAAAATGCAGCGCTGAAATAGTATATTTTTTTTACTTCAGCGCTGCAACTTTAACAGTGAACTCTGCACCCTAAAGTATTATCACTTAGTTTTGTAACATACTGTATAATACCTATGTTATGTTAAAATCATGGTTAGAGCTTGGCTCTCGACTTTGTAGGCCTTGGGTTCTATTCTGGCGCTGAAACAAAAAAGTTGACGAGATGATGCATGCTTTCGATAGTCATGACTCATGAGTGTCTCACATTTTATGAACTAATATGTGGTTAATTTTTTCTAAACTTTTGCATAACTTTTTTAATAAATTTGCATAGTCGCCAAACCGAAGACGCATATTTGTCCAGCCTTATGCCGCGTTTCCACTGACGTGGAGCGGAGCGGAGAGGAGCTTAGCGGTGCCCGAATTGGCAATCGTGCTATTCCAGTGGAATGACAGCGAAGCGGAGCGAAGATTTCGAGATGGTGATTGGTCAATTCGGCACCGCTAAGCTCCGCTCCGCTCCGCGTCAGTGCAAACGCGGCTTTAAGCGTTTCTAAATGTATACTTATGTAACATATAATATATTATAATATATCACAGTAGGACTGTCCAATGCAGCCTTAAAAGATTAAAGTCTACGTTATAAAATTACAAAATCTATTCCATCCATCAATACTCCGAATTAGCGATAGTTACTGGTGAAAATCAGACGGCAAGCGAAGTGTGAATGGCAATTTCGCAGAAAATGTCAGGTTTGCCGTCTTCTGGCGATAACGTCGTTAGTAAAATTTGAATGTTCGACAAATTGACTGTAGACGCTCGTTATGAAGAATTCCTAGTGCATTGCTATTTGATTTAAAACAATTTGAATAAATCCACAGACGTGGATCAAGATAGATACCGTATGTATCATCAATACCGTATGATCAAGATAGATACCATTTGTATGAAAACGAGCGTGTCACTTTTTTCCTACCACTGTGAGCATTGCTCGTCGTTTGGGAACACGATATGACACGCTAAGTACTATCAGGGAAGTTGATTCCTGTGCAGATGGCGGACCTAAGTCATGTGGTCAGCTTATGTCAATTCAATGTTAGCTGTGATCGGTCGGCTGGGTTTGACGTAACGCGACCAAATTACTTAGGTCCGCCATCTGCATAGGAATCAACTTCTCTGATAGTACATACACATGCGGTGTCTATCTTGATCTATGTCTGTGCTTTGATCTCATTATGAGAGTTTTTAGTTTTATGGATTTTTTGGCATAGAAGTTTTTCGTGAGTAGCTTTATTTTGATAAGATGAACAACAATTTTCTCTGCGAAAATTCTCGAAAGTGGTAGGTAGCTAACAGAGATAGAAAGGATTAAATATTTCGGTTTGATGGTCTTAAATAGGGATTGTTCTATTTGTAGGACGATGTTTCTGTTAAATCCATACTAATATTATAAATGCCAAAGTGTGTCTGTCTGTCTGTCTGTCTGTCTGTTACCTCTTCACGCTCAAACCGCTGAACCGATTTTTCTGAAATTTGGCATGGAGATACTTTGAGTCCCGGGAAAGGACATAGAATAGTTTTTATTCCGGAAAAATGTACGGTTCCTGCGCGATAAACGAATTTTGGCACAACGGAGTTGCGGGCATCATCTAGTTAGGTATATAACTATTAACCTATTAATATAGAAAAAAAAACAGCTGGTTAGGGTTCCTTAGTCAACGAGGACTTGTTCATGAAGCTACTCACGAAAAATTAGCTTGATAGTAATCAAGTCAAAAAAATATTCTCGGGAACCCGTACTCGTAGATGCTCTAAGTACTAAGGGCCTGTTTCACCACTTTCTGATAAAGTGTCGAGTATGCTATTCACAACTTTTTTGACAGATGCTCCATACTTCATCTGTCAAGTTAAGTGGTGGATAGCCTATTTGGCACTTATCAGGAGGTAGTGAAACAGGCCTCAAGCATCCATACTAATATTATAAATGCGAAAGTGTGTCTGTCTGTCTGTCTGTCTGTCTGTCTGTTACCTCTTCACGGCCAAACCGCTGAACCGATTTTGCTGAAATTTGGTATGGAGATACTCTGAGTCCCGAGAAAGGACATATGCTACTTTTTATCCCGGAAAATGTACGGTATAAACGAATTTTAGCGCAACGAAGTTGCGGGCGTCATCTAGTAATATAATATTTTATCAAACACATACTACTTTTCCAAGTACATATACTAAAAGTATATAATTTACGTTGGAATCTCGTGGCGACACATTTACAGTAACTGGCACGACCTGAGGACTGTGCTGAGTGTCGTCAGTCGTCACCGTCACGGGAAATGTTTTGATTTGCCCGCCATTTATGTACTAGTATAGAGAACATAATTAACTGTACATGAGAGAAGTTGTGACTGTAGGAATGCATCTACTCCGTAATTTCGGGAAAAATTCGTTTATCGTGTGGGAATCGTACGTTTTCCTGGTCTTTTCCTGGAACCATAAGAATATACCAAACTAGATGACGCCCGAACTCCGTTGTGCAAAAATTCGCTTATCGCGCGGGAACCGTACATTTTTCCGGGATAAAAAGCATCCTATGTACTTTCCCGGGACTCAAAGTACATATTTATGCCCAATTCAGCAAAATCGGTTCAGCTGTTTGAGCGTGAAGAGGTAACAGATAGACAGACAGACATACTTTCGCATTTATAATATTAGTATGGATAGGTATAATGCTAGAGCCAGTCCACACGGGCGCTGCGTCATCGCAGCGTTATTACGAAGCAGTCATGTCAAGTAAAGAAATGTAATTAACCCCCGACAAAAAAGAGGGGTGTTATAAGTTTGACGTGTCTGTCTGTCTGTCTGTTTGTCTGTGTCCGTGGCATCGTAGCATCCAAACGGGTGGACCGATTTTGATCTAGTTTTTATGTTTGAAAGCTGACATGATCGAGAGTGTTCTTAGCTATAGTTCATCATCATCAGCATGCTCAGTGCTGGACAATCAGGGTTTATCTGGTTCATGTCCGTGGCATCGTAGCATCCAAACAGGTGGACCGATTTTGATCTAGTTTTTTTTGTTTAAAAGCTGACATATTCGGGAGTGTTCTTAGCTATAGTTCATCATCATCAGCCTGCTCAGTGTTGGTCGCTGGACAATCAGGGTTTATCTGGTTCATGAAAGGCCGTTAGCAACTTGTAGTCATTTGATGGGTTTTATTATGGTTAATATACAATATAATTATACACACATAATAATGGAAAGTTGGCCTGGTGCTGCAACATCACCTGGTAATCAAGAGGATATCAAACTCCTCACCAACTTAGAGCAGAGGTTTCGTGTTTGGGCTCATTTTAATTGCGACGACCAGTAAGAAGTAGACAAACAGTAAATATTTACACGCTGCTGCTGCAGCATCACCTGGATTCTATAGGAACCGAGCTTCGAATGAACCCAAAGTTGAGGTTTCATGTTTGGGCTCATATTAACAGCCTAATCGAAAAGGACATTGATAGATGGTAATAATGAGAATACTTATGATTCTGTTGTTAGGAATTATTCTGCACTATAATCAACACAAGTTTAAACAGTATGAAATAAAATTAAATTAAGAAATTAAAAAAAAAACCGCCAAACAACTTTAAAATTAATGAAATAATATTCACTGCCTTTAAGTTCAAATAATTCCTAACTTGTGTAAAGTAATATTTTAGTCCATAATTGTTGTCAAGGTGTGTAGGGGACCGCTAATGTAGATGTTTGATTTCATTTCACAATCAATTCACAGCGAACTGAATCGAGATCGTCAGCGACTTGGCTGTTGTATGTTGTAGTTTACTTGGCGGTCCCTCGACACACCGTGACAACAATTATGGACTAAAATATTACTTTACACAAGTTAGGAATTATTTGAACTTAAAGGCAGTAAATATTATTTCATTAATTTTAAAGTTGTTTGGCGGGTGTTTTTTTAAATTTCTTAATTTAATTTTATTTTAGAGACCATGTTAAAGTTTTGCTACTTGTGAAAAGCCGCAAGTCAACTAGCAGGTAATACTTGTAAGTTGGATAGATATTCTGACAGGTTATAATACAAAATCAGTAACTTACAAAATCTTAAAACTATTGGAGCGCCTTCTTCCCCAAAATGTGAGCCCGGGTTACCCTCGAAATTCTCATACATACGTAATACCAAAATCATTTTGTCATACGAAAATATTTAACATGTTTGAGTTATTTTTCAGCTTAAAATAGTAATTACCTAGGTTCCTGAACAAAAATTAACTTCAAAATATTTAAACACAAAAAAAAAAATTTACTACTAAATATTTAAACACCAAAAAATAGAGTAAAACACTAAAAATATATAAATAAATAGTAAATTTACTAAAAAATATTTAAATACTAAAAAATATTTTTTAGAGTTGAAATATTTTGTAGTAAATTTAATATTTATGTATATATTTTTTACTGTTTTACTCTATTTTTTAGTGTTTAAATATTTAGTAGTAAATTTAGTAAAAAAATATATACACAAAAAATTTTTTTTAGTGTTTAAATATTTTGAAGTTAATTTTTGTACAGGAACCGAGGTAATTACTATTTTAAGCTGAAAAATAGCTCAAACATGTTAAATATTTTCGTATGAGAAAATGATTTTGGTATTACGTATGTATGAGAATTTCGAGGGTAACTCGGGCTCCGTAGCTACGTAATATTATATTATGCTTGCTTGTACCATAACTGTAACCTTAACTCCATATATAGCTACGTGACACCCCACCTATCTAATGCCCCATAAAAGTTCAGAAACTCAATATTGCTCAAGTTGAAATTGTTTTTCCGAAGTTTTCTTAATTTTAATTTAGTTTGTTGGGCTTCGTGTAGTTGTGAGTTGGGACGAAATTGTCAGAACCGTTTTATTTTGGAACTTTTTACAATCGTCGACATAATATTCAGTTTTTTACTTTTGACATTTATTTATATTAAGGTGCTCCCACACAGCAGTTATATAATGACATTATAAATCATTGTGTAACACGATAACATTTTATAACGTGTAACATACGCTACAACATGTCAAGAAATAAACGTGTCTTTTGTTATAATTTGAAAAAAATAGTTAGACAAAAATGTTATCTAACGTTATATTATAACCTTTAGGCTTAGGGCCTGTTTCACCGGTTCCCGATAAAGTGCCCAATAGGCTATTAACAACTTATTTGACAGATAATGCAAGAAATTCTGTTCCACAAGTATCTGACAAGCCAATCAAGCAGATAAAATCATTGATATCCTATCAGCCCGATTATGCGGCTGTTAAAGGTTTTATTTGTTAGTTAACAAAACTTTTTTTTTGAGATCCCGAAAATATTTCTAGCCTGTTATATTTTTGTCAGTTTTCGTAATGACTAATGATGCAGTTCAGTGTTGTGTGAACTTTCTACAAGTTAATATAATAATATTATAATGATTTCCATACTAATATTATAAATGCGAAAGTGTGTCTGTCTGTCTGTCTGTCTGTTACTTCTTCACGCTCAAACCACTGAACCGATTTTGCTGAAATTTGGCATGGAGATACTTTGAGTCCCGGGAAAGGACAATAAACGAGTTTTGGCGCAACGGAGTTGCTGGCATCATCTAGTTTTGAATAAACATGGATCTTTTAGAGATTTTACAAGACGAATTAGATGTTTTTAGGGTTCCGCACCCAAAAGCCAAAGGGTAAAAACGGGACCCTATTACTGAGACTTCGTTGTCTGTCTCTAGGTATGTGTTTATCTGTCTGTCTGGCCAAGTGCGAGTCCGACTCGCGCACAAAGGGTTCCGTAAAAGTAGGCCATAAATTGTGTTTTTTGTATGGAAGCCCGGGGCTCCCATACAAAAAACACAATTTAAATAAAAAATAAGCCCCCCCCCCTTATTTTTTAATTTTAATATTATTATTAAATATTAAAGAACACATATAATTAAACTAGCTTTTGCCCGCGGCTTCGCTCGTATTAAGAAGTATTATTATACACAATCTTTCATCCCCTATTTTATCCCCTTAGGGGTAGAATTAATAAAAATCCTTAGCGGATGCCTACGTCATATCATCTACCTGCATGCCAAATTTCAGCCCGATCCATCCAGTGGTTTGGGCTGTGCGTTGATAGATCATCATGTCAGTCAGTCACCTTTGAGTTTTATATATATAAAATATAAAATATTTTGTGAAAAATTCAAGTACCTACCTGTTGCCATTATTGATAGAGCAAAAAGGCCAAAAAAATCATGTTTGTTGTATGGGCATCTCTATAAATATTAATTTTATATTGTTATTAGTGGATATTTGTTGTTATAACGGCAAGAGATATATGCATAATCTGTGAAAATATCATATCTCTAGCTTTTACTGTTCTTGAGTTTCAGCCTGGAGATAGACAGACAGACAGACAGACAGACGGAATAGTTATGCGGCACCCGGGTGCCGCTTGGGAGTTGATGAGTTTAAGGGTTAATGGCATTTAAGTTTTATTATATAACAAAATAATGTATGTGTTTCAAAATAGAATGTGTCAATAAATTTCGGAGAGAAATAAAAGTATAAATGCAAAAATATATCTTCTTCCTCAAGAAGGGTTTTTTGTAGCTTTACAACTTCTAACTTTTCTTCAGCTAATTTATCATAAGATCTTTTTGCTTTGGGTTTACTTGTAAGGAAATACATATTTTTTAATATGCAATTATATTATGACAAATACTTACTGGTAGGTGATCAACTTTTAAGTCAGTTTAGAAATAATAATTATGTCACAAAAATGTTGTACACTGGGTGGTTGAACTCTCTCCTCTGGGTTATGACTTTTGAGTCATTACTAATTTCACAGATTATGATGTTTGCGATTTTAATAAAACTGAGTAAATGTAAATGTTCTAAAAGTCCACTGTGATCTGTGTGGTTTTCACTTATTAAATATTTATTCAGTATCACGAAAACTTACACAGAGCAGGATGTTTTTTTGATCTGTAGCACGTCAATCGTGGGTATCACAGACAGTAGATTTTCATTTGTTATGCGACAGCCGGCTGCCGCTTGGGTGAAGGTTTCACAACGTCTATGTCCACTTAGCAAGAAGTACTAGCCACAATAATATCTATTCTGGAATCTGGAAACAAACAACATAATATATTATGTACTCATAAATTTACATTTTTTTTTTTATTAAGGATTTTATCTAATGAAAATATTTACCATCCACTGTATCGCTAGCTGTCATCGGGATCAGTAAATTGTCTGCCATGTCCTGCACTCTGCAGGGATTCTGGGATAACAATTTAGTTCCTTAGTGTATCCATTGAACCAATATATGTATCGACAATAATCAAATACAATAAATAAGATGCAAATACAAAGATAGTATTTGTTGCATTTGCCCATCACTGTACTCGCACACACATATTCTTATTCTGTATATTATTATACAGGGTGTAACAAAAACAAGTGATAATACTTTAGGGTGTGTACGTGTTCCCTGTAGAGAGTTCACTGTGAAAGTAGCAGCGCTGAAAGACCAAAATTTTTTTTCACTTTTGTATGGGCAAGGGCCCGAGCGTCACGAGATTCCCCATACAAAAGTGAAAAAATTTTTTGGTCTTTCAGCGCTGCTACTTTCACAGTGAACTCTCTACAAGGAACACGTACACACCCTAAAGTATTATCACTAGTTTTTGTTACACCCTGTATAAACTTTGGCATCTGATACATATGCATTATTAATACAGATTACAGAGAGTTTATTCAAAATATATAGATCAACTGTCTAATCTCCAACTAAAGACTGAACTGCATGAGACAGAGCACAGCATGCTGGAGATATTGGAGACACAAATCCATCTTCTTAGTCGTTACTCGTTTCCTTATCATTTCGTCCATTAACCATTCGACTTTAACCTCAATCTTTCGACATTGTATCACTAGATCAACAGAACTTCCTTGAGGCTTCCTTGGCTGTCTTAACTGTCTTTTCCAACGAAATGGTGTTTAGAGAAAAGCATGGAAGATTTTATTAGGTTTCTAAATTGTCTACTTCGGCTTCGTAGTCGTTAGTAGTATAGTATCCTCAATCCCCATGGGAAAATTTACACTTCTCTCGCGATTCTTTCCGTTGTCCAATATAGCGTCTCGTTACTCGTTTATAAACAATTTTTTGTCTTTATTACAAAAATATTAGGTACCTAATAATCAAGAATCAAGAAACTACTTAGAACATAGAACACAAAAGACAAACAAAAGATAGACAAAAGGTGCGGAAATCATATAGGAAAGGAGAAAAAAAAATAAAGTCTAAATATTTTAAAACATTAAAATCTCAGGAACTACTTGAATTGTAGGAATGAAATAAAGTACAAAATTTGTGTCTCTTTATGATTAATTTAATCAGGTGGGTAGCAAGTTTACAAACCCTCGTAAATAATTTAAATAAAATAATTTCGTTTTTGGGAAGTAAAAAAATTACCAATTTAAAAATTGTTTTTCTCAAAAACGAAGTAAAATGCGCACACGGGAGTTCTACTCTTGCATTTGAAATATAAGACGCCATCGACTCATTGCATTAACTTAGTCATGTCCGATTTTGGGGATCTCATATTTCAAAATTTGTATAGTTCAAACTTTAGATTGTAAAAACTTGAATATAGTTATCAAAAGAGTACAGTTTTTAATTTCTCTTATGTTCGACCGAACAGTGATACGATGTACGGTTCCACGGGGAGGTAGCGTTAAGGTTATAACTGGCTTAGGGGTAAGCTCTGTGGTAATAAACCCGCCGCTAAAGTCGGATTATAATTAACCCATTGATAAGGTTGGTTAATGAATAAATTAAGCACGAGTCGGCGTGGGACGTCTGGTCTATATAAAACCAGGTTTTTTCTAGTAAATATTATGATAATATACCTAACCCATCAATCACCAAGCGGCAGCCGACTGCCGCATAACAATTGAAAATCTATTGTGTCTGCGATACCCATGATGGAGGTATCTGCAATAAGTACCTTAAGATAGAAATGTTTTTTAACAATATTTCTTCCTGTTTTTAATCCCATTCGTTGGTGTCATATTATTATAGTACAAAGCAAAATATTACACATAGGTAAGTACAATCAATAACTAATAAACCGCCTTCCTCTAGGAAGGTTCTATGAGATATTGATTAATTTCTTACTGACTTATTAGTACTGGAGCCCTAGAACATTTTTTTGTGATTACTAACAAGCTAATTTTTTATGAGTAGCTTCATTTTGATAAGACAAACAACTTTTTTATCTGCGAAAAATCTTGAAAATGGTAGCTAACAGAGATAGAAATGATTTCATACTTTGATTTGATGGTCCTAAATTATGGATTGCTCTATTTGTAGGACAATGTTACTTTTAAATTATATAACTATTAACCTACAAATATACAAAAAACCAGCTGGCTAGGGTACCGTTTTAGGGTTCTGTAATCAACAAAACTTGGTTGACTGCGGTGCCCTGATGCGGAACCCTTGCCAGCTGATTTTTTGTATATTTGTAGGTATACATAATATAATTTAAGAGTAACATTGTTCTACAAATAGAACAATCCATATTTTAGGACCATCAAATCAAAGTATGTAATCCTTTCTATCTCTGTTAGCTACCACTTTCAAGACTTTTCGCAGATAAAAATGTTGTTTGTCTTATTAAAATGGAGCTACTCACAAAAAATTAGCTGAAACTAGTAATCACAAAAAAAAAAAATTGTTTAGGGCTCCCTCACTATATTGATTATTTATAATAATAAATTATTATAGCCCTACTTACCAATGGGCTCACTCTTCGGCAAAACTATAATATTTTGATAAACAGTGCTATGTGTTTTTATAATTTTGAAATATGTCCGAGTTTGTGTGCTACGATTTTCGTAGCGGTGCTACGCGGAAGTAATGAGTAATGACCACAGCACACACGTTCTGAAACGGATCGTAAACGTATCGCCTCGCTGTCAACCAGAGTACTTCGTCATAATGCATTCGCTACTTTCGATAGCTAAGTTAATGTAAAAAAAAGTGAAGTATAGTGTAGTAAAGTATAATATAGTGCATAGTTAATGTAAAAATTTTATATAATACCTATAATCATAATACTCATCGCGCTTACTATATATAGTTAATCAGGGTAAGTTCGGACTCAGGGTAAGTCCGGATAATTCAAGTTAACGCTAAATTAAACTACAGTTACGGTGTGTACTACAGTTTTCGGTTGCAGTGAAGAATGGCGCTGACTAATTTAGTGATAAGTTGAATTATCCGGTCTTACTCTGTGTCCGAACTTACCCTGATTAGCCTTAATTGACAAAATTACCTCGAAAAATATTGGTGTTCAATTAAAAATAGTAGTAAATAAATATCAGAATAATAATGAATCTTTGATAAGTTATGGATATTACTTTTTTATAGGTGTATTTTCAATAAGGAAAAGGCCTTTCCTAATCCATCTTCTCATATTCCATAAAATATAAGATCTTAACAAATCCCCAAGAAGTGTCACCGGATGAATATTTAAACAATTGATCCAGGTTAATAAGGTCCGGTCGGCCGCCCCATCAAATATTCAGCCCCCACCCCGATACCCCTAGAGCTTGGGGGTTCGCGGGCGATAATGGAGTGGGATTTTTCCAAAAATAATTTTAACCGAACTGGGGGCTAGGGGTAACCCGGTTAATATTAATGCGGAATCCCCGGAGCGATGGGAAAACTCGGGTTTTCCATGCGGATAGTGTTTGTGGATTTATGACTGCGAGCCACTGGGTTTTGACTTTGCAACGATATATGTCTGCCGTTTGTGTTATGTTCAAATTAGGTACTACCTTTTAATGGTCTTTAAAGATAACATTTGAATTACCTAGTAGGTATTATGAGATCAAAGACACGTGATTCTTATGTTCTGAGCAAATTAAATTGTTAGGTATAAGTTCGTCCTCATACTAGTATTTAAATTATCTTGACCTTGTCGTCACCGTGCATTTGTTGCCGGGAAATAACATTTCCTTGAATAACATAGTTACTCTAAATCCAATATATGGAATGTTCATCATAATACAGATGCTACGTAATATCTCGGAGCCTCATATGCGATTTCCCGCTCAGCCCGGAGACCGCTAATTCACTTTCCATATGCAAATCAACATGTCGGAACATCACATTCAAAGCAAACTCCGAGACTAGCAATTCGCTCATCCCGACAACTTCGCAACTTTCGAGCTCCATCAACGTCGGGCGACAAAAGTAACGGTTTTGATGTTGCCAATTTAAGTTCCGAAGTATGGCGATCCCGCGGCCCCCATTGTCGGTACTTAATAACGATAGCAATTTTCAAAAACCCCCCAAACTTTCCCTGTAAATTACCGTTTCTTAGGAAGTTTTAAATAATTAATGCGTCCAATATTATCTATTATCTCGAAGGAATTTGTCTCGCGAAGCGAAGAATTCGTTAGTTGTTAATTAGGTCGTTTGGAAAGAATTCAGAAGTTTTAAGAAACGAAACGATGACATTGCGATGCCTTTTCGTGAATACAAGACGTGGCTTAGCCGCAGATGACGTCAGAGCGAAACGCTGTGCCTGTACAGCTAACAAGCGGCTCGTAAGTTTTAACGATAGCATTGCATGCCGGGACCCGCCTACATACGTGTATCAAAAATGTTTTCGTTTACGACTCCTTGTTAGCAAGACTTTCATTTGTGTACACCATTATGTGTGGTACTGTTTTAGCGTTGAACTTCAGTGCATCGAACAAAATGACGGTTGAAACGTAACGATGTTGATTTAGGCTTAGGCTGAAGTTCTTTAAAGGTTTCAGTTAGAGAGCATTCTCTATCTGAAACGTACCTTTCAAATGGATTGAAATAACGTTCAAATTGGATTAAAATAACGACGCTACACGAAAACAAGAATGATGGCAACTTAATTTACGTAGCTTCGCTAATTAACAACTTTCGTTTTAATAAATAAAATTAAAAGAACTGTTTTACATCCCGCACTTTCCTAGAATCACTTTCAACTGTACTTTTACACTAGTATTTAATTTTATTTATTTGGGAAAATAAACTATCATAATTAAGTAAAAAGCATTATATATGTATGTAAAAATAAATGAAATCGCACATGTGTGTGTTATAAATGCGAAAATGAATGCGCATATGTATTATAAATGCGAAAGTGTGTCTGTCTATTACCTCTTCACGCCCAAGCCGCTGAACCGATTTTGCTGAAATTTGGTATGGCGATACTTTGAGTCCCGGTAAAAGACATAGGATACATTTTATTCCGGAAAATTATACGGTTCCCAAGCTATAAATGAATTTTGGCGCAACCGGGCACCAACTAGTTGATGATTAATATATCGTGAACACACCGTATCATGAACCCTACATGATACATTATTTTTTCCGTACCCACATCGTTCTCTGTTCCTAGAAATAATTTCGCAGACGCACGGGACTGTAATTGGTGCTAGGTGTTATGCGGGCTTCTTACAGTTTCATGTTCTAGTAAATATACAGGGTGAACAAACCATAGCGATAATACTTTAGCGTGTGTATGGCTCTCTTATAAAGATTTTGATGTGAAAATGCAGCGCTGAAATAGTATATTTTTTTTACTTCAGCGCTGCAACTTTAACAGTGAACTCTGCACCCTAAAGTATTATCACTTAGTTTTGTAACATACTGTATAATACCTATGTTATGTTAAAATCATGGTTAGAGCTTGGCTCTCGACTTTGTAGGCCTTGGGTTCTATTCTGGCGCTGAAACAAAAAAGTTGACGAGATGATGCATGCTTTCGATAGTCATGACTCATGAGTGTCTCACATTTTATGAACTAATATGTGGTTAATTTTTTCTAAACTTTTGCATAACTTTTTTAATAAATTTGCATAGTCGCCAAACCGAAGACGCATATTTGTCCAGCCTTATGCCGCGTTTCCACTGACGTGGAGCGGAGCGGAGAGGAGCTTAGCGGTGCCCGAATTGGCAATCGTGCTATTCCAGTGGAATGACAGCGAAGCGGAGCGAAGATTTCGAGATGGTGATTGGTCAATTCGGCACCGCTAAGCTCCGCTCCGCTCCGCGTCAGTGCAAACGCGGCTTTAAGCGTTTCTAAATGTATACTTATGTAACATATAATATATTATAATATATCACAGTAGGACTGTCCAATGCAGCCTTAAAAGATTAAAGTCTACGTTATAAAATTACAAAATCTATTCCATCCATCAATACTCCGAATTAGCGATAGTTACTGGTGAAAATCAGACGGCAAGCGAAGTGTGAATGGCAATTTCGCAGAAAATGTCAGGTTTGCCGTCTTCTGGCGATAACGTCGTTAGTAAAATTTGAATGTTCGACAAATTGACTGTAGACGCTCGTTATGAAGAATTCCTAGTGCATTGCTATTTGATTTAAAACAATTTGAATAAATCCACAGACGTGGATCAAGATAGATACCGTATGTATCATCAATACCGTATGATCAAGATAGATACCATTTGTATGAAAACGAGCGTGTCACTTTTTTCCTACCACTGTGAGCATTGCTCGTCGTTTGGGAACACGATATGACACGCTAAGTACTATCAGGGAAGTTGATTCCTGTGCAGATGGCGGACCTAAGTCATGTGGTCAGCTTATGTCAATTCAATGTTAGCTGTGATCGGTCGGCTGGGTTTGACGTAACGCGACCAAATTACTTAGGTCCGCCATCTGCATAGGAATCAACTTCTCTGATAGTACATACACATGCGGTGTCTATCTTGATCTATGTCTGTGCTTTGATCTCATTATGAGAGTTTTTAGTTTTATGGATTTTTTGGCATAGAAGTTTTTCGTGAGTAGCTTTATTTTGATAAGATGAACAACAATTTTCTCTGCGAAAATTCTCGAAAGTGGTAGGTAGCTAACAGAGATAGAAAGGATTAAATATTTCGGTTTGATGGTCTTAAATAGGGATTGTTCTATTTGTAGGACGATGTTTCTGTTAAATCCATACTAATATTATAAATGCCAAAGTGTGTCTGTCTGTCTGTCTGTCTGTCTGTTACCTCTTCACGCTCAAACCGCTGAACCGATTTTTCTGAAATTTGGCATGGAGATACTTTGAGTCCCGGGAAAGGACATAGAATAGTTTTTATTCCGGAAAAATGTACGGTTCCTGCGCGATAAACGAATTTTGGCACAACGGAGTTGCGGGCATCATCTAGTTAGGTATATAACTATTAACCTATTAATATAGAAAAAAAAACAGCTGGTTAGGGTTCCTTAGTCAACGAGGACTTGTTCATGAAGCTACTCACGAAAAATTAGCTTGATAGTAATCAAGTCAAAAAAATATTCTCGGGAACCCGTACTCGTAGATGCTCTAAGTACTAAGGGCCTGTTTCACCACTTTCTGATAAAGTGTCGAGTATGCTATTCACAACTTTTTTGACAGATGCTCCATACTTCATCTGTCAAGTTAAGTGGTGGATAGCCTATTTGGCACTTATCAGGAGGTAGTGAAACAGGCCCCAAGCATCCATACTAATATTATAAATGCGAAAGTGTGTCTGTCTGTCTGTCTGTCTGTCTGTCTGTTACCTCTTCACGGCCAAACCGCTGAACCGATTTTGCTGAAATTTGGTATGGAGATACTCTGAGTCCCGAGAAAGGACATATGCTACTTTTTATCCCGGAAAATGTACGGTATAAACGAATTTTAGCGCAACGAAGTTGCGGGCGTCATCTAGTAATATAATATTTTATCAAACACATACTACTTTTCCAAGTACATATACTAAAAGTATATAATTTACGTTGGAATCTCGTGGCGACACATTTACAGTAACTGGCACGACCTGAGGACTGTGCTGAGTGTCGTCAGTCGTCACCGTCACGGGAAATGTTTTGATTTGCCCGCCATTTATGTACTAGTATAGAGAACATAATTAACTGTACATGAGAGAAGTTGTGACTGTAGGAATGCATCTACTCCGTAATTTCGGGAAAAATTCGTTTATCGTGTGGGAATCGTACGTTTTCCTGGTCTTTTCCTGGAACCATAAGAATATACCAAACTAGATGACGCCCGAACTCCGTTGTGCAAAAATTCGCTTATCGCGCGGGAACCGTACATTTTTCCGGGATAAAAAGCATCCTATGTACTTTCCCGGGACTCAAAGTACATATTTATGCCCAATTCAGCAAAATCGGTTCAGCTGTTTGAGCGTGAAGAGGTAACAGATAGACAGACAGACATACTTTCGCATTTATAATATTAGTATGGATAGGTATAATGCTAGAGCCAGTCCACACGGGCGCTGCGTCATCGCAGCGTTATTACGAAGCAGTCATGTCAAGTAAAGAAATGTAATTAACCCCCGACAAAAAAGAGGGGTGTTATAAGTTTGACGTGTCTGTCTGTCTGTCTGTTTGTCTGTGTCCGTGGCATCGTAGCATCCAAACGGGTGGACCGATTTTGATCTAGTTTTTATGTTTGAAAGCTGACATGATCGAGAGTGTTCTTAGCTATAGTTCATCATCATCAGCATGCTCAGTGCTGGACAATCAGGGTTTATCTGGTTCATGTCCGTGGCATCGTAGCATCCAAACAGGTGGACCGATTTTGATCTAGTTTTTTTTGTTTAAAAGCTGACATATTCGGGAGTGTTCTTAGCTATAGTTCATCATCATCAGCCTGCTCAGTGTTGGTCGCTGGACAATCAGGGTTTATCTGGTTCATGAAAGGCCGTTAGCAACTTGTAGTCATTTGATGGGTTTTATTATGGTTAATATACAATATAATTATACACACATAATAATGGAAAGTTGGCCTGGTGCTGCAACATCACCTGGTAATCAAGAGGATATCAAACTCCTCACCAACTTAGAGCAGAGGTTTCGTGTTTGGGCTCATTTTAATTGCGACGACCAGTAAGAAGTAGACAAACAGTAAATATTTACACGCTGCTGCTGCAGCATCACCTGGATTCTATAGGAACCGAGCTTCGAATGAACCCAAAGTTGAGGTTTCATGTTTGGGCTCATATTAACAGCCTAATCGAAAAGGACATTGATAGATGGTAATAATGAGAATACTTATGATTCTGTTGTTAGGAATTATTCTGCACTATAATCAACACAAGTTTAAACAGTATGAAATAAAATTAAATTAAGAAATTAAAAAAAAAACCGCCAAACAACTTTAAAATTAATGAAATAATATTCACTGCCTTTAAGTTCAAATAATTCCTAACTTGTGTAAAGTAATATTTTAGTCCATAATTGTTGTCAAGGTGTGTAGGGGACCGCTAATGTAGATGTTTGATTTCATTTCACAACCAATTCATAGCGAACTGAATCGAGATAGTCAGCGACTTGGCGGTTGTATGTTGTAGTTTACTTGGCGGTCCCTCGACACACCTTGACAACAATTATGGACTAAAATATTACTTTACACAAGTTAGGAATTATTTGAACTTAAAGGCAGTAAATATTATTTCATTAATTTTAAAGTTGATTGGCGGGTGTTTTTTTAAATGTCTTAATTTTATTTTATTTTAGAGACCATGTTAAAGTTTTGCTACTTGTGAAAAGCCGCAAGTCAACTAGTCAGATATTCTGACAGGTTATAATACAAAATCTGTAACTTACAAAATCTTAAAACTATTGGAGCGCCTTCTTCCCCAAAATGTAAGAGCCCGGGTAACCCTCGAAATTCTCATACAAACGTAATACCAAAATCATTTTGTCATACGAAAGTATTTAACATGTTTGAGTTATTTTTCAGCTTAAAATAGTAATTACCAAGGTTCCTGAACAAAAATTAACTTCAAAATATTTAAACACAAAAAAAATTTTTCTTGTGTATAAATTTTTTTTACTAAATTTACTACTAAATATTTTAACACCAAAAAATAGAGTAAAACACTAAAAAATATATAAATAAATAGTAAATTTACTAAAAAATATTTAAATACTAAAAATATTTTTTAGAGTTGAAATATTTTGTAGTAAATTTAATATTTATGTATATATTTTTTACTGTTTTACTCTATTTTTTAGTGTTTAAATATTTAGTAGTAAATTTAGTAAAAAAATATATATACACAAAAAAATTTTTTTTAGTGTTTAAATATTTTGAAGTTAATTTTTGTACAGGAACCGAGGTAATTACTATTTTAAGCTGAAAAATAGTTCAAACATGTTATTCGTATATATTTTCGTATGAGAAAATGATTTTGGTATTACGTATGTATGAGAATTTCGAGGGTAACTCGGGCTCCGTAGCTACATAATATTATATTATGCTTGCTTGTACCATAACTGTAACCTTAACTCCATATATAGCTATGTGACACCTCACCTATCTAATGCCCCATAAAAGTTCAGAAACTCAATATTGCTCAAGTTGAAAATGTTTATCCGAAGTTTTCTTAATTTTAATTTAATTTGTTGGGCTTCGTGTAGTTGTGAGTTGGGACGAAATTGTCAGAACCGTTTTATTTTGGAACTTTTTCAATCGTCGACATAATATTCAGTTTTTTACTTTTGACATTTATTTATATTAAGGTGCTCCCACACAGCAGTTATATAATGACATTATAAATCATTGTGTAACACGATAACATTTTATAACGTGTAACATACGATACAACATGTCAAGAAATAAACGTGTCTTTTGTTATAATTTGAAAAAAAAAGTTAGACAAAAATGTTACCTAACGTTATATTATAACTGCTGTGTGGGAGCACCTTTAGGCTTAGGGCCTGTTTCACCGGTGCCCAATAGGCTATTAACAACTTATTTGACAGATAATGCAAGAAATTCTGTTCCACAAGTATCTGACAAGCCAATCAAGCAGATAAAATCATTGACATCCTATCAGCCCGATCATGCGGCTGTTAAAGGTTTTATTTGTTAGTTAACAAAACTTTTTTTTTGAGATCCCGAAAATATTTCTAGCCTGTTATATTTTTGTCAGTTTTCGTAATGACTAATGATGCAGTTCAGTGTTGTGTGAACTTTCTACAAGTTAATATAATAATATTATAATGATATCCATACTAATATTATAAATGCGAAAGTGTGTCTGTCTGTCTGCCTGTTACTTCTTCACGCTCAAACCACTGAACCGATTTTGCTGAAATTTGGCATGGAGATACTTTGAGTCCCGGGAAAGGACAATAAACGAGTTTTGGCGCAACGGAGTTGCTGGCATCATCTAGTTTTGAATAAACATGGATCGTTTAGAGATTTTAGAAGACGAATTAGATGTTTTTAGGGTTCCGCACCCAAAAGCCAAAGGGTAAAAACGGGACCCTATTACTGAGACTTCGTTGTCTGTCTCTAGGTATGTGTTTATCTGTCTGTCTGGCCAAGTGTGAGTCCGACTCGCGCACAAAGGGTTCCGTAGAAGTAGGCCATAAATTGTGTTTTTTGTATGGAAGCCCGGGGCTCCCATACAAAAAACACAATTTAAATAAAAAATAAGCCCTTATTTTTTAATTTTAATATTATTATTAAATATTAAAGAACACATATAATTAAACTAGCTTTTGCCCGCGGCTTCACTCGTATTAAGAAGTATTATTATATACAATCTTTCATCCCCTATTTTATCCCCTTAGGGGTAGAATTAATAAAAATCCTTAGCGGATGCCTACGTCATATCATCTACCTGCATGCCAAATTTCAGCGCGATCCGTCCAGTGGTTTGGGCTGTGCGTTGATAGATCACCATGTCAGTCAGTTACCTTTGAGTTTTATATATATAAAATATAAAATATTTTGTGAAAAATTCACCTACCTTTTGCCATTATTGATAGAGCAAAAAGGCCAAAAAAATCATGTTTGTTGTATGGGCACCTCCATAAATATTAATTTTATATTGTTATTAGTGGATATTTGTTGTTATAACGGCAAGAGATATATGCATAATCTGTGAAAATATCATATCTCTAGCTTTTACTGTTCTTGAGTTTCAGCCTGGAGACAGACAGACAGACAGGCAGGCAGGCAGACAGGCAGGCAGACAGACAGACAGACAGACGGAATAGTTATGCGGCACCCGGGTGCCGCTCGGGAGTTGATGAGTTTAAGGGTTAATGGCATTTAAGTTTTATTATGTAACAAAATAATGTTTGTGTTTCAAAATAGAATGTGTCAATAAATTTCGGAGAGAAATAAAAGTATAAATGCAAAAAATATATATTATAATCCTTCAATTTTCAATCACCGTTACAATTAATGCATTTCTATCTTCAGCATCAGGTGAAATTTCTTACATTTTTTTCCTGGAGTTCTTCCTCAAGAAGGGTTTTTTGTAGCTTTACAACTTCTAACTTTTCTTCAGCTAATTTATCATAAGATCTTTTTGCTTTGGGTTTACCTGTAAGGAAATACATATTTTTTAATATGCAATTATATCATGACAAATACTTACTGGTAGGTGATCAACTTTTAAGTCAGTTTAGAAATAATAATTATGTCACAAAAATGTTGTACACTGGGTGGTTGAACTCTCTCCTCTGGGTTATGACTTTTGAGTCATTACTAATTTCACAGATTATGATGTTTGAGATTTTAATAAAACTGAGTAAATGTAAATGTTCTAAAAGTCCACTGTGATCTGTGTGGTTTTCACTTATTAAATATTTATTCAGTATCACGAAAACTTACACAGAGCAGGATGTTTTTTTGATCTGTAGCACCTCAATCGTGGGTATCACAGACATAGTAGATTTTCATTTGTTATGCGACAGCCGGCTGCCGCTTGGGTGAAGGTTTCACAACGTCTATGTCCACTTAGCAAGAAGTACTAGCCACAATAATATCTATTCTGGAATCTGGAAACAAACAACATAATATATTATGTACTCATAAATTTACATTATGTCTTATTAAGGATTTTATCTAATGAAAATATTTACCATCCACTGTATCGCTAGCTGTCATCGGGATCAGTAAATTGTCTGCCATGTCCTGCACTCTGCAGGGATTCTGGGATAACAATTTAGTTCCTTAGTGTATCCATTGAACCAATATATTTATCGACAATAATCAAATACAATAAATAAGATGCAAATACAAAGATAGTATTTGTTGCATTTGCCCATCACTGTACTCGCACACACATATTCTTATTCTGTATATTATTATATAAACTTTGGCATCTGATACATATGCATTATTAATACAGATTACAGAGAGTTTATTCAAAATATATAGATCAACTGTCTAATCTCCAACTAAAGACTGAACTGCATGAGACAGAGCACAGCATGCTGGAGATATTGGAGACACAAATCCATCTTCTTAGTCGTTACTCGTTTCGTTATCATTTCGTCCATTAACCATTCGACTTTAATCTCAATCTTTCGACATTGTATCACTAGATCAACAGAACTTCCTTGAGGCTTCCTTGGCTGTCTTAACTGTCTTTTCCAACGAAATCGTGTTTAGAGAAAAGCATGGAAGATTTTATTAGGTTTCTAAATTGTCTACTTCGGCTTCGTAGTCGTTAGTAGTATAGTATCCTCAATCCCCATGGGAAAATTTACACTTCTCTCGCGATTCTTTCCGTTGTCCAATATAGCGTCTCGTTACTAGTTTATAAACAATTTTTTGTCTTTATTACAAAAATATTAGGTACCTAATAATCAAGAATCAAGAAACTACTTAGAACATAGAACACAAAAGACAAACAAAAGATACACAAAAGGTGCGGAAATCATATAGGAAAGGAGAAAAAAAATAAAGTCTAAATATTTTAAAACATTAAAATCTCAGGAACTACTTGAATTGTAGGAATGAAATAAAGTACAAAATTTGTGTCTCTTAATGATTAATTTAATCAGCTGGGTAGCAAGTTTACAAACCCTCGTAAATAATTTAAATAAAATAATTTCGTTTTTAGGAAGTAAAAAAATTACCAATTTAAAAATTGTTTTTCTCAAAAACGAAGTAAAATGCGCACACGGGAGTTCTACTCTTGCATTTGAAATATAAGACGCCATCGACTCATTGCATTAACTTAGTCATGTCCGATTTTGGGGATTTCTAAAACACTGTGCGCCGTGGACGCTCATATTTCAAAATTTGTATAGTTCAAACTTTAGATATTGTAAAAACTTGAATATAGTTATCAAAAGAGTACAGTTTTTAATTTCTCTTATGTTCGACCGAACAGTGATACGATGTACGGTTCCACGGGGAGGTAGCGTTAAGGTTATAACTGGCTTAGGGGTAAGCTCTGTGGTAATAAACCCGCCGCTAAAGTCGGATTATAATTAACCCATTGATAAGGTTGGTTAATGAATAAATTAAGCACGAGTCGGCGTGGGACGTCTGGTCTATATAAAACCAGGTTTTTTCTAGTAAATATTATGATAATATACCTAACCCATCAATCACCAAGCGGCAGCCGACTGCCGCATAACAATTGAAAATCTATTGTGTCTGCGATACCCATGATGGAGGTATCTGCAATAAGTACCTTAAGATAGAAATGTTTTTTAACAACGTTTCTTCCTGTTTTTAATCCCATTCGTTGGTGTCATATTATTATAGTACAAAGCAAAATATTACACATAGGTAAGTACAATCAATAACTAATAAGCCGCCTTCCTCTAGGAAGGTTCTATGAGATATTGATTAATTTCTTACTGACTTATTAGTACTGGAGCCCTAGAACATTTTTTTTGTGATTACTAACAAGCTAATTTTTTATGAGTAGCTTCATTTTGATAAGACAAACAACTTTTTTATCTGCGAAAAATCTTGAAAATGGTAGCTAACAGAGATAGAAATGATTTCATACTTTGATTTGATGGTCCTAAATTATGGATTGCTCCATTTGTAGGACAATGTTACTTTTAAATTATATAACTATTAACCTACAAATATACAAAAAATCAGCTGGCTAGGGTACCGTTTTAGGGTTCTGTAATCAACAAAACTTGGTTGACTGCGGTGCCCTGATGCGGAACCCTTGCCAGCTGATTTTTTGTATGTTTGTAGGTATACATAATTGATAATATAATTTAAAAGTAACATTGTTCTACAAATAGAACAATCCATATTTTAGGACCATCAAATCAAAGTATGTAATCCTTTCTATCTCTGTTAGCTACCACTTTCAAGACTTTTCGCAGATAAAAAAGTTGTTTGTCTTATTAAAATGGAGCTACTCACAAAAAATTAGCTGAAACTAGTAATCACAAAAAAAAAAAAAATTGTTTAGGGCTCCCTCACTATATTGATTATTTATAATAATAAATTATTATAGCCCTACTTACCAATGGGCTCACTCTTCGGCAAAACTATAATATTTTGATAAACAGTGCTATGTGTTTTTATAATTTTGAAATATGTCCGAGTTTGTGTGCTACGATTTTCGTAGCGGTGCTACGCGGTGAAAAGTAATGAGTAATGACCACAGCACACACGTTCTGAAACGGATCGTAAACGTATCGCCTCGCTGTCAACCAGAGTACTTCGTCATAATGCATTCGCTACTTTCGATAGCTAAGTTAATGTAAAAAAAAGTAAAGCATAGTGTAGTAAAGTATAATATAGTGTATAGTTAATGTAAAAAATTTATATAATACCTATAATCATAATACTCATCGCGCTTACTATATATAGTTAATCAGGGTAAGTTCGGACTCAGGGTAAGTCCGGATAATTCAAGTTAACGCTAAATTAAACTACAGTTACGGTGTGTACTACAGTTTTCGGTTGCAGTGAAGAATGGCGCTGACTAATTTAGTGATAAGTTGAATTATCCGGACTTACTCTGTGTCCGAACTTACCCTGATTAGCCTTAATTGACAAAATTACCTCGAAAAATATTGGTGTTCAATTAAAAATAGTAGTAAATAAATATCAGAATAATAATGAATATTTGATAAGTTATGGATATTACTTTTTTATAGGTGTATTTTCAATAAGGAAAAGGCCTTTCCTAATCCATCTTCTCATATTCCATAAAATATAAGATCTTAACAAATCCCCAAGAAGTGTCACCGGATGAATATTTAAACAATTGATCCAGGTTAATAAGGTCCGGTCGGCCGCCCCATCAAATATTCAGCCCCCACCCCGATACCCCTAGAGCTTGGGGGTTCGCGGGCGATAATGGAGTGGGATTTTTCCAAAAATAATTTTAACCGAACTGGGGGCTAGGGGTAACCCGGTTAATATTAATGCGGAATCCCCGGAGCGATGGGAAAACTCGGGTTTTCCATGCGGATAGTGTTTGTGGATTTATGACTGCGAGCCACTGGGTTTTGACTTTGCAACGATATATGTCTGCCGTTTGTGTTATGTTCAAATTAGGTACTACCTTTTAATGGTCTTTAAAGATAACATTTGAATTACCTAGTAGGTATTATGAGATCAAAGACACGTGATTCTTGTTCTGAGCAAATAAAATTGTTAGCTATAAGTTCGTCCTCAAACTAGTATTTAAATTATCTTGACCTTGTCGTCACCGTACATTTGTTGCCGGGAAATAACATTTCCTTGAATAACATAGTTACTCTATATCCAATATATGGAATGTTCATCATAATACAGATGCTACGTAATATCTCGGAGCCTCGTATGCGATTCCCCGCTCAGCCCGGAGACCGCTAATTCACTTTCCATATGCAAATCAACATGTCGGAACATCACATTCAAAGCAAACTCCGAGACTAGCAATTCGCTCATCCCGACAACTTCGCAACTTTCGAGCTCCATCAACGTCGGGCGACAAAAGTAACGGTTTTGATGTTGCCAATTTAAGTTCCGAAGTATGGCGATCCCGCGGCCCCCATTGTCGGTACTTAATAACGATAGCAATTTTCAAAAACCCCCCAAACTTTCCCTGTAAATTACCGTTTCTTAGGAAGTTTTAAATAATTAATGCGTCCAATATTATCTATTATCTCGAAGGAATTTGTCTCGCGAAGCGAAGAATTCGTTAATTGTTAATTAGGTCGTTTGGAAGGAATTCAGAAGTTTTAAGAAACGAAACGATGACATTGCGATGCCTTTTCGTGAATACAAGTGGCTTAGCCGCAGATGACGTCAGAGCGAAACGCTGTGCCTGTACAGCTAACAAGCGGCTCGTAAGTTTTAACGATAGCATTGCATGCCGGGACCCGCCTACATACGTGTATCAAAAATGTTTTCGTTTACGACTCCTTGTTAGCAAGACTTTCATTTGTGTACACCATTATGTGTGGTACTGTTTTAGCGTTGAACTTCAGTGCATCGAACAAAATGACGGTTGAAACGTAACTATGTTGATTTAGGCTTAGGCTGAAGTTCTTTAAAGGTTTCAGTTAGAGAGCATTCTCTATCTGAAACGTACCTTTCAAATGGATTGAAATAACGTTCAAATTGGATTAAAATAACGACGCTACACGAAAACAAGAATGATGGCAACTTAATTTACGTAGCTTCGCTAATTAACAACTTTCGTTTTAATAAATAAAATTAAAAGAACTGTTTTACGTCCCGCACTTTCCTAGAATCACTTTCAACTGTACTTTTACACTAGTATTTAATTTTATTTATTTGGGAAAATAAACTATCATAATTAAGTAAAAAGCATTATATATGTATGTAAAAATAAATGAAATCGCACATGTGTGTGTTATAAATGCGAAAATGAATGCGCATATGTATTATAAATGCGAAAGTGTGTCTGTCTATTACCTCTTCACGCCCAAGCCGCTGAACCGATTTTGCTGAAATTTGGTATGGCGATACTTTGAGTCCCGGTAAAAGACATAGGATACATTTTATTCCGGAAAATTATACGGTTCCCAAGCTATAAATGAATTTTGGCGCAACCGGGCACCAACTAGTTGATGATTAATATATCGTGAACACACCGTATCATGAACCCTACAAGTACATGATACATTATTTTTTCCGTACCCACATCGTTCTCTGTTCCTAGAAATAATTTCGCAGACGCACGGGACTGTAATTGGTGCCAGGTGTTATGCGGGCTTCTTTCAGATTCATGTTCTAGTAAATATACAGGGTGAACAAACCATAGCGATAATACTTTAGCGTGTGTATGGCTCTCTTATAAAGATTTTGATGTGAAAATGCAGCGCTGAAATAGTATATTTTTTTTACTTCAGCGCTGCAACTTTAACAGTGAACTCTGCACCCTAAAGTATTATCACTTAATTTTGTAACATACTGTATAATACCTATGTTATGTTAAAATCATGGTTAGAGCTTGGCTCTCGACTTTGTAGGCCTTGGGTTCTATTCTGGCGCTGAAACAAAAAAGTTGACGAGATGATGCATGCTTTCGATAGTCATGACTCATGAGTGTCTCACATTTTATGAACTAATATGTGGTTAATTTTTTCTAAACTTTTGCATAACTTATATCGCGGGCTTTGAGCGTGGTGACAGAATCAAGAAATTCCGTAACGAAAAAACGGCGGCATTGCGTTGCGTTTGATTAAGATTGCCAAAATAAACCAGACTAGTTTTAGCTGTGAAACTGTTGAGCCAAATCCCGGCGAATCTAGTGAGATTGGGGGCTAGTGTAATCAATCAATTGTAATCGTTGTCTCCGCAACGTCACCGTATTGTTAGAGTACTCTCTCGTCTGAAATTGTTTTATACACCAGGTGCTGCTACTCGAAAGTCGCTAAAAATGCTAGATATTTCTCTTAACTATTTAGATGTAAAGAGGTAAAATACTATCAGTATAATAAATACTTGCTAATTTGCTAATATTATAAAGCGGAAGAGTTTGTTTGTTAGTTTGAACGCGCTAATCTCAGGAACTACAGGTCCGATTTAAAAAATTCTTTCAGTGTTAGATAGCCCATTTATCGAGGAAGGCTATAATAGGCTTAGATATTTTATCACGCTAAGACTAATAGGAGCGAAGAAATAGAGGAAAATGGGGAAAAAACGGGGGGAAATTATTTGAAAGGACTTATCTTATGAACTGCTGTAGCAATTTTTCTGTTATTTAGCACAGATAAGAAGTAGACCACGTGAAGGATCATAGACTATTTTTGTGGGCTAATTTGTCTGTAAAATGTCTAATTTACGCGGGCGAAGCCGCGTGGAACGTCTAGTACACGAATAAAATATTGTAGGAGAATAAAGACAATGGGAAGTAAAAATCAAACGTCGTAACACTCGGGGACTGTCGCGGTAAAGCTAGCATTTTTATCAACTTATGTAATTATGATTTGCATACGTCCAGTTGCACGCACACAACCACCGTGCCGAAGTCTGGCAACGCCGCACGCGGAGTGGGCGGTGCTAGGTTTTTTCGTTACGGATTTTCTTGATTCGGTCGCCGCGCTCAAAGTCGGCGATAAAAGCTATGCAATAGCTTAAATTACTCTCAGTACGTAGAATAATAGGCACCCTATTCTACGTATACGTAGAATAGAGTATTATTCTACGTAATCTGATATATAAAATACGGCTTTACTGATTTTTACCAAATTTTAATATGCATATTCGGTAGGTCTGAGAATTGGCTACTGGCTACTTTATATATTGATAAGTGCATTTGTTGAATAAATAATAGCAAATTATTACAACTCGAGACTGACGGCGACCATTGTTTGTGCGACGGGATAGCGATGAACGTTGCCATGGTGACAGTAATTATTTTGTCACTTCAATAAAATAATATGGGCGAAATACTTTATATGGCAAAACAACGTTTGCCGGGATAGCTAGTAATTAAGTAAAAATGAGAGATGAGATTGTAAACATGATAATCTCATGGTAATTGATGTATGAGGCCCGGGGTCGCTAATGAGATAAAACCCTTCCTCGCCGCACCCCGGAACAAAGATTCAAATTAGAGGCCAAAAAACCTCCCGACCGACCTGTGAATATATGGAATGGGATATGTTTTGGTAATGTTTTGCGTACTCGGATAATTGCTAGTTTCAGTTTTGTGTGTTTGTTCATGAGGTTGTATAAAACTTTAAATAGAGAACAACCAGGGCGATTACAGTATAAAAAACTAGCCAATTTAAACAAGTTGGAATCATTGAGATGTGTGGAATAGTATAATTTTAGCTGTGGCCTTGACCTCGCTCATACAGATAAAAATTGCGTTGCAACTACGGATAGTAAAAACTACGCTGCAAGCAAAAAAGAGCAGAGGCAATCTTTTCATTCGCAACTAAAAGTATTGCCTTATTCTACTCTCTTTAAGTATCTGAAATCATGCTTACATGTGCGTGCGCTACTACATGCTTACTAATAATATAAAGTGAAAGTCTATCTGTCACCTACTACCTATTTTTTTATCTATGGACGCTTCACACCACGTCAGTCTGGCCCCGTGCTAAGTACCCGAAGGACTTGTGTTACAGGTACCAGACAACGGAAATATATTTAATACTTTTATACTATACATATATTTAGGATTTTTATTATATTATGATACACATAATATTTAATACACATTCATAACCCAGGAACTTTGAAAACTTTTTGTTCCGTCGCGCGACGCGATTCGAACCCGCGACCCCCCGCTTGAGGTCCACAGAGGTCGTCAAATTTAGATTTTTTGTGCTATTTACGCTGAACATTGAGTTACAAATACACCGAGTTATTGAACTGCGATGTCCGTAGCACTCCAGTCGCTTCCTGTAATCTCGGACTTGTGACACAGTTTCGCATACGATTATGACAAACTGTGAGCACTCTGCGCGGGCGGCGATTGATCGCGTCGAGCGATTGAGTATGTATGTACTAATCTAGTATGTGGGCAAGTCCATACTAACGTTATAAATGTGAAAGTCTTTCTTTTAATTCCGCGAGAAATTAACTACGTTAATTTCAGAAGCAATACCGCTCGCATCTCTATTTCGCTCCGAACGAACACTTATCAAAAAACCTGGTTATAGAGCGTTTTAACCTGGTTAAAGCAATACCGGTTCCGAGAGTTACTTTCCGCGAGAAATTAACCAGGTTAATTTCAGAAGTACCTAATACCGCTCGCATCTCTATTTCGTTCCGAACGAACACTTATCCAAAAACCTGGTTATAGAGCGTTTTAACCTGGTTAAAAATATACCGGTTCCGAGAGTTACTTTCCGCGAGAAATTAACCAAGTTAATTTCAGAAGCAATACCGCTCGCATCTCTATTTCGCTCCGAACTCCGAACGAGCACTTATTAGTCGGGTGCGTACAAGACAAAAAAACGAAGAATACGGCTTTTGCTGAACCAAAGATTCCCTTTGGTAGGATTCATCTTTATATCCCTAAGATGGGTTTACGATGTGGAGCCACCTGAATATCTCATGCAGGTGGGAAGGGGGGGGGGGGGGGGTTAGCTTTAACAAGGTGTGAGGTCAATAACTGCGTGGGATTTAGGTATATAGTCGAGTTTGGTATCATTTTCGATTGAATCGAATGTTTAAATGCCAACTTTGGAATAATATTTAGATAAAAGATAGTAAAAATAAAATAAAATAAAACATTTTGAATATATGATTTTCAACCAACGAAAACGCTGTTGACAGGGCTTAATTAATTTAAGGAGGCTGATAGCCGCATTATTCTACATGCCAAAGACATGGTGATGAATGGAGCAATAAAGATATTAATAATACCAGACGTTCCGCGCGGCTTCGTCCGCGTAAATCTGAAATTTCACGGAAACCATATATTTTTCACATATTAATAACCCGTGTCTCACGTAGTCTACTATATATTCGTGTCAAATAACAAAAAAAATGCTCCAGTAGTCTGTGAGATATTATCCCTTTCAAATAATTTTCCCCGTTTTTTTACATTTTTCTCTGTGTCTTTGCTCTTATTGGTCTTAGCGTGATAAAATATAGCTTTTAACCTTCCTCGATAAATAGGCTATCAAACACGGAAAGATTTTTTCAAATCGGACCAGTAGTTCTTGAGATTAGTGCGTTCAAACAAACAAATTAACCAACAAACTCTTCAGCTTTATTTTCACATTTTCCTGTGTATCTTTGCTCCTATTGGTCTTAGCGTGATAAAATATAGGCTATAGCCTTCCTCGATAAATAGGCTATCAAACACTGAAATATTCTTTCCAATCGGATGAGTAGCTCCTGAGATTAGCGCGTTCAAACAAACAAACTCTTCAGCTTTATAATATTACTAGACGTTCCGCGCTTCTTCGCCCGCGTAAATTAGATATTTCACAGAAAAATTAGTCCACAATAAATAGCCTATGATCCTTCACGTTCCTACTTTTTATCTGTGCCAAATAAGAAAAAAATTACTCCAGTAGTTCGTGAAATAAACCCTTTCAAATAATTTCCTCCGTTTTTTCTACATTTTTCTCAATGTCTTCGCTTATATTAGTCTTAGCGTAATAAAATATAGCCTTTAGCCTTCCTTGATAAATGGGCTATCTAACACTGAAATAATTTTTCAAATCGGACCAGTAATTACTGACTCTTACTTCTTCTTTTTACGTTGTTTAACATCTTTATCGTGAAAATATGAGTCCTAAAATGAATTATGCATTCTTAAGTCATCCGAATATGGTACCGAACTAGGAATATTACCATAAATAATGCCTCTATACAGATTGAGACTCTATTTTCCTCCAGAGTAGAAGCTGCTAAAATTTTAAAAAAGTTACATCAAAAATCGCGGTGGCTCCACATCTTAAATCCATTCTTGGGCCATAAGGACCAATCCTACCAAAAGAAATCTTTGGTTCAGCAATAGCCGTATAATTTACCGTACACACGCATATCCAAAAACCTGGTTATAGAGTGTTTTAACCTTTTTTTTATCGTTGGGGAAATGCAATTACGCATCCCCGGCAGTCTGTGGATGGCTACCGGGGTATGTGGGACTCCCCAGGGCGGTGCAGGCCGCGCCCGGGCATACCCACTAAAACCCCAACGAGTGTTCCTACGTTCCGCTTTTGGCAGAGCCACGGGATACGCGGGATATGCAATCGCGAAGAGTGTTTTAACCTGGTTAAAAAAAGTACCGGTTCCGAGCTCTGGACTTCGACTGCAAAGAGACGGACAGGTTTCAATATATTATGTCAAATTCGTCGGGTTTCACTAAGATTATGAATGTGATGTGCCTCGCGCTGGCTGATATAATTTACTTTTAAATACTAACTTATAAATAAAAAAAATATTAAAAGATTAGATTCTGACAATTTTAATCACATGTGCCAAAACATAATCAATAATACAACCAAAAAGAGAAACACATCCAAGTACTATCTTTCCCGTCTAGTCTTTCCCGTTTGTTTTTTAAGTTATTTTTATCCGAATGAGAACTTTTCTAGCTATAACTATAAAATCTTTTAGAACTGCTCGCAATAGACGCAAAATATATTTTTCAGTAACGTAATACATTTTTTGTGCTTTTTAACCAACTTAAAAAAAAAAGATTTCAATTTGAGCCTAGTTTTTGTATATTGTGAGTATATTTCATCAGCATCTGAACAAATGTAGGAACTTTTAAAAGTGTATAATATGTATGTTTTTATGTTTGTGTTCGCGTATCTTGCGAGCTACAAATCCGATTTAAGTAATTCTTTTTTTGTTTTGTCGACTTTGTTATGATAGGTATTGTTCAATTTAGGTAAGTTTCATCAAAATTGGTTCAGTAGTTTTGAATTCGGTTTTAATTTTATTAATACTATACAACTTGCTATTTGTGATAAATATAAATTATTTTAAATTGACGTGTTTCACATCCCGTTTTTAACGTATTTAACATGTTTAACATCCCAGAGAAATACAGTAATAGGAAACCCTAATGCCTGTAAAGCCGGCTGTACACTCTCGCCGAGACACAGCGAGGCGGCCCGAGTGCGAGAGTGTAAATGGGTGCGCTCGCCACGTCTCGCCTGTCTCGGACCCTCTCGGTCCGTTGTCGGTATTTTGCGCCCGAGACAAAGGGTCTCGCGAGGAAAACGAGCGCACTACTGTACACTCTCGCGTCTTTCAGTACTGGTCCCGCCGTTGGACAGTGTAGAACAGAAAAATAACTAATAAACGTCATTATCAGTCATTATCTGTGAGAAATAAAATTAAATATGATTATAAATCTTTGGATTACAATGATATCTTTCGATGCATGGTGAATGGTGAATGGTCGTTTTCGTCCATCTTCTCTGAGTTCTTAACTGCGATTGAACTAAGCGAGAATGTACATGATCGCACTCGGGCAAGGGGCTCTCGCACGAGACCCTCGCCCGAGAGCTCTCGGCGAGAGTGTACAGCGGTCATTATATGTCATAGTTTTAAGTTCGTAGTGACAAGTTAACAACCCTAGCGATTTTCGTCATATAGGTCAAATTTAAAAATTTCTAACTTCTATGTCGGCGTACTCTATAATTCCGTCTACTCTGTCCGAGCGTTCTCTACTGTTTAATATTATACAATTGTATGCGTTGCGTCATCGTAGTCAAGACAGTTTTGACTTGGTGTGCGCCACATGATAGACACAAATGTTTTAATTGTATCGTAGGACTGACTTCTCTATGTGAAACAAGATTGTGTAACTACAGTCGTGTCTCCGATGTGCGGTCGCACTAACGCGACGCGTAGATGCATTTCTAAATTAGTATGGATTTGACAGATTCGCAAGACGTCTAACGCAATTTAAATCTGTCAAATCCATATAAATTTATGCCGCGCCGCGTTGCGATCTGAATAAACCGATGGATTTTTGATATTAATATAACTAGCTATTTGACCGAGCTTTGCTCGGTATTCGATCTAGATCGATTTATCGCCCCCGAAACCCTCTATATACTAAATTTCATGAAAATCGTTGGAGCCGATTCCGATATATATATATATATATACAAGAATTGCTCGTTTAATTATATAAGATTTGAGTCAAGAGGACACAATCTAATTATCCCCAATGCCTCTTTCCGGGCGATAAACGAATTTTGACTCAAAGCAGTTGCGGACAGCATCTACATAGTTGTTCTAAAATTGTGACAGCCACCTGCCAAGCAGTGTGTGAGTTTGCCCCTTTTTTGTACGACTGCTAAAAAGCTACGTTCATACTCGATATAGTAAAATGTGTGGAGCGCTTAATTCGAAGCGATCTTCGAGGGTTCGAGAAGTATATTGGATTGTGTGAATTGAATTTGTTCTGCGTTTCAATTGTTTTATCTCGTGATACGTCGTGTAAATTCATCGTTTCACGACGCTCGAGTCTTTTGCTTTTGTTTGACCTGCTCAATCGTTAACTTGTTTTTCTTTAGTTCCTTTGTTTAGTTGATCGGCTTTGAAGGCCTTAAGTGTCTAAACACACTAGGCCGAAAATACGCGGCTGAAGATCGGCATGATTACCCTTGCAATGGGCTACGCATACAATATAACACGATGTAATTTCGGCATGGTGTAGTCGTCAGCAATTTAAAATACATTGCAGGCGTAATCATGCTGAACTTCGGCCGCGTTTTTTCGGCCTAGTGTGTTTAGACATTGAGGTTTAATTTGACTGAGGTTGCCAGCTGGTCTAGCTAGATCAAACAATAGAAACAGTGACGGATTTAGGGGAAAGTCGCGCGCGTTGAAATTGTGTTTGTGTTACACGAAAATAAGAATTAATAATAATTCTTATTTTCGTGTAACACAAACACAATTCGCGTCTGGCTGAAACATATAGAAAAAGACTAAAATAAGTTTTCTTTTAATGTGAATTTTTCGTAGAAATGTTGAGTATTCTATTTCGTTTACTTTAATAAAAGTTCAAATTCGTTTGTATGGGTACTTACTATTTTAGATTACAATTGTCTGTAGCACCTGTGTATTGGCAATCGTTTCGCAGAATTTATCTTAGTTCGTGTTGGTGTGAAAGTTTTTACATTTATATTTGTTAGGAACTAAAATTGCTTAAATTGCGATTTTAGCACAGAACAAAATAATGATATTGTCTGCTGACTAATAGCGATGATGAATTTACAGCTTATGACCCATCTTCGTGTTGGTCTAATAATAATCATGATGGATCGAATTTGTGATATCGACGTTATGGGCAATCATAGACGAATATTTATTAATACACGTTTTTCTAACATAGGCGAACGTGAAGAAGCTGTTTTAGCACACCCTCAACCAGGTCGGGTTTTCGAACAAAAATAAAACTACTTAGATCAAAATTCGGGTTCGAGAGAAATACAAAATAATTTTTATTTCTTGCATTATCCATTTATATCCAAAGGCGTTAACCTTTTAAGTTCTCCTTATAACTTCTCTTATTATTATTATCTTATTTTTCATATCCCTATAGAGCAAACTTTGACCCAATATCATTTATGTACATTTTCCTTGACAAAAACAATACGCGCGCTCAGTGACCGGTCACGCCTGTACCGATGGAATCGTGCTGATCCCTGTTTGTTTTGTATTAAACTAGTTTTCAAGTATGGGCCCGATTGTACTTTATTTTAGATACTCGGCAAACCGTTTATAATAAGCTCGGAGATTAAAATTGGGTGTCGATTCTGTACTTACAAGACTCGTTTCAATAAGAGCAGACTTACAATTTTAAGTTCGTCAATTAAGTCGCACAGTACACCAATTATAGCTATAGCGAGTTATGAGAGCTCGCACATTTTTGCAACTAAATTCGATTCCTTTCCGATTACCTACAATTTAAAAGTTGTCCAATTAAATTGCGATATTACGTAAGTAATTTATTTAAAATACGATAGCCGGCCAACTTGAAATTGTATATCTGCGGCGACCCTAAATTGAGAAAAAAATCTGTTGGACGGGCACTGGCAGAAGTGAATAACTACAGGAACTGAAGAAACTACAGGAGCAGGCATCATTTGTTGCCGCACGGTAGAATGATTTACTTCGGTCTCTTGTTCTTCCGTCTAAGTGCGACCGCACATCGGAGACACGACTGTAGTTAGACAGTCTTGTTTCACATCAAGTCAGTCTTACGACACAATTAAAACAGTTGTGTCTATCATGTGGCGCACACCAAGTCAAAACTGTCTTGACTACGATGACGCAACGCATACAATTGTATAATATTAAACAGTAGAGAACGCCCGGACAGAGTAGACAGAATTATTATAGAGTATGGCGCCTTAGAAGTTAGAAATTTTTAAATTTGACGTATATGACGAAAATCGCTATGGTTGACGGTTGTTAACTTGTCACTACGAACTTAAAACTATGACATATTACAGGCATTAGGGTTTCCTATTACTGTATTTCTCTGGGATGTTAAACATGTCAAACACGTTAAAAACGCGTTGTGAAACACGTCAATTTGAAATCTATACTAATATTATAAAGCGGAAGAGTTTGTTAGTTTGTTTGTTTGTTTGAACGCGCTAATCTCAGAAACTACTGGTCCGATTTGAAAAATTATTTTACTATTGGATAGCCCATTTATCGAGGAAGGCTATAGGCTATATTTTATTACGCTAAGACTAATAGGAGCGAAGAAATAGAGGAAAATATGGAAAAAACGGGGGAAATTATATGAAAGGGCTTATTTGAACGCGCTAGTCTCAGGAACTACTGGTCTGATTTGAAAAATTCTTTTAGTGTGAAATAACCCATTGATCTGGAAAGACTATAGGCTATATTTTATCACGCTAAGACTAACAGGAGCGAAGAAATAGATGAATATGTGGAAAAAACGGGGGAAATTATATGAAAGGGCTTATTTGAACGCGCTAATCTCAGGAACTACTGTTCCGATTTTAAAAATTCTTTCAGTATTGGGTAGCCCATTTATTGAGGAAGGCTATAAGCTATATTTTATTTCGCTAAGACTAATAGAAGCGAAGAAATAGAGGTAAATGTGGAAAAAACGGAGGAAATTATATTATAGGGCTTATTCGTGCGCGCTAATCTCAGGAACTACTGGTCCGATTTGAAAAATTATTTCAGTGTTAGCCTATTTATCGAGAAAGGCTATAGGCTATATTTTATCACGCTAAAACTAATTGGAGCGAATAAATAGAGAAACATGTGGAAAAAACGGGGGAAATTATATGAAATTGCTTATTATCTTAAGAACTGCTGGAGCAATTTTTATGTTATTTGGCAAACATGAAGAATAGATCACGTAAAGAGACATAGGCTATTTTTTTGCGGAAAAATTTACGGTTGCGTGAAATTCCAAAATTACGCAAGCGAAGCCGCTATATATAATAAAATCGTAGGAATGTCAATTCTGTACATTGAATATTTTTGTACAATAAATAAAACTTGGGATGCGTAATTTGATCTACTATGCTAACGCGGACGAAGTCGTGGGCAACAGCTAGTAATTTATATTTTAAACAACTTAGGTATTTCAAATAACAAGTTGTATATTAATAAAATTAAAACCGAGTGCATTTTGCGTCTATTGCGAGCAGTTCTGAAAGATTTTATAGATATAGATAGAAAAGTTCTCATTCGGATAAAAATAACTAAAGGAAAGATAGTACTTGGATCGCTGGACGTGTTTCTCTTTTTGGTCGTACAGCTATTATTGTTTATGTTTTGGCACATGTGATTAAAATTGTCAGAATCTAATTTTGAAATCTATAAGTATTTAAAATTAAATTATATCAGCCAGCGCGAGGCACATTCCATTCATAATCTTAGTGAAACCCGACGAATTTGACATAATATATTGAAACCTGTCCGTCTCTTTGCAGTCGAAGTCCAGAGCTCGGAACCGGTACTTTTTTAACCAGGTTAAAACGCTCTATAACCAGGTTTTTGGATAAGTGCTCGTTCAGAGCGAAATAGAAATGCGAGCGGTATTGCTTCTGAAATTAACCTGGTTAATTTCTCGCGCAAAGTAACTCTCGGAACCGGTATCTTTTTAAACAGGTTAAAACGCTCTATAACCAGGTTTTTGGATAATGTTCGTTCGGAGCGAAATAGAGATGTGAGCGATATTACTTCTGAAATTAGCCTGGTTAATTTCTCGCGGAAAGTAACTCTCGGAACCGGTATTATTTTAACCAGGTTTAGACGCTCTATAACCAGGTTTTTGGATAAGTGTTCGTTCGGAGTGAAATAGAGATGCGAGCGGTATTGCTTCTGAAATTACCTGGTAAATTTCTTGCGGAAAGTAACTGGTGGAGTGATATCTTCTATCCCTTTCTAGTGCACCATCTAATAGCCAATAGGCCATAACTTGTTTATGTGTGGACAGTGGGTGATGGTCGTGGTGTGTATGAGTGGGCGGGGCGAACATAACCGCGAACGGTTCTAAACGGTATTTTGGGCAGTGAGCAATTTAATTTTGCTCTTAGAACAAGACCAGAAATAATTTCGGTCCGTTCAGAGTGGAATCGCGACAGGATCGCGAAGATTAACCAGGTTTCCGAGCCCTAAGTCGAACTACTGGTAGTTATGTCTATTGTGGCTAGACAGTTTTGTCGTAGATGTGCGCGCTCGCATACACTTCAAAGGGAAGCCGACTGTCGTTAGTCAGACTTGTCGCGGGGCGCATTAGACAACTTTGTCTAATAGACGTTTTGTCTCAAATGTGCGCATCTAGTGCATTTTATTATGCGATAGTCTGTCTTAAGATAGTCGTGTCTCAGGTGTACGGTAGCTCTAACGACTTTTCGAACAGGCCGCGTGTCCTGACGAAAGTTGTTTTTACCCGTCCCAAAATAGTGCGCAACGTCGTTATAGAAATTTTCACTTCAAAGAATCAAGCAAAAGTTCAATTCATTTAATTGATATCGTTCTAAAAGAAGGGAAAAGGAAATAAAGTCTAAAATTACTATTTTCGTACATTTTCCCTCGGCATTTCGATTAAAACGCAATATTTTAGGCCACAGAAATATCGCCATTTTTGGCACCAACAAATCTCGTCAAACACAGGGGCGACGAAAGAAAAAGAAGAAATTTGGGCGCACAATGTGAAATTAAGATTCCTGTTTGACTACCCTCAGCGACGGGGAGAAAAGAAAAGAAAATTCACTCGTAAACTTCGACAATGTTTTTGCGGTACGAACAGTTTTTTTTTTTAATTGACAGAGACTACGCAAAGGTCGTAATTTGGACGCAATTTCACAGGAGCGATTAATAGATACGACTATTGATTATTCAAAATCTCGTTAATTATGTTATTATAATACATTTGGATTTTAGGTTATGGTAGAGGACGTCCGCAAATCCGTTGCGCCAAAATTAGTTTATCGCGCGGGAATCGAACATTTTTCTGGAATCAAAAGTATCCTATGTCCGTTCCCGGAACTTAAAGTATCTCCATACCCAGCAAAATCGGCTTAGCGGTTGGGGCCTGAAGAGGTTACAAACAGACAGACAGATAGACACACTTTCGCATTTATAATATTAGTATGGACCTACCTACCTATGGACTAAACTACTTCGGTTGCTCAAAAAAACTTAATTTTATCCAAAACACGTTACGACTTTATTCGAAGTCGTAACGTGTTAAAATTTTTATAATTTAAGTCACTACGTTCGCTTTGATTCCATAAATTACTATTTTTCTTAAGGTGACTCTTAAGGGTTTTGCGGAAAACGTAACATTTGAATGATTAAAACTTTCTCTGATGTTTCATCTTCGCACGACCGGGGCCTGATTTATTGGAGAGCCTTTTAAGTAGCTCTGTCAACCTTTGTCTAAATTTTATTTATAGCTCGAATGCAGAGAGCCGGATAAAACTTTATGAGGAACAAGGGGACTTAGATAAAAAAATAACTCTCACTTGGAGTTAGTTTCAAGTTTAAACTGCGAAGTCTCCTTACTTTGATGCATATTATGAGTCATTTCAATTTCCACAAACAGGCTTTTACACAAATAGGCAGCCTGACACCGCGAACGACATGTCGTCAATTCAATGTGTATATCATCTTGTGCAGTAGGAAAATTGAGTTTTTTTTATTAAATAAGGGGGCAAACGAGCAAACGGGTCACCTGATGGTAAGCAACTACCGTCGCCCATGGACACTCGCAACATCAGAAGAGCTGCAGGTGCGTTGCCGGCCTTATGAGTTCAGAAATTGATGGATCATTTCATCATCGTTGCGTCACGGTGCCATTCGAATTGACAACCTTAAATATTGTTTGATTGTGTGTAAATAAAATCCAGTTTTGGGTCATTTAAAAATGCTTCGCATCTTCAAGTCACGTTTTATGTAAATTTACCCTTAATCTTTAACATAAATATTCGTTTGTTTCGTTCTAGAACTCTACCAAATCGAATACGCTAAAGGAAAACAGATCGATATGTACCTGAATCAAATATATGGAGGCTACATCTGTTTGACTGAGCTAGACAAAGGCACAAACGTTATTAATTTGTTGGAAATGCACACCACGGAGCTGTGCGAGGGCTGTTGTACTGCGCTGGTGACGTTCTATGAACTTTTCGATTTGTGTGGGGTGCAAACAAACTCTTTAGCTTTATAATATTAGTGTAGATAAACAACATTGGAGCTCAATTTGGAAGCCCTAGCCCCTAGCACATTCTAAGGAAAACAAAAATTTAATATAACACATAAACTTTGACAGACAGACAGACAGATAGACAGGCAGGCAGGCAGGCTGGCAGGCAGGCATACATGCATAATGCTTTTTAGATCGTTTAGAATAAGACTGCATTCATAGTTTAAAAAAAAATGTAGGTTAGTACAAAAATGCTTAATAGCGACTATTTAACAGTCGCAGCAAAATCAATTACCCGAACGACGTCGCAACTACGCGATGCACCGCAGTTTTCTCTCTTAACCTACCACTGTTTTGTTTAATGGCCGGTGATTGCGTCCACCGCACTGTAGACTAGTGTTCCGCAAACTTTTTGTGTTCAAGATACATCTAGCTTGCGAAACACTGTTGTAAACAAAGCTGTGTAACGTACCACGGAACCGTACGAAGTTTTGTGCTTCGTCTAACGTTTTAACTATATAATTATGTCAAATGACATTTACATGTCGACGGGATGCGGGTAGAATTACGGGAACGCGCACGGTATTGTTCTAGAAACTAGGTTCTATGCTTTGTTGGTTGTTGTAGTATATTAATATGTAAACTAGGTTTACCTGTAAAAAAGGTTTTTTTTACATAATATTGGCTATAAAAAAAAGATGACTACTCAGGAGATTTCTAAACCTCGCCTCAGGTATATGGTCCATAGACCACAAAGTAAATTTAGCTTGCAAAGCTTTTTATTTTTTTATTAGTACTAAAGCTCACCGCTAGATGTCGCTTTGTCTGCTCTACATCGCGCTATCGGTAGTACGGAAGTGTTTGTTGACTACTCCGCGATCCTTCAAAACGTATAAATCTTTCGCCTTTTACTAAAGATTTCCGTGGAGGGGAACACTCGAATGAGTCTTACTCAATTTTTTAACAAACCGGACCTTATAGTTTCGTGTCTCTCACTGACCATTGGTATACTTAGGGAGTAGGGACATATTTTAACGATGATTAAACTCAAATCATAAATGGCAGTTATTATACTCCCACCAAAGTAATATCTAAAACGTACATTTTTCCGGGATAAAAAGTATCCTATGTCCTAATTCCAGTTTCCCAGGAGTCGAAGTATATCTCCGTACTAAATTTCAGTAAATCGGTTTAGTGGTTTAAACGTGGAGAGGTAACAGACACACAGACAGACATTAATTTTGCATATTTAATAATATTATTAAATATGCAATATGGATATTATGAGTCTGGGATATTATCGTATCATAACTTATATTATTATAATATGTTTTAGTATTAGGCTAATTATCTGTGACTTTCAGAAAAAGCTGTATTTTACAAAATGTGAATATAATTAACCGGCAGCTTTCTGTGTATATTCATAACACGACATTCATCAAAATAATGTCGTAAGCAATTAATATTTAATAATCAATGATTAGATATTATACAGATGCTGCATTATGCGTCGCTACACACATTCTGAATTAGCACATCAATATTAGTCTAAAATACACCTAAATCGGTGAATATGAAAATTAATTCAGTAATTTAGGCCGATGTGTGTGGAATTGAATATTTTATTGTGCGCGTATCGCGGCCGCGAACAATTCGCTAAACGAGGTACGGCGGTAATTTATGATGTTTATCACACGTCGTTAGGGCGTGTGACGTCACAAGCTGTTGAGTTATTGAAGCTATTGTGTATCTGCTATCAGGGATTAGAAGAATGTATGTGGTTCTCAATAACAGATGTTGTTAAGAAGAACGTCGTTTAATTTGAGTTGTGTTCAAAAATTTACTTTAAACCCAGTAAGGGACTATCAGAGAGCGGTCAAGCGTTCAAGTGGTCAGTTTTGCGTTTTTTGTATTGCATTACGTTTCTCAGACAGAGAACGGTCACGCGTTCAAGCCATCTGCGTTCGCATTCTATGCATTTGAGCGACGCGGTCAGAATGCCCCCCAGGTATATCTATAGGTCACTTAGAATCGCGTTAGGTACGTTTCTTTTCCTTTATATCATTAAAATAGAAAAACATTTTATCTGCTTAGTCGTAAAATTACATGGTAAACTCTAAAGGCCGCACTCAGCATCCTCTGGTGACAGAGTCTATTAGTAAGTAATAAAGTCCGTAATTTTTTGCCAAAGTCTTTGTTCCTTGTCTCATGTCATAGGTAAAATAATATGTCTGAAATTCGAAGATACATTACATTCTTAGTGATAGCATAGCATAGCCTAGTGATAATCGTGGGCGTTGACGTCACCGCAGGATTTCATATGTCTCCCATGGGGTTAGATTGAACAGCTTTTATTACGAATAGAGGGGCGTACATACTGAGCGACGCGGTAGACCTCAACGCTGAGAGGTGGTTTCGTAAAGGTCATAGTTAAGGTTAGAAGTTTTAAGTGACTATGATCAAACAAAAAGGGCCTCTCTACGCTGGGATGTTATGGATGACCATTTTTTCTCACCATCGCTACCAAAATTAAAGCACTCTAAGCACATTCAATGCTGATCATGATCAATCAGACGAATAAACTCCTCTACACGTTTATAATAATCGCCAGTATTAGGCAGTATTAGACATTTGTACGTACATGCAAAAACTGCTGTGCTTTAGGCTATGGTCCCTTTACTAAGAGAAATATTACACAGCAATTATAGTTATGCAAGATCTGATTATCTTTTCCTGACACATTGGACTTACATGATAGAAAAAACCAGAGGACCTTGAAAATCTATCCTTGTAAATCGTAAGGGTCAATGTTTAACACAAATTCTACTTTTTATCCCAACACTGTATTCCCTATTAAGAGTTTCTCAAGGGAATCCATTCGTTTAACTAAGATTTACAGTGAAAACTAGTAAAATCTAGAATTTTCTCCCACATGTATAATACCAGATGCCCAAGTATGTACGCATCTCTGGTTATTCCACGTTACATTATGTGTATAAACGTTTATGGCGTGAATAAATAAGGTTTTAACCAGTAAATGTCACGTGTTTTATAACACGATCCAGTTGTTTTCGAATTAGGTTCCTCAGATACAGTTTTATAGACTAGGGGATGAGCGTGAAAAACGATCGCGTTATCCATTGCAGATGTAAATAGAAAAAATACTAGTTCAGGGTGAGGCCACACGAGCGTATTCGGTTGACGGAAATTCTGCTGCATTCAGTTTCATAAAGGTGAAGCCACACGGACGTAATTTCGTGAGTCTTGAGTCGCAGAATTTCGGTCGCGTAAATATCTTTTCATACAAATCATGACTCACAAAATTACGCTCGTGTAAATCAAACAGGACTTCTGTATGAAACTGAATGCAGCAGAATTTCTGCCAGTTGATATTCTGCGACTCACAACTTACAATTTGCGCTCGTTTGTCTTCACCCTAAGAAAGTACATTAAGCAGGTAATTTAGTCAATCTTGATTTGTGTACAAAATGAATTGTTTTTTTTTCCGTAGTATTTTCTGAATGTGAATGTACTGTATAGTTGCTTACTTGTATATTTTGTAGGCTAAAACTACTACACTACTTTCTTACGCCGGTTCTTAACTCACGTCTTAATTAATCTCGAATTTCAAAGATAGACAATATCGAATAAAAAATAATAGTGAATGAAATCAGATGAAACTTAGAGCTTACTAGTTTTATGTAATTAATATTTTATTGATCAGTGGGTTTGCCGGCTTTAATGTAATTAAAGCCGGTAATGAGAAGTTGCCGAGGAATTAATCAATATGATCCACTCGATTACCGCAAGACGGGAATGCTACATTACTCTGATTGCCGCCCACAGAATTTTCTGATAATTTGCCAGGTGAAATATAAAATACTAAGGCGGTAATGGTGGGAACCATTTTTCAAAGTCGACGTTTTTTTAGTGTTATGTAATAACTAGATGGCGCTCGCAACTCCGTTGCGTCAAAATTCGTTTACCCCGGGGCGCTTCTTACTGTGGCACATGTAAAAAAATAGTTTGTATCATGTTTACAATTTTTGTCATGGTTTGTATTCATACTTGATAAATACGTTTTACAGACCCAAAAAACTGTGTAAAGCCACAATTAGATCTAACGCCGCTGGGTAAGGCCGAGAATTTTTACACTTAGTAACATAGAGTAACATAGAAACTTCTATGTTACAGTAATATAAAAGTAACGCGAAAGTAACGAGTAAAGTGTGTAAGGTCAATTTTATAGTGCACATTTGATGTAAAATTTTATGCCTTATACGGGGTGTAAGGGACAGCGTCCCGCAAACAACAAATGAACGTTACCAGTAACATAGAAGTAACATAGAAGCGAGATTTTTTAGGCTTTAATTGACCATTAATCGATAATTTAAGCTCAATTTGGACCAAAAACACACGCCACGCATTGCTTCTCCGCTTATTCATATTTCTATTCAAAACAGATGTAATAAAAACTGTTATTTACCTTTGAAATCGTCTAAATTCATTTAAAAAAACTCCGACCAAACACATGCATGCACTTTTGCTCGTCTCTACAGACAACAAACAAGCGTCTTTTTTAATTTTATTATTCGCATAAATACTTAGTGTTGCCAGTGTCAATACAAAATAGTGCCACAAAAGATTAACATTGTATAGAGGTGAAATTACGGTAACATACAAAATAGTAACATAGAAGCGAAAATACGGGGACAAACATTTAAATTTCGATAAAGTCATGAAATCTGCTTATTTAAAAAGATCAACCACTACGATTAAATTGCTAAGTATCAGAGTATTTAAATCAATTCTTGAGAATTTGTCTTTCAATGGAAAAAAATACAAAATTTTAGTTCCAAGTATATGGATACATGAAAAAGACAGAGTTTTTTGCAATATTTGGGGTAACGGACGAACTTGAGTTAAGTTTTCCACTGTAGTTATTAAACCATAAAAAGTATTTTAACTTTGATATGAAATTGTATGATTTAGATCCCTACAAAATACAATAAAAGTTATTAGATTAAAAATTACTGGTTAGTTTTTTTACAATATGCAGACAAAAATTGGGACACTTTTTACTTTCGAAAAGTGTAAAAATATCAAATATGCGCTAAAACATTCTGGTAGGTGATGATGATGTTGGATTACCAGGACCACAAATTGGTATTAAAAAGTTTTCATTTTCGGTTACGAAAATATTACAAATGTATTGCTGAATCTGAATAAAACCGTACCTTTTGTTTCCTTTTTTTGTTTACGTTCTGGTAATTAAAAATTCTTTCCGACTTGTAGCTTTATTGAAAATTTTGAAAAATTTCCCCTCCAGCTACTAATAAGTTGAGAATTCCGTACATGATCGAACAATCCTTTTCAAAACAAGCCCGTAGATAAGTATTCGGAATACGATCAGTCGAATGCACCCGTTACGAACTTTTTCATTTCTTCTATTTCCATTATTCATTTTCGCATAGTTTCCGCCTGAATGGGAAGAAATATCGTGTTCCCACTTAAAACTTCCCGTTTTATTTCCATAAATAAGAACAGTTAGTGAACTCGTAATTGCGAAGTTAAATGTAATCTACTTATCAGATCTTCGTCTACTTTTGTACTCGCATTAGGAAATTAAGAGATGTTCTATTTCCTTTCATTTCTGATATAAATCTTTTTTATTTTTGGTTTCCTTTGTGTCTGAGGTTTGCTAATATTCATGTTTTTAATAATATTTTAATTGTTGGCTCGGCTTTTACCAGTAGAATGATAGGTAAGGGTGCTTGCCAAATATCCTGTTTACAGTTTATGTAGTGTGAAAAGTATTATTATTATAGTCATTTGTCAATATTATCAGTAGCTAGTAACCACAACCTGGTTGCTCATGCTGGACTAAAAAGTAAGGATCCTACTTTCTTGAACCAGATCAAATTACTTGAAAGTAGCAATTAGCTTCTTGAAAGTTTTCAACGTACACAAACATGTTGATTTAATTTTGTTTTCAAGATGTCTTCGTTCCAAAGTAAATTCGTAACTGATATATTTTCGTGTAAGTTCCACACGTATTATCTGTACGGTCTGGTTAGTAATCACGTTTGGCAGATGATTTATCTAATTTATGGGTTCGCTAGTGTAGAATTTCTATTAAACCTTGTTTAAGGGTCCGTATACGAAATTTGCCGATTTCGCTGATTTAACAGACGTGATTTAACAGTTAAAATGCAGTATTTCTATAAGTTTTAATGACAACAACAACATATAAGATCATTTCAATTATAATCTAATGTTGGAGCTAGATTTTTTTTTTTTTTTTAGTATTTTTGAATAATCCAACTCAAACCCGCGACAGTTTTGTGATTTTTGCTGTAAAAGGTTTAGAACATCACCTGTTTATGGATTGTATTGACGTCTTAACGGTATGAAAAAAATACAATGTACTGTTGAGAAAGTCGTCTACAAATGTTGGAATTACTTTTTACCACTTTAATATGAAATAGTTGAGTAAAAAAATATGTAACTCGGCAAAATTTTAGAGAAAATGGGCAAAGAATTGCTGTTAATTTCGGCAACTTGGAGCTGTAATTCATAAAAAGAAAACGACAGAAATAATCTATAGATAAAATTCTATCCAATTCGAGAAAAAACAAAAAAAAAAAAACAAATTGTGCCAAAAAACACGATTCAAAACAACCTAAATCTCACATTATATTACCCGCCGCAAGGTTCGAGTCGGCTTTCCGCACTTAAATATATTTTAAATCTAATAATTAATATATATATTTTTAAGTCTAATAAGGGGAAAAAACCTAATAATATTTCTGTAGCGAACCTTTGCAATTTCGTATTCATCGGCAAAATTTCGTATACGGACTCTTAACATACCCACAATCCACACTAGATTTTGCAGTATTCAGAATTTTGTTTCAGTATTTTTAGATTTTCATCACAACATTTTAAAAAATACTGATCAATAGTCGTAGTGTTTTTATTATAATTAGTAAATGTAGAGCTCTAACCCTACAGTGAAGGAGGCCTGAGGGTGGAGGGCGCTGGAGGGCACTATAATGCGAAGAGGAGAGCCGATGGATGGTTATTAGGCGCTCCACTTTAAGGGCCCACTCAAATTGTAACTTAATTTCACGTGAAGTGTTTTAACTTGGCTTAAATTAATATTGGAATCTATTTTGGCGTGAGTGCCAATAAATCGTTTAGGCGTTGTTGTTCGGGAGTGGAGTTTAAGCGTTGGTTAGTCGAGATTATGTTAAGACGAGAGTATTATATAGATAGCTAAGATATAAGAATTTTGTTAAAATGATTCAATTGATAAATTATTAAAATTGATACCTATTTTTAAGGATTTGGGATAAAACTCTTTAGTTGAACAGCAGAATACTATCTTGTAACAGTTCTTATATTCTATACTCCATAGTAACTATATAATATGGAAATCTTTAGTACATACTATGTCCTTAATACGTACGTCATACACGTATGACCATGATACAATTACTACCTTCAAATTTCAGTACGCCTTTCTAGTTTTACGCTAAAAAAATACGCTCAGCAAAAACATTGAATTAAAAACTATGTTCATTCTGCGGTCAAATCAAAATATTTTATTTCAGCGGTTTTTTACGATCAACCATCATGCCTCAGAGGCCACTGGAAAAATGTTTTCAGTAAAAATGTAACAATAACACGGCGTGTTAGCTCAACTAGCGGTTAGTGAATCTGCACGTCTGATTTGGTTTGTCCGTCGGTCCGTGACTCCAGATTCGGTTCACCAAACCTCTAAACTATTAGTGTGAATACGTTTATTGTAAAACGGTACATAGCGGTTTTCAAGGTTTTTTTTATAGTTAATTATTTTGGAAATTCCTACAAAATTATGTGTGGATAAGGTAAGTTTATTTCATGTGAATGTGTTTTGGTGTTATAGTAACGTAAACCTAGAAAAAGGACTTAAGATACTTTCTATCCCTAAATAGGATATTATAGGATATTAACATGGGATACTGTGTTGAAACGTAGTTATGATTAATACAACAAATCTCATTAGTTCCGGGACAGTATCGAAGCTAGCTTAGCTTTACAGTAGCTGTCACGAAAATGTTTAGTCGCTACTCGCCTGGAATTAATAACTAGACGCGGGCTGATGATGACAGCCGGTTAAGCCGCTTAATGAGTTCGGTGGCACAATCCGCTTTTCCATTAACATAAAATTTGGTGATTAGTTATCTACTCCGAGCGATACGTTTTGTAATTACGTCGATGCTAACCGGGTTACGTCGTTACAGTTATTGGATATTGCTGTTTAACGAATATCAGTTTATAATGTTTACTGTTAGCGCAATGTTTCAGACAATTTACTGTTCTGTTGAATTACGTCGACAAATTATATTTAAGAGTGTCGATGTACTGTGTACACAAATTGTGTTATTATTTTCTAAGAGCGAGCTTTGTTTACATAAATACTATCTCGTAGAGCACTGTAGCACGGCTACGCGGTATTTTTAACCAAATCTCGTAGAACTGCTACGAAGAATTTTTTACAAATTCTCGAAACAGTGCTACGAGTGACGTTAATTTCTACCCAAATTTCGTAGCAGTGCTACACGTTTCGTCAATTTGCACCCAAATTCTCGTAGCTGTGCTACGTTATGATAAATTGAGACAAATTACGTGACGTTCTTACGTGCGTTTCTTTGATACGATCTAAAGTTCCCAGATTTTACGTCGCGATACATACAAGCCAAATGAAAGTTTACGAGTGTTGTCGCGCAACTTTTGACAAGAGGCGGCGACAAGCCACGAATTATTATGTCGCGTTTACGTTATCGCCTATTTTCCATGTATATTTGTTTAAATATTCCTAACAAATTAACATTTAATCTCGACATAACAATATTTTGAACAATTTTTCCAGCACCGTTTATTTACTAAAGTAAACGGTCAAATAATAGAGTAAATTTTACTCAAACACTGCCTCGATCGTGTGTTTGAGAAACGTTACAGTGGCACAAGATACAAAAGCTGTTTACATCGATAACAATGCGTGCATGTGACGGGCACACAATATCAATGTTATATTTACAGATTGTAACGATTTGAAAGTATTTAAACCGTTTTGTACAATTTTACTGCTTTTCTTTGCTTAAATCTATATATTGATACGTGATCAAACAACTTTGGACCCCTTTTGACTAAAAATGCGGAAATGTAGGTGCATGAAATTTGGCACAGTTATAGTTTATATGGAGAAGGAGTGCATCGAGCCATTATTGTTTTAAAATTATACCTTTATCTATCTTTTATCATACTTTATTTTAATAAATAAAACATTACACAACAATGTGCACACTACGATATTTTGAATGACAAGCCTATACACACGTTTTTTTATTATGGTTTATGGTTGAAGTCTGTTGTCAAATAAAAAATGGATTGTTGTTTTTTATTAATAAATCTGAAATAGTTAATACTTTTAAGTTTAAACGGATTGCTAAAAAAAAAAGAAGAAGAAAGTCAATTTGGTAATAGAATATTAATTAATACTGTTTGAGACTGTATTCGCCCATAGGTTTTCGCCGCTGGCTCGGATCGGACTCGAAGACCAAGGCTACACCGGTAATCTTGCAGAGCGGGGGCGTAAATAAAACACACGAGTAGTCGAGGAGAACATTAACCCCGAAATGCACATCGCTTACCCGGCTCAAGGCAATGCCGTATAGTGAGACGCTCCGATTCGTATGTTTTTCCGTCTCACTTTTACTATCGGCAGCGGCTATTTTTCCCTATTTTCCCTATTTTTCCATGAGCCAGGTAATTGAAACGCATTTCGGGAAATTCTTTATTTATCGTTCTACAATATTTAACTTAATCTACATATCAAAACTTATATTTTACATAATTACGGCTAGACGAACATAAAAGTTAATACAATTTACATACATTTTCATACAATTTTCTCAATATTTTCCGAACTACTTATTTTATTCAACTAATTTTCCTTGTATTTATTAGATAATGTACTACTTTAATAAATTAACTACTTTTTACCTCTTAGGGAGCCACAGATTTATCATAATTCACTTTTTAAAGTCTATTTGTAAAAACACTGATTTTGCACTGAGTTTATATCTCACATTTCACTGTTACGAGTTTGTATGCACTCACTATGTGTATCTCGGGCGCGAGGCCGCTGTCCTCAACAAATACCATTGAAACTTATAATTAAATTTAAGGTCGAATTTCGACCATTGGGCGATCTCTGGATTTCATCATTGTTTTTTACTGTGAATAATATCTTGGACTGTGTGTATAATTTACTTTACTATGTTGATCGCAACTTTAAGTTTTCACTCTGTTGAAAATCGCTTAACGTCCCGCCCGTTTTGTACATCTTTTGACATAAAATTATTCCTTTGTCCTTTCGAAAGGCTCAAAGTATCTCGATGCTAGCTTTGATCTAAATTGATTAAGCGGTAAAGGAGTGAAAACAGACCAAGATTTGTATAAGCATTAATAATATCAAGTATAGATTATGCATATTATAACATAAAATGTTAGAATTGTAGAAATAAATTAAACGTGTGTCATTATTACAATAGTGACTTACAGATGAACTCAGTTGTAATCTCGCGATAATGAACGTTTTATATTATTCACCGCGGCGTTCGGGCTGTAAGTCCTAAATCCTCCAATTTCATTTACACAATACACAGATTAAACGCTGCTCCACCGATCTTGTTACGGAGATTAGCGCCATTCAAACACACAGATGGAAAACATTGTGACTCTAAGCCTATTTCAAGTTTGATAAAATTACGAAGTGAATAATTGAATTGTTGTATTCAGGTAAAATGACTGATTTATTTGTTAAAAATACCGAATAAAATGCGCGAAATTAGTTTAAATTTCATAATTAATAGCCACAAATGCATATGAGAAGTAATTAATTGCGTATGCCATTTAAAAATTTGGTTTCCAAGAAATAACCGCTTATTTTGTCAGCATACAAAGATTTTGTTAGCAATAATTAAAATCAGGCTGCAATTCCTGTTCTGTAATAATCATGACAATGGTCAGCAATTTAATTAATAAATTTAATCCAATCAGACAAGCTTGTATTCGGTCAGGCTGAAGTTCATAGTGGTCTTTAACTTTATTTTAAAAGATTAATTTTTTTCTCACTTTTTTTGGTAAATAAAGTGGGCCCCCTGCGAGTTTCTTACGCCGGTTCTTCTCGCCGGGTTAGTTCCCGAACCGGTGGTAGGCATCATGTAGACTTTCAGAAAATATTTGCAAAAATTTATTCTGAATAAAAAAAAATGAGTTTGAATTGAGTTTGAGGTCATTTCGGACGTTGTAAATGTCTTGCCGATCTCAGTTTCGATAGTTCGATCTGGGAATCTGCGCTGTTTAGTCCGAAACAGTAGATAACAATTTAAAAAAATGCCTAATGATATGAAAATACCTACTGCAAACCTTTTACCTTTTATAATTATAAATCACTCTTAGCAAAGGTGGCCGATTCTACAGGAAACCATGTCAACTGACCAATAATTATATTTAAGGTTTCAAAATATCTACCACGTCTTTCCTAATCCAATATAGAATCGATTGGCCAAGAAATTGGTGTGATCATCTTCCTTGTTAGACACACAGACCAACCAACGGAACGAAATAAACATTTTGGAACAAATCAACAGTGAGTAAAGGGTACATTGGCGTTGGTTCTAGGCGTAATGAGCTATGGTCAAATTTCGGAACCTACCCTGACGGTAAAGTTGATATTCCACAGGGAATGTCACATGCGCTATTACATAGCGGAAATATATTATTTACGATCAATTAATTTATGGGATTAATTCCCCAAAGAGTGCCGACTGCGATGTGACGTAAAGTAAGTCTAAATGGCCTACTTATTTTTATTTATCGACTACCTAGAATCAAAATTAACCTCAACACTAGATAACGCTGTAGGGCAGACATGCCCTTTTCTGAAGAAGACATAAACGTGCCATTCAATTTTTTTTTGTAATTCGGTTCGTATTTCAAAATCTACCTTTAATGCTCACCATGCAAAGGTGGATCTATAAACTTCATAGTTGGTAAAATAATTATTTCGATACTAGTGTGACCAGTAGCGTGCTCCAAATTTTATGTCACGTGCCACTGGTTGAACGCGTGCCATTGGTTCGCCATCCCTGCTGTAGGGAATTATAGTATTCAGTATTTATGAAAGTATACATCGTCTAGTTGTTTTACTATATTATCTAGTTGTGTTTGATAAGACAAAATAGTAAACTAAAAATACAAGGTCAAAGGTTAAGGAAAGAAAATTTAAAGCACATACAATTATTACAGAAAATCCTATGGTAATTGGCATTTCTAGTATTTACAAACAAAAATCAAAGATGCCATAATATAAGGACTGCTAGTCTGCTAAAGATTTGGTTTCCCTATATCGTAACGATAGACTAAGGCAACCAAACAGCCATCATTTGGCAGCCATCATTGCAAAACTTGTCTTTTAAATGTCTACATCGAGGTGACAATTTCGCTGAATATTCGAGTACAGTTTACGTTATTTCCCCAGCGAGTTTGGGTGAAATATGCGCCATATTAATTCGCTACGAGGCGCGTAATGTGACTAAATGCTGCAAATTGAACCGTGTGACGGCCCCTAACGACCGGGTTTAGGGCAGTTTTACACATATTGTCTTATCTAAATTATGTGTAAGGGTCCTTATGTTGTGTATCAAGTTACAAAGATTTTAAGATAGTATAGCATAAAGAGCACGATATTGCACATGGTCGATTTAATTATCGCTATTCTAACCTATATCTATACTTATTATAAAACAAAGTCGCTTTTTTCCCTCATGTCCCTTTGTTCCCTTTAATCTTTAAAACTACGCAACGGATTTTGATGATTCTTTTAGCGTTAGATAGCCCATTTATCGAGGAATTTTATCACGCTAAGATTAATAGGAGCGAAGGAAAAGAGGAAAATTTGGAAAAAACGGGGAAATTTATTTGAAAGGGCTAACTTGAACGCGCTAATCTCAGGAACTACTGGCCCGATTCGAAAAATTCTTTCAGTGTTAGATAGCCCATTTATTGAGGAAGGTTATAGGCTATATTTTATCACGAATACTAATAGAAGAATGTGAAAAAAACGGAGGAAATTATTTGAAAGGGCTTATCTCGCGAACTACTGGAGCAATTTTTATGTTAATTGGCACAGCTATAAGAAGTAGACCACGTGAAGGATCATAGGCTATCGATTTTATTCATTTTTTCAGTGGCTATATATTTTATGCGACGCCGGGGCGGTTCGCTAGCACATAATATTTTTAAGATTGATGTTTGTAGTGTCCAATTAATAAGTTTTAATATTATGACAATTTGTTTGTTTGTTACAGGTACTGTATTCTCCCAGAATATTATGTGTTCGTGATGTTATATATACTTTTGATATGTTAGTGATGTTTAAATCTTAATATAAATTCTACGTCTAGAAATTTTTACAAATTAGATGTTATTTGTAAAATAGCCTAAAATAAATCTGACCCTACGTGTCACAGTCAAAAAAATGTCTCTTTATCGAAGGATACAAGCATTTAATGCTCGGATTCCGAGTGTTTTTTTCGTCAAAACCTCTAAGCTCAGTTTGATAACTACTCATAAAATATACATGACGCTTAAGAAATTTGGTACCAATTTGTAATTCAGTATTCTATTAAAACTGTCGGCCATAACGAAGGCGACCAAATAAATTGAAGGGTTAATATAGAATAGCTCTGGACCCTTTTTTGAAATATCGCCTTTGAGTGTCTTGGGTGGCAATCAACTGATTTTCCATTAATTTGAAAGCTCGTTAATGTAATTAAATATGGTTCTTGATAATATAATATTTATTACTTTCAGAATTTTACTCTCGACCTTTTTCTTTAAAGGCCATAACTTTTGTCTTCTCAGGCAAGCTAAATCAAATGTTTCTGTTTAAAAACAGCTGTTTCATGCTAAAGTACGTCAGCACTTTAGTTAGTACATTTTTTATTCAGAAATAGTTAAGTAGCAAAGATATACTTCTAAAAATAAATATTGAAACGTGTATTCATTCTGCAAAGCTATAAATTGGAATAAACAGCCTGTATTTAGACGTAAATTAGTCATACATTTATGCGTACATTCCACTTTATACACACACATAAATACGTAAACATTTAATGCGAATGCCAAGTATTTACTTAAATTAAGCTTTTAGTTCCGCGCGTGGATCGCGAGTCAGTAATTAAGGAATGTACGTTTAACTATTTCCTTGCTATGACGAAGGAGCACCTTTGAAGTGAGAGGGTCGAAGTGTAATTAGCGTGAAATTTATGGAAATGACAGTGTGGCGGGGTTTGTTTAGTTTTCATATGCTGCAGTTTCCATTAGTAGTAAACTGCAGAATGATGAAAAAGTTATTAACGTATTTGTTCAAATTCTTAATAGACAGTAGTCTATTATGAATTTAAATAGACAAGTATGTCTACTTTTCGTAAGTAAAAATCTCGTCCTAGTAGGACGAGTTTCCAGTTTTTTTTTAATCCGGTAACTCGTCGAATGTCATTAATTTCTATGGCTTTAAAGTTATACCGTATCGAAGCAATATTAACGTTGTCCAAAACCAGTAGAATTTAGATGGTATCATCACATCTGATGATGACTATATTTGCTGAAATTGTTATAAATTAAAACATAGTGGAAATAGTGCCAGAAAGGTGTTCCATAAATGTTAGCTGGTAACACCAATCCAAGTTTCGTTGCGACGCCGTGTTGTGTGTGCGACAGTTCCTCGCGGCTGTAATTTAACACTACACTGCTAAAAGCTAATTGACGCGGCCGAAAATATCCCACACGTGCGACGTGACGCCACGTGACGCCTTTGTCACTGACACCACTGACACAAATGACGCCTTCATTCCGCTCAAAAATTGATATTGGTTCTTAGAATCGACATCTGAAAATTATAATATGTATTTTGAAATAAAATATAAATTGGTAATTAATTTCTTCTAAAGAAGGAAACAGAAAGTCATCAGTAAATAGTTTGGTCGATTAATGTTGAACTTATTATTTTAATGTGATTTTAATATAATGAATATTTGGACAAAAACTTCATAACATATTACCTGTCAAAGTCTTTCAATAAAAGTTATAAAATAATTATGTCTCTGAGTGCGGCCGTTATTTACTTGTTGGGGGACCTAAGAGGCTCTGTATTATAAAATACATAAAATAAGAGTTGAACGAACCGCTACATCAGTATCATTATGCAATTGTTGCATATAATTCGGTATAATGAAGGACCGTCTGGCTCCGCGAGGGCCCTTAGACGGGGACAGGTATCGCTTTGTTTTGGTTTATCAGGATCTCTTGACAGTCTTGTCTATGGCTCTTTGTAGAATTTTATTTAATGTTTTTTATTTGTATACAATTTGAAAATATTTTTATTATTTCCGACTCTGTAACACTGTGTTTAGTATTTATTCTTTCATCATAAAAGTAGCGTAATTAATTCGATGTCTTTTATTGGTATCTAAAAGTAGCCGAAGAACAAAATCTCGATTCTTAAAGAAATTGAGAGAAGATGCCTTTGCCCAGTAGTGGGAGACATGATAAGCGCAACAATAACAACTTAACTTTAAATTTTATTCGAGCTCCCTCTAGGTTATCAAAAATAATATTTACTGAATCCAAATAATTTAAAAATAGTTATAACGAGCCATTCAAAAATATAACACAAGCAGTATTATGGCGCCAGAACTGGGGCCTTACTCCTCAATCTGATATCGATTTCGATTTTCGATTTCAACGGCTTTTGACACTTTAGACATCTAAAATAGAGCACGATCGTGCTGCGGATCGATTTGAAACTAATTCAACCTCAATGGGTTTTGCTATTCCTGACAGCTATGCTAGCGCACGATCGAGCTGCGGCCCAATTTGGAACTAATCAGCATCGAAACATTCGCCAAATCGAAATCTTAGGTGCTCGCGACAAACAGAATTATCTGAGAATCGATTTACAGATCGTTTAAAAACGTCAAATTTCACGGTAGCAACAGAGGCATCGACATCGATTGAGATCGATAGTTGCCGAGTTAGGTATTGTAAACGTTTTTTAGGGTCACTAGGGTATCGATTGGTGTGGTGTCGTTTCATTTTTTTGTTGATAATAATAATGATTTCATTATTATTTTAACATAATAATATTATGGCTCGTCTGCAAGCATTTTTAATGTGATTGATCTCCAATGGAGTTAAGCTCTATAGCTATACGGTCCCATTTAAGTTTGGTATCGTGCTTAGCTTGGCTCGACCGCATGTACCCTTTTGCGATTACTGGATTTTCTTCCAGGAATCTCAACAACACCTCGATTTGTAGGTGCGTTGGATGGACCATTATTTTCCAAATAAAAACTAATTTTAAATGTCAGCATGCAGGGATACAAATTTTACAAATACTAGAATATGTATGACAGTTAAGTGTAACTACAAAAGATAATTTACATATTTGTTTAATGTCAAGATGTTCCTTGACGAAAATAACTATTTTAAACCCACTAAAGTAGAAAATGGGCACATCCATCTAAAGTTTCTAAAGATTTATTGTATTTTTATGGTATGACGAAAAAACACAAACATTATTTCATATTTTTCGTTATTTTTCGATATAACCTTCTGCTACTTTATAACAATCGACGTTGCTATAACAACGTTGACAAGACGCCATGGCAACATCTCGATTTTGATACGATTTTGTTCCGGAATTCCTACGCATCACAATGGCATCAAAAACGAAATCGAAATCAGACTCGTATGAAGTTGCTATCAGTTTCGGGAGTAAGGGCCAACCCACACGTACCACAACCACACGACAACCGCAACCACACGACAAACACACGACGTGGTCGGGCGTGTATTTCGTATTGTAAATGAACTGGACCATTCCACACGTACCACATTTTGCAGTCGTTGTCGACCACTTGTAAAATACCGACCACATCGCAACCACGTCGCAACCACGTCGCAACCACAACATTTCTTCAGGGGGGCGAAACTTTAACGAGAATGAAAGAAAACATTCCACGCCTCGTTTAAATTTAGAAATGTAAAACGTACCGAGGGGGGGGGGGGTTCAGGAGGGGGGGGGGGGGGTTCTGCCCCCGGAAGGTAAAATAAACGTCAATTTTCCTGGAAAGTGGGAATTCAAAACGTGTTAAGTATCTAAAAGACTGATTTTTAGGGTTCCGTACCCAAAGGATAAAAACGGGACCCTATTACTGAGACTTCAATATCTGTCCGTCTGTCTGTCCGTCTGTCTGTCTCCAGGCTGTATCTCAAAAACTGTTATAGCTAGACTTCTGAAATTTTCAAAGATTGTGTATTTCTGTTGCCGCTATAACAACAAATACTAAAAACAAAATAAAATTAATAATTAAGGGAAGCTCCCATACAACAAACGTGATTTTTTTTGCCTTTTTTGCTCGATTTCAATAAGGGTAACTATTAGACACTTGAAATTTTTACAAAATTCTTGATTGTATGTGTTCTTTAATAATTAATAATAATATTAAAATAAAATAAAAAATTGAGGGGGGCTCCCATATAAAAAAACGTAATTTTTGCCTATTTTGCTCTTGATCGGTACGGGACCCTTCGTGCGCGAGTCCGACTCGCACTTGGCCGATTTTTAAGCTTCCAGTCTAAAGAAATTACGTGGAATTCTCTTACACCAAAATCGATGTAGACTCAAAAAGAAACAAAGTAAAAAAAAATAATACAATATAGCAAGGATAGCAACAATAAAGTGTCCTCTTCGAAATCCATGACTTTGGACAAGACATTGTTTCCGCTATAACGCCTTTAGTACACCGACGCGTTCGCCAACGATTTCTGTCAGCAGCAGCTGATCAGTTAAAAATAATGACGTAAAATGACACATCATTAAAATAAACCGTCAACATTCGCAGGGTACAACCACACTGCATTTGCCAATCAAATTAATTATATTTTGATTAAATTACATACAAAACTACTGGAGCGGTTGTTTAAACTGCCCATTACTCATAAAATTAAGCAAAAATACTGTAACACGGCCATTTCGTTTGTACTAATTATCTTAATTTATATTTTCAATTAGTTGATGCGTTGTTGCAAATGTTTATTTATTTGAAACAATTGATGAACAAAAAGTACAAATATGCTGGCCCACCCCAAAGGTGGACTGCTAGTAATACCAATAGGTATATGCAATATGCATAATATAGATCTAACTAGATTTGAGTCGATCAAACAAGGAATGACTCTACATTATAAATGTTATTCATTATTCTCGGTTCTGTATCGTATATTATATCTGTCGTTCTATATCTGCATAAAATTAAAGACGCTTTAAGCTTAAATATTTAGCTCTTGGCCACTTTTTATGTAAGAAAATATAATGTGTCATGGTCATAGTAACAAATTACGTCTGTCCGTCGGTCACGCGAGCACATATTTATGATGTAGCTATACGGTCGCTATAATGCTTTACATTTCCTTTTGTGAGTGAACGAGCAATCGATCTGCCACGCTATTTAATTATAGAGTTCCTTTCGTGCCTGACTACAAATGACTTTTTTTTTAAATATGACCATAAACATATTTTTATATTTAATTTATTACAGAAGCAGTCAGTACTGTATTCTGGCATTGAATCAGCGCTATTAACTACAATAATGTAAAGTCCCCCTTTGTGCATTTACTGTGTGTGCAAGGGTTTGATTAGATCGGCCTGCGATCAGACCGAATTCGATCGGTCTCCGTATGTCAGAGCTTAACAATGTGCAGCATCCAGTAGCTATAAAAAATCATGTCAACACAGCCTAGCCAGCTAGTTCTTTCTGTTGTATGCATAATAGACTCTCTCTCAACTCAACTCCAGATACAAAACTAGTTAAAATAAATAGTAAAAATAAAATCGGGTTTAATGTAATGAGAAGCTTTCTTATATAAGCATGTCGGCTCGTCCAGCATCCAGTAGCTGTAAGTAAACGTCCCAATCCAGTCCAGCATGCCAGTGCTGTATCAATGTACCATCGAAGTAGGGTTGCCATCACCTAAATTGCCAGCGCCGGTCAGGCATGACAAAATTCCCGGACATTTGGCCGAAATGTGGTTATTTTCCCGGACACGTCCTCTTAAGAGCCCGGGTAACCCTCGAAATTCTCATACATACGTAATACCAAAATCATTTTGTCATACGAAAATATTTAACATGTTTGAGTTATTTTTCAGCATAAAATAGTAATTACCTAGGTTCCTGAACAAAAATTAACTTCAAAATATTTAAACACTAGAAAAAAATTTTTTGTGTATAAATTTTTTTACTAAATTTACTACTAAATATTTAAACACTAAAAAATAGAGTAAAACACTAAAAAATTTATAAATAATTAGTAAATTTACTACAAAATATTTTAATACTAAAAAATATTTTTTGGAGTTGAAATATTTTGTAGTATATTTACTATTTTTTTATATATTTTTTAGTGTTTTACTCTATTTTTAGTGTTTAAATATTTTGAAGTTAATTTTTGTTCAGGAACCTAGGTAATTACTATTGTATGCTGAAAAATAAATCAAACATGTTAAATATTTTCGTATGACAAAATGATTTTGGTATTACGTATGTATGAGAATTTCGAGGGTTACCCGGGCTCTTAAACTGTTAATTTCTAACAAGAATCTGTAAAAGTCTGATTAACTCAAAGTCCGTGCAAGAAACCGTGTGTATGCTTAACGTGTTTTTATCTTTCGCTTATTGCTGCATGAGTCATGACTAAAAAGTAAATTTCTCTCAACAAAAGTGTCCGGATTTTACCCGGACACTTTTCAAAAACCCTGTCGGACGCTCCCCGGACGCCCTTTAAACTAGGACAAAACTACATCGAAGAAATAGCAAGTCTTTTACAGTTTCGCATAATAATTGTCTAGCCTTAGATTACAATGTAATTATCATATTTAAATATTACCACTTAACAATTATTAGCACACAATATGTCTTGAAGTATACTATATATTTGTATTATTTTGTATATATTTATTAAAATAGGACTGGTGACTTGTGTGGTCTGTCATTTGCCTGACAGTCTGGATCCACTGAAAATCAGGGACTGCAAACTGCGGTCATTACCTGAGTGGATGCCAATTCAGTTTTTGATCATTACACTCCCTACCTTACTTCGCTGGACTTTGAAATCTTGTTATGCCATTATTAAATATGCACATTATTATATTGTCGTTTACTTTGCTTGTAACATATTTTATTATGGATTGTTTTGTACCATTTGCATTTGTCGAAATTATTTGTTATCTTGTGCGTATGTACGTTCTATTTTGTTTTTGTTTTTAATTTGTATTATTCTTGTGGTGTAATGGTCAAAAAGGGTGAATAAACGTTTATTTATTTATTTTATTTTATTTATTTAAATTGATTCATATAAGGCACTTGACGGACCTACGTCACTTGGTCGGATTATGTCAACTTAATATAAGTCGTCATCCATCTAATGTGTTTTTTTTTTATGAAATAAGGGGGCAAACGAGTAAACGGGTCACCTGATGGAAAGCAACTTCCGTCGCCCATGGACACTCGCAGCATCAGAAGAGCTGAAGGTGCGTTGCCGGCCTTTTAAGAGGGAGTAGAGTAATAGGGGAGGGTAGGGAAGGAAATAGGGTAGGGAAGGGAAAAGGGTAGGGGATTGGGCCTTCGGTAAACTCACTCACTCGGTGAAACACAGTGCAAGCGCTGTTTCACGCCGGTTTTCTGTGAACCCGTGGTATTTATCCGGTCGAGCCGGCCCATTCGTGCCGAAGCATGGCTCTCCCACGTCAAAAACACAACGTTTGACAAAACGATACGTAGGTTCGCCATCAGCCTATGAATGAACCTTTCTGATAGCACACACTATGGTAGAACTCGAGATTCAAAACAAACATATGGTAGAATCCTTTTTATCTCAGCAAACTCCGTTCTCGGAGCAACTTGGAATCAAGATGTAGCGAGTTTGTACAGGTGTAGTACGTAATAATGTCGGTTAAATAGCGCCCGGCGAACTACAAAGACCGGGATAAGGATCGTGTTAGAACCCATATTGATCAGAGCATTGTTACTTTAATAGGATAACTTTACTAAACCTAGAGATCGGTCGTTTATCTCGCTGAGCTTTTTACATCGATTTTTCTATAGAAAACCGGTGGGAAGTTAAGTCCGCGTTGTGTTCGGGGGTTAAAATGAGGGTCGGAAATTCGTAGGAATGTCTTGTTTTGAAAAAATGTTTTAAGGCGCGTTCAGACGTGGCCGTGTGGTAGCACATGGGAAAACAATCGCGCAGCACGCGCGCGGGTTTGGAGCGGATTGAGCTCGTGCCGCGCGCGTTTTTTTCCATACGCTACAGCAGAACACTCTTAAGATCGTATGATTCATAGATGGTAAGAGTATAATAATTAATAATGTTTAGAAATAAAACATAATTCTTTTGGGGAGCGGAGTATGATAGTATAAAATAGTAAAAAATAGAATAAAACACTAAAAATATATATACATAAATATTAAATTTACTACAAAATATTTCAACTCTAAAAAATATTGTTTAGTATTTAAATATTTTGTAGTAAATTTACTATTTATTTATATATTTTTTAGTGTTTAAATATTTTGAAGTTAATTTTTGTTTAGGAACCTAGGTAATTACTATTTTAAGCTGAAAAATAACTAAAACATGTTAAATACTTTCGTATGACAAAATGATCTTGGTATTACGTATGTATGAGAATTTCGAGGGTAACCCGGGCTCTTAAGGCTTTACATTTATAGATAGAGAGCTACTTTCATTATTACTATCATTGAGCCTATAGTCAGGATAATGATGGGATGAGTCACGATGATGGGACGAGCCGCGATGATGGCACGAGTCACGATGATGATAGGACGAGTCACGATGATGATGATGGGACGAGTCGCGGTGATGATGGGACGAGTCGGGAGCCACGTGTAGACTAGCAGTAAAGGTATAATTCCAATTGGCCCGCTGTATTACGGTCATAACTTTTTACAACTTTACCCCTGACGGTGTACACGCCATTTTTAAACTCGTATGATTTAAAATTAAAAATATATTTTTGAGGTTAAGATAATGAAAACTAGGACCAGTAGCGTGTACTGTATAATATTGTATTATTTTATAGACTTTAAATATGTATTTTTCCTTACATTTACGATAGTTATCATAGTTTGTGGTTCTATGTAGTTCGTGCCTTCGTGAGCGTAAAAATCTTGTGGGTAGGACTCAGATAAAATCTTTTTTTAATGCTTTGGTAACCCTATTCTGTCCAAATAAACAGGTATTTCTAACCGACTTCCGAAGAGGAGGTTACCGGCTGTGAATATGTTTTATAAGGTGATTTAATTTGGGTGCATAAGCAACATTTCGCCATTTGCATTAAAATAACTAGAAGCTAAACACGTAAAGTATGGTACAACTTGGGCAGTAATCCCCTGAGTTATAACGCACTTAGGCTATATTTTGCGATCGCATGACCGCTATAGTTGCACTAATTGTCGCGTGGATCGAAATGTTTTCTGCGATTGCAATTAATGTTTCCGACTAATGCAGATACCTGCAGAGTTTAATTAGCAGTTGGCAAAAGAATTATCTACTTCTATTATAAACTTGAAATTATATTTCTTGTTGTCACGACATAAGCTACGTTTATTGTAAAACAGCTATTTGCGAACAATAATAAGAACTTGTATTTTGAACCTGGATACTAATAAAACTAATAATAATAATAATAATAAATATTCTTTATTGTGCACACAATTATAAGGAGTAAAAATACAACAATTATCAATTACTTATAACTAGTGTACCACAATGGCGGCCTTATTACTAATAAGTAATTTCTTCCAGGCAACCACGGGCAAAGGACAGTATGTTATTGAAATTAGATGAGTGTGCATAACTTAGATAAAGATATAATATATTTTTTTTTTTTAATAATACATACACAAATACATACATACATTATAATATTATATAAAAAGGAGAATAATAAAAAATAAAAAAATATAAAAAATAAAAAATAAATAAAGACACAATTCAGAAGAAAACTATTGCGTAAATACTGAATTAGAAATTGTTTTGGCTGGACTGCTAAAGTATGTAACATCTTCCTTTTGGATTCACCGTAGTTGGATATTATTACAGTTGACCTGACGTAAACGTAATAAATTGTGTGTGAAAAAATTAAACAGAATAAATTTTTGTACACACAATTTATCAATCGACGTTATAGTGGCGTTTTCCACTATATCCCAGGCATACCAGCCAGGCTGACCTACGGTGGCGCTAGGAGCGTACCAAGACCAAGGGGAAGGCTTTGCTGGATAGGCAGGCAATAAATACAAGGTGTAAAAAAACTAAGTGATAATACTTTTGGGTGCGTATGGGTTCCTCAAATACAGTTTCCTGTGAAAATAGCACATTTTTTTGTAATTTGAATGGGCAAGCTCCTGAGCGTCATAAATTTTTCCATGGTAAAAAAAAAAGAATTACTCTTTCAGCGCTGCTACTTTCACATATGTATACTCATTCACATCCTGAAGTATTATCACTATGTTTAGTTACACCTTGTATAAAAATAGTCGCATTCTACCTCAACAAATCATACGTAATCTCCCGCGAACACTCGTATCATTAAAAGTTCCAGCCATTAACGTTTTAAGCCGCCACTTTCGACGCGACCTTCTCACGCCTCTCACGACTCGCGCCAAGAGTTCCCCAACTTGTGTTCCATGTATTAGCTGTATGTATATTGTACAGGTTATAACAGTGGTATTCGAACGGAGGTCTTTTTAGTGTTAAAGATTTTTCTGATCGTAAAATCCTGTTTTGATTAATACATTAAAACATTTTAAAGATGTACTTTGAAACCAGCTCGGGTGAATCAGCGAAATATTGTGAAACTGAAATCAACTGTTTCAGCGAGAACGTTTGCTTCATAATGCCTCATAATTTAATTTTTTTGTGCCTCAAGGTCTTCATGTACTTAATATTTTAAATCTCTTTAATCGATTTTGAAAACTACAAAAAATATTTGAAATTTACATTTCACTTTAGAAAAGAATTGTAACGTGTGTTTTTTAAATGTGCTGACGTAACAATATGTACTCCGACATTCACTGCGCTTTGAAAGCAATTTGGTGAATTATTTTACGGCAGTTTAGTGTACTTTAAAGTTACGGTCCTGAAATATATGAATAACAAGCATGCAATATGAGGGTAGGCGGTTATAAAATTCAGTTAGGCGGTGTACAGACTTGGTGATTTGGAATAAAATGATGTGCAATTATATTATTTGCTGTACAGAACACCTAAGTATTTGCTAAAGGCTATATATTATTAGGCGTACGGGGAGGCCGATTGTTCCGCACAGACTGATAATTGCAGTTTTTCAATTAGACCAGACATACTATATACGGGATTAATGCAAAAAACGAGTCCGGTCAAATTGATGCATGTGATCTCCGGACACGAGGCCATGAGTTCATATTTTAAATAAAAGCATTATATAAAGATTAAACCGACCTGAAAATTGTACGTTATTGAGAATTAAAATTTCCTATCTCAAAAACAACTCCGAAAATATTTGAACATACGAGTAACTGTCTGCTATTCGCCGCTTACTGTGAACGCGGCTTTATTTCGTATGCTCGGGGCTGTCGCGGCGAATGATAACGTTATGTTACAGCCTAATTAAATTCTTCAATGTACATACATTACATAATTACGAATTACATTGAAGATTTAATTTGTTAAGTAGATTTAACATCATGTTTTCTGTAAATACACACTTATCTGTACACGTAGTAACTATTTAGTAATCTGTGTCTATACTAATATAAGTAAAGCTGAAGAGTTTGTACGAATGCGCTTATATCACTAATTACTGGACCGATTTTTATGTAACTTGCCAGAGATATAAAGTAGACCGAGGAGAAGGACATATGCTTCTTCTTTGCTGAAAAATGTGCGGTTCTCGTGAAATTTCTTACTTACTGGGGCGCAGACGCGTGGAACCTCTAGTTTTACATTAAAAGCGTAGTTATGTCAAATTGATGAATATTCCATTTATCGTTGTTGTCAGATAGCGATGCGGTATTATTGCGATGTCTGTAATCGATCTAATATGTTGAGTGCTTCAACTACACCTCTGACACGTTTTACGACCGCTACAATATCGTTATCTACCAGAGAAAATAAATGAAAATTCTTTTTATATGGAATTGACGAAAGACTTGGTGTAACTGCGTACCCACAGTATATGAAGAAAATATAATTTTGAAGCTATTAAATGTGAAGTTGCAAAATACAATATTGCAAGACACATCTATAACAGGAAATAATAAAAGGCCTATTATAATGTCACAACATTACATAAGCCTTTAATTATACCCGAACTTGAAATATAAGGATTTTTTGAATTTCCCTTTTTTGTTGTTGTTTAATTCCGTATACCCGAACATGAAATATTTTGACAGATTTTTTAATTTATCCTGGTTTTTCTCGTATTTATTAGAATTGTAAGTTGGGTCATTTTCATTCTAAAGGGGTCTGTTGCAGCTACATACTTACTAGGCTTATAACAGTCTGTTTCGGCCAATTTGAATACGGAACCCTAAGAAAATAATGGCAGTAACAGTGAGTTAACTGTCCACTTAGTGGAATGACCCATTACGGCGTTTACGTAGTTTCAGCATATTCCCAGATAAAACAACAATTATATGGCTTTTATTGCCGTAGTAAGTGGCGCTTTGAGTAACTGCATATTATACCTATACGAAAATAAGTGACTAGTAGAAATAACATTAAAGTTTCAACCTTTTTAGTGTGTCCGACGGAAAGTCTTTTTTTTTGTAAATAAAACAGTGGTATGATACATTGAAACAATCCGCATAAAAATAAGTGTTATGTATTTCTTGTGTAAATACGAGTATGATGCCTTCTATCGTAATGAACGTAACAAGAAAGTTTATCACACCTCTAATCAAGGATAAAAATTGGCGTTAAGTATAATTAATTGGCATCAAATCATTATAATTTTATATTACTACTAAAATGATGTTCTAAATTAAAAATCAGTAATGCAAACTTTTTTAAACATTCGGACATCACTAAAAAGTTGATAACTTTGGAATTTTTTTACCTTTCTCATACACTCTTTATTAATTTTGAATGTATGATTGCGACCGGACGGCGGTCCTTTCCGGCGACAACCGGATGTCAACCGGACACTACAAGTGGTCCATATTTTATCACCGGTTTTTGTACTCTTTGAATTATGCTTTCTAGACAATATTATAGTGATAACTTAAGGGTTTAAAAATTTGATTTAAATTTGTGTTAAACTAGATGGACTGTTGCTACTTTGTATGATGGAAAGTTGTTATATATGTAATCTGCGCTACATTAAAAAAATGGTCTAGTTGTATCTCAGCTTCTATGGAAAACAAACTATAACCCAAAAGCGACATCCAGATTTTCGTAAATTTATAAAACCTAAAATTTAACTGTTTATAACCGCTATAATCTATTTAGGTTAGAAAAACCAGCAACTACGGAGTTGCGGTTGCGGTTACTACAGTCTGGCTGTCACATATGCTGATGGGTTACTAGCATAACTCTTTATGAATATAAGTAAGTAAATAGGCAAGTAGCATGGTTAGCATTTACGGAATTGATAGATGGGATTTGTGATTAAGTTTCCCTCAATATTAATTAATTATTTTTAAGTTATATAAAATTCTAATGCAACTTAGATACCTCTCCAGAGGCACAAAACAATGTAAGAAAAAAGTAACGTAAAAATAATAGTTATAAGCCTCGCATTTAATTTTTATCACAAAGTTTGAAAACACTATAATCAAAATACACGAAACCGGTTATTAGTGATTTAATCGCGGCTCGTACAAATTCATTATGAATAATTAAATTAATAACGCGTTAGAGCTAGCAGGAAGTTTAATTTTCATTAATGTCTGGTTGCACGGCTTTGGGCCGTAAACTGAAGTGACGTCACAAATCACTATTAACGTCCAAACACATGATGTGGGGCTGTAATTATTTCATTTTAGCCCACTTTAACATGTTTATAATCAAGACGTGAGTGGAAGAACCAAATAACTAGTCTATTATAATTCTATAATGCTATAAATATATATTTCTTTGTTAATAATAATTGTTATTAAATAAAAATAACATAAGAACCAACTTGTACAATGTACAAATTGGTTGTAGCACGGGGAGTGCTCTGAGGAATTGTTCGGAATCATACTACCTGCAACTTTTCGCCATCGTCCCACGCGAAAAACATACCATCCTCTTAACCCTGATGAGTGGCCCGACTAACAAAAATTGGTCTTGTAGTGGCTTATATAGCCAAAAATAATATTCTTATAGAAGTCGTATTATCGCTAATAAGGGTGCATTTGGGCACTATTTATAAGGATAATAACCTTATACCCTCCTTATATTTATTGTCCGCTTTTTTCCTTATACGTGTTACATAATGACCAAGAACAAGGTACTTCAACTTATAAGAAACATATAGAAAGCGTTAATACGGGCGATCACCCTTATACGTGTTATATTATTGTCCGATACAAGGGAGTTAAACTCCGTTTGCCCTTTTTGCCGTCATAAGTGATTTACATTTTCGCAATAGCTTGGAGAAGAAATAGTAACGTCAGCCATTTTACTGTCAAGTAAACGATAAGTCATTATTTTATGTATAGTTTATTTACCAGATTTAGTGCTCGTTTATAGTCAAAAATGTATAGGAATTAAAATGCACGATAAAATGTGATACGCTGTGTGTTTTGGTATCAACTCGCCCTTGAATTTAAGCTGTTTTTGTGCTAAAAACGTCATTAATTATTTAGTCAAGTTATATACAGTGCTTTTAAAAGAACAACAGGATTTGTGGCGGTACCCACAATTCGCCTAACATTCCTGCATCGCGCTATCGAAGTTTTCTAAGCGCGTCGGTATATAAACGACAGCTGAAATGTATCACGTGGGCTTCGGCCTGACCGGGCATACCACCTCGCTCGGTCGGAAGATCTTCCTTTGGCCTCCACACATTATATCCCACAGATTCACACATCGTCTGTAAGGAGTCTATGAGAGTAAAGACTTTATAACGACATCAATTGTTTCTTATGATATCGCCATTTTACATATCGTTAGGGTTCCTTTCACACTAACAAAATCGCACCTAGCTAGTGTTATTCCTGTTTATTATATATAACAATTATTTTTTTTCCACTGTAGTTGGGTTGGCTATTACTAAGACTTCGTTATCTGTCCGCCTGTCTGTCCTGTCCTGTAGGCACCTGAAATTTACACAAAGGCCTAAAAACTTAAAAAAAAAATTGGCCTTTTTTGTTCTATGAAAGTACGGAACCCTTCGTGCACAGGTCCGAATCGCACTTGGCCGATCATTCCGCTCCGCAAGAAATTCACACAATCTGTTGTACGTTCAAAATGGCGAATTTAGTTACGTAAAGAATTTTAATATAACCTTAAAGAGAATGATATCTTTATAATCACTGTTTAAGGGAATGTGGATTGCTTTCATCCTTGTTAAGGTCATATAAAATGTTAGCATTAATTTGTTGGATATATGTCTTATTAAATGCCCCTATAAATTAAAAGCATTATTAGTTACCTTGTGCATTACTTTTATAAGAATAATTGACCATATTAAAAGCTTTTATGCAGTCTCTGAATATTATAAGGCTAAAAAGCAATGCAAATAGCCACTATAAGATGAACATATTTTGAAGCCTTATAGTTGCCGTATAAATTAGAGTTATTAACGTTTACCCAACCAAATTATAAGAATAAAGGTAATATTAGCCAAATCTCCTTAAAGTATGCCATTATAAGTGACATTGGCATAATGAATGCTCTTTTATAACAAGTATAAGAGTTTAGACCTTATTGTGTTAATTTTATAAGGTTAGTTTGTTTGTTGGGAGCAGTCTTCCACAGTGCGTTTTTCGCGTAACTTTCTGCCGCACACTGTAAAACTCTGGAACGAACTGTCACCAGCAGTATTTTTGGACCTATACGACCTGCAAATTTTCAAGAAAAGAGCGTATTCCCTCTTAAAAGGCCGGCAACGCACCTGCAGCTTTTCTGATGTTGCGAGTGTCCATGGGCGACGGTAGTTGCTTACCATCAGGTGACCCGTTTGCTCGTTTGCCCCCTTATTTAATAAAAAAAAAACCTTTGTAACTTACCTACTTCATCATCTGGATAATATATCAGGATACACATAAAATCCAGAGCTTTTTTTTTCAAATCATTTTCCGGCTCTAAAGCCTCCATTTATGCAAGAAACGGATTTTTTTTACTGTTACTTACCTGCTTATTCCACCCATGTCTTCAATTATTTTGTGCTACATAGCACTTGATCATAAACCATAATATAATTTGCAGACAAGTTAAGACTAGCTCGCGTAGCAGTGCTGCTACGATCTGCTACGCCGTAGCTATAACACTACGATTTGCTACGTCGTAGCAATGACACGTTGTACTACGTAAATAAATATATAATTGAAGGCTGTCACAGACAGAGCAGGTAATGTAAAGATGTATATCGACACCGGAAATATCACTTAATGTAAGGGACAAAACACGATTTTTCAGGAGAGCGAAAAAACAACTTTTTTTTACTAATTCGTCTGTAACTTTTTATCGTTTAGTCCGATCTTAAAGGTGTTTATGGCAAAGTTTCTTAGAATGTTGTCGGCTATATAACAAAAAAAATATTTTCTTAAATTTACGCGTTTAGAAAATAGCATGTCCCTTACATTAAACAAAAATTGCTTGTTTGTCCCTTACAGCACTAAATTTTTTTATGTCAACTATGCCATATTAAAGTAAGCACCAAGTTTAATATGAAACTGCGATACAAATATACTGTAAAGGACATAAAAAACTATGCTTTGGAGGAAGTTTGATGTAATATATTAAAATCTAACGCAATAAGCCCACCACGACTGGCTGGTCTACCACATAAGGGATAGGATTTCCAGCAAATTAAGGGAACTTCGACAGACTAAAGCATTTCCCTTGGCACCGGGACTGTTCCCATCTACACCCAGAGCCCCTTTAGACAAGGTGGAACTTTGCAAAACCACGTCTCTGCTCTTTTGTCCTACCGAAATCTGTATCCTGAGCCGAATAGAAGATGGATCTTCCTCCCTGTTCCACTCTGCGGCCTCTTTCTGTGAACCTGACCTAGCGATCGCACACCACAAGTCTAAATGTTCGTTCTTGACCTGGCATTAAGCTTCTCATTTCACCTTATCAAGAGCTACTGTTCTCTTTTATCGCACCTGTCAGAGCTGCTTCGCCAGTGCCCAGTCATGACCTTCCCCTTCTATGACCTTCCTTTTTATGGTGCTACGCCAGCTATTTCTATTATCGGCCACTCGAAGAGCGTCGCAGTCAGTCGACTCGAGTGTGGTACGGATTTGATCAGACCAACGCATGAGACAGCGGCTCCGCCGTCTTTTTCCCCTCAATCTTGCCAATTATCATGAGTTTTCCAGACCATGGTTTTAAGGTTTCCTCCTTTTTTTCTGGTAATGTGTCTTAAATATTCTAAGATGCGTTATTAGACAGATGATATAGAGCCTTGTTTGTATGTTTAGTTGAGCCAGAATGGTTGGTTGGTTCTGAAAGCAGTTTATGGAATTCAGAGCATTTTCCTCCAGCACCCTCGACGGCATCGATACGTCTGCAGTCTGCAGACTTCAGAGTCCATGTCTCGGATCATTAAAGACAGATGAAGAATATGAGCACGTACACAAGTTTCCTCCTGGTTTTTAACGAAATCTTCCTGTCAAGCCAGGTTTTATGCATTTTGAGACATGGCGCTCTTAGTCATCCCAATTCTTCTACGTATATTTGGTTAACAGGAGCCGTTGTTCGTAAAGATCAAAGACAAATTTGCTAACCACTTTCAATTTTACCGCGCCAGTCAAAGGCAGAGTGTTGCTTCTGTCTATGACCATGTTTTTGGTTTCCCTTTATTAAATGAGAGGCCCAAGTTGTTGATTATTTGCTTCATTCTCTAAAACAGTTCTTGCATCTTGATTTCATTTGCAGCCAGGAGAGTATTGTCATCTTTAATGTTAGCTATATACAATTGACCGCATTACATGTGTATACCTAAAGGCTAAAGGTTTAGCTAAAACACTAAAACTTTATAAAAAACCTTAAACTTTTACGGATAATATTTTTACGGATAATATTTTTTGAGTAGGTGCCAAAAAATTATCTTCTTACTTGAAAAATGATATTTAAAATTAAGGTAAGGGACAAATTTTAGTAAAGCTATGACAATTATTATGTATCAATTCTTAACGTAAAGGATATGTTAAGAGAATTGTATTAAGCAAAAGGTTAGCGTAAGGGACTGAATTTTATTTTAAAAGCATTTACGTTTTTTGAACACGTAACAATATTGACGTCCGTTAAATCAATTTTTTTAGGAAAAAACCTGTCTAGACTTTAAAAAATGTGTACTGTAAGGGACATTTTTTAACGATAGAAGAATTTCAAGTATGCCAAACGATAGAGCTCGAAATTCTGAATTCAATGATATATATAACTCATTTTCGCCAAAATGTCCCTTACGTTAAGTGATATTTCCGGTGTCGATATTATAGCACGATACATCTTTCTATAGAAATCGTACACAACAGCTATAATGTAAAAATATACATTATAGCTGTTGTGTGTGGTCTCCAGACGATTTCTATAGAAAGATGTATCGAGATGTAATCGTGCTATAATATACATCTTTACATTACCTGCTCTGTCTGTGACAGCCTTTATTATTATGGAGATTATCTTACAGCTTCAAGCCTATACCTATAAGGCAATAAAGGAGAAGCAACTCTATACATGACACATGCATAGCATGGAGCAATGGTTTGATGGCGTCTGGGTTAAACATAATCAAGAAGTACAATCATAATATTGTGTCTCTCTGTTAGGATATTAATTGGAACGCAACATAGTACTTATAGTCTCTAGTTTTACATATTTGCTGCTTATGTCAATGTCACCGCTGACACTTCCCTTTTTTCCTGCTCTGGCGCCTCTGTACACATGCTTTTATATCTAAAATATACGTCGATCCATTTTCGAGAGAAGTTTCATTTATTTCCACGCAAATATCAACACTCTCGTTTCTCATATTTAAGAAAGAAAGCAAACTATTACTAACCCCGACTGGTGCAAGACTAAACCTGCAAAGAAATACTGCCTAATGTAAATTGAGATTTATTTGTTGGTGAGAGGAAATAAGTAAATGTACGTGGTATCGGTCACGAATGCCGTAACGGTTATTACGTAGTAAAACAACGTAACAGCACGCCTCACTTCACCAAATAGTTATAAATAACTTTACTGGCCCATTAATATTATTATACTCGTTTTGTGTTGGTGCTTTATAATAGTTTTCGTCGTAATCATTATAGGTTGGATTTTATTGTCGGAACGTATGTTTGGTGATATTTATTAGACTAAGGGCCTATTTCACCGCTTCCTGATAAGTGCCGAATGGGCTATCCACCACTTAACTTGACTGGTAAAGTATGGAGAATCTGTCAAAAAAGCTGTGAATATCGTATTCGGCACTTTATCACAAAGTGGTGAAACAGGCCCTCTATCTGTCAAGTTAAGTGGTGGATAGCCTATCTGACAGTCGACTCTTATCAGAAAGTGGTGAAACAGGTCCTAGTCCATAAATTAGCGAAGACAAAAGCTGTTGGTGTAACGGTAACCGTACGTTTAACGACAGAAAATAGTATGTGTGGTAGTATATTACAATTTAGATATATATTTTTTTGGTCTCAATCCATAGTGATATTTTATAATATTTACGGTTTGAACTTTAAATTTTTATTTAAAGTTTAAACCGCTGAACTAATTTTTATAGTATTTGGTATCCAGGATCTTCAGTCCTGGATAAAAATATCATATTATGTCGTTTAAAATATGATATTATTTTTATCATCGACATCTAGTGATGGAATAATAAAACATCTAAGCATTGGTACAATATAGTTAACTTAAGAGAACCATTTCAAAAATGCGAAAGAACATTAAAATTTAAATTTTCATAACTCGTACCCGGTGACTAGATTTTAATAAAAGCACTCGTAAGTCAGTCCCCGAGTTATGCCAAATAGAAAAAGTTCCGTATAAGTTTCCCATTGTGCGCGATTCCGGGCATTCGAACTATTTAAATTGAAACAAAACATTTTAAGTGTTCCCGGCCAGATGTTAGTTGGAAGTTTTGTGTCTACTTTTACGTTAGGTTTTCATTGTGTATATAATCCATACTAATATTATAAATTCGAAAGTGTGTCTGTCTGTCTGTCTGTCTGTTACCTCTTCACGCCCAAACCGCTGAACCGATTTTGATAAAATTTGGTATGGGGATACTTTGAGACCCGAGAAAGGACATAGGATACTTTTTGTCCCGGAAAAATGTACGGTTCCGCCGCGGTAAACGAATTTTGGCGCAACGGAGTTGCGGGCATCATCTAGTATTCAATGTTTTATCGGCCTTTTTACGTTACGTGTTACGTGAAAAGAGACAGAGATAAAGATAATGAAATTGTTTTGCTACTTTCTATCGAGATTAATAATTCAATCTAGTTAATTAATATTAATCAAGTTTATTCCATTAAATATTTTATTTCCATCGGTTTTAAGGGTACGCTTTTGGGATTGTCCTACATGATTCCTACCACCAGGTTCAAGAACTAACCCGATAAGAAAAACTGGCCCACCTTGACCCAAAAAAGAAAGATGCCCACGCGGTGATTTTTTACGAAAACGATATTTAGGGCTGGTATAAATAGTCAGTACTCAAGCTGCATCTCGGTCTCAAGACATGGTTCAGGCTCTGTGATTGGTTGGCTGTCAAAATTTGGACCAATCACAGAGCCGAACCGCGTCTTGAGACCGGGTCGCATCTTAAGTACTGACTATTTATACCAGCCATGAGTTTAGTTAAGACGCATACGTAGTATTAGCAGGTAAAAGTCCAATATACCTAGTAGAGACGTATTATAGGATAAATATTTTTATTTTCGTAACAAAATCAAGTAATCCTATACGAGTAGAAGTGGCGCGTTGACTTCACCGAAGCCGCTAACCTCGACTGCAAGTAATAACTTGACAAACTTTTGTCGCAACGGGATTTTACTTTGAAATCTATTTCGGAAAGTTCTACTAGATTGCGAAATAAAATCCTGTAAAAGAATTTATAAAATACTGCATAAAAACTGTTATATCAAACTCGTTTGAGGGGCTGGCAATTTTGTTTAAGTTCAACCTCTATAAAGTCTAGTGCAACTTAAAGTACAATACCGAAAAATATATGTTGTAGACTGGTCTTTAATCTTCAATTGGTCACAAGGATTTTTTTTCAAACTCAATAGGTTTTCAGAAAAAAATGGCTTAGAGCATTGAAAATCTTATATTTAATACATTATCAGTTACACTACAGTTCCTCACGAGCAATTTTTAATCGAACAATCGCGTCCATGTGAAAAGTATAATTTTCTCCTATTTCGCTCAAGGACGCGGCGATCGTCGTAACCGCCACTGTACAAGGCGCGCTGGTCGGCGCCTTTACGTCGATATTCGTACTGACAGACATCGACCTGCTAATTACAGGACGGTATCAGCCTTAAGATGCGGGTCAATTTTGATATGCATGGTAAAAAAATTGGATCTACATTTTCACATGTGTGTGGAAGACACAAGAGAAAATCAGAAGTCAGAACATAAACTCTAGCTAGATAAATTAAAGTTTGATAATAGGTTTTCTTTTTTCCTGCGGTTCACCTTCAGCCAATAAAGGAGGGATGTCCGGGATCTAACAAACACAGGACTGGACTTCCACCAAAGTTAGGGAACGCTTCGGCAAACTGAAGCGTTCCCCTCGGCGCCGGGACTAGCTAAGCCGGGGAGGTTCCCATCCTCTTCCGGAGCCCCGTTAGACGAGTCGAGTAGGTATTCTATAAGATTTTAAATGCGAAAGTGGCTGTCTCTGTGTCTGTCCGTCTGTTACCCCTCCACGCTTAAACATCTGAACGGATTTTGATGGAATTTGGCATAGATATACTTTGAGAGACGGAAAAAGACAAAGGACAATGTCTGTTGTGGAAAAAGGATTACTGTATGATTAAAGAATTTCAGCGGAGTGGATTATCGGCCGTGATCTAGTTGTATATAAATAAGCAAATAACTCTATTCTGTATTCTAATATAAGGTAAACTAAGTTTAAAGTAACATTTTATTCCCACCATAACTCGTCACAAAGAACCGTTGAATTTGGTTACGAGTCCTTTCGGTTAGCAGTAAAATGGTCGTAAACGGCGTCTTAAATAAGGTCCCCTCTAGCACAATTAAAATAGATACAGTAGAGTGACTTAGCCGTGTCCTTGAAATAAACCAGCCCAACTCAGAAACAAAGTCATGTTGCTCTTCTGCTGGTTTTAAGCTTAGAACAAACCTACGCGTCAGTGACGGAGCGTCAAGTTGCGTCAAGTTGTCAAATGTGTTTTTTGTATACAAAACACCTACCAAAACACACATTTGACAACTTGACGCTCCGTCACTGACGCGTAAGTTAATAAGCCTCAGCTTTACTCTCTTGGACTGGGTTCACATTTGAAAAATTTGTACATCCGTTGCATAGTGTCGGTGTACATCATGATCGCTAGTTCGGACGCAAGATGATGGTCGCAACTGATACAATTTTTGTAATACAAATAGTTGATACGATAGGCCTGAGCGTGATATATTGACGTATGATCGTATTATCTTGATGTTAAAATTGTTGAACTGAACTGGAAATGTGTTCATGCGAAGATTAGTGTTCCATGCTAATATTATAAATGCAAGAGTGTGTCTTTTTGTCTGTTTGTCTGTCCGTCTGTCTGTCTTTTACTTCTTCACACCCAAACCGCTGAACCGATTTTGCTAAAATTTGGTATGGACACACTTTCAGTTCCGGTATCCTATGTCCCTTACATAGGATACTTTTTATCCCGGCAAAACGAACTTCGACCCGACGGAGTTGCGGGCGTCATTTAGTGTGTAGTATAAAGATGCTGTACTGTATATATGTTTAAATTGTACCGCAAGCATTCCCGAATACTGTCGAACGGAATCAAGCCTAGTAATAGAGTTCTCGAAGGCTTTAGTTGTTTATAGTAAGGAAATAGTAGCCATGTTTCTAGATCCACATTTTCAAAGTCGCAAAGTTTTAGAAGCCTTGTTAGTGTCACACTTGGCCAAAATAAGGGTTCCTTGTTGACTACGGCCCCTAAAAAGGATGTGGATTGTGGAAGATGCGGATGTATTATACGTATGACTTTTGTAAGATATCTAACTAGAAGTTAGAGTTACTTGTATATATTAATTATTATCATATCAACATTTTAAGGAGTCAAAACCACATAACATAAGTTTTGTTTACTATAGAATAGGTCACCAATAGTAGAATAAAGTTACTAGAAAGAGACACAAACATACTACTTTAGTGAGAAGTTTATTTTTGTTTTGTTCTTTAATTTACCCAACTGTACAGTTTTATCCTTCCACAATATGTATCAGGACTATGTTAATGCTCAAAGCATTTTTCAACGTTGAAACATACCTGGAAATACATTGTGGGCTAAATAAATCATGCGGCGTTACGGATTCCACACACGGTACCTATACACACATGCACTAAAGCCTATTTATATTTATTTTACCTGTAAAAGTATCTTTGTGCCGACCACATAGGGTCCAGTTTCGTAGGAACTATGAGGTGAAATAACTGCGAATAGAGTATGCCAGATGGATAACGTTTCTTAGGATAGTTCGGGAGATGCGAGGGTTTTAATTGAAGAAACAGTAGGTTATATCTGTAACTTGAAGTTACGCAGACGTTGCATTGCGGAGAAGATGGATTTTTCACGTAAATATTGCGTTTTGCGTTTATGTATCCTTACGTTGACTTGTTCGTGGGACGAAGTATACTCAATACTCATGATAAACATCTTAAAAAATACAGTAGTTGAGAGGCAGACACATGATTGAAGTTAAAATTATGAATATAATTTTTTACCCGTTTAAGTAGAGTATAAGTTTAAGTCTGTTCGGAAAAATATACGTGCAAGACAAGTTTTTTATGCCTATTGAACATTCTGTATTTTTATAGATTTAATTAAGAGAAGCATTTTTAAACCATTTAATTCAAACACTGAACAACTATCAAAGCAAACGTCTTTGAGTCGCCATTTCGTTTTAATTTATTGAAAGTCGTTGCCGCGGCTTCAGTCTCGAAATGAGCGGGCAGCGGAGCGGGAGCGGCGGCGGCGTGTTCAATGTCTAGAACTCTAGAATCATATTATGGATAAGCCTATCCATATAAATTATAAATCTATACATTGCAACGCGCCGCCGCCGCTCCCGCCCCGCTGTCCGCTACTTTCGAGACTAAGGCCTTACATTCCTCATTCTTTCTGTGAATAGTCATGGAACGTTTCCACGAATGAACAATTATAACTTGTGAATAATTAATTATAATCCGGACTTCGTCTTAAACTTTGCTATCATGAATTAATGAGTGGAATACTTAAGACGGGACAAGGGCAGGACGTTTCCGATGGAATTATCGGCGTCCCCCGGGATTTGTAACCTAAAATTTGAATAATGTATCCCGAAGATTCTGTTGGTGTCCCGAAAAAGTATTGCGGGTATCGGGAATTATGGAGATTCTAGGGTATTATCATTACCTAAAATAATAGGGATGACTTCATTTAAATCGATCTCTAGATCAAAGTAAACTTGCAGGTCTGTGAGTTTCTTAGAAAAATTATCCGTTGTTAGTAAAATACAATACAATACAAAAACACTTTATTGCACACCAAAAAATACAAAATGTAAAATACAGAAAATATAAAATTAAAAATACAAAATGTAACAATTTTACATTAAAATACTTATAGTAGTAATAATATAATATGTTAATGATCTCATGATTTCGACTTTAGAGAAAGTGGATTTTAGAGCCTTCCATTTTAAATCAATAAAGTCGTTTTACTATTTTGAGGCAATAGAAGGTCACGGGTCACTTTTTACAGCACCGACACGACTTAGTGTCTAGACGATTCTAATCATTCCAACGAGCATAATATAACTGTATACAGCTTTACATAATTACCGCTGCTAACAGCTTTCCTCAAGAATGCAAGCTATACTTTTAGAAGCCTTACAAAGTATTTTATCGAGTATTAAAAGCGGAAATCTGATTCGTGATCCGCAGCGAAAGCGAGAATTAAACGCTATCTACTCCTCACACAAATTGACCCGGCGCTGCCAGACTGTATTAAGTAAATCCAATTTGCTTAAATTGTCCATCAGGAAGAGAATGGAATTCTATCGGCGAACATTAAGATCTGATCCGGATATATTGTTTTGTATTGAAAATTGAGTCGATGCGGTTAAGTTAAATTGATTGTTTTTTTTTTTCGACATCCTTAAACATTTCTTTTGAGGATATCTCTGTTCCTATCAACTTTTATCTTAATTTTATACTAATACGAGCTTTTGCCCGCGGCTTCGCTCGCGTTTAAAGAAGTATTATAATATACGATCTTTCATCCCCTATTTTAACCCCTTGGGGATTGGAATTTATCAAAATCCTTTCTTAGCGGATGCCTACGTCATAACATCTACCATCTACATCTACGGCATGCAAATTTTCATCCCGATCCGTCCAGTGGTTTGGGCTGTGCGTTGATAGATCACCATGTCAGTCAGTCACCTTTGAGTTTTATATATTATATAGATTATGAATGCGATAGTGTGTCTGTCTGTTACATCTTCATGCCAAAACCGCTGAACTTATTTTGCTGAAATTTTGGAGATACTTCGAGCCCCGAAATGGCCATAGGATACTCATCATCTCGGAAAAATGTACGGTCCCCGCGAGATAAACTGATTTTGACGCAACGGAGTTGCGGGCGTCATCTAGTAATTTTATATGAGGCTACAGCTGTTAAAAATTACTCGAAAAAAAGTTTAATAACCAGAAAACTGTTCCGGAACACAAGAGCACTGATTAATACTTTTTAAAATTGCAAATTAGATTGCTCTATCATGTCCTATAAATCTCACCTCCGCTCACCCTTACGACCTGCGAAATGTTCTTGTAACTTGATAGCGAAACTATCCATTTACTTTACTTTTGCTCCTCCAATTTACATTAGTCTTTATGCCAATACGTGATGGTCTGGATTCCAGTGGAAATGTTGAGAATATACTCCCTTTTAATGCGGAGTGGTTGTGGCGTGCGTCACGCAAAGCAAAGTGCATACAAATGTTGCCTTGGATGAGCGGTGATTTTACTGTTTTCGCCAAATCCAGCGTTTGTAATTTTCCCGAGCATAAAGTATTTTTGATGGACTATTTGATAAGTTTGGTAGTCGAAACCTGTTATTTACTTTCCGATTACTCTTTTCTATTTTAAAATAGTTGTTTTTACGAAGTTCATTTTTCACATTATTTTCATAGTTCCAGTTTTTATACTTTAGTGCAATATTGCATTTGCGTTTCTTCCCTGTAGCGTAATATGTTAAAAATAATTATAACATAATCTCAAAAATATTTTTCTGATTCATAAAAACCGTTATGAAAATTATTAGAATTATGTTTATGAATACTCAATAAGGGATTTGGAGACGTCAGAGCGAGCAGTGACTATTCCTCTGAATAAATTTCACCTCATTTCCTATGATCTTCACGATTTATAAATTACATTTGCATACAGATTGAAAATTTCGCGATCGGCGCTTCGGAGCTGTATCAACTGTTTGTTTTATTGTTTGTTAATTTCACAACATGTTTACTGTTCAATTTCAACAATGCTTGAATCCTATTCTCGATGTTCAGATAAAAATCTGTTCGTTGCTTTTTAAATAAAAATCTCTACGAGTACGATTCAGTCGCTAGACGTTTGATATCGCTAGTTTTAACCGGGTAAATTATATTTAAATGTTTAACTTTTGCGAGTATATAAAAAATTCTTATGAAACAGTCTTGAAAATGTTCCAGGTACAATATATAGTATTTAAAATGCTTAAATATTATAACTGCACTAAAATTAAAAACTCAAGAGTCTATGAAAATACTCGAATGAAATTCACGAGTGGACGTCGCAAAATTTGTGATAAATTGAAGGGGAAACTTTATTACAGAGATTCTTACATTGTTTTCGTATCGGGCGACTTCGGATCCTCCATTGTTGGCGTGATAATAAATATTTTCAACAACATTGTCCGCACATATTTTACAGTCTCATTTAAAATTCGGCTTTTAATTTTTATCCCATGTTAATTAATATTGGAAGTTCTCTTCATGACGTTGGATCAAATTATTGATGTCGGTTATTCATAGAGGCTGCCTTGAAAACCTTTTATTCAGCAAGTACAAATATATTTTCAGCTTTTGCTAGGAACTTCGCAACTTTTTCGGATATTTGTAAAAATACCTACTCCTGACTTCTTAGGTTTAATTATCTAAGTACAAAAAGTTTTCAAGCCTCAAATATTGTTCGAAAATATTTTTCAGGGCCGACACAAATTTTGCACTGAATTCGAGATCTTAGATCGTAAAAAGCAGAGAGGTCGCCATTTTCTATTCATTACTAAAACAATGCGGCTCTCAGTGCCGGGCCCATACATTCCCTGCCACTTATACAATTAGCAGGAGCCCTGGAGTGCCTATTACGTTTTAAAGTATCTGAACTGTAATACTGTGACTAAATTATGCTGGATCGGACTAGAAAGCGCAGTAAAGTGGAAGTCGAGATTCACTATTAGTATTCGATTTTGAGTAAATTTCCCAATTTTGATTTTATATGGGTTTTAAGCATGGATTTGATCGTGGAACACTTGTTTATGCTAAACTTTTCGGCTTTACTGCAATGTCCGAAACTATGCGCGATATTCGCGTTAACATTAATGTAAATTATATAGCATGATGTATGGGATTTGACGGGAGGCTCACACAGTAAAACAAGCGGTTGAAGGGGGAGCGGATGAACCAATACAAGCGAATGCGATAGTTTAGAGTTGAGACTTAAGAGTTTTAGACTGTTGAGTAATGAGTTATGTCTAATATCTTGGCCAATCACTTCTATTCTAATTTAATATTTTATTCTTTCATTAATTGATGAATTATTTATGATGAGTTTATTTTGCTCGTCTTGCTTAACATCCTTGAGTGTTAGTTGGCTTAAAGTCTGTATTTATAATAAACAAAATATGGATGTGCAAAAACATATTTTTTCTGACTAAAATATAAAAAAATATACACAATATCAAACACAGTAACAACTAATAAGCGTGACCAAATACTGCATTAATTTGATTAAAGGCATTGCGGGCATTTCGCCGGTCGCGTGTTTATAACCGAACTTATTCATTTGCGCGGTTTATACTTTCGGCTTAGTATATTTTATGTTCCAGAACGCTTATGCCCATATTTTAGGCTTAAATCTAGCACATTTTTATGGAAACTAACACACTTTTGGGATTATGAAACATAAATTGGTGACGTATTATTTGAGACTATATTATGGAAATAGGTTTAAAAAAATGTAGATAGATCTGTAAGATTGTACGTTGTTTTTGTGTTCGAGTCGATATCTTGTGGTTTATAAAAAAGGTAATACAAACATTTGCAACAATTTAGGCCGGCAACGCACCTGCAGCTCTTCTGATGTTGCGAGTGTCCATGGGCGACGGTAGTTGTTTGCTCGTTTGCCCCCTTATTTCGTAATAAAATTGAAATGCAAAGTTAAAAATTACTTATTATAGTAAAACATTTGTAAATGAATTCTGTGAAAGTACATGATCAGTGGGCAGTTTAATTAAAACCAAGCTAAAGATAAACTACGATAACATGGCGCGCCCCTCCAAAATTTAAAACGTTTGAAGTGCGTTGTCTTGCGCGGTCGGCTAGTTACGGCGACCACATAGCTTATGTGGTCGCTGGCTAGTTATGATTAGTTGACCAACAAATCTTGGTAACAAGTGACATAATTGAAATATTACGAGTACTGGTTGATTGGTTGATTGGTACAAGTTACAACTACATACAAACTCTTTTATAAGGATGTGACTAAACACATTGAAACAGTAATTTGGAGGGGCGCGCCATGTTATCGTAGATTTTCTCTATGCAGGCTACCGTAATTTATATCGTTTTTATAGTTTCGTTTATTCTCGTAATTTAGTGGGAATGATATACTGATTCGACCGGTGAAAACTCAGAACAGGAAAATAAGGGTGAAAATCAGATTTTCACATGCGCATTTACGCATATTTCTTGACAGACATATGCAAAGCTAATAAGGCTGCATTGTCCTAACTGTAGTTTATTGAATCCAAAAAAATAATATTATCTCATGCACTTATGCGACGACTTCACAAACTGGTCATAATGATGTGTGAGATGGTGAGCCAATTCTATGTAGATATCCTCTAATCATCATCAAACACTAATCAAACATGAAGGCATGATGATGATCGATACGTGACATCACATCTTGTAATTTGTGCGTGCGAGTTAATTTGTATTAGCTCGTCTGTAGATGAAGCACGCTCGTATTAACACCATCGCCTGATTAAAACCAAACAACATTGTTTGATCACTCCAAATCGGCTCCACGTATTTGTTCAAATCACTCGTCTCTTGAGCTATTGACTTAGATGTGAACTGAACGTGTTCTGATTAAAGTTATTATTGGCTGTGTTGTGTTGGGTGCTTATTGGTCAAGACAATGAGTATTGTAAATCATGTGGCAATATCTGATAATTATTATTCGTCTAAAAGTAACTTTCTAATCTTTTACGCGACTAGTCGCGACCGACAAAATATATTCAAATAAGAATAAGAATAAGAAAAGTTTATTTTGACAATCACAGAACGCAATATTAAATTATTACAAAAATACACAATAAAATAAAGAACACAAAATTACAATAATATTAAATTGTGTGACGTCAAAATTGGACCTAGCCCAGCATTAGCAGCGACTTCCAGTCTGCTGCACTGGTTTTCTATAAAATGCTTTCAAATAAAATGCCTATATGTAACCGTATCCAAAACTTTCGCTTTGTTTTTTTTCTGAAATTATAACCAAATAAAGCTCACATATTCCACCCTGTAAAATGTTTTCGTCGCACATGTTACAATAAGCTGACAGACACTGCAACTGAACAAAAATGACAATGTGTGCGTTGCGTTCGTTGACGCATTCAATTATCGAATGCACCAATACGAAACTTGAATGATAATTGAATGCGTCAACGAATGCAACGCCAACATTGTCATTAAATAACAAAGCGACAATGACATGTTGCAGACCAGCGGTATTCATTGCTATGCGGATGACAGTACAGGTGATGCTGTATATACCGGCTCCCCCAATATTTCTCGGCAAAATGTCACTGAGAGTCGAAACGAACTTGTGTCTAAGGTGGAGAATTCATTGGAGAAGGTCTCTCAATGGAGTAGACGTAACTTGGTCCAATTCAACCTCGCCAAGACACAAGTCTGCGCGTTCACCACTAAAAAGTCACCAATGGCACATCACAGAGGGCACATCTTTAACCATCTCCCCTAGCATTGAGATACTTGGCGTCAACATATCGAGCGAAGTCCAGTTCCGATATGATCTAGACGGTAAGGCCAAATTAGCCTCGAAGAAGCTTGGTGTTCTTAACAGAGCGAGATAGTACTTCAGTCCGGACCAACGCCTACAACTCTACAAGGCGCAGGTTCGGCCTCATAATATTGTTCTCATCTCTGAGCAGGGGCGCCAAAATACCAACTGCTCCCTCTGGATCGTATCCAACGTAGGGCCGCTCGAATTGTTGACTGCCATAGTGTTTCAAACAGCTTGGACCCCTTGGAATTACGCCGAGATGTAGCATCACTCTGCATCCTCTATCGGTTGTATCACGGGGAGTGCTCTGAGGAATTGTTCGGAATCATACCACCTGCAACTTTTAGCCATCGTCCCACGCGAAAAACATACCATCCTCATCACCTTAATGAGTGGCAGTTTCAGCATTCCACAGTGCGTTTTTCGCGTAACTTTCTGCCGTGCACTGTAAAACTCTGGAACGAACTGTCACCAGCAGTATTTCCGGACCTATACGACCTGCAAACCTTCAAGAAAAGAGCATATTCCCTCTTAAAAGGCCGGCAACGCACCTGCAGCTCTTCTGATGTTGCGAGTGTCCATGGGCGACGGTAGTTGCTTACCATCAGGTGACCCGTTTGCTTGTTTGCCCCCTTATTTAATTAAAAAAAAAGTGAAAGTTTTGGATACGGTCAGAGAGCATGCGTCGCGGGCATGCCTCACGTGCGCTGTTGACTGCGCTATGATGCATACCCTTAATGAACAAAAAAAAAAAGGCACAGTGTGGATATAGCTATTGATCAATGTAGTTGCGAATACAATTTACACCGTAGAAAGCTGCGAACTTTGAGACACATTGTGAAGAAACGATGACGATAAAACTGTTTTATTAAAGTAATTAGTAAATATTATTAAATTAAACCTTTTAAAAAGAAATATGCTTTGCAGTTCATTTGAAACAGAAGAGAAAAGAGAAACGATCGACATCAAATTATAAAATCATTGAACGAGTCTTTATAACTAAGCACGCGTTTTCATTTATATTAGGTTGTCAGATACAATTATGCGTGTGTAATTAAAATAAACTTCACAGGCGCTTACGTGTAAGACGGTGGTTTCTGTGAATTATTATTTGTGTTCCCCCGGGCGAGGTAGTAATGACAGCCGCGTTAGACCTCTGTAGGTTTGTGTTGTGGATTAACACAAATATTTTTATTTTGAGACTTATTTAATAGACATATTATAGTGATATAATGTGGCAAAAAGCGTGAACAAAAATGGGACCATCATAATGATAATATATTATTTTGAAATATTAAATTGACGTCTATAGTGAATAAGTAGGTACTACATGCTGGTTATTAATATTGATATTTGAATCGTAATCCAGTATTACAAATATTTATCGTGCGTGCGTACGGCGCATCGTGTACCTCAATGTTTTGAAATATTTTCTGAAAACTTGGTACCTTCCTGCAGAAGCTCAATATCTAGATCCTAATGCATTAACATTATTCGATATTAATATAATTTATATTTGCTTTGTTTCAGGTAATTGCTTCATAATATTTTGCCTCGGTGATAGAGGTAAGCCTAATTGTAATTTGGAGTCAGGTTCGATTTTTGTCTTTCGGATCATAAAATATCACTTCGTAATAATACTAGAAATGATATGATTAACAATAAATCATTGTTGGCCAAAAATAGTTATCCTAGATATATAACAAAAGCTTAGCAGTGACGAAGGCTTAGTTATTTTGCAGCGTATTTGGATGATAATGTTCAAAATGTAAGTTAATGTAGAGTTAGTGTGGAAAAGTTATACCGCCGCTGCACTGCAGACTGTATGATGTTAGTGAACGTATCGCCGTGTAATAGGGATTTATAGCACAATATCTGTTAGTGTGGTACATCCATAACGCTTAGCGCACCATCTCTCAAAACTGCGCTGACACTAGTTTGTACGTCATAGTGATGTACGCGGTGTACTGGTTTACAAAAGTGGTGAAAATATTGGTACTGGGTGAGTGTATGAGTTATAATTTTTAGACGTGTGCTGTGTATGCGTAATGTATGTGTGTGGCTACTAGTTTAGGAAAATGGTCGTTATTAAATACATTAACGATACGGTATTTACAGTCTGATTAAGTTATGTAAACTTAGCAACGGCACCGCTGTTTTAAGAGCACATCGCATTAAACGTAACTGCAATTTGCATTACCAGTAAACTATACTATCGTTGGTGGACATCCTTTAATCAGCACTTTATGTTTTTGTTTGAAGGTACTAGAAATGAAGACAATAGTATAGAATGTTCGGTAGTATGATCTCTCAAAGTGCCAGTAATTGGGTGCTTTACCTTACGTGCTATTATGTTTCTCTTCAATTGTTGAGTGCTGTCGACTAAAATACTTCAGAATGGTCAGTGCATAATGAAAAACATAACAGCGCACACGAAAATTTAAAAACATTAACCCTAAAACGCTATCTTGGTATGCCAGAGGTAAAATGTTACCTCTTAAAATAATACGGTGGGTATTTCGTAGTCAGCGTGCAAACGTAGATAGCCGGCATGCATCGCTGAGCAGATGCGTTGAATGTGGGGAAAAACTGAAAAGTTGGCTTTAATAGCACTTTTAAAAAACTTTTAAAGACACGTATTTCTCAAGACTAGGCTATTTAGGGCAGCATCATGATTGTATCTTGTGGACTTACGAACTGTATATTCTAATATTTAAATTTTTTGATGCATTAATGCACCTTCGTGCCTTGTTCACTTCTGTACCGTTCAAACTCTAAAATGGTATTTTCATCGTGAACTTTAGTGTGCAAAAAAGTAGCTGTATCATGGTTGTGTTGTTATTTTCTGTAATGGTCATTTAGCGAAGACGTTTTCTTAATCGCTTCTTTATTGAATCGCTGATCGAAATTTTAGTATTTTAATAAAAAATTAATGCAGATATATTATGTCTTGTTCGATTAAGATACTTCAAACTACAAAATAGTATTCTGTTGAAAAATTCATCCAATTTTGATTTAAGTAACACTATTTTTCTGTTTGATAGACGACTGAATCAATTGTAGAATGCACCTACGGGGAACGAAACCTCATTTATGGTACACTTTAATAGTAAAATCGAATGTGTTCTGAATTTGCTACCGAGAACAATTAAAATACATCGAACATACATTCATGTTAAGTGTAATTACATGCATAATCGTGAACTGTTCGTATTTCGGTAAATAAGTTGGGAATTCTGTATTTAGAGCTCACTGTACGGGGAACTATTTAAATATGCTGCAATACGCTCATTTAGAACCGTTATTTCGGAAGCAGAGAATTATATTTTTCAGAATTCAGAAGTATTTTAGTGTCATAAACTTAATGATGTTATTAACTGCTGAAGCTAAAACCAAAGTGCTGTATGCCTGCATTTTAATAATAGAAATTCAGTTAACCATCGGAATTTTTATGTTGCTTCGGAAAGGATTTCACATGAAATGAAAATTTTACAGTTCCTTCAGTTTTACTAGGACCTAGGTAGAGGCTGCGCACACTACCATCAGCTGCCATCAGTAAAGAACCATATTCTAGACTAAATGACGCCCTCAACTCCGTTGCGCCAAAATTAGATAATCACGCGGTATAATGAAACAGTGGAATAGTTGGCACAGACTGACTATTATATTAACTTTTTCTTTACACATACTAGTCATAGATAATACAATATAGACAATCGTAGTTTACCATATTTATGGACATACAGTTACACAGTACACTAAAGTATTAACAGATGGCGTTATATGTATTATTTTGTTATACATCACAACACGCGGGAACCGTACATTTTTCCGGGATAAAAAGTAACTTTATGTCCTTTCCCGGGACGCACAGTATCCTAATACAAAATTTCAGCTCGGTCCAGCGGTTAGACAGACAGTCAGGCAGACAAAAAGACGAACAAACTTTCAAAATAAAATATGGATGTTCCAATACCATCTACGAGTATGTAAGGTAAATAAATCGTATTGGAGGCATGGACATATCGCGTGACAGCATGACAAGTGCATGATGACCCGCCGCGCCGTCACGCGATGGTTTAATAAGGTTTCGCGGACATTGCCAATTGATATTATAGAGTCATTTGATTATTGTGATTGAGTCTATTGTAGAAGTATATGACCAACTACGATGACCAACATAGATTCGGTACTGTTTCTGGCTAAGAACCTCACTGTACGAATCCGTGGTTCAAAATTAAACGCAATGTGCAATTAACAAAGTTCATAAAGTATCAAAATGATACAAACGCTACGAATAATAAAAATCGGCCAAGTACGAGTCGGACTCGCGCTCGAAGGGTTCCGTACCGATACAGAGCAAAAATAGGCTAAAAATTGTGTTTTTTGTATGGGAAACCCCCTTAAATTTTTATATTATTTTAATATTATCATTAATGCTTAACAAGCGACTATATAATATTATTTAGGTAATTAGTATCATAAATATAAAATAGTCCTATTAGATTAAAGTTTAAACACTACTAGCTTAGTATTATTGTTTAAAAAGAGCTGTCGAAGACGAATGGCAGTGTGCGGAAAAACCAGTAATGGTTTATGTTACACTGTATTAGATTAAGTTTTTGGTTGTATTCTTATAGTTTATAAAATAAATAAAATAAAATAAATAAAATATGAAAGTACACATATAACAAAAGAATGTGTGAAAAATTCAAGTACCTACCTCTTGCCATTATTGAAAAAGACCGAAAAAAATCACGTTTGTTGTATGGGAGCCCCCCTTAAATATTTAATTTATTTTGTTTTTAGTATTTGTTGATAAAGCGGCAACAGATATACACAATCTGTGAAAATTTCAGAAGTCTAGCTATAGCGGTTCCTGAGTTACAGCCTGATGACAGACAGACAAACAGACGGACAGACGGACAGACATCGAAGTCTTAGTAATAGGGTCCCGTTTTTACCCTTTGGGTACGGAACCCTAAAAAGTAAGGAAAAGTAACTCCGTCAAAAATATGTTCTACAATACTTGTCAAAAATGTGTATGCATTTTCAATACATTTGCAATATTTAAGTGGCCTTCAGCGGTAGAGATCAACTACGATAACATGGCGCGCCCCTCCAAAATTCAAAACTTTTGAAGTGCGTTGTCAAAACGTTTGAAGTGTGTTGTCTTGCGCGGTAGGCTAGTTATGATTAGTTGACCAACAAATCTTGGTAATGAGTCTGAGTGAGAGAGACATTAAGTGAAATATTACGTGTACTGTGATTGGTTGAATACTTACTACATACAAACTCTTTCATAAGGATGTGACTACACACATTGAAACAGTCATTTGGAGGGCCGCGCCAAGTTATCGTAGTTGATCTCTATCAGGCCGTTACATGACAGTTCGAAAGGAACCAAACTCAAAACGGTAATAATATGGGAGTTACGTTTTCTTAGTTTTTATTCGTAGTACAAACGTGACTCATTTCAGACAGCATGAAAGTGCTGATTTTTTGCCGTTCTCTTAATACACAAAATTAATCGACAATAATCTACTTATAGATAAATAAGAAGAAATGCGCTAAATCGAATAGCATGCAATCGAAATGTATCACAACAAAAAACACTGCAAAGATGCAGCAACTCGCAGAGAACAATTGATAAATTACACACTAAGTGGCAGTAGTTGGAAGTTTTCCAGTTGCGGTATAAAAGTTTGAGTTTCCGCATGTTTCGCTCGCATTCGATCATACACTTTGTCCGGGACGTGAGGCGGGTTCCAACCAGCTCGGAGTTTTCTAGAAAAAATATAAAGCCTACGAGAATAAGTATGTTATGAAACGGTTGGATTTTTTATATTTTTTGTGGATTTGTTTTGTACAAGGACTTGGGGAACAAAATATATGTCCTGGCTTAGGGTTCATTATACGGAATTGCGATTTGGGCTAAATATGAAGTAAATAAAATTAGAAAATATTTTAATTATTGAATGTTTTAAGAGCTTCAAGTATGTTTAAAGAGCTAAATATACATTATATTATATAAAATTGGTTTAGGACAACGATTTTATATTTAACAGTGAATACCTTATAATTTACAGGTTTATTCAATTCCAGAGGCAGAACTCGAATTTTAGCCCTACATTTCTACTGTAAAACTCACACAAACGAATGAAAAATATCTTAAAACTTTAATCTACCTCTCAACTTAAGTTATTATTCAAAGTATGAAAACATAAAAACAAATCAAATCTGCTTGCGAAAAGAATTAAAGTTTAAAGCGTCTGGCAGTGTTTTAGTTTAAAGTTGAAAATGTGCAAATTCCTTATGTAAATCCAGTGCAGTTCATTCTTCATAGCGTACTCCCATAGAGCTTAGAATGGAAAATTGTGGAATTTAGGAGGAGACAAAATCGTTTACTTTTTCAGGATTTAATTTTCATGTATTTCAGTTACATAAATGCCGGGTTATTAAGGTTGGGTTGCACCAGAGGCGTGGTTAAAGTTAAAGTTAAGGTTACAGTTAAATATGGCGTCCTTTAGCTTCAACTTTAACCTTAACTTTAACCGGAAAAATTGACAGATGTCGTATGAGCTTATGGGGTGTTTGGACGCCATATTTAACTTTATCCAGAGATTTGACATTTTGCACTGTAGTCAAAGTTATAGTTAAAGTTAAAGTTAGTTTATGCTTAATGCTAAGACTGGGTGTCTTAATGTTTTCTAGTTAATGTGTAACGATTGAGTAGTAGTTAACGTATCTATTTAAGGCTTCGCTCGCAGATAAAAAAGCGTGTTGGGTTGCTCTCTACCTTTAAGCATTTCGTTAGTAGCGGTGTAAGCAGGAAGCAATGGGCTGAGACACCTGGCCTTGAACACTCCAAAGCACTAATAGGAATTAGTGACAGGAGGATTCAACAAGAAACTATCAGAATCAGTGCTCATCTAGGGTAGGAAACAATTAAGAATCCTTACCAGAAGCCTAACCGGGCACTGCAAGCTCAACAAACACCTAAACGGAATGGGTATTTGTAGCATAACGACTTGCAGATTCTGTGAGGAGGAGGATGAAACACCTATTCACCTTCTCCTCGACTGGCCTGCTCTAGTACAGAGCAGGAACAGGCACCTTGGTCGCCACGAATACTCATCCACAGAGGAAATTCGTGGCACCAACCCCAACCATATCGTTCAATTAATGAGCAGTATTGGGTTGAGGATGATACTCTAGTGCGAAGGAGTCACAATAGATCAGACGTAGTGACGTCAAGGCTGCAGCGACCTGCCTCCTTAACAAAAATAGTAGCGGTGGCTGATTGCGTCGCTGTTGTAAAATATATAGCCTTAATATCTTCTATCCCGTCCTATTTCAAACCCTTAGTTCTGATCAGGTTCAACCACCAAAATAAAATCATCAAAATTTATTAACGTTGGGTATGTAGAGATTTTAATGTTTACGAATTTTGTTGTCATAACTATCTAGTTATTTCTATGTCTACGTTTGCGGGACATATATTATTTAAACTCTTTGTTTCCTTACCAACATGCATGTAATATCGATAGAGCTACTGTTGCGTTTTAATACGAGGCGGCTCTGCTAGGCTTTGTAATGAAAGTGATCATGGTCTTCCAAAAGCCAAATAATTAGAAATATCAGGCATTTGACATATCGTCCCTTCGCGTCAGTTAGAAGAAGGAAAAAGTGCTTAACATTTACAAAATGATTAAATAAAGGACATCCGAAAAAATATTTTATTAACATATAGAGCAAACCTGAAACGTGGTTTTACACTCATCGACCATTAAAAATGTATGAAATTAATAAGTTTATGAAGCCTTAAAAAAGAAACATAAAATTATACGGAAAACAAGTATAAAACGAGAACAATACGCCCCATGCCCACACAATGTTGAGGAGAATTCCGAATAACATGGAAACCCGAAAGTTTTCTACGCGTGTAATTTGTTTTTGATTGCTTGTACAAATAACTTCAACTTTTTATCAGTACTTATCGGCATTAAATGCTCATTTATAACTGTTTGTTTATATTACTAAGCGGTGTTGTTGAATCTACTTGTTTGATGTTATGTGATGCAGGCACTTCACATGGCTATTTGTATTTGCGTATTTGATGTATTCGTCAAACAATCATCATGTGTAGACGGGATGTTTGACAAATATTGGCCTTATTTGCCTATTTGACGCACATCAAAGGAGTCAAATAAGCAAGTAAACAAAATCAAGTAAAACTTTGGTATCTGACGTCCATGTGTGGAAGGTCGTATTTGGCTTTATTTGCTTGTTTGTGTATTCGTCAATAACGTTGGCAAATACAACAAATAGCCAATAGCAAATACAAATAGCCATGTGAAGTGCCTGCATGACAAAATATAATAATGTTTATTTCAAGTGACTATTGCCTGTTAGGGTTGGTTTGCTTTTTGTTTAAGCATTACAATAACGAGATTTACTAGATATTTAATTGAGACAAAATTGTTATTCAATAAAGAAGCTTAACTTCAAACGGCTGAACCGAAAATTGCTCTACATCTAATTCTATAGAATTCCATAAAATAACTCATGGGCTCGACCCTTGAGTTGGAGAAATGATGTAAGACATTGTTCTGTAAGTTAAATATGACCTGTTAAGTAAAATTAGCTGCAATGGGTATTTTGATCGCTAGTAATTGTGAAACGCAATAAACTTAATATTAGGCAATATGGGACTGTAACACAAAGTAGTATGCCATAAATATGCATTATGATGCCCGCAAAATTCCACGAATAAATAAGAAGGGATCTGGGAATAAAATTTAAAGTGAGCTATTAATCGTAGGCTACCCATTGTGCTTCTTCCAGAACAATGAGTTTTTATCTTCAAGTGAATGAATAAAACCTTCATGAGTTGAATGAATTTAGAAATCCTTTTGCTGATGAATTTCTGTTGCGACTAATAGGGTGTGATTCGAATCGGGGTTCGTTTCATGGGTTCATTGTGTTACTGTCTGATATGATCAAACGGTTTTGAATGTATAGTTTCTTGCCCCCTGCAAAATACTACTACTTGAGCACCTTGTCTGTTTTACAGCTGTAATATGAAACATGAATTTCCAACAAGATGATGCCTTGTTTTTGTCTGGCACATTGGAAAAGCCACATGAGAGACAGAGAGCGAACCTTGAATAGTAATACTTTGCCTAAATATTTTTGTAGCGGACGAAATAGTGCACAATTCTACATCGCGCTATTAAAGTTTTCTAGATGCCGCGCTTAAAATACGACGACTGAAATCAATAAAGAGGCTTGCCTCACCGAGTACTCATACTAATATTAAAAGTGTGTCTGCCTGTCTGTATCCTCCTACCTCCTCACGCTTAAACCGCTGAACCGATTTTGCTGACATTTAGAATGGAGATACTTTGAGTCCGGTGAAAGGATATAGGGTACTTTTTATACCGGAAAAATGTACGATTCCCGCTTTATAAAGGAATTGCGGAAACGGAGTTGTGGGCGTCATCTAAACTACATTAGTAATAGGGTTCCTACTATAGCTATATCTAGCCTTCATTTAATACTAGGGATATTCCTCCAGGAATATCTTAGCAAAGTGCAACTGACAGGACGCGTCTGCATTATGTCGGATTGAGGATGTCAAGTTAGGTTCTCTGCGAGCAAATCATGCTCCGTTTTGGTTAGACCGGATTTCAGCTGCCCAGAATCTATTATAACATAACGACGAGCTGAAATTATAATAATACTCCCTTCCACACTGGTTAAGATGATGATGGGCGGTTTTATTAAAACCAGACGAACATGAGTGATTTTGTAGTGATCAAAATATGTGTGTGTAGTCGGCTGTATAAAGATTACTTTGCTTCTGCCTTTACTTCCTTAACTGGGGCGGATAACCCACACGACTACTGGGCACATCAGGGCATATAAAATCGTCATTTTACATGACCAATGACCATCCTACGCGAAAATATTCTTATTTGTCACACTATTGGTTGACCAGCCTGCATTGTCCTTACCAAACTTAACAACATTTTTTAACATGGGGATCAAACATACTCCGAGTCAAGAGCCGCGCTCGTTGAGTGGAAATTGAAGAAAAGTAATGTATTTCCCAGAAGGACAATGTTTTATTTCCCAAAGTCGTCTGGACGTATAATACATTAATGTCAAATTAAGTTCTTACCCGTAAGCCCGAGTTGAACCGAAACGACCCATAAATGTGTGTTGGTCAGTTTCCTCCTGTGTTCCTTAAATATTTTATCGTATGATAAAGAATTCCCGTCTGCAGCAAGGGTTCAGACCGCCTTGAAAATATTTAATACTAACTCGAGTATTTTAAAACGATTTCCTTTGATGCTTATTAAATTAAAGAAGCTACAAAGAAGTTCCTTCGCAAAAATTTTATTAAAATCGTAAAACTGATAGAACTATGTCTAGTTACTATGTAAAACAAAGTCAGTTCCCGCTTGATAAATGCTCGGATCAAAACTACGCAACGGAATTTGATGCAATTTTTAAAATTAATAGAGTGATCGAAGAAAGTTTTACATGTATACCTAATACAAGCATGTGGTATAAAGTATATGGTAAAACAACCTTTACCGGGGCAAGTAGTTGGAGAATATTCTCGAGGCGGTACAGTAATTAGCTCATTTTAGACAATTATGACGTCAGGTCTGCCGCAACCGCACGCCAAACCAATTGCAGACGAGCAATTAGCCTTTGTGGTCTATTTCAGCAATCAATTTGTAAATGAAATCTATAAATCAATTGATAAGACAATCAATAGACCTTTCGCTATCAGTTAGAGTTGATTTGGGTGTCTCTATTATTTTGATGTATTTTGAACTGAAAGCTGAGATGTTTGTCATAGATTTTAATGTATTTAAAGCTGGATGCTCAAAATGTTGTTCTTTTATGTTTTTTTTCACAAACGTCTGCACGCCTTATTAATAATAAGATCGACATTGTATATACAGGCATTATACTTACACAAAATTATTACGTTAGAACTAGTCTGATACGTAGAAATTACGCTTGACGGACCCTTGTCTTATAAAACATTGTATAACATTATTAAAGGGTCAATATAATATACTCCAAAATTACACAGGGATAAAGCATAAAAATGTTTTCATTGAATAGTTTTGGGAATGATATCGAACATTGGGATGGTTTATGTCGGAATAAATAATGCGTATCGCACGTCCATTACATCTACTCTACTTATCAGTGACGTTATGTTTGCTCAAACAAAATGTTCTATTATTTATTGTTAAGGTAATATTATGGAATACGAGTGGTAACAAAATTATTGCTACAAAACGTATCCTTCTTTGTGTTATACATCCGAGTTTGCCTAGTAACTAGTTCACGCTAAAACCGCACAAGCCATTTTGATAAAATTTTGTGTAAAAACTTTGAGTCGCTGGAAAGGATAAATTATTTTATTCTTAAAAAAAATGAGTATCCCGGTTGGTAAACAAATACCTAGTCAACGATTTTGCAAGAATCTTTATTAGATAAACGTAAACCTACTGGATATTCCAGAAAAAAAAGTTAAAAATGAAGAGACAAAGAACGAGGCAGTTAAAAAAAGACGAGGTCGCTGACGGTTTTCTTTTTCAGGCAGCGTCCGTCGCATTTATCAATCTTTTGCGGTGAATAGTTTCTGTGCCGCCATCTGTCTCTATTCCGTCGGGACCTCATCTCCATTAGGAAGTTTTCATAGCTCCAAAAAGTGGATTGCGGCACATATTGAGTATGCAATTCCGTCTAGCTCGCTGGCAGTTACAGTTATATCACAAGCTGTGATTACTTTGCTCGATGTTTTGCAGGTGCGGAGATTATTTTCCGGAATGTATATTTTTGTGTGTGGTTTTTGTGTGTGGTAGTTCTGGGTTGTAATGAGCTACAGTTTTGACTGTAAACTTTATCATGAGAATGTGGCCGTTTTTATTTAACAAGAAGTCTAAAGTCAAGGATTTAGTATAAATAAAGTGTTTCAAAAACAATGTAGAGATCTTATTCCATGTTTTTCATGTTGTAAGAATTTTATAGACGTTTGCATTCCAGTCTTATCTATGTAGATAGATGGTGCCTACTAAAATTTTCCTGTCCTAAGTTACAAAAATTATTGGCTGTATTTTCATTATAGTCATAAGCCACTTTTCAAATAATAATTAACTATTCTCATAGTATTATACAAATGGAGTAAATAATTAATTCACATACTTTTAATCGGCTGAGATTTTAAAAAAAGAAAAGAGCCGTCCACAACTGTTTTAATCGAAGAAGCGATTAATTAACTACATATTTTTCCTCTGCTGTTCCTATTGCTATTATAATAAAACCATTTGATATTTTCCAATAGGTTTGATTTCTCGAATCCCCGCGAATCGCTAACATGATCCATTATATAAGAGGTGGTGTTAGTTCAGTCCATGTTTATGCCGCCCCCGAGAGCCGGGCATAAATCAAAAACTTCACAGATGACATACGGGAACAGGTGCCAAAACTTACACAAAGTGAGCTCCTGGCAAACAATATTGATTTTGTAGTTTGAGGAGTATTTTTCGAGCGAACTAGCCAAGTTTGGATATTTAGGAAGTAATTATGGCGACTGGAAGTATGTTGCGAACTTATCTTTTATTTTTCTTCCACTTCCAACTTCAAAATGATACTATCACCGCCGCGCTCGAGTCAATCCATAAATTATTCTTAATTTGGTATTGATTTTTTTATCTCGAAGTAATTTATTAAAGATAATCCTATTATTTTAGGCAGGTACGAACTTAATTTTTACAACCTCACAAGCTGTTTCCACCCAACCAGTTTTCGTATTATGCTCATAGCATAAAACCGGAGCTCGCATGACATCAAAGTTACGACAAATTAATAACCGTTATCCTTTCCATCAGGTTTCAGAATTCCATCGGTAGGCTAGCTCTTGTCAACTAGCGAGTATACCCATTTCAAAATGGCCACCATTCGACAGTTTTGCCAAAGTTAAAGTCGCTTTGAAACTCGCATCCAATAGTCGTCTGTCACAACCTTAAAACAGGTGTCACACAATTTTTTGGCGTCGAAAGGAAAACGTAACGAATTTCAGGGCTACAAAAATGTGCGGTAAGCTGAAAACTTTATTTAAAGCGAGACCGGAAATATTTTATTAAAAAATAATGTCACTGACATGAAACAGTGTCGTGTACAAAGAGAAACAAATTTTTATTTGAAGTCAGCTCGTACAATATGCCTACATTGAATTGAAACATTTCAAGAGTACATTCAAAGCTGTATGTTATGAATGCAATAACTTCACATGTTTATAGGTGAGCGCAGGCCCCGAACACACTGCGCTTCTGCGCGGCTAAATAAACTTAGCTGCATATTTATTTAGTTGTTTTACGAATTTCAATTGTAGGCGACATTTAAAAATTATAGATTAGTAATTGTTCTTTTCAACTTTTAAACTACGCCAAATTCTTCTCACAGCTTTTTATTTTCTAAATACAGAATTTAAGCACTTCAATTTTACGCCAAGAAATATTCTCAATTGCATGTAAATTTGTGATAAAAAAAGTGTGTCAGCTCCGACGCCAAAAAGAGTTTATTCAACTGAAAAAATAATAAAATCATATGAAATCAGATGTTCCGGCAATATTATCTACACCCCTTTCTGCCATAGTTATTTCAAAATACTTTTAGTTCACTTTAGCCAGGATAATGATAAAAATTATAACTTCACAATAACAATATTAATTATTAAAAATAGCAATATAAATACATCGACACTGATAGAAACAAACAAGCCCAATAACATATTATAGTATATAGGTATAGTCGCCTATACAGCATACCATATGTACGTCTTAATCATAAAGTTAATACACATATAATATTTATGCGTGGGAGAGCCATGCTTCGGCACGAATGGGCCGGCTCGACCGGAGAAATACCACGTTCTCACAGAAAACCGGCGTGAAGAAGCGCTTGCGCTGTGTTTCGCCGAGTGAGTGAGTTTACCGGAGACCCAATCCCCTACCCTATTCCCTTCCCTACCCTCCCCTATTACCCTATTCCCTCTTAAAAGGCCGGCAACGCACCTGCAGCTCTTCTGATTCTGCGAGTGTCCATGGGCGACGGAAGTTGCTTTCCATCAGGTGACCCGTTTGCTCGTTTGCCCCCTTATTTCATCAATATATATATAATTATATTATATAATATTCCGTTTATGGTCTTAATACACTTACAGCCAAATTAGAGACACATTTTTTCGTTACTTGTTAGTAGGTTTTACCCCTCGGATTTTTCTTATACCGGGCGCCTTATATATGAAAATCGATTCTTAAGGAGTAAACTCCAACAATATAATCAAAAATCGCCTCGTTCGTTCCCAACCTAATATTGTAATACGTACGTCTGTCTTAATTAAGCGAACGCGTCTCTTACCCGGCTGCATGCGGCGCGGCATCCGGTGGCCTCATTTGAATCTCAGCACGAAATGTAATATAAGGGTGTCTGGACTGGCACGCCCGTGTGAATAGAGCTTTATTTTAATTTTAACGAAATACCCCTTATCCTTCCCTCGCGGTGTTAGCAATATGTATAGCCTTTTTGAGTTATACTTCTTCGTTTTTGATTGGTTTTGAGCTTATTAGCAGTTATTTAGATGTTAATAAGTCATAACAGTTTAGTGTCTGTAATTAGGTGGTTAGAGATGAAAATGTTCGCACATAAAACAAAGATTTATTGCGTTTAACAATGAGTAGTTACTAATACCTAGTTTAAGGCTCTATTAGTCTAATTGCAGAGCCTAATTAAACAACAAAGGGTCGGGACGTGTTCTAAGAAAGTAAGAATATAAGATTTCTGTAAGATTTAACGAGTTTTTCGGAGAACTTTAATATTTTCCGGACGAATATTTTTGCTAATTCATATAAATGAAAATTAATAACAATATCAATAATCATAATGGTTATTGAAGGTATATTCATTAAAATTTATGTAATATGAACACTATAAAAGTACATGAAGTAAAGTTTGGACTAGGAATTCTCATTAAAAGACGTGATTATCTGCCGTCTGTACAGTGTACGGTACGGTCGCTTTCGTGTATAAGTCTCCGCTTTGGGCTTATTTTCTAAAAAATTATATATAAAAAATAGATAATCATACGACGTATGTTTATCTTTGTTTACATTCGAAATTTCACATGACAGACAAACAGTAACTGGAATAGTTATACGCTGCTTAAATATTTCTATAGTAAGGGGTCATAATAAATGTAAGTTGTAACAATATTTTACACAGTGTGGATCTTCTCACTATTTGTAGAAGTCAATTTAGTTCCGCGCGAGATACAAAAATAGTTGAAGTTGGCTCCAAGTTGCAACATTAATTAGAATCCAAACAATTCTCGTTAAGGTTGTTACGGAGTATCGACCGGAATGTTTCCAATCCTACTTACTTAACCGCCTTCATTGCTTTTTTGTTAACCATTGAAAAGTTTCGAACAAAAATGCAGGTAATGTTCGTTTGTAAGGTCAGCTGTAGTTAATTTAGGGTGAAATGAACATGTTGTATTGGAATCTTAATATGAAAGAACTTATATAATAAATAATTGTTACTTAAATCGTAAATCATTGTCATTGTGATGGGTACACCGCAAACAATTTCATGCACCAGAAAATTGTGGACCTGAAATGATATGCTGCGGCCGATAGAGAGAAATTGGAAAAATATGTTTGTTTCGTATTTTATACCGTTTGTGATTGTCATATCAAAAAGTCATTAAAACACAGCTTTACAGAGCTCTGGCAAAGAAAATGTCAAAACGAAGTCACCTTGTATGATGACTCTTTAACAAAGTAAGTAAAACGTCCCTTAAAAGTCAGCTATTTCACACTCACGCTATGTTGTGAATGTTATCCAACTTTCAAACTGTATTAGTCTGCATGACAACTAACGCTGATGTCTTTTAAATGGCGGCAGTACCATTTATTAAAAATAAGTAAAATAACACTAGCGTGTTGAAGCTTAGAACGCGCTTTTACGCTCCCATGACAGTGTCATTTAAGGATGGATTGCACCACAGGCGTTGTTATAGTTACGTTTATTTATGGTCAAAATGAAGGTTAACTTTGACCTCAGAATTTGAGAGTTGTCAGTTGCTAAAGTTAATGAGGTTAAGAATATAAAAATGAATCCATACAAATTGATAGGAAAAAATAATTTGTTTCAGTGTGAGCCTTATGTCAAATTCAACTTTAACTTTAACCGAGCTAAATTGAGCAGTTAAGGTTATTATCAAACATTATGGCATCCATTATTGACTTTAACCAGAGATTTGACAGTTCATTTAACATTTTGTTATATATATCTATTGTTAAAGTTAAAGCAAAAGTAAGTTGGTGCAACCCACCTTAAGTGTCCCAAGATCCCTGTAGGTCTGTAACATTCAAGTATACATTAAAGAAACTTAAAATCAAAAGCGCAATAATTGCATAAATGGATATCCATTTATGCAATTATTGCGCTCCAAGACTAAACATCCAGCACTTTCATCTGCGTGAAAATCAAAGAAATGATTACTATGCAAATGTTTGAATACATAAAAACATTTTATACGAAATGAGATATTTTCGAACGCAGCCTTACAACATGTCTGGGCTCAGGGTGACGTGACCGTACATAATATATTCAAATCACGCGAAAACATGACATTTTTCTAATTATGCTAGATGAGCACTCGACTACTTCCTGCGGAATCCAGATTTAAATATATCCATGGTGAATTCTGAAAAAGATAAAGATATCTGAGATTATTTTGCTGAGTCTGGTTCTGAAATGTGGAGGTCATGGGTTCGAATCTCGTGTTGGAACGACAATGATTTTGTAATCTTTGGGGATGGCTTTTCAATACAGTGCTTTGCTATTCCTCCTGTGACCTAGAATTACAGGGATAAAGCAGAAAGAGTTACACCTGTGTATTGCGAGCACATTTGTGCACTTAAAACACCTCCCTAGATTTTCTAATTTTGATGAGACCGCCTTACTTGGCGACACTTCATACACATATTTTGTGCATTAAACCGTACAACGCTATAGAGTAAGAGCCAGCCGACCTTCCGTCATTTTATAATAGCTGAAGGTTTTTAGCAGTGGAAGACGAGGTACCTACAACTATCCCGAAAAAATAAGGTAGAAAAATTGAGCTTTATACTTTATCAAAGGTTAGGCAGACCTTCAGAAGTGGATACCTCATAAAGTCTCCGCGACCGAAACTCCATAGTTGCTGGTCGTTCTTACCACTACGGGTCATAAACAGGAAAACTTTCAGCTTTTATAAAATAACGAAAATCTGGCTGTCGCCTGCTCTTGGGCCACTAATATTATGTTCGTATTATACATTACATTCTATTAATGTCGAAATGTCATGGTTCATTGGGTTGTTCATTGGGTACGATTATTGCAGAATTTATTTAATTTATAATGTTAAAACTAATGATGCTGATCATATTTCAATTCTAATTGTATTCCAAATCCTGGCATAATGTAAAAGTTACAAGTTATTTTTGGCATCAGTAAGATACTCTTTATATTTTCCGTAAACTAATATGTGCAGTCTGATGGAAGGTATATTGGTTTTTTGTAATTCAATTTCCGAGCTACAGCATCAAGCGTGCACCTATAATTTTAATTTTAAACTCATTTTTGGTGTTTATTCTCGGAGTGCAAACAGGGCGTTAATGAACAATGCCATTTTGTTGTTTGAATTTGTTATAATTTTTGATAACGATATTAAATCGAGACACTACAGATCGTAATGACGCGTCACCGACTCACGTGATTAATTAATTGCGGTAAACGTTGATTAAAACGCTGATTTATCTGATGTTGATTTATCTAATATACATACGAGTACATGCTAAGGTGTTTTACTGATGTACAAGGTGTTAAAAACATTGTGATAATACTTTAGGCTGTGTCCCTGTGTCCCTTATATAGAGGTCACTGGGAATTTAGTAGCGATGAAAGAGCAAATATTATTTTTGTTATTTGTATGGGTAGCGCCCTCGCGTCATGAATTTTTTCATACAAAAGCGAAAAAATCTTACTGTTTCAGCGTTGCTACTTTCATAGCGAACTCTATATAGGGGACCCATACACACTCTAAAGTATTATCACTTAGTTTTGTTGCACCTGTATAAGCTGTGAAAATTTCAATATTTTTACCTTTCCTTGGTTTTTGTGAAACATTAGCTAAATTTAGTGTCATTTTTCAATAATAAGTAATCCTCTTTTATTAACGGTGTCGCATTACGCATTAAACGTTAGTCGATACATGGAAATTAACAGCATATTGAATAGAAATAAATATATAAGTAAATCACCGCTGCGCTAAGTTCGCAATTCTAAGGGTGGGTTGCACCAACTTACTTTAACTATACAATGAACTGTCAAATCTCTGGTTAAAGTCAACAAATAGACGCCATATTTGACGATAACCTTAATAGTTAAAGTTAAATTTGACATAAAGCTCACAGTATTGCCATAACAACCCCATTAACTTAAGCAACAGACATCTGTCAAATTCTGTGATCATTGTTAAAGTTATAGTTAAAGTTAACCTTAACTACAACCTTAACTTTGATCATAACTGTAACTATGTATAACAACGCCTGTGGTACAACTCAACCTAAATCGAATAAGCCTAGACCGAAAGGTGTTCGTTTTAAACCGACCAAAAACCAAAAAAAGGCTCATTTACAACATAATAAATCCTTAAAAATAAACATACATATTTATTTATTTATTTACACACCGTGTGTCACAAACCCCTACATTCGAGCAAACAGCTCTTGCAAACAGACAGCATCGCCCTGTATACTCGCAACTGTTTTTTCACAAAGACTGTTTGCCGTGAGTTCTGTTGGTCTTATTGTTGAGGCTGACGATGTAGCAAGTAATGAATTTTTATTGCTCTGTTCAGCAATTAAAATGTACGTCAAAAGTTATATAATAATGTTTAAAGCAAGGCTAAAAAACATGAGATACAATTGAGCATGGGCTCAGCCAGGTTATCGATCGTATAATATGGGTTTTATTTTTCTTTCTCAGAGTTCGGAAGGGTTCTAATACGTTTTGTAGACCCAACGGGAGAGACACATGGTTTTGTTGAGTTCCCCAATGTCATCAAGCATCTATGACCTAGTTCATAAACTATAAAATCTCTCGATATCCTTCTCTGCGCTACTGACGAGACCATGTTATTGTGTGTGACTTACCACACCCCGCCAATCAAATGGAGTTTCTTAGTAATCTAGACATCGACTGATGATGATGCCAACGCAATGTCTACGATCTAAATCGATCCTCAACCTACCAGCTGAACTATTGTGTACACAAATCGGCGATGTCTATCGCTTCCGAGAAGGGCAGCTGCGTTTTAACATGGAAACGATATTATAATATGACGACACAGACAAATATCTGACCCGGCGCATACGCACTAATTGCGGTCAAATTAAACGTGGCAACACGAGCTCCGCAGTTCGATAATAAATCGACAAAGTCCGCGGTGTTGCCAAGTCTAATAATACTACCCTTTGTCGCGGCGATCTCGCGTTAAGCCGGTTGCACACCTCGAGGCGTGTTCGGAGATAAAGCTGGGAAAATATTTGTTCCACTGATTTCGTGCGAAATCCTCCTCCTTTTTTGAAGTCGGTTAAGAAGTTGTGCTTACTGAATTCTATTACTCAAACTTCTTTGATAGTTGAGCCCCGATGACAATATATCTATTACCTGCACTGAAGTAACATCAGCTGTCCCAGGAGCTACGACTTTTCTAGGATGAGGGTACATATGACTAGCCCGAGAGAAGCGGCTATGTAAACACTAAAACAACGAATCAACAGTTATAAAAGGAAATGTCCTGGATCTGTCTAACACTGGAAACACTCAACGACTTAGCTTTACAAACATGTCTGTGCCGACCTTACCAAGAAATGACACTTCCGTGTGTCCGCGCCCTAACAAATTCGATTGATTCGAGCGACCGTAACGAGACTGTGTCGAAGGAGACTAATGTATGGAGTTTTCGTCTTCAAACTGGTGTTATTTCTGCTCCGACCGGCGCTGGTCATTCATCATTTGTCAAATTGTTTTATTATTTAAATGCTGTGTCTATCTCGTCTAGGTGATCTATTGTTATGTTTATTTCGGTCTAATCATCTCAGCGATCATCGGTGCTTTGGCTTTTTTATTTCCTTGACGTGTGTGTCACCAGACCAACATCGCGTCGACCAAATCTAAAGGACCGCCAAAAACTGGTGGTGGTCTCATTTACAGGTATTTAAAGTCATTCAAGTTTCGCCTGTTCAATGTAAACAGAAAAGTTTTGTCTTTAAGCAGGTCGTCAACAGCATAGGATTCGGATCTTAGGATAATCAGCATTTGTTGTATAGCATTAATTTGTGTGGTACATTATGTCATCAATAATCATTTGGCATCTTTTAGCATATTATTGATAGCGCGCAGTGTCTAAACAGACTAGGCCGAAAATACGCGGCCGAAGTTCGGCATAATTTTGCCTGCAATGCGCTACGCATACAATATAACGCGACATAATTTCGGCATGGTTTGTCATCGGTAATTTAAAATACATTGCAGGCGTAATTACGGCCTTGTGTGTTTAGACACTTAGAAGCGTGCGGTCCGATTCTAACGCATTGGACGTGCATCTTTTTACAATTTAGCAACGAGTTTGGGTCCTCCAGGTATTAAGGTCTGTAAGCTTTGTCCACACTGTGCCTTTTTCTGTTCGTCAAGAGCATGCGTTATAGCGCAGTCAATAGCGAACGTGAGGCATGCCCGCGACGTATTCTCTGACCGTATCCAAAACTTTCGCTTTGTTATCAAGGGCGTTCCCTACGGAGAATCCGTAATTTACCGTATTAAACTCATAATTTGAAAGCTATAGATTTATAATAAAAAATACAGCAATAATCTTCAGTATCTCAACATTCCTTTCCACGCTTTAAATTTTCTATTTTCGTTTATTATACTCATGATATCAGCTTCCAAAATAAAGCCAATTTATTAAAATTCAAGCATACATTCAGCATCTCCTTAGTATTTACAAATTACTTTTATTTGAAACAGTCGCCAATAGATCGACAATATCATAAACTACATATTTCCCGTTTCAAAATTTTTTTAGCTCAATTTTGAACTAATTTAGGTAAAAAAATAGGGTTTTTGGTGCGATTTCGGCAACGCGGCAAATGTATGGCCAAGGTCGTTTGCTCGGGGGACGGCCTTTAAAATTACAGTTGGCGTTGCGTTCTTTGTCGCATTCAATTATTTAATGCGCCAAAACGAAAGTTGAATGAAAGAAGATGACGAAAATTGAAGACGAAAGCGCATAGTGTGGACATAGCTAATGTTTACTGTGTGTAACACTCCATCTAGTCCCTACCTAGTTGTAGGTAATACGAAGTACACCTGAGCTAATTGGGCATTCCGGCGCCGATTGGCGACTGATTGACAATTCCGCGGCCGACCTGTTGACAGAGCTATGTAAACCTGACTGGCAACGGCAAATGTCGGCATTGTCGGCTGGCGTGGCATAACCCGCTTACTGCTTACATGGAAAGATTAGGGATTTTGGATGAAGAGAATTCTGAAATTGTAACAATGTTCGTCTGGCATAACTATTTGTTTTGTAAAGTAAAACATTACTCAGTATAATAGTGGCCTCTGCTTCAAAATCGACACTTAAACTTGCTTCCAAAATACCAGTTTCAAATCGGAAATTAAGATAATTTCCGGTTAGAAACTATTTTTGAACGATGCAAAAATCAATTGTAGATGTAACTAAGCATATTAAACAGATGTATGAGCTTACGTTCTTACCAATATTTTTATAATTTATAGCTCGTCGTTGCGGTTTGACTTCTAGTCTAACATATAAAGTGGACGCATGTATATTTTTACAGTCGAAGGTTCGTATGGGATTTGATACAAGGCATTGCAAGCGCCATGTCACTTAACGACGCGACGCGTTAATATTATGTCAACTGTCATACAATGTTATCGTTTCCAACTTCGTTATCGACATTATTGACTGCAATTTGATTAAATACTTTATCGAAGCGCAGGCTCAATATGCTCGTGAATTCTTCAATGGTTAGTGGTCATAATGGTCTGTTATAGCGCGTGAATTCTTTAATGGTTCATAAGTAATAATGGTAGTTATGCGGCGCAAGTGTCGAGCGTAGGCGACGCCGGCCAGCAATAGAACTAGGAAGTTTTACGCACGCTATTTCGGACGGCGATCGTTTGGACTGTCTAGTTAGATAGACAATTGTTTACTGAGTAATTAATCTCCATTCTCGTCAGATTCTATACGGAGATTGCTATCGAAGTTACGATGTAAAATGTGTTTAGACTAAGATTTTAGACCCGTTACTTTAGGGATTAGGTCATTACTTGTATACAGGTTATAATTGAGTAAGCTATTTAAATGTTTTAGTATTTTTAAGTTGACAGATAAGAATTTTCCTAAAAATAACATTTTTGGTGGCCTGATAGCAGTAATCTGACCCAAGATTTTCGGAGTCGAAAACTAATCTCACCCCTGGACTACGAAGGGATCAGATGCCTACTAACAATGACGACTACTTTATTAAACTAATAATTAAGTATTTGCGGAAATCACATAGGTAGGTTAATATCGATTTTTTTGTCCCGAAACATAGTTTGTCACTGAATAATGTTTATTTGGTTAAAAGCGATTCCGCACTGATCCGGCAAATTAAAACGTTTGATGGAGAGCGAGGATTGACGAGTGATTGACAGCGTAATGACTGCCTGAAGCTGCGAATACACGCGTCCTGCGCGCAGGTACCGTGTAATAAAGTGCATACTGTAGGTACTGAATGTACGTTAGTACGTTTCTGCTACCTTGGCTCTTAGTTTAGTACGGATATAATGAAGATATTATGATGCAACAGTAGGTTTGTCCTATACCTATATTGTATACTAGATGTCCCGCGCGGCTTCGCCTGCGTAAATTAGGAATTTTACGAAAACCATACATTTTCCTGCAAAAAAAAAAGCTTAAATGTCCCTTCACGTAGTCTTCTCTAGATATATGTGCCAAATAATATGAAAAATGCTTCAGTAGTTCGTCCGCGTAGAGACCCTTTCTAACAATTTTCCCGGTTTTTTCCACATTTTCCTCTGTTTCTTCGGTAGAGTGATAATATATAGCCTTCCTCGATAAATGAGCTATCTAACACTGAAACTTTTTTAAATCGGACCAGTAGCTCCTGAGATTAGCGCGTTCGAGCGAACAAACAAACTCTTCAGGTTTATAATATTAGTATAGATTTTTTTAATCGCTTGACAAACTCGAGTGTCGATCTAAAAGACTATGAAACGTACTAATATAGGATCATAATCATGGGACGATGCATGGTATAATATAGTAGTGATGATGATAAATGTAATTTGCATAGTATAGTAGCATTTGCTTTTCGTTCTTAAAACAATACCGAAACTTCCAAACTCGTATCTATAAAGAGTCAGGAGTCACCTTCTGAACCATGATATACTGGTGTGAAGCGTCCATAGATATTATTATTATTATTATTATACTTCGGTGCAAAATCTTATTTGTTGGTACTTGGTAGTATATGCTTCGAATACTTCTCACGAAACTGAAGTCACCACATGTTTCCATATAAATTTTGAGGGGTTCCCTCGATTACTAATGGATCCTTTCATCAGGTCACCACTTTTGTGAACGTGGTACTAAATTGGGATAATATACACCAAAAGAAAAATTTTGAAAATCGGTTCTCAAACGGCGGAGTAATCGTTAAACATAAATAAACGAACATAACATCTCCTCCATTTTGAAAGTCGGTTGAAATTGGAGCCTATGTGTTATTCTGATGTATAAGCTATATTATTGTACAGTTCTATTAAAATCTGTTTAGTAGTTTTTGCGTGAAATAGTAACAAACATCCATACATACATCCTCACAAACTTTCGCCTTTATATTATTAGTAGGATAGGCTATAGCCTATAACGTAAAGTTTCCAATTACAAAAACATAAACATAGCTTATATGTACCTTTACTTTTACCAAATAACCTTTTCTGCCCAAAAAGTTGTAGGCAACATAATAATTATTGTAATGCATTATATGAGGCTGAACGTATACGTCTTTGTGAATTGAGGTCTAAACTGTGATTTTGTTCAACCATTGTAAGCGCATCAAGCTAAACAATGAACAGATTATGTCTGTATAAGCCGGTTAAGGCACTATATCGATAGTAATTTTACCGCAAGGGCAATTTTATACTTAATTTGTATGACTATAAAGTCGTGAATACGCTGCGGCCAAAAGCTATCGGCTCGCTCGGAAAACATGCGAAAAAACGTAATTATAATCATTTAAAAAATAACTAGGGCCATTTAAGCAAACTGCTTCTATACGATTTTGAGTTGCAAAGGTGTCTATCAGACTAATTTCCTACAATACATCTATTTTCGTTTAAAAATAATCTTCAAATTTCGTATTTTTAAGAGGGCATTTCGAAAATTAAATGTATCGAGGCAAAATACATTAATCGTGTTTCTAGTTCTTCTCAAACCTAGATAAGGCTATGAAGATGTGTATATCTTATTACCAGATTTGTAACATTTCTGAGGGTTCTATAGTATTACGTCAAAAAGGACAGTTTTTTCAATATAGCGCCTTAAAGCTATGAAATGTTCTGACTTCTAAGTGAACACACAACGTCGAAAAGTAGAGTATTAAACTCCAACGCGCTACATAGGAATACGTATTTACTACTATTGTGCTATTCACGCGCTGCGGAGAACCTAGTCTGATATAACTAGATATTATTATATTATTATTATATCATACTAGATGTTCCGCGCGGCTTCGCCCGACTTTATAGTCATACAAATGAAGTATAAAATTGCCCTTGCGGTAAAATTACTTTCAATATAACGCCTTAACGAATGACTCAAACGATACCCTCGTTTGAGTGCGTGAGTGGGAACCTAAGTGATTTCTGCTGGAACTTATTCAGGGTGATTAGGGACAAAACATACTAAAAGTCCTGACGTCTAGGAGGTGAGCCGGCTGGGCGACAAAGGTCTAAATTTTTGGTTTTTCGTCAATAAAAAAACTCTGCGTTGTAGCAAAAAATATTCTATGATGACATTAAAGCTTATCAAATTTTCTATAAATTAGATTTTATACATTTTTTCCAAATTCTCATCCGTTTTCGGACTACACGCTCAGGAAAAGTGAAAATTCAAAAAAGCTTTATTTTTCAATATTCCTTTCTATTTCTGTTTGAATAATAGCTTTATCGCTTCTCTGCTTTGTTCAGTGAGTGAGAGGGCCTTACTGACCGAACCCTACATCTCTCATCCCCTCATCCCCTCACCTATCCCCTCATCACACTCCTTAAAGTGGCAACGCACCTGTAGCACCCCTGGTGCTGCAGACGTCGCATAGGCATTATGGTAACCATTTTACATCAGGTAGACCATACTCTTCTTTGCCAGCTTAGTTATTTGTATAAAAAACATCAGGAATCATCGGGAATGAGCTGACCCCTCAAGAGTAAGGGTGGAAAAATGAAGGTAATATCTTGACGCCAAGAACAATAGACGACTTACCAACATCTGAGGCTTTACTAAGAACAATATTTTGTCGCTGCAAACAGAATTAGAAAGGAATACCTACATAATATTTATTATATTTCTTCGCTTCATTCTTCGATATATAATTATTAACTAGATATAACCTCTGTATCTGCTAGGCAATCGCGTTTTTTCAAAGATGTATGTGGGTAGTTGAAAAACTACCCGCACGCTCGGTCACTGGACGTTCCGGCATGTCTCATTCTTTGTTGACGCGAGGCAACGCGATCACGAATACTTAGTAACCATGCCAAAGCGCTGCAGTATTAAAATGTTGGAAGTAACTAAAGTCAATGTTATTTTATCGTGTAGTAAGAAAATACATGTAAGTACTATTAAATACTTAAATAAACGGCAGGCACTACCGAGGCCTAAACGAGTCAAGTATATTCAATACTAACCGGCTTGTACTGCGACCGCGAGTCTATATACGTACAATGTGTTGGGACTGCGAGTCTTTATACACGATCTATAATATTATGTATGCTTTATCCGTTCTATAAATAGAATTATAAAACTATATGATTGCCGGATTGGGGGAAACAACTGCAGGTGATTACTGTAATTATTTTAACTAACCGGCACGTACTGCGACTGTTAGTCAATAAGTACAGTGTGTTTGGACTTTGGACCGTGAGTCCTTTTACACAATCTATATTCTATAATATGCATCGGAATTGATTGCGGATCTCTGACGATGTTTTACCTATTCTATAAATAGAACTATATTTGCCCGATTGGGGGAAATAACTGCAAGTTAATTACTGCAAGTTTAATTATATATTAAGTTATTTTATAAACCGCCATAATGTGTGGATTGACTACGGGTCTCTAATCACAATTTATATGCATCGGAATTGACTGCGAGACTCTGACGATGCTTTATCTGTTCTATAAATAGAACTATACGTTGGCCGGAGTTTGGAGGTTAACAGCGAGTTATTTTATAAACCGCTATAATGTGTGGATTGACTGCGAGTCTCTAAACACAATCCTTATGCATCAGAATTGACCGCGGGTCTCTAACGATGTTTTATCTAAAAATAGAAGTACAATACTATGTTGGCTGGTTTGAGGGGATTAACTGCGAGTCAATTACAATTTAAAATATATATTGATATTTTTCAAATCAACATTATGTATGGATTGACTACGAGTCTCCGACAATGCTTAAAAATAAAAATTTGCAACTACCGCGCGTTTTTCCCGCGCTCTTTGTTCTATAAATATAACTACATAATTATTATTATTATAATATTAATATATTTTTCGTTTTATAGAGAATAGCTATTTCGAGCTAATAACTAGATAGACTGCGAGTCTCATCAGTTAACAACCAATGCGCGTCTCACGCGATCCTTTTGTTCTAAATATAGAACTACGATTATGATTTACTATGTCTGCCGGTATATAATTATTATTATTAAATAAATCTTGCACCAATTTTTTACCCCCCGCCGGCTCACCTCCTGGACGTCAGGACTTTTAGTATGTTTTGTCCTTAACCACCCTGAATAAGTTCCAGCAGAAATCGATTAGGTTCCCGCTCACGCACTCTACAAATACTTTGTTGACTGAGCTATAACGTTGCGCCCCATTGCGCGAGGGCCTTTAATGTTCACCAAAATTTGTCACTTTCTACAAACATCTCTAAAACCATTTTAAAAGATCCGGTTTTAAAGGAGCTTCCTCAGTTTCATTTGCAGAGAAATCGAGATGGTTAATCGGACACAGATAATTAAGTGGTTCCAGTGCATCTGTTCCGTCCGACTGGGATCTGTTCCGTCCGAGTACCATCTCTGGTCTGTCTAATTGAGCTATTTAATGCTCACCTTCTTTTTGCTCTTAATGGAGGGAGCGAAATGGGCTGAAGTATGCCGTGCAATCGTAATGTGTCATACTTGTAGAGCTGTGGGGAATTTGATGATAACATTATATTTATAAAGATTTCGGGTTGTGTAAAGCATAAAGGAATTAAGTATGCCTGAAATATATTAAAGACTTTGAAGTCTTAATATTTTAGGAAAAAGAGACGTAGTTATATTACAAACAATTTGTGTTTGTGTCTCTTATTTCTATTGGAATTGTACCTCTTTTTTCTTATTTAAAGAAAAGCTAAGACATATTGCATTATGTAATTATCATTAACATTTAAACAAATGAGAAAAATGTTTCAGCGAGTCGAGTGAAATCCGGTTAAAGCCGGCGGAATCTGGTTTGAGCCGGCTGCGGTAACCGGCTCTTTATCAGCTCCGAGTCTAAAGAATTTTTCGCCCCTCAGATATTTACTCGGACTAGATTAAATACGCTCCTACAAAGTAGTAGCGCTGTCTGCGGCCGTACCGAACATTTAATTTGCTGTTAGAGATCAACTACGATAACATGGCGCGCCCCTCCAAAATTCAAAACGTTTGAAGTGCGTTGTCAAAACGTTTGAAGTGCGTTGTCAAAACGTTTAAAGTGTGTTGTCTTGCGCGGTAAGCTAGTTATGATTAGTTGACCAACAACTCTTAGTAATAAGTATATTATATACTTACTACATACAAACTCATAAGGATGTGACTAGACGCACATTGAAACAGTCATTTGGAGGGGCGCGCCATGTTATCGTAGTTGATATCTACACTCAACTGCAATATTATTTAAAACTACTCACATATCAGTTGTATGAAAAGTACGAACTTTTTGATATTGTACTTTTCATAGGGACAACTGCCACTATATTATATTTAGGCTTAATACAAAATAGACATTTTCTTTTGTGTCGCATATTTCAAAATCAATGCAGAAGTAACGAACAATATTTAATGCAAAGTTACAAGGTCTACTTATTCACAGGTTAATATTTTTATGTATTCGATATATTTTGTAAGTATCGAATGTAACCTATAGTCATACTAGTTCAGTCAATAAAGGAGGTAGTTATAGAGTATTTTTTAGTTTTTATTCAACGTTATTCGTTGAATTGTTTGATAGAGTAATGCTTCCTCAATTTTATTAAGCATTATATAATAGCACAATAGAGAACGAAGGTTCGTTCTGTCTGTTGTGGTTATAGACACTTACCATTTACCAATACAAACCTATACAACTATAACTAATTTAATTATTATTATATGAATGGTCAATTAATTAATTAGCGAGATACACGTCTAATAATAATAATTGATGTACAACTTGAGGTTGAGTTTGGCTTGCCGCTGCCGCTGTGATTGGTTTACATAGTTTCATTTACATAATGTTATTATGCTTATTAAGTACATACTCAGTAAATCCTATTCAAATATAAATGTAAACAGAAGTGTTTAGCTTTCACGCAAAAACTACTTATACCGACGCAAGTGTCACATTTTGTAGCCCTAAAAATTCACATAAAATTTGACCGTTGCATCAGTTGCAGTCAGCATTTTAGATGTATTTTAATTTTATGACTTTTTAACTTTTATTTTATTTATTTCTTTTATTTTTAACTTGAATTATGTTCTATTGCCTGAATGAAACGATTATTTATTTATTTTTATTTATCAGTTGTGAATGATTTAACAGAACTATATGACGTCCGCAACCGCGGAACTCAAAGTAGATCCATACCAAATTTCAGCAAAATCAGTTCAGCAGTTTGGGCGTGAATGTGTAACAAACAGACAGACACACTTTCGCATTTATAATATTAGTATGGATCTTCTAAGCGAATTTTGTTTACTGTACCTAGTGCCTGCGACATAAAATGTCTGTGTGGTTGCCCAAGCGCATACGGCATTCTCGCAACGTAGTCGGCCTAGTCCAGGGGAATGAGCGGGTCAGTACGTCTGGGACCAACCATGTGCGGGTTTCCTCACGATGTTTTCGTTTACCGTACGAGCGTCCGTATTATGTATTACTTGACATCGGAAAATGTCTCATTGGTACACACCTCCACCCGGGATCGAACCTGCATCCTCTGTGAGTGCGAACCAAAAGTACCCACGTATAGGTCACCGACGTTATTGAAACGCTACTAAAAATTATTTGCTTCAAAAACCTCTGATAATGTTTCTGGTCTTGTTTTAGACTATTCTGTACCTAGCTGTTTTGTCTGTAGTGAATATTCAGTTTTAGTTCCAACGTGATTGAATCAATTTGAATAGTGTCTACGACAGAATCACTACAAATTTGTTGTGACAACAGGCTCTACCAACTGAAATATTTGCAGCACACAATTGAACCTATGTATAAATGGTCACTGTTAAGCATTTGTGTAGGTATTAACCCACAATATTTTTTTTGTTGAGTTATGATTGCGGTCTTATTCTAAATGACCCTACGAATAATAAAAACTATGAGCTAGAACATGACTGCATTGATTACTCAATAAGTACGTAATTATTTGTAGAATTATACACTTATATGCTTTTAAACAGCGTCCAAATGTCAGTATAAATACTACTAACTACAAATTACAATAATATACAGTAGAGTTCAGTAGACCATCGCAGTTGGCATCGTAAAAGCAATTATTTTTAACAAAAAATTAAAACCGACTTCCAAGGTAAAACAATAATAACATCCTTATAATATGAACTAAAAAGTATTAAATAATTATTCCTATCTAATAGTGCCTTTTTCCGAATTCGGCTAAAACTCAACTATTTCTGTACTCAATCTTCATCATTTTGAAGTCGGTACCAGATGAATCTTCTGTTCTCTGACAGAATATTTGAAACTTTTGGAACTGGCACCGACTTCAAAATTATGAAGATTGAGTACAGAAATAGTTGAGTTTTAGCCGAATTCGGAAAAAGGCACTATTAGATAGGAATAATTATTTAATACTTTTTAGTTCATATTATAAGGATGTTATTATTGTTTTACCTTGGAAGTCGGTTTGAATTTTTTGTTAAAAATAATAATTTCACTCTTTTTAGTTATCAGAGTAAACCATCGCGTACTATAAGTAGAATAATACACCTGTATAATATTATTCTGCGTATCTTATTACAGTCACACTTACAAAATATAATATCAGCTGCAACCTGCAGATAATTTTAAACAATACATTTTAAAAAAATCTAAGTGAACACGTGACGTGACGTGCTAAGTAGCCGGTCACCGGACTAGTTTCAACTTTCAATAGTACTGGCACTCGCTCGACTTGTCGCACGTGACGCGGACGCAGCGCACATAGTCCCTACCCGGCCCGCGCCGCCGCGCCGCCCGCGCCCGCTTGACAGCCCTGCGGCCCTAGCAGATTGAAGTGAGACTGCAGAGAGTGTTATTGTATTATGAACGCTAAACGCAATGCAAAAGGTTGAAATTGGGTTGTTTTCCAGAATATCTCGGCGAAGTGAGACAGAATGTTACATTATCGAAGCAGCTTTAACTTCTTAGAAGTAATGTCAAATGTGTGCCTTATGCTCTGGAGATAAGGTTGAATTTGGTGACATTGGTGACCCTGACATGGTAATGATGATGATGATGATGATGAATGTAATTTGCATAGTAGCATATGCTTTCAGTTCTTAAAACAGCGCCTAAACTCCCAAACTTGTATCTATAAGGAATCCAGAGTTCTCTTAGTAGCTTCAGAACCATAGTATACCTCGGTGCAAAATCTTGCGTTTTGGTAGCATATGTTTAGGATACTTCTCATAAAACCAAAATCACCATATGTTTCCATATAAATTTCGAGGAGTTCCCTCGATTAGTCATGGATCCCATCATCAGGTCACCACTTTTGTGAACATGGTACCAAATTGGAGTGAAACCTAATACAACACAACAAAAATTTCGAAAATCGGTTCACAAACGGCGGAGTAATCGTTGAACATACAAAAATAAAATAAAATAAAAAAAAATATCCACAGCCGAACATATAACCTCCTCGTTTTTTGGAAGTCGGTTAAAAAGTACGCACTAGCGAGTCATGATCGTAATAATTTCAGATATCAACATGAACCTTAGTGAGCAGAAATGTAGCACATCATGCTCGCGTAAGACTCGACTTTCTATGGCACGCATAAATAATTAAAACCGACTTCCAAGGTAAAAACAATATTAATAGCATCCTTATAATATGAACTAAAAAGTATTAAATAATTTTTCCTATCTAATATGTAGTGCCTTTTCCCGAATTCGGCTAAACTTCAACTATTTCTGTACTCAATCTTCATCATTTTGAAGTCGGTACCAGATATAGCTGAATCTTTATTTCTTTGACAGAAAATTTGAAACTTTTGGAACTGGCACCGACTTCAAAATTATGAAGATTGAGTACAGAAATAGTTGAAGTTTAGCCGAATTCGGGAAAAGGCACTACATATTAGATAGGAAAAATTATTTAATACTTTTTAGTTCATATTATAAGGATGCTATTAATATTGTTTTTACCTTGGAAGTCGGTTTTAATTTTTTGTTAAAAATAATAATTTCACTCTTTTTAGTTACCTAGTAGGTAAACTGTTAGTGCCAATTCAAATTGTATAAAAAATAGTTTCATATTGTCTTCACTAGATGTCACTGAGGCGCTCCTGTGTCGCGCTATCGCTTGTACGTAGAAGTTTTATATAGGTAGTTGTAACTTGTAACAGATTTTCGTTGTGTTGTTGAAAGTTTGTAAGCAACTGACGTCTGACAACTCAACAGTGAGCTTGGTGTGAGCAGTGAGCATTGAATTGACAACATAAATCATAATATTGAGTGGTAATTGATCTCGTATAATTGTTATTAAAGGTGAACGCAGATTTGGCCGCACCGCACGCACCGCAGTCGCCGCATTCGCAATTCTTCATATTATTATGAAGTTGCGAAGACTGCGGCGCGGGTAGGTAGGTATGCGAGCTTGCCTATAACTTCATATAAAGAATTCCGAATGCGGCGACTGCGGTGCGTGCGGTGCGGCCAAATCTGCGTTCACCTTAAGTTGACCTCCGTCATAGTCCGCGAATTTATAAGTGGTCGTCGGTGGTACTGCGTATATTCTACGTATCTTATTACAATTTGTTAAGACTGATATGAGTCATACGGCAAGGCCCAAATATCAGGTAGATAGATAAATTTAAACAATACATTTAAAAAGATCTAAGTGAACACGTGCAAATGCTCGCAGCGCGGCATCACAATAGACATAACTACAAGTACTTCGACTGCTATGAGACTGACGAGTATTAATATCTGTCGTTTCTTTCGTGTTTCGCCAGGATAAGTTAAAGGCTGGCGCGCTGGCTGGTATAATTTAATTTTAAAAATAAGATTTTGAAATTGAATTCTGACAGTTTTCTTTGCATGTGCCAAAATATAAACAACTAAATTTGTAGGTTACGACCCTAGCGACGACTTTTGTCATAATACGTCAAACTTAAAAAAATTACATCAGTTCTAAGTCGGCATACTCTATCATTCTGTCTACTCTGGCGGCATGCCGCATGCCCTGACATTCCAGTTAGAACTTGAATACGATGTTTGCGTACGCGTCGCCGCGCGCCGCCGCGCGCCGCGCGGCGACGCCGTTGCCTCTGCGGCGCCGACCGCCGTGTATATTAAACAGCCTATAATAATTGGTGTTGTTATGTACATAATAATTATTATTGTATCCATACCTATGCCTTGTACTATTATCTATTTTGTGCCATGAGACATTGGTGACCTTAACACGACGTGGTAATGATGATGATGACGATGATGATGATGATGAATTTGAATTGCATGGTAGCATATGCTTTCTGTTCTTAAAACAACGCCGAAACTCCCAAACGTGTATCTATAAAGAGTCAGGAGTTCTCTCAGCATCTTCGAAACCATGGTATACCTTGACCCAATATTTGACTTTTTGGTAGCATATTCTTAGTACACTTCACATAAAACCAAAATCACCATATGTTTCCATATAAATTTCGAGGAGTCCCCTCGATTACTCCTGGATCCCATCATCAGGTCACCACTTTTGTGAACATGGTACCAAATTGGAGTGAAACCTAATACAACAAAACAAAAATTTCGAAAATCGGTTCACAAACGGCGGAGTAATCGTTGAACATACAAAAAAAAAAAAAAAAAAAAAAAAAAAAAAAAAAAAAAAAAAATCCACAGCCGAACATATAACCTCCTCGTTTTTTGGAAGTCGGTTAAAAATGAGTTTTTAAATTATTTTGTTAGTCACGCTTAAACTCGAGAACGGTCGAACCGATTTGACTTGAAATATTCGTGGAAGTCCAGGGAGGGTTTATATTAGGAGGGCAGTGATACAAAGTTTACCGGGTCATCTAGTAACTAATAATATTTAAAATACGAATTATTGTGATAGAACAGTGATAATCGACCAAGTGCGAGTTGGATTCGCGCACGAAGGGTTCCGTTATACCGTTAGAGAGCAAAAATAGGCCAAAATTGTTTTTTGTATGGGAGCCCCCCTTGAATTTTATTTTATTTTAATATTATTCTTAATTATTGACGTAGACACACAATAAGGGCCTTCGTGAGAATATCATGTGCCTACCTGTTACCATTACTGATATAGAGTAAAAAACCCGAAAAAATCACGTTTGTTGTATGGGAGCCACCCTTAAATATTAATTTTATTTATTTTTGTTATAGCGGCAACCGAAATACACAATCTGTGAAAATTTCAGAAGTCTAGCTATAGCGGTTCTTGAGTTTCAGCCTGGAGACAGACAGACGGTCGGACGGACGGACAGACGGACAGTCATCGAAGTCTTAGTAATAGGGTTCCGTTTTTACCCTTTGGATACGGAACCCTAAAAATTATAAAAACAAATGTCATAACAGCCTGACAAGAAGGATTATTTTTAGCATTAAATAGAGAGCTTATTTGCTATTGAGTAGTAAGTGATCGTCTATTGCACTTAAGGGCCGTATCCTTCGCCCACCATCAAATTGGGATAGCACTAATTAAACCCATTATATAAATGCTCGGTAGAATTGAAAATTAATATGAAAATAGTTTCATTAGGAACGAAAGGGCTATTCAGCTAGGCATATAAAGGAAATGCTATAATCGTCTATTGAGTAGGTATGTTATTACTGCCATACTTAGAGACGAATTTTAATCACTTAAGACGCTGATAATTGCCAATGACCTTAAGGATTCGCATGTCTCGCATCACTCTCAGACCCGTGTCGATTTTCATGCCAGAGAGACAGAGATGTGAGATGTTCACTCGGTAGCGTGGATACATTTTTCGTTTGTTAGAGGAAAAAATAAATACTGTGGGAAATCTAGATGTCAGAACCGAAAATTAAATCTTACAAGCTTTGGATTTTTGGAAAAGGCATCGAATAAACAAAATTTTAAAAGCATAGCTTGTATATTATTTTAGTTAGAACTGTTTAAAGTTCCTGGAAGATGTGACTTCGGTATTTTTTTTCATCCAGTAGGAATACATTATTTTATTATTTAAAATTAAGAAGCTTTTTCAAATATAATCAAAAACCACATTTTTTGTGCCAATCAATGAAATATATACGTCTAGAAAACTGCACACAGATGTCGAATTGGCAGCTGTCTTCGCCTTAATTGTAAATAAATGACGAATTTGAGTGATAATTTATGGGGCTTATGTCAAAATCTTCATTTATTTAAAATTAAGTAATTAATATTCGTCTCTGAGTGCGGCAGTTGATCTACGAAATAGTTCGAACAAAGCCTAAATATTTGGTTTGGATAGGTCAATCCGTTTTTGAGTTATAAAATTACAATGAAAAGTGCCATTGATTTTTATAAAGAGATTAAAAAACACATATTTTATCCTCCCTCAAGTCAAGTAACAACGTTGCAGTAAGTCTTCTAGCTATATTTCTTTTTTCAGTACAATAATTTTAACATGCATTTTGCGGTATCCGAATTTCCGAGGCGACTGTCGAAATTAGCGACGTTAAGTTGGACGTTTATGACGCTCCCTCCGGCGCACAGCCCAGTTACAATATTAAAAAATATTATAATCTAAGACGCCGAGAGTACAATACAGATATTAAGTGAAATGTAGAATTTAGTGTTATAGTTGAGATTTTAATAAGAAGCTTATTTGGGACTAGATGAAACTCGCAACTCCGTTGCGCCAAAATTCGTTTATCGCGCAGGAACCGTACATTTTTCCGGGATAAAAAGTATCCTATGTCCTTCCTTGGGACTCAAAGTATCTCCATACCGAATTTCAGCAAAATCGGTTCAGCGGTTTGGGCGCGAAGAGGTAACAGACAGATAGACAGACAGACAAACACACTTTCGCATTTACAATATTAAGTATGGATAATTGCTTTGAGATTTGAAGCAGCTTTTTTATGTGTTTTAGGTGTAACACCGTCAAAGATTTAAAACTGGTATTTAGTAACTCAGTTATTAAAATCAGGCGTAACTTAGATAAAATGTATATCATACAAATGTATATCATACATTTTATTGGTTACAGCTAAATTCCTCCAACGATGTCGTGTGAAGATGAGAAAATGACGTTTAACCTATATATAGGGACGCCCACACAGGACAAACAACCTTTTACAGGTTCATATTTTGTCACATGGATTTGTACGTGGAATATAATACTGCCACAGCCTACTCACCGTGTGAGTGTGCGCATAAAAGTTAATGAAATTGTTACGCTAAGGGTCAATTTGCTAACATTGCAACGTGAAATCCTGTTACAAAATCAAATGACTCATTTTAAAATGCATCGAAACGCATTGCCTCGTCACGTTGCAATGTGAACCAACCCTATCCGTCTATTTCCCCACAAGTCTCACATAACGTGACGTCATAGACCAAATCTGTTGGAAAGTTTGAGAAGTGTCATCTGCGGACAGCCGATAAGTTGGCGCATTAAAGTTTGAGACTCTGTGGCCTGATTCCGCGCGATATAATAGGAATTGGCGTAATACTCCACTACAACACATGTTTGTAAAAGTATCAAGAAAATATTACTATCGATGTAAATCATTGTATTGTCAACTTCGTTTGGTATTCCACACCACACCAGCTATCCGTATGAATCCCATATTAACACTACATATTTAAGGTGTTAAAAATCAACTACAGATTATTGGGTACGTGATCCACTGTTTAGCCTTTCAATTCCTATTAACTTTTCCTAACTTACGAACTTCGATTCGGAATTCCGAGCAAACGTTCGTTTTTCTTCACTCGCATTAAACGCTCTGTTTGCACTCGAAACGTACGTGCGGGATTCATCTCGTTCGGAAAAACGAACGTGGGTGTCAGTTAATCTACTGATTGCATGCATTCGGATGTCCGAATACGGAAAACGTGTGTATGCAGCCAGGATTAAGTATAGGCGTTTATGCATAAAAAAATAATTATCACTAGCTATTTGACCGAGCTTTACTCGGTATTCGATAAAACACGAATAAAATGACATTTTCTAAAAATAATTCATAGCTAGATCGATTTATCGCCCCCGAAACCCCCTATATACTAAATTTCAGGAAAATCGTTGGAGCCGATTTCGAGATTCCAAGAATTGCTCGTTTATAGATATAAGATAGGCACTCGAAAAAAATATATGGGTAAACTTGTTATAATAGGCGCTCATTGGGGGAAGCCTACGTTCAGCAGTGGACGGCAATAGGATGATGATGAATGAATGAATGAATGTTATAATAAGTATTTTTTTATTCATTTCAATATCTATATTTGCACAAAACATGATAAAAAGATGTTACAAATTAGCGTAAAACATACTGTATGTTTTGCCGTTTTAATGGCATGCAAATATTACAATAAATAGGATCCTCTAAAGTAACAGCCAAAATATTCAAGTAAATATAATGATGTACATTGATTCTCAAACAAATACTCATGTAACATCGATATTAACACACAAATATAGATATAAATAGAATTAAACATGAAAGGACAATACTTACTTTATTCATTATGATTGAACTTTATTATTAGTTATCCAACTATTTCATTTAAATATTATTTAACTGTGTAGCAACTTTTATCGATTAGGAATGATTTTAATTTCATCTTAATTTAAATCGTCAATTTCTATAATTTCATTTGGTAATTTATTGTAAAGTTTTTACCTGAACGTCTATAGCTACGGAGTAAGACATTTGAATATTTTAGTGATATTTTCCAAGTAAGTATTAAAATTAGGTCCTCACCGGATAGTCGATTATGATGATGAATATTAACTGGCTCACCAGCGAGCGATATTTGTACACTATTGCAATTTCTTCGTCCATTTTGTTTGGGAGAAAGCAATTTACTGCGAGTACACAATGGCTATCGTTATTCATTATTTATGGTTGACTTGCGTGATTCCGTAATAAAGATTGCTTTTAGATACGATTACCTATATTTTTATTACAAATAAATCTACTATTATATTATAATATGGGACCAATATTATCTTCACAATAGGTTATAACAAGAGGTTGTACAAGGGTAGTTTTTGGCATGCGTGTGCGCTTCCAAAATTACCTTAGCATTTATATTTCCAGAATTATTTCCATTTACCTTATGACTTACTACTAAGTAAATTATCGAAAGATAAATTGTAAAAAGCTGTAAAGGTCCCAAGTGGCATGATCAACCTTTTTTTTATTGTGTCCTTAATTTTCTCGCATAATTACTAGAAGGCCCGAAATACATATTAATTACATGAATCCAATACAGCATCAGATGGGCGTGCTAATGAAACAATTACTGTAATGATCGCACGACGCTCCGCCCCTGTCAGTCGCGAATAAATCACGATATATTGAAATGCATATTGTTTTCGCATTTCCCTGAGAGCTTGATTTGGGAAGCTGGAGGATGTATTGTGTAGTTTGTTTCTACTGTTTTAATAGCTTGTTCTGTCAAATTGTTGTGAGCTTACCAAAAACCAGTGTTGCATAAACTTCATCATAATTAAAAAAAAGAGATTTGCTTGAGACGGTTACTAAAATATTGAGTTTGATTTACATTCGAAATAGTTTTATTTTCGGAGTCTCGTGAGTGAGAGGTCCGCCCAAGCGTCGCGCACGAGATCATGGCACTGATCAGCCTAATGATCGCACACCCTGAGGATGTGCTGAGCCACCTTGTCTTCCGCAGTGCCGCACTCCTGCCGGGTTGGTGGCTATCTTCTGGCGAGCTTACGCCAGCCATGGTAAGCAACGGGTAAAAATGTTCGCACCAGAACATCCGTGCCCGGTGAGTACCTGCGTAAGGCAGAATATGAACGGTTTTTCCTTGATCTTAAAGAACTTGGATCACTGATTCAAGGGTAGAAATGATAAAACAAACAGACAATCCGTCTGCTCCTTCGCAATTTTCCACAAAATAGTTATCGAAACGCTCGCATATTGTTTCGCCGTTACAAAGAAGCCCGTAAATCGGAATTTTATTGAAGCCGATATTGCTTTTAATTACGTTAATAATTACATTGTCTGTCTGTTGCACTGAAAAATTTCAATACATTTGAAAAACAAATAAAAACCCTCATCTTTTCACATTTAAGTACTTTATGCAAGGCTTGAATCCTAATTACTCAGTTTCAAGAAAACAAAGATGATCGCAGTATTCTTGGCTATTATAACGTATTACCTGCTCTATTTGGGACTATATTATTACTATCCACCATATCTTCGCCTGTGGAATTTGAGCCTCTCAAATTGCTGCTAGCCGACGTGTATCTTCAAATTCTTGTTATACCAAAGTGCATAACGTAATAGAGAACGTCAAAATTCTTAGCCTCGGGAAAGACTGCTCCTAAGCAGCTTGGGAGCAGTCTTAGGAGCAGTCAATTTACAGCTGCTGCAAATTGATGCTGTTCATATTTTCAAATGCTTTAGTTACGTGACCATAGAGCCGCTTTATAATGAAATGAACCAGAGAACAAGGTGAGGTAATTTCAACTAAAAATATGATTCATTACTATTATTTTTTACCTGTCCAGACTTTAATTTCTAACTTGGCTGTCGAGATTATTGAACACATGCGATGAAAGTACCCAGATTTGGCGTATCAATTTCCCAAGTTGATCCCTCATAAGCATATTGCGTAATAGCACTTAAATATTATAGGGCGTGAACTGAAATAGTTGAGGGAGTCTCGGTACTAATAAATTACGGCAAAGGGTCGGTCCCTGACCTACGCTGGAATACTTTCACGACCAAAACCACTTCATAAAGTTAAATGTCATGATTTAATGACATCATGTGGGTAAAACTTTACACTGAACTTAAAAGGTTGTATTAATCAAGGTTGTATCAAAAGCGGAATTTAAGTAACGTTAAAAAATATATTATAATAATTTGAAAGGTTTGCTTGGAATTAAGTAAGTAGAGCATACATACTTATCGAAAAAAATATTATAAATGCGAAAGTGTAAAGATCAACTACGATAAAATGGCGCGCCCCTCCAAATGACTGTTTCAATGTGTGCAGTCACATCCTTATGAAAGAGTTTGTATGTAGTAATTATTCAACCAATCACAGTACACGTAATATTTCAGTTAATGTCACTTATTACCAAGATTTGTTGGTCAACTATTCATAACTAGCCTACCGCGCAAGACAACGCACTTCAAACGTTTTGAATTTTGGAGGGGCACGCCATGTTATCGTAGTCGATCTCTACATATCTAGATGTCGCTACGCAGCGCATCGCGACCCTCTCGAGGACTCGGTGCAATGGGCGACGGCATCCTCATACAGCCGCCCCGAGCTCTCGTTAAATAAATAAATAAATAAATAAAAGGTCTTTATTTTAGGCATAAACATTGGCATAAATGTACCTATAGAGAATATATAAAATAATGTAAAATTAAAATTAAAAATAAATTAATGTTGACACTGTAAAGGGGTGTCCAGTCATAAAATCACTTCTTGTTCTGGTTCATATGAACAGAGATCCACCGCAAGTACATTCGATTATTGTAGTAGTCGTCAGAGATAGCCGCGAGTATCCTATTGCTAGAGCTGCGCAATCTGCGCCAAAATGCAGCCACCCGAGATCTAATGATAGCAAAAAAAGTCAGGGACTTCCGCCTCCGCAAACATACCCGAAGCACTGCAGCTTCGCGGGAGCCGCATAAGAGTTCGGTATGCATCATTATACTGAACTCTTATACGGCTCATCGACTTTTGTTTGAACGCTATCCAAAGCTGGCAGGTGTATGTACACCTGCCAGCTAAGCTAAGGCAATACGCCTTAAAAAGTGTGGTCTTAACGTCCCTACTGCAGTTAGCAAAACGTCGAGCGATCATGTTAGCTAACGCATACCTACGGTTGATCACGCTAGAAACGTAGGTACACTTTTCAGTACTTAAAATGTTACCCTATATCCTGGTCTCAAGACCAGACCAACCAGTAAAATGGATCAACCGTGAGTCACGGTTGATCCATTTTACTGGTTGGTCTGGTATGGGCTCGAGAGCGGCTGCTGGTGACAAGCAGGCACGCGCACGCAGAGCCGCGGAAAGAAAGCTCGCGCGTTCTCGCAATCCTGCGTGTGAAGAGTGGAAGAGTATAGACGGGTTTTAGTGGGTAGGGCTTCGGTCAAATCACCATCTTTACGGCCGCAGCGAGTCCCACATACCCGGGGGAGTTGTCCCCAAGCCCTCCGGCATGTGCAACAGCATTTTTATTTATTTAAGCATTTATTGCACACAAGACACTCCCAATCAACACAGATTAGCTGAATAAGTTTTGCGTAAAAGCAATTCTTTTGACTTTAAGCTGGATAAAGTATTTGAATAACTTCTGTGTAGGCGCTTAAACAGATGATACTCAAGCAATTTGGGCACAAAATATCTTGCTTCAATTTGGATAACATTTGATTAACAGTCACATAGCAGCTGAATAAATGTACAACACCCTGAATATCTTCTGCATAAATTCTGATTATTCTTTAGTCCAGAAATTATACATCTTTTGTGCAGTTGATAATTTGTGAGTTCAGATATTCAAATGATGTTCAAAAATCCGATATCAAGAGAAGTTTTATAAAGAAATTATGCAAGTAAAAAAATAAACATGTCATTTTTCATCGTGACGAGATTGTTTTGTGTTATACTTAGTTAAAAAAATTGTAATGGTGGTAATTTTCGTCACGTCTTAAGTAAATTGTTTCATACATTTTAAATAAGTTTAAGGTGAATTATATCAACGCACGGCACTTTACTGTGAATTATCAATATGATAATTGTACATTTTTTGAGCGCCTTAAGATAAAACTAAAATTTAAAAGGTATGTAAAATAAGATTTAAATTAAATTATCTAATACTTTTTATCAAATTTAAGTCCCGGCAAATAATGAGAATAAAATTTTGTATAACCGCTAATGTTTGCTACCCACTAAACAAGTGTTTCATAAGATTTTTTGAGGATTTTTATAAAATGAGGTTATGTCGAACGTTAGTTAATGGAGGACGGCTAATTTGAATAAAAGTGTCAGTTTCGGTGATTATTTTGCATTTTTCTGCATAATGGTTCACATACGACTACATATCCAGAAAATATTTGGTTTAAAGTACAATAATTATACATTTCTTAGAACTATACTTCTTTACGCTTTTGTTATTATTTTTCTGAAGAGGCATGCACAGTTGTTGATGCAGCACTTATCAAGTTTTGATACAAAATGGTGAATATTCGGGTGTTTTCGCTTCGTTAATAGAATCGCCGATGAAAATGTATGGAATTGACATAAGCGTTCTGCGTTCACTAATATGACGTTGACGTTCGACTCGTCTTATGTCAATTCCATACATTTTTATCGGCGATTCTATAACGAAGCGAATACGAAAAAGTTTCGGCTAAATGGCCAGGGATATAAACATAGATATCTTCGACTAATCAGTTATTTGCTGCTTAAGATACTCACATTTGTAACTGATATTGTTTTAAGCTGAACATAAAGACAATTGACTTATAGCCTTATAGACTATATAATAGACTTATAGCGCTATAAGTTAGGTAAAACAAGCAGTTTATTTTCCATTATGCAGAAGTTTGCTGTGTAAAGAAGAAAAAATCTAAAGTATTCAGCTTCTGAATAAATTAGTACCATTTCGTACACTATGCAGCGTAAAGAAAATATTTCGTCTAATATTTAGCGTTTTGCTGTTTAACCGCTTTGTTTAAATATATTATACAGGACAATGCAAAAACTTCAGCTACTGTGCAGCTAATAGCTGTTTCAATTACTTTTATTTCAATATCGCTTGTTTAGCAGATTCTACTCTTGATTACTATTCAGCTTGAAGAAATACCGCGAACTTTATACAGAATTTAGTAAGCTTACAACATTATTTTAATTTAAGAACTCTCTTATTCAAAATAAAGGCATAACGTCAGCTGTAATACAAAAGTAATAAAGCTTGACACTGCTTATTGTCGTATATTTTCGCTACTATCTGGCTTATGTGTTGGCTGGGCTGTTTACATAAAAACTGACATAGAAAGACGACAAACCTGCTTATTTCTAAAGAAATTTCTTGCAGCAGCCCTACGGAGAGAGATGTGATATATGACATCAGATAGAGCGTGCACAATAACAAAATTAAACTTTGAATCTATATTATACACTAAACTAATAATAACAATAATAATAATGAAACATGCATGTATTATGTTAACCGAAATAAATAATAGTACAATATTAATTTTTAAATAATAATAATAAATACTTACTATGTCTATAATACATAAATACTGTAATCTGTATGTATATTTAATAACGTTATTTAAATGGATTGAGATTCTTTTTTTTTTTTTTTTTTTTTAATCTACTTTTGGTCCAGGGGGTTTTTGTCATTGACATGTCAACCCCATCGTATCCGCCTTAACGAAATTCACTCATCAACTTTCAGCAATAAATTGTAAATAGCCAAGGCTGCATTAGACCTAGGCATGTGCAAACAACTCAGGATCCATCCCACATCTAAAAGATTTATATTAAATTGATTGATGAGTAAATTTCTTTTACTTCTATACTTGACACATTCCATCAAAACATGCCAGACATCATCTATTTTATTACAACTTTCACAAATAGCTGAATCTTCTATCTTCATTAAAAATGCAAATGACTTTGATAGAATATGTCCTGAACGGATTCTTAAGGCTGTTTTTAACAATTTTCTACTTATGTTACTATCTGCAAACCAAGGGATATGAAGAGGCTCACATTGGATTGTCTTATACCATATTCCTTTTGTTTTACATCTCTCATCAAAATATTCTTTCCACAGATAAAATATTTTGTTTTTAAATTTTGATAACAATTCCGAATAAAAAGGTTTTATGGTTAATTCACTCCCAGATGAACATGCTTCTTTTGCTAATTTATCTGCCTCTTCATTACCTGATAATCCAATATGAGACGGGACCCACTGTAATTTTAAATCAATTTGTCTATTATCACATTCATAAATACATCCCAGAATATTATAAGCAATCGATATCCCTCGTAATCCCGTCGCACATCGGACGATATGTTGTAGTGCACTCTTACTGTCTGACATAATAACAATTTTTCTCAAATTACTTTCAATAGCATATTTTAGAGATTCATAAATACCAATTAACTCTAATGACATGATTGAAACTTCTCCTATCACTTTAAACATAAAACTTTGATCATTTGCTGGATCATAGATTCCTACCCCTCGTGCAGAACTACTTTTAGAGCCATCTGTGAATAATTTATGCCATGATCTATATTTATCTGCTATTTCGTCTTGAATTGTAAATTTTAAATTATTTGGCTCATATTCATCCTTAGCTTTTTTAACACTGCTTAAATTGAGGATAACAAAGCTCCTTATGTCTATTTGAGACAGCCATATATCCAAACAAAACTGATCCAGCAGATGACTAGAGTAAATTTCTAAATTGCATGTTTCACGGTAAACATTAACTAAAAGTGGGAGTTTTTTCCTATACCAATATCGACCTTGACATTTAAGACTAAGCTCTTTTATTAGATCTACTGTTATATTATCTTTCCAAGAATATGATTTTAAAATATATTTGTATGCTAAAAATTGTCTTCTTATAAATAGTGGTGGAATGCTCAGCTCACTTTCCATGCAATGAATCGGTGAACTCCTAATAAATCCACCTATAATTCTTAACACCTGATTTTGAACTTTATCCAATCTAGAAATATTGCTTTTAGCTGAACTAGCAAATAAAATACTACCGTAATCAAGTCTCGATCTAATTAATGAAAAATATAAACTTCTCATATGTATTGGATGAACTCCCCATGACGTTCCCACGAGAACCTTTAGAATATTTAAATACTTATTACATTTTTCTTCCGTCATTTTAATGTGCTTACCCCAAAGGAGACTCCTGTCTAACCATACACCCAAATATTTATAATAATCTACTGAAGACAATTGATTATTATAAATATTTAAAACCGGTATATTTTTTCTCCTTCCTCTGCTAAAAACACAAAATTTTGTTTTGTTTATAGATAATTTTAAACCAATTTCATTTAATACTACAATTATTTTGTCAAGAACACTTTGCATTTTTCTCGCACATTCATTAAGGTCTTTATCTTTAAAAAAAATAGCAAAATCATCAGCAAACTGAGAAACACCAATTCCTTCATCCAAAACTAATTTACAAATCTTTCGGGTTACTAAATTAAAAAGAGTAGGAGAGAGCGGATCTCCTTGCGCCAAGCCTTTAAAAGTCCATCGTATAAAATCTCCTAGTCCATCATCTTTTTTAATTTTTAAGTGTCTCTCCTTCAAATAAGACCATAAGTATTTACAAATTTTTTTACCAACATTAATTTCATCCAAACTTAAAATCATTTTATCTATTAAAACATCATTATAAGCACTCTCGATATCCAAGAAACAGACAAGAGTTGGCATATTATCAGACATCCCAATTTGAATATAAGAAACTAAACGAACTAAATTATCCATACAAGATTGAGACTTTCTAAAACCTACTGTTGCAGATGATAATACATTATTTTTTTCAACAAACCATTCAAGACGTTTAAGAATCATATTATGAAAAATTTTGCAAATACAGGTCATCAAAGAAATAGGTCTCAGTTGTAAATCGTCCCCATGTTGATTAACTTTAGATATCGGTAAAATAACCACCTCCCGCCATTGCCATGGAATCTGTCCAGTATTAAAAATCAAATTGTAAATATCCAATAAAAAGACTGATAAACTTTCTGGAAGCGAAGATATCATAGAGTATGTGATACCATCATCCCCTGGCGCCGTATCTTTATTTTTTATACTATTTTTAAGTTCTTGTAAGGAAAAATTCGATTCTAATTCATAGTTTTCGGAGGAAAAAGTCGGAGAGATATTTTCGACCCAATCTGGAGTAAGTGATTCTAATAAAAATTTACGACTATCTACATCTACATACGATACATTTCTACGAATACCTTTAATCCATTGCATTCGTCTCCACATTTCAGTAGGTGAAGTTTCCGAACTTATTGAATCATAAAAAAATTTACGGCTTTCTTGTTTTTTAATTTTAATCACTTTTGCTGCCTCCTTAATCTTAGATTGTAATTTAATAAAATTATCTGGGGTGGGATTTCGACGAAATGTACTAAGAGCTAATCTGCGTTGGGCTACAGCCAATGAGAGTGATTGACACCAATAATCTTTTGGCTTAAACTTAGACTGTGGGTTGTTACATATTTTTATTAGAGGTACACTGATGTCAATCGCTTTGTTTAACATATTTAGGAAAACATCATACATTAATTGTACATCACTATTTAAGGATTCTACATTAATTTCTGAAGAAGATGAAACTAAACTTTCTTGAAACTTAGACCATGAAATTTTCTTTAAGTTTCTTTTTTGAAAATAATCATTTGAAAAATTTATTTTTGTGTAGAACTTAATTACAAGATGATCACTACCAAAATTCTCATTTAAAACAGCCCATAGAAAATTAATAGCAATATCCGCAGACACGAATGTGATGTCTGGCGACGATCTTTGTAAGTTTTGATTAACTAATTTTATGCGAGTATATGTGTCCCATCATTTAAATATACATAATTATTGTCTGAAATAACATCCGACAACTGAGTTCCTCTCAAATCTGTTTTATACGACCAATCACTATGGTGTGCATTAAGATCTCCCGCTATAATAGTTTTATTAGGAAAAGAACTAAACAAAAAATTCCAGTCCTCTAACATTGTTCTAGAAGACGACGGGCAGTAAACAGAAACAATATTTTCAATATACTTACAGTTATGAACCTTCACATGAAGATTCTTGAAGATAATGCTCTTTCAAGCGTTTCTTGAACACACTGATGGTAGAGCTATCAGAACAGTGTGGGGAAGCGAGTTCCACAAGCATTCCCCGTATCAAAAAAAAGGTATTCGTTAACGAAGTTACGAACAACATCTAGTTTTTTCTATGGCTCGATTTATATCCGTCCGTCGGAACGCGCGGTTTGGCGGCTTCACCGCGAGGTAACATTCACAAGCAATTGTACGTAAAAGACAGCGCGACCGCGCCGCTATTTAAACAAATCGTTACATACATTTTTGCTTCTAATCTCGCGGTGTAGCCGCCAAACCGCGCGTTTTGGGCGGACGAATAAATCCAGCTTAAATTCGACTGTATTCTAATATATTCCTAAGTGCTTATCCGAAAAAATACATTTATATTGACGATACAGCTTAACTTAATCCACCTTAACCTTATCAAATATCAACATTTAATTTGAAAAATGTTGACAATACCTACGTTGAGCCAATACGATGCGAGAGTGATAAGGCACGATGCTATTTCAATCATATTTCGATTACAAAGATATGTTTGCAAATAAATGACACAGTATAAATGTTATGCAGTAGAGTAACTCAGCGTATCCTTGAAATTTAACCATCGTAAAAAACAAGTATATCTCGCGTACATTAGTTACTAGTATGCTTAGTTTCGCTTTTTTTAGTTATCTGAAAACACGCTAGCATCCTCAACGTTTTTTCATAGTGTGTTCTCATAGAGCAGACGAGGGATAATTAAAGGTTTTTATTAAAGCATCCCAAAATTTTAAATGAAGCAAGTAAAGCTGTTTTATTATGCTTGTATCTAAAAAAATCCTAGTCCTCATAGATGCTTGGGAGTCGGGACGCATGCATTTTATACGCGTACATAGGAAATACTGTAATTTATTCTATCTTCTCTATCTGCGCTGACCCTTAGGGTCAATTCAGACCGCATCGCCACGTGTAGATGCATTTCTAATATATGTGGATTTAACAGATTTGTAAGACGTCTCACGCTTACGAAATCTATCAATTCAGTACCAAAATGCATCTACTCCTTGCGTTGTGGTATGAATTGACCTTAAAACTCGCGTGTGCTGAGGTCTAGCCTGATGGTGTACTATCTATTATATATATTGTGTAAATGATGTCCTGTAAACAGTCCACCCTACCGCCCGCCCCAGTCTGTGCTTCACCGCCGCGCCCGCCGCACGCCGCCCGTGACGAGTGTCGTGAAACGTGTTCATAAGTTATAGTACACTGGTACTTCGATACTACAACGACCTTATACCGTCAGGTAGGTAATAGTATACACTACAATAAGTTGCAAGCAACCTTTCATTCAGAATATGCAGTTTTAACAACCTAACCTCTATGTTTATTGACAACAGTGAACTAGAACAATAAAATGCAGTATAATAAGGCCAGGATGTTCAGCGATGTAAATGCTGGTTCAGCTGCCAAAACGTCTCGCTGAGAGTTATTTGTTTTGTAGAAAATATGAAACTATTTAGTTCTGTAGTTCTGAGAACGTGTTTGTTCGAGCAAAAATGTAGGGAAATGTATATTGTACATGGAAAAATTGATATGTGCTTGTTACGAAAGTCAGCTATGAACCTATAACGGTATGAAATAATTACAATTGCATATAATTGTTGTGACGTCATTATGCTGCTTACACAAGTAAACATAGGAAAGTTTAGAAACCCTCTACAAAAGACATACTTTTGTTTTTCGCAGCCCTTTCCTTTGCTTACTTTAAGTTTTGAATAATGTCCAGCCAAGTTGAAGGAGCATGCACTTAAGAAAATGCCTACGCCATTTGTATAAAGTTTGAAGCAGCAATGGAAATCTTCTTGGGTATTGTTGTCCGAAAACGAAATAAGCTATATCATGATATTTAAATTATTATAAAACTTATAGTGTGGTCGTCTGTCAGTCTTTTAGGGTTCCGTACCCAAGGGTAATAGGGTCCCTATTACTAAGACTTCGTTGTCTGTCCGTCTGTCCGTCCGTCTGTATGTCTGTCTCCAGGCTGTAACTCAAGAACCGCTATAGCTAGACTTCTGAAATTTTCACAGATTGTGTATATCTGTTGCCGCTATAACAACAAATACTAAAAATAAAATAAAGTTCACTCTGCATCCTCTATCGCTTGTATCACGGGAAGTGCTCTGAGGAGTTGTTCGGAATCATACCACCTGCAACTTTTCGCCATCGTCCCACGCGAAAAACATACCATCCTCATCACCTTGATGAGTGGCAGTCTTCCACAGTGCGTTTTTGCGTAACTTTCTGCCGCGCACTGTAAAACTCTGGAACGAACTGTCACCAGCAGTATTTCCGGACCTATACGACCTGAAAACCTTCAAGGAGAGAGAGTATTCCCTCTTAAAAGGCCGGCAACGCAACTGCAGCTCTTCTGATGTTGCGAGTGTCCATGGGCGACGATAGTTGCTTACCATCAGGTGACCCGTTTGCTCGTTTGCCCCCTTATTTAGGAAAAAAATGTTAATATTTAAAGGGGGCTCCCATACAAGAAGCGTGACTTTTTTGGCCTTTTTTGCTCGTAATCAATAATGGTAACAGCTAGGCACTTGAAATTTTCACAAAATCCTTAAAATTGTATTTGTACTTTAATAATTAATAATAAAATTAAAATTAAGTAAATATTTAAGGGGGGCTCCCATACAAACAACACAATTTATTGTCTACTTTCGCTCTATACTGGTACGGTACGGAACCCTTCATGCGCGAGTCCGACTCGTACTTGGCCGATTATCTTTAGGGTTTCTTTCTGTATATCTGACGTGTCTTTCCGTCTGTCTATCAGCTTGTCTGTCGGTCTGGCTTTCTGTCAGTCCATCCGTCTCCCTGTTACCTTTTCAACCTTTACGCTCTAACTGCTAAATCTAGATAACATTTAGTAAGATACTTTGAATCCTATGAAAGAACGTAGGATAGTTTTTGATGCGGCATCAAAAAATATCCGGCATCAAATGTATACGGCAATCTCGCTACAAAGTTGCGGGCAACATCATTAGACTTGGTGTAGCCTCCGCCAAAAGTACTGATAAAGGAAACCTGTCATTAACCGACTTCAAAAAAGAAGGAAGTTTCTTAATTCGACCAATAGGTATAATAATAATTAATATGTTATTTTTTGTCCCTAAATATTGTCAATCTTTCCATTCCTTCTTATTTCTACTGTAGATTTAATATAAGTATGGTACGCTTCCCAGTTTTGACGAACATTCCCTCAATTTACTGTCTACTTGATGATGCCCGCAACTCCGTAGCGCCAAAATTCGTTTATCGCGCGGGAACCGTACATTTTCCGGGACAATAAGTATCCTATGTCCTTTCCCGGGACTCAAAGTATCTCCATGCCATATTTCAGTAACAGATAGACAGACACACTTTCGCATTTATAATATTAGTATGTATAGTAGGGATGATTCGTCAAAGCATTCGGCCATTTCATTGTTGGGGTTGCCTCGGCATTCCGAAGATATTTATGTCGAAAGTATCCCGACATTTTCGGTTTGGACTCTCTCGGGCAGCGTTTACAAATACTATAACTTTTGTGGCCAATAAAATAAGTATAATAAAGTTTTATTCTGTTATTTTATATATTTTTTATGGTTAGGGCCAAAGCAACGTAATGGAAAGTGATTGAAACACTCGTAAACGTATGTAACTACTGTAACTTTTCTACGTTTGGTTGAACTACTTAAAGTTTCAAACAAAATATAAAAACCTATTCTACATCTTGTAAATGTATTTTTCAGAAGGCGCACCTCTGAAAAATACGCATAATAATGTTATGTTCCATATTACCTATGTCCACACCTAAGTGTCTAATAACACACCATGCTGAAATTACGCGGCCGAAGTTCTGCATGATTGCGTCAGCAATGCACTACGCATACAATATAACGCGACGTAATTTCGGCATGGTGTGTCTTCGGTAATTTGAAAATTAAAATACTTTGCAGGCGTAATCATGCCGAACTTCTGCCCCGTAACTTCGGCATGCAGGTGTGTTTAGATACTAAGAGTAGACCGAAATCTTGCTAGCTGTTTATTGTGTTCTTTTCAGTAGTCATTTTGATATAACATTATTAAATTTTGTAAAGAATTTCGCTAAGAACTGAGGGTCGCTTCACACAAATACAATTATTATGACGTGGCACTGCATATTAATACCCCTAATTTTAGAACACATTTTATTTACTACACAAGACTTTACTTGATCATAGATATTGATGAGTACTACGTTGCGTCTTGGTGTCGATTGACCCCTGAATATCATTGTGAATTGTGCGTGAAATACGCGAGCAGGCTTTCACATTCAATATTAATATGTCTGCGTCACGTTTGTGTGTCAGATACGTTATTAAATTTCAATCATTTCAGTATGTCTACTGATTTATATTCTGACACAAAATCAGACAAGTTATTCAATAAACATTGAAGTATATATACAAATCTTCGTTTGAGGTATTTTGATCACTATATTTTGTGAAGTATTTGGCTTAGCTATCAGTATATTTAGTCCTTTTGATATTTGATAAACGTTAATGTAAAGTTTCACAAAGAGTAAATTGTAAACCTTGTAAATTGTAAAAATTTTAATTAGGATCGAGAAAATTGATTTATATTCAGAAGGGGGGCCTATGATATTTGGTCGGGTTATTTCAAGTTGTTCATGGTGTCATCCGTATTTGATTAAGCCGACCTTTTTTTGGTCGGGAAATGCTATTATGCCCCCCGCCAGTACAGTGGGGAGGAAAACCGGGGTATGTGGGACTCGCTGCGACCGATGAGATGGTAACTGGCCGCAGCTCTACCCACTAAAACCCGACCGTGTTCCTTTCTGCGCCGCTACTGACAGATCCACGGGAAATGTGGGGCCTCCGCAGTTCTATCAGCGAGCGTCTGCCTGGTCACCGGCAGACACGTCTGAGTGAGGATCTTTAGACACTCCCCAGGCCGAACAGAGACCCTATGATTAAGCCGACATAACAACGTCGACCCGTCATCTGTCTAAAAATCAATTTCCCTAATATTACATTGAGTCCCGCGAATGAATACTTAATATAATATACTTTATTGAGTATATTTATGACTACTTACTACTTTCTACAACAATATTTTAAACCTGAACTGTAAACTGAGTCTTCGATTCTTCAAGGCCGTGAGACGAAGGTGAGGAAAGTTCCCACTCGGGTACTTTTCATACAATACAAATTTATTTCCAACACGTTTTAAAACTCTTATTCTCTTCGGAGACATTATTTGAACGTGACAAATTATTTTCAACTTTCCTTACAATAAAATATAAATCTTTGTTCTCTTCGAGTTTTAATAAATGATTAATAGCTCAATGGAGACGTGAATTTGTTTCTCGATTGAATAAAGATCTATGGAATACTGAAGGTGAAAGCAGATCGCCTTGCCGTACCCCTATCACTGTGTTGTAATGACTAATGAGGTTTTTATTTAGTTTTATTGCGTACTGCTGTACATAGTATATATAGGTGCATACCGCTGCTCATCTGGAGTTGCATATTGGTATTTTGAATAAAACAGGCTGTAACAGCGCTGAGTGATAATACTTTAGGGTGTGTATGTGTCCCATAAATAAAGTAGACTGTAAAAATAGTGGCGAAAGAGCAATGTTTTTGTGATTCGTATATAATGTGATAGCGTACCAACGTTATGAGTTTGCTCTTTCAGCGCTGCTACTTTCTTACCTCTCAAATTAGCTCAATATAAAGCACATTATAATAATAATAATAAAACCCTTTATTCAGATCTGCTTACTTACAATTTAAAGTTTGTAGACATCAAATCCCACCAAAACATGAAATACAAAAGTAGCCAAGCAAAATAATGCATATCTATTCAATACTTCTGTCGTAAAAAGTTTTCAGATCACATTCAAGCCAAGCCTTCAACTTATTTTGTAATTTAAATCAACATTCAGTAAATGCATCAATATATTTCTTTATTTTATAATTATTAAAGTGGCTTGGCAATGAGCACTAGAGAAATAATCAGCTACTAATTGGATTTATTGGGTACCATCAGCCACATGCGTCGTTACATATTAAAACACTTTACGCTTGCCGTCTGTGTAAGTATGAACTCCTCCCAATATGCAGTTTTATATTTGTTTCTATTGTGCTCATTGCCAAGCCACTATAATGATTATAAAATAAAGAAATATATTTATGATTTACTGAATGTTGATTTAAATTACAAAATAAGTTGAAGGCTTGGCTTGAATGTGATCTGAAAACTTTTTACGACAGAAGTATTGAATAGATATGCAATATTTTGCTTGGCTCCTTTTGTATTTCAAGTTTTGGTGGGATTTCATTTCTTTTTTGAAAGTTTTTTTTTTCTTTTCTTTTCAGGTCACGTTATAACTTTTCTGTACTTAGCTTAGCACCCATTCCCTATCTCCTTTAATATATTTTTTCTTTGAGGCTTCGTTAGTTCTATAGGTGGACAACGTAACGTAAATACTTCTGAGTTCTGAGTCGATTATTATGTTCATAATATATAATTGACTCTTAAGCTAATACTTAAAGGTGGTCATTTTTAGCATTACCGTTGAATACATAGTACCACTGCAGTTGTAAGCATCTCGACGTTCTTCGCAGGAAAGGAGCACACCTTATTTCATGCGATAACTTAAAACTCCCATATTATATCGAGCAAGTAAGGAGTGTATATCTCAGTACTGATTAGTGATTACATTTATAATATTTAAATCGAATTTAATTATTGTTTAATTATTAACGTTGTTAATATTATTTCTTATTTAATTAATACCATTTCATTAAGTTTATAACTAACTTAAAGCCTTTTGTACGTCAAACAAATATGCAGTCGAAACTCATACTGTTTTTGCAAAGTTACAAACATAAAAATATTTTATTTTATTTAATATTTAAAGTATTATATCATTTTTTTTAAATTTCAGTTTCTAGGTTTCCCTACCCGAAGGATGAATACGTGGCCCTATTATTAATAAGTCTTCGCTGTCTGTCCGTCGTACATCCGTATGTCACTAGGCTGGATCTCGAGAACCGCAATAGCTAGATAGTTGCGATTTTCACAAATTATGTATTTATGGTGTCGTTATAAAAGCTAATAGTCTAATCAAAATAAAATAAATTATTAAAAGGGGGCCTCATACAACAAACACGATTTTTTTCCCTATTTTTGCTCTATGTCCATAATGGTAAGATTAAGGTTTTTGAAAATTTCAGGAAACGCTCAATTTTATGTTAAATTTAATAATTAATAATAAAAATTAAATAAACCTATTAATAAAGGGAGGCTCCCATACAAATATACGGTACGGAACTCTATGTAAACCAGTCCGACTCGCACTTGGCTGGTTTCATAATTTTTCCTTTCATTGTGAATAAAGACCTATCAGGGTACCAAATTTCAAGGTTCTAAGTCTGCTAGAAGTACTCAGAATTGTGATGATCTGTCAGTCAGTGACAAAATGTAGTAACTTTGACCATCCGTAACTACTAAACTATTTATCGAAATTTCATGTAATTTGGAGGTTAAGCTAGTTTTAATACTTGCTCCTAGTGACCGAAATTTTAAATCCCTAGCTTTGTTAACATAGAAGATAAAGGGGGTGTGAAATAGCCGCGAACCGCTTCGAGAAAAGTATGTTACGGCCGTGCCTTAAGTGGTGCTAACTTAAATAGCAATATGCTATGATATAATTTATTGTATATATCATACATATCATATATCATAACCGAACCAAATCTGTTAGCGAAGTTGATCCTATATTTAAAAATGAAAATATCAAAAGAACGACACACACAAAATTACTAGGCTTACATATTGATGAAAATTTGAATTAGAAGGCTCATATCGAATATGTCTGTGCCAGATTAAATAGGTTCGTTTTCGTTCTTAATAGACTCAGACAAGTAGCGACTCTACAAACGGTCCTGACGGCCTATCATGGTTTTGAGGTACGGTTTATCGCTTTGGGGTAATTCTACAGACATAGACAAAGCCTTCATCGCTCAAAAAAATGTATTAGAGCTATATGTGGTAAACCACCATATGAGTCCTGCAAACCGCTATTCAAAAAACTAAAATTGTTAACCTTACCGAGTCTATATATATGAGCTAGTAAACTATACCAAGCTTAACTACCATAGTTTTAAAGAAGCTCGTGACATTTATCCCCGTAACACTAGAAATCTCGACCGACTAGTGTTAGATGTGATTCCCAAAACTACCTTGTACCAAAAACAATTTTATGCCATGTGCATAAAAACATACAATGCTATTCCATCGGCCCTTAAATGCTTGCCATACAATAAATTTAAAAGGGAAATCATAAAATGGTTGTTAAGTAAAAATTTCTACTCTGTAAAATAATTATTTAATAACAAGGTTGAATGAATTTTATTATTGTATTTTAATTATTGACATTGACGTATTAATCTTATAACGACTAATTTAATTATTTCCTGACATATTATTACCTATTTCTTGACATAGATGTATTTTTTTAATTATTATATTTTAAAATGTGATGTATTTACTTAATGCTGACTGCTGTTTTAATATTTATGAAATTATGTGGCATTTTTATTGTTTATTTCTAATATATCTATAGCCTGGCTTTGTATTATTAGTTAAATGTAGAGATCAATGTTTTATTGTTAGATTTTATAACTTTTTAAATATTTGCATGCTATTTATAGTTAAGATTGTAAGACCTGAGTAATGAGCTTATGTAATATTATGTTAACATCTAATGTACCACTTTTAAAGCAAATAAACAATTGATTGATAGATTGATTGATTCATTCAACATCCCATCGCTTTTGGGGCCTGCCCCTTTTCCTTTGTCCATCTCTGGGATACCATAATGTTACCATGTCGCTCCATCTATCTTTTTGTCTAATCATGTGGCCTGCCCACTTCCATTTTAGCCTTCTGATTTTGTTTGTTATATCTATTACTTTTGTTCTTTTGCTGATCACATAGCTGTTAAGTTTGTCTGATTTTTTTGTTCCTAGAAGGCTTCTTTCCATTGCTCGATGGCATGTTCTGAGTTTTGAAATTGTCTTCTGTGTTAAAGGCCTGGCTTGACAATCGTATGTGAGCACAGGCAGAATACAGGAGTTGAATATTTTGCTTTTTGTTTTTGTATGTAGAGTTTTGTCTTTCATTACCTCCTTCAGGCTCCAGTATCTTTTCCATCCGTTGGTTATTCTCCTGTCTAGTTCTTATATAGTACACGTACCCACCCTAAAGTATTATCACTTAGTTTGTTACACCCCGTATAAAATAATATCTCGTTCTTATATACCGTATTTTCCTTTTAGATCCTTAACTTTCAAAGTAAGTAGTCAAATAAAGTAAGTAGTTAAATAGAAACTAGCAATACAATTGATATAACTACTGCTGTTACACTCACAGAAGTAATATTAGTTCCATCGTACAACGTGTTCGGTTAACATGAATATGCATTAGATAATAACGTGTAGATGTTTCAATTTGTACCGGCGATATTGGCTAAATGATCATTGAAATAAACGAAATGGTGCCTAATGTTGCTCGCGCTAGCAATTATTGTTTAGGCTTTTATTGAGCTTGAGAGACCTAAAATAATAATCGTTTCGAAGTTGTTAATTGTAAGTACTATTTGGAAGTATTTGAATAAAACGAAACCGTTGTGATAGACGATTGAAAATATTATCACAGATTATGTAATTACATAGTTTAGTAACAATGCATATTTTTTTTGTCGAATAAAAACAAAACTTAGTACATAAAGTAAAAACAAATTTATAATGTAAAACAAATTAATGATGTAAAACAAAACGTGCCTCCTGAAATTAAACGTAAAGATAAAAAATGACACTGTACTATCAGGGAAGTTGATTCCTATGCAGATGGCGGATCTAAGTCATGTGGTCGGCTTATGTCAATTCAATGTTAGCTGTGATCGGTCGGCTGGGTTTGACGTAACGCGACCAAATTACTTAGGTCCGCCATCTGCTAGGAATCAACTTCTCTGATAGTACAATGGTGTCATTTCGACGATCAAACGTTTCGAATTACATGAAAAGGAGCTGATAAAAACTGTATCTCTAGTAGTTTCATTTTGTCTATCAAAACGTTTCAAATTACATGAATATAGCGGTGATCCATCATTTGGGGGCAACGGTGGGAAGCGGGTGCCGTGTCAACGTAACTCGAGCATGGAATACGCCATTTTGTTTTTATTCTATTCTTCCTACCGTACGCTAAATTTATTATTCAGCTCTATTGATTTTAGGTACACAAACTTTGATTGTCAAACAGTGTGCTATGGTTATTGCAGATTTTGTATAGAAAATAATATAGGTATTACTATCGCCGATTGCACCGATGTCTGCTATTATATCGCTATATTATATTTTGTTGGTGTCATCTCAGTAAAATCGTGTAAGTTATTGTTTTTGTCGTAAAGTCCTTTGCACGGCCAATATTGCTTTAAGGTCATCACTGGAAGTTTGTCGGTTGGAGATTTCAGCACATATCCAAAATTCTACCCCGGACGAGATTGGTCCATAACTCTTCAACATAAGGGCCCTGTCAAAGGCAAAATGACTCCGAACGCAGAATAGCATCGTTGAAAACAGAATCAATTGGACATGCTGCCTGTCCCAGATCCGTCGATGACTCCGGTCACAAGGGCCCCCAGTTATGTACCCGATAACTTCGCCCGCTAACTTGTAGCTCGCGTGGAATATTCACATTAATTACGCCGGCTTACGTAGTCAGTAACATATTGTAACAAATGCATCTAAATATATAAAGGGCAAATCTGATTGACTCGTAGATCAAAGCACAAACAGAACAGTTTTGAACAGGTGCCCCTAAGAAAGGATTTTTCGATATTCCATTCTAAAAACTCACTTGTGCCAATCCAAGTTAAGATTGGCCCTGTATCAAAATATTATGCATTTTCTTTTATAAATACGAAGAACGAGTAAAATCACACAATATTTAACCCAGAATCAACTTCTATCCAGGTTGGCGCAGGTTGGCCTAAGAGTGTTCTTTTGGTTTAAAGTTTGTATGCTACGAGCTTCATGCTTGCAAGACTGCAGTAAAAAATATATAAAACTGGATTGATATTTGAAAATCTCATTATAACTTGAGAACGACTGAAACAATTTGGCTTGTTGTCATCATTTGACCTGTTCGATTCCTTTTGGAGCTAGCACATAGAATCTAGTTGGAGTTGTAGCCCTTTTCCTATTCCAGCGACCACATAATCCGTACTATTATTATAAATGCAAAAGTGTGTCTGTCTGTCTGTATGTCTGTCCGTCTGTCTGTCTGTCTGTTACCTCTTCACGCTCGAACCGCTGAACCGATTTTGCTGAAATTTGGCATGGAGATTCTTTGAGTCCCGAAAAAGGTTATAGGATAGTTTTTATCCCGGAAAAATGTACGGTTCCCGCGCGATAAACGAACTTTGGCGCAACAAAGTTGCGGGCGTCATCTAGTTATCATGTACCTATATATCCTATTCTAAACACAAATTAATTTTGTGTTCTTTGTTTTCAGGTACTGCCAGTCACTTGTAACGGATATCCAGCTGTAGCTCGCCAAGATAATTAACGTTTTTGTAAGGTAACAGTTGATTCGATCAACATGATACTCATTATCTACAATAATGGCTTCCGTCGAGTTTAAAATGTTTATAAAATATCCACTGAAAATTTAATTTAATATGCAAAGCTTCGGTTGTGGAGTTTGATATAACTCACTGTCTATAAGAAAATCGTAATATCTTTGGTTACTTAAATACAATCGTCCAAAAGAAGTAAAATTATATTTATTTATTACATGTGATTAAACCAGACCGCAACGAGAGTCGTGACGCGTAGATGCATTTCTAAATTTGTATGGATTTGACAAATTTACAAGACGCTCACGCAATCGAAATCTGTCAATTCAGTACAAATTTAAGGGGGTGACAGACACGCGAGTAAGTACGTGGTCTAATGCCCGGGATACACGAGGCTAACTTTTCAAGCCAGGATAGCAAGCTAGTTTTTTACCAAACTGTCTGGCTTGCTGACCTAGCTTGGAGCATGCTACAAATGAAGATAGTTTTGTCCACACGAAGCCAGAAGCACTAGCTTGCTAGCTTACTAACACTAGCTTGCTATCCTAGCTTGAAAAACTAGCCTCGCGTGTCCCGGGCATTATGGCTCGACGATCTTAATCGCCTGTGTGTCAGCAAAAAGCCGCGCGCCGCGAGCCGCGAGCCTGGGGGCAGGTAATCCAGTGTGAGCGATTCTCGTGTGTCACCGACACGAGCCGAGTAAGTCCGCGAACGAGCGAGTTTTAACTCGCGTACTTTAAGTTCGTACGTGTGTCACCCCTTTTAGAAATGCATCTACGCGTCGCGTTGCGGTCTGAATTGACCCTAAGGTAGTGTGATGGATTTTGGTTATCTATGGGATCTTGTATTATAAAAAACAGCGAATGTCATTTAACTCCTAATTAATTCCGTTGTAACTTGTATTGAAAAATCATTTGTGCTTAATTAAACCATTATTACATTTTACACCGACCGGCCGGGGGCCGGGGCAAAAAGCCTTTCAAGGGATAAACACGATTGACTATTTAATATTTAATATTCAGTGAGTAGTTTAATGGCCTTGCTTAATAATCACGAACAATTACAAAATTTATAATGAAGCCTGCTTCGGTTACAACAATATTGTTAAAATTTTAACAATCAATTTGAAAAGTCCGCCGAGAGTGGATACGAATTCGACTAGAGTTTTACTCGGGACGACCAAATTATGTTATTATTAAGGCAACTTCGGGGAATTATTGTTTCGACGTTTATTTCTGAGGGTCCCTAATAAAATGTTCGCGTTAAAATTGGTTTTTGCGTGTAGTCGGAGCGATTCTCGGATCAAAGAAGGTCGGGGGCTGTGAAGTGGTCGGATTTCTGTAATTTATAGAAACCGTTTCCTACATATTCGGGTTACGCTGGGTTACGGTGGGTTACGATGTAATTGTACACCTTTATCGTATGAGGCTTGTTTCTCGCTAGCATTTGTGAACAAATGTTGTGTATTCTGTTTACCTAACCATCGAGCAGATACTCACGTCTAGAGGTGGGATTTTATTTTACATAAAGGGATAATAATCAAGAGGTGAGTGGAAGAATAAGGTAAGTGACATGAAAACTTAACCTTTAAGTGTAAGAAAGGCTTTAAGGTCGGAAAAATTATTTGAAATAGAAAAACTATGGATTATATGTGTAGCCAGATATATTAAGTAGGTTATGAAGTAGATAAGTTACAAGTTTTATTAATACTTCAGTCGGAATTTCCAGGAATTGCTATTGTATTCTATTGTTGTCGCGATCACCGGTGCTCGCGCGGGGCCTGAAGGATTAAAATAATTAGGGAAAAATTAGTTATTGTCCGTATGTTACGAAATGTTACTTGTTCGATTCTTCCACTCAAGTCTTCTTAACTTCATGCGATCTAATAACGTAGACGTCCGTCATCTGCCTACAAATGAATTTATTTGATAATACCTAAGCTCTCATTAGGTTTAAAACATAACAATTAGAGTTGGCTACAGTTGAAAGCGTTTTAAAATTCCAGTAGTGCGTCAGGGAGATAAAATCTCGGAAACATTAGGAATTGCAGTTGAGAACTCCGGCAATTGGAGAAACAAAGGCGAAAGAAAACCTCCGGGAGGAAGTTATTTCTTTTCAACAACAATTAAAACTTGTTGACACGGTCTTCGCGGAGATGCGAGGGGGGATGATCGAGTATTATTTAAAGAGGTCGTCCTCGGAGCGTTTGAATAATTTAAATGGACTCCTTGACAATCTAACTTGCATTAAAAATCAGCATAAAAGTGACCTTTAAGCTATGCGTTCACTGCATCAAAATCGGAATATATGGTACGTCAAGGCTTTATGTGCACTGCATCTAAAAAATCCTTTTTGTTAATACTGACAGCGCGTACGAAGCGTACAGCCCAATTTCGAAGCAAAGAACGCGCAGCTTAAGGTGAAAACAGTATATATTTTATAGATTCTCTGGAGAGGGTCCTAGAAAATGTTGAGGCCTGTCACAATACACCCAGTATTGTGACAGGCCTCAACATTTTCTGTGTCCCTGCAGTCAACGTAGCTGACTCCCCAAGGGAGCGCGTTAGTACTGTTATAAGTTTGCAGAAAATGTAGTTAGAAAATATAGAATATCTTGATAACATGACTACTTTTAATCTTTTTGGGACAGCCTAGTAGATTTTTACACGAAAAATTTTGAAGGAATTTTATAAACTTTTTTGCTTACATTACCATCTCATCCATATTTTCAAATATGAATAATATGTATATTGCAATACGTTGGATGGCACCTATTTCCTACATAATTGTCTAGATAATTGACCAAATATTCTGTACACCACAGATATTCGAGCTTTGATTCGCCCGTAGTATGTACCGAACTACCGACAAACCTCGCCAATGCTGGAGATATTTACTCACTGTCAAAGATGGTATTGCTTTGATCGATGCGAAGTAACATGCGGGCGGCTGAGCCCTGAATATCTCACTGCCGGTTGATCCTTAGCTAATATTGAGTCGCTACTTCGCCTGTGGTTAATAGCCTTTCAGATTTGAGAGATGCTGGCAGGAGTTTTTGGAGGTGAACAGGAGTTTTGTATGACTGTGTGGCGTGATAAGTTTCTCTATCTAAGCCAGCTCGGAGTCCAAGGACTACTATCGTGAAGGAATAATGCAAAATCATCAATTTTTTTGTCTACTAGTAGTTAAAAGGCAAGTTGTAAACTGCAAGCCGTGTAACATAAGCTTTTTGGTTATTATTAAATTACTTTCTACAAGACGAGATATTTATAAAAACTATGGTACAGTTACTACTCCTAATCTAACTCAATTATATTTCAATCTGATTCTAACCCGCTGAACTCTAAGCTAGCTGAACAGATCTAACATTTATCTCTGTCTCACTAACACAAGTTTATAAAAGGTTATTTTATACAGAAAAAGAAATGTAAGCCCTCAAGTCAGTGTTAAGTTACAAATATTTCAAGAATTATTGCGAATGTAACGGAGGGGAAAATGGGCCGCAAACAAAACGTTATTGTTATAGGCTGGCCTATTGTTGGGGACGCGCTACAAATAATAATTAATATCGCAGAAAAAGACTTATCTTGGCTTTGGCTAGGGTTTGCTAATATTTGAATAAAAAGTTCTTGTAAGTTATGTCGGTACACTTTTAAGGCGTATTTTTATAGGGGATTTTTAATGTCTGCCTTCCGAGGTTTTGTGACAGGACTTTACCTTGTTCAGTAGCGTTTTTGATTAGCTTATAGACATTATATCCGACCAACATTAATTCGTACTCCTTATTTTTTTCTGTTTTATGCGACGACTTTATTTACCAACTATCCTGTAGCATTGCTAGTAAGCAAAGTGATTAACTCATTAGTTTTTAAAGGTTTTAAAGTACCTCCAAACTAAACTTCAGTTCCCTACAAGAGACACGTGCCATAAACTAGCAAGAGGACCCGGACAAACTTATGTTCGGACAAATTTGTCCGAAAAACTTGGTCCATTAAGAACCAAGTTTTTCGCCGTACAATCCGAGCTGGGGAACTTTATTAACAAACTGTACACCGTTTAGTTTCGGTAACATATTACATGTTGTCTCGACCCCACATCGTGTCGGGCACAGGCCGCACTATTTCAAATCTGATATTGGTGTTATGGGGCTAGCGAGCTACATACACCAGTTATAAGTATAAATAACAAAGTAGTAAACTAAATTGACTCCGCGTATAGCTTTAATAATCGGCCAAGTGTGAGTCGGATTCGCGCACGAAAGGTTCCGTACCGTTATAGAGCAAACATAGATAAAAAATAGTGTTTTTTGTATGGGAGCCCCCCTTAATTTTTTATTATATTTAAATATTATTATGAATTATTAAATAACACATATAAAAAAAAAAACCTTTATTTCTGAATAAATTTGAATCAAATGTTTTCAGAACGTTGAGCTACATGTTGCCCACCACCGCTTCGGGAACTAACCCGGCGAGAAGAACCGGCGTAAGAAACTCGCACGGGCCACTTTTTACTAAAAAAGTGGAAAATTTGTCTTTTAAAAAAATAAAAATTACAATGTAAATAACTTAATCTAATACATTATAGAAAGTCAACATGAATACACAATTGTAAGTCACATATAATAAAATATGTAGAAGCAGCAGCAAGCAGCCATCCTACTCCCAAGATGTGCCATCGTTTAGGAAATCATTGACCGTAACGTTCTTTAATTACTTTTTTAAATTTATTAATTGATAAATTTTGAACGTTTTCCAGGATTTTATTGTAAAGGCGTATACATTGACTTTTAAAAGATTTACTTATTTTGCTAAGTCTTATCACTGGTATTTCCAGCTTGTGCCTATTTCTAGTGTTTCTACCGTGACTATCACTTTTTAGTTTTAAATTTAGTTACATTATTTCTAACATACAACACATTATCCAAAATGTATTGAGAAGCAACAGTTAGAATACCAATTTCTTTAAACTTTTCTCTCTGAGATTCAAAAGCTGACATTTTATAAATTGAGCCTTTAAAATTGAGCCTTTGAAATTGAGAAATTAATATATTTAAGGCCTTCGTGAAAGTTTCAAGTGCCTACCTCTTATCATTATTGATTACGAACAAAAAAGGCCAAAAAAATCACGTTTGTTGTATGGGAGCCCCCCTTAAATATTAATTTTATTTTTAACCGACTTCCAAAAAACGAGGAGGTTATATGTTCGGCTGTGGATATTTTTTTTTTTTGTATGTTCAACGATTACTCCGCCGTTTGTGAACCGATTTTCGAAATTTTTGTTGTGTTGTATTAGGTTTCACTCCAATTTGGTACCATGTTCACAAAAGTGGTGACCTGATGATGGGATCCATGAGTAATCGAGGGAACTCCTCGAAATTTATATGGAAACATATGGTGATTTTGGTTTTATGAGAAGTGTCCTAAGCATATGCTACCAAAACGCAAGATTTTGCACCGAGGTATACTATGGTTCCGAAGCTACTAAGAGAACTCTGGATTCCTTATAGATACAAGTTTGGGAGTTTAGGCGCTGTTTTAAGAACTGAAAGCATATGCTACTATGCAAATTACATTCATCATCATCATCATCATCATTACCATGTCAGGGTCACCAATGTCACCAAATTCAACCTTATCTCCAGAGCATAAGGCACACATTTGACATTACTTCTAAGAAGTTAAAGCTGCTTCGATAATGTAACATTCTGTCTCACTTCGCCGAGATATTCTGGAAAACAACCTAATTTCAACCTTTTGCATTGCGTTTAGCGTTCATAATACAATAACACTCTCTGCAGTCTCACTTCAATCTGCCAGGGTCGCAGGGCTGTCAAGCGGGCGCGGACGGCGCGGCATCGCGGGCCGGGTAGGGACTATGTGCGCTGCGTCCGCGTCACCTGCGACAAGTCGAGCGAGTGCCAGTACTATTGAAAGTTGAAACTAGTCCGGTGACCGGCTACTTAGCACGTCACGTCACGTGTTCACTTCGATTTTTTTAAAATGTATTGTTTAAAATTATCTGCAGGCTGCAGCTGATATTATATTTTGTAAGTGTGACTGTAAAAAGATACGCAGAATAATATTATACAGGTGTATTATTCTACTTATAGTACGCGATGGTTTACTCTGGTAACTAAAAAGAGTGAAATTATTATTTTTAACAAAAAATTAAAACCGACTTCCAAGGTAAAACAATAATAACATCCTTATAATATGAACCAGTGGCGAAGCGTCCATATAACCCGATTCCCATCGGCTTCCCTTAGGGCTTAGAAAAATCGAATATATGGGCCAACGACATATTTATCTAATAAATATTTTACATACCTACTTAAAAAACTTTGAATTCACAATGTTATATGCAATAAATTTTTCTCTCACTTGAAATACATAGTTTGAATTAATAACTATCGCCTACAAATTTTAAAAGGCAATGCAATGTGCGGGCGCAGAGAATCAAATAAGCCGCAGGATTAGCGGCTTATTTCTCCATACAACGACAGTTCATAGTAAGCATCTGTCCTTTTCATTCCTGTGAACTGGTCGTCATGTTCTGTCTCGTTCTAGCACGCGCGATATATACTTGGAAATAACTCGATGCCCGACGAGTTATTACGGAGAAAGGTTAATTAGCAACGCACAAGTGCAAGCGAGATAGATGAGTCATGAAGTAAAATTGTTATGATTCGAATTTAAGAATGAATGTAGCGACATTATACTTTTGCCGGCGCGTAATACATTTTATTTTGGTAGGATTTTTTGTAATACGACTTTATTAAGAATGCCTTTAGCGGTACTAAATATGACAGGCGCGTAATACATTTTTATTTTGCTGGTTTTTAGATTGACATGTTAATATGGCGGATAGTGTGTTTATAAACAACATGTCGTTTGTTTTGTTTTGTCGAATTTAAATTTTGTTTTAGCGTTAGAACTTAGAAGAGTGTCGTGAATTAAATTAATTTATATTGTGACTTGTGAATTGTGAGTCGTACGACGTAATCGTGTAGTTCGGAAAATATGGCATTAATTCAGAAAGACTGTTGTCTGACAGATTATATTTTGCTGTCGAAGGAAACTTTGTTTTCCAAACTTAGTTTTGAAAATTAAAAGCATGTCATTCAATTATAAATTACCAAAATTGGTAAGTAGATTTTTTACTCCGGCTTCCCTTCTCAAAATATTCACCCCTCGCCACTGATATGAACTAAAAAGTATTAAATAATTATTCCTATCTAATAGTGCCTTTTTCCGAATTCGGCTAAAACTCAACTATTTCTGTACTCAATCTTCATAATTTTGAAGTCGGTGCCAGTTCCAAAAGTTTCAAATATTCTGTCAGAGAACAGAAGATTCATCTGGTACCGACTTCAAAATGATGAAGATTGAGTACAGAAATATTTGAGTTTTAGCCGAATTCGGAAAAAGGCACTATTAGATAGGAATAATTATTTAATACTTTTTAGTTCATATTATAAGGATGTTATTATTGTTTTACCTTGGAAGTCGGTTTTAATTTTTTGTTAAAAATAATTATTTTAGTATTTGTTGTTATAGCGGCACCGGAAATACACAATCTGTGAAAATTTCAGAACTCTAACTATAGCGGTTCTTGAGATACAGCCTGGAGACAGACAGTCAGACGGACAGACATCGAAGTCTCATGAATAGAATCCCGTTTTTACCCTTTGGGTACGGAACCCTAAAAAAAGTAGTGATAAAGCGATAGAGTTATTATTTCAACACGCTTTTATAAGCTTGGGCTGTATGCTTAGACATCTCCAGTAATCTTATTAATTCGAAACTTTGCATACGTATTAAGAGCATGGCTCTGAATTTGTTGTACTGTCATTGGACAGTACAACAATTTTTCAACAAATTTGTTGCACTGTAATTGGCTCTTTGAAAAAAAAACGAATAGCGTATTTTTTATGACTTAGTTTTACCACAATAGACATAACTACCAGTACTTCGACTTCAAAGAGACGGACGGGTTTCAATATCTGTCAAATTCGTCGGGTTTTGCCAGGATAAGTTAAAGGCTGGCGCGCTGGCTGGTATAATTTATTTTTAAAAGCTGATTTTGAAATTGAATTCTGGCAGTTTTCTTTGCATGTGCCAAAATATAAACAACAACTAAATTTGTAGGTAACGACCCTAGCGACGACTTAATTTGTCATATTACGTCAAACTTAATTTTTTTTACATCAGTTCTAAGTCGGCATACTCATCATTCTGTCTACTTTGGTTTTACTTTTATTATTTTGTCAAACAATCATAATTATCCGTAGAGATCAACTACGATAACTTGGCGCGCCCCTCCAAAATTCAACACTTTTGAAGTGCGTTGTCAAGATGTTTGAAGTGCGTTGTCTTGCGCGGTAGGCTAGTTATGATTAGTTGACCTACAAATCTTGGTAATAAATATTATATATGGTAATAAATATTATAATAAATAATTGAATACTTACTACATACAAACTCTTTCATTAGGATCTGACTACACACATTGAAACAGTCATTTGGAGGGGCGCGCCAAGTTATCGTAGTTGATCTCTACCTATGATGATGTAGAGAATAGAGATAGAATCTGACGGATCATATTTACTATCATCATACCTGTCATCTCCTTGCAAATATTAAACAGAGTATTTTTAATTATGGTCTGTAACAAACGGCTTAAATTTTAATTTAAACAAAGCTATATTTTGCAGGAAATAAGGATTAATAAGCTTTTTGTATAATCAATGCTACGAAATTTCATTACGAACGGAAATAATTGACTTTTACGAGGCCGGAGTTAAAAGATATGGTTATTAAATACCGAAATATTTAATACCAGTCTTCGGAATAACTGGGATCATCATCAGCGATGGCGTGTTATTATGTAGTCTGCATGTTTTATGGTGTACTGTATCTACTAATAAAAGTATGGTGTAGTAAAAGTTAGTTACTTATCCACATATTTTATATTAAAACTAGATATTCCGCGCGGCATCGCCCGCGTAATTTAGGAATTTGACGGAAACCGTACATTTCTCCGCAAAAATAACCCATGTCTTTTCACGTGGTCTATTCTCCATGTGTGCCAAATAACGTTATCTCCATTAGTTCTTATGATAATAAGCAATTTCAAATAATTTCCACCGTTTTTTCCACGCTTTCCTTTACTTAGCGTGATAAATATAGCCTATAGCCTTCCTCCATAGATGGGCTATCTAACACTAAAATAATTTTTCAAATCGGACCAGTAGTTCTTGAGATTAGCGCGTTCAAACAAACAAACTCTTCCGATTTATAATATTAAATGTAGAATGTAGATTGATGGCAAATTTATTATCTCTTGAGACTTGGGAAACTCCGGAACGGATGGTCGTTTCAACGCATTTCATGATCCTGGTCCCGCGAACATCTTCGATTCTTGGGAAAATTTTAAATGATGAAAAAACTGTAGGAAAGGTATTAAACAACATCTTGATTATAGAGTTTTAGAACAACGTGTGTCGGGAAAGCTAGTTTAAATATATTTTTGAGAGTAAACTGACTATCTTCTCGTAGAAACGGCAACTATTTAATGAAACACGCCAGTCAAACAAGATCAGGTATTACATGCGTGAATTTCAGTTAAATAAACTAAATAGTTCAAAGTGAGCTTAAGCTGTTTAACAGCAAATAAATCTAGCAGTAATGAACGCTAGCACTAGATCTAGGAATAAATCTAATGCCTAGGCGCAGGTGGCGGCGCGTGACGTATGATTTATCAACTTCATGTCCTTTTTGATAGTGTTCCGACGGCCGATGTATTATATTTGTGGCTCCGTGTGGTCGCGCGTCCGAACTTACATTTAATAAGTTTGGACGTTTTCATATGTAATTAATCTAAATTGAGTCTCTTAATATAAGATATATTATAGTAACTTTGTCTATCCTACCAAATAAATAAGAAGGGACTTAGGGCCTGTTTCACCATTTCCTGATAAGTGCTGGATAGGCTATCCGCCACTTAACTTGGCAGATAGAGTATGGAGAATCTGTCAAAAAAGTTGTGGATAACCTATCCGGCACTTTATCAGTAAGTGGTGAAACAGGCCCTTAGTAGATAAATTAGACATGACATACGTACAGAAGCGTGGGAAAATTAGGACTCTATTCAGGGCCATTTCATTGCTTGATAATACTTTATTGTTAAAATAATCGTTGTGCCATATTAATTTGTATATTAACATATTGATAGATTTTAGAGTCTGTTGAATACATATAATGCATTCAACAGACTCTAAAACCTATCCTGCCGTTTGCAATCAGATGAGAACGTCGAGAATTTCATTGTTAAACAAACTCGGTGATCAAGTTTGCACAAAACAAAGTTTTCATCAGTGGAAATAGGTTGTACACATAAAACGCAGAATTTTGTGTGCGGACTTTTCCAATTGTCTAATTGAGTTGCGAAAGGTGAAAACTGGACGCTGCTGTCGATTGGTACGTACACAATAACCCGCAGTTTTTTTGACTAATGGACTAAACAAAGTTTTGTTGGATATTTTGAGTTTTTTCAACGACGTGATGGAGCGCCACTTTTAAAGCAGCTTGCAGTTTTTACTTGCCCGTCTAAATGAATTCTAGTTTCTACATTTTTATGTTTAATTCGTTGTTTAACTTAATTTATATTTTAATATCACGCAATACATACCCAATTTATATCGATGAATACAATTAATATATTGTATTTACCATTTACAACATTGACGACCTCTGTGGCTCAGTTGGTGGGCAGTCGGTAGCTCAAGCCGGGGGTCGCGGGTTCAAATCCCGCCGACGGAACAAAAAGTTTTGGAAGTTCCTGGGTCATGGGTGTGTATTAAATATGTGTATCATATAGTAAAAATCTTAAATATATGTATAGTATAAACGTATTCAATATATTTACGTTGTCTGGTACCCGTAACACAAGTCCTTCAGGTACTTAGCACGGGGCGAGATTGACGTGGTGTGAAGCTTCCATAGATATTATTATTATTATTATTATTATTATTTAAGTAGTTGATTGAGTTAAAAAAGATAGATTGATAAGTACAAATTGCGTGAAATTCTTCACTGTGCGGTTGTTAATTTTATGTGCGTTATTGCTTATGTACCTCGTACATTTTTCCCGTAAGAAAACATAATGAATAGATGAAATAATTTTGTTATTATAGTCACTACGTTTGATAATGTCTGAGTTCTTACACGTTTCTCTGAATATCTACAACAATGTACAATGCATATAAGAATAATATTGAATGAATGAATGAATGAAAACACTTTATTGCACCAAAACAAACATGACATACAAAACTTAGTAACTAAGAGTAAAAGTACAAAAGGCGGCCTTATCGCTACAAGCGATTTCTTCCAGACAACCTTTATTGTAAAATTAAAGAGTAACAGTAGTATTAGATGGTAGGTGACTGCATAGGAAGCTAAGAGTAAACTTTAAAAAAAATATATATAAGTATAATATTATAAATACTATACAATATACTGCATACAATATAATATTATATATACATACATACTAAAGAATACGTAGAAATAAATATATGTACATACAAACATAAATAAATATAAATAGCACAAATACTAATAGTTATCAGTTATTATGGATTAATAATTGTGATAAAAAATGTTCCTTAACCCCATTTTTAAAACCGCACGAGGACTTAGCACATCTTAAAGATGTGGGTAATTTGTTCCACAGGCTGACAGCACGAGCTGTGAACGAAGAGTCATAAAATTTTGTTTTACGAGTAGGCGGTATTAGTGATAAATTAATATTTCGAAATATTTTAACGTTGCCATCTAAAAATGTGAACCTTTCCTTTAAGTAGGGTGGTGTCTTAGGGTCGTATAAAATATTGTATAAGCACGACAGTATAATATGAGCATTCCGCCAAAGTCGGACTGGCAGCCACTTGAGTTTAACACGAAATTGGGAAACGTGATGATACTTTCGCAAACCGAAAATAAATCTTATGCGGAGGTTTTGGAGGCGCTCAAGTTTATTTAGCTGCTCCTCTGTAATATTTGTGAAACATATGTCAGCGTAATCGAGTATGGGCAATATGAGCGATTCTGCAAGCAGGATTTTAGTCGGTATCGGCAGAAGGCATTTTGGAAGCGCCTCAACGCACTCCACGCACCAAATACTCTTTTACTGGTCTCACTAATGTGCTTGTTCCAAGACAACGTTGAGTCGAGATGAATACCAAGGTTTTTGACAGTTTGCGAGAAAGGAATAATTTTACCATCAACCATTACAGGACAAAGGTTTTGAACTTGGGCTCTTTTCAGAAGCTTTGAACTGCCAATTATAATTGTTTGGGATTTAGCAGGATTTATAACCAACCCACGAGACTTACACCAAGCACAGATACGATAAGAATAATATTGCCAAAGAATGAATGAATTTTATTATACCTACTATCTATTATTTTTCCGCCTAGTTAAAATGATAGTGGCAAGATAGTTATAGTTAAAGTTTTTGATTCTAGGTCATATTTTATTGCTAGCTCTAGGTTTTTTATTATGTAATGCCGATTCAAAATTATAGTTTGTAATAATATTTCTATACTGACTGCATGTCCATACTACATAAATGCGAAAGTGTGTCTATCTGTTACCTCTTCACATACAAACCGCTGTACCGATTTTGCTGTTTGGTATGAAGAGCTAAGAGTCCTAGGAAAGGACATAGGATACTTTGTACCCCGAAAAAATGTATGGTTATCGCGCGATTACCGAATTTTGGCGCAACGGAGTTGCGTCATCTAGTCGTTCCATATTTCTGTGAAAAAATGTATATGAACGAGATACCCTGATAATACGAACAATTCACAATCTACATGGTAACCAAAAATTGAAATTACGTACCTACGTGTGCAATCAATGCAGTGTTGGCTTATACAACCGCTTTTTAAAAATATATTTAAATATATTTAAAAATATATTTGTTAACCTGTATATTTTTATTCAATGCTTAAAAATTATCTTCGGTATCAGCGCTGTTTTAATATTCGCAAAAAAGTAATTTGCTTGATGAATTTCTTTGTTCTTATTTTAATCTGTGACCATATCGGGATTCAGATCTCTCGAGGAGTCTCGAGGGCGTTGCTTTGACAGGAAAATTGACAAAACAGATGAGTGGTGGAGGCGCTATCTATCTCATTACATTACAACCTTTTGCAGAACCCTGTTTCATTAGATAATAGACTTAACGGTGTAAGAAACAAAGGTGATATTCGTTCAAATGTTAGGAGATACCTCTAGTTTTACGTAGAAAAGGTTGAGAGCTGCCCAATGTGTCGCTAGAGCCCAGTTTGGTACGCGCTAGGATTCCTTACTTGATACATTCCTAGAACAGTAATGAGATTAATTATGTCTCGTGTTGGTGTGGACTAACCTTAATAATGATTTATTCGTAATACGTTGCATTGCGTCTTTCGTTTATTTTTTGTATCGTCATCGGCATATCAATTAAAGTAATATTATTACCGTTATGCAGCGCTATCGTACTATACGAATACGAAGACTAACAAAAGCAAAGACAAGATTCTAACCAATTTTTCGATGCGATCGATCATTTTGATTTTCTTTTGATACTATTACTTATTCCCTCAATCACGCTTGATTATTGTAATTTAATTCTAATATGTACGGAACCGTTTATCCAGGTTCGCGCTTGGCCGGTTTTTATGCCCAATAAAAGTGGTGTTTTAGCAAACGAGGGTTAGTAGGGCGCGTGTGGATACGCTCAGGCGAATTATAGTGGATGTATTCATTTTAAGGGCCCAAGGGCTACAGATGTTTTTGGGACGAGGAAAAGATGGCACTTTCTTCTTCATCTTCATCTTCACAACACGTTATACTCAAATGCTTTTTTATAATATGCTATCCAATTAAATGTTATCAAATTCTAGTAACGTAAATACTCAAATTAAGCTGCCAATGTAACTCACTCACTCATTCACTGTAACTCATCTAAACATGTCCACTGTACAGGGTGTAACAAAACTAGGTGATAATACTTTAGGTCCCTTATATAGACTTCACTGTAAAAGTAGTGGCGCTGAAAGAGCTTTTTTGTGATTTGTATGGAAAGCGCACGAGCGTCATAAGTTTCTCCATACAATTAGGTAAAAAAGTTACTCTAATAATAAATACCACGTCCTCACAGAAAACCGGCGTGAAACAGCGCTTGCGCTGTGTTTCGTCGAGTGAGTGAGTTTACCGGAGGCCCAATCCCCTATCCTTTTCCCTTCCCTCCCCTATTACCCCTTAAAGGCCGGCAACGCACCTGCAGCTAATCATAAACATCCTAAAGTGTTATCACTTAGTTTTATCACACCCATGTAAAATATGTTTTTAAAATCCGTTTAAAACAGTTCCAAATTATTTCTGCTTGTATAAGCAATAAACAAATCTAATTATGTATTTACTTTTTCTGGTTTTGTGGAACTCCAGTAAATCTACTAATGAGTAGAACTAGAGTTCCGCAATGGGCGATAAAACACGATAGAGCAATGCTATCAAAATCATTACTCTATCATGTTTTACAGGTCTCTATCAAACCAATGCACCGATTTAAACTTTTAACAATTTTAAAATAGACATGCCAGAGAACAATCGCAAATCCGAAGCGAAATCAGAGGCGAATGAATTTGTGTGAAGTATGAACAGAATTTTCAAATAGTTTTAGCACGTTCCGTGTTTTAGGTTCCGCATACAGCTTTACATATTTTTACATATTTGTCGGTCTATATGCAGCAGTCTGAAGTGTGAGTGTGACTCACGTGATCACTCAAAAATATAACAGTTTTCCTTCTTGAGGAAATAGGACAGTAACAAATGTAATAAACAATATTATCAGAATAAATTTAAAGACTATCATAATAATATATCATAATAACATAGTTTTTACGTACATAATATTATCTTTAAAGTCAAGTTTTTAGCATATGCACTGCATGTCTGCATATTATGCAGTATGCACATTTGAGGATAATAATTTATTGTGTCGAAACTTTGTAAAACATTAAGAAAATATGTATAACAAAGTAGAATAAGTGCAAGAAAAGTATAATTATATATTACTGTGATTTAACTTGTGTGTGCCTTGAGATTTTGTATAATTTTCCTTAAACTTAATATACCTTAACCTACCAACCAGCGGTGACACAGAAATGTTGTAATATAAACAATTCGTCAGGTTTCCTCCGGGCTCTCGGCGCAGTTTACCTGGCCGCTTACAATTTGCATACCTATAGGGTTGGAACGAGATTTACAATTTGTCTCAGAGAGAACAGCGCACTATAACACACAGTAACGAAACCTTCAGCAATAAACAAATATTTAGTTACGTTTTTGGAGATGCCTAATTGAATTAGGAGTTGCTTGAATCATTAGAATTGGGATTCTATTAGTCTAAAACAACATTCATAGACATTTTCAAGGATCGATAGAAAATTAAAATTATCAAATACTAGCGACCCGCCCCGGCGTCGCACGGGTATAAAATATGTAGCCACTGAAAAAATGATTAAAATGGATAGCCTATGATCCTTCACGTGGTCTACTTCTTATCTGTGCCAAATAACATAAAAATTTCTCCAGTAGTTCGCGAGGTAAGCCCTTTCAAATAATTTCCCCCGTTTTTTTCACATTCTCCTATTAGTCTTAGCGTGATAAAATATTGCCTATAGACTTCCTCAATAAATGGGCTATATAACACTGAAAGAATTTTTCAAATCGGACCAGTAGTTCCTGAGATTAGCGCGTTCAAGTTAGCCCTTTCAAATAATTTTCCCCGTTTTTTCCCCATTTTCCTCTATTTCTTCGCTCCTATTAGTCTTAGCGTAATAAAATATAGCCTATAACCTTCCTCGATAAATGGGCTATCTAACACTGAAAGAATCATCAAAATCCGTTGCGTAGTTTTAAAGATTAAAGGGAACAAAGGGACATGAGGGAAAAAAGCGACTTTGTTTTATAATAAGTATAGACTTCCTCAATAAATGGGCTATATAACACTGAAAGAATTTTTCAAATCGGACCAGTAGTTCCTGAGATTAGCGCGTTCAAGTTAGCCCTTTCAAATAATTTTCCCCGTTTTTTCCCCATTTTCCTCTATTTCTTCGCTCCTATTAGTCTTAGCGTGATAAAATATAGCCTGAAATAATTTTTCAAATCGGACCAGTAGTCCCTGAGATAAGCGCGTTCAAGTTAGCCCTTTCAAATAATTTTCCCCGTTTTTTCCACATTTTCCTTTATTTCTTCGCTCTTGTATTAGTCTTAGCGTGATAAAATATAGCCTATAACCATGCTCGATAAATGGGCTATTAGATAGCCCATTTATCGAAAGAACTGAAAGAATCATCAAAATCCGTTGCGTAGTTTTAAAGATTAAAGGGAACAAAGGGACATGAGGGAAAAAAGCGACTTTGTTTTATAATAAGTATAGAAGGAAACCCCCATATGAAAACAGATCTCACCAGTTTATAGGTGAGTAGACCTCTACTCACCTATAAACTGGTGAGATCTGTCCACTCACATCTACCAAGATATGAGTAGCTGCCATGAATCCATACTTTCATACTTAATATTATAAATGCGAAAATGTGTCTGTCTGTCTGTTACCTCTTCACGTCCAGACCGCTGGACCGATAATGCTGAAGGAATCATGGCCAAATTCGTATAGGAGCTGGACTCGACTTTTATTTTTGATGTCCCAAAATAAACTATAGTTAGATTTGGTTGTTCTTATGCTCTAAACATAATCCCGTTTGAGAATTATGTCTAAATAGCCACAATTTTTAGAATTAGAATAATAATTATTAACGTTTACAATTATTTTGAGGTTAGACTTAAGAACTACCTTTTTTCCGACTGCGGTGTAGCCTACAAGTGTATATTCGGCGATCTCGTTTCTAATTATTTCAATTTTACCCAAAAATAGAACGAATGCGAATGATCGCCAGCTGTCAGAACATATGAAAGACAACAACGAAACTAAAATATATTGATCTTTTTTTGTGGCTATTTATAGACACATTTCTAATGTTTTTCGATGCCTTAAAATATTAGGGAATTTTTGCTACCAATGGCATATCGGGACGCCACCAGCCACCTTTGGTATGGAGATAATTTGAGTCCCGGAAAAATGTATGGTTCCCGCGCGATAAACGAGTTTTGGCGCAACGGAGTTGCGGGCGTCATCTAGTAGGTATATCCATATTAATAAAAATGAATTCTCCCTAAAACTTTTTTGTCAAGGCTGAGATTTAGCTTACATAGTCTTGAAATATTCCTGGAAGTCTAGGGATAGCTTATAATAGGAGGGAAGTGATACGAAGTTCACTGGGTCATCTAGTCTCAAATGAAATGTAAGATACTATTTTCATAGGCTTCATAATGAAGCCATCTAAATACACTTAATTAAGAAATCGATAACCGTTTAGTAATAAATGAATTGCTTACACGTGCAGCGTGGGTAGGAATTAAAATTATTGACAGTTAAAGCTTTTGATTTGAGTCAGTAAATCGGACCAGGAACATCAGGTCTGTAGTCAGGACTAGTCAATAAGAATAAGGCTTCTTACAGACGAACGGCACTTGTCGACGGCAGTCGATGTACGCGTCGACGGCGGTCGACGGCAGTCGCTGGATTATTTCATTGATTTTTTTTACACTTGTCGACAAGTGCCGTTCGTCTGTAAGCGCTCCAAATTGACGCTCTTAGAGTATAGCTAGTAATTTGCAGCTGGCAAGATAATTGTACAATGTTCAATGTAATAAATACATAATGATATATTGCATTTTTTAAATATTAATGAATATAACATTAGAAATAGAAGTTCAGCTTTTCTATTACTCTACAATATTAGTGCAGGCTAACTACCCATTGTTGAACCACTACCAAAGCATCTTCAACTCCATGTAAGTGCTACAGTAGATATTATGGACCATCATAAATTGTACAGAATAGAGTATGTGCACGCTCCGTAGATGGCCAGCAGTTAAAATGTCACACGCAGCCAACTATTTATGATCACTTCAGCCCTTTTTACGAACAATCAAACATATCTAGTGCTGGAAGATCCTTATGTACAATACTTTTATTGCTATCAAGCTATTTTTTCGTGAGTAGCTTTATTTTGATAAGACGAAAGGAAATTGTTGAATTTCCTCTGCGAAAAATCTCTAAAGTGGTAGCTAACAGAGATAAGGATTTAATATTTCCATTTGATAGTCCTAAAATATGGATTGTTCTATTTGTAGGACAATGTTACTCTTAAATTATATAACTGTTAACCTAATAATATACAAAAAATCAGCTGGTTAGACAAAAACAAAAAAAAAAAAAAACTTCTAGGCTGGCAGCCAAGTGAGTTAAGGGGGCGACTAACCCAAAATTTTCGAGTTTATACTTCATTTTTAGGGTTCCATACCAAAGGGTAAAAACGGGACCATTTACTAAGACTTCGTTGTCTGTCCGTCTATCTGTCCGCCTGTCTGTCCGTCTGTCTGTCTCCAGGCTGTATCTCAAGAACCGCTATAGCTAGACTTCTAAAATTTTCAGATCGTGTATATCTGTTGCCGCTATAACAACAAATACTGAACACAAAATAAAATTAATATTTAAGGGGGGGCTCCCATACAACAAACGTGATTTTTTCGGCCTTTTTCGCTTTATGTTTTAATAATAACATTTAGTAATAGTTTAATAATAATATTATCTATATCGTTATATAAAAGGCTTTGTCCTGAATGACATGAAAATGGAATCACGCCACGGCCTAAACCAGTGATTGTAAATACTTGAAATTTGGAGGGAGTGTTCTTCGTATAACGTAGGCGTGCGATAAGAAGGGATTTTTAGAAATTCCTCTCCTAAGGGTGTGAAAAGGGCAGATGAAGTTAGTATGGGACAACTCGATTCCTTAGTCCAATCTGCTCGAAAATTCGCATTATTATTGTTTGATGTATTTTATGGAAGATTTAATTCATAGTTTGTTGAAATTCGTCAAAGCATGAACAGTTTACAGCGCTTTACAGCGTTTAGCAGCGGCTTGCAGCGACGCAGGGAGTTAGAGACGCCAATCACTGCTTTTTGCCACAATAGACATAATCTGTGTACTCTATTTTTGCCATGCAATTTATGGCTGGTTTACACGTATTAAGTAGATAAATAGTCAACTAAATTTTAACTTATGACTTTATAATTACTTCATTAAATTTGAACATGCTACTTGCTACTAAATTTGTGTTTACATGCAATTGATAACTTAAAATTAAGTAAAATTTCATAAAAAAAAAAAATTACCAGTCATTTAATAGTCATGGTGAGATATTAGTTTACAGTGTTGCCAGAATTAGTTTACCCTGTGTTTTAGACGAAATCTAGGGTTAAAATACTATGGGCAGAGATCGATACATAGTGGAAATTGCCAAATAACATCAATTTCGATATAGTGAAGAGTAACATTTAATAGATTTTTGAAAGAGTTTAACACAGTTAAATTTATTAGATTATGAAAATGGAATTACGATAAAACCTAAACCACTGATCGTAGAGACTAAAAATTTTGGGGAAGTGTTCTCCGTATGACGCAGACGTGCGCGGTGCGATGTAAGAAGGGATGTTCATGTTTCGAAAAAATATTATTAAGTTTTATAAAATAATACTTGCTGTCCCGGCAACGTTCTTTTGCCATATAAAGTATTTTAGTGAGGTGATTAATAAGTATGGCACCATGGCAACGTTCGTCGCTAGCCCGTCGCAATGGTCGTCGACACTCTCGAGTTGTAGTAATTTACTATTATTTATTCAACAAAATATGTACTCATCAATATAAAAAGTAGTCTGGGCAGAGACCAGACATACTATTTTCTTAGTCTATGCAGTAGCCGATTCTCAGACCTACTGAATATGCATAATACTTATAATATAAAAATCAGTGAAGCCGTTTCGGAGGAGTACGGCTTATAACTAACATACAGTGTGTGACAAAATTAAGTTTTTAATACTTTAGGGTGTGTACGTGTTCCTTGTAGAGAGACGTATTTTTTTTTTCACTTTTGTATGGGCAAGGGTCCGAGCGTCACCAGTTTCCTCATACATAAGTGAAAAAAAAATTTGGTCTTTCAGCGCTGCTACTTTCACAGTGAACTCTCTACAGTCTACGAGGAACACGTACACATCCTAAAGTATTATCACTTAGTTTTGTTACACCCTGTATTAGATTATTATTTTATGAGTAAATTATGTCTTGACTCTTGACTGACCTGACTAGCTGAAAAAAAAAGTAAGTAGCATTCTTAATTCGAAATTCAAATTTTATGCACAGTCATTTTGAAATCTTCAATCTTCATGTTTTATTTTTGTGATTTGCGATAACTTTCATATTTTAGTTAGTGTTATTTAACTATTCTGAGTGTAGATATTATTTTAATTCCTTTATCAATTTAAAAATATATTTTTGTTCTGATATAGATTTTTAGTTTTGTAGATAAACGGAGTATTAAACGTGTAATATTATAAGGTAAGAAAGTTGTTTTTTTGGCTAAGGTTCACAAAGCTTCCCCAGCAAGTTGCCGAAATGACTGCCGGCGCCGTATCAAGTGCATCATTTTTATTTCATTTCATTATTATTGAAAAGATTTAACAGAAGGCCTACTTAGAAAGGCCTATCTAAGAAAGGGGGGCTCAGGGGGCGCAGCCCCCCGCCAAAAGAAAAACAAACATAATCAAGAAATTCCAAAAGTAGGTTAGGTTAGGTTAGAACTTAGACCACAACACAGAGGGAACCGAGCGAGCGCAGCAAGCGTGCTGCGGCAGCTGCAGCTAGCGACCGTTATAAAAGAAGGGGGGGATCGGGGGGCGCAGCCCCCCACCAAAACAAAAACAAACTCAATCCAGAAAGTCCAAAAGTTGGTTGGGTTAGAACTGTGACTGTGCTGCGGCAGCAGCCAGCGATAGTCACAAAACACGCTATGCAAATTGCCGAGAAAAAAATATGATGTTGGCTACTGGCTGTAGCCTCAGAATCCCGAAAATTTCAAAGGTGAGTAGCTCCAATACTGGGTGGTTTCTCAGTGTGGATTTGGTACGGGGGTGTTTCCCCTCCTCTCCCCTCCCCCCTCACCCCCGCTCCCCATCAATTTTGGGGTAGGTTTCCGAACCGTTACCGTTTTTAGGGTTCCGTACCCAAAGGGTACAAACGGGACCCTGTTACTAAGACTTCGATATCTGTCCGTCTGTCCGTCTATCACCAGGCTCAAGAACCGCTATAGCTAAACTTCTGCAATTTTCACAGATCGTGCATATCTGTTGCCGCTATAACAACAAATACTAAAAATATAATATTTAATGGGGGCTGCCATACAACAAACGTGATTTTTTTGGCCTTTTTTGGTCGATATCAATAATGGCAACAGGTAGGCACTTGAAATTTTCGCAAAGGCCTTAAATATATGTGTACTTTGATAATTAATAATAATATTTAAATAAAATAAAAATTGAAGGGGGCTCCCATACAAAAAACACAATTTTTGCTCTATAACGGTACGGAACCCTTCGTGCGCGAGTCCGACTCGCACTTGGCCGATTTTTATTTTTAGTTATTATTTGTTTTAGTGTATATATTATCTATCTATAGGTATCTATCTATCTATATCTATACATATATGATATAACATATTATAATAAAATTGTCGAGGTAAAATTTTTGTACATATATAATATTATACTTACATCTTCTATCTATACATATTATTATAAAACAAAGTCGCTTTTTTTCCCTCATGTCCCTTTGTTCCCTTTAATCTTTAAAACTACGTAACGCATTTTGATGATTCTTTCAGTGTTAGATAGCCCATTTATTGAGGAAGGCTATAGGCTATATTTTATAACGCTAAGACTAATAGTAGAATGTGGAAAAAACGGGGGAAATTATTTGAAAGGGCTTATCTCGCGAACTACTGGAGCAATTTTTATGTTATTTGGCACAGAATATAAGAAGTAAACCACGTGAAGGATCATAGGCTGTCGATTTTAATAATTTATTCAGTGGCTATATATTTTATACCCGTGCGACGCCGGGGCGGGTCGCTAGTAATAAAATAAAAATGTAATGTAATGGCCTCCCATACAAAAAACACATTTTTGCCTAATTTTGCTCTGTATCGGTACGGAACCCTTCGTGCGCGAGCCCGACTCGCACTTGGCCGATTATAAAATCGGCCAAGTGCGAGTACTTGAAAATAAGCCCCGAATTCTTTCATTTTATAAAATTAGATACTACATTATATTTCCAAGAATTTGATCTGAGCAAAAACACGATATCTTTTCAAATTTTCTCGATAGAAAAAAAAACACAAAGATGCCGTATAACCGTGCATTGAACCAAGTTAATATTTTAACACATTGTATAAAATTATATCATTGAGAAACCGACCTAGCGGATTTTTAAAATGTTGTATAATATTTATCGGGTATTGAGAAAAAAACTAATTTGGCGATAAATCCGCGTCGTCCTTTTTCACCTGACATATGAAAGACGGGCGTGAGTGTGACGAGAGAAGGACGATGTTTGATTTTTTGGGTTAGTCGCCCTCTTAAACATTACTTTTGGATACAAGCAATCAATCGAACAAATTGCTAAATAAATTGTTTACATGGAGTCATCGAAATACCATCCTACAGAACGGTAAGGGTCGATTCAGACCGCAACGCGACGAGGCGAGGCGAGGCGCGGTGCGACATAAATTAGTATGGATTTGACAGATTTCGATTGCGTGAGAATCTGTCAAATCCATACAAATTTAGAAATGCATCTACGCGTCGCGTTGCGGTCTGAATCAACCCTAATTCTTTTACTGTTATAAACGCGGTAAGGAAAATTATTGTGCAATTTTGGGAGACCATTTTTTACTCAGTTACTCTTCCATATTATTAGTCCATTGAAATGTTACATTTGCTTTGCATTTATTATAAGACGCAATTTTATTTTTGGAATATGTTGGGGGGGTCAATAGAAGCTTAACCTCAAGTTTGTGGGGTCGCCACTCGCCACTCTTGTCCCCCGGCCGCCATCTTGAAAAATGGGGTGACAACACTATTTTCGTGATATCTCGGAAACTATACGTCTTACAAAAAATTTATAAGAACAAAATTTGTTGCAAATTATTATGCCTACAAATATGTTTATATAAATTTTTACGCTAAATAAAAAATTTAAAAAGTCATGAGCATAAAAGTGAAAAAATTTTTGAAAAGGTTTATTATAACTCTTTAACTTTTTTTTTTATTGAAATAAGGGGGCAAACGAGCAAACGGGTCACCTGATGGAAAGCAACTTCCGTCGCCCATGGACACTCGCAGCACCAGAAGAGCTGCAAGTGCGTTGCCGATCTTTTAAGTGGGAATAGGGTAATAGGGGAGGGTAAGGAAGGGAAAGGAAGGGAAGAGGGTAGGGGATTGGGCCTCCGGTAAACTCACTCACTCGGCGAAACACAGCGCAAGCGCTGTTTCACGCCGGTTTTCTGTGAGAACGTGGTATTTCTCCGGTTGAGCCGGCCCATTCGTGCCGAAGCATGGCTCTCCCACGTATAAACAAATAAATACTTTGTTTAACTAATTATATAAACCTTACTAATAATATAAATTTTGTTTAATACATTTTACAAAAAAATACCTTAGACCAACCTTGTAGATGAGATGATCTTTATCTTGATGATGAATGATCTTAATTTTCTGCAGATACAAAGGTAACTGTGGAACCGTGTGTGGCTGCAGAAAAGCAGGCCTGAAATTCTTTATAGTATAGTAGGCATTTGCAGACTGCAGACTAGTATTACTATTATACTAGTCTGCAGTCTGCACAGTGCACATGCCTACTATACTATAAAGCATTTCAGGCATACATTTACTGGCATACTATAATATAGTTTGCATATATTTGTGTAGTAGTGTATGTAGTGTAGTAGGCATACTGTAGACTGTGGCTGCAGAAAAGTAGGGCTGAAATGCTTTACAGAATAGTAGGCATACTGTAGACTGTAGAGCATCTTATGCCTGCTTTTCTGCAGCCACACAATATGCTTGTCGGATTGCTGGTCTAAGGTAATTTTATTGTAAAATTATTATTAAACAAAGTTAAAGAGCAATAATAAACCCTTTAAAAAAATTATCACTTTTTTGCTTATAACTATAAAAAAAAATTAGGGTAAAAAGTTATATGAACATATTTGTAGGCAAAATAATTTGCAACAAATTATGTTCTTAAATTTTTTTGTAAGACTTATAGTTTCCGAGATATCACGAAAATAGTGTTGTCACCCCTTTTTTCAATATGGCGGCCGCGGGACAAGAGTGGCGACCCCACAAACTTGAGGTTAAGCTTCTATTGACCCCCCAACATAAAATTGCAACCCCAAAAATAAACAATACCAAAAATAAACAACCCCAAAAATAAAATTGCGTCCTCTAATAAATGCAATATTCGGTCCTAAAATTGTAACATTTCAATGGACTATATAGTATTTCGATGCGTGGATAATATGCTCTTCGAGTCACACGTCACAGACAAACGTCACAAGTGTGACGCAGTGGATGGCGACACGTACGTCGATTGTGACGTGTCAATCCCGTTGATGTAGCGTAGATTGGATTTCGTGAAATATGCGTTCTTCAGCACAATACGTATTACAGATTTCTCTTTTAACTACAAAATATAATTTGTGGGTTATACGTATTGCCATATAAGTTGTTGAAATACGTTTGAAAATATCCAAGGAAGGTCTTCAGACCGAGCTAGGAGCTTTAATTCCAGATTTTGTAGTGACAATAGCTTCAAAAACCTCAAAAATTGTTGGTCTTATATCTCATGCCTACCCGATACACACATAAAATTTCAGCAAAATCGATCCAGCAGTTTAGGAGGAGTTTGGCAACAAACACATGAGAGTTTTATGCATAAGATGGCTAGCAAACGAGCAAACAGATTATTTGACACAAAGGAGGAGTTTTTAGTTTTAAGTGTGTTGCCTGCATGAAGACGTCTACAGCACTTGCCCATTCTGTGTATTTACATGTTTCATGGTGAAGTTTAGTTTCATTCATGATTGATCTAATTGCATGCAAGGAGGAAATTACAAGGACTACCAAAATTTATTCTGTCTGGTTATTCACAATCAGAGCCGAAAGAGAGCGAAAATACCTCATTTATCCTTTGATGCTGTCTATAATGGTGTTATGACAGGAGGATCCATATTATTTCATTTGTAAGAACGTCTGACAGTAGATTTATGTGGTACGTGTGAAAAATTCTGAACGTCTCGAAATGGACAAACCATTTTCCGCTGAGGTCACTTTTCATATCTGGATACAACAGTAATGTATTGTTGTATTCCGGAGGCTTTTTGCTCATTTATTCTTGTCCTAACTATATCTCAGAAAATTTGTTCATATTTTCAGCAAGTTGCTTGATCGAAAGTCCGTTTTACTATTGAAATAATGAAATGAAATGTTTTGTAAATGTTGTACGTTGAGTTGTAAATTGTAACTCACCCTTTCTTGCTTTTGTACTACTTGCCTCTTTTGTCTTGTCAACTGTCGGAAAAGAATGCCAAGTATATTATTGTCCTATGGGTTAGAGGTTCAGTTCCAAGACGGGAGGATTCGCCATGTTTCCTGATATCCACACGTCATCAGTCATAGTGCGATAATGTCGCTGCAACAGGTGAGTGGTTGGCTCCTCGCCAGCAAGAGACGAGACATCAGAATACGTCGCTTACTCCCTCACCGACTCCAAGACCACAGGCATTATCGCTTCAAGCAGGACTTACTGCTTTTCTAATTCTATGTTAGTTAATTTGTTAGCGTCTCGTTGGTTTTGTTTGTCATTGTTATTTATGATCAAAGATCTTGTCATTTAGTGTGATTTGCGGGGTATGCAAGAGATTGTGAACAGAAGCATCCGTCCCTGTAATGCACTCGTCCCTTTGTAATGTCTGGTTGGAACGTGGTTTTCATTAAAATTTGCTCACTAATAACACCGAATTTGTGCTTTTCTAGAAGTGCCAAATGAGGTAGTTACACATAAAAATATGACGGACCGGGATATATTTTATTAATGGTGCTAATTGTTTCATGTTAACGAAAATTGGCCAGCCTGAATACGTTTTTCTTTAAGACTAAACGGCGAGGACTATTGGGACGGCACGCGTGTTTCTTGTGATCCCGCTAACAAACCTTTTGATGTGGCAACAAACGTTTGGCCCCCTGCCATCGACACAGTCTGGTGGGTGTGCGGACATTTTTAAAGGGACGCCCTCTCATTGTTTTATAAACCAATCAAAACACGGCTAGGAGGCGCTCGCGATTGCGTTGACACGCTCTGTCAGTGCGTGGCTGATGATAATTTACGCTGAATCAGTCGTTGGAACCGCGCCGTGATTGACACGGAATTAGCCAAATTGCCTGTGATCGTTTTGGCACTGGTCACAATAGGTACAAATGCGATAGGAAGAGAACACGTGCCGCGTCGCCGAGCATGCTCACGCTTTGAATGTTCGCAAACGGCGGGTGCCATTCATCTAATTTATATTTTTAAATTAGGAATTCTTTTAATTTTGTGTTAAAATTTATTTATGTAGTGAAACCAGGATAATGCCAACACATTTCAAATCTCAGTCCTACTTTTGCGATTATTTAAAATTTTATAATTTTAAAAAGTACAATGTAGACGTAGGTTTGTCAGAACTCTACATTCTTAAAAGTTGTAAAACTTGCTATGTTTAAACAAATATGGCAACTTTTATATACATAAGGTCAGCGGCTAACGAAAACGCTAACGTTTTATGCGAGAGCATGCTGTCCCATTTGCCTCAATCCTAAACTAAAAATGTAAGAAAATTTTCCATTTACTTGAAAAAGCGACGCTGGAGTGTAAAAAATTTTAAAGAAACTGTCGTTAAATTTATCGTCCGATGAAAGTGCATTTATTACTACAAGTACCAATCTATTAGGACGTTTTACGTCATACACTTTTTGCCCGGAGGTAGCTAGACTCAATATATTTAAGAGGCGCTTGTTGCTTCCATTTACTTTATCCGATTTACATAAAAGTTCTGTTCAAAGCCTTCCTTTGGTAAAAATATACGTCAAATGTTCCTCTATTTACTTCTTAACGTCAAATGGTGGTCACATTTTAATCTCACATTGGTGCAGCTTCCATTAAATTTTTATACAGTCTCACTACCGCATTCAGAGATATTAGTAACTTAATTGTTGGAGTGGCAAGAGCGTGTAAATAGCTCTTTACCGTGGGGATCTTAAGAAGATTCTTACTTTGAACCTTCCGTGAATTTATTTGTTAGGGGGCTCAACAAATAAATAGAACACTCTAGGCAAGTGCCACGTAAAATAAACTCCACTGACCTGTTCCGTAGACCGCTAGGGCTCCGCTAGAGGGTTGCAGTAACCACGTGTAGATTGCAGCAGCCTTCTGTCTTGACAATTTGGTCGGCCGACACACAAAAAGTTCAGAGCTCTGATAACAAATAAATCCATTTATAATGAAAACACTTAAAAATTTCAGCTGAAATGCCAGCCTTATTTAGGAAAGTTATCAGATTAAATTCTCCTTCACACGCCATTAACCAGTGCGGCGGCAAAACAGGACTAGTCTTTTAGTCATCTGCCAAGTGTCAAATGACGTATCTTCTTCGTCTTCTTCAGATAATGGTGAGCAATTCACCATTATCTGAAGAAGACGAAGAAGAATTGGCAATCAATTTCAGAGCATAATAATATGTTATATTTATGAAATAAGGGGGCAAACGAGCAAACGGGTCACCTGATGGAAAGCAACTGCCGTCGCCCATGGACACTCGCAGCATCAGAAGAGCTGCAGGTGCGTTGCCGGCCTTTTAAGAGGGAATAGGGTAATAGAGGAGGGTAGGGATGGGAAGGGAAGGGAATAGGGGAGAGTAGGGAAGGGAATAGGGTAAGGGATTGGGCCTCCGGTAAAGTCACTCACTCGGCGAAGCATAGCGCAAACGCTGTTTCACGCCGGTTTTCTATGAGAACGTGGTATTTCTCCGGTCGAGCTGGCCCATTCGTGCCGAAGCGTGGCTCTCCCACGTATAAATTCTTCGTTTATTTTCTTATTTATTAGATAATAATTAAAGCTCTCAAATGATACTCTGGGTTTGTGTTGTGTTTGATCACTGTTGGGATGTAGCTCAGTTTGGGAGATTCCGTTCATCGACCGTTAGATGAGCCTTTAACATATTATTATGCTCTGAAATTGATTGCCAATTCTTTTTCGTCTTCTTCGGATAATGGTGAATTGCTCACCATTATATGATTAAGTTACGTGCAAACCAATTGTAATGAAATGAAGATTTTAACATAAGCCTCATATAGTATGTGTCAAATTCTTCATTAAATTAAAGTTCATCATCATCAATCATCATCATTAAATGTGTCTGAGTGTGGCAGTCAGCGTATTAAACGTAAAACTTACTAATACCAAATGTGTTCTGATCGCCAAAATTTTTAAAAATAAGATGTTTGATGTATGGCAATACTATTTTCCTGTTCTTATTTGGACTGGATTGATGCCATATTAATGTTGGATTAAAATACTAGGATTCGGGATACTGAATAAATCAATATTGTAAAGATACGGGAACAGGATATTATATTATGTATAGGTTCCACCTGTGCTGAAATTGGACTGCTGCACCGCATGTTACGTTTTATGATGCCTCCATTTTACGGCGGAGTTTAGTCTACTTCGTTATTTTACGTTGTAGTCTTTCGCACAGTCAAAATTTAATTCGGGCTTAACAAAAAATTAACAGCTTTATTGATTCGTAGAACTTGTTTAAATAAATGCTATCTATTTTTCTGACACAAGTTCCATCCAAGTTAATTGTAAGTCTTGTATATTAATTAATATTTCGTATTTTATTTTCAGGTAAAACTCAAATTTGGGTCATCATTCGCAGAATTTGGTATTTGGATGGTATATTTACGGTAAGTTACTACTATCTGTCAAATGGCCGATTTTTAAGTTTTCTGTTTTCTTCAAGAGAGTTTAAGGGTCTAGACAGACGGACTGCATTTCAACTGCAATCCAAGTGCAAATTGCAGTTCAAGTGCAGTTTGAATGCAGTTGACACGACTGCAATACGACTGCAATAGAACTGCAAACCAAACGCGCAGTCGGATTGCAGTTCAGTTGCAGTCGCCGTGCAGTCGTGTGAACTGTTTGGTTTGCAGTTCTATTGCAGTCGTATTGCAGTCGTGCCAACTACATTCAACCTGCACTTGAACTGCAATTTTCAGTTGGATTGCAGTTGAAATGCAGTCCGTCTGTCTAGACCCTTAAACTCTCTTGAAGAAAACAGAAAACTTAAAAATCGGCCATTTGACAGATAGTAGTAACTTACCGTAAATATACCATCCAAATACCAAATTCTGCGAATGATGACCCAAATTTGAGTTTTACCTGAAAATAAAATACGAAATATTAATTAATATACAAGACTTACAATCCGTCTGTGTAGACCCTAACTCTTTCACGGAGCTACTAATTTTTTATTAGCTATTGACGTGAGTCTGTTAGTCAATCTAATGCGCTAGTAAAAAAATTGATAGGAAAATACTTCGGAATCCGAATATTTAAAGACCTTGTTTTTGACTGAGTTGTCAATTCAGTCAAGGGGCTAAGGGCCAACCCACACGTACCACAACCACATGACAACCACAACCACACCACGTGGTCGGGTGTATATTTCGTATTATAAATGAAATGGACCATTCACACGTACCACATATTTTTGCAGTCGTAATTGTCGACCACTTGTCAGATAACTTGTCAGACGCAACCACGGCCGACCACATCGCAACCACGTCGCAACCACATCGCAACCACAACGTTGCGTCGAAGCAACGACAGTGCGCGCACACCACCCGCGTTCTTCCCCCCTCCGTTTCATTGACTTTCGTACGTAACCACATCGCAACCACTGGCAACAACGCAACCACGTCGGCATTTTGTCAGTACCACAACTACAAAAAGCTGCAGCGACACCATTCACACGTAACCACCGCTCGACGACATTTTGTCGGTGCGATGTCGTGTGGTTGTGGCACGTGTGGGTTGGCCCTAAAAGAAGGGATTTCTCTTTGTTTGCCTGTCCTGACCTATATCAGCAGTATGACCGAGTGTTCCCTGTAGATACGTAATATAACACAGGAGTCCACTAGTAGTTAATATTGATGGACCATTCGGTTTAATGCTGAAAGCATTTATTAGGGTTCCGTTATACGATACCTACAATCTACATACTACAGGAATGGCGCTAAAAAAAGTTACTCTTTCAGCGCTGCTTCTTTCTTAGTGATCTCTATATACGGGACACTTAGTTTCGTTACAACCTATATATCGCCTTTAGTGAAAGTTTATTTAGCAGAAAAGAGCTGGTCTCCAGCCTTATGTTCTAAAGCTACTGCTTAAATCCCACAATATAATATGAATGGATATAATTAGTATTCAAAATGAACGACGCGCCGGTTATTGCAAACTTTGCTATCTCCCGCTTATCCAAAAGGATTTGTAAGAAACAAAAACAAAGTTCAACTTGGCTATTATTGTTTCAATTATCAAGTTTATTATAATTTCAAGTTAACGGGGACCTTGGAAGTTTCGACGTTACCGAACTCGAGTACTCGACGTAAAATCTCCGAATTATAACGTTGATACGGATATAAAAGGTTTACGGTTTTCATTTAACTTTGTACCTAAAATTTATAGATAGTACTCTGAAATACTAATTTGCAGTAACCCTGTATTCCAGGCTCTTATATGATATAATATTGCAAACATAAACTTGTCAAATCCTATAAAAACTAAATTAATTTCTAATTATTATGATTATTTTTTTTTTTAGAGAAGGATCTATTATGACTCCTTCGCACTAGAGAATCAGCTTCAACCCAATACTGCTCATAAATTGAACAATATGGTTGGGGTTGGTGCCACGAATTTCCTCTGTGGGTGAGTATTCGTGGCGACCAAGGTGCCTGTTCCTGCTCTGTAGTAGAGCAGGACAGTCGAGGAGAAGATGAATAGGTGTTTCATCCTCCTCCTCACAAATTATTAATTATTATGATAGTCAGAGTTATGATATCCTTTGATTGAATATAAAAAATTATATAATATTATCCTTAAATATGATTGCGCAGACTCTTAAACGTGTATGCCACCAAGGCGGCGGCAAAAGAAGGAGGTTGCCCGGCCACCGACATCCGGTCGGGCAGAATTACAGTGAGACCCCGGAGCGCGCGGAGAGTATGGCTCCACGTCCCCACGGCTGCCGCCAAGAAGCTGGTAGATTCTGGGCGGCTGCAGGTAGTGCTGCTTGCCGCGAGGCCAATACGGTGCTACCGCTGTCTAGACACCTGCCACTTAGCGCCGAACTGCCAGTCCCCGGTGGACCGTAGCGGGAATTGTTTCCGCTGCGGTAAGCCGCCGACTGCGCGGAAGAGCCGAGCTGCTATTTCTGCGCCGAGCTCGGCAAACCGAGTAACCACGTGCTGGGGACTAACGGCTGCATCACAGTAGCCACCATGACGAGGGCATGGGAGGGTCGGTAAACCTCTGCGGAGGGAGTCTGACATACTCCTGCCCCTTCCCCCGAGGGGGCGGGGGATGCGTAATGCATTTCCTCTCCTCAAAAAAAAAAGATTCTTAAACGTGTCATTTTCTCTCTCTTACAACACTTTAACTCAAATTTTCTAACTGTATTTTGTAGGATAAATCTTAAACCCTAAACTATACTAAAAACTGCTATACATCAGCACAGCTCGAGTACGGATTCAATTTGTACGAATCGAGAAATAAAACAAAGAACAATAAGAACGAACGATTCCAACGTAAAAAGCTATTGTAATTTTAAAAAGCAGCATTTTATAATTAAAACACGTCTACAGAGTGTTCTATATGCGCTCTTAAAATTTTTTGATGTTTTAACGTGACCACTTTATAATGTGACGCCCGAGTTATGAGCTGAAGCGACCTTAGAATATTAAGCTGCCGAGATCAAGTTTAGCTATTATTTAAAAAAAAATTCTTGTCTATACTCATACAAATTAAAGTTAATTATAGTCAATATTTTCAGATATTGGTTGCTTTTGATAAAGTACTTTGAAAAAGGGCAATCAGTTAACTTTCTTAATTGATATTTCAGTTTACAATTTTCTAATTCTTTTCATTAAAAAAATATTTATAATCTTTTTTTGAATTGAAAATTAAATGCACCTTTTGTTAAGTACTTAGTGACTCAATGATAATATTAATCATAGTAAAAGTACTACTCCTAGTTATTACCAAAAAAATATTAATATTTTATTCGTTAAACTTGTCAGTTTACTTTGAATAAAATTATAGCCGTTTCTTATAATTTGTACCACACCCGAAATGTTGTAAAGTAGTATAAATTATCAAGGGCTTATTGCTTTTAAAAGGCAAGGAATTTTCTAACTCATGTTTAATAAACTGCATGTAAATTATAGGTTTTGGTTCCCGTTCGACTCGAGTATAAATTGCAATATATCAAGCGAGTTTACTACCGAATTTCGTTACCAGCTGCGTTCTCAAAACTCCTAATTGGTGTTTCTTCAATGTAAGTTATTGTTTCTAAGGAATTAACTTTTTACTTATCTTTTAAAAGTAATATTGATGACTGATGAAGCATCGCTATGTAAAGCCATATTTTTGCGTGAAATGTGCTGGCAATAACACATACAATAAATTACTATGGTTTGTTTATTGTGCTCCTAACTTATAGTATAATTTTTTCTTTAGTAACCAAAAATGTAATTTAATATGTTCCGGGTCTATATTATTTCGACGAATTATTTTTATCAGGTACATACGCCTATAGTCTATAGAATAAAACGTACCAACTACACACGTTATATAGGAAGTTTCAATTCTAGCACGTGTAAACTAAATCACTGAATAATAAGTCTCTAAATATGAATAAGGTAACTTTTATTATTACTACTATGAGCAGGACGTAATAAATAATTTCCAACTAAAGAAATCTCTATGTGTAAATCGTAATTAGCAAGTGATAAATGATCCGACATCTATAATAACATAATATTTTATGCAGTGATACAATTAAAACTACACGACCCAGCCAATCATGTACGGTTGATGGACATCGTGAATACTTTTAGATCTTAACACTTGCTAATAAGGTTGAAAAATGCTAATTTAGGAGTGTACACAACATAAAATAATGGAGAGCAGCTGCACTACACCAAATTACTGTTATATGTCCATTACGTTCCAAAAGAAAACTGAACGCTGAAGCGTGGCCAAAAGCCAATAGTCGTTAAATTCTTTTTACGCGATTTATCAGATGCATCCTCTTATAATGGCCGCATTGTTTAATCTGGGGATATTTTGCTATTTTTGTAACTCTGTAACTTGTAAAGTATACTTAAAGTTTTTTTAGCACTATAGGGACAATTCACAATGATTCGTGTCCACCAAAAATCGTATTATACTCGTACCTACACGTGATAGAATCAGTATTCCTAGTTCTAAATTTGCATAGCGCCAATGGGGATTGTCCATTTTTTTTTTAATTTTACTCATTACAAAAACATTTCGAGGAATAAGGTCAGTGATCGTTTTTCTGTATATAAACGAAAAAAATACCCATTAGTTACTTATATTTTTGAACAAATATGTTTAACCTTAGTTTGACCTTCAATGGCGTTAAATTAGCAATAAATTCGACTAACATTACGTTTCGAACTTTTGGTAAGCTTCTCGTATCAGTTTTCACATAATGAGAACTTGCATTTGACGAACCAGCCATTATAAATAAGATTGAAAGGAAATTTAAAACATACTGCAGAGGTCAATTGGCCGCCGATGATGACGTCAGAGCGAAATTTTAAAAAATTATTGAGAAAAAACTAGCCAATGAATTTCAAAATTATTTAATTTATATTCTTAAAGTACCCTATTTTAACGAAAAAAAATAAAAAAGGACATGTGATTTTTTTTGGACAATGCCCATTGGACATGTCGATGCGAACACAAGCTCTACAGCTTTCTCTACAATAAATCGACTGCTAACAGCAACAGTCCAAACCTTGAATCATTACGAATCTCTATATCTCAGCACGTATCCTCTAATCTACCCCCAGATTCTGGCCTTGTATCACGAAACTGTTTTGAGACTCAAACAATCGGACGAGAATGCCGCGTCCTACTCTAACAAACATAAAATGACGTTGTTAGAGCAGGACGCGGCATTCTCGTCCGATTGATTGAGTCTCAAAACGGTTTCGTAGTAGGCCTACTGATGCGTGGCACGATCTCTGCGTCCTCAATGCACTATATGCCTAAGCGGATCAACGCCAACATTTTTTTACCGACTTCAAAAAAAGGAGGTTGTCAATTCGACGCGTATGTATGTAATATTTCCAGAACTGCCAAATTTTCGTATAATATGTTAGTCTATATCAGCGTGAACAAATGTGCCAAATTTCAAAAGTACAATTTTGAAGTCGGTTTTATCTTTTTAAAATACAGTTACTATTTAACCAATTCCATAAAATACTGTCAAACGTCACTTAATCTTGTGCAAATATAATTTGGTGATGAGCAATATCGTATTTAGCCGGTATATTATGTTATTTCGTTTTTGTTTTCCCCTGGCCCGCAGCCAATTGCTGAGCCATAAATTGTCTAAACAGTTACCATCTAATTGCCGACGAGCGATTAAATGAATTACTTGCACTTAACTATCCAAAGTTGATGCTATTTTTCCTCGTAGGGCTTCGTTTGCCTTTGAATGTTTGTTTATGTAATCAGTTGTCGCGAATAGCTCAGACGTCCTTCTTTGTTATTCTTTCTTCTTTCGTCATTGTCTTTTACTATAGTAAAGGACAAAAGTAACGCCATTTTCGTCAATTCAACGCATTCAACATCAAAATAGCTAAGAGAAACTTTTTGCCATGATCTTTGGCATTCATGTCCTGTTATAAGGCGTGTATGCGGTATGCCTCGTATATTAGGAGCCTGATCTAATAATCCACACTGTTGCTTATCGAACGGACTTTGTGCACTAGTCTGTAAATGTTTTATTATTTATTACTCTGTCGTTAAAATTATACGTGCTATAGCTCGTCCAAATCGCCATTTCCGTGGCAACAGCCATCACACTTAAAATTTATTATAACATAAACAATGACCGATAACTGCGGTCGTAAATAAAGATCCATCAAAATCAGGTATTTTACACTTATCACGCCAGTGTCATAGATTTTTCTTTTGCCAACACACGGTCTGGCAGGGTGCCAATGTATACCAATCAGTTGGCAGCGGGCCGAAATAAAAAATATGATTAAGAAATGGAAATAAATATATCTGGTTCAGCATAATTTGTGCATACAAGTGGATTGATAACGCTAATTTTGTGGGCGCTGTCAGCATTAGATTTGTTGGGAAATTATGACGTTTCTAGCCCGCATTACTACTGAATCGTGGTGGGTATAGGAAATTCAGAACGCAGGTTAGCGAACAGGCTCCTTTTTATGCCATTTATTTAGAACTCAGCTCACCAAATAGTACACTAACATCGGAACCTAGTTAGGGCTTTTAACCTCATAACAAACTGCGCAGTGTCATCGTAAAACTAAACTTCGGTTTAACTGTTTAGAGTTACTAGTGTATGCGGTAATCTTGTTGGTTCATTATTATAATTTAACTCCGTTAAGTATTACAATTTTTATCTTTTATGTTTTAGAGCGATAATCCCAAGCCGAAAATTGTCCATGAAACAGAAAATCTGACAAAATCACTGCAGTACCAAAAGGGCTAAGGAAATCGAAGAAAGAACTGCTAGGAGGCCCAGAACGGGCTTCCAGTAACCGTCATTAACTGCATTATTTTTATTAATATTGGGCTTCTTATTCATATTTTGTTAACTTTTCTCTATTCATTTAGCAAGCAATCTGTTAAACCTTTAAAAAGATGGATCAGTAAGGTAGAGATCAACTACGATAACTTGGCGCGCCCCTCCAAAATTCAAAACTTTTGAAGTGCGTTGTCTTGCGCGGTAGGCTAGTTATGATTAGTTGACTAACAAATCTTGGTAATGAATATTACGTGTACTGTGATTGGTTGAATACTTACTTCATACAAACTCTTTCATAAGGATGAGACTACACACATTGAAACAGTCATTTGGAGGGGCGCGCCAAGTTATCGTAGTTGATCTCTATACAGCATGCAATAATTAATGTAACCTTACAAAATCTTTATGATTTGATTTAGATCAATCTGGAGTGTCATAACCGCATATGTTACTATCTGGCGTATAACAGGAGATAAATAAATAAAGAAATCGCAGTGTATCATCTGAAGACTGGAACGGAGCGAGATGGCTCGACGGCTGCGTATGACAATGATTCAAGCGCCGCTCGGGCAGTAAATTTAGAAACGTTCGGAATACATCACAGCTTCCGTTAGCGACGGGAGACATTTTGTATTTCTGTTACCGTTATGGAGTTGTTTCGTGGTTTACTGTCACTTTTATCATAACATGTTATATTATTATAAAAGTATGTTTGGCAGCATATCTTATTCCACCCTTTTTTACGGACATTTGCCTACTGTCTGATATTCCCGCTGCAGTTTCGTCTATGTCGCAAGGACCGACATCGGTATTCAACCACAAAAAGCCTTTGATATGATCCCGGGAAGCCCGAGGGATACGTTACTGCTGTCTTGAAACCGGAAAGAATTTCCTTACTTAAATTTTTTAAGTTTTTTAAATTACTTAGTTTATAAGCTCACGCGCTAAGATCTTAATTCTCATTGTGACCTCTGGTCGTGTTTTTCTGGGTCCTTATCTAAAAACGAATAGCTTGTAAATCAAAATGTTATTATATCTTATCTAAATTAACAATATCCACTTGCCTCAAATCTGGTCAGAGTCTTCTGATTTGCATACAAAACTTTATACGGTCGAGCAGTTCTGCAAATACAACTGCGCTCCGTACATTAAAATATTATTCCAGACACCGCTACAGAATAAATTCTAATATTTCAGAAGTAATGCCGTCGTAATGTACAGAATATACTTTGGTACATATCGCAAAGAAACGCCTGAGTTCTGAATAGCGAGATGTCAGATTTTAAATTTCGAATTTCACGTCCAAGTGAACTATGCAGATTTGAAAAGTCCGAGGCAACTGTACAAAACACCACAATAGAATATCTTGAAAGGAAATTAGGATTGGAAAATTCACTTCAGTTTTCTAGGTGAGGTTGCATGGAATGAAAATGGAATCTGTGATGGTATTATAACTGCTCTTCTAAGAAGAGCGTTATCTACGCCTAGAATTATTACTCATAATAAATAATCTGCTCTCCATTATAGCCAATACAAGCAATTACGAAGCATACCATTTTTCGCTAAGCCTGGCAAGGACAAGAAATTGTTCTTCATACCACTTTTATCAAATTAAAAATTTTTCATCGTACCATTTTTCGCTCAATAAATACTAAGCATAATATTAATGACATCGAAGTGTTAAGAAGCCGAGCCTTGACCTCAGTTCCTATCGATTAGGGATCGAATTACACCAGCAAAAGAAAGCAGATCGCCGAGTTGGCACGGCGCCACGCTGTATCGAGCGACGCGCTCATTAATATTCGTTTATTAGTGTACTATCGCATTATGCAGATCTGCTTATTGTCCGTCCACGTGCATGCCACTTGCACCTGTAGTATCGACGCATAGGAATTATTCTCGTGTATACGAGTAAACAGAATTTGTTCAGCGAAGATATATGTCACTGTTGACAAAGTAATGTGCGGAAATGTTGTTATGTAGAGTGCGTTTACGCATCGGTAATTTAGTATTACTATGTAAACGCATTATACAAAGTATACATTAAATTAATATTTTAATGCTGTTTAGCTAATAAATATAAATAAGATAACTTACAACAATTTGGCTAAGAAACAAAGAAGATGTATTTATTAAAATATGTTCATAATAATTATTAGGCGTAAGGCCAGGTATTTAATATTTCGTTTGCACGATCTGATAACCATAATTATCCGCCTTTTGTCTTCTTAATAATTTAAATGAGAGATTCTAGACATCTTAGATGGTAAATATAATAAGAAGAGACGATATAATTTGAGTAATTATTGAGTTCTTTAGTAAAATTTAACCAACAATGTTTAGTATAGCGAACAATGTTGCTAATTAAGGTCTTGATAGACAACTGTAGATATGTGGCTAATTGCTTATTAATAATCGTTTAGTGATCATTGTGACCCATCATAAATCACCAGCACCAAGGTCGACCCTAGGCAGTGGGTCACTGGGTCACGGAAGTTTGTTTTGTGTAAGGTTCTTACGCCAAACTTTCTCACCGCTATAGCATACGAATGAGTGCAAACATCAATCCCCGATAGACATATTTTCTGATGAAATGCATTTTCTTTTTTACGAGACATTTATTGCTTACGTGTTGCCCGCATTAAACATTATACTTGTAATGATATTTCGTGAGATCAAGGCGATGTTGTGACATTTTTGTAATATATTTAAGAGACGACGACGATATATTTTGCGATGCCTCCTAATTTTTCAGTAACATAATGACTAGACAGACATTTACAAGTTTTATATTTTAATATTTCATATTTACGTCTTCGACTTGCAGTATGTTCATCTGGGGGCACGGTAGTGCCCCAGCCAAGCTTTTTAGCAAAGTCACGGCCGTACCATACTTTTCTCGAAGCGGTTCGCGGCTATTTCACACCCCCTTTATCTTCGATGTTAACAAAGCTAGGGATTCAGAATTTCGGTCACTAGGAGCAAGTATTAAAACTAGCTTAACCTCCAAATTATATAAAATTTCAATAAATAGTTTAATAGTTACGGATGGTCAAAGTTACTACATTTTGTCACTCACTGACATATAGATCATCAAAATTCTAAGGTACTTCTAGCAGACTTAGAATCTTGAAATTTGGTACCCGGATAGTTCTTTATTTACAATGAAAGGAAAAATTATGAAACCGGCCAAGTGCGAGTCGGACTGGCGTATATAGGGTTCCGTACCGTAAATTTGTATGGGAGCCCCCCTTAAATAATAAGTATATTTAATTTTTATTATTAATTATTAAAGTTAATATACAGCTGATTATTTTCTGAAATTTTCAAAAACCTTACTGTTACAATTATGGATATAGAGCAAAATAGGGAAAAAAATCGTGTTTGTTGTTTGAGGCCCCCTATTAATAATTTATTTTATTTGAATTGGACTATTAGCTTTTATAACGATACCAGAAATACATAATTTGTGAAAATTGCAACTACCTAGCTATGGTGGTGACATAAGGATGGACGACGGACAGACAGCGAAGACTTATTATATTTTATTGATAATAGGGTCCCGTTTTCATCCTTTGGGCAGGGAAACCGAAAAACTGAAAAATAATATACATAATAATAATATATAGTAGTTTATTAAATAAAAGAAAACATTTCTATGTTTGTAACTTTGCGAGAACAGTATGAGTTTCGACTGCATATTTGTTGTAATGAAATGGTATTGATTAAATAAAAAATAGTATTAACAACGTTAACAATGAAACAATAATTAAATTCGATTAAAATATAAATGCAATTTACTGATTGCATTTATATTTTAATCGAATTTAATTATTCATAATGCGAGTAAGGAGTGTACATCGCATTATTCGCAGTACTCTGCGATATACACTCCTTACTCGCTCGATATATACTCGTAATATGGGAGAGTTTTAAGTTATCACATGAAATAAGGTGTGCTCCTTTCCTGCGAGGAACGTTGACGCTTACATCAGTGCTGCTTTGTATTCAACGCTAAGTTTTAGCGAGTATCACTCACGATATTATAAATTTAAACACTTACGGATTTTGTCGCGGAGCACTTTTATTAATCCCGACGTTTCAGCTGCTTTACAGCGGCCGTGGTCACGGGTGGACTGAGGTGACAGGTGTCCAATTTCTTGAAGTTCTTCAACTACCCGACGACCACCCGTGACTACGGCCGCTGTAAAGCAGCCGAAACGTCGGGATTAATAAAAGTGCTCCGCGACAAAATCCGTAAGTGTTTAAACTTATAAAATCAAAATATATTCGAATATTAATAATCGACTCAGAACTAACGAAACCTCAAAAAATAATATAAAGAAGATAGAGAATGAGAACCAAACTAAGTACAGAAAAGTTATAACGTGACCTGAAAAGAAGCAAAATCCTTAAAAAAAGAAATGAAATCCCACCAAAACGTGAAATGTAAAAGGAGCCAAGCTAAATGTTGCATAGCTGTAATACTTTTGTCGTAAAAAGTTTTCAGATCACAAAAGAGAAACAAATTTAATATAAAACTGCATAGTTGAAGGAGTTCATACTTACACAGACGGCAAGCATAAAGTGTTTTAGTATGTAACGACGCATGTGGCCGATGGTACCCAATATATTATATTAAGTATTTCTCTAATGCTCATTGCCAAGCCACTATAATAATTATAAAATAAAGAAATCTATTGATACATTTACTAAATGTTGATTTAAATTACAAAATAAGTTGAAGGCTTGGCTTGAATGTGATCTGAAAACTTTTTACGACAGAAGTATTACAGATATGCAATATTTTGCTTGGCTCCTTTTACATTTCATGTTTTGGTGGGATTTATAATTCTCGAGCTACTTGTTTTGACAGTACATAGTATTCGTCTTATCTTTTTAGTTTATGAAAAAATAACAGTGCCAAAATGACATTCAAATATTGCGATCGAACATCTTCATATTTACATAAACGGCTTAATACAATTTTGTATACCCTCGTTAAAGTTTTCCTGAAATGTATTTAAATAGTCTTAAATACTAGCACAACTAGCTGTATATAATTTGCCTCCTCCCCCGCTCGTTTGCCTGCATTTAAAACTCTATCTCGGTGCGATTCGGAACAACCTTTTGTTCTGCTATCTTCAGAAAGAAGAAATGGGGTTGGAATTGTCCTCCATGTTTAATTGTTACTACTTATTACGTACAATACTGCGTTTTAACGTTTGTTGGGTGCCATTATAGGCAATCTCAGCTGAAGTCGATCGCTGTTTGCAGATAGAGCTCGGTACACATTGGAAGCTTTGACACGCTGAAAAAGGACCGCGAAACGCTGACGCGCAAAAACGCGCGTTTGTTTGCAGACTTAGCAAAGCTAGCGCACACTCGGTGGTAGGCACCAGTAATAACGACGTTCTGAACATATTTGATTCAAATGTATGCAGAAAAAATATTTTTTTCTACCCGATTACGTAAGTAGTATATAATAATTAGATTGTATTGTTTTCAAGCTCTAGAATAAAATTTTGAGCTTAACTGAGAGAGTTGTATTGGGACTCTGGGATATCGAACGGCTAGCCAACATGCATTTTGAGAAAATGAAGGATTTGAAGGAACTAACAAGTATACACATACTGACGCGCGGATCTGCGTAGTTTTTCCAAACCTCTTCGTGGGGTAAAAACGTACGCTTTAAAAACGCTAATATAATGTGTACCGGCACTTAGGCTTCTGAATGTACGAGTGTATCCAAATATCGCTCGCTGCTATTTCGTATTTATTGGTTTTCATATCTTTCTGGTTGTATTGATCTGAAATATTACTCTCGTCGCGGTTTATTTTCATTTTTTTTCGGAACTCCATAGATGCTTAAAGCTCAGAAAAGTACTACACAATGCAAAATACGAGCTGTTTCGTTATGTACTGTAAAAGCTGTAAAATTTGCTGATTAGTGATTATGAAGTAAAGTTAAGGAGACGAACAAGTGTCGATAAAATCTCGTTCGAACAAATACTGTACGTAAATTCAGACTGTAATTAAAGTACTTAGAGATTGAAAATATAAGATTCCAAGCCAAGTCATATTCAGCAATAACCGATGTAATCCTTGCGAAGGAACCATCAACCTTGGACCTTACTTCATAATCCCTTTACTCGATTCGCAAAAATGAAAAGCAAAATAAAACGTGAGCACTGCACTTTAGTCCACCGCGGCGTCCCACAATAACTACTTTTCATCTCTTTTCATCCATTTTCACACCCGACTCGGAAACGTTTATTTCTCTATTGGCGATTATGGCTTATTATATTCGAGGGCGCTATTCGCCGCAAACAAAAGATATTTCGCCCATATAAAAACTCTTTGTTCCCCGTTACTTTTGCTCGGTTTCTCTGCAAATGGAGTTTTGGCTCTAGTTTTAACGCGATTTCGTGTTGTTCATAAAATAGCCGGAGTTTTATACTCTGTTCGCCGGAAATATTTGAAATTAAGACGACTTATAAGACGTCTAAATTTACGTCGGGTTAAAAATCAAAACAAAATCTTTTTCTCCGTACAGTGTACAAGATAATTTCTACATGTTGTATTCTACATGGTTTTCTTACAAATTGTAAAACACGTGTATAAATTTCTTTTTCATACATTTCTTTTATGGCCTCATCATTATGAGCATTGAGCTGTAACCTATGATTTTAATCGTGGTGTAAAAGTTCAGAAGTGAGTTTTAATATTAACAGGCGAGACCAAAGTTAGATTGCAGCGACCGCGCCAGACTTGTACAACATTCATGAACACTGTTATTAGCTTTTATTTTATGCAATTTGTGATTTGCTTGCAGTGCTTCTATCCTGTCCTGGTGATAAGGTATTATGTAGTCAATAGTCTGGAGGCAGTTTACGTCTTGGTCTTCAACAAACACAATACTATGTAGATGCTTTAGCAATTAATTAGTGACTGAGGGGCCAATTCTTTTAATCATTTTGTAGTCGTGACGCTCATTTAAGGGGCCGGGCTACCCTCGAAATTCTCATACATACGTAATACCAAAATCATTTTGTCATACGAACATATTTAACATGTTTGGGTTATTTTTCAGTTCAAAATAGTAATTACCTAGGTTCCTGAACAAAAATTAACTACTAAATATTTAAACACTAAAAAATAGAGTAAAACACTAAAAAATACATAAATAAATAGTAAATTTACTACAAAATATTTAAATACTAAAAAATATTTTTTAGAATTAAAATATTTTGTAGTAAATTTAATATTTATTTATATATTTTTAGCGTTTTACTCTATTTTTTTGTGTTTAAATATTCAGTAGTAAATTAAGTAAAAAAAAAATTATACACAAAAAATTTTTTTTTAGTGTTTAAATATTTTGAAGTTAATTTTTGTTCAGGAACCTAGGTAATTACTATTTTAAGCTGAAAAATAACTCAAACATGTTAAATATTTTCGTATGAGAAAATGATTTTGGCATTACGTATGTATGAGTATTTCGAGGGTAGCCCGGGCTCTTAAGACGTATAGGACGGTTCAGCCTATTTTAGAGATTTTATGATTTTGAACCCAAAATAATATTATTCTTATCTAGATAAATGGTAATTTAGGCGCTACTTAGTAGGTCGACATTGGTCTTTTTAGTTTACGTGACTCTGCTACAGTTTTTATACGGATTCAATCAGCCTACAACGTATACACTAATAATAGGTAGTTAACAAAGAGACATCCGGGAGAGGCTTTCGGGGGATGCCTGAAACCGCACACCAACGTGACACTCATTAGAGGCATGTGCAAAGTGTCTTGTTTCATCAACACAAGTAAACCACATCCCACCAAAACATTAAATGTAAAAGGAGCCAAGCAAAATAGCTATGCAATACTTCTACCGTAAAAAGTTTTCAGATCACATTCAAGCCAAGCCTTCAACTTATTTTGTAATTGAAATCAACATTCAGTGAATGTATCAATAGTTTTCTTTATTTTATAATTATTATAGTGGCTCGGCAATGAGCACATAATTATTAAGAAACAAATACAAAACCGCATATTTGGAGGAGTTCATACTTACACAGACGGCAAGCGTAATGTGTTTTTTTAGTTTATCGTAACGACGCATCTGGTCGATGCAGGTACCCATATAAATTCAATTAGTCGCTGATTATTTCTCTAGTGCTCATTGCCAAGCCACTATAATAATTTTAAAATAAAGAAAACTATTGATACATTCACTGAATGTTGATTTCAATTACAAAATAAGTTGAATGTGATCTGAAATATTTTTACGGTAGAAGTATTGCATAGCTATTTTGCTTGGCTCCTTTTACATTTAATATTTTGGTGGGATTTCACTTCTTTTTTTAAGGTTTTTTCTTTTCAGGTCGCGTTAAAACTATTCTACCATACTAACAAAGTCTTAAGACTTCGCTGTCTATCTGTCACCAGGCTGGATCTCGAGAACCGCAATAGCTAGATAGTTGAATTTTTCACAAAATATTTTGTTGTCGCTGTAAAAAAGAATAGTCCTATTAAAATAAAATAATTTAGGAATGGCGGGTCTGGTGCAGTACAATAAACACGATTTTTTTGCTTTTTTTGCTCTATCTTCATAATGGTAACAAAAAGGTTTTTGGAAATTTCAGAAAATACTCAATGGTATTTCAACTTTGATAGTAAATAATAAAAATTAAATAACCCTTTTATATAAGGGGGGCTCTCATACAAATTTACGGTACAGAACCCTAGCTACGCCAGTCCGACTCGAACTTGGCCGGTTTCATAATTTTCCTTTCATTGTGAATAAAGACCTATCCGGGTACCAAATTTCAAGGTTCTAAGTCTGCTAGAAGTACCTTAGAATTGTGATGATCTGTCAGTCAGTGACAAAACGTAGTAACTTTGACCATCCGTAACTACTAAACTATTAATTAGAATATAATGTAATTTGGAGGTTAAGCTAGTTTTAATATTTGCTCCTAGTCATCGAAATTCTAAATCTCTAGCTTTGTTAACATCGAAGATAAGGAGGGTGTGAAATAGCCGCGAACCGCTTCGAGAAAACATAGGTACGGCCGTGCCTTTGCTAAAAAGCTTGGCTGAGGCACTGCCGTGCCCCCAGATAGTACATAATGTTATATTGTGTATGACGTATGTCTGTAACTTATCATCATCACAATGTAATTAAAGTGTATGTCTATAGACACATAAAACAAGACACATAGAGTCTATATGACTCTATGTGTCTTGTTTTACCTAAACAACTACTATGTACTATCAGAGAAATGGCAGTTACCAGATGGCGGACCTTCGTCGGTCGGGTTATATGAAATAATATTGAACAACTTTATCAAAGAAAATCTCATTAAAGAAAAATTAAAAGATCTTAAAAATCATATTGTAAGAACAATTAAGTTTTCAAAATGGATGCCTTCATACGAACAGGTTATAATAGTAGTGCGAATTTTTAATTTTAAATACAAAATATATTTCACTATGTTACTTTTCGAGTTCAAAAGTCTTCAAGTAATACTTATAAAGGTATAAGATAAATCTGTGGCGGTACCCACAATTCGCCTAACATTCCTGCATCGCGCTATCGAAGTTTTCTAAGCTCGTCGGTATATATACGACAGCTGAAATGTATCACCTGGGCTTCGGCCTGACCGGGCATACCACCTCGCTCGGTCGGAAGATCTTCCTTTGGCCGCCACACACATATCCCACATTTGTGACCCTCGACAGAACACGCCTCCTTCATCATCATCACTCCCCGCCCCTCCGCACCGCGCCAGCCAGCATCGCCTCATCGGGTACCTCGTCCACTAGCCGCAATGTACCGCGGCCTGGGCGACTCCGCATCGGCATCATCGGGCTTTCTCATTACACCGACCGGTCAGCAAGCAGAGCACATCTCTCCTGGTCAGCACGTAGCATCGGCCCCGCACGGCAGCTTATCCGACTCACTGGATCCCGTGCAGCAGCTTATAGTTCCGACTCACTGGGACTCACTGCAACAGTTCCGACTCACTGGAACTCACTGGCACTGGCGACTCAAGCGACAAGACCAAGATTCGACCTCCGGTCTTCGGGGGGGGAGTGATGTGGCGGTACCCACAATTCGCCTAACATTCCTGCATCGCGCTATCGAAGTTTTCTAAGCTCGTCGGTTTATATACGACAGCTGAAATGTATCACCTGGGCTTCGGCCTGACCGGGCATACCACCTCGCTCGGTCGGAAGATCTTCCTTTGGCCTCCACTCATTATTTCCCACAAATCCATTTGTTCCGTAAGATGATATCGGCCTAGCGGGCAAATTCTGTTTTCCATTCAGTTCACATTACGTCTCGAGAGGCCGTTTTCAGGCGAGAGTCTGTAAGCGTTGTAATGTTTGAACGTTGATATGTTTTTTTTAGTTTAATTTTCAGTGTGATTCATATTTCACTAAGTACGAACCTTAGTTCAAATGAAACTATAGATCCAGCCAGGGTCTAAAGCGACATGTAGGTATGATCGAATTTGACACGTATTTATAGAAAAAAAGCTACTACTTTAATGTGTGTTCTTTTTCCTAGCTCTTAGCTAGCTACACAGCATTAGAGAAAATGTACGGTTCCCCATACAAATAACCCCCTTTTGTGCGCACAATGTCGCGTCAACATAATTGCTAAAATTCGACACTAACAAACTCATTACGCAGAATGAAATCATCATGTTACACGTTTCATTAGAAATATGAAGTGTTTCGAGTTGGATAAAACTTGAGCATTGTTCGCGCGTTTGATTAGTTCCAACTTCGCCGCACGAGAAATTTCATTTAATTAACATGAATTTCGCGTGAACTGTGGTTAGGAGGCTCGCGGAGCGACAAATGTTTTGATTTTAGGTGCCCTAAGTGGCACTATATTAGATGCCGGTGTAATGTGCAGCATCTAATAAAAGTAAGTGTAAACTACAGTAATATGTAACGTTGCAATTTCTTTGCATTCAATTTTTTTACTTGTATCGTGTTTTTTTTTCTCTATGGCAAACGAACACGACACTTTGATTATCATTTCCTTGCCAAAATATGAAAAAAAAAGATATGTCATTACCTGTCATTACGTCAATGTCATGAGGACATTGACATTTGCCGTTAGAGGAGTTGTCAGTCATCTCTCCAGAGGATGATTTTTGGAGCTGGCTTTCCAGAATTTATCTGAGTTTGGCTGTGTTTCAATCTAGAATAATCAGCATCTATTTTATAAATCTCATGGCTTATAGGCCAAAAATAATTAACAGCGGCAGAGGAGGGAGTATCACGCTGGCAATGGTTTAGTCTTTGAAAACTCAAATAATTATGTTGTAGCAGCCGTCGTGATGGGTCATTAATTCTTGCATCTTACTACATTCCTTTTCTTCTATTTTTGAATATATTGTAGCAACAGGAATCCAGCAGTTTCCTAATGAAGAAGCTTCTTTGACTATTTTAGAAGTCACAGTTTTGTGCAATGAAACTCATACCGAGGTCCGAGCAAATGTTGTATAGAAGGATATAAGGTACAATCCTCAGATCCTCACTCCACATCAATCCAGGTCAGTGTCTCAAGGTCAGGAGCTAGGAATCTATACGGTAGACGCTCCGACCGTTAACTTTGTTTCCTCTCTGAGCCGCTACCGTACAGAAGACGACCAAAATCAACACTAGGACTTGTTGTAAATAGAGTATTATAGTCATCTCGGATTGTTTAAAACTAAATATTCAAAGTTAAAAGTTAATTAAGCAAACCAATTATATAGTCTAAATATTTAACCTTAATGTGTAGTTATCATGAAGCTATAATAGAGAGGAGCTGTCATAATCAAGTTTCCTTATGAAACGACGCGTGACAATTTGCGGGATGAGGGGCACTGAGGGGGTGTCAAGCTCCGCCCACTTTTCAATATTTCATCTATCGGCTAAAAGCAAAACTACTAGCTTAGGTCGATGTTGATGTTACTACGTAGTTCAGCTATCTTACACTAGATGTCATTTTGTCTTGAATATTATGGGACGTACTCAGAACTTTAAAAAATGTATATGAATTAGGTATAATAAGGTCATCAAGAAAATTAGGGTTAGCATTTTGACTGATTTTTAAATCCATACTTCCTACTAATATTATAAATGCGAAAGTGTGTCCGTCTGTCCGTCCGTCCGCCCGTCCGTCCGTCCGTCCGTCCGTCCGTCCGTTCCATCCGTTCCATCCGTCCCATCCGTCCGTCCGTCTGTCTGTCTGTCTGTCTGTCTTATCCCGGAAAAATGTACGGTTAACTAATTTTGACGCAACGGAGTTGCGGGCGTCATCTAGTGTAAAATAAGGGGACAAACGAGTAAACGGGTCACCTGGTGGAAAGCAACTTTCGTCGCCCATGAACACTCGCAAGTCGCACCATCCGAAGAGCTGCAGGTGCGTTGCCGGCCTTTTATGAGGTAATAGGGTAACTAGAGGGTATAGGTACTCAGTATTATTTAGGAATAGGTATAAGTACCCTTTTTCAAAATTTTCATGAAAAATTTTTAATCAATTACCTACGGCTGCACTGGCCATCCGGCCTAAGATGCGCAAACGAGAAAATCTCGAGATATCTCACTCTCGTGTGTAGTTATATTGTCGATAACGACATAATGTCAAAATCATTTTTTGACATTATGTCGATAGATTTTGACGACAGATCTACACGAGAAAAAATGTATGACATGTTAGGGTCAATAGAGATGAAGAGAAAAGCAATCAAACATCGATAAAACGTGTAGACAAAATTTTCTCGTTGGCGTATGCTAGAGGGGCTTATGTCAGCGCGCGTCAACATTAGCAAACAAAACTGATAATGTGATACTTAGGGTGGGTTGCACCAACTTAACTTTAACTACAGTGCAAAATGTCAAATCTCTGGTTAAGACCAGTTTCATCAAGCAATGTTAAATAAAGAATGGCTTGTTAGAACAGTAATTAATGGCCTGTTAGAGCTATCGAGCGTTCCACCATGCCCTAAAGTCATGTCAAATCACCTAACATGGTGTTAAATTTTATCCTAAAAATTTACTGTGTTGTTAGGGGGCGTCCACATATTACGTGAGGTGTTTTTTTTATTTAATTTTTACCCCCCCCCCCCCCCCCTCTGGTGAGATTCCGTGAGATTTTATTCAACCCACAAATCTCACGTGAGATTTTTCAAAATGTGGGTTTCTTATGAAAACGTTTCGTTTGACAGTCAGTACATTTTATTTCGAACGAATTTGTGAATTATCTTCATCGTATACGATTACGATTACGCTTATTATGATAAAATCTTAAGCATACATACAATCTGGATGAAATGGACTAAAATAGTGTTAATTTGTTGAGAAAAAATTACGTGAGATTTGCCGAGACCCCCCCTCTCCCCAACGTGAAATTAGATGAGATTTGACTCGACCTCCTCCCCCCCAAACACCTCACGTAATTTGTGGACGCCCCCTTAAAATAAATATTTTTTCTGACGATTTTTATGGATAATATTTTTTTATACTCTCAATCTCGTTACCTGAAGCTTGAATAAAAAAATAAACGCAACAGACATCTGTCAATTTCGCCGGTCAAAGTAAAGGTTAAAGTTAAAGCTAAATTTAGCCTTAACTATAACTTTAACCTTAACTTTGACCACGCCTCTGGTGCAACCCACCCTTAAAAATAATTTAATTCTAAATACGGCCCTGGACATATTGTTACGTTTCAAATAGTTATCCTAGATGTCGACAGATACTTATAAAGCGCCAGCTTTATAAGTACTATACAACAATTTACATTAACAATTTAAAGTATTCAAGTATGATAATTGCAATAAACTTATGCAAAATTAAACGCATTTACGTCAAGTAGTATAATTAACGCTGAAAGATGAAATGTTCTAGAACTTTTGTATTTAAATTACATTTAAAATTATTTACGGATGAAATGTGATGTTATTTATATTATCAGAACGTCTGTCTGAGTAACTTTGACATTGTAAAACACAATACTTCATCCTTTCCTTGTTAAAAACGCAGAAAACAACAATTTATTGGGATTCTCGTGACGTGTGCACCTGACAAACGCCGAAAGTGTACTGACTTAAGCCCCGCCCACAATGATGACGTCAGGACCTAGTTGAAAATCACAGTGCACAGTTGCTTAGGCCAGCTCCTCTCTATTATAGCTTCATGCTAGTTATTATCTAACTTATTGTAGATAAATCTTTTGGAAATGAACATGAGAATAAATATTGTTGTGAGATTATGTTGGTTTTTAATTACATCCCTTATTTGTTAATTTGGAAAAATACAAGTTTTCAAATAGCTGTAAATATTGTAATGACTAATGAGTAAGTCGTAAGGCTAGATATGTCTTAAACCCTACAAGTACCTCATCAAAAGGTTTGAATATTAGGTTTTCAAAGAAATAGTCTATTGTCAACAAAAAAAAATAATGTAAAACCATTGGTAGTAAATAACAGTTTTCTTAGTTTTTATTAGAACGGCAATCCAACGCTTATGTTTTGTCATGCATCCGACGCGTGTTCTGTAGTCTATGAGATTTCAAATGCATGCAGGTGGTTGGGTGGTTAGTTGTATGATAATCCAAAAACCCAAATTTTGTGAGCCGTGGCGTCTACCAATCGCTGTACCGCCACACAAGATGTGTCAGCTACCGCCGCCCAGGGCCGGACATATATTTTTATTTTTTTATGAGTATAGGTCATTTTAATTTTGCCCCTATGTACGAACTCTGCCGCCATCTTAAGACGCTGCCGCCCAAAGGCCATGGCCTATACTGCCTATAAATCCAGAGCTACCGCCGCTGCTGTCGCGTGTTTCGTGGCCTCAAAACTTGTACTACGAACGTCAAAAGATGTGTCGCTTCGTGTGTAAACGCCGACAATGCCGAAGTTGCGACAACGGAGTTTAGTCATTAGCTGTGCATATGTTTCAGCTTTGTAACGAATTCGTTTTAATTATTACTTCATGTTTGCTGTATTTGATGTGAGAATGTTTATGTGTCTTTGTTATTATGTTATAACTTACGCGGCGGGCATTTTAAGTTATTAACTTATAAAAACTCTTTTACACAACGCTACACTTCTTACGATTTGCTATCTATTGAATAGGGAGAAATTTAAAAAACGACCTAAAACTACCTCCTCTGCACATGCCTGCGTGAGGACCAAAATATACTTTCGTACGCAAGTGAACATGGCTAAAGGGTAGAAGGGCTTCTGATGGCTCGCGAAGAAATAAAGTTTTTACTATACCTATAGTCCATTGAAATGTTACATTTGCTTTGCATTTATTAGAGGACGCAATTTTATTTTTGGAATATGTTGGAGGGATCAATAGAAGCTTATCCTCAAGTTTGTGGGGTCGCCGCTCTTGTCCCCCGGCCGCCATCTTGAAAAAAGGAGTGACAACACTATTTTCATGATATCTCGGAAACTATAAGTCTTACAAAAAATTGTAAGAGCATAATTTGTTGCAAATTATTTCACCTACAAATATGTTTCCATAATTTTTTACCCTAAATTAAACATTTAAAAAGTTATAAGCAATAAAGTGATAAAATTTTTTAAAAGGTTTATTATCCCTCTTTTACTTTGTTTCATACATTTTACAAAAAAAAAATACCTTCGACCAACCTTGCAGATGATCTTTTGAGAAAAAAATCCCTCGATCTCACCCCATCTCATGAAATTAATTTTCTGCAGATAAAAAAAAAACTGTGGAACCATGTGTGGCTGCAGAAAAGTAGACCTGAAATGCTTTACAGTATAGTAGGCATGTGCAGACTAGTATAGTAGGCATACTATAATATAGTATGCATATATATTTGTATACTACATAGTAGGCATTACTGAAGACTGTGGCTGCAAAAAAGCAGGCCTGAAATCCTTTACAGAATAGTAGGCATACTGTAGAGCATTTTAGGCCTGCTTTTATGCAGACACACATGCTTTTACAGTTTCCTTTGCATCTGCAGAAAATTAATTTCATGAGATCCGGGGGGATTGGGGGATTTTTTTCTTAAAAGATCATCTACGAGGTTGGTCTCAGGTATTTTTTTTTTTTTGTAAAATGTATTAAACAAAGTTAAAGAGGGATAATAAACCTTTATAACTTTTACATTTTTTAATTTAGGGTAAAAAGTTATAGAAACGTATTTGTAGGCAAAATAATTTGCAACAAATTATGTTCTTACAAATTTCTGTAAGACTTATAGTTTCCGAGATATCACGAAAATACTGTTGTCACCCTTTTTTTCAAGATGGCGCGGGCGGCCGGGGGACAAGAGCGGCGACCCCACAAACTTGAGGTTAAGCTTCTATTGACCCCTCCAACATATCCCAAAAATAAAATTGCGTCCTCTAATAAATGCAATGTTCGGTCCTAAAATTGTAACATTTCAATGGACTACTACCATTCAGTTCTCAGGCTCTGTCATCATAGTATATAATCTACATAGCGGTTGCCAAAAATCGCAAAACCTGCATAATCAAATATAATAATATACCATTCCCACCACATGGCGATTCTCAGCCGAATATTCTTTTATTCTCGATAGATCTGCTGGAGTGGTCGGACCGCACTCGAGAGGGATCCTTATTGTTATGCGAGGATAGTCGTATGGACCACTTGTATGGGTCCTCCCGTTTGATACAAGAAGCGTGTTTTATGATTTTTACCCCTGAAGGAGGCACTTCAGTCTCAGGTGTGTTTTAGAAGTGTTATCTACTTTGGCCACGTGGATATATTTTTGGAATTTTTTGTTGCTTCTGGCTTATTTCTTCAGTTTTGTAAATTTATATATATGAAGGTAAAAGTTTGTGAGTGTGCGTGTTTGTAAGTCTTCATCACGCGTAAACGAATAAATCGATTTTGATGAAACAACACGTAAAAGGTAACCATTTATCTTTATATAAACATTTTACGTGTTCTTTGTCTAATATTACGTTGTGTTATAACATGATGCAGTACTACGTATTAATTACGTTGATGTCGGCCTCGTAGACGTAGATAAGATGTATTCCCCAGAGTCAGCCCTGAATGTTTCAGTGAGCGTATAGTGCCGGTAAAAGTGTTAGGTTTTGATAGGGTTGTCACAAAATAGCAGCGATTTTGACATAACGAAATAAAATATGTTATTAGTTTTTGACGTTCATTTGCCAGGCTCAAGAGTGTAAATCAAAAATACTCTACCAATTTAAAAATACTTAACCTAAAAAGCACTTTGGAAATGTCTCGCTCTCTATTTGCTAACTATTTTTTATCATAACAGTACATTGGACTGAGTACAGTAAGACTAGCTGACCGAATAAAAAATAGCACGTTGCGCTCCAAAACAGGTGTTAAAGACGTCGGCTTGAAAGCTGCAAAATTAAAATGGGACTGGGCGGGTCATACCAGCCGCATGCATCGTGACCGTTGGGCAAAGGTCACCACAGAGTAAGTACCAGTGGACGGACGACGCCGCCGTGAACGGTCTCCAAAAATATGGCGAGATAACTGGATGCCTACAAGCCAGGCTGGTCTGCGGTGGCGTTGGAGCGAGACAGATGGAAGACCCCTTTGCCCAGCAGTGGGATAGTATAGGCTCATAAAAAAAAGTACATTGTCATGTTAGTCGTTGTTGGAAGTTGAAATAAAAGTTTCTGTTTTTACTCTCAGTTATTACTTCGTAATTTTTTCGCATCTTTTTCAAAACACCCTGAAGTTTTCTTATTTATTTAGAGATTCTAAAATCATAATACTAAGAATTGCCAACCCTATATAGGCAGTAAAACGTGAATAAAATCGATATTTACCGTCAGGCCGTCTTACACCGTTAACCGCTCCGCCACTGAATTATATATTTCTATTTTTTGCTGCATGTTATTAACTTGATATTTCCATTTTGTTTCCTACTCGTTCATATTCCCAATTTGAATACGAATGTAATGCAAATTCTGTTTTACGCCGTGATTTGTTGGGTTCCATGGTCTCTACTTTATTTTGCGATTAGTATAACTTATATCCATACTAATATTATTATAAATGTGATAGTGTGCCTGGCTGTTTGTCTGTTACCTCTTCATGCCAAACCGCTTTAAATCCGATTTTGCTGAAATTTGGTATGGAGATATTTTGAGTGCCGTAAAAGGACATTGGAAAAATACGCACAATATAAATAATGAACAGTAGACTGTTTAAGTAACAATTTAAGTACAACAATAACGGAGAAGCATAAAAATTGGATTGGATTTTCAAGGACACGGTTGAGATACTCTGTGAAACATTATAGTAACTCGGTACAACTCAACTATATTTAGTTAGGGAATCAAAATACTCCGAGGATGTAAAGTACAATAGTAATGTTTTGTTTGGTAAAAAAAGCAGCGGCAATCGCTGTCCTCGTTATGGGGGCAAGTGAGCACTCGTGTCGAGCCCTCCGCCCTGGTGCGACTCGTGTAGGCTTTGTGGAATTAATACGACTAACTGTTGCCCCGGGGTGAGGTAAGGTTTTTTACCCGACAGCGACAGGAGGATGATTTTCGAGAATATTAATGTATGTATATTGTATATGTAGGAAAAGTGGGTACATCAAATTGTATGCGGGTTTTATAGTTTTAATACGCTTTTATTGGGTCGACATGATACTACATGGAAGCAAATATGTATAATGGCATGTGTCTTGCTTATAGTCTTTCCGACTGGATGTTGCAACTTACTTGCTTCGGAGATTAATTGATGGTCTTATGGAACGGGAACAGCAGGTAAATCTACGATATAAACTATCTTCCTAAGTCCTATACATGAGACTCAAACTACAGCTTTCACCAGTCTGTTTAGAGGTTTAGGCGTGAAGAGGTATCAGACACACTTTCGCGTATACATTTTCATATACCCTTATATCAGTGCCTTTAATAGCCTAGCAAACGAATGATTCTGGTCTGGTTGGTGAAAATGTCGAAAGCAGAAATTATGACTACGCCACTTTGTTTGCACTAGTTAGGAGATAAACATACTAAAAGTCCTGACCCCTCCGAGGTGCGCCGGAGGGGGGGGGGGGCGAAAAGAAGGACCCATTTTTTGGTTTTTAGACTAATTTACGAAAACGGTGCTTCGTACGAAATTTTATTGTACTACATAAGAAAAGCTAATAAAATTCTCAACATGGGCGTGCACATCATGAAGGCAGAAAATATTAATAGTAAAAAATATAATAGAAAAAATGAACACGTTTAAAACGCCTACATTTATAAAATAGCAACAATCAATTTGCGATAAATTAAACATTAGGTAAGGTATACGCGCGAACGGCATGGCTCAAGGTCAAGGCAAGCAGATCTCTTACGGCAGGCTCTGGGGTCATGTGTGCGTAAAGATTTTTGTGTCCGTGAACAGTTCGCACACGCACACAGACATGCTATATTATAGGCGAAGTACTGCCGCTGTAGCTGAGGCGTCAGGCGAGCACCGGCGCGGCGCGACGTTCGGGAATAATCGGATATTATGTTCGTTTCCTATAATCCGAGTAAAAATAATAAACGGAAATGTAATAATTCACATTTGTTTTGTAAGGTTTATAAATTATAATTGTTTACATAGCAGAAATGTTTTGTTTTGGGAGGCCATTGGGCATTGCTTTTTCGTGTGATGAGAATACTTTTTTTGTTTGCGCCAATAGGTATATTAGTGGTTTTCTAAATTTTTTTATTTCAACATAATATTTTGAAGTTTGTACATATAACAGTTTATTACTGTTTTCTATAATAAGTGCGTTTTTGATTTCTTAAAAATGTTATTTGACTGAGGTTTGTGTTAAAAAGTTGTGTATATTAAAAATTAAAAATAACAATTTTTCACAATTATCATTCAGTGAAAAGATTATAATTGTGATTTGTATCTAAAGGTTGGTGTGTACCTGAGTTACAACAGTTAAACCAGCAACAAAACAATAAGGAAATATAAGTAACCCCACCCGAAAGTTTCATGTTAAAAGCTATCCATATTTATACTAATTAATTATTTTGTTAAGTATTTTATAACATATACTTAATATTAAATGCGAAAGTATCTCTGTCTGTCTGTCTCGCTTTCACGCCAAAACTAATGAACCGATTGTAATAAAATTTTGTACACGATTAGTCTAGAGCCTGAGAGAGCCATGGGCTACATTTTGATGAGGCAAAAATATATTATCTAATTTCCATGGAAAAATCGATGAAAATGAATTCACATTGTATTTCTAATACGTAACAATAGATGGCGTTTTTATTTATTTTAGCTTAGCGCACAATATTTAATATGTTGTATGGTGATTGGTATATTTTCATGGAAACATCGATGAAATAAACTCTCATTGTAGTTCCAACGTGTGACAACAGATGGCGTTTTTTTATTTCTTCATAACAAAACGTAATTATACTAATAGTTTAGAAAACATAGTTTTTAATTTATGTCCACACTATTATTATAATTTATGCGAAAATATCTCTTTTTGTCCGTTTGTCTGTCTGTTTTGCTTTCACACCAAAACTACTGAACCGATATCGCTGCATTACCAATGTCAAAATCTTGTGCACGCCACTGATTCTCAACTTTGTCATCTCCAATCGTTGCCTTGCTACGAGCTTCTAAAATTTGTCAATTTTCAAATACACACATCAATACGACCTAAGGATATTTGTATTTTCTGAAATATCAGGAATTTTTGAAGACAGTAAATAGATTAATAATAGCTTATTTTATGGTCTTTAATAAAACATAAAAAACTTTTCTGGATTTTTTGTCTTTATGAAAAATCATTATTTTTCAATGGCTTTCGTTTGTAACCAACAAATCATTACTTCGTTTTATAAAACTGAAAATTTCATTCTAATGAGAAAAAATCTTCAACATTTTTATTGCCAATGGTCAAGTTAATAATAATGAATCCTAATCTATGGTTAGTGCAGACTATTTTTACCTAAAATTACATTTTTTGAGTCTTTCTGCGGTATGAGGCTCAAAATTCTTTGTAATTGCAAGTAATCATTTTTCCTGCTATCTAAGTTACTAAAAAATCTTTTAAATGCCTGTTCTAGTCACAATAGACCGAATTTATGCCAGAACAGCCTGTAGACCAGTTCAAAACCAGAATAATGTGGTTAAATCAGCCAAAAATTAAGCCGATGCGATCAGTAAAATGGCTCCAGGAGAGCAACGAGTCTCTAGAAACCGACCAAACCGTGCTGAAGAGTTCCCACTAAGATGATCCATATGATATCAAAACATTTTGTTTTTCAGCATCCCGATCTGGAAAATGCGGAGGGTTACTTTTTCATGTGTTTGGGAGATTGGCCATGGTAACACCTTATGACACGAATTATGACTCTCTAGACCCGGCTGACGATAGTAGCACACCACAGAGTTATTTGAACACGTGATTATAATAAATCCAGATGAAATTCAAGCCAGTATTTCTACCAGCACCAGCATCAGAGACAATTTCTTGTGATACCATGGTCAATCTCCCAAATTCATGAAAAATCAACCTTCCGCATTTTCCAGATCGGGATGCTGGAAGTAATGATTTGTTGAAGAAAACGAAGTAATGATTTGTTGGTTACATACGAAAGTTCTATGGCCATTGAAAAATCAATGATTTTTCATAAAGACAAAAAATCCAAAAAAAAATTTTTTTTTAAAGACCATAAAATAAGCTATTATATATCTATTTACTGTCTTCAAAAATTCCTGATATTTCAGAAAATACAAATATCCTTAGGTCGTATTGATGTGTGTATTTGAAAATCGACCAATTTTAGAAGCTCATAGCTAGGCAACGATTGGAGATAGATACAAAGTGTAAAGGACAAAGTTGTAGAGAACTTTATTAGCTTTTCTTTGTAGTACAATAAAATTTCGTACGAAGCACCGTTTTCGTAAATTAGTCTAAAAACCAAAAAATTGGTCCTCCCTCCCCTCCGGCGCACCTCGGAGGGGTCAGGACTTTTAGTATGTTTATCTCCTAACTAGTCCAAACAAAGTGGTGTAGTCATAATTTCTGCTTTCGACTTTTCCAATCACACCCCCATTTCGAGCATTCGTTTACTAGGCTATAAATGATTTTAACAACAAAGAAGTGTAATACAATAACGAAGTGAAAACTCAATTTATAACATAATGATGATTAAAACCGTAACGAAGGCGGGAAAAAGTTTGACTTAAATTAATACAAAGTTTCAAAGAAACATCGTATTCGTAATATCTCCGGCAATTCCGACTTTAAGCGGATAGAACCGGGAAGCTTTGGCAGTGCAATACATTAGAGGAGGGACGTGCGTAATGAAGGAATCTGTTATGTGGGTTTTAGGGGATTTTTAAAGGTTAAAATCGGAGCCCGTATGGTTTGGTGGAACTACGGGATTACGGGGTAGTTTCCTCGTGTATAGTATTGTTTTTTTCTAGAATATATTTAGAGTAAGCGCTGAGCGCAACATTTTGTGTCAGCAGTTTCCATTCACTTTGTAACATTTTATAATTCAACTAGATGACGCCCGCAACTCCGTTGCGCCAAAACTCGTTTATCGCGCTGGAACCGTACATTTTTCCGGGAAAAAAGTATCCTATGTCCTTTCTCGGGACTCAAAGTATCTCCATGCCAAATTTCAGCAAAATCGGTTCAGCGGTTTGAGCGTGAAGAGGTAACAGACAGACAAACATACGGACAGACAGACAGACACACTTTCGCATTTATAATAATATTAGCATATTAGTATATGGGAACAAATATAATGACCACCAAAAAATGCACTGATACCCTAAACTTGTTTACCAAAAAAAGATATTGAACACCAAAAAAATAAAGTCTAAAATTGCAATACACCAGCTATTTTAGTCATGAAAACACTTCAAATTGTAATCGAACACCAAATGTAGTAAATGATCACCAAATATAGTAAATTATCGCCAAATCCTTGTGAGCAAATCAATGCAAAACTTCTGTCCAAATAAATCACTACGATTGACAAAAAATGTACTTGCATATTATTAACAAAATAATCGGCCAAGTGTGAGTCGTATGGAGGGTTCCGTACCGTCTATAGAGCGAAATTAGACCTAAAATTGTGTTTTTGTATGGGTTGGGACTTGGGAGCCCCTTTTATTTTTGACGTGATAACGTCTTATAATTCGATATGGGGTGCGCGCACGAAAAACATGACAGTTCATGCGGCGTTACCTCGCTCTGAGGCGTTCCATTTAAGGCTTGAAGTGCAAGCGAGAGCGCGGAACGAGCGACAAAGAGGCACGTTGTCTCTCAACAACCGTAAGACTCTTAGTCTCGAAACAAAGAGATTGTTGTTTCGATTATATTACGTATTTCGATGACTTAGAGAATGCTTTTGTGTGAAGAAGTTTGGTTAGTTATGACCTTTGATACATTGACCACACTCTGAATGAAAAATAAATAAAGAATATGTGAGCTATTAGTATTATTTCGGCTATTCAAAATTGTGCTCTATTTCCTACGTGTCAAGGTATGACTTGTGCTTTGTTCCAAGATTTTACTGGATTTCACGAATGTATACAGTAGCGTTTTGTATTGCGAATAGTTTATTTTACTCATTACAAATATTTTTAGACAATCATTTGAAAGAAATACATCTAAATAACTTTAGGTTACACTCGAAAAAGTTTGTTTCTATTTATAGAGATTCGGAAGCGAGGGTTAAGGGGTTAAGGATAGTTGAACGTGACAACGTCATACGTTGTCACTTTCAACTATCGTCAGTAAAACGACTTTACAGACAACCGATTTTTTTTTAATATTATTATTAATTATTGAAGTAAACATTATAATCAAGGCCTTTGCGAAAATATCAACGTGCCTACTGGTTGCCATTATTGATATCGAGCAAAAAAGGCCAAAAAAATCACGTTTGTTGTATGGGAGCCCCCTTAAATAATATTTTTATTTTATTTTTAGTACTTGTTGTTATAGCGGCAACAGATATATTATACTCACACAATCTGTTAAATTTTCAGAAGTCTAGCTGGAGCGGTTCTTGATATACAGCCTAGAGAAAGACAGACGGACGGACAGACGGACAGCCGACAGATATCGAAGTCTCAGTAATAGAGTCCCGTTTTTAGGGTTCCGTACCCAAAGGGTACAGTACAAGACGATAAGCGAATTTTGGCGCAACGGAGTTGCGGGCATCATCTAGTAAAATATATTTGGTTATAATTTTACATTAAAATGCTAACGTATAAGGTTGGTGATTTACTAATTTTGGTAATCGTTTACTACTTTTGGTTTAACAGTGATTTATTTGGAGTAATTTTGCATAAATATGATAGCGAGATAATAAATCTTTGGTGATCATTTTACATTAAAATGCTAGTATAATGTTGGTGATCATTTACTTATTTTGGTGATCATTTACTTATTTTGGTGATCATTTACTATTTTTGGATTTAAGATGTTAAATCTTTGGTTATCATTTTACATTAAAATGGTCTGTATTTTAGTGATCGTTTACTATTTTTGTCTGTGAAATGTTACTATTTCTGGTGATCAGTTAATTATAAGCCTTAGTATATTAGTATGGATGAATCAGTGTACAGACAGCACTCGATGGTTTTGGTTCATCCCTTCTTCCCTATCTGTACAAACACTACAATCGTAATATTCAGTGAGATCTAAGTGTTAATATATATATTTTTTAACTTGACTCAATTGCGTGGTTTAAAATTGTGTTTTACATTCATTATTTTTTCAAGCAAGTTATGCTGTTGAAATATTTAGGGCAACGTATTGCTATGAGGTCAGCTTCATGTCATTTAAAATATTTAAACAGCGGAAAACTTACTTGTGGACACTTCCAATGACTTAACATTTTCTGAAAGTTTTTAAGAAAGTCAAGAAAGTTTTTAAGAAAATATAACTTAAATCTTTTTCACTTTTTTCACTTTAATGTTCATCTATTGTTCATTTATTATTTTACCAAATAAAGTTTCTTTCTTTCTTAGAAGTTATTTATCCAGACTTCTTAGAGATTTGAGCTTATTAATATTCTATACTTACAAATTGGCTTAAAGTTTTAGTCCTTGTTTATTCACTGAATCCCAACAAAGTATGCTAAACGATGTCAAATGAAGGACTTTGTTAAATAAATGCTTAGATTTGGTTCCTCGTAAAAAGTAAGATTCAAAGTAAATATCTTCAGAGACAGTTACTAGTAAACTGGTGAACTTCGTTTCACTTTCTTCATTATTATATACCTATTATATACCTTGACTGGAATTCCACGACCATTTCAAGACTAAAATTTGCCAAATCGGTCCAGCCGTTCTCGAGTTTTATCGAGTCTAACAAAATTTAAAATTCGCTTTTAAAATAAAATATTATTCTTTCAAATAAAATATCTGTGTTTTATGTGATGACAGACAAAGACTTGTATACTTATTATGACGACCTCTGTGGCTCAATGGTTAAGAGCCCGGGTAACCCTCGAAATTCTCATACATACGTAATACCAAAATCATTTTGTGATACGAAAATATTTAACATGTTTGAGCTATTTTTCAGCTTAAAATAGTAATTATCTAGGTTCCTGAACAAAAATTAACTTCAAAATATTTAAACACTAAAAAAAATTTTTTTGTGTATAAATTTTTTTTGCTAAATTTACTACTAAATGTTTAAGCACTAAAAAATAGAGTAAAACACTAAAAAATATATGAATAAATATTAAATTTACTACAAAATATTTCAACTCTAAAAAATATTTTTTAGTATTTAAATATTTTGTAGTAAAATTACTATTTATTTATATATTTTTTAGTGTTTTACTCTATTTTTTAGTGTTTAAACATTTAGTAGTAAATTTAGTAAAAAAAATTTACACACAAAAAAAAAATTTTTTGTGTTTAAATATTTTGAAGTTAATTTTTGTTCAGGAACCTAGATAATTACTATTTTAAGCTGAAAAATAACTCAAACATGTTAAATATTTTCGTATGACAAAATGATTTTGGTATTACGTATGTATGAGAATTTCGAGGGTTACCCGGGCTCTTAAGAGTGTGTGGCAGCTCAAGCCGGGGGTCGCGGGTTCGAATCCCACCGACGGAACAAAAAGTTTCCAAAGTTCCTGGGTCATGGATGTGTATTAAATATGTGTATGATATAATAAAAATCTTAAATATATCTATAGTATAAAAGTATTAAAAATATTTTCGTTGTCTGGTACCTGTAACACAAGTCCTTCAGGTATTTAGCACGGGGCCAGACTGGCGTGGTGTGAAGCGTCCATAGATATTATTATTATATTATATTATATTAGCTATTAGGGTTGTTGAGGAAGTGATTATGAGGAAGAGGAGGAGGAAGAGGAATTGTCACGCACAAATTTAGAGGATGCGGATGAGGAAGAGGATATTTTATGAGGAAGAGGATGCGGATGAGGAATAAATACTAGCGGACCCAACCCAAAATCCTTTGTCCTGTCTGTACATATACGCAAAAAAATATTAAAAGGGCATTTTCCAGTGGACCAAACTATGAATCTAAACCATGGAGTTCGTGTGCCTAGTGTGATTTTTTTGTGTTTCACATTCGATCGTGAACGCGTTTGGCGTTTACTAAGATTTTGTATGGGATTTGTACAGCGCCACCTGCTCACGGGAGTGAGCCCAGCCCGGTGAGTAATCCCATACAAAATCTTATGTCGGCACTACAAATAGGCGAACGCGTTGGCCAACGCATCGGCCCAATGTGTAGAACAGGCGTTCGCGCGTTCGCGGTACGTATTTAGACGTTGGCCAACGCGTTTGCGAGCTTGCCGCGCGGTGTCGGAATGATCAAAGGAAATTTGTCGCAAGGCTTGTCGCAAGACTTGCGTTCCGTCCACACATAGGCCGCGCGATCAGTTCGCCCGGAGCAGCGCTGAAGAGTGCACGTTTCCTTCTTGTGGCGAATTAACATCTAACTTGACGAAATAGCGAACAATTTAAGTATCGAGTAAACATTTAAATTTATTGAGTTAACTATCAGAGTAAATCTTCCTGTGGAACAAAAAAATCATATCAAAAGTGCTAAAAAATAAGGTTCTTGGACATGCTATTTTACTCACGATGTTTTTTAGGGTTCCGTACCCAAAGGGTAAAAACGGGACCCTATCCCTAAGACTTCAATGTCTGTCTGCTTTTCTGTCTGCCTTTTTGTCCGTCCGTCTGTCTGTCTGTTTGTCTGTCTCTAGGCTGTATCTCAAGAACCGCTACAGCTAGATTTCTGAAATTTTCACACATTGTGTAAGTACTTACATATCTGTTGTCGCTGTTAACAATAAATATACTAAAAACAAAATAAATTAAATATTTAATAAAAAATAAATAAGTGTATATTAATCATAATAATTATAATTATAAGGTAATAATTATTATTATAATGTAATTATAAGCTGTGAATAAATAAACAGCTGCAGCCTGTTAGCGACTCAGCATCCATTTCGAATCCGTCCGCACATTGGCGCGATCCAAAGCATACTGAATGACTTTCCAATGTGTGGATTACTCACAAGCGCCGTTGCAAACGCGCCGCCGTTCGCGTTGGCCAACGCGTTGGCAGTGCGTTCGTCTATATGGGGAGGCGGCTTTAGTAAACGCCAAACGCGTTCACGATCGAATGTGAAAAACTCACACTCGGCACACAGTAACATACATGACTGTACACAACACACGCACACAAAAAAAGATGAGCGAATAATACAATTCTCGCGCTCTGGCGTGTGTGTTGCCAATTATTGCCATGATTGGATACGCGACGCGCATGTGCAGTGAAATTCCTCATAAATTCCTCTTAAATTTTGAGGAAGCGATAGCGGAAGAGGATTTTTTTATTTTTATTTATGAGGATGCGGTAACGGTTGAGGAACCCAAAATATTGCGGAACTTCCTCATTATGAGGAAGCGGAAGAGGAATCCTCAGCAACCCTATTAGCTATGTCAATTTGCAAGGAGAGCTAGTGAATTGTGCGTACTTTAATTATTTAGGGCCTGCTTCACCACATCCGGATAAGTGCCGAATAGGCTATCCACCACTTAACTTGACAGATGAAGTATGGAGAATCTGTAAAAAAAGCTGTGATAGCCTATTCGGCACTTTATCAGAAAGTGGTGAAACAGGCCCTAAAATGCGCCCGCTCAGAGCGGTCTAGTCCAAAGATGTTATATATTAATTAAGTATTAATTAATACTTATGTCTTATAGTAATAGTAGCGGCTTCGGTGTGTAAACAGCCTTACTACCGCGCTTAAATTTCGGGAATTTCTAACCCTCGTATGTAATTCGGCGCGAGAACACAGTTTGAACCCTAATTTAAATCCAATTAATACATCTCAGATCAACAACTGGGAGGTTATTGAGAGGCTACAATGTTAATACAGTATAACATCTTTGGACTAGACCGCTCTGAGCGGGCGCATTTTATTTTATTTTATATTCAGAAGGCTTACAGACAAATAACTTAAATATTCTAGTACAATAATTTAGATAACCAAATGCATTATTTTTACATGATTCCTGCTGTTGAATTACGGTACACACACAGACACACATACACACATACACACACACACACATTAGCGTGATTTTAAATAACTAAAGTTTAAAATCAGAATGGAGGCAAAAAAACTTCATAAAATAATATATTTAAATTCTGTGACTCGTTATTTTTAATAGAATCACTAGATGACCCGGGGAACTTCGGTTTCACTTCCCTGATCCCTCCCTATATAAACATTCCCAAGACTTCGAATATTTAAAGACTAAAATTAGCCGTTCTCGTGCTATAGCGAGACTAACAAAATTTAAAATTCATTTTTATTTATAATAGCAGATATCGTGTGTATCAAGAGTCAAGACGCGACATACAGTATATTGTACTAAACGAACTTTTTTGCAGATGAGCGAAATTGATTTCAGGGACACAGTTATTCTACTGTACGTTTACTTATATTGTGGCTGCACAAGTTACCCGTGTATTACCGCTGAACTACTGTTCGCAGCTGTGTAACTTATCGAGTGTATAGATCATACATCTTCCTTGTTCGATAGTTCGTGGTTTGTCTTGTAAATTGTTATTGAAATTTGGAAATTGTTACACGCAAGATCTTTACGCCTAGATGTTTAGTTCTTGCTTTTATGGGCTCCTGCGTATTTAACATGGTGGTTTATTGATTAATGTTTTGCGTTAAAAATTCAAAGTGCTAATTTATTTATTTATTTATTATTTATTTATTTGCTATGAACAGCCAACAAAAGTTACAATTATACATACATTATATTGACAAGGTTTAAACATTGATCATGGTTATTGCACTTTTAATTAAAGGCTATTACATCTTGCTATTAAATCGGCTACAAAAAATTTTAAAATATGAATAACTAATGAATAACTTGCGTACGATACATTCATAAACAGGGCTACAGCCTACAACCAAGCCCTTGGATAAGTTGCAACGCGTCATGTTGTTGGTGTCAAAGTGGTTTCTTCTAAAGACATAATCTGTGAAAATGTCTGCTACTCGCGTTTGCTCATGTTCTTATCTACTCCTCCTTTCAAGACTTAAAAACAACCATAATATTTACCTTCGGCTGATTATATAATGTTCCATAGACCCTTCTCGTGACATTATTTATGTGAGATTCATTTGCTTATGAAGGCCCGATTTTCAGACGCCATTACGAGTACGAAAAATTAGCTCCATTACCGTATTCGACAAAATACTGTAGTTACCATTTTAACGAGACCTCGAGCACCCTCTTTGGGGGTTTAAACGTCGCCGGGCCGGCTCGGGCGGCCGGGTCAAAAGAAAATGGACGGTAAGCGGTTTCTTCGCTCAAGGTGCTTTGTTCCGCATAAGCTATTAGGCTGATGTCCAGAATATTTGTCAAATGTTACACGTATCGTTAGGGAATACTTGTGATTTGTGACAAATGTGATTGGCATGTTTTATTAATCAACGTTCATTTGGGCCAAAGAATTTTTATGAATACGCTTTTGTATTTTTCGAATTCTCTCATGTAATGACTTGATTACATTTTTGTTCCTATTTCAGCTTTCTTAGCAACATCATCAACAGTACGAACTGAGATTGCTTTGAATTTTAAGTGTAAACTTCTTGCGGCGATGTCCACTTAGGGATGAGGATACTTAAGGATGGGCAAAAATTATATTATGTAAACCTCATGTCCGACACGTCAGGTGGAGGAAGAATAGACTGCTGACGAGGCTTAGAAGAGAAAGTTGTGGTCTTTCTTTTTCTACCGCGGGACAAAAATGTTTTAGTTTTTATTTCTGCTGGCACTCCAGTAATGCAACCCGTTGTTACTTTGTGTCATCTATACTTATTATAAAACAAAGTCGCTTTTTTCCCTCATGTCCCTTTGTTCCCTTTAATCTTTAAAACTACGCAACGGATTTTGATGATGAAGGCTATATTTTATCACGCTAAGACTAATAGGAGAATATAGAAAAAACGGGGGAAATTATTTGAAAGGGTTAATCTCGCGAACTACTGGAGCAATTTCTATGTTATTTGGCATGGATAAGAAGTAGTCCGCGTGAAGGATCATAGGATATCGATTTTTATAATTTTTTCAGTGGCTATATATTTTATATCCGTGCGACGCCGGGACGGGTCGCTAGTGTATTATAATGTGTGTATGTAATTTTTCGCAATAAAGCTTAGAGAGCTGTAGATACGTTGCATACAAATGGGGCCCGGCATACGATTTTCAGCCCCCAACTCCTCGGAGCTCGCTAAATATTTATTCTCTACTAGACTACACTATCTCCACGTTATCTCTCACGCGTCAACGGCTCCAGTAGCAGACCCTAACATAATTAGACCTTCCCCACCGTCAATCACGGTAAGTAAGATGTGGGTAACTATTGACGGTGATGTGATTTAATTTATGACGACCTTTTCACCCCCTTTCACCCCCTTTCACCCCCTTTCACCCCCTATTTCACCCCGTTTCGCCCCACACCCCATGTGTTCGGTAGCAAAGTTTGAGAACATTCAAAAGTTATTATTAGACAGAATGTCAGCGTGTCGGGCGTTTGTAAATATTAAATGGCTTTCAAACTCCCGTGTGTTGTCAGTTTTATCGTGTTTCTTGTGGTTATTCACCGGAATATGGTTTGTTACGCCGATTACGTACCAACTTGGGGAGACAAAAAAACGGTACGCTTTCTGGTGTTTGGAATTGTAGCTTTTGTTTGTTTTATGCATTAGTGACGAAACATTATCGTTATTAACGGCCGCACTGAGAAAGAATTAGCGATTTCTTTTGTTCTAAATTAATTGAGGTTTCAATATAAAATCATCCTAGTTCAAACTCTTCATTGCATTAAAATTAAGAAAATATTAAGTGTCTCTTAGTAAGAATTCGTTATTATCTAGGTATAATAATTAGGTTTCATAGAAAAAAAAATAGCTCTTTTGAGCTATTTCAAAGCTTTTATCGGCGGGCCATGAGCGCGGCGACCGAATTAAGAAATTCCGTAACTAAAAAAACCTTATACGGAACACCCTCCACTCCAACTGGCACAGCGTTGCCAGACTTCGGCACTTTATATTTGAAGACCACACGGGAAAAACAAGGAATGTCAAAAAAGTACAATTAAGAGAAAATCAGTATAGTTTGAAAAAAAATCTATATTTCTTTCATTTTAGACTCTTTTAAGTGAAATATTGAAACAACTTATTATTATTATGTCAACATATTATGCTATGCCTGTATTTCTAAAACTTAATTTGTTTAAATAAGTTTTATAAGTTGCTAGCGACCCGCCCCGGCGTCGCACGGGTATAAAATATATAGCCACTGAAAAAAATATTAAAATGATCCTTCACGTGGAGAGTGGTCTACTTCTTATCTGTGCCAAATAACATAAAAATTGCTCCAGTAGTTCGCGAGATAAGCCCTTTCAAATAATTTTCCCCGTTTTTTTTTCACATTATCCTATTAGTATTAATTAGCGTGATAAATATATTTTATAACCTTCCTCGATAAATGGGCTATCTAACACTGAAAGAATCATCAAAATCCGTTGCGCAGTTTTAAAGATTAAAGGGAACAAAGGGACATGAGGGAAAAAAAGCGACTTTGTTTTATAAGTATAGATGGTTCAGAATCCGTTTCTTGCCATGGACAAACAAATGCAAATTGAACTATAACAGTTGACTACGATGATTCTACCCAATTCTGATTTTTGTAATAGAATGTTTCCCTAAAAAGCTAACAGATGGCATTAAAAAGTCAGGTTCACAAAAAAGGTGTCATTCGTTGTTTTTCCCGTGCGGTCTTCTTGCATAATTTGATAAAAAAAATGCTATGCAATAGCTTTACCGCGGCAGTCTCAGAGTGCCCCACGTATTTTTAATTTCAAATAATAGAAGACATTTATCTTTGAGCAAATCTACCGAAATAATCTTAAATTATTCTCGTCATGACGCTAAGAAAATGGGACGTTCACGATAGCTCAACTAGCTCATACAGGAGCTGTATGACGCTGCATCTCGCCTAACGAAGTGTACTAATTTGTGATATTTTACTATGTAGTATGAATATTAAGTTGAGTACAGTCTCTAATATATTTCTAGTGTGAAAGTTATGAGTGCTATTTTTTTCTATTTGGTACCTTTTCATTCTCAATCGCTGAAAGTAGATAAAAAGGTAAGGTATAAAAAGTAGAAACCCATAAAAAGTTTCAAGTAAATCACATGAAACTTTATGAGGAATCATTGAGTAGTAAGTACTCCATATATTATATTACAAACATAAGTACATAAGAGAGTTATTGCAGCGGGAAATGATTCTTTCGGGATCTTCCATGTGCACAGGAAGCTGCGGGCAAGATTTAGTTAAAGATTGGTTTAATAACTCAAAGTGTTCGCGAGATTCTCTATGCAAGGTGTGACAAAACTAAGTGATAATTTTTTTAGGGTGTGTACTGTGCATGTGTCCCCTATAGCCCCATCATAAAGTTCATTGTGAAAGTGGCAGCGCTGAAAGAGTAACTTTTTATTCAATTTTTGTACCTGCAAACTCTTAACGCTGCACTAGCTACTGCTACTTGGTTATACAAATCACGAAAAATGCTCTGTCAGCGCTGCTATTTATACAGTGAACTCTAAATAAAGTACACATACACACCCTAAAGTATTATCACTTTCTTTTGTTACACCCTGTATATTATACGTTTTGAAGTTAATGTTTGCGTGTTATTCAGTTTAGTACAAATTCAAATATTTTAAACACAGCAGATTAAATAGCATCGGAAGTGTGTTGAGAAGTTGCCAAGTGTGAGATATACGGTGCTGACTGTACTTGTTGGTTTATTCAGTACGATACGGCCAAGTTTACATACCACGCTAAACAATACTGCGCTACCTTATGTCTAACTTCACTGCTATGTCTTGGTGTATATATTTATTTTACTATAAGTTATGTGAATACCAGTGGCGTGGGGTGAAAAAAAATAAAGGTAAAGCCGGACCAAAAAACGGCTAACTCGTGAATAAGCGAAATTTCAATTCTTGTAAAAAAAACGTGCAATAAATTACATACCTGTATTAAGTGTGTTAGTTTACCTTTTCCATGGTGCTTTGCTTGCATTGTGTGCGTTGCATGCAGTGTTAGTGTTGTTAGTATTCACCACCTTCACCATACATGACATCACTGGTATTATATGAACAGTGCATGTCGAGTATGATAAAAGTGGCTTTAAAAAAGCCGTTTTAAGCACACGTCACTCACACTCACACACCAAAAATAAGTGAATCCTGACTTGCCAGTGTAGATGTTTGTTACTCAATCATGCAAAAACTGGATTTAGATGAAATTTTGCATGCATCCCATGTCAAACATGGAAAGGAACATAGGCTACCTGTCTGAAGTTCACGCAGACGAAATCGCGGGCAAAAGCTAGTAGCAAAGAAATATCAGCAGAAATACGTAAGTACCTAAATGTTTAATTTTGTTATTTGTCGTCTGTCGTCGTTATTTAATATTCCTATTCTACAACCTGAAAAATTACCTAAGAATTATTATTTATATTCTAACATAATTCTACGGTTTTTCTTTACGAAATGTGCCAAAACATTATCATATAATAAGATGGGAGTCTATAACGCTATCGTACTTACTTAAATAAAATAATGTTTCTATATAATTGCCACGATTGTCTGAATTAACGTTTTCACTATGCCCGCGGAAAGATAACTCCTGTTTTCCAAGAAGAACAACAGTGTCTATTAAACGTTTCATTAAGTTTCGATTACGTTCCACTTTTCGATTATGGGATTCATAATTATTTCCGAGAAATGTTTCTATTCTACTATTTCCAAAATTGTGTAATAATATACAACTGCGTAAATGTTTTTCGGTTTGAGTATGTTTCCTAGCAGAATTGGTCAAATTATTGATGTCTGAGAAACCCGTTTTATTCCAAGCACTATTTGTATCGGAAAACAGCAAACATGGAAAACAAAATAACTTATTTAATTTGCAACTGCCCGCTATCCAATTATATTTATCATACACTGAACTGTGAAAATGTTTGAAAAACCCATCCTTACGCCTATAATCAATTTTCATATCGGGACGCGCCCGTCCTTGTTTAATGATATGTTTTTTTATTCTCGAACGATTGTTTTGAGAACGAATTTAAGTCATTTAATAGGTAATCCGTAAGACAACAGTCAATTTGTACTAATGCTATCATTTCTCACCTTTACGATGTAACAAACAAAACACAACACAACACTTGGCAAGTAAAATTTCACTACTTTCGATTCTTTTAAACTATATAATATTACAATCAAGCTAGCCCACTAACTTAATAAACAAAATTTTGCATATTACAATAATAACAGTACAAAATGAGTGCAAATGAGCGCGTAAGTGAATTGAAATGACATCACGCGCCGGTCGGCCGATGATTAGCTCTGTTGTGATTGGACGAAATCTTTTAAAGCGAAACATGCGAAACTAAACCTTAACACATGACAAATAAAGACTAGGTAGGCTATGTGGAATCGGCTTGCTGCTTGACAATATCGACGAGTCGTTTGCATGTGTAGTAATGTGTATGTGTGCGTGAATTTCATACATTAATTCAAATGTGCATTCCCGATGTTTTGAGCGAGTTACGTACGCGTTCTGAGTGCGATCGTAAAAACGGGTATGTGTGCGTTTGCGTGATTTTAAATACATGGCGAATAATTTTTATGAAATTGTAGGAAGCGGGGTAAGCTATAATTATTAATAATAAAAAATGTATATATTAAAATTGGCCAAGGTAAGCCGGTAGGAATCGTGTTCTATGGAGGCTTCGCCACTGGTGAATACTACGACTAAAACCCGAAGTGCGGCTACGTCTAGTTTAAACCGGGCAGATATACCTAGTATCAGCCGCTACAGTTTGATTGGAGTTTTATCTGAAAACAATCAGCTTTTACTAGATTGAACCAAGTATAAATGGTTACACCTAGTTCTAACCGGTTAAAACTATAAGTAACCACTCCTCCGTTTATTAGCCGTAGTGGATACTTTTTGGGTGTTAGCCGTAACAGGTCCATTAGAATTGACATGGAAGAACACAAAGCTACGTCATTATCTATAAACCAATAATACTACAACCTTGGATTTGGAACGGAAACTATTAAGGCTTTCACGCCGCCCCCGGATGATCGTTAATGTTGATAAATATCGTAAAAAAATGGATAAGGACAAGATCAAATAGACCCCTTTTAATACCTTCCTTTACATTATGTAAAAGATGGGTTTCGTCCTAAAAAAATATTGGCAAAGGAGTGCCTACTGCCTATAGAGTCTGTGAGGAATAAGATTGTCGCAATTCCATGGTACATATTTGAGTAGTTTAGCAGCTTTTTAGCGACTAACAGGATTCAATGAAATTCTGAAATATACAGAGGTATATTTTGTTATGTAGAGACCATAACACTTAATTCGTATTGCCTAAATAAAAATGAGAACCCGACTCTAATTACGTATGCATCGTAGCACCCTCTGTAATAATTATTCTGGGTATCCAAACAGCCGTTTTCGGCAGTTCATAAAATACAATGTGAAGCGCGATTTGAGAACTGCGGCCCAAGAATCCCTTATTCCTATTTCCTTCCATGATTCGAACTCTACGCAACTCCGTAGTATTCCACATTGTGTCAACTGAGCCAGTGAGTGTTGAACATTTCGGTTGCGAGAAACCTATGATTTATAACCACCATCTGGAGGAACATGAAAGAGATGGTACTCTAAATAAACATCCGAATTGCCTTGATGATGCCTTGGATTTTTCTACCCACCAAGATTTGCGGTGATTAACTGGTACATATACATCCAGTTTACGACTTTTGAGCCGTATTACCTGGACGTAAGATCGAAATATTGTAAACTGATGGATATTCCTTCAGATAACCTATTAGACCGTAGGCTAATCTAGTCAATAGAGGTAAGACTCAAAAGTTTTTTTATCAGACACACTTTGTGAAGGGATAAGAGTCATGGTTCCGATCACAATCCTCTAATATCGCTTAAATTTCCCTATTTTACTCGAGTGTTGCCGCTGCATCAGAGAGCCAGCGATCGGGATGTCATTAGAGGAATGAGATCGGACCTTATGAATTTGTGTACTGAATTTTAATTTTTTGCATAGTAGTTTATTGGGCTCTGGTTTGAATGTTTCAAACCAGAGCCCAATACTTACTTTTTATCCAATAGTAAGTACTGTATTCCCGTAGGTTACTATCATAACTTTTTGGGGTTAAAATAAAACAAAGGTCGGTCTAAGGCAACCATTACACGCTCATGCAAGCGACAGTCAATTCTATCAATCATGAATTATGTTTGACTGATGGTGACTGATGGACTGACGAATGGTATTAGACGGTCACTCAATTCTCTTCAGTTTTATGTCAGTCACAGCCAAAATTTTCAAGATAAAATTTAAAACGTATAAAAATTTTATACGTTTCTAATTTTTTTCTAATTTTGTCAGATGTGACAACACTCACTCAAAATTCGTGACTGATGGTTACATGAAGCAAAAATCAAATTATCCATATTTTCGTCACTTAGCTTCATGCAACCGTCTGTCACGCTCTTATACGGTAGGTTATCCATCAGTCACAGCCATGACTATCGTAAAACTGACAGCAAAACCTACCGTGTAATGGAGGCCTTACTGTCACGCCTCAAAATACTGTGACCTGTCACCCGTCCACACGTGATCAGCTGTCAGACATGTTGACCCTCGTCTATAATACAGGAGGTTACGAGAGTAAAGTAACGGAGATAAGCTCTGCTGTTGACTTTGTCACTTCAGTCGCTGGGATCGTTTCATGGACTAGCTGGTTGCCTGCAACTTCGTTCTTCATGTGCGAGTTAATACTACATTTTTAGTAACAATAACTATTTTATGTCCTTACATGATAGGTATATCCATTTCTCTAAATCGGTTCCAGAATTTCCGACGTTCGTTGTGTTTGTCATTATGTAAAGCATAATTAAATAATTAAGTATTAATTAATATTTTTGTAGATACTCGTGTCTCGTACATATAAACGAAGCCCGGAAAAGGCGAATATAATATTTAGAGGAAAATGTTCAACATACCGAAACGTCAACGGTGCGAGATGAAAAAGAAGAGTAAATATCATACGAAGCAGTCAGTTTACATTTTTCGATAAACTCCGTGACGGCAGCGTAAATATTTGTAAAACATCGCTAATTTTTACAACGCCCTCGATGGCAAATACTAGATGCGCAACGTAAACAACCAAAATATAAATAGCTTTCAAACTTAAACGTGTGTAACATACGAAATGTAATTTGTTTATTCTAACGTAATTTTTTATGATAGTAAACCATATAATTTACAAAAAATATTTCCTAAACCACATGGTGTTTATTTTGTGAAATGTGAAATTTTGTAACAAGCCTTAGGTTTAGTCCATTAGATAAAATATACCATAACTTTACCACGTGCTCTATAAACCAATAATTAAATTACCTACAATCCATACTATTCTCCATTCGTACTTCTATTGACAAAACTTACAACTTACTAGTATGACTTTTTATGCACGGTGCAAACATTTTCCTTGCTCATTAATTTCAGATACCATCATGAAATCTCGTGCTTGTGGTTCTATTATTTCCATATCGGTGTTCGAAACGCGTCCCGGTGACGTGTGAATTGCGAGCGAGGTGTGTTTGTAATGAGTTCCGCTATATTGCCGAAAACTGCCGCCGAATATAACATTTGGCATAAAAATTTTTGTCGAAAAATAAAGAATGCTTTCGAAAATGTTTCGATTTGTGCTTCTTGAGATAGAAAGACCTAGATCTGCCTGTTTCTTTGCATCGAATAGGCTCTAAAATTACTGCACCGATTTTGATAAATATCGCAGACATAGGTGACATAAGTGGTAACATAGAGAACGTCATGTGTCGTAGTTCTACCACTGACATATTTTTGATCTCGCACACGTATTCTTTATAAGACTGTATTATAGGCTATATACTATATTATAGCCTTCATATTATATATTTTAAATCAGAAAGTTTTATAACATAACATGATTAAACCAAATATCCTAAAATCCGTTTAATGATTGCCAAATGGCAAATGATCAAGTTTGTCACCCTTTATACCTTTCCACCTAACATAACTTATACAAACGAGCTTTCAAGTTAACAAAGGGTGTAACTTTAAGGCTCTTATTTCGTCAAGGCCTTCACCTGTCGAAAAAGGCACCGATACTCACTCTCGATATGTTGCAAACGAATATTGACAAGAAGAAACATTTTTGAAGGGTAATAATACATGCAGGGAGGGTAAATCGAATTGAGATGGTACCTAAATGTAGAAGACAAGAAGTGAAGCGAGGAAAGCTGTCACTCAGTTGGTCACAGTCGATGTGAACAATGTTGTGTCTTTCGAGTGACAGTATAAGATGGAAACGTTAGTTTTGATTTCATCCAGGTGCCAAAACATCCTTGTAGGCTTATATTAAAAGACAAACGTAAAAGTACCACAACAAAAATTAAAGTATAGAAGATAATATTATGTAGTATCTGCGTTCTCTTTGCAAAGGAATAATCCTTCGATCGTGGATTCTTGGAAGTCTATAGTTATTCTATTGTGTCTCGCTCACCGGTGAGCTTATGGGGCTTGATGGGTTAAAATAGCTTCGTAATATACGGCAAATATCTCTACCATTCGTAACGTTAAACATCAATTAATAAGATTTTCATGGCTCGTAACATACAAAATAAGCTAACCGAATCGAAAAGTCAGCTCGGCTTGTAGAAAACAACGGTACATAATGAAAAGCAAGCTCCTCAATAATAGCTCAAACAATCTCAAACAATTCGCAGCACGAACAACTACCCACAAATCACAGCGTTTTATTTTCTTTCGCGGAACTGTAATATTTCTGAAAGGATTATAAGGAAAGACTGCAATCTTCTCTCTATTAAAAATGGCGAATGAAAAATAGGACTTATGCGGGGCAATTTTGTATCATGGCGGTTGTTTTGTATTTTCCATTTTGATACCAGCCCTACTTTTGTATTTTACTTCCTATCTGTACTATTTAATATTATAATACTGTTCATGGCTTTCAGTCACCCATAATTATTATTAGGTAGATTAAATTTAGTTGCGAGTGTCTTATGCCGGTACTTCTTCTCGCCAGGGCCCGTCCCACGAAACCGTTTTGAGACTCAAACAATCGAACAAGAATGCCGCATCCTACTCTAACAAATGTGAACGACGTTGTTAGAGCAGGACGCATCATTCTCGTTCGATTGTTTGAGTCTCAAAACGGTTTCGTGGTACGGGCCCAGTTAAGTGGCGAAAACCGGTGGTAGGCGCCATAGTTTAGACATTAAAAATTATTATTGCATAGCTTTTATCGCGGGCTTTGAGCGCGGTGACCGAAGCAAGAAATTCCATAACGAAAATAAACCTAACACTCCGGTACAGCGGTGCGGCGTTGTCGTGCATCGTCGTTTCAATTAGGCAGGCTTCGACTAGACGTATACGAATTATAATTGCATAAGCTTTACCGCGGCAGTTACCGAGTGCCCATGTATTTTTTCTTTTTATTCTCTCTTAATAAAAACATTTTCGATTTCATTAGATTAGACCCACATTCGTTATTAGTTAGAGTTTAGACATTTTAGAGAATACCGTGTTACAGGTTGGTCATAATGGTATCTACTGAACCTGAAAGTGTTATTTTTATTGTAAGATTTTTATTCTTATATACAGGGTGCAATTAATTTGGCAAGGATCAATATCCTTGTTAAAAATAAAAATACACGTGTTTTTTCTTTTATAGTCACTCAGTACTAAAATGTTGAGAAATAGCTTCCGAAAGTTATCCTAAAAAATACTACAATTAATGGACACGATGCGTCGACCGCGCGTGATATTGTGCCCCCGCGCGCGCGCCTCATCCCGCGTCACCCCCTCTCATTCCACCGCGCCGCGAGTGACCATTCTGCAACGATTTTAAATGGGATAAAATATTATGTCATTGATAAAAAATAACATCCAACTTTTTTTTTGGTTACATGGACTCTCCTAATGATACCTAAGCCCTGGAAAAAATTTGGCAGGAAGGTTTAATTGCACCCTGTAGAATTGTCCTACAAAATATATATTATAAGCTCGGACTATTAAAACAGGGTATAAAGTAATTTTAAACCATTACTAACCTAATTCATTTCGATTGTTATTAATTACTCATTTATTAGTAAGCAGTAGGCATCCAAAACTTCCTAATACCAAAGAGTAAAGATATTTCGATAAAACTAAAATAGTATAGCGGTCGTTGTCGACGATAAATATATTTTCAGCGGCAATTGTTTTAATTGGTCTGTTAACCTATTTTTGATAAGTGCAATCGCCGATCGTAAATTTAATGATGACGTCACTCACATTATCGATTGTTTTAAATAGTTTCAGTTTATTCTTGTTGATTGTAGCTGCCAAGGCATCCGAATGTTTGTTCAGAATATGGGAAAAGTCGATTAGACTAAATTGGACTCTTCATTCGATAAAGTTAGTAGTTGAATTTTACCGGAATGAGCTAGAAAGAGAGAAAAGTATTATCCTTCTAAGTCGGCCCCTAGACGATCAATTTTGTTGTGCAATATCATTGAACAATATTATTGAAAAAATAATTTGACAATAAGATTGAAAAATGGGCGCGTTCAATATAAACCCTAGACGGTCAATAATATTGCATAATACGTTGCACAATAAAATTGATCTCTAGGGACATGCTTTCCCAAAAAGTAAATCACCTATTTCTCTCCTTCCTTATATTGCTTCTGTTATCGCGTATTAATTTCCATTAATACAATTCCCCAAACGTTTGGCTTCATTATTCGATTTATTCCTGGAGATTAATACGAATGCATTAGCTTGAAACCGCTAAGATAAACATAAAGGAATCTTATTGAATATTGACTCACAAAGAGAACAGGTATTCAATATGATTTAAAAGCATATCAAACTAATGCTGCAGTGGAACGTCGGCAGAATAAAGTTTGCTTAAAAATGGTACCCATAGTAAAAGTATCAAAGACTAGTTTAATCAAAACCCAAAAAGCTGAAATGGAAAGAATGGGGCTTTATGGGATATTTTAGTATTGCTAACAAATGAAACACTAGCGTATGAACTATGATATGTCCAGATTAAAGACCGACAAGAAAGAAACGGAACGTAAAGTGAACTTAGGGTAGGTTGCACCAACTTACTTTAACTATAACTTTAACTACAGTCCAAAATGTCAAATCTTTGGTTACCGTGAAATATAGCGTCCGACGCCATATTTAACCATAACCGCTCAAACTTACACCTACATTTTTCGTGTTTCATCGTGTTATATTTTTCCTGTCGATTTTTACAGTTAATTCAATTTTTTATACTCTCAATCCCATTACCTTTAAAAATAAACGCAACAGACATCTGTCAATTTCTGCAGTCAAAGCTAAGGTTAAAGTTAAGGTTAAAGCTAAGTTATCCTTAACTATAACCATAACTTTAACCTTAACTTTAACTTTAACCACGCCTCTGGTGCAATCCACCCTTAGAGTTATTGTTAGGGTCACATGGATACGTTACATACCGCATTCGTATTAACAATATGATAACGCTAGTTTCAATTTCAGCCTTATGCAAATGCGTCTCTTACTCGACGGTTTGTAATGTGGCGTTAGTTCTAATTTAAAAATTCTAAGTTTATTAATACTTCAGTCGGAATTTCCAGGAATTGCTATTGTATTCTATTGTTGTCGCGATCACCGGTGCTCGCGCGGGGCCTGAAGGATTAAGAGCATTATAGAGCTATATTTACAAGGCAGTAGGCTTGTCAAAAATATGTCAGCATAATAATTAACTACGGTTATTATGATGAACAGCCTTTGTAGACGTTATTACAGCGGGGCTAAAATGGTCGCATAGCAATTCCTCTCAATCAATTCACTTACAAACTCACAAATGTCAAATTTAGACCAATTCGATTGGTCTAAATTCTTACTAATTTGACATTCGTGAGTTTGACCAATTCAATTGGTCTAAATTCGTACTAATTTGACATCCGTGACTTTGACAGTTTTGACAATTCATTTTGTGAATTGATTGAGAGGAATTGCTATGTGACCATTTTAGCCCCGCTGGTCTACCAGAATCTGATGACAATTTTCGACAGCAGATTTTCAAAAAATATCCTTTATCATTGGATACATTTTTATATTTGCATAACACACAGAATTAGCCGCTATAAGAAAAAAAAGGATCAAAATGTTATATTCCAACTAGCTGTACCGGCAAACGTTGCTTTGCCATAATATAAAGTATTTCGCCCATATTATTTTATTGAAGTGACTAAGTAAGTATGTCGCCATGGCAACGTCGATCGCTATCCCGTCGCACAAACAATGGTCGCCGTCAGTCTCAGGTTGTAATAATTTACTATTATTTATTCAACAAATGCACTTATCAATATAAAAAGTAGATGTTGTCCGATTCTCAACCCTAGCCGATATGCTCGCTAAGATTCACGAAAATCGGTCGAGCCGTTTCAGAGGAGTTCAATTACGCACACCGTGACACGAGAATTTTATATATTAGAAGATTACCTCGGTATTGCTAGAATCAATTTATTTTCTCACTTTTTGACATCAGATTCTGGCAGACGTATAATTATTATATTATTATACGAGTTTTTGCCCGCGGCTTCGCTCACGTTAAGAAGTATTATTATATACAAACTTTCATTCCCTATTTGAACCCCTTGGGGTTGGAATTTATCAAAATCCTTTCTTAGCGGATGCCTACGTCATAACATCTACCTGCATGCCCAATTTCAGCCCGATCCGTCCAGTGGTTTGGGCTGTGCGTTGATAGATTACAATGTCAGTCACCTTTGAGTTTTATATAATACTAGCGACCCGCCCGGCGACGCACGGGTATAAAATATAATATAGCCACTGAAAAAATCGATAGCTTAGGATCCTTCACGTGGTCTACTTCTTATCTGTGCCAAATAACATAAAAATTGCTCCAGTAGTTCGCGAGAAGAAGCCCTTTCAAATAATTTCCCCCGTTTTTTTCAAATTCTCCTATTAGTTTTAGCGTGATAAAATATAGCCTATTTTCTCAATAAATTGGCTGTCTAACACTGAAAGAATTTTTCAAATCGGACCAGTAGTTCCTGAGATTAGCGCGTTCAAGTTAGCCCTTTCAAATAAATTTCCCCGTTTTTTCCACATTTTCCTCTATTTCTTCGCTCCTATTAGTCTTAGCGTGATAAGATATAGCCTATAACCTTCCTCGATAAATGGGCTATCTAACACTGAAAGAATCACCAAAATCCGTTGCGTAGTTTTAAAGATTAAAGGGAACAAAGGGACATGAGGGAATAAAAAGCGACTTTGTTTTATTAACCGACTTCCAAAAAACGAGGAGGTTATATGTTCGGCTGTGGATATTTTTTTTTTTTTTTTTTTTTTTTTTTTTATTTTTGTATGTTCAACGATTACTCCGCCGTTTGTGAACCGATTTTCGAAATTTTTGTTTTGTTGTATTAGGTTTCACTCCAATTTGGTACCATGTTCACAAAAATGGTGACCTGATGATGGGATCCAGGAGTAATCGAGGGAACTCCTCGAAATTTATATGGAAACATATGGTGATTTTGGTTTTATGTGAAGTGTACTAAGAATATGCTACCAAAAAGTCAAATATTGGGTCAAGGTATACCATGGTTTCGAAGATGCTGAGAGAACTCCTGACTCTTTATAGATACACGTTTGGGAGTTTCGGCGTTGTTTTAAGAACAGAAAGCATATGCTACCATGCAATTCAAATTCATCATCATCATCATCGTCATCATCATCATTACCACGTCGTGTTAAGGTCACCAATGTCTCATAGCACAAAATAGATAATAGTACAAGGCATAGGTATGGATACAATAATAATAATTATGTACATAACAACACCAATTATTATAGGCTGTTTAATATACACGGCGGTCGGCGCCGCAGAGGCAACGGCGTCGCCGCGCGGCGCGCGGCGATGCGTACGTAAACATCGTATTCAAGTTCTAACTGGAATGTCGGGGCATGCGGCATGCCGCCAGAGTAGACAGAATGATAGAGTATGCCGACTTAGAACTGATGTAATTTTTTTAAGTTTGACGTATTATGACAAAAGTCGTCGCTAGGGTCGTAACCTACAAATTTAGTTGTTTATATTTTGGCACATGCAAAGAAAACTGTCAGAATTCAATTTCAAAATCTTATTTTTAAAATTAAATTATACCAGCCAGCGCGCCAGCCTTTAACTTATCCTGGCGAAACACGAAAGAAACGACAGATATTAATACTCGTCAGTCTCATAGCAGTCGAAGTACTGGTAGTTATGTCTATTGTGATGCCACGCTGCGAGCATTTTGCAGCACGTGTTCACTTAGATCTTTTTAAATGTATTGTTTAAATTTATCTATCTACCTGATATTTGGGCCTTGGGGTATGCCGTATGCCTCATATCAGTCTTAACAAATTGTAATAAGATACGTAGAATATACGCAGTACCACCGACGACCACTTATAAATTCGCGGACTATGACGGAGGTCAACTTAAGGTGAACGCAGATTTGGCCACACCGCACGCACCGCAGTCGCCGCATTCGGAATTCTTTATATGAAGTTATAGGCAAGCTCGCATACCTACCTACCCGCGCCGCAGTCTTCGCAACTTCATAATAATATGAAGAATTGCGAATGCGGCGACTGCGGTGCGTGCGGTGCGGCCAAATCTGCGTTCACCTTTAATAACAATTATACGAGATCAATTACCACTCAATATTACGATTTATGTTGTCAATTCAATGCTCACTGCTCACACCAAGCTCACTGTTGAGTTGTCAGACGTCAGTTGCTTACAAACTTTCAACAACACAACGAAAACCTGTTACAAGTTACAACTACCTATATAAAACTTCTACGTACAAGCGATAGCGCGACACAGGAGCGCCTCAGTGACATCTAGTGAAGACAATATGAAACTATTTTTTATACAATTTGAATTGGCACTAACAGTTTACCTACTAAGTAACTAAAAAGAGTGAAATTATTATTTTTAACAAAAAATTAAAACCGACTTCCAAGGTAAAAACAATATTAATAGCATCCTTATAATATGAACTAAAAAGTATTAAATAATTTTTCCTATCTAATATGTAGTGCCTTTTCCCGAATCCGGCTAAACTTCAACTATTTCTGTACTCAATCTTCATAATTTTGAAGTCGGTGCCAGTTCCAAAAGTTTCAAATTTTCTGTCAAAGAAATAAAGATTCAGCTATATCTGGTACCGACTTCAAAATGATGAAGATTGAGCACAGAAATAGTTGAAGTTTAGCCGGATTCGGGAAAAGGCACTACATATTAGATAGGAAAAATTATTTAATACTTTTTAGTTCATATTATAAGGATGCTATTAATATTGTTTTTACCTTGGAAGTCGGTTTTAATTTTTTGTTAAAAATAATAATAAGTATAGATATAGATTATTAGAGATATCGATTCATAGTGAGATTGGTGAACCGACGCTATTTTGTCAGGTTATGTTAATGTCGTGGACCGTGGTATTTCGGCTTTATATCAGCTGGCCACAATAGGTCCGCCACCTGCCTATGATTTTTTCTGATAGGTGAGTTAGTATCAGAGAAATGGATTTGTAGGCAGGTCAACGGCGAATCAAGAACGCCTATTTAAAACCAAGCTCGGGTTTGAAGCGCCGGAGATATTGAAATAACTGAATAACTGATACCCGATAAGCTTGTATCGAGAGTACTTCTATTTACGAACGGCTTAAGCGGTTCTACGTAGACGCAGATGGTAGCCGGAATTATCTTTTTGGAAACCAAATAGTGATTCCGAATTGTAATAGAACGATATGATATATAGTTCTTGATGTAGATATAGATATATATATATATATATATATATATATATATATATATATATATATATATGTCTGAATAAATATTATTAATCAAATAGCAAAGCCGAATTATCAGTCCAGTCAATAATCAAAATCGAAGTACAACGCCCTTAGAGTTAAAATTAGAAATTTTCTACAATAGTAATATTTTTTTATGATGTATTATAGATCCATTAATAACAAATTTCCTTGGGGGTGAAAAAAGGAATCAAAATTTCGATGTCAGACTACCTATTTCTTGCGAAGTCTTATAAATCTTCATGCGAAGAAACTAGTACGGTATATCTATCTAATATATATGAATCTCCTGTCACGATGTTTGTCCGCGATGGATTCCTAAACTACTTAACCGATTTTAATGTTTTTTTGTTTTTTAACGTGTGCTTTTTTCCAACTTGAGAGATAGGATAGCTTAGAACTTTAATTAAAGTCGCAATTTTATTTTATTGCAAATTATTTGTCTATAAAGAGCGACCATTGTTTATGCGACGCGGGTCACGGGATAGCGATGGACGTTGCCATGGTGACATACTTATTTAGTCACTAATTCAATAAAATAATACGGGCGATTACATCTCAATGCGGACGATATACTTTATATAATTTGGCAAAGAAATGTTTGTTGGGACAGCAGTGGCGTGGGGTGAAAAAAAAAAAAGGTAAAGCCGGACCAAAAAACGGCTAACTCGTGAATAAGCAAAATTTCAATTCTTGCAAAAAAAACGTGCAATAAATTACATACCTGTATTAAGTGTGTTAGTTTACCTTTTCCATAACTACTAGGGTGCTTTGCTTGCATTGTGTGCGTTGCATGCAGTGTTAGTGTTGTTAGTATTCACCACCTTCACCATACATGACATCACTGGTATTATATGAACAGTGCATGTCGAGTATGATAAAAGTGGCTTTAAAAAAAGCCGTTTTAAGCACACGTCACTCACACTCACACACCAAAAATAAGTGAATCCTGACTTGCCAGTGTAGATGTTTGTTACTCAATCATGCAAAAACTGGATTTAGATGAAATTTTGCATGCATCCAATGTCAAACATGGAAAGGAACATAGGCTACCTGTCTGAAGTTCACGCAGACGAAATCGCGGGCAAAAGCTAGTAGCAAAGAAATATCAGCAGAAATACGTAAGTACCTAAATGTTTAATTTTGTTATTTGTCGTCTGTCGTCGTTATTTAATATTCCTATTCTACAACCTGAAAAATTACCTAAGAATTATTATTTATATTCTAACATAATTCTACGGTTTTTCTTTACGAAATGTGCCAAAACATTATCATATAATAAGATGGGAGTCTATAACGCTATCGTACTTACTTAAATAAAATAATGTTTCTATATAATTGCCACGATAGTCTGAATTAACGTTTTCACTATGCCCGCGGAAAGATAACTCCTGTTTTCCAAGAAGAACAACAGTGTCTATTAAACGTTTCATTAAGTTTCGATTACGTTCCACTTTTCGATTATGGGATTCATAATTATTTCCGAGAAATGTTTCTATTCTACTATTTCCAAAATTGTGTAATAATATACAACTGCGTAAATGTTTTTCGGTTTGAGTATGTTTCCTAGCCGAATTGGTCAAATTATTGATGTCTGAGAAACCCGTTTTATTCCAAGCACTATTTGTATCGGAAAACAGCAAACATGGAAAACAAAATAACTTATTTAATTTGCAACTGCCCGCTATCCAATTATATTTATCATACACTGAACTGTGAAAATGTTTGAAAAACCCATCCTTACGCCTATAATCAATTTTCATATCGGGACGCGCCCGTCCTTGTTTAATGATATGTTTTTTATTTTCGAACGATTGTTTTGAGAACGAATTTAAGTCATTTAATAGGTAATCCGTAACACAACAGTCAATTTGTACTAATGCTATCATTTCTCACCTTTACGATGTAACAAACAAAACATAACACAACACTTGGCAAGTAAAATTTCACTACTTTCGATTCTTTTAAACTATATAATATTACAATCAAGCTAGCCCACTAACTTAATAAACAAAATTTTGCATATTACAATAATAACAGTACAAAATGAGTGCAAATGAGCGCGTAAGTGAATTGAAATGACATCACGCGCCGGTCGGCCGATGATTAGCTCTGTTGTGATTGGACGAAATCTTTTAAAGCGAAACATGCGAAAGTAAACCTTAACACATGACAAATAAAGACTAGGTAGGCTATGTGGATTCCACATAGCCTACCTAGGCTTGCTGCTTGACAATACCGACGAGTCGTTTGCATGTGTAGTAATGTGTATGTGTGCGTGAATTTCATACATTAATTCAAATGTGCATTCCCGATGTTTTGAGCGAGTTACGTACGCGTTCTGAGTGCGATCGTAAAAACGGGTATGTGTGCGTTTGCGTGATTTTAAATACATGGCGAATTATTTTTATGAAATTGTAGGAAGCGGGGTAAGCTATAATTATTAATAATAAAAAATGTATATATTAAAATTGGCCAAGGTAAGCCGGTAGGGATCGTGTTCTATGGAGGCTTCGCCACTGTGGGACAGCTAGTTATCTATAAATAATTAGATACTAAATATTTTCTGAAACCGACATTAATAGTGATTGATTGAAGTAAAACGGCAAAAATAATATAATTCCCAGGCAATCAATAGTGCATAAATATACATTAATTGCCACAATATGTCGCCAGATCGAATAACATAAAGTTCCTAGACGCTCATATTAGTAATTGGCCTCTTATTTATTGTGGCTTCCATGCCTTATTTACACAGTGATAACGAATAGAGGAGACGACAAGAAAAATTGACGCCATTCTGTGGATTTCCAAGATATGAAAATGTTATCCGTAATATATTGATGTTTATAAATGATGGTGTTTGTAAATCTACTTTATCCGAATATATCAAAACATTGGCACGATTTTGTCTTGTAAACTATTTGAATAAACATTTATGACTTGGTATAATATGTGTAAAATATTCTCAAACTTCTGCCATAAGCACATATTTTTGACTGATGAGTTTCATAGGATCACCCAATAAGTTGTTATTGGGCGTTCCTATAAAACTATACTGCATTTTGGTCAAATTGCTTCCAAAAGATATTCTTTGGGATATCTATAGGGATCTTTTTTCGCTTATGTCAAGAATTTGAAATTGTGATTTGTTAAATTCTTGCTTTCTATTATTATAAATGGAAAACCGCATAGAAAAAAATCCACATCATAATCGTTTGCGTAATTAAATTACCTAAACACTGGAAGCTACTTTGTTTCACTATATTAGATGGCCCGGTGAATTTTGTATCACTCCCATCGGATGTAAACCTTCCCTGGTCTTCCGTTAATATTTCAAGACTAAAATTAGCCAAATCGGTTCAGCCTTTCTCGAGTTTTAGCAAAACTTTTTAAATTAATTCTTGTTTATATAGGATAGTGATATATATTTTGTATGTGCGATATAGTCCGCATATTGCAATTATAATATTTGGCGATGCTAGTTAACTAAGTACGCGCTTGATTTACTGCGTAGCCTGGACACATGTGGTCAGAGCATACCTACATTACTAACAATCGGCTTTGATTGTTTTGACATAATTAATACATGTGCCTTGGAGGATTGAGGACTTATGTAGTTGAGTAGAACCACACAGTACTTGCTGTAGCTGTTTTTTTATGAAATAAGGGGGCAAACGAGCAAACGGGTCACCTGATGGAAAGCAACTTCCATCGCCCATGGACACTCGCAGCATCAGAAGAGCTGCAGGTGCGTTGCCGGCCTTTTAAGAGGGAATAGGGTAATAGGGGAGGGTAGGGATGGGAAAGGAAGGGAATAGGGGAGGGTAGGGAAGGGAACAGGGTAGGAGATTGGGCCTCCGGTAAACTCACTCACTCGGCGAAACACAGCGCAAGCGCTGTTTCACGCCGGTTTTCTGTGAGAACGTGGTATTTCTCCGGTCGAGCCGGCCTATTCGTGCCGAAGGATGGTTCTTCCACGTAAAATTTCGTCTTTATACGTGGACGTTGTGGACCAACGAATATTATATGAATAAACTTCTGATGATTATAAATATTCTATAACAGGATGCGTATTTTTACTGCAACTCTAGATCTGTGTTACATTTCATCAATATCGGTTCAGTACTTTCGGAGCTAATATTGTTCTCTGATGAATAATACTTTATATTACTTCAAATTCCATTTTGATGAAGTATTCTCTGTCAAACAAAGAGGTGCAAAACCGTCTTCAAAGCTCTAGCTTTCAGAAAATGCATTTAATTTATTTGTGGTTTATTTATTTGAGGAATGTCTTAGGAGATGGTTTGCTTGAAATACAAAACAAAGAGACAAAGCAAATTATTATTTGTTTTAGTTATATTTATGAAGATAAATAATTTAGGATTATGAATAAAAGCAAGCACTATTACTTACTGAAATAAAAATGAAAATATAATGAAAATATTTAACACCTTCTAGAAAAAAGGTGTTAAGGCGACGCCTTGATAATTTGGCTGTAGCGATATTGATTTTTCTCAGCAATGACTAATGCTAAGAAATTAAAGTTCATTGTCAGTATTAATCAGGTCTTTGTCTTTGTATTACCCATAGCACAACACGATTGGTCAACTTTTATAACTCAGAATAATCAATCAAAAAGACCTCTGTGAAAAAAGGGATTCCTATTTTGCCAACAGAGGAGAGTGATTTAAGCTTCCAAAATTTGTACATAGATTGGTTCAGGCATACACTTTAATTTGCCCATAGCTTATATGAAATGTATTTATGGTTTTTAAATCACGCGACAAAAATCATTTTGTCGCTTTCCATTTTTTGTTGTTCCATTGCTTGTTTTCTTGGGCCGGCCTCTCATAGAAAACAAGCAATCTAAAACGTATCCAACACGGTTTTTCACTTTAACGCGACGTCATCATTCATACTATAACCTACTTGTTGTTATGTTAAATTTAACAGGCACTTAAAAGTGTAAATAAAAAATGGAATATGGAAATAGATTGTGTCACTGTTAAAAAAATGATAATTCAAAATTTATCAACTATCATCATCTTACGGCCGTTCCCAATATTCAATCTATCTCTGGTTTGACATACAACCGATCGCAGCTAACATTGAATTGACATAAAATATATGGTCTCTAATGTCTAATGTGAGCTATTTCTATCTCTAGTAGGGCAAAACCAGAGATAGATCAAATATTGGGAACGGCCGTTAGTTTACCTCTACCCTAGATAGAAAGTCCTATCATTGACATTTCAACGATTTGATACTTTCCCTAATATCTAATTCTATATCTTCAAAACATTGCGGTCTGACCTAAGGAGATTATGCTTAGCCATTTTAATCTTTGGAATTTACCGACCGCATACTTCCGTGAACTAGGATGTGGATTTTGTGAAGTGGTCCTTCCAGCCGGATATCTGCGAGCTGCGGTCGATGCGGCAAATCGGACTTCGCCAAGTTCGGATTGGTTACGCCAAAGACGCTCGTGTAGTTTAGTAATTAAAGCTAGTTATGCAGATTGTAATTGGATTTGGTATTATTATCGTTAGCTGAGGATTCAGTATCATCATCATCAGTTTATTCTTTAAAGTATGTGTATGCGTTACAATTAAGTAAAAGATAAGCAAGTCAATATTATAATTCATTTGAGTTCCTTTGGCGCTTGCGCTAGCCTGGGCCTGTTATGTATATTGACAAAGTTGAGTAACTCTTAAAAGCGATCTTCTATCACTTTACTTTGCCAGATTTACGTAGTGTTAAACGTAAGATTAGTCTTTGTCTATACAATTAGATATAGTTCTTCTTTCTTATTTGGTGCCAGTTTCTTACTTTCTTATTTGATGCCAATCCAATTTAGCTTGTTAAGACTTGGTAACTAACTAGCTTTGCACTAAATTCAGCAACAATTAATATTAAATGATTTTTTTTAAGTTCTAGCTAGGTTTAAAATTAAGTATTTACTTACGTCTTTATTATTTTTTTTTGTTACAGGTAATTTTCAACTGTTACCTACTTACGAGACGAGTTACAAAGTAAGTCTTAGGCTGACCATGCTAGTTAAGCCGTTCGTTTAGAACTTCACTCTAGGTTAAGCAAACAAAATGTTTTCATGCTAAATGACGATAAACCTTTAAAATTTTAGGAATCCTCATCTCTAATACTTCCTATTTTTGCCAAGAAAATTGTTCGATGTGTGGGCTTTAAAATATCATTAAAGCGGCCATATTAAGTTGAGTGGGAATTAAATTAGCACATAAACTTTAACGACGTCTCAGAAGCGGAGAGAGGTTTTATTTTTAAACTTTACACTACATGGTACTACAGTTTTATACTTGAAGGAGTTTGTTCAATATGGCTTAAATAACACTCAGAAAATATACCACGAGTACTATCATAGGAAGCGTGTTGAACTCGACTACTGCTCGGTTTTCAGGTATTTTGACTACATTTTTAACTAACTATTTAACAGCGTTGTTCATTAGTTAATGTTTTGCCGTCAAGTAATTAAAATCGCTAGTGAACAGAACGTAATACCTCCTGTCAAAAATCCCCAGAAATCAGACATATTATGCAACGGTTTATATTATGAGTACCTACTATGATATGAAGAAGGTCTCGGAGGAAACGATTTTACAGATCATTAAAAATATTTTGATACTCATTAGTAATTACTAATTAGTAATTACCATTGAAACATTCAGTATATTCGTCCTAAAATAAAATTATTTGTCAAGTCATAAATTCAACGAAACTGCCATTTGGTCTTTCCCATATTTTTATTTTGCCCTCCCATTACTTGGAGTCAACACTAAAGTATTAAAAGCACTCCTATCTTGCAAAACATTTAACTTCGAAATAAAATAACTCGGTGAACCCTGGCAATGAATTATTGACTCCTAATGTGTGGGCAATAGATTCTATAATGCCATAACAGGAGAGTCTCGAGGTACAAGCTAAGGTTGCATCAAAGTATTTTCAGCACGTGAAAGTCCATAAAGTGAAGCTTTGCACACGATGTGCCAGATTCTGAATCAAGCCTTTTATTATTTTTCATGGTGTACCAAAAGCGGTAACGGTGTTATGAATTGCAAAGAAAACTGGCGCTACGAAATTTCTTAAATGTATTCAAATTAATATAAAAGATGTGTACCAAACAAGAGAGAGACGAAAATGTATAATTAGTGATGTATTTAAATTTTGGTTATCACTATTGCGCTTTCTTTGTAAATTTGAAAATGGAATAAATAGATATATTCGCCAGTTTTGATGGCGAATTCAGATGTCAATAACCTCCTTTTTGGAAGTCGTTTGAAGTATATGGGATTTGACATAACTATTATCGCTATTGAAACTGGCAAATTCGTCAGCTTGACTAAGCACTCTGATTATATTATCAGAGACATATAAAAAATCGCATTTAAGGTTCTTTGTTAACTTTATGAGTTGGTACGTTACCAATAATAATTATTATTGACAGTTTAAGAGTAAATACTTAGAAAAATTGATTTTGTTTTCCTCCAGGTAAACTTACTAGTTGGAGAAGTACGTTTGGGAGGTTTGTCTCAAAATACAAAACAAAGCATGTTAAGTAAGTAAGTAGGTACAATGTACATAAATATTTTGTTCCTTTTCTTAACACTTAAGTGCAGAAGAATCGCGAGCGTACTTCTCCAATTCTGTTAATAAAACAGCAACTTTAAGATTTAAGCTCCATCAAGCGCTTAAAATCAAGTAAAGCGAAAGCTTATGAAATAAAGTTCGTACGAGCTTTCACGTGGCGGAGTAACTCGTAACTTTTACGGTTCATACGTTTTAACAACAATAACCGTTGTGGGGACGACAACGAGACTGGTTTTATGTTCATCCCTCTGTCCCCTCTGTCCCCTCGTCCCCCCTACGTTCCCCAGGTGAATTACATTACCTCTTGCAACGCTGAAATGTTTCACCCCGTTGTTCATCCCTAATTTTACTAATAAACTTTAATCTAATTTACACGGTAACAGGGGAAAAATGCATTACGTTCGTGATGCAGTTCAGATTGGTCATCAGTTATTTAATTTCTCATTTAAAGTTGGAGGTAAACCATATAACTAGTTTAAGTTACTCCCAAACTAAACGGGTTTGGGAGTTACTCAAGGGGGTTGAAATGAAATGTTAGTAGGTGTTGAAAAACTATACAAACATGCATAATACTTATAGGTACAAACTAAATTTTTAACCGACTTCCAAAAAGGAGGAGGTTATATGTTCGTCTGTATATATTTTTTTTTGTATGTTCAACCATAACTTCGCCGCCTGTGGACCGATTTTTATGATTCTTTTGTTGTTGTGCGGGGTTGAATCCGAATTTGGTACCATGTTCACAAAAGTGGTGATCTGGTGATGGGATCCATGAGGAATTGAGGGGACTCCTTGAAATTTGTATGGAAACATATAGTGATTTCGATTTTTTCTGAAGCATTTAAGGTAAATACCACCAAAAAGTAAAACTTCGCACCAGATTATACCCTGGATCCGAAGGTACCTAACAGAACTTTTGAATCGTTATAGATACAGGTTTGGGGATTTCGGCGTTGTTTAAAGAACTGAAAGCACAAGCCAACACATCAATTTGATTGATCATCATCATCACGACCATAATTATACCATGTGTCATCACATTATGACCCAATTATTGGTACTTTTCGTGATATTTTGCATCGAAGCCGATGTTTTGATGATTATTTCGCTGTTTGTGGACCGATTTTCAAAACTCTTGTGTTTTTGTATAGGCTATAATCTTAATTTTGTATAACAATTACGAAAGTGGTGAGCTGATGATGGGATCTATGAGCAATCGAGGGAAATCCTTGAAATTTATCAAAACACTCATAGTGGTTAAAAGGTTGTTTCTAGTAACTTAAACATACGTTACGAATAAGAGAAATTTCAAAGGCACTGAACTGAACTCCTGAACCTTTAAAGATAAAAGTTTGGAAATTACAGCATCGCTTAGATAACTGCAAGCATTTAGCACAATTCCGCTTAAAGTAACATAATGTGAATAGTTAACATTCGTATTGGTTATTTACACATAAAGCCTTATTTTGTAGATAACTAAAAAGAGTGAAATTACTATTTTTAACAAAAAAATTAAAACCGACTTCCAAGGTAAAAACAATAGTAATATGAACTAAAAAGTATTAAATAACTCGTACTCTTTAATAGTGCCTTTTTCATAATTCGTCTAAATCTCAACTATTTCTGTACATACCTACTACAGTCTTCATTACTTTGAAGTCGGTACCAGCTAATTCGTGTGTTCAGTAATGTCAGAATATCTGAAATGGAACTGGTACCGACTTCAAAGTAATGAAGACTGTAGTATGTACAGAAATAGTTGAGATTTAGACGAATTCTGAAAAAGGCACTATTAAAGAGTAAGAGTTATTTAATACTTTTTAGTTCATATTACTATTGTTTTTACCTTGGAAGTCGGATATTACTATATTTTGTTAAAAATAGTAATATAAAATATAATACTACTACTTGTAGCTACGAGTACTACGAGTTAGCTAGAACTGGGGGGGTGTGCCAAAATGTTTTCGTTTTCGCTTCGTTATAGAATCGCCAATGAAAATGCATGGAATTGACATTTCTTTGACATTTGGGCGTTCGTTAATATTATAACGTTGATGTTCGACCCGTCTTATGTCAATTCCATACATTTTGATCGGTGATTCTGTAACGAAGCGAAAATGGCCAGAGATACACACAAACTTTTGCCTTTACTACTTTAACGTGATAAGCTTTTGCGTTTTAATTCAAACTTTTAGATTTTACGTTTTACAAACTCACGAGTACCAGTGCAACCTTTCTAAATATTTGATGGTTATTGACTTAAAATAATATAACTGTAATATTACTGTTTGTAATTATTCGCTCCTAAGTCCTCCTGTCGGCTCACTTCAATACCCACGGGTTTACAGCAATAAATGCGATTTCGACTCCCATTACCAAAACTTTAATTGCCTTATCGAAGTTGGCAGACTTATAAAATTAGGTCAGACGCTATTACGTCTGACTAGCCTGCGGTGAACATAATATTGAATGAGTTTTACCTGTAATAATAATAATAATTATTATTACGGTCGAATTCACATGTAGAGGCAACACTACATAAACGTTAAGTAGGCCCTTACTAATAACAAGATAATATAATGTTATAGTTATACAATGTTTATTTGTTCTCGTATTTTGTCTTAATGCTTCACATACAGTCAAAATCACATTGTCTAACTGTAGCATCTGTATACTTAGTGCAGATCTTGATATTAGTGAGCGAGCAAATGTTTTTACAATAACGAGGAAATAATTATAAAATATAAATTTATTTTCAATGCCAAATTCTGTATTGCAAGCACCAGCATACTACACCGAAGTCGTAATATTTTCTGCTTGTTTTTGACAGCGACCTAAAATAACAAGATTCGCGAACAAAGCCTCCACACTATAACTATCTCGAGTGCCGCTTCTCCAAACTCGAGACAATCTGTTGCACAGTGTCGTGAACATCACAACAGACTCAGAACAACGTCCATGCATAAAACAAATGATATATAGTAGACTATCTTTTATCTAGATCGTAAAATTATCACGCGCACGCACTGCGCATAAGTTAGAAAGAAACCACGTTGTGGAGCGTTGCATCTTTATTCTTTGGACGGAATTGCAACAGTGTACAAGACGCTGACAGCGCAGCTCATCATTTACTCTCTTATCAAGCATCAAGCGCTGCACACATAATATTATCTTATTAAACATAATATACGAATATCGGAAAACGCCGTATTCACCGCAGCGCAACCGAGCCTTGCTTTTTGGCGTTATCTCTTTTACAGAAGTGGCACAACACAGAATCAGGCCGTACGCACGTTAAATCTGACGCTGCGCTAAGCTACTTTGATTTCATGGACACTGTAAATCTACTATATGATATTTATACTGTGTCTCAACAGTATTGTGAACATCCCAGTTTGGGGACTTGTTGCAACTTCAGCGGTCAGTCGTTTCACGTGTAACTTGCAGGTAGATTGGAAAACTTTGACCAAATCTTGTGGTTCATAACACGATTATGAAATTGGCTCACCACCCATGTTGCCGGCCGAAGTTCTAGTCTTCAAATGATTGGTAATATAGTTATCTATTGATGGTAGCTTTATTAGTAAAATTACGATATAGTCATCGAACAAGGGAATTTTTCTGTAAAACTTTGACGCTTATATTATATTTTATTCAAGCGGTTTTTTTCGAACCTGCGGAAACAAAATGGTTTGCGAGTGAAAAAAACAAATAGTAGGTATTTACCTACTAAAGTAGGTAAATACCTACTATTTGTTTTTTTCAACCCTTCTTCATAACACAACTGTCAAGATCAGTTCAGCGGTTTTAACATGAAAAGGTATTATACAGACAACACATTCGCAGTCATAATGTTAGGAAATATGAAATACTATTGAAAGCTACCTTAACGCTATTTTCGGCAATGTAAGCATTAACAAATTAAAGACTTAAAATAGCGAATGACAGCTGTCAACTGGATCGGATAAGATCGTTTCCGTAATTAATTAGTATTTAATTGGGAATATTTAACAAATCAAGAGTAATTTAACAAAGAACTGAAACAATAGTACCTTCTTCATCAGCACAAGTGTTTTCTACATTATGGAATAGGTGTGAGCACATTAAGCCTTGGTGAGTTTACTGCACCTTATTATCCACAAGAATTGACAATATTTACTAGACACCAGCACTAAAATCAAAGAAAAACAAAACTGAAAACATTCCGAAGATCCATTTATCGCCATTCACCTGAAACTAGTCTGAAAATACTCAAACTCAACGTTGGAAATTGCTTTGTTTACATATCGTCACTTCTTCCGTTGATTATTTTCAAAATTTTCAAAATTTGAACTACAGATTTGAACTATTTTTGAAAATTTAACAGTAAAAACGGTGATAAAATATTTTACTTTCATCAACTATTTCCAAACTTTTTGACATATGACAACTGACAGACGTCATTGAAGGATTGACTTGTCAAAGTGATCGACCATAGACAATTATTATTTTTATGATATTAACAGACAAGACGTACAAAACCAACTGACATGGAGTCTGAAAATATCACATTTCGGAAAACAAATAAAATACAATCAAAATCTCTCGAAAATATGTCTATTATTCAAAACTTGATTGACGATTCACTTAACAATACCATCGAAGACTGCAGTATGACATCCTTACCAAATGTATCTATTAATGAGGAAATTGATGAATTAAAAGAAGAAATTAATTCCCTAAAGGTTTAACTTTTATCCGCTCACTCAGAAATAGACCAACTCTCTACAGAAAATTCTGTACTACGTAAATAAATTGAAAAGTACAAAAAAAACACAGAGATACTCAAAGCTATCACTACGCCGCAAAAAAATATGACACCGAAGAAGCGACTAGTTATAAAATCAAAATCAGCACAATCTCAAAAAGCCCTATGATATTTAAGAATACTAAAATTAATGACGATATTAAATCAACATTTACTGAGAAACGAAATACGAACACATATTTAATAAATAAGAATAACAACACAAGCGTAACTCACGTAGAAAAACATGACGATAGTATAGAAGAAATACAATTTGACAAAGACGATGCAAATAACACAAACAAACGAAACATAATAATCTTAGGAGATGAGCAAGTTACCGGACTAGCAATAAATTTACAAAAGAAAAGACTTATCGATCAAGACAACTGCAATGAGAAAGTTACTGGAATAGTTAAGAAGGGAGCTACTTGTACACAAATATTAAATTCTACCGACAACATTGCTGAAACAACAAAAAACGAAGATATCATCATAATCGCTTTAGGAACACACGACAGAAATCCTTATTTATTATTTTCTCAACTTGTAACAGCATTAACTAAATTTAAAAAATGTAAAGTTCTTGTTCTAAATGTTGTGTATAATCGATATCTTAATGTAAATCTATTAAATTACAATATACAACAATTAATGAAAAAATTGAGTAATGCTAAATTCATAAGCTACACAAAAACTTATTATTATAATGATATTTGTCACACAATCGAAAAAGAGATAGAAACTCGTGAGTATTAAAAATGTATTACCACAAAAAAAATTGTATTAAAGCAAAAATCAATTGTCAATTATTTCCCAACGCTAAATAAAAATCTGAATAGCGTTAAAAATAACCCTAAAATAAAAAGTACTTACACAGAACATTCTCAGAGTGGTAAAACAAGTAACTTTTTTCGAACATAATGCACAGGAGAATAAATTGTCTATATTCCATCAAAACATTGCTGGTGCTATATCAAAATCTGAAGAAATAACAGTTGCGATTTCTGAACTTTCCAATAACAAAAAAGATATAAGCGTCATTTGCCTCACAGAAACTTTTATCAAAAAGGGAACAGAACAGTTACTTAAAATACCGGGTTATAAACTAGCAACGTCTTTTTCACGTAGCACAAAACGGGGAGGGTCATGTATCTTGATTAAAAATGACATACACTACAAACCACTGGGCGTTTTAACCAATCTGTCTTCCAATTTTACTTTCGAAGCGACTGGTATAGAACTAACACTTCAAAAAATTATAATTGTTTGTATCTATAGAACCCCAAATGGTGATCCTCTGATAACTTGAACAACTTCTATTAAAAATCTCAAATAATTCTAAAAAAAATAATAATATGTGGAGACTGGAATATCAATACTCTATTAATTAACAAAACCACTCAAAATCTAACAAATTTACTAAAAAACTTTAACATAGAATTACACGTCAAGACCCCGACTCGCCGGTTAGCATGTCTTGATCAATTCGCTAGTAATCTAAAACGCGCCGAAATAAGTATATATTACTCAGGTTTATCGGATCATGAGACTGCTCAAGTACTAACTCTAGAAACAAATAAAATCTTGAAAATTGTTAAATGGACAGAAAAGACACGCGATTTTAGCAAAGAAAATATAAAAAAAATCTGCAGTTGCATGTCTAAGTTAAGCTTTGCCGAAGTATATGAGCATACTATTGGTATTGGTACTTTTTTATAATCTATGCTTCCCCGAAATTTCCATAAAAAAATCTAATAAGCCATCAAAAACTTCATGGTTATCAAAGGGCATAAAAAAATGTAGCATTGTTAAAAGAAAACTATGCTTGAAATATATAGGTTCACAGGCAAATAAAAAGCTTAACTACAAAAAAATACACAAAATATAGTAAAATATTTAAAAAAATGCGTATATAAATCAATGCAGTTACAAAATAAAAATTATATTAATAATCATAAAAACAAATGTAAAGCAATATGGGATATTATAAATAAAAACATAGGTAACATAAATACACAGACTGACATTGATACAATCATAAATAATAACAAGGAATTATCGGAACCCAATGACATTAGTGAATCATTTAACAATTACTTTATACAATTGACAAATAGAAATAAATTTGACTTTGATAGAAACTATATTAATTCGACTTTAACAAATATAACCCGAATACTATATTTTTAAAACCAACAGACCAATACGAAGTCAATAGTATTATTAAAACCTTAAATAACACGAATGCAGTAGGATTTGATAATCTTAAAACTAAAATTATAAAGGCATGCGCCAAACATATAAGCCAACCTCTAAGTTTCTTAATCCTTCAGGCCCCGCGCGAGCACCGGTGATCGCGACAACAATAGAATACAATAGCAATTCCTGGAAATTCCGACTGAAGTATTAATAAACTTATCATTTGAGGAAGGCAGCTTTCCAGAATTATTAAAGAAATCTATTATTAAACCGCTATTTAAAAAGGGAGACCTTACTGATATGAGTAATTACCGTCCTATCTCATTAATACCAGTATTGTCCAAAATTTTTGAAAAACGATTATATGATTTTGTCATACACCATGGAATACTGAAAAGCGAACAGGTCGGATTTAAAAAAAAAACAGTAATACCACATTAGCGTGCTTTGATCTCATTAAATATATTACGGAGTCGATCAATGACAGGAATCGTGTAGCAGCCATTTTTCTGGACATGACAAAAGCGTTCGACTTTGTAGATCACAAACTGCTTCTTTACAAGCTTGAATGTTACGGTATACGAGGCAAGGCAAATAGATGGCTTAAAAATTATTTATCCAATCGTCTACAATGTGTAGAAATATCCAGATTAAAAAATGGTTTCAAAAGAGTTATCAGATCAACATTTTTAATTAATGCGTTTGGCGTTCCTCAGGGAAGTATCCTAGACCCTTTTCTGTTTTTACTTTACATCAATGACCTTCCCAATGCTATTGATCATAAAACAGTATTATTCGCAGATGACACAACTTTGGCAATTAAATGTAAAAATAATAAATTATTCCAAAACTTAATTAAAAACATACTTGACAAAATATTAAAATGGCTTGAAAACAATAACTTAAAAGTAAATCTAAATAAAACAAAAATAATACAATTCGGACACTATAAGACACAAAAAAATAATCTTGACATACAATATAATAATACAAACATTGACATGGTAAATAACACAAAATTTTTAGGACTAATCATTGACAATCGCTGCGACTGGAAATTACACATAGAACATGTATGTAGTAAATTAGAAAAATTTGTCTACGAAATAAAAAAATCACAATTTTTATTTGCTGCAGTTATAATCCGGCTATAATTGAATTCCCGTATGTTTCAGCATTCAGCTTATGAGGTTCAAGTGTTTTCGTTTGTATCGTATTAAGGGTTTCGATAAATATTTAAATCTCACAATAAACGTTTAATAATGCAGGTTGCGCATAAAAGGATAATTATTCTGATTTCTGATACAATACTGGATAGTAACAAAATTTAACTTTTAATTCGTAATTAGGGTATTACGAATTAAAAGTAAAAATTTTTTGGGTCTACAAATTCATACCGGCGCAGAATGAAACGGCGGTGTAAATTCAGTATAACATTGTCGTTGAATCGCACGCACGCAAATATTTTTCTTACTCGTAAACTCGAGACATCAGCCACGTATTAAACTACTAGAATACGGAGGCGTTAATGTTAAGGCGCGCCGCGTGTAGTATTTTTATCCACTATCCATTGCAATTACTTCTGGTAGAGACAAGTTACCCGCAACTAATAAAATCTTCAATGTCTAGTGCAGTTAACAATTGGTTTAAAAATGTCGCCGCGGCCCGCGACAGCGAGTGATTCAATATAGCTGAAGCGGGGAATGTCTTCAGCATTCCAACTTATATGTGCTATCCACGCTTTATTTCCTATCAATACAGTGCAATGTAAAAGATGTAGCGGGTACTTATAATGTTTGGCCCGGTAGTCATTAGTTTTTGTTTTGATGACAAATGCAAAAAATTGATTGTTAAAACCTAACCTCTGTCTCGCTTAAACCTCCAGCTCCAGCCTGTAATATTTTGATAGTAGTGACTATATTCGAAATCTACCACCAATAATAATGTGAACACAATGTCTATGATGTAGTTGAAAAAATTACAATTTTTTTCACAGAGTTCTCCCAACTTGCATAAATCATGATATATTACGCATTCTATCTTATACAATCGAATTCTATTAAAAATAGATTTTCTATGTGTAGAATATTGTACAGAAAAAATCTAAAAAACTTTCCGCTCGCACTTACCGCTTGCACCGAGCTAACATACAGTAAGTTGAACGCGACACTTGTAAAGAGTACGTCTGTGGGACTTGGATGAAATTTAATTGAAATAGTTCACCCAGCACTAGACTTGGCTCTAATTAATTTTTACCTATTTTTACTTCAACGACGAACTCAAACATTACTTCATCGAAGTTTTAACCTGAAACTGTTTTCGCATTGCCCAGGTAGCGAACGAAAACTTGTGAACTATTAAACAGGTAGAGTTTTGCAAAAGGTTTTTTTAAATTGTATGCGGTCTTTTCAGTCCATGTTGGACAAATGTTGGCGATTACGAACGTGTAGAGAAGCCTATTTATATTTAGTCTATGATTGACTTTTATCGACGTCGATTGTGCAATGTGCATGATGTTGGGACCTATCAGATAGAGAGCGGTCACGCGTTCAAGCATTCTGCGTTATAGTGGTCAGTCACACAGTAGCAAATCTGACGCGGTCAAAATGCCCCTTGTGTAAGTATATCTATTATGTAAGGTAATAACAACACAAAGAACGCAAAACTGACCGCTTGAACGCTTGACCGCGTGACCGCTCTAGCTGCCAGATATGTCCCGTAAACAACTTTGCAATAATGACAATCGTGGTGATCCATTATGGCTCACTCTGGAGTGCCGCCTTTTTGAGACATAAGAACATCCTTTTTGGAAATCAGCTAAAAAGACAGGCGATATTCCGATATGAATAAGTTAATTTTAGCGGCCATCGGCCTTTGTTTGCCGGAGGATCTAGGCACGGCTGATGTTTGCCGACAAACACGCCAATCAGCCGAGTGTGTGTTCTTTTATTAGGGAAGTTTTAAACAATCGCTTGTGAGGGATTAAATAAAACCTTGCACGCTACCTGAACTGTGTTGTAAAAAAGTGCGATTAATTTTATTAGACATAGTTTTTGTGAAAATTGGGGATGAAATGTATTATAACGGTGATATAATAAGGGACACCTAACCTGAAAAGTAGGTACTATTCTAGCAGTCGGCTAAGTGTATGGTATTTTATGAAAATCTGATTTAGGTATTTATGTTAAAATTAAAAAATATATACACAGGCTACTATATATAATAACAAAACTTAGAATACATGTACGAATAGAAACCTCCCTATCTAGCGGTAATTTGAATACCACTCCAAATAGTAATTTGGGAAAAATTACACTGCAATCTGTTTTCATTCTGCGCCGAGGGACTTTGATTTAAATTTCACAGGGAGCGCGGCAGAGAGCATTCATAATTTCTGAAGCGCAATCGAAAATACGCATGTACCAATTTGTGAGTGCACGTGGTCGTGACTCGTGAGTCGAGTCAAGTGCCTGCAATCAACGAGCCAAATACTTTTAATTTATTTCAAAAGAGTTGCATGTAACGCACAGGCTTTACATCTTTCATGTAGAGGGATAGAGTTTGCAATTTCATCCAATATCATGTCTGTGATGATCATGTGTCTTGATCGCATCCGAATTCGGTAGAACAAAAAGCAGCAAAATATTAATCTAATATACTTACGCCAAACCATCAATGTCTTGAAATTTGACCAATCCGAAAGCATTAGAAGTTAGATTGAGATATTTTTATGAGAATTTTACCAATCTAATCTAATATCTAATATCTATGGACGCTTCACACCACTTCATTCTGGCCCCGTGCTAAGTACCTGAAGGACTTGTGTGACAGGTACCAGACAATGGAAATATTTATAATACTTGTATACTATACATAATACTTGTAGGACCCCCTGTCTGTGTATCACAGACTTGATCACGCACTTAGTAAATTACTATTATGTACTAATTATTACACGTCCACTCTCGTCTATTGACTCTCGTGTTCTGACGCGGTGAGGTCAAGACAGTGTCATGTCTGTTTGTATGTATGTATGTGTCAGTGTAGTGATGATATGATATTTATGTACTTATATGTATAATAATATACTGACATAATATACTGACATAATATATAACATTATTTATTTAAGGATAAATCACATACATTACATCCCTTTTAAGATTTTTATTATATCATACACATATTTAATACACATCCAGACTTTTTGTTCCGTCGGCGGGATTTGAACCCGCGACCCAGGGCTTGAGCTGCCACAACTCAACCAATTGAGCCACAGAGGTCTGCTATACGGCTTTAATACTGCATTGGAACCAACTCGCAGAGCCTCATTAACAGAATCAGTGAGTAAAGTTCTCCAACTTTAACCATCTTGGTTCTAAATTTTTGGTCATAACTCGCTTCTATCTTAACCTTTACCCCGGTAAAACAGATAACAAATTCCATTAGCTTCTGAAATTTGTCAATTAATTTCAGCTAAAATGTTGGAGCATTACCAAAAGTGATATCCCCCATCAATAATCTATTATGGACTACATCAATCTCCACAAAACAGCCAGTCATATCGAATTACATACCGAAAAAACGATCTAACGAAGAATAATCGCTTTTTTTATTAGAAACCCAGTTTACCCATATCGTGGACGACGCGCGGATGCGATTCTACTGTGTCGATGACAATGTGTAGATTAAGTAGAATTCGTATTGAAAACTTTACTTGTGATACAGATGATTTATTTGTGTAAAGATGATAATCCGTAAGGGTAAATCAAAAAATAATACTTAAATTACTAAAACATTGTATACTGTATGGCAAACTCTATAGCCTTGTTTTATCTCGATTTAAAAAATATGTATAATACTAACAGTAACAGTAAAAAAATATCGAAGTTTCCAATGTTATTCGTCAGGTAAAAGTTGTCTGACGGCTGAAAAACCACCTCTAAACTGGAAATTTTGTAAAAAAAAATCTCCAACAATATTGTAAAATACAATAATGTATTCCCGAAGATCTAAGAATCTTAAAAACTTTGAAAGTTTCTCCCCATTCCGTAGCGTTACGCAAGTATAAAATTTTGTTCGCTCCATATTTTTTCTTTGGTTTATTTTGTTTGGCTAAAACATATTCTTCTATAATTTAATATCGGAAGGTTTATTCATTTATCTTCTTCAAGTGCTCCCGAAGGGGCCCGACGCTCCGGTTATAAATTGATTTTTATATCTTAGCAAATTTCATCTTGACTTTACGACGGTACAGAAAATTAGTGTAGTAGTTTACTTTGGTATCTTCTTAATGCTATCAATGTTTTAAAATATTTTTTTTTCATCCATAGTTTGAAAAGATATTTGAAAATTGTCATCGTGCTTACAGAAAAAAGGAACTAGTAGAGATAAACTACGATAACATGGCGCGCCCCTCCAAATTACTGTTTCAATGTGTGTAGTCACATCCTTATGAAAGGGTATGTATGTAGTTGTAAGTATTCATCCAATCAACCAGTACTCGTAATAATATTTCACTATTTCTTATGTCAACCAATCATAACTAGCCGACCGCGCAAGACAACGCACTTCAAATGTTTTGACAACGCACTTCAAACGTTTTGAATTTTGGAGGGGCGCGCCATGTTATCGTAGTTTATCTCTACCAGATTAGATATTATGAAAATAAAAAAATGTCAACAGTATTATGATGTTCACTTCAAGCAATATTAACACCAATGTCATACACGCAATATAATTAAAATTGTTTCATCACGCAATATAAGGCGCCTCGTAATGAAACTCAAGGACCATGTGTAATTAGGATTGACGCTAAATAATTTGGCAACACAACTCACGGGGCGTGATTTCATACACACTTCGTCATTCTTAGAGATAAACTACGATGGCATGGCGCGCCCTTCCAAATTACTGTTTCAATGTGTGTAGTCACATTCTTATGAAAGAGTTTGTATGTAGTAAGTATTCAACCAATCAACACTGGTTGATTGGAATTGAACACGAGTACTGACTCGTAATATTTCACTTAATGTCACTTATTACCAAGATTTGTTGGTCAACTAATCATAACTAGCCTACCGCGCAAGACAACGCACTTCAAACGTTTTGAATTTTGGAGAGGCGCGCCATGTTATCGTAGTTTATCTCTACGCTGATCTGTCGTCCCCATGCTAAGTTCAAGAGCTCCGTCTTATGTTTACAAATTATATTGTCACTTTCGTTAGTATTATTCAATACTTGTTTCCTTGTTGATACCGAAACTAATCTCTATTGCTGAGACCTAGCTGTCTGCCTGTCCGTCTGTCACCGTATTTTCCAGGACAGGACAGTTGGAATTGACAAAGAAGGTTCGTAGACAACTGTTTCCATGATTTGTAGAGACTGCCTCGTTACATTTGGCCAGATTTCTATTAAATTGCACACAATTATTAATTAATTTTAATAGTGACATTTTAACCTCATTTCAACAGCTGATGTAATTGAAATTCTAACTATGAAAAGTGTATGAAAATCTAAACAAGAAGCCTTTGTGTGTTATGTAGGACGGCACATCACGTCATAACTAAATGCATTTTTCTATTTTACGCTGGCATTACTGCAACATTACAATACAAGTAATTATTACTAGTCGTAATAATATAGCTTTAGTAGTTATAACAATGTCAGTACTGAAACACCCGATTAGGCTGATTAGTTTCAACGGAAACAAATTGATAAAATAGTCGCGCTTAAAATAGGCTATATTTTTTTTCTCAAATATGTGACTCTGAATCTTGGAATTTCCTGATAGCAAATGGTCCTTTTATGAAACTGTGTAAGAAATTCATAACCCATTTAGCCCGTGGTGAACAAGGCTGGCTCTCATCATGAATTGGCAATGATAAACGAACGTAATGCCCAACAATAGTGTCCGTACTTCAAACGGCTACCTCGTCTGAAAATAATCCAACCGTAATGATATGAGCCATTAAATCCGTTGGAACAGGCCGGACATCTTAATCATTCGACTGGCTGGAAATAACAAGGCTTTTTAAAGTTTCACGTAATTTTATTGTTCCAGTTTCATTTGATGAATCCGCTGAAGTATGCTGGAAAATTTAAATTACTGTATGCTTTTTGTTGAAGTAAATTTATGCCAAGTTTTGGATGAAAAAGTGCCAATGCAACTTATTCAATCCCAAGTAGCCCAAAATCATCCATCAAATATGGATGATTTTGGGCTACTTGGGATTGAATATTTTAATATCCTAATTATATTTGGAGTTACTGATAGGGTTTAAACAAAATTATAGCGTTGGAAAATTATGGGAATCAGTTCCATTCAAAGAATTATCTTTTGCCACTTTGGAATAAGTTATATCATTGGACACAATTGTAAATAAAGACAAAATGGGTTTATGCCATACGAATGAGATGCGAATGTTACATTGTGCAGATTACTGCCATAATATGTGTGCAATAATTTGAACCTTTTTTACCCTTCTGACGTTACTTCTGTAATAGTATTCAGTAAATCAAGCCGGATTTCTCGTTACAAGGAAATATTGTTGATGAAAGTCATTTCGTAGGAACGTTTATTAAACTGGCTTCTTATTTTCGTGTTTACGTTGATGGTGATAAATCGGTTTACAAGTAACGCAACAGGTACGATATCGTCGGGCGTTACGTGCACGAGCGCCGCCGAATGCCCAACAAAATGCTGTCTGCACACCAAATTGTGCACGAAAATTGCTGCGACCTTTCGCGGCGTTCGCTGCATTTTAAACGAACAGAATAAATCGAGAACCGGAATCTGGTCCGCATTGTTATTTTTAATGCAAAAGAACGACAACGGATAGACGTGGTTTTATGCATGGACTTAGATTCCTTGGAATTATGGATTGAATTTTGGATATTCTTGTAGCTTTATTATCCAGATGAAAATCCAATTTCTCCAGAACACGCCTAACTTCATCTTTTTTTTTAATAAACTTAGAAGACTTTAGTGAGCGAAGTCACGTCAACAGCGTTACCACGCACGGCATATCCCAGCACCTACGCGATTCGCGCGGTACGTGAAGCGTGTCTATTAATCTGCAGAACGACGAATTCTTCGAACTCTCGTCGGTTTGCTCAGGCATGTATTTCCATGCGACTCGCCGTCGAATAATATAGGTAATGCAGATCCACCGATATTATCCTTCAAAGATATTTTGCAGTTCAAAGGTTCCCGGGGTCGGAAAGCCGATTACTCAGAAAATCATAGCGGTACGTAAAATCCAAATGAAAACCCACAAGGTGCTTTGCAGTAATGCAAACCACAATGTATGTTTGGAAATGTGCACGAGCTAATGGAATTTCCTTTAGCTAAAAAACATAAAATGGCGGCCGAAATACACGCTCAAAAGATGGTACTATACTGTCTTCGTGGCATTTTCATAAAATAACATACACGAGAGAACAATGAAGATTTCGTATATAAAAAGAACTCCAAAGGCTGATGATAAAAAATCGAATTTACATTAGACCGCAATTTGTCCAGAGTTACGAAAAAACTTAACGGATCCGACCGTTAGCGTTTCTTCGCGATATTAAGCCGTAACCTTATGAAGGCGAGACCCGGACCCTTTTCAAATAAACAGCTTTTATTAGATGTTTTTTACTATTTCAACTTTGATGACGTCACTCGGACCAGGTTCAATTGAAAGTTTGTTTGGGTTGAATCGATTTTGTCTGTCCCTCGAGTTCAGGGAGATCGTTGTTCTTTATGGAGGGTCAAATTTGTGGACTCGTGTTATTTTATGGACTCCAAAGCAGACATGTCCTTTCGCTTTTACAACAGTACGGCTAGGATACGTTTACAACCTGCTAAAGTTAAACAAATTAACGATGGATGAATTAACTTTGTCATTTGGAAGTATTGCACGTTTCTTCAAAGAGCGATTTATACAAAAAATAATCGCTTAGCATCTGGCAATACGTTGAAATTCCAGTCTTTACCTCAAAAAAGCCTCTCACTTTTCATGTCACGAGTAAACCTATATTTGTTTCAAAGATAATTTGAACAGATTCCCGCGTATTGTACGTATTTAAGCCCGACATGACCAAAACCGAGGTCCCATTGAAAAGCCGACGGATTAACAGTTTTTAAAAGAGGGATTTTCTTCCTCCGCCGACCTAAATTTCGAACGTTTAAATGCCGACGTTGATAAATCTCTGTGTTTCGTTTTAACATGCTCCGCTTTTATTAGTGAAATAATTGTTTGAGCAAAACTGAGCTAAAAGTATTATTTGTTATTGAACATGTTTGTTTTTCGGATTTGGATTTGTCACCCCGATGTTTGTCATTCAATGGATTTGATCCGATTGAATGCACAGTGCACATATACCATAAAACATTGTTATAAATTGTAATCTTGTCGGTACACGAAAATGCCGTATCAAAACTATGTTTACCTATCTGTTGACTGAAAATAAATTTGATCAGATTTTACATGACAGTAAATAATGAAATTATTTGTAAGTACCGTAATAGTTTCCTGAATAAAAATTCAAAGCAACAGATAGGAAGAGATTAATCGATCATATTATCGAGATGAATGCAGGCGCCAGTTACATTACGACGTAATCGCAAAATCGACCATAAATATGTCGTAAAGTACGTTTAATACCGAAACAAATCTGGTATAAACCGGTTTCATTGCACCCTACTAATGGTTCTCGATTGGCTGTCGTATAGTTCACGTTAGTGATTTTACGCATGACTTTGGCTCAATTTAGACCGCAATGCGACGCGTAGATGCATTAATTTGTACTGAATAGACAGATTTCGTGAGCGTGAGACGTCTCGCAAGTCTGTTAAATCCATACAAATTTAGAAATGCATCTACGCGTCGCGTTGCGGTTGGAATTGACCCTTCGACGCCAAGGGAACAGAGCCGACACTTTAATTGTTTTTGTTGAAAAACGTGGTCAGTTAAGTAAATTCAGGGGATTTAACACAAAATAGCAAGAGCAAACGTAATATGTCTACCGCTTCGGGGGCAAGCGGATATTACGGCGCGGCGGCGCGGTGGTCTACTCTCCCTCTGTCACATCTATTGTCGCGAGTTTAAGGTTTTCTACCCATCTCAAGAAAGTGCACAGCGTCGCTAACGAAGTTTTTTACTAGTACTCATATTATCTGAGAACATCAAATGAGCTAAAACAAATTCTCGGGGAATCGTAAAAGTTTTTGCTTCCTATATTAATTACATTCGAGAACCCGTCGTAGCGTCCACTCCCGTGAATGAACGGATGACGTCACCCGATGATTTATAGCGTTTTAAAAAGTCTGGAGCGGACGACGCGACGCGATGACGGGATCACGCGGCCTTTGCGTGAATAAAAATTGGCGCTGAATAGAAATAGAAGTACGCTGCGGATTTGAAAGGGCCGCTGGAGTTTTTAATTTATGAAAATCTTTCGCGACGTCAACTCTTTGCCGTATGTGGATTGTGTTGAACATGTAAACGTGGTTTGCGAGAGTAATAGATGATTTTTATGTACTTTTTAAAGATTTTTGTCATTATGACATGGGTCATTGCTGAAGTACCGGACTCGTTTTGTACATTCCCGTGTGTGGACGGTTTTTACAAAACGAGCCAGTATGGACAGTTTGACCTAACCGGAGTCTGGTCAGATCGAATTGTAAGGGTGATTAATGATTATGTATCTTACGTCAAAAAGAAATTTCGATATCGTACAATATTGTCACCTGTAAATTGCTTTGTCCCTCACGGCTCGATCTGTCTCCCTTTTACATATTTTTGACCGACTTCCAAAAAACGAGGAGGTTATTTACTTAAAGGTTTTATTAAAATTAATTTCGGAATACCTTCAACTTATGGTCCGGGTGTTATTGAACTGATACACATCCATACTTAATATTATAAATGCGAAAGTGTGTCTGTCTGTTACCTCTTCACGCCCAAACCGCTGAACTGATTTTGCTTTTTGGTTCTTTGAGTTCTCACTTTGAGTTCCGGGAAAGGATATAGGATACTTTTTATCGCGAAAAAGTGTACGATTCCCGCGCGATAACCTAATTTTGGCGCAACAGATTTGCTGGCGTCATTTAGTTCGGAATATATTGTACAACCTTGTCATTCGTTTTCATGAGAGAGCACAAATCGAGTACTAATCTGGTTTAATAAAGAAAACGGCACGTCAGCAATTCCGCCATGAAATGATTGACGTCACTCAGTTATTGTTTATTCAGTCTAGATACCAATTTATCTTCGGATTGTAAGCAACAATAACTTCTATCACCAGGGTTTAAGGTTTAATGTTGTATGTCTAATATATTTTGCTTTGACTTTATGGATGTTTGGGGGACTTTTGGGCTCCGTGTTACAAACTGAACATATCAAAATAGTAAGTATTTTAATTTTGAACTAAGCTAGGATTTGGCTTTAGTTTTAGACTTCTAGGCCTATTTCCGAATTTTCATTTCAATTTCCGTTGTAGAGTAGGTGTTGTATTAATAAGAGACATTACTATTACTGCAATATTTTCACCCTAGAGGCAGCACCAGCATTGCTTGACAACATTTTGGTCAATATTCTGATATGGCGTGTGCAATGTCGGATTTGGCTCGTCCGCTGCTCCGACTTCTGTGTAATATTTTCAATATTTAGTATCGTATGCAAAAATATTTTAAAGGAATATTTAAAAATTGGCTACCTCTAAAAAGCGTACCTAATAAACAAATGAAAACGTAATAACAGAATCATCAAGTCAATAATCATGTAAGTGGATCAAAAAACTTTTAAAGGGGCTTGTTTTGATTCGAGCAAGTTGAAGGCAAAACTCCGCTCTGTTGGAATCCAAATCAAACAGTACGCCGGCTGAACTTTTTAATTGAATCCAGTTACCTTCCATGTCGATAGGCGAAACTTCTTTAATAATTACACTACCTGATCACTTTTGGTCCAACTTAGAAGCGATGGCGTGGAATATGGTTTGGTTATTATTATGGCTGTTTTGACTTTTGCCCCAGCCTGAGTTATTGCTAGTTTGGTGAATATGCCTTCTCTTTTATGAATACGATAAACTACGAGTGAGAAAATATTATTATTGGTAATTATTAATTGATCGAAACGTGAGTTTGCAGTATTTGTATATTATAGATAACTTCTATTGACTTTGACTTTTTTTTAGTAAATACCTAGACGGTGCACATTTGAAAAATAGTCTGTCCTACCGTAGCTTTTTTAAATAATAATAATAATCATTTATTTGCATAGAATGTTCTTTACAAAAGATCTTGAAGTGGGTTATGTACAGTAGCAAACATTCTGCTTTTGAAGCTTGCTAAAATATACATATTTTAGTTAGTAATATTTTAGTTATAATATAACTTACTTACTAAAAATTTTAAAGTCTTATGTGTGATAAATTGAAAAAACTTATCGCACTCTATAAACGGTCATGAAATAAAATAATACAAGCAAAAAATACAAACAATTTTGTAATAAGAAGTGGAGCAGGTTCTTAAGTTAATGCGTATTTTTTATGTATGATCAATGACCACTCTTATAAAGATAAGAGTGGTCATTGGCCATATATATGAGTCCTTATCATCATATTCATCATGGTCATCTAACGTACAGCATCATGGTCTGAAACATTTTTCTGTTTTTTTTTATCTGCAAGCTCTATCCAGACCGCTTTCCGCTCATGGCTCGCGCCGCTTTTGATTGGCACGGGTAAGGTGATATCGCTACCGGTTTAGCAATTAAACCACCCCGTCAGACTAATTACGTTTCCCAGTTATTATATTTTCAGTTTACGTTTAACTTCCCTAACTGAACGCCACTAACGTATCCTCGTTAACTTTGCACTAACTGTTTCATTTCGAAGAAACGGTTTAATTTAACTGAGTTATGATAGTTGTATTTTGTAAAGAATGTAAGAGGTGAAATTTGCTTGAAATTATTGTAAATACCGTAGCCCTGTTTACCTAGAGACACATAGACTGTGAGTAAAACATATTATGCGTAGAGCCTAGGTAGAGCCACATAAAACATTATCAAATCACTCTTTAAACATATGACGTGTGTAAACCGTCAACAATATAGCAATTTGTCTCTTTGCTGTTCTTCAAGAATATGAATAGTTATACCAAATTACCAACCGAGCTGGATCTCGCATGTGGAAGCGTATTTTGCCTAAAAAAAGTATTCACGTTCCTATCCAATCTATTCGATCACTGAAAAATTATTTCACTGGATTGAAGAGTGTTTATGAATTTTTACGTAAATAAAATCGTCAAACTGTAGAAACGTCAAAGGGTATGGGCCGGGGCCCGGGGGCTGGGGGTGTAACTACATTTAGATGTAGTTACACTACATCTAAATGTACATTTAGATGGTTAGCCATGGCCGTTAATGGTGTACAATTCTTCTGCTTGAAATATCGCGTGATGAAGTCCTTATTTACGTAAATTAAGGCGCCTATCATCTGATTACGTGGGATTCTCGACTCTATTACGAGTGTACGAGGAAATAATAGATTTTTAGTGCCGAAAATAAAAATTCATGAATCGTGTAAAAGTTGTCTCGTGCGAATAATTTGAGTTTTGTTTTACAGTTTTATGTTTTAAATGGTCGGCGATAAGTGAGGAAAAATATGTAAATTCGATTTTGGAGTTTTCCAGTTCGCGATGATATGCTACGTAACAGTTTGCTTTACAAATTAGAACAAACTTATGACCAAGGGCTCGATTCTCATACCTTGAAATTTCAATCGCGCGTGATTTGTTAACGAGACATCCAAGCATTATTCGAGTTGCGAGAAATAGGTCCAAGTTCCAACGTTGTACCTACAAAAAAAGGAGCTAACATTCTTAGCATAAATTAAAAATACAGAAACAAAACACCCGGGTGAAAAGAAATCTTCCTTTTAACTATAAAAGTCGATTTTTACAATTGATATTATACTTAAATACTTGGAATATAAAATGAGCGCGTAAATATTTCAAAGATCTTCCTCGTGAATTATTTATAGAGAATCTCTCGGGGGCTCTCACGTTCAAAGTACAGGATTAAGTCGATAACATGATTTTATAGCGGCGATGTATCACATTCAGTCCGAGTAACTTATCAAATAAATATTCAAATACAAGAAAAAATATGTTTGAGATACCCTATATCTACGTCATTTTTCATTGCGGGTTCGAGTTACTTTAGTACGGAGCTTGCCAAATATAGGGATAGACGTTCTGTTAAAAATTTTTTTTTCACGTGCAACCTACCAGTAGACCTTTTTTTTTAACATGGGGAAATGCTTTACGTATCCCCGGCAAATTGGGGATATCGGCCGGAGTATGTGGGACTCCTGCGTAGTCTACCCACTAAAACCCCATGGTGCTCCACTCATCGCTTAAGGCAGAGTTGCGGGTACGATAGAACCTACCGCAACGCCTACCAGTAGACCTACCAACACAATTCTAAAACATACCGTGCAATTTTTTGTTAGATTTAGATCCCTTATATCATATTATCTTTTTGTCGTTAAACTTGGCTCTGATCTCACATTTATGTTTTTGAAAAGCTTCATACAGTCATAAGACCTAGACCTAAAAACTTAGCACAAAGACTAGACAACACTGATGTATTTAATACTAAAGTGTTCGACTTCATCGCCACGCCAGATGGTTGTCTAAGCTAACCACCTGCCGTAACAAACTTGGCAGAAGCGAGAGCCAAGTGTTCATAAGCTGAGGCTTACATTGTGTTCGTTTAATAACTCTTATGTAAGTGTTTTGCAGAAGATACAATATCTGAAAATCTCTCTTCAAGTTGGGCTACATTGATTTCCTTGCTTCACGTAGCTTCACGCTAATATTGTTCATGTTAAATTTATGTACCGTCAAAGAAATTGATTCATAGGCAGAAGCGGATCTTCTCCATTTGGCCGGGTTATGTCAATTCATATACGTGGGAGAGGCATGGCACAAATGGGCAGGCTCGACCGGAGAAGTACCACGTTCTCACAGAAAACCGGCGTGAAACAGCGCTTGCGCTGTGTTTCGCCGAGTGAGTGAGTTTACCGGAACCTATTCTCTTCCCTACCTTCCCCTTTTCCCTTCCCTTCCCATCCCTAACCTCCCCTATTACCCTATTCCCTCTTAAAAGGCCGGCAACGCACCTGCAGCTCTTCTGATGCTGCGAGTGTCCATGAGCGACGGAAGTTACTTTCCATCAGGTGACCCGTTTGCTCGTTTGCCCCCTTATTTCATTTAAAAAAATTCAATGGTAGCTGTGATCCACTTGTGATCGGTCGCCAGAGTTTGACATAACGCGACCAAATCGAATAACTTGTCTGGTGATAAAAGATCGTAATTCAAAACAATAATACAGATATACGTTACTACTTGTCAACCACTTTAGACTTTAAGTACTCTTTTCTTTAAGTACTCGCTTGGTTTTTAGCCGACGTTGTTATTTCACCCTAATCACACGAATTAGTATGTGTAAAATAGGCTTAAAGCCAGATAATGTTCGCTGCCCTAAAAATGTGATTTCAATTTTACGCCATCTTAGGCCAAGGGCATTTGCCTATCGAACCCGTATCACCGCAAACACTTTTCCTGTTTGAGACTGACAATCTATGCTATCTATACTAATATTATAAATGCGAAAGTATCTCTGTCTGTCTGTCTGTCTGTCTGTCTGTCTGTCTCGCTTGTGAAAGTTTCGTTCCAAAAATTCATAACAGATGGCGCTAAGAGTCGCCTACATCGCGCTATCGCTTGCTCATAAGTCTTTCTATAAGAGATGGTACCATTTCGTAACAGTTTTCTCGACTTTTTTGATTGTTATGTAACACGTTATTATATAATTCACTACTCAGTACTTTATCTATGCAGATTGCAGTGACGTAACCTTAAACCTAACAAAGATAAATAGTTTATGGGTAAAGCTAAAGTTGTGTAATGGCTAAATAAGCTTTAAATTTGGTATACATAAAGTTCAATTAAAAAAATGAAATATTATGTGCACACTGCACAGCTGTTTTTGGGTATTTTGATTTAAGGGGTACCAGAGTTTTAAAAAGACACCAATTTTACTGACACCACGCGCTATAAACTGAAGTCCACGCGGACGAAGTCGCGGGCAACAGCTAGTGCTTCTATAAGCCAGCGTAACATTACCAAAATAAAAACGGTGTATCGAATGACAAAAGTTCATAGAAAATATCAAAATTTGTAAGATATTCTGAACCTCGTTTGTGGATTGTAGCATAATTTACGATTTTTAGCCTTATCAGACAGTAGAAAATAGAAATGTAACCTTTGGAATGTTTTTAAAGTCAAGCAGATTTTACACCGCACCTAGAGATCAACTACGATAACATGGCGCGCCCCTCCAAATGACTGTTTCAATCTGCCTGGGTCTTAACTTCTCTGATAGTACGTTTAGGTACAATACAACGTCTACACACCCGGTTTTTACACTTCAAAATGGACGCTACGAACTCCTACATGTTTTAAATAATCCGTGAGCATGCATCCAAATCACCATGGTCCATGACTTAATCCATAGACATTCATTGACGACCTCTGTGGCTCAGTGGTGAGCGCGTTGGTAGCTCAAGCCGGGGGTCGCGGGTTCGAATCCCGCCGACGGAACAAAAAGTTTTCAATGTTCCCGGGTCTGGATGTGTATTAAATATGTGTATGATATAATAAAAATCTTAAATTTATGCATACGAGTAGTATAAAAGTATTAAATATATTTCCGTTGTCTGGTACCTGTAACACAAGTCCTTTAGGTACTTAGCACGGGACGAGACTGACGTGGTGTGAAGCGTCCATAAATATTATTAATATTATTTATTATTATTCATCACTCCACAGTGACTTTTCGCGAACCGTGAGTCTCAAACTTCAAGGCATTGTATGTTTAAGATTGTCTTCTATAAATAAATCACAGCGTTCCCCCTCGCGACATAATATTATGAAGGGCGTTACATCATTACCCCGGTTCAAGGTCCTGTCATTCCGTCACGTCACTCCTGTAATTACAACGCCAATCACGTCACGTGACTGTCTTCAATTACTTGTAATGCCTTGATATAATATTTTATAACGTTGGCCCATGGTGAACCAACACAAGCGATATCGAATATTCGTCTACGATTGCTCATGATCGTCGTCGATTACGCTATGGACAGCTTCACTATCGTGAAATGGGGCTTTTATAGATTTACTTTTTCGAAATAAATATAGTATGGGAAAAGGTTTTCTCTTTAGAATAGAAATTTCCAACAATGTATATAATAATAATAATGGCAAAACAACGTCTGCTGGGTTAGCTAGAAATCTATGTGTACTATTCGGTAATAGTTGTGCAACATCAATAATTATTATTATTAAAATCGCCTTAATAATAATACTCTGATGTATATGTCATAATAATTATATTATTACTATTCTTTGATTAGGTGCCTTGCATAACAACTACCTCCACTGCATAATATGCATATTAATAAGTAGATATTATTACTATATTCAAATTGTTCACCTGAATGCTTAGCCACCCTAAAACTGTTATTTGTTAGCTGAATAAAATAATAGCCATTAAAATTTTCAAGGATGTCTGCTGATAATACAACTATAACCTAGTTCAATATTATCGACTGTAATAAAATTTCTAATGTAATGTTCTTTGTTTCAGGTAAACAGCCAATTTGTTGTTACAATTAGGTATGTCAATTTTATTATTACTAATTATTCCATGCATATTAATAGAGGTGTATGAACTACATTGTACCAAAAATATAAAAACACAATAATTGCAAAGGCAGAAGTAACAACTAGCAGCAGAAGCAGGCACCCGTTTTTTTTGTGCGGCAAAAAAAGAGGATGTTACTGTCTCTCCTAGGCCGCGCTGGCAGACTACCTTCCTCTTAGTTACGACTTCGACCAGATCATATGTTCTGTCGCGAGTTTAACATTAAAAGTTATGCACTTCTTGCATCGCTATAGAAGTTTTTTTTTTTAGCTTCAAAAATCTTTAGTCATGTCGTGAATATCTGACTGATGTGAGAGAGCCTTCACACGTTATCGTGAGGGTGTGAAGCCGAACGCACGTCCTCCTCATATTCATGTGATGTGACAACAATAAGAGGGACAATTACACGTGATAGTATCTTAATCCTCACACTTGATTGTCCTTTTGCCAAGAATATTATTTTAACTGCCATGGAAGCTATGGTAATCTGCGAAATACTGTATTGATTATGTAGATTGTTATATACAAAAGCCTCTATACATATTTTATTTTTATTTTGATTTATTAGACGTTTTATTTTAATATGCTGTACCATGGCTGTACCTAATAAAGTCAGAAATGTCCCAGTTTATGTATTTATTTCATAATATTTTATTACCAACTTTTTTTTCTGCTTAAATAGTTAAATGAGACGAAAGTTAAAGAGAATAAGACGAGTTTATCAATGACTCAGAGAAAATTATTGTTACTACGATTTTTAACCCAAATCTTATAAATCTTAATAATAGTACAAATTGAACCATTGTATCAATTTAATATACTATATTTATAAATAAGTGTAATTCCTTGATTTTCCATGGAATCTTTAATTAATACACAGTAGTTTACAAAGTATTCATTGCTATAATCTTAGATCAATAACCCAGGCTGTTTTTACAACTTATTACTATTCAGTCCCGATATCTGGCCCATTGTTACCTCACAATGCAAGGGCAGAGTGCACCGATTCCTATTAACATCGTAACAACACGATACTTGTATACTGGTTTTGACCCACATTCTAGCTGAGAAGATTGTTCATTATTATGTAAAAACAAACCTTCTATAAAGGTCTAGGGAAACTGAAGTAATTTTAGAGATTTTTGTCTATAGATTTCGTTATTCGCCAATGTAGAACTTCAGTGGGGCCTCCGTCTGCCGTGCGTCTTTGCGTTTCTTAATTTAGACTATGGTCCAATTTCGAAGTCGCATCACAAAATTTTACAGATTTTGACTTTTCATATTTAGATTTAGAGCAGGTACACATTGGGCGTTTTGAAGCGCGCGCTTTGCTAACGCGCGTTTTGAGAACCCCGGATGCTATTGAAGCGTACACATGCAAGCGCGCCAGTATCGCGCCTGCTCTAAAGATGCGACGATAGTCTAGAGTTCTAGACTCTAGAGTCTAGACTCTCGTAACTTACCAACAGTCTTGCTACACGTTGTAAATCATGCAAATCGATCCATGTAAATTGACCATAATATCAAGATTACTAGCATTCAAAGTATGAAGACTCGTATTATAAAACACTAAATAACGTCCGGAACATTGTGCCAAAATTCGTTTGTCGCGTAGGAACCGTAAATTTTTCCGGGATAAAATGTAATTCTATGTCCTTTCTCGGGACTCAAAGTATCTCCATACCCAGCTAAATCGGTTCAGCGTTTTGGGCGTGAGGTGAAGGTAACAGACAGACATGCTTTCGCATTTTTAGGGTTCCGTACCCAAAGGGTACTATTACTGATACTTCGATGTCTGTCCGTCTGTCTGTCCGTCTGTCTGTCTGTCTGTCCGTCTGTCTGTCTGTCTGTCCGTCTGTCTGTGTGTCTCCAGGCTGTAACTCAAGAACCGCTATAGCTAGACTTCTGAGATTTACACAAATTATGTATTACTGGTGCCGCTATAACAACAAATACTAAAAACAAAATAAAGTTAATATTTAATGGGGGCTTCCTTACAACAAACATTATTTTTTTGGTCTTTTTGGCTCGTGATCCATAATGGCAACATATAGACACTTGAAATTTTCACTAAATCCTCAATTGTATGTGTACTTTAATATTAAATTATAAAATTAAAATAAAATAAATAATTGAGGCTCCCATACAAAAAACACAAATTTTCCTTATTTTCGCTCTATAACGGTATGTAACCCTTCGTGCGCGAGTCCGATTCGCACTTGGCCGATTTTTAATATTAGTATGGATCTACTGTAACGGCTTAACACACAATAAGCTAATGAACCGCCTATGTCACTCCTCTTGGCAATCTCTGCTATCTCGTTATTATTTCAAGCGTGTCACAGTAAGGAGCTTATGGCATCTGGTCTCTACAATATTAGCCCTAGTGTTCAGTTTGACCTGTCTTGCAGCTTGCCAAGAAGTATTTAGCTTGTCAATTGTAGTGGCTTGACAGGCTACTTGCTAAGTGTTTGAATTCGTCATTGAAATCTATATCATCAGCTTATTTATTATTATCATCTTTGTAAACATCTCTTACGGTTTTTGGATTGTATTCTACCTATTTACTTAATGTCAGTCTTCTCTCATACTGAAAATAAAAAATGAATTTTCATAATACTAATTGTGTAAAACCACGGACTTAAGAAAATACGGACGTCACCTTGTCTAATCCCGAGTGAAGCATAGTAATGGCCGCATAGTAAAATAGGATGTGTGCGTGTCATTGGCGCCGTCACTCAATGTACAATTACAGCGGGTTGTAGTACCTAGTTGCGTATGTGAGTGTCGGTCACGTGTACAATAGACGAAATTGTCGTACCTTGCATGCTTCACCTTAGTCGTGTGCGTACAAGACAAAAAAACGAGGAATACGGCTTTTGCTGAACCAAAGATTTCCTTTGGTAGGATTGATCTTTATATCCCTAAGATGGGTTTACGATGTGGAGCCACCTGAATATCTCATGCTGGTGGGGTAGGGGGGGGGTTTTAGCTTTAACAAGGTATGAGGTCAATAACTGCGTGGGATTTAGGTATATAGTCGAGTTTGGTATCATTTTCGATTGAATCGAATGTTTAAATGCCAATTTTGGAATAATATTTAGATAAAAAAAAGTAAAAAAAAAAATAAAAAAAAAATCTGAATATATGATTTTCAACCAACGAAAACGCTGTTGACAGTGCTTAATTAATATAAGGAGGCTGATAACCGCATTATTCTGCATGCCAAAGACATGGTGATGAATGGAACAATAAACAGATTAATAATACTAGAATTTCCACGCGGCTTCGTCCGCGTAAATCTGAAATTTCACGGAAACCTTTCACGGAAACCGAAAACCACAGAAATTTTTTCACAAATTAATAACCCATGCCTCACGTAGTCTATTAAATGTTCGTGTCAAATAACATAAAAATTGCTCCAGTAGCCTGTGAGATATTAGCCCTTTCAAATAATTTTCCCCGTTTTTTTTTTTTTACATTTTCCTATATGTCTTTGCTCTTATTGGTCTTAGCGTGATAAAATATAGCTTACAGCCTTCCTCGATAAATAGGCTATCAAACACTGAAAGATTTTTTCAAATCGGGCCAGTAGTTCTTGAGATTAGTGCGTTCAAACAAACAAACTAACCAACAAACTCTTCAGCTTTATTTTCACATTTTCCTCTGTATCTTTGCTCCTATTGGTTTTAGCGTGATAAAATATAAGCTATAGCCTTCCTCGATAATTAGGTTATCAAACACTGAAAGATTCTTTCAAATCGGATGAGTAGCTCCTGAGATTAGCGCGTTCAAACAAACAAACTCTTCAGCTTTATAATATTACTAGACATTCCGCGCTGCTTCGCCCGCGTAAATTAGATATTTCACAAACAAATTAGTCCACAATAAATAGCCTATGATCCTTCACGTTTCTTCTTTTTATCTGTGCCAAATAACAGAAAAATTACTCCAGTAGTTCGTGAAATAAGCCCTTTTAAATAATTTCCCCCGATTTTTCCACATTTTCCTCTATTTCTTCGCTTATATTAGTCTTAGCATAATAAAATATAGCCTATAGCCTTCCTTGATAAATGGGCTATCTAACACTGAAAGAATTTTTCAAATCGGACGAGTAATTACTGACTCATACTAAGATTAGCGCGTTTAAATAATGCTTCTTCTTCTTCTTCTTTTTACGTTGTTTAACAACTTTATCATGCAAATATGAGTCCTAAAATGAATTAAGCATTCTTAAGTCATCCGAATATGGTACCGAACTTGGAATATTACCATAATTAATGCCTCTATACAGATTAAGACTCTATTTTCCTCCAGAGCAGAAGCTGCTAAAATTTTTAAAAAATTACATCAAAAATCGCGGTGGCTCCACATCTTAAATCCATCCTTGGGCCATAAGGACCAATCCTACCAAAGGAAATCTTTGGTTCAGCAATAGCCGTATAATTTACCGTACACACGCAACTACCTCTTTATAGTGTCCTCCATCTGTATTTTTGACCGACTTCCAAAAAGGAGGAGGTAATACGTTCGGCTGTATGTATCTTTTTTTTTGTATGTTCAACGATTACTCAGCCGTTTGTGATCCGATTTTCAAAATTATTTTTGTGTTGTATAGGGTTTAACTCGAATTTGGTACCATATTCACAAAGGTGGTGATCTGATGATGGGATCCTTGAGGAATCGAGGGGACTCCTTGAAATTTGTATGAAAACATATAGTGATTTTGATGTTTTCTAAAGCATTCGAGGTAAATGCTCCCAAAAAGTAAGACTTCGCACCAGGTTATACCCTGGATTCGAAGGTACTGAACAGAACTTTTGAATGCTTATAGGTACAGGTTCGGGGATTTCAGCGTTGCTTAAACAACTGAAAGCATAAGCCAACACATAAATTTGATTGATCATCATCATCAAAACCATAATTATACCATGGGTCATCACACTATGACCCAATTATTGCTACTTTTCGTAATATTTTGCATCGAAGCAGATGATGATTTCGCTATTTCTGGACCGATTTTCAAAATTCTCATGTTTTTGTGTAGGATATAATCTTAAGATTGTATAATAATTACGGAAGTGGTGAGCTGATGACATGGGCGCCGGCAGAAATAATTTCCAAGGGGTGCAGATTTTAGTTTTCTTTCTTTTCTTTTCTTTTTACTTTTTACGAACAACAGCTGTGACTGTCTATTTACGTCAACAGAATACATTTAGTGCCGAAAAATTACGAACTATACGTAATAGGGTTACAAAATGCTTTTTATTTCAATAATTCCTGTTGATCCCGATATGCCCAAGGGGTGCAAGTGCACCCCCTGGCACCCCCCTGCCGGCACCCATGGCTGATGATAGGATCTATGAGCAATCGAGGGAAATCCTTGAAATTTATCAAAACACTCATAGTAGTTAAATTGCAGCATCGCTTAGATAACTGCAAGCATTTACCACAATTTCGCTTACAGCAACATAATGTGAATAGTTAACATTCCTATTGGTTATTTACGCATAAAGCCTTATTTTGTACATAACTAAAAAGAGTGAAATTATTATTTTTAACAAAAAATTAAAACCGACTTCCAAGGTAAAAACAATAGTAATATGAACTAAAAAGTATTAAATAACTCTTACTCTTTAAGAGTGCCTTTTTCAGAATTCGTCTAAATCTCAACTATTTCTGTACATACTACAGTCTTCATTACTTTGAAGTCGGTACCATCCCCAAAAGTTTCAGATATTCTGACATTACTGAACTCACGATTAAATTAGCTGGCACCGACTTCAAAATAATGAAGACTGTAGTATGTACAGAAATAGTTGAGATTTAGACGAATTCTGAAAAAGGCACTCTTAAAGAGTAAGAGTTATTTAATACTTTTTAGTTCATATTACTATTGTTTTTACCTTGGAAGTCGGTTTTAATTTTTTGTTAAAAATAATAATTTTACATCTTTGTGTAAAACATGATTGCAATTGTTATTTACATTGCAAATATAGTGGAATAACAACACATATGTTTTTCTTTCTTATCTATCATAAATAAACCTAAGTTTCAAGTATTACATACTTAAAGAATCCACAATGTCTACATTCTCTACATTCTTCAATCCCGCTATTGTAACCGAGTTTTCATTCATAAAAGTACAATAATTTAAATTGGATGTATTAAGGACAAAGCAAAGTCAGACTCCTAAATAAGAAAGTTTTGACACAGTTTATTTATAAAGTAATCCAGATAAAGCTAAGGAGAGGTTTTTACTTTCTTTGATAAATAAGTTTATCTAAGTTTTATGATTTATCACACAATATAAAATTTTCACTATAAGATTGTACTTAAATTATGTAGGATTATCTATAACGTTCGTCTTTAATAACAACTGTTATTAAAGACTTACAATATTCCGACGTTAAATACTCGAAATGTAATCTAGTAATGCTCATAATTTGTATTACGAATGTCAGTATTTCAACATGTGTAGTGATTGCCGAGGAAATTGGATTTTAAGATGTTGAAGAGTTATTGCAGCTGGGTTCGACCTTTGCACCTATTCATGTCTTTATTTGAAGTCAAATAACTACACATCGCGAATGTATTGACTCATCTTTTGAAGTGTAACCTCAATTCTCGCGTTGTAAGAAGTATTATGTACTTAAAATTACCGGCTCGTGTATAGGAACTCTGAAGGTTGAAGGCAAAATATTAGACCCTTATAACTATAGTGACTACAGTAGTCAACCAAGTTTTGTTGATTACAGAACCCTAAAACGGAACCCTAACCAGCAGATTTTTTGTATATTGGTAGGTTAATAGTTATAATATAATTTAAGAGTAACCTTGTCCTACAACTAAAACAATCCATAATTTAGGACAATCAAGTCAAAGTAAGAAATCCTTTCTATCTCTGTTAGCTACCTACCACTTTCGAGATTTTTCGAAAATAAAAATGTTGTTTGTCTTATCAAAATGTAGCTACTCACAAAAAATTAGCTTGTTAGTAATCACAAAAAAAATTTAGGGCTCCCGTACTACTAGTCAAGGTTCGTTTTAAACGACTTCAAAACAGGTGGTAATCAATTCGATCCGTATGTATGTAATATTTCCAGAACTGCCCAATTTTCGTGATTATTATATTTTTTTCGTAATAATTGTTTATATTAGTGCAGTGTCTGAACAATTAATGTGCCCAAATGTTTATGTATGTATGTTTTTGTTTGTGTTTGCATATCTTCGGAACTACAAGTCCGACCTCAGTATTTTTACGTACTAACTATTGTGTAACTTAGGAAATATGGCAAGTTTCATCAAAATTAATTCAGTAGTTTTTGACATGGTAATTTTGAAGTCGGTTTGATTTTTTTCAATTATGTTTGTAATGCGACGCTTCCAATATGCGAGATAAAGACAAGTAGACAAGTAGGCCCTGTATAGATTATTATATTCGGTGCATAATTTTTATTTGTAAGTGGGCTAGCAGATACTTATTATAAAGTAAAATAAATATAAGTATTTTATAATATTATATAATATTATGTAAGACCCACATCAACAAGATGGGAACGTCCAACAGTACATTTATGGCCCTATATTTTTATCGTTTTATCGTCCTAGTTAAACATTTACGACGCTTTATAATCCACATAAAGATTATAATGGCATATTTATGATTAGCACCGATAAATCTAATGATTACGATTTTAAGTCGCATCGAATTGTCAGAGTTTATGCACATAACCCGGAAATTAGGTGACAGATGCAATATCTTTAACCTTTTAGTGCTTCTCTATTCTCTATTATTGCTTGTCACGATTCCTGGTTCGTATTTGCATTATGTACATGTGCTTCACAGCTGTTAAATCAAATACTCGTAAATCTGTGTAGGGTTTACCGATAGTTTTCTATAAGAACTAGTGTATTCGTTGCTAAATAATTTTGAAGTTTCGTACTTCGTGGTGTATTTAGTGTTTAATGTTTTGAACGTTCTCATTTTGCCTTCTTCTTTTTTTTATAAAATAAGGGGGAAACGAACAAACGGAACGAATGATAGAAAGCAACTACCGTCGCCCATGGACGCTCACAACATTAGAAGAGCTGCAGGTGCGTTGCCGATACGCTCTCTTCTTGAAGGTTTTCAGGCGCAGGACGCAAGTCCGGAACTACTGCTGGTGACAGTTCGTTCCAGAGTTTTACAGTGCGCGGCAGAAAGTTACGCGAAATACGCACGGTGAAAGACTGCTACTCATCAAGGTAATGAGGATGGTATATTTTTATACATTCTATTTTGTAAATACCTACAAAAATTTTAACTAATGTTTTTGACCTAACGACAGCCTAGTGTTTCAACTTGATACCTAAGTAATAAATACCAAGACCTCGACCTGAACTGCAAAAGTAATATTTTAGTGTGTTATATCTTTCGTACTCCCAGTACCTTGAATAGATAAATAGATGGAACTGTTACCCAACTTCGGGCTGATCGCTCGCCTCCATAAACATCACTTTCAATATTTACAGTTTGTTCGCGGTAGTAACTATCGGAATTTTGTTTGAAAGTTTTCATAATTTATGTGTTCCGCGCGACTTCGCCTGCGTAACTTAGGTATTTCACGAAACCGTACATTTTCTCGCAAAAATAATTGCTTTTGTCCCCCCGAGTGGTCTACTCTATATTTGTGCCAAATAACATAAATATTGCTCCAGTAGTTCGTGAATCGTGGGATAAGCACTTTCAAATAATTTTCCGTTTTGTTATTTCCACATTTTCATATATTTCATATTTTACTTTCAACGTTTTACATATTAAATGAGAAAGTATTCAAAATTCTTCCATAAAATTTAATTCTATTCCATTCCATTCTTCCATTTCTTCGTTTCGAAATTCGAATGAATGGTCGTCGAAGTTCAAACACGTTTGTACAAACACTAGACTTGTTCTGACCTTGCTGATCCGAGAACTGTTGAACGAAGTGCTAATTTCATTAGCGAGTAACGTCTAATACTTTGTAATTACTCCGTTTAGCGATAATAAAAACTGTAAGGAGCAAACAATACTTGATATATCTATTACATATCACACAAAATTCGCACCTTGCTAGTTTTAAATCTATATCTATATCTACCTTTGAGTTATATATATATATAAAACTCAAAGGTGACTGACTGACATGGTGATCTATCAACGCACAGCTCAAACCACTGGACGGATCGGGCTGAAATTTTGCATGCGGGTAGATGTTATGACGTAGGCATCCGCTAAGAAAGGATTTTGATCAATTATACCCCCAAGGGGTTAAAACAGGGGATGAAAATTTGTATATAATAATACTTCTTAACGCGAGCGAAGCCGCGGGCAAAGGCTCGTTTTTAATAAATAAATAAAATGAAAGTAGCATAAAGAAGTTAGTTTTGCAGTTTTGATATGATCTCAAGTGCAAAAGTGTACTTATAGTACCTTAGACTAAAGTCAATATCGACACCGGAAATATCACTTAACGTAAGGGACATTTTGGCGAAAATGAGTTGTATATATATCATTGAATCCAGAATTTTGAGCTCTATCGTTTGGCATACTTGAAATTCTTCTATCGTTAAAAAAATATCCCTTACATTACACATTTTTTAAAGTCTAGACAGGTTTTTTCCTAAATGCTTTTAAAATAAAATTCAGTCCCTTACGTTAACTTTTAGCTTAGTAGAATTGTACTAAGCTAAAAGTTAATCTTCTAATAATAAAATAATAAATCTTAAAATGTCCTTTACGTTAAGAATTGATACATAATAATTGTCATAGCTTCACTAAAATTTGTCCCTTACCTTAATTTTAAATATCATTTTTCAAGTAAGAAGATATTTTTTTGGCACCTACTCAAAAAGTATTATCCGTAAAAGTATTATCCGCAAAAGTTTAAGGTTTTTTATAAAGTTTTAGTGTTTTAGCTAAACCTTTAGGTATACACATGCAATGCGGTTAATTGTATATAGCTAGCATTAAAGATGACAATACTCTCCTGGCTGCAAATGAAATCGAGATGCAAGAACTGTTTTAGAGAATGAAGCAAATAATCAACAACTTGGGCCTCTTATTTAATAAAGGGAAACCAAAAACATGGTCATAGACAGAAGCAACACTCTGCCTTTGACTGGCACGGTAAAATTGGAAGTGGTTAGCAAATTTGTATGTGATCTTTACGAACAACGGCTCCTGTTAACCAAATATACGTAGAAGAATTGGGATGACTAAGAGCGCCATGTCTCAAAATGCATAAAACCTGGCTTGACAGGAAGATTTCGTTAAAAACCAGGAGAAAACTTGTGTACGTGTTCATATTCTTCATCTGTCTTTAATGATCCGAGACATGGACTCTGAAGTCTGCAGACCGCAGACGTATCGACGCCGTCGAGGGTGCTGGAGGAAAATGCTCTGAATTCCATAAACTGCTTTCAAAACCAACTCATCCATTCTGGCTCAACTAAACATACAAACAAGGCTCTCTATCATCTGTCTAATAACGCATCTTAGAATATTTCAGACACATTACCAGAAAAAAAGGAGGAAACCTTGGAACCATGGTATGGAAAACTCATGATAATTGGCAAGATTGAGGGGAAAAAGACGGCGGAGCCGCTGTCTTATGCGTTGGTCTGATCAAATCCGTACCACACTCGAGTCGACTGACTGCGACGCTCTTCGAGTGGCCGATAATAGAAATAGCTGGCGTAACACCATAAAAAGTAAGGTCATAGAAGGGGAAGGTCATGACTGGGCACTGGCGAAGCAGCTCTGACAGGTGCGATAAAAGAGAACAGTAGCTCCTGATAAGGTGAAATGAGAAGCTTAATGCCAGGTCAAGAACGAACATTTAGACTTGTGGTGTGCGATCGCTAGGTCAGGTTCACAGAAAGAGGCCGCAGAGCGGAACAGGGAGGAAGATCCATCTTCTATTCGGCTCAGGATACAGATTTCGGTAGGACAAAAGAGCAGAGACGTGGTATTGCAAAGTTCCACCTTGTCTAAAGGGGCTCTGGCCTCTGGGTGTAGATGGGAATAGTCCCGGTGCCAAGGGAAATGCTTCAGTCTGTCGAAGTTCCCTTAATTTGCTGGAAATCCTATCCCTTATGTGGTAGACCAGCCAGTCGTGGTGGGATTATTGTGTTAGATTTTAATATATTACATCAAACTTCCTCCAAAGCATAGCTTTTTATGTCCTTTACAGTATATTTGTGTCGCAGTTTCAAATTAAACTTGGTGCTTACTTTAATATGGCATAGTTGACATAAAAAAATTCAGTGCTGTAAGGGACAAATAAGCAATTTTTTTTAATGTAAGGGACATGCTATTTTCTAAACGCGTAAATTTACGAAAATTTTTTTTTTTATAGTTATATAGCCGACAAAACTCTAAGAAACTTTGCCATAAACACCTTTAGCATCGGACTAAATGATAAAAGTTACAGACGAATTTGTAAAAAAAAAGTTGTTTTTTCGCTCTCCTGAAAAGTCGTGTTTTGTCCCTTACATTAACTGATATTTCCGGTGTCGATATAATATATTTTTTATCTTATATTATCTAATGTCTAAATTATTGTTCAAAACTCTAAAACTTATTCGTTTGACGTATTGAATACTATTTAACTGTTCGGAATAGATTAAGCTGTAATGTTGAGTTAGTTTATTTAGGGTAAGGTCACATTTTCGCAATAGCCAAAAAACGGAAAATCATCGAGGAAGTAAAAATAACATCAAAGAAGGTCGTATGAAACTCGTAACAACGCAGAATTAGTATTCTGACATTGAATTTGACTTTGAGGAGAAAAAACCAGTGTTCCATGAAGCTATGCATTGCGTAAATACATTGTTTCAAAGATTAATAATTAAAAACGTGAGTGGATGTAGTAGGTAACTGACAATTTTTAAATGTCTTTTTTGGCATAAATAGAGGTTTTAGTGTGAAGTCTAACGAGCATAATTTGTGAGTTGTGAGTCGCAGAATTTCAGCTGGCAGAAATTCTGCTGCATTCATATATTTTGTATGAAGTCTTGTTTGATTCACACGAGCGTAATTTTGTAAGTCATGGTTTGCATGAAAACATATTCGCGACCGAAATTATGCAACTCATAACTCACAAATTACGCTCACCCAACTCACAAATTACGCTCGTTTTTGCTTCACCCTTAGGACTGAAAAAATATATTTGAAATCAAAAACCTAAGGATTTTATGTATAGCCAGATACTTATGCTAGACGAGGAAGTAGGTAAGTTAAAAGTTACTTGAAAATGAGTAAATGCCCTTATGTTATAAAATATTAGTTATCCACTTCATTATTCATGCACTTACGTCTTCAATTATGAGAGGTTCTGAATCTACCAATTAACCGAACAAAATATGTGTTATTAGCTATTGTTGTAGCCTGAATCATAATAATATTCTAAAGTGGGTATCTCCATTGTTCAAGTTGATGCGCTTGTGTTTATCTGCGATTCTCCTATTTGGGCGCTGGTAGCTTCAAATATAGTTAAGATCGAAATCTGTATGTCATCCAATTAGTAAGTTTCAATTGTATCAAAAATATTATTATGAGTATCCATATAAATATCTATAGGAAAGTGAGTCTGCCTGTTAACGACCGCCCGAACCGCTGAACCGATTTTGCTGAAAATTATGGAGATACTTTGAGTTACAAGAAAGGACGTAGGACATTTTCCGGAAAATGCACTTTGCGCAACGGAGTCGCGGACGTCATCTAGTTCAATATTTTGTGAATGTGTCTGGTGTTTTGAGCTTGCATAATATTATAATATCACTAGCTGTCCCGGCAAACGTTGCTTTGCCATAATATAAATTATTTCGCCCATATTATTTTATTAAAGTGACTAAATAAGTATGTCGCCATGGCAACGTCGATCGCTATCTCGTCGCACAAACAATGGTCGCCGTCAGTCTCAGGTTGTAATAAATTACTATTATTTATTCAACAAATGCACTTATCAATATATAAATACCAAAAAGTAAATTTTGGTGAAAATCAGTAAAGCCGTTTCGGAGGAGTTCGTGGACTAACATTGTGACACGAGAATTTTATATATAAGATGTAAATCATCGTTAGTTCATGAATCATATTCATTGCCACTATTATAGTTATGACATGATAAACGTGCGAATTATCTAATTGGAAATCCCCAGATTCTGTACATGCTTATTATAATAATTGCTATAATCATGTATATTATATACAACGAATATACAGGGTGTTAGGTTTAACACCGTTATCCTTAAAACCATCAAACGAGCCCGTCAAAATGAACAACTTTTTCTATGAGAACAATGCTGGGAACTCAAAAAAATGCCGTCTTCATACCCATACAAATTGCCCGGATCGGCAATTTGTATGGGTATGAAGACGGATTTTTTCGGATAACGGTGTTAAACCTAACAACCTGTACCTATACACGTGATATCGTAGCAGCCGCTTTTAATCAGCGCCTAATGATGTTGTTCACTAAAATAATGATGTGTAGATAACTATACAAAGTGTAACAATACGAACTGATTATACTTTAGGGTCTACACAGACGGACCGCATTTCAACTGTAATCCAACCGCAAATTGCAGTTCAAGTGTAGTTTAAATGCAGTTGACACGACTGCAATACGACTGCAATAGAACTGCAAACCAAGCAGTTCACACGACTGCACGCCTGCACTGCAATCCGACTGCGCGTTTGGTTTGCAGTTCTGCAGTCGTGTCAACTGCATTCAAATTGCACTTGAACTGCAATTTGCGGTTGAATTGCAGTTGAAATGCGGTCCGTCTGTGTAGACCCTAAAGAATAATAATAGCGAACTCTACAAAGGACCTATACTCATCCTAAAGTATTATCTTTACTACTTAGTTTTGTCACATTATGTATAATTGTATAGTATAGGATAGCAGGCGCTTCACCTCAGTTGATTATTGTTGTACGTGTCTAATTAATAATAAATAAATAAAATAAATACATAATATACGAGTTAATATTGCTATGGTTCTATATACTCTCTATATATTATGTTTCCTTCAAGTGTCAAGTTTTGTGATTCGTAAGAGGCAGCTGACTGCTACGCAGAGTATCTGCGCCGAAAGCAGACGCCGCTAACTGGGCCGCTAAAGTTTTCGCCTCAGGCGGGTCCAGCGGCTCACCGTCAAACAAGCACGCAAGGAGAAGTCACGGTAGAGCTGCGGTCAATTTACCACCTTACCGACCGCAGAGAGCCTCACATAATATCCGCGGCTGGATTGTCCCCCGCGGAATGCGTAGGAGCATTTCCCGTCCTAAAAAATATTTTTTCTAAGTCGGCCACTTGCAATTCATTACTATAAAATATATGGTAACTTTTTTTGCTTACTGCTTATAATATGCATAGTGCATACGTAGTCTTATTATTTGATTCTTCACGACTTTTTATTCTTACCTCTTTCTTTATTATTTTTTTGTACACGTAAGTGTAAGTTTTACAGTTCACATAGTGATGTTAAATTCATATCAATTTTGAGCATCAGCTGTTACCGTTCAATTGTTTAAACTTTAAAGTGATGTGAGTGTTTATTTTAATGGCGTGGTTAAGGCGACCTAGAAAACTTTCATTGGCTCAATTATATTGCCGATAGGATGGGATTGGTTTTTAAACTTGATTTAACATTAACGTTGGAATTGTTACAACAATGTTCTAATTTTGTCAGAATTGATGAGGTAGAGTAGTTTTGTGGCCTGTAACAGTTTTGTTACGTTTTACTACTAGATGTTCCTGCATTGTAGGAAAAGCTTTTTTACAATATATTAATAGAAACAAATTTCATAGAATTTCTATAGTCTTCCCGAAAACAGAATCTAGACACGCGGTAGCGTGTCAAGCGAAGTCAATTTTCCGACACCGTATAAGCAAAACAACATTTTTCGGATCAGCTTTATAAAGTAAGATCAGCAATATAAAGTAAATATAATATGTATAAAGTTTTGTTGAACTCCATGTTTTTAAAAAATCGCATTCATTTTCATGAACTAAATTATATGTTATTTCTAGCTAAAATCCATACTAATATTAAAAATGCGAACGTGTGTCTGTCTGTTGGTCTGTATAACCTCTTCACGCCCATACCGCTGAACTGGTTTGTTTGAAATTTGCCATTTGGTATGGATTTTGGTAAGATACTTTGAGTCCCGGGAAAGGACATAGGATATTTTTTATCCCGGAATCGGAATATATATTTTGTGGTATTATTTTCTGGTAGTGTGGAAATCCACACATTAAACATCTGTTGAACAGTCGTTTTGAGACCATTTTGTACTGAATTTTTCTCTAATCAACTGTTCAACGGGTGTTTAAATCTTTTGTAGTAACGCCGTTTAATGAAGTAATATAATTAAAACGTTTGCATGTAATACACTCCCTTTCGAGCCACATGAAGTAGCATGATCACGTAATTATCTGCTATTTATTCTCGTTTCCATACTTTACTGTAATTATTATATCGTTTCAATACAATCACGGGGAGAAGTATGTCATTGCTGTATATAACTGCACGATTATGCCATATTTATGACTGATGCTACTGGAAATAAGAATTATTATGTGGTTATTTGTTATTTAAATCGCTTATGGTTTAAAATTATTTAACTTCTTATTGAATCATAATACCAACGACTCAATGACTATGGGGTAAAATATATAAATGAATGGATAGGTACTGATGCGCCTTTTTCCTTATGATTTATGACATAATAATAATTCTGTTAATTTGTTTATTTAATTTTATTGACATTTATGCTCATATCCACTAGATTTACTTGTATAAGTTTAACTTTATTTCTACTTTTGATATAATACCTACCTATATTTTGGTTTTGTGGTTGGACCAAATTTTTATACAAAAGCGAATAAATCTAGTAAAGTACTATAATATAGTAATGTAACTCTTAATATAATATAATAAAGTAACTCTTGTTACTTTATCTCCAGATTTATTAAAACATTTCGTCTTTCTTCTTTTGTCTATCTGCAACTATTATATTATGATGTACTCCGTCTGTCAAAAAAAGTTTTGGATAGCCCATCCGGCACTTATCAGGTAGCGGTGAAAAGGCCCTTAATATTCCAATTGCAAAAACCCTTATTACAAATAATGATCATTAAATCACGGTAGTTTCATAGTCACGGCAGTCGTGATGCGTGCTTATACCACAAATGTATCATCATTAGTTATATCTTAATACTTAGCTCATTATGTACAGGATGCAGCCTGTATGATGTCATCAATTATTGTATTTACCTTGTATGTTATTATTGATAAGTGAATAATAAAACTCTAATTAGACCGTGATGGTGGAGCGTAGTCTTCGCTCATTATTTCTTACGAAGTACTATTAAAAGCAATAACGTGCACAGGTTCTTAGATATCATCAACTAGTTTTTCTACTGATCTTGACTTACCATAGATCATTTAAATCAAACGTTAGCAAAAATACCAGTATAAAAATTCTCCTCATTAAAACCAAAGCAATAGACGCGGAATCCACAGCAAACAAAGCCGGCGACGAACGATTTGCTTTAGCGAAATCTCTTTTAGCCGAATTTCCATTAACAAAAATAGATATTGTTTAGTGAAATGTCGCGTCGAATTTCCAACGTCAACAAAAGACCCCAACTGAGCCCATTGTCCTCCGCTTCATAACGCCGAATACCTTTCATTCGCAGCTTTGTAATAACGCGCCCCGTCCTGAAACCGACGGACCGGCTACCCCGGGGGGCGACCACGTGTGTATACGTCTATCTCTTTCTACCCACGTATATGTCACGTCGCCCCGTCCCTCTTTCGCCGAACAGCGCACGCATTGCAGGTGAAGTGTGAACTCTACTATGTCCCTCAGTTGGTTTTTGAGCGCGAAGCGAGTGGGTCGTGTCTCATCACAGATTGTTTCCCGCGAAAATTTACGTACGATTTTCTTTTTCCGTTGATTAATCGCGTTTCAGTTGTTTCAAACGCCAGTGAGCTGTTCGAGTGTATGTAGAGCGTGGTTTTGAGTATTTGTGATTTTCTGCAATTTTCCCCTGAAGCTGAAACGTCTTGACGGATTGCGTTTATCATCTGAAAAAAAGTGAGTATTTTCATTGCAATAAATTGGCAATAAATTTGAAACAGCTTATAAAACACTTTACACAAATGTTTTATTAACTGAGAAAACGCAGCGAAAAAGTCATGCAAATTTTCCCCGTAATTTTTACAGCCGGCAAGATTGATGCATTTTCGGATCGCATGTTTCATACGATTTGTAAAATCATGGAAACATTTATTTGACATTCATTAGTTTTAATAATAAATTGTTTCATAAAAAAACGGTGCACCTGAATTGATGTTACAACTGTACGCGGTCGGTAAATTTTTGTTTTCATTTACCGCGTGATATTTACGACGAATGTAGTTCGATTTAATTTAGGTGGATAGTTTAAAAACAGTAAACGCTTCGTGTAATATCATTTCATTTTTTCGCAGCATTATTTATGTATTATAATTTTTCGCAGTACTTTTTATAGCTGCATTTCTATAATTTATTTTGCTGACTATGAAGCTCTATGTTTTATTAAGAAGTAGTGTTTTAAAGCAATAATATATTTTAAAGAATTCGAAACATGTTAGAGAGCTGTTCATAAGGACACGTTTAAGTTTTGTGAGCGTGAAAAAAGTGAGCGATTTAATATCTTTATCTTCGTCCTTACTCTACATTCTTGTTTAATAATCTTTATTACCCTGTAAATTATAGTGTATCAATATTTTATGGTGTAGATTAAATAATTTGTTTGCCGACAAGCATTTTAAAACATTTGTAGTTCGTACTTTTTAGCTATTGCTTAGGCGTAAAAATATTATTGAAAATGTAGAGACGCTGCCTTTTCTTATGTTACAACTAAAATTTATATACGCATTATTATATTTAGAATATAATTTAGAAGCAAAACCTACATAACATTATTAAAATATTATTATAAGCTACAATTATTTATTTGTACCAAAGATTTGAAAATTAGACCAGCACTTTATTTAAATACGAAATTATGCCAACAGTTTAAAATAAGACTACATTATTTTCTTCATGAAAAACTAGTTGATGCCAGCAACTCCGTTCCGCAGAAATTCCTTTATCGGAAACGCACGTTTTTGCACATGTTTACAGTTTTTAATTAAGTAAATTAAAAACTTAGATACTAATAGTTATTTTTGTATCTAAAGATCTAAAAATGATATCATAAGATGGATGTGCCCGTAAATAAAACTCGTACAATTTAGTCTCCAATATATTATTGATCGAATTCAATTGTGACTGATGGATATACCTTAGTATTCCCACGGCAACCCTGCTTTTTCTAGTAGTGTTGATTCAAAAATAAATAGCGAGTGGCGCAACCTGTTCTCTTTATTAGCTTGGGAATAACTTGGAAAGTGTTTTTATTTATAGATTTTCTATTTGCAAACGTTTAAGAGTTTTATTTTGCACTTAGGCACATCGATAGTTTTTTCTTATCATTGTCGTTTCCGTTTATAACCTCAGATTAAACGGAAAAGATATTGGGAAGTGGTAACACGTTCGATAGTAATATGATAAAAAAGAAAGAATAGGAAAAAAATATTTCGATTTAAAGTCATTTTACGACGGGCGGATTCGATTTAAAGTCATTTTACGACGGATTTAAAAGGGAATTGTATAATTGGTGAAAATACTTTTAAGAATGGTGAACAAAATAATTTTAAAATACAATTTTGCGCATTTGTAGGTATTATACGTTAACAACTATAACAAAAGTCTGAATGATTTTCGACTTTTTAACTATTGATCTTGCCCCATCTAATAATATATTGTTAATCATCGATAATTTACTGATCATTGTTTACATGTCCGTGTTAACATGTACAAATGTTAGCCCATATTATTGTGATACATCCGCCGATGTTAGGAACCGGTTGCCGGTGGAGTTATTTACGTTGAATATGTTAAGATTGACCTCCTAAACTGACGATAGTTAAAATATTGCACCTGTTTTATCTGCTCATTTTGTATAGACTACAATATGAGACAAAGATTTTACAATCTTGTACAATATATAATTGATTATACTGTCGGTTCTTGGTGAAAATTCATGTTGAACACTAATAAAACAGAATTTTCATGCATTTTTTCCATTATAACATATATATATTATTATAACTTTTTTGTTAAAAAAGTGTTTGGAAAAAGTGCGAGAAAAGTGTGTTTTATTAGTGTTTACTATTTTGATTTAATCTAAGAACCGTTAATTTACAAGTTATAAATTCAGCTCTTATGACAATTAAGCCATTGTCTAGTCATTTCGGATTCGTACATTTCAATTTCCAGTGAATCCTTGATCAGCTCTCTTATTATACCTATATTATAATAATACTTTATGTTTGATTTAGCTCCTTTTCCCCACTTTTTACAAGTTATATTGCTAATGGCTTAAATACCTGCGTATAAAGACAAAAATTTAATTGATTGATTTGATTTAAAAATATAGCTCGTCAATATAACCTTTTGAAAGACTCCATTTCTGGTTTTTGAGACACAAAATTATAATAACTTCACTTTTTTTATAATTCATTTTGAACAATATACGATGTAAATACCTACGAAATTAATCACAATCAGCTGTTAATTTACCTTTAGTCCAAACCACAAGGTGAGGCACAAAATTTCATTTTAAAACACTCTGTCATGGCTATTCTCAAATTTTTTTCGCGTTGGTAAATTAGCACAAATGGAAAAGGCACAATATCTGTTTTGTAGTTTGAGTCTGTAATAAAGTTCCAATAGCAGTTATATTTGGGGGCGTCAAGAGACAAATGGTCCACGTGACTGACACCCTTCTTCCTGACAACCGCCAAAATGGAACTTCCGCGTCCCGGGCGTTTTATGTGTGTATGAGTGTGAAACTGCTATAATGTATCTTAATAAATACGAAAGTGTGTCGGTCTGCGAATTCACATCGCATCGCAAATATTTGCGAAAAACTCGTACTAAAAATGATAATTGCGATCCGAATTCGTACAAAGTCGCAGTTATGTGTGGGAGCCCTCAATGCTGACTGATTAGATTTTTGGTATGGCTTTTGTGTCTCGGTAAGGCAAAGAATAGTTTTCTCGTACAAGTACCTACGGTAACGGGATAAATGAAATCTGCTCGTAGGAATTTACGGACAACGTAGTACTAGATATTCCTAGTACTAGATTCAAGGGAAACGTAAAGATAACAAGAAGCCAGACGTGAGAGACTCCAAGGAACACCCTTAGGCTATGGATCACTCAAGGCTACCCTTTTTCAGTTCGAAATATCTGATTTCCTGGATTTCCATGTCACAAACCACATCCAAGTGGCGCCAATTTCACGGTTTGCGAAGATTTGAAATAATTATACGATTATTTATAGCGATACATCAAGATACCTTCCTTCTGCGAATAGAGGAGGGAACATATTGTCTGCTAAAGCCGAACCGCGTCTATTTCGGTCGCGACAGATAGTTGGCGAACGGACCGTCGTCTCGTATTTTATTTTTACGAAGACATTCTCTAATACCTTTTGTTCCGTCTCGCATAATGCGATGCCAAGATTGATAATACATGCTGAGGTTTGTGTTAAAATCCCAGTGATACTGGTAAGCGCTAGGCAGTTGCCAACAAAGACCCAAAATCTAGGTGTCAGTCTTCTGTTTAAACTGCCCTCTACTTGATAGGTATTAGGTATTGCGCCAATGAATACTAGTGACCCGGCCTTTCCCCCTCAAAAATTTCAAGCTACTACCACACTTGGTTAGTGTCTAATTTTGTAAGCAAAAGCAACTTGCAGAATTGAGAAGTATATTTCAAATTACTTATTTCAGTCATTAATTATACTACCAAAGTAGCAAAATTACAAGCATTTTGTAAAATAGTCGAATAATTATTTTCACACTCCCTGTCCATATTAGTCCATTGAAATGTTACAATTTTAGGACCGAATATTGCATTTATTAGAGGACGCAATTTTATTTTCGGAATATGTTGGGGGGCTCAATAGAAGCTTAACCTCAAGTTTGTGGGGTCGCCGCCTTTGTCCCCCGGCCGCCATCTTGAAAAAAGGGGTGACAACACTATTTTCGTGATATTTCGGAAACTATAAGTCTTACAGAAAATTTTTAAGAACATAATTTGTTGCAAATTATTTTGCCTACAAATATGTTTATATAATTTTTTACCCTAAATTAAAAATTTAAAAAGTTATAAGCAAAAAAGTGATATATTTTTTTAAAGGTTTATTATCGCTCTTTAACTTTGTTTAATACATTTTACAAAAAATTACCATAGAACAACCTTGTTAATGATCTTTTGAGAAAAAGGTCCCCCAATCCCCCCGATCTCATGAAATTAATTTTCTGCAGATGCAAAGGAAACTGTGAAGGCATGTGTGCCTGCAGAAAAGCAGACCTAAAATGCTCTACAGTATGCCTACTATTCTGTAAAGCTTTTCAGACCTGCTTTTCTGCAGCCACAGTCTGCAGTATGCCTACTACACTACATAAATATATGCAAATTGCAAACTATATCATAGTATGCATACTATACTAGTCTGCACATTCCTACTATACTATAAAGCATTTCAGGCCTGCTTTTCTGCAGCCACACACGGTTCCACAGTATCCTTTGTTTCTGCAGAAAATTAATTTCATGGGACCGGGGGATCTTTTTCTCAAAAGATCATCTACAAGGTTGGTCTAAGGTATTTTTTTTTTTTTGTAAAATGTGTTAAACAAAGTTAAAAAGTGGTAATAAACCTTCTAAAAAATCACTTTTTTGCTTATAACTTTTTAAATTTTTAATTTAGGGTAAAAAGTTACATAAACATATTTGTAGGCAAAATAATTTGCAACAAATTATGTTCTTACAAATTTTTTGTAAGACGAATAGATTCTGAGATATCACGAAAATAGTGTTGTCACCCCTTTTTTCAAGACGGGGCCGGGGGACAAGAGTGGCAACCCCACAAACTTGAGGTTATGCTTCTATTGAGCCTCCCAACATATTCCAAAAATAAAATTGCGTCCTCTATTAAATGCAAAGCAAATGTAACATTTCAATGGACTATATCTCTACCATTGCTTATCATTTTTATGTAGATACATTTGTTCGGTCGATACTTCAATATAAGTCTGTAGTTTTTATTCATCTTTATCAGCAAAATAAATATACGGCCTTACTACGAGAGAAAGAGCAAAGCTCTATTTTTCAATCTGTCTTACTGTCTTCTTCCTTCGACTCCGTATATGTAAATTAAATCTCTTTTTTGCACAGCAGGGGAATCCTTTATGGGTAATAGTTTCGGAGCTCATTCGTTAGTATACAAGGTGTTACAAAAGTATACAAGGTGCAGCAGCGCTCAAAGACCTTTTTTTTTTTTCATTTTTGTATGGGAAAACTCGTGACGCGTGCTCGCCCATTAAAAGTGAAAAAATAATTTAATCTGTCAGCGCTGCTAATTTCACAGTGAACTCTCTACAAGGAAAACATACACACCCTAAAGTATTATCACTTAGTTTTTTTACAACCTGTATAGAGTTCACTGTAAAAGTAACAGCGCTGAAAGAACAAGTTTTTTGTGATTTATATGGGCAAGCGCCCGAGCGTCGTGAATTGTTTAGTTCAAAAGTGAAAAAAAGTTACTCTTTAAGCGTTGCTACTTTCACAGCGAACTATATACCTACCATACGCACCCTAAAGTATTGTCGCTTAGTATTGTAACACACTGTAGAAATATAGAGGATAAGTATTCGTTAAATTTTTAAAAAAAATACGAGAGGTGAGTGATCTTTTTAATCGAGATAATATGCGATTTACGTCAAAACTAGTTACGTAGCTGTTACGTGCACGCGTACGTATGCCAAGCTTCGGGATCACGTTATCATTATTTATAATCTGCCTTTAGGTTTCCGTAGGATCAAGGACGGTCTTTGAATCAGACCCTAGGAGAGCTGGCTACGCAAATCCTCTGATGTTCGGCTACGGAAGTTGCTTCTCATTAGATTATGCGTTTGCTCGTTTGCTCTCTAATGTCATAGAAACTGTTACCTATTTGTAACTAGCACAGACTGAAGGGTGGAACAGATGAACACAAGGAAGTTAGTTTTTTGATTGATTGACTGTCGCCTGTCAGCTGTCAAATGTTCTATTTTACGCCAACGATATCAAAATACTTCTATGTTTTACGTTCTAATTCTATGTTTATGTCATGCATAGACGCATGTAATAGATACAATAGACATGTCATTTAGAGGCAAATCCTGTCACCTAAAACGTACTTGGGGCTTAGGGCTATTTCGAGGTTTGAAATTTACGTAAATATGAAGAGAGCGTTACATATTAATTTCCTCTAAAAATACCGGCAACGCTCCTGCAACTCTTTTGATGTTGCAAGTGTCCAAGGGCGACGGTGGTTGCTTTCCATCGGGTAATCGGTTTGTTCGTTTGCCCCCTAATTTATAAAAAAGATAACTCGACTTCTCTTCTTTTTGTAAGTACAAAGATTTTTCTGTTTAAGTTGTAGCCTATATCCTTAGTTTTAGAATGATATCTGAGTAAAGAGCTACATGCTATATATTTATTGTAACATTTTTCTAGTAAATATAAATTGCGATGGGAAATTACTCGATACGCCGAACTACGTACACAATAGATATTGATCTTGATAAATAAATAAATAACGATTTAGAGAGTGTCCGCACTGCGAATTATAATCGCGCGGATTTAATTCGCGCGAAATTTTTTATATAAATTACTCTATAAATTTTATTTTTATCGCAAGTTAAATCTTATGAGAGTATCTGACTCTCATAAGATTTGACGTGTTACAGAAGTGCGAGAAAAAATCCGCGCGATTCTGGCCCGTATTTTTGGTTACTGACCAAAAATACGGGCCAGAATATTAAGATGCGACCCGGTCTCAAGACGCGGTTCGGCTCTGTGATTGGTCCAAATTTTGACAACCAACCAATCACACAGCCTGAACCTTGAGATCGAGATCCATCTTGAGTACTGACCAAAAATACGGGCCTTATTCGCAGTGCGAACACTCCCGACATATATCACGATAAATATCGAGCATGTAGCACTCTTCATACCAATTGACCTGTTATTTTGTTCTGCATGTTTTTCCAAAATGGCTATAAGACTGTAGGGTAATTAAAACTGAGCTCATAGTTAAGTACCTAGTGCTCATATGTAAAGAAGTTCGCCTTGACCGGCGTACAACATTGACATTTTGACTGCGTTTAAAGTAGGCCATACTTAAGTGCAGCTGGCGTAGCAACTGACATGTTTGTATAGAACTACATGTTGGGAAGAATCGCGGGAACGGATACATCTTCCGATTTCACGAAACTTTTCCTAATTCCAGAATAAAATATGGCTTTCGCGATGTTCTTCGACATTATTTACGCCATTGTTCAAATGGAGCCATTTCAGTGCAGTAGACGTAGACTTTAATTTAAACAATCACTACAAAATTTAACCACAATCGGTCCAGCCGCCAGAGGAGTTTAATTACTAATACTGGTACTGAAGATTTAAATATTATACGTATGAAGATAAAGTTAATGTAATTAAGACGCTGATAACTGCCAATGACCTTGATCTCGCATCACTCTCGCACCTGTGTCGATTTTCATGCCAGAGAGACAAAGATGTGAAGTGTTCACTCGGTAGCGTGGATACATTTTTCGTTTGTTAGAGGAAAAAATAAATATTATGGGAAATCTAGATGTCAGAACCGAAAACTAAATCCGGCAATCTTTGGATTTTTGTAAAAGGTATCAAATAAACAAATTTTTAAAGCATAGATTGTACTAGCTGTTGCCCGCGACTTCGTCCGCGTGGACTTCAGTTTATAGCGCTCGGTGTCAACAAAATTGGTGTCAAATTTAAAAGCTTCTTAAAACCCTGGTACAGTACCCGACAATAAATATTGCACATCGACCTTTGGAAAGTGACAGTCGGCTAATTTCGGTTTTGTAGAGAATTATCTGTTACGCACGAAATACAAAAAGTCCGGTATATATTAGGAGCTGTTAAAACAATTAAGATTTGCTTCTTTTGACAATTTTATTATTCTTTGTATAAATTACACCAAATTTTCTATAAGTTATGGCTTTATATTCGGGTAAAATAAAATAAAAAAGGGTGTTCAAATTATGTTTACGTATTTAAAATTCTTTTGGAAAATTACAGCTGTAGCAAATTTAGGGATGTTAACAACTCTAGATATATATTTTGAACTGGACGCGACTGCACTCTATTGAATTTAAACAACGACTGACATAATGTCAAATAGGTGTGTGCTACAAAGATAACGCTCTATGAAACCGAAATTAACCGAATGTCTCTTTCCAAAGGTCGATGTGTAATATTTATTGCCGGGTTTTGTACCCCTTAAATCAAAATACCCAATTTTTTTTTTTTAATTAAACTTTATTTATATCAAATTTAAAGCTTATTTAGCCCCCCATTACGCAACTTTAGCTTTACCCATAAACTATTTACTATTTATCCATAGTACGTCTACGTAACCTTATTAATAAACCCACCCGTGTATAACAATCGAAAGAATCGATAAATCCAATTCAACATGGCACCACGTCTTATAGAAAGACTTATGAGCAAGCTATAGCGCGATGTAGGCGACTCTTAGCGCCATCTGTTATGAATTTTTGGAACTAACTTATTTTTAACAAATTTACGCATTTTCACCCCCTTACAACCCCTTTTTTCAGTTTAAAAGTAGCCTATGTCCTTTCTCAGGCTTTAGACTATCTGTGTACAAAATTTCATTGCAATCGGTTCAGTAGTTTTGGCGTGAAAGCGAGACAGACAGACAGACAGACAGAGATACTTTCGCATTTATAATATTAGTATAGATTATTACTTTAGTTAGAACTGTTTAAAATTCCTGAAAGATGTGACTTTGGTATTTTTTTTTTCATCCAGTAGGAGTACATTATTTTATTATTTAAATTCGACAAGCTTTTCCAAATATAATCAAAAATCACTTTTATATTTTTTTGTGCCAATCAATGAAATACATACGACTAGAAAACTGCACAAAGATGTCGAATTGGCAGCTGTCTTCCTCTAATGTAATCCTAGTTCATGGAAAGTTTCTTATTAATCTTACAAATTATTTGTTGAAATTAATTGAAATATGTTAGAAATCTTACGCTTTATAACATCGCAACTATGAGCTAAGAATACACAAGATTAAAGATTAAAAAGTTTATTTTAGTCGGTTACTCGTTAACCACAATTTATCTTTCTTATCTTTTAACTCAGAATAGTTTTTACATAGTTCACTAATTAATTGCATTACGTTTGTGTGTTCAGTGCTGTGTGAAATTCCTTTAAATGTCAAAGAAGTTTTTCTAAGAAAGTGCCTTTGATATTATGAAGTAGGTTTAGTATTTACTTAAGACCTAAACTATAAGACTGACAGCTGACGTTTTCGTGACTTTCCAAGCACAAAATAGAATACATTTTTCTATCTCATGTCCCTTCTCCATGGCCATGTATTACATCAAATTACGTACAGTAATTTCTAAGACTATTCAATACGCTATACAAACAAACAAAGATCTTTCCTCCTTATATTATTAGTATGGAGTAGTGGGTATTGCGTTTACCCTCGTAACTCTTGACTCCTGGGAATTTCAGAATAAAATACGGCTTTTGCGTTGTTCTTGAACATTATTTACGCCATAATTCAAATAGATCCATTCCAGAGATGTAAACATAGTATAACTAGGGTTTAACTCGTTTTAAACTCATATCTTTCATTATTTTCGTCATAGATGAGGAGAAAATAATATTATGGAAATAATATTAGTGTGTTCTCTGGGTATAGAATATAGATAACAAAATCACCAAGTGGATATATGAGGCCGGGTGCCATCGAAATTCTCATACATACGTAATACCAAAAACATTTTCTCATAAAAATATTTAACATGTTTGAGTTATTTTTCAGCTTAAAGTAGTAATTAGTAAGTACCTAGGTGACTGCACAAAAATTTACCACAAAATATTTAAACACTAAAAAATATTTTTTTGTGTTTAAATATTTAGTAGTAAATTTAAGAGCTTAAATTTATTACTAAATATTTAAACAATGTTCCTAACAAACATTTAAACATTTATATTTTATAGCAAATTTTTGTGCAGGAACCTCGGTAATTACTATTTTAAGCTGAAAAATATCCCAAACAATATTATGTTAAATATTTTCGCATGACAAAATGATTTTGGTATTACGTATGTATGAGAATCTCGATGGCACCGGACCTCTTTATGTTGTAAGCTCCTGTAACCACGTTGAATTTAGTAACTATAGCTACATAATATTAATCAATCTGTTTCTATGTGTCCTTCGCTTATAATGTGTAAAAAAATTGGGTAACATTCTTACGGTTTTGTAAATATCATCAAGCCGTTAGCGTGCTGTCACACCTATTTTTTTTTTCTTTTTTTTACTGTCACATGATGACATTATTATGTTAGCTTTTATAATTCAGCAAATAGTTGGCGTGTTGTAGGCGCGTGTGAGCTAGAAAAAGTTGTCACGGCCGTAGTTTTAATTATTTAAACACGAAAATGCTTTGTGTGTTCTAGAATTTTGATGAACTTATTTAGTTTTGAAAGAGCCCTATCTTTTAAAGTTTAACGAATTTGGTCACGCGGGTTCGTATTTTGTGACATCGTGGCATGGTATAAATATGTTATGGCATAATATGGATTTAAAATAATGTGTCATTATTGTAAGGCGTTCAAAAATAGCCGCTCTACATACGTGATAAATTCGCAGAATTGTTAAACCTTTCAATTTCAATATTTTAATAATCATTTTATCATTCGACGACCTCTGTGGCTCAATGGGTAGTGTGTGGCAGCTCAAGCCGGGGGTCTCGGGTTCGAATCCCGCCGACGGAACAAAAAAGTTTTTCAATGTTCATAGGTCATGGGTGTGTATTAAATATGTGTATGATATAATAAAAATCTTAAATAAGTATATGTATAGTATAAAAGTATTAAATATATTTCCGTTGTCTGGTACCCGTAACACAAGTCCTTCAGGTACTTAACACGGGGCCAGATTGACGTGGTGATATATAAATTACAAGCCATTTTTGGTATGTCAATCAATGTGTGTGGATACTATATTTAACTACCCAATACCTAAATTCAGCTGCTTATTTTTGTATGTCATCTTACGTGGGAGTGCCATGCTTCGGCACGAATGGGCCGGCTTGACCGGAGAAATACCTCGTTCTCACAGAAAACCGGCGTGAGTGAGTTTACCGGAGGCCCGATCCCCTTCCCTATTCCCTTCCCTTCCCTCCCCTCCCCTATTCCCTTCCTTGCCATCCCTACCCTCCCATATTACCCTATTCCCTCTTCTGATGCTGCGAGTGGACACTGAGGGCGACGGAAGTTGCTTTCCATCAGGTGACCCGTTTGCTGGTTTGCCCCCTTATTTCATAAAAAAAATCTATTGAGTAAGGTATGTTTGTTGTTGTATGGGCACTGAAATCGAATTTTGGCGTAGTAAAAGTAAATCAGTAAAATAAAACAAAATATTGTGTGAGCAAGGACGCGGCATGGTAACAATGTGCTAATTTCAGAAATAGACTTTGCGAATTGCTAAATTTCAACAAACTAAATCTCCCTCTTATTCTTGTTAGGGCATAAAAATATTTTATAACACTTTAGACTTCCGCTATTAAATCTGTCCTTGGCTGTAATCTTAAATCTAAATCATTCCTCCTTCTAGAGTCTAGACTTGTAATAATAGTGTTAAATGCAGTTTTTGCATCTGGTTTTTTGTGATTTCAGCTAAGAATTATCTCAAGATTACTATCACTTTATAATAATTAACGATTGTTAGAGACTTTAAAATCGAGCGTCTATTAAGTGATGAATAGATTATCTGAAGTCTCACAGTATAATAGCGCTGCTTGCCGTAGAAAATCCTGATCTTTGCTTACTAACGGATTGCAAAACGGAATCTAAGGTCCTGTTTCACCACTCCCTGATACAGTGCCGGATAGGCTATCCACAACTTTCTTGACAGATTCTCCACACTCTATCTGTCAAGTCAAGTCACTTCACAGTCAGTCTTCCACCGTGCGTTTCTCGCGTAACTTTCTGCCGCGCACTGTAAAATTCTGGAACGAACTGTCACCATCAGTATTTCCGGACCTATACGACCTGCAAACCTTCAAGAAGAGTGTATTCCCTCTTAAAAGGCCGGTAACGCACCTGCAGCCTTTCTGATGTTGTGAGTGTCCATGGGCGACGGTAGTTGCTTTCCATCAGGTGACTCGTTTGCTCGTTTGCCCCCTTATTTTGTAAAAAAAGTGGTGTAGAGCCTATCCAGCACTTATCAGGAAGTGATGAAACAGGCCCTTAATTAAAATAAAAGGAAGGTGCTTATTAGCTCTTAGAACCTAGTCCCTGCCACTTACATTTTACATTGTTTTAAATACTTTCTAGAAATTCGTGTCATATAAGTTATAACTTAGAATTTAGTCAGTCCCCTGCCGAGCTGACCTACTAATGTGCCATCTGACATTGCGTACAGTCGTAAATTCTCGTATTATTTACAGTAATATTTAGCCGGCGCTATTCCCGGCTCGAGCGGTTTTTATTTAGTTCGTTACACAATGAAACCGAACATATGGAAGTCCAAAATATACGGATCACGGTGACAAGTGTGACAATCAATCATGCTTGTCACTCGCAATAACGACTCTACTGTGATGTTAATTAGGTCTAATTTTAAATGTGTTCTATTTGAGTTAAAAGTAGGTTTCGTAGCCGTGAAATGAGAGTTGAGATATTCCCGATAACGTTGGAAAGAGTTGGTTAAATTTTCCGTAGAATAATGTTTTGTGGTTTATTTTTGAAGTGAAAATATATTCCTTAAGCGAGGTCATTTTTTGGGATAGTTAGAAATTATGAAACTAGAACTAGCTTACAAACTTTCTTGTTCAAGACACGTGACTTGATCGAAAATTTGTAAAACGGATGGAGATTAAGGAAGGCAAGGAAGTACTTAATGTTAACGTAGTAATTATTTAGTAACCCTTTTTAATGTTAATTTTTTGATTTTAAGATTTAGAGCTAAAACTCTAAATCTTAAACACTATAACCATTTAAATTTTAAAGTAAGGCCCCTGTGTTATTTTAATTTTTTTAAAGATAATAATATACATTTTACTGACAAAATATTTTAGTTTTACATAATATTTATCTCAATAGTTTAAGTAAAACCGGTTGTGGTTAAGTTCAAGTACATTTTTTGTTTACAATAATACATAATAATATTATGTTACCTGCTGCGTATTTGAACATTTTATGCACAAAAACAAATTTTAAACTCATATTACCTTGCTACGACCTTTATGTGCTCATTATTTCGTAATTATTGTTTTTGCTGTTATTCAAGATTAGGAATTAAATATACTCAATGAGATATAAAATAAACTGTATCTAAAGAGCAAATGGTCATGTTGCCTTAAAGTGCAAAGTTAGGATGATAAGTTAATAGATAATAATAAAGTGTTAAATGAAAACAAAAACCAACCCAACGCAGCTGAATTTATGAGCAGCATTGGGTTGGGGACAATAGATCCTCAAGGGTTGTAGTGACGTCAGGGCTACAAATTACAATGATCTACCTTCAGGAGTCAAGACAAAAAAAAAAAAACAAAAAAAAACCCCGACCTGATGAAGTCTTTTAGTTTTAAATTATTTTGTCTTTATCTGATTTGTTAGAAGTTTCTTGACAACCAACAAGTCATTGCATATAGGCCCCTGGCATGGATGTTGATGACTTGACTGGAATCATTTTGTGCTCCATTCACGAGTCTGGTCAGATTAACATGTGATTAGTACGACCAGATTCGATCGGCCTCACCGTATGAGAGGGCCTTTACTGTTATTAAAATGTGTACATCGAAGAAATTGATTTATAGGCAGTTGACTTGGTCGGATTATGTCAATTCAATGTAATTCATGATCTGCCGGCTAGGTTTGACATAACGCTACAAAATAACATTGGCCCTCCATCTGTATATGAATCAACTTCTCTGATAGTACATAGAATGCAATGTGAATAATTTTATCAAGTGTTATTAGTTTATCAGTGGGCAAAAATGTAACGCGATCTTGCAGCATTTTTTCATCAGATACTGATTTTGAAGTCTTCTTTAGGTATGATATTATAATGCGATGTTATATAATATTATTATCACAGTTTATATTATATTATCATAGTTTTCAACTGGGCCGAAAATATATGATATGCTTACGCATTACGCAAATTTATATTTTTTCAGGAACCACTCAAACAACGTTGTATAACGTTTTATTGTTACTACGCTTGAAAATAAAAATATATTGTAATACATATTATAATATGCTAACGTCATTGCTGAATGAAGAATTTTTATATTTTAAAGTTACTTAATTTTATTCATATCCCGCTGGTAAGCATTATATTATTGTTGAAATTAATATTTTCAGTTGCGTTTTCGATTAAGTAGTATTTTTTTATGACATACCCAATCAAAATCGCTAGTTATTCACTAGTTTCCTGTCCAAGAACCTCAGAAACTGTGCATTAATCGTGCTAAAGTATGTATTATTGTATGAGGCTAATGACAACATACATGTCATTTAATAAATTCGAATATAGAAATAGCTATGACTTTTAACTGCATTATAACTTCAAAAAATAAGGACCAAAAAATCTTTACCACCTCTATAATGTACTGTAAAATATTTTTTGTTGTTTTCTTGATAATTTGATATTAGATAGGCGTATGTTATACTTCGAGCGATTATTACTTTTAACTTTTAATGAGTATGTCAGAACATATCGTCCAATTTCTTTACTATCCAGCATATCAAAACTACTCGAACGAGTAGTAAATTGAAGACTTGTCTCCTACTTAGAAGACAATAATATAATATCTGACAAACAATTCGGTTTCCGGCATGGGAAGTCCACCGAGGATGCTGTCACACTCCTCACAAATTCAGTAGCTTCATATTTAGACAAGGGGATAAAATGCATTAGCATATTTTTAGATCTATCGAAGGCATTCGATAGTATTTGATATTTCTTTTGAAAAAGCTAGAAGCCTACGGCATAAGAGGGACTCAATTAGAATGGTTTTGTAGTTATTTATCCGATAGAATCCAATATATTAGAATAGCTGGTCTGAAAAGCAATATGAATCCTGTGACTTACGGTATACCACAAGGCAGCACTCTCGGTCCATCCCTCTTTCTCCTTTATATAAATGACATTACAGCTCTAAAACTGAAAAATGCGGACCTCCAATGTTATGCAGATGATACAGCCATCATATTCCATGACTCTACTTGGGAACGAACCTGCAAAAGAGCTGAGGACGGAATGTCCATAATATTAAATTGGTTAAGTTATAACATCCTTTCCCTAAATACTACTAAAACCAAATTTCTTTGCTTCCACAAAACTGCGTCTTCGGCCCCTTCTTCTCTAAATAACGTAAAAATTCACTCTTTAAACTGTTTATCACATAATACTCTTTGTTGCTACCCGTCTATTCTATGATCTTCAACCATACGCTATCTCGGAATTACGTTAGATGACAAAATGACTTTCAGATTCCATATTGAAGAAATGTCCAAACGAGTACGGAAACTCATGAGTGTAATGCGAAATATACGCAATGCGGTCGATGGTAATATATTAAAAATCATATATTTTTCCTTATGTCAGTCCCTTATCAATTACTGCATCTTGGCTTGGGGTGGGTGTTCTTCAGCAACTCTTGTTCCGCGAGCGATTCGAGCGAGCGCAAAGAGGCGTATTAAAGGTAGCGTTGGAGAAACCTAAGAAGTACAGCACGAACAAACTTTATGAGGAGACAAGGGTTTTAAGTGTTAGAAAACTATATTATGTTAGGGTCATTGAATCAGTACACAAATCATTATATATCACATTATCACATCACATTATATATTGGTAGTTATAATATTATAATTTAAGAGTAACATTGTCCTACAAATAGAACAATCCATATTTTAGGACCATCAAATCAAAGTATGAAATCCTTTCTATCTCTGTTAGCTACCACTTTCAAGATGTTTACACATACAAATGTTATTTGTCTGATCAAAATGAAGCTATTCACAAAAAATAGCTTGATAGTAATAAAAAAAATGTTGTAGGGCTCCCTGACTAATAGTTTAAACTTTAAGATTACACTATAACATTTCCGGCACGATATTGTGAGAACTATGATCGCACAGTCGCGTCATTGACGCCGACCTTGTGACTGTGAACTTGAGTCGTTCCTCTGTCTCGCTAATACTATGTTACTAGCGTCGTAAGGGTCGGCTTACAACGGCACGCGACGCGCCGCGGCGTTAATGTGCCGTACTCAGAGACGAATGGTCATTACTTATTTGATATTAAATGAAGATTTTGACAGAATAGGGGCTTACCTTTATTTAATTTGTCAGCTGTTAAGGCAGGGATCAATCTCAATCCTAAACGATAACCTTGCACACAACCAAATACCAAGCGTATACGCATCGCAATAAAATTCATTTTAGCTTAGCATAAAACTGTAGTTACTAGGGGCGGATCCTCTCTATTTTTTATGTTTTTTAAAATATCTTTGGAAATAAATATTAAGAAACAAAATTGTTCGGTTAAAGATATTTTAACATAGATTTACTAACAATTTCTTAAAAAATATATATAATTATCCTAGTTGTTACTTATATTTCGAAGAATTAGATTTTTGTCGGAGGTGAGTTTGTAAATTAATTACAGCCAAAGTATTGCGTTTTATAAAAATGTTTATGGTTTAAAGTCTTTTAAATATTGTGCTTTATATCTCATATTTTTTTTTACATTTCGTTGGAACTAGGTAAACCGGGAGTCACGGAATAACAAATTGGGGTTTATGCCCGCCTTAAGTGATTAATACCTGAGTGCGGCTGCAAGAGTTTTTAGTTTTTACTGATTATAGCTCCGTATATCTGTACGAGCGAAATGAAATACCGCGGGACTCAAATTTTTCCACGAAAATAAGAAAGAAGCATAGATCTTTTGTGCTATGTTCTATGTACTCCATATTATGATGTTACTACATAAAAATTGGTGTTGTACCTACTTTCGGCGTCAATTTCCCTCTTTTTACCTTTACTCAAGAAACATTACCTTTTATTTAAATATGAGTAAAGACTACTATAGACACAAAATAGGTACACTTCTTGTTTGCGTTGGGAATCTTCTAATAAAAAGCGGACTGTATACATATAGGAGTATATTATGATTTATGACAATATTAGCTGTCGAGTTGGTCCGACGTCCGATGAAGAGTGGGCCGTCGCAGCGCCCGCGCAGCGTATGCAGCGCGAGGTGGTAGGGATCCGCGAGCTGCGCCCCGCGCGCCCCGCCAGGGCCCGCTAAGGCCGCGAACACAGTCGCGCTGATGTTTCGCGCTAAGGGCGTGAACACTGCTTTATTGCAACAACTGCAGCGCAGAGTGGGAGCTCAAAATTCGAAAATTTGCAATAAAATGTATATTACTCAGTCCTCACGCTGCGTAGCCTCACCTCTCGGTATGCGCTGACCCTTAATCGGGTCTTTTCGTTAAATTACGACACTATTGCTAGCTTCTGTCGTAAAATCTCGTTTCTGATAAATCCTGTTTTGCCTTCCTGTAGTTTATTGATTAATAATATGAAACGATTAAACAGTGAATTAATAATTATCGTATAGTGTCGCGAATATAGTAAACGAAAAATAACAGTGATAAACTATATATCTTATCTTATATATAAAATTCTCGTGTCACAATGTTAGTCCACGAACTCCTCCGAAACGGCTTTACTGATTTTTACCAAATTTTATATGCATATTCAGTAGGTCTGAGAATCGGCTACTGGGTACTTTATATATTGATAAGTGCATTTGTTGAATAAATAATAGTAAATTATTACAACTTGAGACTGAGGGCGACCATTGCTTGTGCGACGGGATAGCGATCGACGTTGCCATGGTGACATACTTATTAAGTCACTTCAATAAAATAATATGACAAATATATTATGGCAAAGCAACGTTTGCCGGGACAGCTAGTATTATAATAATATAACTGAATTGGAGCCACATGTCTTGGATCAATTCACACCGAAACGAGACAAAGAAACGCGATAATAAATAATCATAGTAACGCCTCGTCACGTTTCGTTGGTTTGTGCACCGACCAAGCTCCTCCAGAGCCAACGCAATTCGTCCTAGAATGAAAATTGTTTACAATTTAGCCGGTTAGTATTTTTGTCGTGCACGTCCGAACTATAAAAACTAGTACGATCGCTATATCATTAGCACATAATATCTGTACATGGCGAGTGTGCTAAATGTACTTTGAAACTCTATTTAGCCCGTTTAAACCGTATTCCTATAGTTATAAGGCTCGAAATGTGCACAGTAAAAATGCACCTGGAATCTATTGGATAACGATTACGGCTATTTACATCATGTGCAAATATGGCTGGCTAGATTTCTATGTAAATACGAAGGTTTCTGAAGATTTGATCAGATTTTTCGCAAAAACGCTGGACAGATTTAGATGAAATAAATTCGGATAACACTGTCTTCTCTAATGGCTGGTTTACACGTATTAAGTAGATAAGTAGTTAACTAAATTTTAACTTAATTTTAAGTTACTTACTGCATGTAAACACAAAATTTAGTAGCAAGTAGTAAGTTAACTAAATTGTTAAGTACTACACAAGGAAATTAGAATTTTGACTATTTTCTGATAAGTTGGCAGGCGGGGCTTGTCACTTGACAAATTTCGGGCAGGCACTTCAAATTAAGTTAAAATTTAGTTACTACTTATCTACTTAATACGTGTAAACCAGCCATGAGGCTGGTATAAATAGAAGATGCGACCCGATCTCAAGACGCGATTCGGCTCTGTGATTGGTCCAAATTTTGACAGCCAACCAATCACAGAGCCTGAGCCGTGTCTTGAGATCGAGATGCATCTTGAGTAGGTACTATTTATACCAGCCTAAAGCTAAGTGAGAGTTCGGAATGAAGAAGTTAACTACAAAGCGATAAAGTCAACTACATAAACTTACTTTAACTGTAGTACAATAGTGTCAATCAATGGTAAATTGGTAACTCATTCCATGCCGTACAAATACGATATATTACTGCAATGTTTTACGCTAGACGGCAGCACCAGCATAGACAATAAACAACGTTTCTGTCAATACTCTGATATATTATGACGTATGCAACATGTTGGTCGGTTTTTTTTTATGAAATAAGGGGGCAAACGAGCAAATGGGTCGCCTGATGGAAAGCAACTTCCGTCGCCCATGGACACTCGCAACATCAGAAGAGCTGGAGGTGCGTTGCCGGCCTTTCAAGAGGGAATACGTTCTTTTCTTGAAGGTTTGCAGGTCGTATAGGTCCGGAAATGCTGCTGGTGACAGTTTGTTCCAGAGTTTTACAGTGCGCGGCAGAAAGTTACGCGAAAAACGCACAGTATTTACTGTAAGTACTAGTAGCGCCCTCTACTCCGACCTTTGCGTAATATTCATTGTAAGCTCTTTCACGTCAAATCAAATACTCCCACTCAGGATCTCTGATAAAAAGGTTTCTGTAAAAAATGTAAATTAAGACCTAGGCTTTACCTGTCTTTAAACAAAAGGGATTATCAGCTCGAATGAAAAAGAAAACTTTAATCTTCTTTGCGGTAACGCCGTTGCATTTTCTATAGGCACTGTATCCGGAATAAATCCTTTTTCTTTAGAATCTGTTGTTTGCGAGATTTAATTTGTTCGTCTTCTATTAAATCTTATTAGATACTTATAATGTTAAAACTCATATTATATTTAAAGACTTTCTAGCAACCCACATTTCATGGTGATAACGATAGCTATTATTATTTTTGTAGGGTTTTAACGGCTGATTCATACCAAACTGATATTATAAATGCGAAAGTGTGTTGGTCTGTATGTTATGTCTTCACATCCAAACCGCTGAACTGATTTTGCTGAAATTTGGTCAAGAGATTCTTTAAGTCTCGGAAAAGAACATAGGATACTTTTTATCTCGGAAAAACGGTTTACGGTTCCCTCGCGATAAACTAATTTTGGTGCAGGTCATTCATTCAAAGTTCCCTATAAGAATCTAATATGCTTTTAACTAACACTTGACAAAATATATAAATAGTATATTATATTGTCATCCAGAAGTTTTGCTGCTTCTAATTTCATACTTGGTGACAGGGACATAACTGCCGGTTAAGCATGTCACTTATTGAGTAATAGTTAAACGGGTAATCTGATATTTAAAACTTCATTAACTAAACTGCGACGACCGGTGTAACAAGTTTAACGTGCAGTTACGCTCGTAAATTAACCAGTTGTTTTGGCCACGGTTACTTTCATGCGCTGTTTGCGTTGTTATGGTTTATGACTTCTGAATTTAGAATCATGTGTGCAGATAATTCAATATTCCAACTCTTTAATGCCAGGGATCAGCAAACTTTATCTATTTTTAATGTAACTACCAAAGTCTCGCAGGAAATTGTACAATCATTCGTTGTAGAGGCGGGACGTAAATAGTGGCATATTTCCCCGTTGTCTTTTCAAGTATGGTTCATCAAAATCTGTAGTCTCGTGGCCTCTCGTTTGTATTTCCTCTAATCTTAATATGCATAAACATAAAATAAGTTTCACTATTATTTAATATTAACCGGTTAATTAAAAAATATTTTTGCGCAGTTTCTGAGAATGTCTCGTTATTTCGCTTAGAAGGAAATTCTACAGCTCGCGTTCGTCGCATGCCTACTGTCGAACTGTAGTTACTGGCGACTGCTGCCATAATTCCGCCACATATTTGCCAGCAGCTGCCACAATTTCTCCACATACTTGCTAGCGACTGCTACAATTTCGCTATAAATTCACTAGATGTATAGCATTAAAGCTTCCGTTTAAATTATGCAGGTACGGGCCTTATCTTCTGTGATAATTAGTTTTTCGTGTATACTTTATGTTTGCGGTTGCCATGGCAACAGCATACATGTTTAAGCGCTGACGACAACTGTTTCATGCATGTTTTATTGTGTAGGTGACAGAGGTGGTTATTTAAGCGAAGGCGCTTGGATGTGAATTTGTTTCAATGGAACTACTTTAATTCTTCATGTCATAGACACGTAGGTTTCCTCAGCGAAGAGTAACGATAGTTGTTGCTTAGGAGTGAGGCTCAGGCTACACTCCTTTAGTACCTATATCCCCGCAGCGGTGCCGCTCCGATGTCTTTTACGATCGTTGGTAAAGCGTTGCACTGTCGTCGTCTTGTTTTTGCTGATGGCCGTCGCAGCAACGCTACACATATAACTGATTTATTCAATTCCAATGACTTACAGCAACGCACAAAGCAGTATAATACTCCTATTTAAATGCCCGGTGTGTTCTAATAACGGATAAGTTTAATTACGGCTTAAGGTAGACAAATTGGGCTGAGCAGAGGTGAACGTGGGACATTAGTCCGGGAATCCCCGGGGTCGTTCTCGGGCTTGTCGTTGGCCGCAATAAACTGCCACGTGATTGGTGAACCGCGGTGAAATTGGCTAAGGCGACCTTGACCTTGTATTATTGTTGAGTGAGTTTCTATAGACTATAGTCAAAATATTCTACGAAGCTTCGTGACACGTTTCGTAGCTTTGACAAGTTGTAATTATATGTGTGCTATTTCATGTAAAAGACTGACAGAGTAACAACATGTACGTTTTCCATGTGTCGGAGAGAATTTGGCCGTCGTATGGTCTTTTCTACGGTAGAAGTAACAGTTTTACAAAGCAAATCTATGAGTGTTTCTTTTGCATTTCGACTGTGCTCTTGCTTCAGCATGCTTACCTGCTAAAGAATTTTAACCTGCAGAGATACTTATAGACGTAATATTGTTAAGAAGTAAAACCCACTTTCATTCGATAAGCCTGTGCGATTCTATGAATGTATCTCACGTTAGTAAACACTCCTCATAAGCCGCTTATTTCTAGACTTTTCTACTTAGCTCCCGGAGCCTCTTTAGTGCTTACACATAATCTGGTTTTTATTTACAGGCTTTTATACTTTTCCCATATTCTTTGCAAGTATAAAACTGGATTTCTTTGTCTAATTTAGTCTAAAACGACAATGATTGTCAGTATGTCAAAACTGCGGGGCTAAAATGGTCGCTTTGTTGAATCATGATATGAATCATAATATGATTCAATTCTTTAAAATCGCAAAATGCAACGCTGCTTGCAATTCATTACTGTATTTTTGTACTAATTTGACATTTGTCAGTTTGACAGTTTTGACAATTCATTTGCTGAATTGATTGGGAGGAATTGCTAAATGTTACCATTTTAGCCCCGCTGGAAGGACAAAAGAAATGCATAACAGGAAGTTTATCAGAAATATGATGTATTTAAATTACAATTATTATTTAATGTAATGTCAATTTATAAAGAATAACTTTCGATAAAACAAAATAAAACTTGAGTGTGTCAAAGAACACCGGATGGAAAGTACCTAGTTATAAAAAACCGGCCAAGTGCGAGTTGGACTCGCCACTGTAGGGTTCCGCAGCAGCAATAAGGTTTATTTCTGTAAAATGAAAAGGTTTTTGATTTATTTTAATATTTTAAGTTGATTTAATTAAAGTTAAATTAAGGTTTACCATTTATGACGTATAAAAAAAAACTACTTGATAGATCTCGTTCAAACCAATTTTCATTGGTAGTTTTTATAGTAATGTACATCATATATTTTTGTAGAGTTATCGTGCCCCTACTTTAGAAGTTAGAGGGGGGGACACATATTTTACCACTTTGGAAGAGTCTCTCTCGCAAACTATTCAGATTAGAAAAATATGATATTAGAAACCTCAATATACCCTATACGCGTAGGTTAGACGAAAAAAAATTTTTTTGGAGTTTATTGGAGTTTACTATTTTCATATATAAGGCGCCCACCCGGTATGAGAAAAATCCGAGGGGTAAAACCTACTAACAAGTAACGAAAATGTGTCACGTTTTTGGTGCGAACTTTTAGTGCGCAACTTTCTGATTTGACTGTGAGTGTAATATACCTATCGGAATATTATATTATTATATAATTATATTATTATATAATAAATTATATTTTTATGTATTTTTTTATTATTATTATTATATAATATTATATTCCGATAGGTATATTAACTTTATGATTAAGACGTACATATTATGGCATGCTGTATAGGCGACTATACCATACGTTATTGGGCTTGTTTGTTTCTATCAGTGTCGAAGTATTTATATTGCTATTTTTGTTATAAATATCAATAATTAATATTGTTATTGTGAAGTTACAATTTTTATCATTATACTGGCTAAAGTGAACTAAAAGTATTTTGAAATAACTATGGCAGAAAGGGGTGTAGATAATATTGCCGGAACATCTGATTTCATATGATATTAATCTTTTTTCAGTTGAATAAACTTTTTTTGCGTATGGTTAGATACTCGTACTTAAGGAGTAAACTCCAGTCGTTCGTCGGAGCTGACACACTTTTTTGTTTCAGTTGTACCTTTGGGGACCCCTAAAATTTTTAATAATTTTTCCATTTTTGTATCAAAATCTTAATGCGGTTCACAGACTACATCTACTTACCAAGTTTCAATAGTGTAGCTCTTATAGTTTCGGAGAAAAGTGGCTGTGACATACGGACGGACAGACAGACAGACAGACAGACAGACATGACGAATCTATAAGGGTTCCGTTTTTTAGCATTTTGGCTACGGAACCCTAAAAAAACGCCACCTAGTTGACGCCCAGGAATACTAACAACGACACTTTGTGGAATTGTTATAAAATTTATTTAAACGTCCGGTAGATGTCGCTGTTTATTCTTAAAAACGCCTTCTGCCCCTACAGCGCAGGAACTAATGAAAATGTGTCGTTACAACTTTTTCCGTCAGGCCCCCTTTCGCAACGCACGATAAAGAACTTTGTTCCAAAAAAAGAGTATGATATTGGAAAGATCCATCATGAATATAACAACCTAGTTACAAAACAGTTAAACGTTTGATGAATTATTTGTATCTCTGAGATCATACACGTAACACGTTGGCACAATTCGCCAAACGTAATATTCATTGTACGGTATCAAAATTTGGGTCTCATCCAGCTCATACAAACACAATTATAGCGGACCATACAGTAAAACAGGAGCTTTGTGGATTGTAGCGAGTAATTTTGTTACCTTTTCCAGGGAGAGAAGCGAGCACTAATTTATGTAGATAGCCGTAAAATGCTCAAAGAAAGGAATTGTCAATGTAACTTTGTTTGTGTTTGTAATGTTATATCTGTTGCCTTAGTGAAATTACAATCATGTATAATTTTTGATGATGACGTCTGATGCGAGGTGTATTCTTCCATTCTATCAGCCAACCTGAGAGTAAGTTAGAAACAAATTGGAATAAAATCAAGTGAACCCATTAAAAAATACGAAGTATAAATTAAGGATCTTAATACACTATCGAAACCAATCGGCAATCGATGTTTTAATTATTCAACGCGAATTTCACGAGTTGGTGACAGATTGCAGCGGCGGCCTTAGAGGGCATCCCCAATGTTTAATGGCTTCTTATTTATATTGCTCACGAGCTCAGATGCGGGCGAGAATACTAAATAAGCCGGACTTTGACCGCGTAAGGGATAATTAGGGCCTTATTTACACTAGTGTGATCAATCTCCCTCTGACTAATGTGGGATCCTTGATCAAAGGTACAAGCTCAATTATACGGTACATACATACACAGATGCTCAAGAGTGCAATTTAAGAGTGGAAATGATGTGTGCTATAATATAATAGCTACAGAATGACTCATTAGATGTTTTATGTACCTTGAGAAGAATTAGTTAAATACTAAATAGTAGTAATTTTCTTCTTAACTCAAACGCAGAAAGTAATAGTAATATTGGTGCAACTGTTGCAATGATTTACCACAATATTCATATCTGCTAGATAATGGGTAATATATTTAATACTTACCATAACGACAACTAGAATGTGGTAATAAATAAAATTAATAGAATACAGACGTCCAAAGACATCCTTATTTATGAGATGCTTAGGCAGGCCATTCGTCATTATTTTAATTGCCTCCGCGAAGGCCTCACAGCAACCAGTAACCAGTTGCAGTCGGCGTCCAGCATTTTGTAAGCATTGCATCAAACGCTTACAATGTTCAAGTCTAAATATTTAAAGCTCGCTTGATTCCGATGTACTTTATGTTGTTCATCCAATGTTTGCCATATGAAGAAAAAATACACTTTTATTTTAGCAAAGATAATAGGTTCTACTAATATGTTTTTGTTATAATATGAACTTATATCGAAAATTATTAGAAAGAATATTAGATTCAAGGAATTTGTTCAGAAAATTGGATGTCATAAAGAATTCATTTTAGTTTATGAAAACAGCTAAAATAGCGAAAGAATCTTCAAAGAGACCTAGAACATAAACCGAGGACCATCGATAAAGATTTCTGATTAAGTTTCGATATAAATATTCCAGCGGAGCCTTTTTGGGTCTTAATATTTTATCGTCGCGTCCTTAAAACGAAATCCGAAGATAACATCTCTAAACAATTCGCTTCTTTATACAAGACTAGATTATCCAGACCCGAAGTATTCTATGGGCTAACAATAAAAATTCCGACTGAATACCAAACAATGACGAGCGAAATTTCGTAGACTATATCTTACAGGACTTTTTGGACGGCTCTTACGTGATAAAATTACATCGCATGGAATTTCTCCCGGGAATTCACTAATGATCATCCTTTTAACAACTTGGGGGACGTTTCTTATAAAGTTACTTTAGCTAAGTTTATTTGTAGATTTTTCTGTTTTATCGTTTCGGTAGTAGTGGCGATTGGGAGTAAATTTGTTTATTATGTCAATATATAAAAATGATTATATTTGATACGTTGTAATTGTAAGTATGACGTGTCACAAGCCATATTATAACGTGCAGCTTCACCGACGACCGACTAGATTAATTTTCATGAAATAATTATTTTAATAATAATTAACAAATTCCAGACCAAAAAATGTACGCACTCAGAATAACCTTTCAGAAAAATATGTTGGAATCTGTGCGCGCCTGTTTAAGAAGTATAAAGATTTTAATTTAGCTGAGTGTCGGAGATAAAATCTGCATTGTATTATTTCTATTGTGTTTAATGAACACGTAATACGGCCGCGGCTCGGCCCGCGCCCTTCAGACGTAATCACGACGTAATCGTCGACGTGAGAGATCTAGATGCGTCTGTTCCACGATGGGCTCGGCGCGATCCGTCAAAGCTTTAATGACACAAAGATGAGTTGCCGCCCGATTTCGCCGCCATTCTCGTTCGAATCTGCCACTCCCTTTGAAAACGTCGTACATATTCATCAGGATTTGTTCATTCCTCGTGCACTCGCGACGGGAAATGGTTTTTTTCCTCGACCGACGCGAACTGACATGCCGGTATGCGAATGAAAATTTTTAATATGAAATGTCGTTCCATTTTACATCTAACATGTGCGAGTAATGAAACGGAATTTTAGCGAACATTTTAGTTATAAAAATATTGTGTACACATTTTTAGAGCCACAATATCGCGTACATCGTACGTTAATTAAATTACATTCCATCCGTTTGATGGCATTCACGGAGTTTGCGATTAGTTTAAAATTTTGACGCGACGACTTTTTACAGATAGGAATTTCGTGTCTCGGTTGAGCTGGATAGCGCAGTAAGTTAAACGAACTCGGAGAAGTGTGGTAGGGCTGGAAACACTTCCCGGCTCAGGAAAGCTTCAACCTTGGCGTTTCAGCAATCTGATATTCGATCGGCGGCGTGCGGACAGTGATTAACGCCGGCCCAGATTGTCGGCCACGCGACCAACGTATTCAAATGCACCCACCCCGCTCAATCAAATGATGCGTCTTCAGATCTTGAAACAATTCACCTCGTATTGCAAATCATAAAGATAGACCATGGAGCAAAATCCTCGGAACAACTGACAGTCTGGAAGTGCTGAAGTCTCTAAAAATGATCAACCGCGTAAACGAGAATATGAATCAAGATAATAATGATAAATTAACACGAATTCCAGGGGATATTATTAAATGTAGTACCCCGAGGGCCGAAAATGATCCCGCGAATGCGGTAATATAGGTAATGAAAAATGTAATTACGCCCGAGTGCCCTCAAAATGTTGGGCATGAATCATCGTTTTTCTTCAGTTCCGCAGGCCGCGTGCTTCTCGCGTGATATCCGGGCCTTTTCACGGTAGCGCCTCGAAAGATATCGAAGGGCCTACTCAGTACTCTATTAGTAGGGCGGAGCGCCGCTATTTCTGGACACTCAAAGAGGAGTTTTAATAGAGTGCGTTATTTATGTAATTTAGGTTCACTCCGACCTTTATAAATATCATTGTTGCTTCTGGCTCCTAATGTTTATGTGCCATTTCGCCCGATATTTATTGCTATTGATACGTTTTTGGACGGTGCCTATTTGCTGTGATTTACTCGATCATTTTTGTTGCCAGCTGCTTACCCTTGAATCTTTAAAGTTTAAGTCCCAATGTTTCGTCCAAGTTATAGTAATATTCACATATTTTGATGATTATTATATTTGTTATAAGGAATAATCATACCGAATTGAGTAAAAAAATGCTTCAAATCGACATTTTACGTAAGTTACCATTGCATAATAATTTTGCTGGCACGTTTTGCTTTGATCATCTTCATTCAAATTCAAATGTTCGAGATATGTTTTAATTTAAGGTGTCGCTGTGTCTCTTAGTTGTCATATTAATTCGGCGTTAATAAATTGTGCTAATTTTTCAAGTAATTCTTTATTATATGTAATTGATTGTACTGTCGGTTCTTGGTAGAAATTCATTTATTCATTCATTCAATATAAAATGGGTAAATCCAATTAAATATTAATTTTAACATTAGTAGAAAATAGTCTTATTTGGAATAAAAATTATACCAAATCGTAAAAATACCATGATGCTGACAACCCTATTGTTTGTTTTGATTATATTTAATTATTTAAAACTACCGACGTTAAACTTACACCTGATGATGATTTGTTTCGAAACCAGTCGTGTAAATTGTTAAAAGTTATAATAATATCTTAATATAGTGGAAAAAGTGCAAGAAAAGTGTCTTTTATTAGTGTTTAATTCTTTATTGATATAATATTATAATATTGATTGCTCTATTTTGTAATGCATTTTCTTAATCCGTCGATCACCAATTCCTGGAAATCTTTTGTTATCGCGGCCCATATTATGGGCCTTACGGGGCTTGATGGGTTAATTATGTTTACAACCAATTTTTCTGTTCAATTACCATTCTTGTGATTTTAAAGTATTTTTTTCTACTGTGAAATTGTAAACTTTAAACGCAGCGCATGTACAGAAGATAAAATCATCAGCTTTTAGTGCTTTATAGTCGTCATACCTCTAATATGTCCCCATTAAGATACCATCTCGGAGTTTCCCTCTCGAGCGCGTAATGTTGTAAGACGTACATTAAGAAATTCAGCTGGTACTTTGTTTTGATGAAAATCGTGGCCATTTGCTCCAGTGTCCCCACTATTTGGGTCAGTGGCGCAGTGACGTTGATGATACGGCTCTTTATTGTTCCCCTGCATTTTACATTATGTATCTTGGCGTGTATTTTTCATTTTTGAATCTCTCCGGGATATTTTGCGCTCTTCAGTATTGAGCATGTCGTGTGTAATGTGTGTGATTGCGTTGTTTTATTTATATTCGTTTAAGAAGGTCAATGTTAAACCAGTAATTACCAACAAAATTATTCGTTACAACAGTCCATCGGAGAGGCCGGGACCTACAATATTTAGGTGCATTATATCATTTTTAATTCCTCGTATTAAGGTCACCCGTAATTGTATTACCATCGGTAGCATTACGACACAGTTTTAATGTAATATTGAATTTATAATAGCAGCAACGTTTCGTCTTCGATACATAATTTAGCCTGCAACACGCGAGGCGGCCATTACAACGTGTCAATATGAACTGGAACTATTACTGCTTTTATTACTTGATACGCCTTTTACGAGCGTTCGATAAACTTGATATGCCTATGTATTATTTATCGTTTACTTCATTTATATTAGAGTGTAATATGTCAGAGTGATAGATTGTGAGAGCTCAGACAAGCCCCCTTTAATAAAGTGATGCCCTCAATTATTATAAACATTTAGCTTTGCTTTTTCATTCATTATTATTAGAAGTCATATTGATAATCATAATGTTAACTTGACTTACTGTTACACTTGTTTTTTTTTCCATATTATTATAGCTGCAGCAGTAGCGTCTTTAACTTGTATTTCGTGTTAGCTACAGAAATACACATGTCAGCGCGACACAAATTTTATTTGACGAGTGGGAAATCATCCGCAGCGTTCTTAGGTCGGGTTTAATTTCCGATCCGACGTTCCGGTGCGCTCTGAAAGTGGCGAAATTGAATAAATTTGTCTCGAATGTCGCATTGCCAAAACATTCCCATCCATTTTTGCTACTCTTTCTTTCTTATTTTATTATGACTTAATTGTGAAATGCTACTTGTATCAAAGTTTCAATTACAACCATAGTTGAACCATTATTGTCCCAATCATCCCGTTTTATGATCCAACAACAAAGTAAGAAAATTAAGTGCTGAACATTTTCGTTTAAACGCCTCAATTTCTCAGCAACGTTATGAATTGAGATTTATTTATAATCCTTTCAAAGAGAAGCCAAATTCGTATTGTTTAAAGTTGTGTTATAAAGTTAAATTTTGTATAATCTGAGGCAATTCTTTAGATTAAATTATCTGAGCCGCGGTAGGACACCGCTTTGAGAAAAGCCATTGAGGAAAATTAAATAAAAATTCTCGAAATTAACAATATATTTCATTAGCTTAAAAGCTAAAACTCATTGTTTTTATTTGATTAAAACTAGTTACTCGTAAGTAGTTTATAGAAAACATTTTTTGCAATAAATACATATTCAAGGTAAAGATAACTAAATGCTCGGGGCGCTACTTTTAAAGTTATATTTTGTTAAAAAGTAAATAAATAAAGTCATATAAGTAATTATCTGATATTATTAATTTACATGTTTATGAAATGACAAGTTTATTGTTGGCAGCTAAATAAATGTGACTTGTGAAGACCTGATAATGAATGTATTCTGTTGCACCGTGCACGTAACTGGATAGTTCCGAGTTATGGCTTTGATTTTACTAAATGGATGTTATTCATTAGATATAGTACAATATGGACCTCTCAATATGATGCATTGTGTCCATGGATCATGAAGACCAACTAGAAGTGGGTAATAGACTTTGCAGAAAGTAAATTGCAAATAGTAAAAGAGAATTTTATACTGGCCATTTCGTTTATTAATGAATAAAATTTGTTAAAGCCGATTCCCAGTATTGTGTTGTACGTTGCAATTTGAAACTTGATGGAATTTATGCTGATGTTCATGTTTCTGTTACACTGTAAATCATGAAATAACCAAACACTAATAAAAATGAAAACGCTAACAAAAATATAGCTGGTCTATAAAATTGTTCATAATAATCAGCTTTTTCAGCCTACACAAATCTTATGCATGTTTTTCAAATGAATCTCGTCTTCTGGATATCTGTGGCCATAAAAGAAAAGAATTTCAATCTTCATCCACCTACAAGTGTTTTCGGATAGATCTGAGATTAGCTTTAATATTATTGAATGGTGGAAATCTCGCCGTTGTGGGGAAGTGAATTGAGTTTCGCAAAAACGAGGCTCGTTTTCTCGATAAGGGTTTTAGTTTTGGGCTCGTGTGTTACGGAGTTGAAGAGAGTTTTCAACAGGCTCAAAAAATTTGAATGAGAAAAAGTAATATTGGGAAATAAATGATGGTGCGTTTTTTGTTGACTACACTGTTTCGTTATAAAAGTCTTTTGCGTTAGTAACTTTGATTTTAAATTTAAGTTAAATAGCATAGAAAAAGTGAGATTAGAAAGCAAATGGAGCGTTTTTTATCTTCTTCTACAAGTCATTATTATTGTTGCTAGGTAAAAGAAGTCTGCGTTAGAACCTTATCATTCCTATAGTTTTCACTTGTCAATAACCATTACAATAAATTCGTTCAGAGCTACCTAGATTGTTAGTTCAACAAATTATTTTATCGCCTGCGTCGATGTCGGTGCCTCTGCCAAGTGTTACTATAATCGTGTTCGGTGGTGTCACTAGATCATCTTCAGTGTTCCTATTGTTTTCTTGGCAATGGATATTTATCCCTAGATCTTCTTTCGTTCGGATTATCTATTATCGATTATAATTTATGGGCGTCGACTGCCAATGCTCTTGAAACAAAAGGTATCTAGAACTTGATTGCAGCCACGTTTGGCACATAATTTACAAGTATGTCTTATTTCATTTTCGCCGTCTATATCACTATCTCTTATTCATCTAGATCTTTAAGGTGATGCTGTAAAAACTACAATGTATATCTTATATATATAATTCTCGTGTCACAATGTTAGTCCACGAACTCCTCCGAAACGGCTTTACCGATTTTTACCAAATTTTATATGCATATTCTGTAGGCCTGAGAATCGGCTACTCGGTACTTTATATATTGATAAGTGCATTTGTTGAATAAATAATAGTAAATTATTACAACCTGAGACTGACGGCGACCATTGCTTACTTCAATAAAATAATATGGCAAAGCAACATTTGCCGGGACAGCTAGTTACCTCTATATTCCCTTTTTTTATGACTTGTGTTCTAAAAGTCTATTTCTGCTAACCTTTCTATTTTTTTAATCAACAACAAAATCAGCTTTACGAAAAAGTTCATATGAAAATAAATTATAAGCAACGTGGTGTAGCCCAAGTTTAATTTATAAAGTAAAAATACATCTGGATAATAAACTACACAACTCGAACTACCTCAATTTCATGACTTCAATTCGAGAATTCCAAACGTAACATTTCGATATCTTTTGTGGGCTATTCATAATCCGTGTGGCCTCGTTCATCCGGAGATCGGACAGTTGTGACGTACGCAAATAGACGCGTATGCGCTTTGTCCGGCAAATCGCGCGTATTTCAGTGCACTGTTTCGTAATGGCGTCCGCGTCCGTCATCTTTTTACGATTTATTTCTATTCGGTTTTTATTGATGGTTGTACTATTTTTGTTATTTCTATTTCGCTGATGATTGAAGTGATGATTGATTTTGTGATTGATTTATGATGCGACCTTGATGCGACTTATTGAAGTGTGCGTTACTCCACTTTACTTCACTATAAAAGTGATTTATTTTTGTCCAACTAAACTATGAAAAATCATATTCTTGTATACTTTTGCCCAATTAGAGGCCTATCCGTACATGGGAAACCATATACAGATAGACCCCTGAATTGAGCAAAAGCTATTTCGGAATGAGGCCATACCTCAGAGATAAAGATATAATATACTCAAATACAAAATATAAGGGACAAACTTCGAAGTACCAGTTTCAGTTAACGAATTGCCGGAACACGTAATTCAAGAGACTTCCGTAGTCGAGGAGCCCTCCAAAGATTACTCGTACACAAACGGTTTACGAGAGTGTTTCTAGTTAACTGGCTCTTAAACTATTTTACTTGAACAACTTATCGGGAACTAGCTTGGGAACACTTAGTACATCAAAATCTCTGTAGCCAAATTGTTAAAGATTTCTATACAAGAGACTGTAGACTATAGAGTATATAGATTAAATGGGACCTTTTTATGTGGCATTTATTATTTTTTTTTTTATTGTTAAAGGAAATCTAATATATATAAATCTCCTGTCACGATGTTTGTCCGCGATGGGTTCCTAAACTACATAACCGATTTTAATGTTTTTTGTTTTTTAATGTGTGCTTTTTTCAACTTGAGAGATAGGATAGGTTAGATCTTTAATTATAGTCGCAATTTTATTTTATTGCAAATTATTTGTCTACAAAGAGCGACCATTGTTTATGCGACGCGGGTCACGGGATAGCGATGGACGTTGCCATGGTGACATAAGTACTTATATTTTAGTCACTAATTCAATAAAATAAAACGGGCGATATACTTAATATAATATGGCAAAGAAACGTTTGCCGGGACAGCTAGTTAACTTTATAAATAAAAGTTTATTGTACCTATGTATGTGGACTTTTCATTTTTTCACCTTCCATAAACTTGGAGATAATAAAATCAAATCGGCAATAACTATGAAAATGTAAACAAGGAGGAAAAACTTATGCACCTTTAAAATGTAAAATCATTTAGTCCATTGAAATGTTACATTTGCTTTGCATTTATTAGAGGACGCAATTTTATTTTTGGAATATGTTGGAAGGGTCAATAGAAGCTTAACCTCAAGTTTGTGGGGTCGCCTTGGCCCCCGGCCGCCATCTTGAAAAAGGGGTGACAACACTATTTTCGTGATATCTCGAAAACTATTAATATTATATATATATATATATATATATATATATATATATATATATATATATATATATATATATAATTATAACTTACAAAAAAATGTAGGAACATAATTTGTTGCAAATTATTTTGCCTACAAATATGTTTATATAACTTTTTACCCTAAATTAAAAATTTAAAAAGTAATAAGCAAAATAGTGATAATTTTTTTTAAAAGGTTTATTATCGCTCTTTAACTTTGTTTAGTACATTTTACAAAAAAATTACCTTAGACCAACCCTGTAGATGATCTTATAAGAAAAAGATCCCCCAATCCCCCCCGATCTCATGAAATTAATTTTCTGCAAATACAAAGGAAACTGTGAAAGCATGTGTGGCTGCAGAAAAGAAGGCCTAAAATGCTCTACAGTATAGTAGGCATGTGCATACTAGTATTGTAGGCATACTATAATATAGTATGCATATATATATGTAGTAAAGTAGGCATACTGTAGACTGGCTGCAGAAAAGCAGGCCTGAAATGCTTAACAGAGTAGTAGGCATACTGTATAACATTTTAGGTCTGCTTTTCTGCAGCCACACATGCTTCCACAGTTTCCTTTGCATCTGCAGAAAATTAATTTCATGAGATCGAGGGGCATTGAGGGATCTTCTTCTTAAAATATCATCTACAAGGTTAGTCTAAGGTAATTTTTTTGTAAAATGTATTAAACAAAGTTAAGGCGCTATATTGAAAAAACTGTCCTTTTATACGTAATACTATAGGACCCTCAGAAATGTTACAAATCTGGTAATGAGATATGCATATCTTCATAGCCTTATCTAGGTTTGAGAAGAACTAGAAACACGATTAATGTATTTTGCCTCGATACATTTCATTTTCGAAATAACCTCTTAAAAATACGAAATTTGAAGATTATTTTTAAACGAAAATAGATGTATTGTAGGAAATTAGTCTAATTGACCTTTGCAACTCAAAGTCGTATTGAAGCATTTTGCTTAAATGCTCCTCGTTATTTTTTAAATGATTATAATTACGTTTTTTCGCATGTTTTCTGAGCGAACCGATAGCTTCTGGCCGCAGAGTATTCACGACTTTATAGTCATACAAATTAAGTATAAAATTGCCCTTGCGGTAATAAATATTTTAATTTTTTTATCACATTTTGTTTATAACTCTTAAAATTTTTAATTTAGGGTAAAAAGTTATATGAACATATTTGTAGGCTAAATAATTTGCAACAATTTTTTTGTAAGACTTATAGTTTTTGAGATATCACGAAAATAGTGTTGTCACACCTTTTTTCAAGGTGCCGGCCGGGGGACAAGGGTGGCAACCCCACAAACTTGAGGTGAAGCTTCTATTGACCCCCCCCCAACATATCCCAAAAAAATTGCGTCCTCTAATAAATGCAATATTCGGTCCTAAAATTGTAACATTTCGATGGACTAATTCGCAAGTGAAGTACTCACTACTCACAGATGAATAGAAATTAATTGAACTACTTGAGAGTGAAGACGAAAATACTTTAATTAGTTGAAACTTTTTAAACAAGCAATCAAACTAATGGCAAATCTCATTAAACTCCAAAACCGCGATTTATGCTAATTTGTAATTGGAAAACAACATTTTTATCGCTCGTATTAATTAAACTCTCGATATCTTTAATAATAGAGTGTACGTTGGCAACACACCAGAGACGAACAATGCATGAGATATATTATGTTAAATAATGGTTGCGAGTGGTAGTTCTGTCGTGTTCATGTTTATTGAGTTTTGTATTTTGATTGCTTATAGCTCCGCGGTCAAACTTTCATATGTTATGCTAATAGTCAATATTTTGTTATTTTTATTGTGTAGTTTGAAGATCTCGGGGTGATTCTCAAACTGTCGGTTTATTGTCTTTAATTAAAATAGTAGTAGATCCGAAATGTTTTTCGGAATAATGTGAGAAATATTTTTAATTTCATTTGATGTTGGGAACTCAGTAAAAATCATCATCATCTAGATTCTAATGTCATTTGTATATCGCAGTTCGGCGGTCAGATATTTGAATTTCTTCCAGTCTTGGGTTAACATCAATACACACACACACACACACACACACACACATTTATTATTAATTATGTGGAACAACCTCGTCTGCTGTCATCGGTCACTTCTTCAGTGTTGAAGTAGTTCAAGGTTTGTAATGCAAAGACAATGTTTTGAAACGGCTTTAGCCAAAGCTTGGATGATTTTGTAATTTACACCTATATTAATATATATTTTTTTTATTACATGTAAACATATATTTTTATGTTTTAATGTATCAATTTATTCCACAAGTCTACAGGACACACACTAAATTATTTTTATTTAAAAATTCATTATAATTATTATATTCGAATCATTGTTCATCAGCTTCTGAATTATTATAATAATGAAAACGAATAATTATTTTGCCTTTATAATCATGAACTCCCAATTAATATTCCTGAAAATGCACAATAGCTCTTTTCAAACAAAAGAACTATGGGAACCACAGAGGACTATAATAGAAAATAAATTACAAAATATACTCAAGAATAATTTTATAATTATGTTTACGATTTGTTATATAAACAATGTACTTACGTGGATCGGCAAGGCCAACTGCGAACATAACATTTTAATTATTTTTATTGCCTCATTATTTTATTTTTAGAAAACAAAAATATTTTAAATTTTAATGTCGATCAATAAACTGGGCGTGATTTGAGAGCAACTTGTAGGCTACTGCTTATAATTATATTGTGCCAACATCTGCTTTAATTTACTGTATTAGGTATTACTCTATTTTAATATACTCTACTTGCTTTTTGTACTTTTTATTTTATTCTGAGTTCTTTCTAAGAACGACGATGTATGATATAGGTTTTTGGATGTGTCTTTATATTATGTTTTGACGAAATTGTAGTGCCTATAGTAAAGATCCGTTGTTGAATATACGTATACGTAGTCGGGTTGTACTTCTCCTTTTAGATTTTGGGGGTAATCTCTTATTTGCCGATTTTAACGAATAATAAAAAAACTTGAGAGGTGCCAAGGGACACCCGGATAGATCGAAGTTATTTCTTACGTACAAAAAACCTGTATACACTCAAATAAAATAAAAATAAAACAAAGAAAAAGAGAGATAGAAAGAAACACGCGGTCCCGCACGGCTTACAACTATAGCAAAAAGCACAGACATAGGTCATAGATCAAGATAATATCTGTCTTGATATTATGTCTGTGGAAATAGTATCTTTACAACTTTTCGTATGATTTTTTTCCGTCTAGCCTCCTTTCGCAACGCGCGATAAGGAACTTCGTTCCAATAATGCTTCACTACTTCCATAAACTTGTGATAATATTATGACAACAAACGATTATAATGTAATGTTAACATGGGAAATTCGTTTGTAAATAGCCGCGCGTAATGTTCCGTTACGCACATGACGCAACTGCCCAGAGCGCACGCGCACGCGGACGACGTGCGCGCTTGACATATGGGACGCACAATGGGCTGGATCAGATTAACTGACTTCCAAAAGTGAGGAGATTATTATGTTTGTCTGCATGCATATTTTTTTTGGCGTTGTGCACTATTTAGGTTGGGTGAAAATTTAAAATTCGTGTCGTAGAGTGGCGTGGCGTAGGTGAGGAAATATTATCCATACACTATCTGTGCAGGAGGTCTCAGGAGGTCTCAGGAGTGCCGGCATACTGCTCTGCTCTCGAAGTGCAACCCGTTGTTTTTTGCTGCCCAAGTTTAAGCTCTGTAGCGGAACAAAGAAATCATAAATACGCTTGAAAGACATAACAGAACCATCCTTATGGCATCGTCGGGTACACTTTTCAAGCCAGTGTGCACCACGCGTGACGAACCGCGACAAATCATTTCTCTCGTCCTTGGGTTGTGTCACTTTCGTTGATGCCGTCCAATGATTGTATGTCAGTGTGTCATTGTCATACAAATTAAATGCATCATTATAGTGGAACATATTATATTTAAGTTATTTAACATTTGAGACTCAGTAAAATCTCTATAATATTTTTTTCTTCGCCTGCACCCATGAGTAACTTTTTAAGGTGATCGCGAGAAAACTGCATTTTTTGAAAAGTAGCCTATGTGATAATTTGATCAAAGGAGAATGAAGTAAAGTGATCCAAATTTCCACCACTTCACTTATTGTCCATTAAATATAGGGTAACTTTCATTACGAGACAAATAAAAATAAGCAAATAAAAAAAAAAAGCTGTCAGTAAAAAGTTATGACCATATGAAAAACATGACTTTTCATTCAGCCATAACTTTTTGATGACAGGGTATTTTTGACTGCGGTCTGGTTAAAATTATTATTATTTAGTAGAGTATATATTAGTATTCAGTAGACAATTTTACTATATATTTAGGTCTCGTTAGTGGTGGAAATTTGAACCCCGTACATTCAAAAACATACTCCTTTTAAAGAAAAAGCTTTGGTAGAAAAGAACATTATCAAAATCCGTTCATTACTCGCAAAAGAATCAGACCTATCCTTGTTATGAGCTTATTTGGTTTAACCCCTAAATTAACTAACTAACCTAACCCCTAAACTTAAATAAATAAAAATAAAATAAAAATAAAAATTGTTTTATTTCTGAATAGATTTTAAAAAAATACTTTCAGAACGTTGATACTACTGGTGCCTACCACGGTACGGTTCGGGAACTAACCCGGATAGATTTTCCTTTAATCTACGAGGCTTTGATAAAGCTATGGTTTATTTATTTATGATGAATGTGTATTCATATAAACATAATCGGAATCCAATCTGTTGGCGCCCGGAGCTGCCAAACGCTATCTCAATAAACATGTGATCGAAATAACAGATGTATCGTTTATGAGGTTATCACGCTGGACTTACAAACGCTGCAAACGTAATCTATCCTAATATTATAAAGCGGAAGAGTTTGTTTGTTTGAACGCGCTGGTCTCACAAAGTATAGGAGCGATTTTTGTGTAATTAAGCACAGATATAGAGCAGACCACGGGGAAGGTTTTCACGGTATTTGTATGGTTTCCGCGTAATTCCGTTCCGCGCGATTCCGTGCGAAGCCGCGTGGATCGTCTAGATTCTTTTTGTACTTTCTAACTGTCCAACTACTAAATATACTTGTGTGTAATAACAAGCGTGTCTTATGCCATCTTTTTTATGTTGACCTTGACATGTCTCGACCTTGAAAATTGTGCAAGCATGCTCCAATATTGCTCTTGAGATCCTTCGTCAGACAGCAAATCCTTTTTGCCAATGTGACTATACTGTAGTTTTTACTCGACTGCCAGGAGGGTTTTGATTTCAGAGTATGTAGATTTTTCTGGCACGCTTGCCTGAATAGCATGTACTTGAGAGTATCTTTAGATTCGTCGCAGGTGTGATACATCAAAGCAGGTCGGTTTTGGTTTCTTTTTGAACTGTTAGACCCAGGTGACCTAGCAATATTATTATTAAATTGATATGTTTGAAGTAGTAGTTCGTGTGTGATACGTGATACTTCCGTTGTCTTGCTGATATCTGGAATTAAGAGCCCGTAGGCCTACTACGAAATTGTTTTAAGACTCAAGCAATCGGACGAGAATGCTGCGTCCTTCTCTAACAACGTCATTTAACGTTTGTTAGAGTAGGACGAGAATTTCAAAACAGTTTCATGGTACAAGGCCAGTAGGCCTACTACGAAACTGTTTTGAGACTCAAACTATCGGACAAGAACGCAGCCTCCTGCTCTAACAACGTCATTTCACGTTTGTTAGAGTAGGACACGGCATTCTCGTCCGATTATTTGAGTCTCAAAACAGTTTCATGGTACAAGGCCAGATTCGGTCGGTCTATTATGGACATTAAGGAAAGAATTCATTGTAATTTGTTCATTTTGTCTATTTTGATGTGTTCACGCTACGGAACCCAACGTTACGTTTCGATACGCGCTTACCCAGCTTATTGGAAATTGCCTGATCAGAAACAGAAAGTTATCGGTCCGGTTATGGTGTAATACTTCATCCTCGCGAGGTCGACACAACACACATAATGTCTTTTTAATTATGATTTATACGTAAATATTGATTTCGGTAAAAATATAATACAGTCCCTTTTAAGCGATAACGTCTATAAATCTCAATTTAATTGGTATTGATTGTTGATTTATGTTATTAAAGCATTTAATAACTTACATCAACAATCATCCAACAACCATCAATCTAAATGGATATTTTTAGCATATTTAGGTTAGTTTTAACCGACTTTTAAAACGGAGGAGGTTTTCGGCTGTGGATTTTTTTTTACTGGATAGTTTTGATGTTATACTTTATTTACCAGTTGCCACTTTATGAGTGAAATTTTTCCAAACTTTCTATCACGGAAATGTTGCAATCATCGAAAAAAAATTCAGAAATATCAAGCAATAAATATATTAGCGAGATGTTGATGTAAACATTTCACATAATATGGGATCTCTGATGCGGGTAGGACGATAATTATTTACTGTATCTAATCCGCTTATTGAGATGACGGACGGTAACTGACAGGCTTATCCGCCCAGATTGTGTGAGACGTACGAGCCTATCCGTTTGTAGGATATCCGAGGGTATCCTACAAACAAGTTTCGACCTTATACTGTTCTTTATAAAGTGGATGGCAGTGCTGGAATAGGCGCGTGTAGCTCAGTCGGGCTATCTGACGTCATGATAATGCCAGAACAGGGAATAATACAATGTAAAGTCACGAGTATATAGATATTTTTAGAGAAATGTACTATCAGAGAAATTCACAGGCAGATAGATCTTTCTTATTTGGTCGGGTTATGTTATATTCATTTCTTCATAAACTGTTGTCGATCATTGTGCGCAAATTAAATAGATATTTAAAGATATTTCGATAAACAAAATATGTTGCTTGTGCCTTCGCCCGCAGACAGTACTGAACTGTCTGTCTCATATTTTTATTAAAATTGTACTTTTTTTTCAAATATTTGAATGATTTTATAAACCTTCTCCCTAAGGGTTGAAAACTTCTCGAACATTTTAAGCCATACACAACACAATGCCAATTTGGCCGCACTTCACACAGTATATTACACCCTCAGCGCGGACAAAAAATTAATTTCAACTTTTTTAGGCTTTAATTCAATTACGACAGGTGTGTTATTTAATGTGTTTCACGAATTTTGGGACTTATTTGTCCCCAGTTATATCCTTTTGTTAATGTTAACGTAAGACGGTTGGACAGTAGTGTTTTGTGTCGAACTCGAACTCGAACTCGAATTGATTGTAAGGGTTTCGATTAATTAAAAAAATCAATTTTTTAATAATCGATTTTCATAAAAAGTGGGTTAAAAAAATGCACAACGTTAATAATCAAGTTTTCACTTCTGCCGGCACTCCCGGAGTGCAAACCGTCTATTTTTTTTTTTTAATTAGGGAGCAAATGAGCAAACGGGTCACGGTGATGGAAAGCAACTACCGACGCCCATGGACATTCGTCACATCAGAAGAGTTGTAAGTTTTAAGAGGGAAAACGCTATATTGCTATTAAAAATAAAAAGAAGACTGTAAATCAAATTATTCTAAACACTAAAACAGGAATCTTGAAATTTCGCATACGTGTTCAAAAACCGTACCATAATATGGCTATTGAGGAAATCATAGTTGTTTGTTAGACTAGTTTTTTAATGTGATGAGTCTTCAATTTTGGATAAACTATGAAAAGTTGGAATTGACATGTATTTTATATAAAATATAAATTGCAACCTTTTGTAGTATTTATTAATAACTTAAATAAACAGTAATTTTATAAACAAACCTCTAGAAAATGTCAATGAAACAAAAAGAGACTTTAAAAATGTAGGATCACAGGTAAATTAAGGGCCTACAGAGAGGAAATTATGCAAATTGGCAGCAAATATAACTCGTTCAACTCTGCGGCAAAATCAACCAGATATTTTATTCTCTCGTTTGTTTTTAACCAACTTTTGGGGATTTCACCCCGATGGTTTTGGGTCGTATTTAATTCTCTGTTCCGTATTTTCTGACAAAGTTTAACTGCCGACGAGCATTTATTACTTGATTGTAATTAAATGATGATTTTGACACGAGCCCCAAACATTATTTGTCAAACTTTTCATTAAATTGAAGCTCATCATTAAATGACTCTGTGTGCGGCAGTTAGGATCCAAATACACACTTCTTAGAATATGTAGATGTTTCTGCACAATATGATATCCAAAGAGGAGATAGTGAAATATTTTTCCAAATACATAAATTAAACATGGGTGGAGAATATGAGTCCCGGGAAATATTTGCCGCCATCTCACCTAGGTGCACCTAATATCAAATTCTATATTCACTGTATTCTAAACCCAATAAAATTTTCTAACTGTTGGAATTAAAGTATAGTATAGAATGCTTTTTTTGCAATATAGAACGTGCCATAATTTTGTCCCCGGTCGGAAAGCGATGTTCTCATACACGAATTTGGCAGCAATATTTAGTGTTCATAAATTGTCATAGCAATATGTTATGAGTTGTGAACAGTAAACACGTGTAGGGCGCTAATGAAAAATATGTAAACCGAGTAAATAACGAGCGCTAACTACCAGCTTGTTCGTGTTTTAAACACAACCACAGAAATACATCGATTTCAATTTTCAACAGTACAAGCTTCTATGTCATATTTGTTTATTATTGCAGTACAAAACTTCTAAAAACACTGACGTTATATCTAAGTAAGCTTTCCGCTTTAGTTAATAGGGAATAGTATTCCTTATTACCTAAAGAAGAGTTTAAAAATATCGTCCTATAGCTGTTGTGGGGTCAAAATCTTTATATTTTCTTTGTCTTCCCACTCCTATTTACATTTCTTGTTCTAATGAAAAAGAAAAGAAAAATGGAGGAAATTTGCGCTCAACTATAAAAAGTCCTGTACCCAAAGACTTGAAAATCTTAATAGCAGGATATGCCGTCATCCTGTCAATCGTCCCCGGCCCGTAACTTTACGACGCGTTGAAAATTTGACCGTTACACAGACAGGAGAGTGAATATTCATAACGATGTCCGCAAAATCCATAACTCGTGGACGCCTGCCAGCTGGGTAATGAGCAAAACTATTGAAGACGTTTCCGATTGTAGTTTGTCAGAAATAGCTCGTCATAGCTCTAGACTCCAGCTGGGAGTTAACGAACTGGTTCAGGCTTATAAAAAAGTAATGAACAATATATAAGGGGGAGGGGGAGGGAGAGATATATAAACTTTTAAAATGACGTGATAAACATATTAAGAAGGTTGTAGAAAGGATTCGCTAAAAATATTAAAAAATAAAATTCGTAAAAAGTGAGAAATATATCAATACACATAAATTTTACGTTAGCGATGATATTACAGTCGGGGCATTTTAATAGGCCACATTTGACATCTGTCAGATTAATCTCCATAGTGAGGTGAGCTGCGTAAAAACATCGACCAAAACGAACAAATCGAAACGGACTTGAATTAAAATATTTGAATTTTATACGTTTGAAACATCCTCCTGTCCCATTATTACTCTTTCTTTTGCAAATTCAAGGAGCAAAATAAGACAAGTACATAATTTACAAAAAAAAATGCATTTATTTGCTTGAATTATAAAAACTGTTAAATGTAGTATTATCATTATTCATTTCACATAAATATGTGTTACTTTTCACAACGTGGTTATTAATTTATGGGGATATTTCGTTACAAGTAATCAATGCATCGATACTATTTATTCGCTTTCGATTTTTAGGGTAACTTCCCTAGAGTTTAAAAAGAAAAAAGGTCAGCTGACGTAACATTGTGACGACGTGCAATTATTAAGATCAGAATTTGTTTATTACGTTTAGAATTGTTTATCAGTAAAATCAAATCGTTAAATACTTCGTATCGGTCATATTTACAATAAATATGTAATCGTAATTGAAAAAAGTTAATCAATTGTGCAATTATAACAAAACGAAAATATTTAATTTTTATGTACGTCGCTATAAGGTTACCTGGTACAATTTTGATGAACTGTCAAATGTGGCCTATTAAAATGTCCCGACTATAAGCCGTGTTTCCTGCAAGACAACTGTCGCGAAAAGTGTCTGACAGTTTGTCTGACAGCTGCTTGCACGTATAAACCCCGTAGCAAATGCTGTCGCGACAATTTGTCAAGCGCTTTCTGCGAGTAGATGCGAAAGCATGACTAAACACGTCTGCATGGACTCGCGACAGATCTCGCTGCTATAATGCAAGTTATCGCACGCACGGCTTGTTTTGTTAAAAATGATATATTTCCTATCGCGACATTCGTAAGCTCTCGTGTGTAAATACCTCCGCGATAAGTTGCGATAATATTATTCGCGAGCTTCTCACAAGACATTTATTGCAGCAATAAATTGCAGGAATTAGTATCAATTAATGTGAACAATATTGCAAGAAACTCACTCAAGACTTCCGCAAGTGTGCTTGCAAGTGGAAACACGGCCTTATACCACAGTGTAAATAACTACAGTGTTCCAACGCCTTTGAAGTCGCGCGAAATGCCGCTTTTGTGTAGGTATTCGTCATTGCTTCAGGGTTGTCACAATAATGTGTTTTATTTTAATCTGTTCTACATTTTATGTATTCGTAGTATTTAATAATAATAATAATATCTATGGACGCTTCACACCACGTCAGTCTGGCCCCGTGGTAAGTACCTGAAGGACTTGTGTTACAGGTACCAGACAACGGAAATATATTTAATACTTTTATACTATACTTATATTTAAGATTTTTATTATATGATACACATATTTAATACACATCCATGACCCAGGAACTTCATAAACTTTTTTGTTCCGTCGGCGGGACCCGAACCCGCGACCTCCGGCTTGAGCTACCGACGCGCTCACCACTGCGCCACGGAGGTCGTCAAATATTTGTATGTAGAGTACTAGGAATAACAAAAAATAGGTATAAAAGTATTATAAATAAGGAGTTTTATTATAAAAAATACAAATGCGTATACAAAAGCTCAGGGTTCGCATGATATACCTAAATTATATCAATTGATTTATATATCGGATATATATTCATGTTATATAATATCAATTGATATTTATGCTTGATATAATATATCAAACTTGATATTTATATTTAAAAATGTAAAATAATGTTTTGAATGTAAAAAAAGTCTTACATCAAGTCGTAGTCTAAAATCTAAATACACAAGTCTTATTTTCCGAGAGTTTCACAAGCCTAGGTCATCAAAAACTTGCTATTTGACATGACATTAACTAATTATAGCCGTCGACGCGGCTTGTAACTCAGGCTTATGACACCCACGTGACCCCCTGTTTTTCGGAAGAAAAATCCTTGTTTGTTATTATACTATTTTTATACAATTTATACCATGTGTTAAGTTAATTCGACTGATAAAATTCATATACACTTTTTTTCTTCTGGTTAAAAAAAGCTGTGTTTCGCCGAGTGAGTGAGTTTACCGGAGGCCCAATCCCCTATCCTTTTCCCTATTTCCTCCCCTACCCTCCCCTATTACCCTATTCCATCTTAAAAGGCCGGCAACGCACCTGCAGCTCTTCTGATGCTGCGAGTGTCTATGGGCGACGGAAGTTGCTTTCCATCAGGTGACCCGTTTGCTCGTTTGCCCCCTTATATCATTAAAAAAAATTGATACTCAAAAGTATCTATCGTTGATTTTTACTTAATTTGAAAACTTTGAGTATCAATAATAAATAAATGAGTTTAATTTTACTTCCCTATCTTCAAATTATCATGCATACAAATTATTTCGTATCAACTATTACGAAAAAAACAAATCAGAGTATGAAATTTGTATGTAATTTTGAAAATATCAAAAATTTTAAAATATAAAAAATATCGGATATAATATTATGTATATTATGTATTTAAATAAGTACATACATACAACTCAAACGAAACACTGTCGGTCGCAAACCACCTAAAACAATTAAATTAAAAAGCGTCAACCCCGGCTGACGTGTACCGAACGATTGTATGGCAGTTCGGTATCGCTACCGCGCCTCTCTCACCCCGCACGCCCCGCACGATTGCTCTGTCTAGACGTGTTCGTTGGACCACTGTAGTTATTTACACTGTGCTTATACTATGTTAATGCAGACTTATTTTAGCGTCGTTGCTTGTTAGATCCAGTACGTTTTCTGTCACTTAATCTAACAGCAAAATTTCACATAATTTAAATGGACGAACAAACGTCGAACGATTTTTGGAGTTTTGTCCAATCAGCGTTCGGCGTTGGTTTGACATTTTATCACTGAATCAAACAGAGACCGAAGCTGTATTAATTCTGCATTAACATAAAACAGAATCGAGTCCAGTTTTCGCTCTACATATTCATTCCTGTATAACTATAGTCTCATTACGACTTTATCATTTCCGAGGCTTCGTTAATCCGCGCCATTATCGTTGGCGGGTCACTGGTGATTGTTGATAATGATGATTTAAAAATCATCGAAAATAGCATGTGTATTATGCGGATTCAAATATTATTGTTTAATGATCTCTACCCAAAAATTACACACTTTTTTTGCCTGCTCTACTCATTACGTTCAATGTGCTGAACCAAGTTAGATGACTATCGTGATACTTTGAGCCTTGGCAAAGGATATAGCCTATAGGACAGTTTTTATCCTGATAAAAGGTAAACCTTCCGCGCAAAGACATTTAATACTGTATATTGTTTAGTACATAATATTATTATTATGTTATGTAGTGTTTCATAATATTTCTCGGCTCATCTTCAAAGCATTTTGTGTGGAAATCTAAGCTGATACTTATTGCCTTTTTTAACAAAATTCACTCTCCATTTAGTTTTAGTAAAATAATCCTCTATAATATAAAGGTGCGAGAATTCTCTCAAATGGCGAATGTGTCGGTCATATTGATAATTTTCGAGTTCCATAACATTTAGGCACTCCGCATGGTCGGGCACTCGCTGTCAGCTGCTGCGAACTTTCTGCCTCGACACGCTTTTATGAAATAAAAACACCATTTTCGAAAATATTGTTGGTGGATTTATATTGACGACCTGCTGTAGAGCAGGTTTAGGTGTTACAACCCACAATGTAATCTGTCTGATTTGGTACAAGGCTGTTAGGAAGTTTCCTTGTGTCTATGCTTTTATGATGCTTTGGCTCTAGATATTTTCTCTTATAAAGAAAAAAATTTCCTACGCAGAAAAAAAAAATACCAGCCAAGACAACTAGTTTAACATAATAAAGCCCTCCTGACCGATATCCTCGTTTTGTCCAACACCATTTCTGTAACACAATATCAATCCCAATAATTCCGGACAATATAAATTCCACCGCAAATAGAATTGTATTAAAATGTAGCGACTGTGAGAACTCTCTATATATGGATTAAAAATATGTAACTTTTTGTTTACAGGTAAGTCCGAGACGGGTTGCTGACTAGAAACACAATATTTGTGCAGTGCGTATGATTTTTATTTTATCCGGTGAATGTAGAACGAGTTTTTGTTGAAAAAATAATGTTCTATTAGTTTTACAAGACTTTTTTCACAAAGGTAAATTTTATTCCAGTTTATATCCCATTGTAAGGAAATAACTTATAACTAGTAGATTGGTTGAATCGCATAAATTAATGGGTATATAATAAGTTCTCACCCAGATGAAATGAAACGAAATAGAAAAGTAAAATGAAATGACATGTTCGCATTTGCTAATCACATCTAGGAACATAAAGGTATCAAATGACAGGACAGAAATAGGCGGGAGCTGGTTCTGTTAATTCTCACGAGGCGGAGAACCCCGCTGTGATAAATATTACGACGTTACACGTAATGCAATACGCGCGATGATCTCCTTAAATTGTCGCCATTATGATTCCATGATGATAATAGTTTTTAATTTGCGACAACGTATTTGTTGCCATAAAAGTCATGCGTCATTTTATAGTTGCATATCATTAAAAGTTGTGTTAGGATAATTAGTCATAATATACGATCCCTATTTTCAGATATATTATGCCAAATCTAGGAAATATCCTAGGTTTGGAATAATATCTTGGAGCTGGGATCAAATGAGACTATAAGAATAAGTAATTCATTGTATTACATTAAATAATTCTCAATACTCATTACTTTGTCATGAGAAAAATACGGAAAATTAATCACTGTAATGGATATTCCCATGACAATTCGTTTCATTGTCTGTAAATATAACGATAAATATATTTCGTCATACGTCAGCCTCAATCTCGGAATTACTGGGGCCGCAGCAATGATAAACGTCAGTTAAAATCGCTAAATGATAATGAATGCCTGTCCCACATGATTCACGGTGGACATAAATCAAGGAATCTGCTTTGGCGGGAATATCGGGATTATTCGGTATTAGGACCGCCCCAATACCAACTCTCCCTGTGGTCACCTTAGCTAGCTATGATTGGTTTTTGCGTTAACTGTATACAGGGTGGTTGCAGTGGTTACAGTCTTCTAAAGACTTTTAGCTGAAAATAAATTGTGATAGTTACGGTTTATGATCTCTCTGTGTTAAAATAAATTACACGCTTAAAGAAAAATGAAAGAAAAGCCTTATTATTTTTGTTTTGTATTTAGAATTGAAATTTGTAGTTTGTAGGTAATAAAGTTTTATATTTTAATGTAGCGTAGTTATTTCGTAATCCACTTCACAAAAATAACACTTATAATATTATTTATGTTAAAAGTTACGATACATTTGTATTAGGTACTTAATATACAGATAACGAAAAATATACGCAACAACTAGTAATGAGATTACTTCGGACGTTATTGTGACGTGATGAACGTCTGTTGAAATCACTAAACGGTAATGAATCCCGATGTCCGGATGATTCATGCGGCGATAAATCATGGGAACCGCGCATCGGGACTCGTCCCGTCTCGTCCCGCCTCGTCCGCCGCCATGGTCACTCTACTCGCTAATTTGTTGCTATTCAAATTATTGCAGAATGTTGATGTAACTTTTATTTTTCTACTTAGGCCTAGGTTTTTTCTTTTAAGGATTTTTTTCGCCTTGATTATCATGAGTAGGGAATGCAATCCCGCAAGAGAATTTCAATCCCGGTATTTGCGGGATTGAACCATCACAATCCCGCTGGATTCCGGTATTTGCGGGATCCCGCTGGGTGGACTTAGACTTTTAAAATAAATCGTTATAATGACTACTTGATACAGTCCGTTTTATTCTTAGAATCTTAAATAAAACAAACTTTGTCGGACACTTTTTTCAAGGGTTTATTAACACCTCCATACTTCAGACTTTATAAAAAAATTTAAAGAAAAACTTATCATTTTTTTGGAAATGGCTTCGTAATAATAATAGTTAAAAAAACTAAAAAACTAGCTTATTTGTTTTCATCTTTTATTTAAAAATACGGAATATAGGTAAAAACTAAAAATCGTGCCCAAAGATTCCGAAACGGTTCCGGAAAAGCTCGCTCAGCATCCACGCTGGTTGGTTCAATTGTCATTTAAAGCCCAACTAGCAAATTTCTCTCAACCTACGTACGTTATAAGAGTACTGCACTTGTAGATTACTTAGAGTAGTTTTGACATATGCTGTTTGCACTATTAATAGTTTTGAAAAATGCATTTTATGCTCAAGTCAGTTTATTCTTACAATTACACTTATAAGCCTTTATGAGTATGAAAATTCTAACCCTTATTAGTAAACATACTGAAGTACAGTTACTCCTATAATAAGCTCTTGTAGTAGATTATAAGATGACAGTTATACATGTCGAAAGAGAGTTAGACTTAAGAGTACTTACTCTAGTTATTTGTGCTTGTAAGCTATTATAAGACAAAATGTTTTGGCATTTATGAGTTCCATCAGCTGTATTGGTAAGAGCATTATGCGAGAGTATTATTAGTACAATTTATTTTTGATTGTCTCCACCAACACTCTTATAAGGTTATTTAATCTTCAATTGTGCTTGCTAGATCCACTTGTCAAATCAGGAGTTCTCATCTGACAAGCACAAATCGTTCGAAGTGATGAGGTTCTGTACAAAATTATAATATAAGTGACAATTGTGAAAGAACTATAAACAATACTTATATTTACTTATATACTTATATTTTATTACTTATTAGCGACCCGGCGTCGCACGGGTATTAAATATATAGCCACTGAACAAATTATTAAAATCGATAGCCTATGATCTTTTACATGGTCTACTTCTGATCTGTGCCAAATAACAAAAAATAGCTCCAGTAATTCGCGAGATAAGCCCTTTCATATAATTTCCCCTGTTTTTTCAACATTCTCCTATTAGTCTTAGCGTAATAAAATATAGCCTATAGTATTTCTCAATAAATGGGCTTTCTAACACTGAAAGAAATTTTCAAATCGGACCAGTACTTCTGAGATTAGCGCGTTCAAGTTAGCCCTTTCAAATAATTTTCCCCTTTTTTCCTACGTTTTCCTCTATTTATTCGCCCCTATTAGTCTTAGCGTGATAAAATATAGCTTATAGCCTTCCTATATAAATGGGCTATCTAACACTAAAATAATCATCAAAATCCGTTGCGTAGTTTTAAAGATTAAAGGGAACAAAGGGACATGAGGGAAAAAAGCGACTTTGTTTTATAATAGGTATAGATATTTTATTACTTGATTTGCATATTATTGCATATTTTAATTACAATACAGAGACATGGGTTGTTTGGTAGATATTTACTGCAGAACCGTAATCAATCGCTAATTCGAAACATGGCGGGAAACAGTTTTGTAAGACATTTGAGTAAGTCCCTATAGAACTAGTTTTTCTGATAATATACTTATAACACTCTTCAAAATGATAGTAGAAACAATACGTCTGATAATGCAATTGATTCTGAATAATTGAATAAATATTTATTGTAAATATTTCGAATTAGCGAGGCGCATTAAAAATTTGGGCTATACCCTAATATAATTTACAATAAATTCCCGTTCCCCTACGAACACACTTAATGTAAAGCAACTATCGACAATACAAAAGAAAATAAAAATATTATTAATTAATAATACATAATATTGTAACCTTTTAATGTATTTAAATTTTAATCCCGTTCCACTTGACAAGTGCAAAATATTCTCATTTAGTTTTATCACTCGCTTGCCTAAGTTTGTTATAGTCCGATTCAGTTTTATTGTATAACCAAAAACTAGTGTGTTCACTAGTTTTTGGTTATACAAGGTCATTACAAGTGTAAATCGGATTGACCAAGTATTCTATTAGCATGGTATAAGAGCAAATAATCTTATAAAAAGGATCCTTTTGGGGTCGTGGAGATAGGATTTAGTGTATTATAAGTGATAAAAATTAATTGTCTTGAGATAAAATATATAAGAGCACTTTTTGCTAGTTGGGAGTGAATTGAAGGTAAATTGTTTAACGGGCTGCCTGTAGCCAGTTCACGAGCTCCGCGCGCAAAGTTACGCGTATGAATCATATTTCTTTGTAATCCCGCCAGTCCCGCGGGATCCCGCAAAATTTTTCGCCTGGGATTAGTCCCGCAAAATGTATGCGGAATCCCGGTATTTCGGGATCCCGGTATCCCTAATCACGAGCGTTTTAAAACAACGATGAATACCTGGTTAAATAGCGCTGAAAATTAGACACAAATGAGAATGAAGTTTTGGAATAAATGTCGATTGATTTTCAGTTTTAATGTAGTAGCGTAGACTTCCATTTTCAGCGCTATTTTTCATAACGCAGTACCTACTGAATTTTGTGAGAAGCTCAGAGTTGAGTAACACATCTCCTTCGAGGAAACAAAAAACAAGGAAACTCTCAAGTTATTCTACTAATTATTTACATACTAATTAATTCGCTCTAAAACAAAGTACCCAAGTTATTATTTCACGGCGGAAAATGATTGTATTCAAAACCACGCAGCGAAACAAACTCAAGGACTTTGCTTGTGTCATTTAAGTCTCAAAGTCTTATGAAGTTTTCAGACGCTAAGTTTCTTCTACTTTAGATAACTTAAAAAACTTAATTTTTGTTTCACGTATATCGTACGAATACTTCAGCAACTTTAGATTAAAAAAAAAACTTTAAAAACGTGCGTAACTTTTATCCGTGATCTGTTCTATATCTGTGACTCATTTTGTCGGATTTTGTTTTATAGTTTTAGAGTATAAATTTAAGGGAATAGTTGATACTGGTTTAATTGATCACGAAAATAAACTCATGATTATCTAAGTTTCGCAGTTAAAAGTGTAATCAAAGGAAAATTACAGTTCCCGTAGGATTTTCATAGCGCTCACGAATTTACAGGCAACATGTGGTCAATCCACGGTCAATCAGATAGTCAAAGCTCTTAATAAATTAATCAATACCCTCAATTTAGAGTTCACAAATTGAGGTAAAACGGAGAGAAAGAAAGAGGGAAGGAGGGAAGTAGTAATTAAGCCCACCGAAGCAATTACCACACGTCCGAAGACGGTAATTGGTTCGATTCCTTTTTAATGGCGATCAATTGTCGGCTCCGGTTTCGTTACGGTTTCGTTACCCGCATTCGGGGAGACGTTAGGGGTTTGGATAAAATGTGGATTCGCCGTATAATTCTTCGACGACATAACTTTGTGTTGCACAAGTTAAATACTTCAAGTAGACTTAGACGTTAGATTAATCATTAAATCCAATATTAGATTACCTGAGGTGGAAGTATTAAAGATAAAAAACAATGGTTAAAAATATATCCACCCCTTATTTGAAAGTTGGTTAACGAGCTTAGAAACCTTCTGCGGGTAGGTTACTATTCCTGAAAGGGTTTACGTCGCGGGTGAAGAAAAACAAAATTTTCGGTAATACCTTATCTAAAGTGGATTACTGGGAGGTCAGAAGCAATCGCGTCGCCCTAAGCCCGGCTAGACTTCAAATCTAGTCTAGATTAACTAGATTGAAACCTAGATTAATAAGCGCTGAAATAGAAAATTTTGAATTCTCCATCTTTTTTCAAGCTTTAATCCCCCGACGTTAATCCGGATCGCTAAGAACGTCCGAAATAAATTGGGCTTCGTTCAAAGTTTTTGCCGAATTTTATATAATTTAAGCGCAAAGGAAATAGGATTAAGGTGACACCGCGTTAAAGTAAAAAATCGTTTTGGATAGGTTTTAGTTTCAATCGCGATTTTAAGAAATGGAAAGGGCGTAAGCGACAAAATGGTTTTTGTCGCGTAATTAAAAAACATAAACATATTTCATATAAGCTATAGGCAAATTATAGTGTATCTTTGAACTAATCTATGTACAAATTTTGGAAGCTTAAATAACTCTCCTCTGTTGGCAAAATTAGAATCTCTGTTTTTATAGAGCTCTTTTTGATTAATTATTCTGTGTTATAAAAGTTGACCAATCGTGTTATGCTATGGGTAATTTAAAGATAAAGACATGATGAATACTGAAAATGAACTTTAATTTCTTAGCTTAAAGTCATTATTGAGAAATATCGATATCGCTGCAGCCAAATTATCATGGCATCACCTTAACTTATATTTTTGTCCTTTTGTATACCTCTGCTTTAAAGCAGTACTTGCTACTCCCTATAATAGTAATTATTATTGTGGAGTAACTGAAATCTTCTAAATCACTCGACAAAACGCGGTTTTACGCAGCTTCTATATTAAACCCAACCAGAAGCTAGCCCAATCGAGCCGATTTGTAGCTATGTCTATCGTCAATTATTCTTGCAACTGTACGAATAAAGTTTATAGCAGTGCGATCTTATAACTGTGATCATAGAGTCCAAAAATGTTGCGCTGTCAGCGAAAATACAAAGATAACCTACTCGTTGAAATAATGAGTTTCAAAACATAGTAATTCTGCCATGGCCTCGTCGTACTGCCAATAACAAACTATTCTTTATAATGTATATAATTATATTCCCTTACTTGCTACTTTGGGCAATTAAAAATCACTTGCACGTTACCTAAGTTAACCTTGGTTTGCCCATCAAGTCATCATGCTGACGGCCGCTAATCGCCGCTTAAGTACTGGATAGGTAATGGTTTATGCGCGAAAGAGACGTCAATAAAGACAGACAGAGAAATAATAGATAATATTGTAAATATGTCGAGATTTTGCCCACAAGTTTTTGAAAAATGCATGGCGCGGGAACCGTATAATTTTGTCGCAATAAAAACAATGCTGCGTTTTTGATACGACCAATTTTTTGGACTTCACCTGGACTAGAGGCATCTCAAATTCATTTAAACGGTTTTTATAAAATTAGGGGCGAACGGACAAACGCTTCGGCTGTTGGAAAGCAAATACTGTCGCCCATAGACACTCACAAGTCACAACATCAGAAGAGTTGCAAGTGCGTTGCCAGCCTATTATTAGGTATTTAAGGAAGTATAGATTTTACTAAACTTGTTCAGTAACAATGCTTCTAATAGAGTATTCTTCCAAAAAAACTGCAAAATGCAAATAGTTATGTGCATAACATTATACCAAACAAAAATAGTTGCTACAGTGTGGATGCACCATAAGAATGTATCAAGAACTAAACGACTGCAAATAAGTACTCTCGCGTCCAAAAGTATTTAATGATAACCTTTATTTCTGACGTAAACAATATAATTTATACGTATACCGAGCCCCCGGCACCCCTGGTGGCCATCTTCATAATTAAATACTTTTTGGTTACTTTCGCATTCATGAAATATGCAGGTGAATTTGAAAACTTTTTCCTTTTTTAAGTCGAATTTGAAGATTATGTTTTTTAAGATACTATATTTAAACTCCGACTCGCGTTTACGTATATTTTCATCCATACCAATATTATAAATGCGAAAGTGTGTCGGTCTGTCTATAACGTCTTTACGCCCAAACCGCTGAACCAATTTTGCTGAAATATTTTGGTGTTAAGATACATTGAGTCCCGGTAAAAGAAGGGATACTTTTTGTCCTGGAAAAATGTACGATTCCCGCGCTTAAACGAATTTTGGCGCAACGGAGTTGCGAACATCGTCTAGACTCTAGTCCATTAATAAATACATACATCGATTTATAAATAGAAAGATCATCCCATTACACTTAAAGCATAATAAAATAAAGTTATTAAAAATTGAAAAGAAATAATCGACAGTGTTACGTGTCGGTTGGTCCGTATTGTGTGTGGCATAGGGTTCATTTGAGCACAATATAGTAGTTCATTAAGCCAGATTAAGTTGAGGGCGAGATCTTAATAATATGAAACGTAATGGACGATAAGTTGTATCGCCGTCTCGGATGGCTGAATGTTCTTAATACGATGAAATGGGCTAATATTGAGTGCGTATGCTCGTGAGAAAAAGCGGTTTTAAGTAATTTAATAAAATAAAAATTTATAAGTTTTGGATCAATTTTTATCAGATTGTCTTCGTGTTGACCTACCATTTACTGCTGACTGTTGAGCCAAGCTGACTTTGGCTTTGCCCGCGTTGAGATTAAAATGATGTCTTAAAATCCATACTTCGTTATCCAAAAAATCGTTTATCGCGCCAAAATTCGTTTAATTTCCGAGATAAAAAATATCCTATGTCCTTTCCCGAAACTCAAAGTAGCGCTCCATATTATCAGATTTCAGCAAAATCGGTTCAGTGGTCTGAGCGTGAAGAGGTAACAGACAGACAGGCAGACAGACACACTTTTGCATTTATAATATTATAGTTTGGACATCCCGGCTGAAATTATTGAATGTGCTGATAAAAATGATTTAAACTTCATGCATCGTATATTATGTCGAAGTGCGACGGTTCGCTGTTAAATAAAGTATTTAAAACATTATCTCGGGGCACTGCAGCTCCCCAGCCAAGTCGAGTCCCCAGCAAAGGCACGGCCGCCATACTTTTCTCGATACAATATTTTCCATACACTTCTCTCGGTGAGTGTACCGTGCATAAATCGCGGCGGTTTGAATGTATCGGCGCGGGCGCAGTATTACATTAATTTTGCGATAACTCGCGGTTCGGACCGTGATAACTAAATGAGACAGATCAGTATTTAATACCCTTTATGTTGACGCTGAATCAATTTATTACACGTGTCTTACTTTTTTACTCGGTTGTGCCAAACCCACAATGTAACAAAACAAAGCGATAATACTTAATTGTATATGTCACTTATGTAGAGTTCACTGTGAAAGTAGCAGCGTAGAAAGAGCATTTTTGTAATTTTATGAGATAGTGCTTGCATCATAGATTTGCCCATACAAAAGTTTAAAAAAAAGTTACTCTTTCAGCGCTACTTTCACAGTAGACTATGCAGGACTCTCATACAAACACCCTGTATATAAAAAATCCGTTAAAATAATATAATAATTATGACACATGCTGAATTATGAATCTATAATATAAAAATGAATCACAAAATGTGTTGGTAAGCGCATAACTCAACAACGCCTGGACCAATTTGGCCCATTCTTTTTTTTAAATGTTCGTTGAAGTTCAAAGATGGTTTTTACGGCGAGAAAAATTCGAATAATTGCCGAAAAAACCCTAAAAACAGCCCTTTTCTTTTTCCCATACAAACGTTTTCTAACTAAAACCATACTAATGCCCTTAGGGCACATTAAGGGTGGAAAGGTTTAGACGCGATTGCCACGGGGTTCATCTGAATATTGTTAAATGAGTTACACGTTTGAATGTTTTATAGATGCTTCGGCACTTATAGGTTAGCTAAACGTCTAATAAATATATGCATATAATAAAACTGTAGAAGTGAAGATTCTGTACATTAAAGATATTAAAAAAAATAAGCGGAGGGTGTTACTACGTCGCTATAGAATCCAAAAATGTGGTCAGTTTTTTTGTCTGTCTGTCTGTCTGTCTATCTGTCTGTATGTTTGTTCCACTATCACACGAAAACTACTGCTCCGTTTTGAATGCGGTTTTCGCAGATATATTTGTCTTCTTCCAACTTAACATCTGGTGTATAAAAATGTTTCTCCCCACCCCTCTAAATGGACGAAAGAGGGGGTCAGATTTTGTATTAGACTTTTGCTTTAACACGAAAACTACTGAACCGATTTGCATACGGTTTTCTTAGATATATTTGCCTTCTTCCAACCCAACATCTGGTGTATAATTTTTTCCCCCCACCCCTCTAAAGTCTAAGGGGATGAAAGAGGGGGTCAGATTCTGTATAAGACTGCTTTAACATAAAATTACTGATCCGATTTGCATACGGTTTTCACAGATATATTTGTCTTTTTCCAACTCAACATCTGGTGTATAAAAATCTTATGATTTTTAGAGGCACAAGCTACGGAAGCTTCTGATAACGTTTTAGTAGCATTAACAATCTTGGTAACTTAATACGTTTTTGGAGTGAATTTAAGCACTATTCCAACCAATTTCCAAGCTCGTTTCCGTGGGAACACCTGGGCTCCGAGTTATTTACGAAATGAATTTAATCCGAGTGGTTTAAGATTAATAAAAATAAAGAGTTGAAATTTATATCATCAATTAAATTTGTTTACAGCTACATTTACAATAGGGATGATGACAAGGTCAAAGATTAGCGAATTTTGTTAATAAATAAAGAAATCACGGTGAAAAATAAGTGTTCCCAAAATTTCAGCTTGATAGCATTTGTATTTCTTTTTGTTATGCGCCTTCAAAGTTGGATAATTAAGTCGATTTTTTTTTCAATTAAATTTCTTAATATTTGTATACCATTCGATAACTTATGCAATTAAAAGTAACTTTTGTTATAAAACCACTTTCATAAACGCAATATTTAATATACCTACCGAACAAAATTCTCTCCCGATCCGTACAAACTACGAAAGAGTGACGTCAGTCTTTCGTAGCACTTTGTATGGAGCGTTTCGGGCAGGTCTATTTTATGAGATATTTGAAATTGTCATATCTTGGTGAATTTTTAAGCTATCAGAGTCATTCTTTCAGCGATGTTTCTATTTTTAAGGGTCTTTCAATTACCAATAAGAAAAAAAAATAGTCATCATGCCTATTGTAGTATAAAAATCGACCGCAAGTCCTTCGATGCAAATCTCTAAACAATTGTTTCATAGATTGGCACCTTCAAAAAGCAGAATACTTATACGGACCTATCTCTTTCCAGCCCTAGGTTTTTATAACTCCTACTGCACTATGGCTTTCAACTGATGAACATGCCACAGTGTTTGTATAAAGTTTCACTGCTCTGTACCTTAACTACATAGACTTAGAGTTCGCAATGCTCTCGCTTTTCTCTATGTCTAGGGCTACTACGCTTTGCGACAGGTTCTATCGTACCCGCAACTGGGCCTTAGGGCCTGATTATATCTAACCGAGACTGCTATGCCACTGTCTGGCCACTAAACTTGGCAGGCTCTATACGGGGAGTAGAGTTCCCCATGGTACTCTACTTTGGTGTGGTTTTGGTGGGTAGATGTGGTGGGTAGACCCTATGGAGAAGTCCTGCATATCCCGGCCGATATCCCCAATCCGCTGGTCTTTTAAGAGGGTATGCGCTGTCTTCTACAAGGTTTGTAGGTCGTGTTGGCCCAGAATTACCGCTGGCGACAGTTCGTTCCAGAGTTTTACCGTGCGTAGCAGAAAAGGCGAAATAGTTTGCGGGCTAATCATAGTATTAACCGTCCAACCTCGACCGTCAGCTGCGGGCAGGCAGTGGCAAGGCTACCGGAGGTTGTAATTTGCCGGTAAATAATGTTAATTCGTCTCGTGCTTGCGATGTATCCTGTAGACGCTATCAACGCCTCATCGACGTTTGATGAGAGGATATGCTCACGGCTCCATTTTTGTACATATGAATTTCTGGATTTATATTTTTCTTTATTTGCTTTCTTTAGCTTTTTAGATACCCTTTTTACGTAGGTATTGGCTTACTTAGTTCTAGAAACCTGAGAAAGTATAAAATTTAGAAAATTAAAAGTACACACTACACATCAATAATTGGTGCCTGACATGATAGTAATGCCTACGATACACAATATCTACACGTATATAGGATGGCACATAAATCAATTTAACCAATTTAAACGTAGATTACACTGTGGTTCTCTTCTCTGTGATAGCTTTAATATTATAGTCTTCATACACTGTAGTTACTTTAAATAAACTTTAGTCTATACCAATTACCACTCTATTGTAAATTGTAATTGCATTTGACGACGAGTGTATAAAAATTGCATTACGCATTTTTATTACGGGAAAATTGATAGAAATTTAAAATATTTCACTTGTTTACAAGCTACGTCTTAAAAGTAGCAAGGTATGCTGTTCTGTGCCGTTACAAAGTTAAGGAAATCTATAAAATTATGAACGTTTATTGGGAGATAAAACTTTGATGACTCCTTTTTATCCCAACTAAATGTGCTTTAAACAGTTTTAAACCCCAGCTATTAGGGGATTGAGTTGAAATTTATGTGACAATACAAGTAATAAATTATGTAGCTGCTGAGTGGTGTTATCTAGTATTTTCAGTTGTTTCTGGGTGCAGTTCGTTACTGTTGTTTATTTGCTGCTGATCTCCAAAGTTTATCTGGATTGGCTACGTCAAAAGCCTTTTTACCCGACATACGGTAAAGCCAAAATAAGGGTAAAGATTTTGGCAGAATAATATGTGTATTGCGATTTGCGTATACGTTTTCATTTAACTTAAGCCACCTTCGGATCACCAAACTGAAAAGAAAAACGGACATTTAACAGCAGTTAGCAATTTTAAGCTGACTGAAAAATAACTTTTTTTAATACGCCTAAAAAATGGGGATGAGTAGAAATTGGTACTTATATAAAGTTATATTATTTTCTACAAACAGAATATGCTTTACGTCAATGACTAGTAAAGTAAGAACTCAGTTCAATAACAAACTTACAAGGCCGCTTTTTATTAACACTTAAAACGTTTCTCGAAAAGTTATTAGATTTTTTGTATTGATTCTTCACTTCCGAAATCAGCATATTATTTGTAATATGCTGATTTTGGAAGTGATTTTAAATGGACGCATAAGTTTGTATAAGTCGCGCACACATTTTTGGGCGTTTGGGAACGATATTATATATAATATCGTTCCCAAATAAAAAAAAGAAGAAATAAAATCAAACACTGCAAACATAGATCATATTTAGGAATATATCCCTAAATATGTTCTATGTTGCAGTGTTTGATTTTTAGGTTTTTTAAATGAAACTTCTGAGTAAACTTGATCTAAAAGTTTTGCTTAGCATAAACTTTTTGAACGTATTGTACTTTTATACCAAACTAAAACAACGATAGCAAAATCAGCATAATTTTTAATACTATGCTATTTTTATATTGTAATGCAGCTTATTATTAATGCACAATATCCTCTGCCGTTTATTTTTTCACCAACGGATGTGTGGGATGTATCTCATTTACATAATCGTATATTAAAACTGCACACGACGTATTTAATAATGTTAATGTACGAATGTGCTCTGGGATTATGTGCTTCATAATTATTAATCACTTAAGAGGGCGACTAACGCAAAAAATCAAACATCATCCTTCTCTCTTCATATGCCAGGTGAAAAAGGACGACGCGGATTTATCGCCAAATTAGTTTTTTCTCAATAACTCGATAAATATACAACATTTTAAAAATCCGCTAGGTCGATCTCTCAATGATAGAATTTTATACAATGTGTTGAAATATTAACTTAGTTTAATGCACGGTTATGGCAAAAAATGAAAAATTCGTGAAAATTAGATGCATCTTTGTGATTTTTTTCTATCGAGAAAATTTTAAGATATCGTGTTTTTGCTCAGATTGAACTCTTGGAAATATAATGTAGTATCTAATTTTAGAAAATGAAACAATTTGGGGCTTATTTTCAAGTGTAAAAATGAATTATAAAATCGACAATTTTGCGTTAGTCGCCCACTTAAGGACCTGTTTCACCGCTTCCTGATAAGGTGCCCGATAGGCTTATTTGACAGATTCTCCATACTCTATGTGTCAAGTTAAGTGGTGGATAGCCTTGTCAGGAAGCGGTGAAACCAGCCCTTAGTCTATTTAATAGTCTTTTTTTGTTTGTAAGCTGTAGGTATATTAGTACTTTGATTAGTCAAAGTTCTATAGGCTATATGAGTTATGAGGTGTTTCCTACCTTAATTTCAGAGGTTTATTATGGGCCACCACCGGCCGGTGAAATAGGTTTTATAGGCCGTATAAAGAGCAAAGAAACGAAGGTAACAATAAGTATTAGACAAGGGACGGATCAGAGGGCATCACTAGCACGTACAGTAAATAATCCGACCAAAACCGACATGTTGCATACTTAACATTGTTAAGGGGCCGGGCTACCCTCGAAATTCTCATACATACGTAATACCAAAATCATTTTGTCATACGAAAATATTTAACATGTTTGGGTTATTTTTCAGCTTAAAATAGTAATTACCTAGGTTCCTGAACATAAATTAACTTCAAAATATTGAAACACCAAAAAAAATTTTTTTGTGTATAAATTTTTTTTACTAAATTTACTACTAAATCTTTAAACACTAAAAAATAGAGTAAAACACTAAAAATATATAAATAAATAATAAATTTACTACAAAATGTTTAAATACTGAAAAATTTTTTTTAGTGTTTAAATATTTTGAAGTTAATTTTTGTACAGGAATCTAGGTAATTACTATTTTAAGCTGAAAAATAACTCAAACATGTTAAATATTTTCGTATGAGAAAATGATTTTGGTATTACGTATGTATGAGAATTTCGAGGGAAACCCGGGCTCTTAAACGTCGAACAAAACTTTTTGTTTACTGTTTATGCTGGTGCTGCCTCTAGCATACATAAATGCGGTATAATAAAATATAATTTGATTATTTAACAACTTTACTACTTACAAGGAGCCTATAAAACACAAAATTATCCACAACTATTTATTAACCATTTACAGAATTGCTAAGTTACCAACCGTGGTGTTGATATGAGCTGCTAATGTTGAAAAAACTTCACGCTTGAAATTTTAAACGTTTTTAACCATGTTCCATGTTCGTTGCAAAATATAAAATTTATAAACGAGTTTTGTAAAAAACTTTATACTGTATTTCTTCTATAATAATAATTGTAGTTAATGATTTGTTTGTTTGTTCTTCGGCAGGCACTTCTATAAATTTCGCACTAACATAGAAGATTACGAGGAAGTATTTAAGCTACTTTTAATCGCAGGAAAATGTACGGTTTTTGTGGAAGAAGGTAAGTTATAATATCTTTCAATCAATTCCTGAAATTCGTACTGTATTAACGGCATAGAACGTCGTAAAATCTCATCCGTCTAATTCACATAATATCTCTGTTGACACAATAAAGTATTTCACGACATATTCATGAATAAATCTTCATTGAGTCGAATAAAACATCTTGTCAACAATAGAACAGTCTCCTTGTGATTATTGGGGTCACGAACAATTACTATGGACGAGAATATTATGTTCATTACACCATGTAAAAGGAAACCATCCGCCTAAAATTGCTATGAAAAGTCGATATCCTTTCCCTTTGTTCTGATCTATTAATATTATGACAAATGCTACATATTAAAATCGGTGAAGCGTTCCGGCGCAATTTCAATGCGTTTGCAAACAAATCTTTCGTTTGTAAATATGTTAATATCTGACGCTACAGCGATGGCTTGATTATTACTATTTTCTATTTGTTTCTTTGAGTGTCTCGTTTGTTCAAATTGTTCAAAAGAGTTTCATACTCTATGAGAGGTATTATAAAGACCGACATCGTTACATTTATCGTGTCTCACTTAAACATAAAATTGAATTAATTTTTTAGCCAAACCATAAATTGTATTGTTGGAATTTGGAAACGGAAACAGTACATACTGAGTCTTAAATTTACCAAACGGCAAAATATGAATTTTAATGTTTTGAAATTCTATTTTAAACAAGATACTTCAAAATAACGAATTGCATTAAAAACATTAATGGCATCCTACTAATGAGTGTCTGGAGTCGAGTATTGCAACAAAAAATATCAATATAGAGTCCCAAGTTTGTCAATACTGCGCGCATAAAAGGAGTAAAATTTGGTCCCAAACTGGTACGCAGTTCAGTCACCCTCCATGATATATCCTGTTTTACCTTTTTACATCCATAATTTCTCGGGCCATGTTATGGAATACTGTATTTGTTGTCCTTTTTCCTGATTAAGGAGATTAATTTCATATTGCGAGTGGTATCGTCCATCGTCTGTGTGCATTGTGTGCGGAGTACGCCGCATTAAATAGATAATATATTGGTATCTTCACGTTTGGATGCGCACGGGTTTTTATGCCCCTCTTTATGTCCCAATGTTTTGTGATAATTCACGCTTAAGAGCAGGAATTTTATTAACCCGTTGATAGCTTTTATCTTCGGTAAGTGTTGCAACATTGTGGGGATCGTTTTGCCGGGAAGTGTTAATATTATTATTTCTTCTATATCAATGTTGCCTGATAATGCAATGTTTGTGAAATTGTTTCTTTTTACGTATTTATATTTTTGTATTTTATATTTTTTTATCAGTATATGCTACGACTGCATGCAAAGTATATATCAAGTGTTTTATTCGAATGGAAAATATATACGCTTTGACAAGTCAACGCCTAGCCTTTTCAAAAGAATCTCCAGTTTTCTCTTCAGTTTGAAGAGTACTTCTAGAAACTTAAACAGCTTATGATAAATTTTGGCAAGGAACCTCGATTCTTTGTTTCCGTAGGATAGTTTTTGTCATAGGAATTAGGGATATATGCGCTTCCCAGAAGACGAATTTCTAAGCGAATAAAGTTACGGGAAACATATAATATTAAATAAATGTGCATCTCAGTCGTGTGGTTGATATCGCATGCATGCATCTAACGCTCGCATGCATCTCGCCCCCAGTGGGCGACTGCTCAGGCAAGCTTTGAGATAACTTCTTCATAGAAAAAAAATTTTTTGGTACACATAAAATTAAAACATACTGTAAAAAATTGTCTGATTGTATATTTGCCGCTGTTGACGATCTAGGACATTCTGAAAATAATCGTCAGCATCCATCAACGATATGGATTAGTAATGACTAATGAGTAATAACTTACGACCGGTTTCTGAAGCTTTTTGTCCGGAGTTTAACTATTCACTAACGCTTTTTATTGGCTTACGTCAAAAAAATATTGTTTAACAATTAACATCACTGTTTGTATCATGGGGGCTTGCATAGCCGGTCACCGACAAAATTTGCATCAACAAGATAAGAAAATATGAGCTACTTATTGTAAAAAACCTCAGAAATTGGACAATAGTCAATTAAAGTCTTGATGTGTTGCAAATCACCCATATTTTAAAGACCTATAATGTCAGAACGGCATTTGTGTTTACTGTACTATGTACATCGCAATATCGTCAGCATTAAATCGCACACTAAAATCCGGTATTAAACATAATTTTTACGGCGTTACAGCCACTATCCGACTGCCCTGCGCTTTATATCCAAATGAATAATTCAATTTGTTGTTAAAAGTAATGGACTGATGGGATAATAAGGACGTTAAATTACAATCATGTTTTTTTATTTACTGGTAAATAAAATTTAACGAAACTAAGTGGTTTCATAATAATTATACTAGATAAACTTAAACTATTTCCAGTTTCCACACTTTAGAAGTAGCCATAAAAGAAAATTCCACAATAAAGACAATAATGTCCCTTGCCACGGTTTTAAAAAAACTGGTACACAAGTGGACTTAATGCTATAATGGCATTGTCTACCTTAAATACTCATTTTGAAATTGAGATACATTCTCCATCTTCTACAATCCGTTCCATTTTCGTCCTGCAAATTGTGATTTCACGTTAAATCGCCGATTGCCGAAACACACAAGGACCCGAAACCTGTTCGGTTCCCAAACGCGACGGTTCGTTAAACTCGAGTGTAAAGTTACCAAAACTAATTAGCTCTCGGTTTCGGAATGCATTTTTCGACATGTCTGAATCGGCCGAAGGTATTTGTTTGCATTTTTGGAAAAGAAATACATCCATCCTTCCCTCAATTCAAGGTAAAATTACCAAAACCGATTGGGGAAAGTACCAGCTTTTCTTTGTTTTCAATCCACCTTATACCACAGAATACATAATTAGTACCTTATTATACTTAAGGTTTACTAACCCTACGAGGCGAAGGTTGATGATGATCAACATAATTGCAAGGGTTTCTGTATCCTCAATATATTTGTAATCTAATGACCAGGTGGCGCCGTCAGTTGGCCGTTAAAAAGTACCATCCTGAAGAAAAAATTACCGTTCAATGCAAAAAATCGTCGTTGCAAATAAACGTACAATTCATTTTGCGCATCGCAACTGCAATTTGAGCTTTAATTGCTCGTTTTAGAGTTTATTGTGGTTCCGTGTGTGTACGTTATCAATATTTACGAATACCGTGTTAGGTGATGTGTGATCAATTAAAATGCAGGTGCTGGCTACCAGTAACCCATGAATCAATGTCTTGGTGCATTCCCTGGGCATATCCAAGACGTATGGGGAATCGTGCGGATTCCATCTACTCCATAGCTTAAGGATATCCAATTATACCTATTCAATGGATATTTGAGATATTTGCAGTTTCCCAGGGCCTGTCCAGTGTCCACCTATCCTCACATGTCTGCCGAATGCTTTCATCAGTTGATTGTAAATTTTTTATTCATTCTTTCTTAAAATAGATTTTTTTTTTATCTCAGTCTCAGTTGATTTGTTTTTATTATATTTTTCATTTAGCTTTTAGCTGGCAATAGTCTGCATCATATTATATTATGTAATAGAAATAAAGTCTACTTCTAATAACCGTCTACTGCTGCTGAAGATGAAATGGGGTTACCATTTCATCTTCAGCTAGATTTATCATTATCTCAATTAAAGATTTTGAACCCCTCACTCGTTGCATTGCGAGATTGTTAACTTAGTTGTTAATGATGACTTTTTATTCAAATTGATTTGCCTTTCTTAACTTTTAATAATCTTTAACCATGATGTATATTGCTTCTATGCAACAGTCGAAGCTTGACAAAGAAGTGAAATATTCACATACTTGGAGTTAAACGTTTGAAAGCTCAATAAAACCTCAACAAAAACCGGCTGTCTCCTTTTAGGTGCTCGAGCATTACCAATTTCAGTTGCCATTAAAGTTAAAGGGAACAATTAAGTGCCCCATCATTTTGCACGTCGTTCCTGCGACGTACACTTATCCTGGAATTGCCGATAATAACTCTATATTCAATAAAGATGTAAAACAAGTGAATAATTTTAAACGACGTAATGAAATATTTTGCAGGCTATTTTCGATGCTAGTTGGTTTTTAATTTCACGTTTAAAGTTTCTCGAAGTTCAGAAATTGATTTATCAGCGATTCAGCGCCGATCAGAGTATTAAAGCTTCTATGATATGTGACTTCATCTTTGTAAAGCTCTCTACTGACTTCTCTTTTCTGTTGAGCTTCTTATTTATATCTATGTAGGTACGTTAAAACATTACTTTTATTGCCTGGAACACAAATAATTTTGTCTTCACATTTTAAAATGTTGTTTAAGAATCGGTGCTCTCACTTGGCGAACGTGATAAAACTTAGTTTGTTTTGGATTGCACGTGAAATACCAAAAGCTATAAAATAAGTTATGACTCGTGGATCCTGTCGTCGAAGCTAAGGGAATTAACTGATCTATTCCCATCACAATACAGTTCAAATTCCATTGGCACCTGAAAGTCGTGAGAAGTGGGAACTTTGGGCTATTTCCCCGTAATTTTACGCTTAATTTTTAAACGATCGAGTTTTCAAATAAAACAATAAGCAATTATCTCGGCTTTTTATGTGAAATTTCTTGTAATTGTTGTCGGATAGCAGGCATTCTTTAGGTTCAAGGATTCGTGCGTTCCTTTTGTAATTCTTATCGCAAATATTTTGGAGTGGGGCTTGCCACAATCAAACCAAAAACCGGCCAAGTGTGTGTCGGGCCACGAGCAATATCTAAGGGTTCCGTAATACGTAGTACCGCTCTAGTTTCGAATTTTTTAAAGGTCAATAAAATATAAATGTACATTTATATCGTGTTTTACACTACTAACAACATCATCTCAGTTACGTTTAAAGCAATTTGAACGAAAAGTTTCTTTATACTTTTACAAATTAATTTCTCGATCGATCGAATTGATCGACTATTACTCAATAACTTATGAAGTCTTCTTAGCCGTGATAGTTTTTCTTTTAAATTCAGCATATTTCCTACTCCCGTAAATTTTTTCACATTTCCAGAAGCAACTGTTTAGCTGATGGAAGGGGGGACACTGGACTCTAACGATTTTTATTTTTCATTTTAAAACTTCATATTTCACAAATTGATCCCTAAATCGGAAAATGATCTTTGAATACTCATAATATCTTTAAAAAACCTATCCAACGACACCCGACACGGTGGGGTGGACGCGAAAAAAAATCATCTTCGTTTGATGTTTAGGGGAGGGAGGACAGACAGACCGAAATTATAAGGGTTCCTTGTTGACTACGCGGAACCCTCAAAAGAGGTGATAATCTTCTTAGGTCATAGCAACTCTGTGAAGATTTTAGGCTAAATGATTTATGATATTTCGCCTGTATGAAATTCTCTGCCTAAACACTAACTTTATTTACAACCCTCTATAGAATTAAATGAAGACAATAACAGATTAAAACCACCGGTTAACCCCAGTCGGCTGATCCGGACGGCGAGCTAACAACTTCGAGTAATGATCGTTGCGTAACAATATTCACGTACCGGCGTTTTATTTTAACGCGTTTCTTTTGTTGTAGCCGGCAGTAGGGTTGCCTCTGCTTAGATTTTTATTTCTAGAAAAAATATTTTTTATCTAAAGGAGATTAGAAATCTTACAAAGTATTTAAAGCAATCGCTAGAGACTCGTTCGATGGTTGTCCTTTTAAGATATTAAAGGCTTTGAGACTAGAGTATAACTAATAGTTACTTTATTTGTCACAGCTTAATACTACTTTACGAAACCACTGAAATATTCATAATATGCGTGATTTGTTAGAAGTTACTTTGTAGCAAATTCTTCCAAAACGATTAAATGAGTCATTCAGTGTGATCAAAGGCCCAATTCGTGTTCATTTGTCCAAAATATTGGGTTTATGTTATCAACAAAATTGGTCCACTGTTAGCCAACCTTAAATCTGTGTATCTATTAGTGGGTCTCGATGAACAATAGCTCGTAAAGAATCATAAGACTTAGATATATAATTAATTGCTCCCGTAGCTTATATTCGGCTTTGTTCTATCAACTTTATTGTTTTTATCCTCTACTTTATCTAGTCATGCTTATTTAGCGTACTTGGCCTTATTTACCTTTACCGTTGAGTAAGTTTCTTTTGTTGCTTTCGATTTTATCGGTGTAGATTTTTACTTAACTATGTTATATAAATTTTATGTGTTTCAAGTTTAATAATAATAATAATTAACACTCTTGTTTCAGGTTAGTATCAACAACCAACTTCTCTCCGTAAATTCTTATAGTCAGTAAGTCTATACAAAATTATATGATCTTCCGTTGCTCGTATGAAGTCATCCCAGAGTTATTACTCAAAGGAAATAAAATGTCGGTCAAGAAAATGTTCGCTCGCAAAAACGCAAAAAGATTGCGTTCGGAACGCTTTTTGCTAACATTAATTACTCAATGGGAAACCAAAGCGCACGTGTTTTTGTAAGTACCACTCACCACACTATTAACTATAGCAATTTTTTGTGTATGCTATTATGTACTCAATTGTTATATCACTTTGGGCAGAATTTGCGTGCAGTTTTTGTGAGTATGAAAGGAAAAATTATTGCGAAATACTATTTTAGTAATAAAGAAATTGGGAACATTTCTATTGTCCACCCATCGACACCTAGAGGTATAACTTTTATAATAATTAAAGACGTGAGTGGAAGAATCAGATAACTAATATTTTTAAACATAAAGACTCATTTTTTCCCTTAAAATTTAAATAAATCTTACCTACTTCATCATCTGGCAAATTTATGAAGCTATACATAAATACTTTTTTATGTAATATCATTTTACCCGCCCTAAAGCCTCAATTTATATAAAAAGCGGCATTTTTTTTTTACTGTTACTTACATAATTCTTCCACTCATGTCATCATTATTATAAAAATAAAGGACAAGATGTCCATGGAGTAGGTATTTGGAGGCCAAATACCTACAAATGGTTTGAAAAAACTCAAAGGGAGGGGGATACTCTACGTGCTTGGGGTACGCACGGCATTTGCCTAGTATTCCAAGTAAGCAATGGTACGTAGAGGTTCCCTCTTCCTTTGAATTGTTTACATGTTTTAAAAAAAGTTTGATCTTGAATAACAACTCGGAGACTTGACTTAGAACTTTGGTGTAATAATAAAAATTATTCCTTAGATTATGTTCTATTAAAATAATGGATTTATTTGCGTTGGCCGACACTTTTAAAATTACCCCAATTTGGACCTTATCCTTTTCTTCAAACACTATAATATTCCGTATATTATGTTATATTCCAGGTCTCTCTCAACATTTTAGAGTCAGAGCACTCAATGCTAGTACAAGTCGTAATATTTATACTGCACGTTTGAGTAAATGTTTAAAATGGTGTGCTTGTATGATGTCACTATTCTACACTTAGCGTCGTACAATGTATATTTGTACTACGTTTTAACAATTTATTATTGTTTATTTTATAAAGAAAACTAGCTGACCCGGCAACATTGTTTTGCAATATAAATTATTTCTAGTACTTATCAATATAAAAAGTAGATAAAAACCTATTCTCAAACCCATCCGACCGATCACAGCTAACATTGAATTGACATAATCCGACCAAACGACTTAGGTCTGTCAACTGCCTAGTGCCTAGGAATCAATTTCCTCGAGTAAACATACAAAATTTCGTTAAAATCAGTTGAGCTGTTTTGGAGGAGTTCACGCACTAACACTGTGACAAATTAAAAATCGAAAAGCTTATTATGCAATTCAAATAGATTAATAGATTAATGATTATTATACGATTGCAATGCAACCAAAATAAACATTTTATTACATATTTGCCTTTAACACGGGGTTAAAAATGCAATATAAAATTTTAATTTTTGCGTTCATACAAATCGTCATATTGATATTATTAATGATATTATGTAGATTTTAGTCGTCTCAAATTCACTCTTACGCATTGATCGATTGTTTAATAATTTATTTTTGGTAATGTGTTTTTTTTTTTGTGAAAATGTCAGACGTCAGAATTGACATTTATGTGGTAAGCGGTGACATTATGGTTGCGCATGAGAAGCTTGTCCCAAATCAGAATCGAACTAAATATAGTGTAGTCTCTTTTCCCTGACCTACAGGGCTACCCTTTTGGAACTTTCCAGAAACGGCAACTTGCACCGCTTAAATTAGTTTAAGTAATTGGTGTGTAATGTAAATGTGTGTGATTAAAGATATATATTTTATGAAATAAGGGGGCAAACGAGCAAACGGGTCACCTGATGGAAAGCAACTTCCGTCGCCCATGGACACTCGCATCATCAGCTGCAGGTGCGTTGCCGGCCTTTTAAGAGGAATAGGGTAATAGGGGAGGATAGGGATGGGAAGGGAAGGGAATAGGGTAGGGGATTGGGCCTCCGGTAAACTCACTCACTCGGCGAAACACAGCGCAAGCTCTGTTTCACGCCGGTTTTCTGTGAGAACGTGGTATTTCTCGTGCCGAAGCATGGTTCTCCCACGTAGATAATCCATTCATCCAACCTGCTTATGGAAAACTAGTTGACGCCCGCAACTTCGTTGCGCCAAAATTCGTTTATCGCGCGGGAACCGTACATTTTTTCGGGATAAAAAGTATCCTATGTCCTTTCCCGGGACTCAAAGTATCTCCATGCCAAATTTCAGCGAAATCGGTTCAGCGGTTTGAGCGTGAAGAGGTAACAGACAGACAGACAGACAGACACACTTTCGCATTTATAATTTTAGTAAGTATGGATAGTCATAACTTACAGATTGCTTAGCCTGTAAAAAACTCTAGACACGGTACTATGCTTGTAGTATGTACCTATTATTCAGTACTATGTTCTGATGGTAAAACCGACCACACGATTACAGACCCTTTATTTAACAAAATTTAACAATGTCTTGTTATTGTTAAATACTGTAAAAGGCACTATTATTTATGTAAAATAAAATTTTATTGGCATAACAACACACTTTTCAGAATCGCAAATCGTACGTGTTTAGGTACTTTCGAGACAAGTAATTTCAAAACATTAGTATGATATGCGTACGTCAGTTAAGTGTTGAGCAATACATGTCATAATTTGCCAGCAACTACGTAATTCATCATTATTATGTGCAGCCCGTCCGCCATTATCGATTCCAATTGATTGTTTACTCAATAGGTTGTGGCGGAAAATGCTAATATCTTCTGCGTTTATAAATACAGTTGACGGTCGCAAGTGCTCTTAAAGCTACCTATTTTTTGCGTAGAAAGGTCGGACTGATCACAGTAAATCGGCTATCCCAAATATGGGAGCATGATCAAACTAAAAAGTTTTTAGTTTCCAATGATTTTTGTTAATGAAATCCACTCTGTTATTAACCTTTTTCAAATAACTTTCTAAAGTTGTCCATTGGACTCTGTCTCGTAAATCGATGAGAGACTTCTTCAGCAGGCTTAGCATGGCCACAGTAGAAATACGAAAGAATAGAAACGCAAACAGTTTTTGCGGTCAAACTGACATATTGTTTAATCCATCACTTTGTCTACTTAGCCGTAAGAATGAATCTTTCTATAGTGGCCAAAGTCCAAACAAACAAATTTTCAAACCCGCTCGTTTTTTATCGCGTTTGATTTTAGCTCTCCGCTAGAATGCGCGCGGTCAGTCACTTGTTTCATTTCAACGGACCGGATATTTTTCAGACGCTTTTTCCATGCTGCTTTAAACGACGTTGAAAAATCGTCCCAATGAGGCCTCGTAAGTGTTAACGACGTGAACGCTAGACGCAGTAATCACCATATTCAATTAGATCGGATCATAGATATTTAAAAAGTCATCAGTGTCACGCGACTATGGCAATTATATCCCGGATGTAGAGCTCTATATCGTCTGCAGATCTTATCGGGTGACGTCACAGGTGTTGATAGCTACCAGCTAGTCATTACAAGACCTTGTCTCAGTTAATTGAAATACAAAGATGGATCGACTAAATGTAGCGATTAAAGAAGGGATGGTCGGATATAAGGTTTGTAAGACATTTCTGCTATCATTTTTATGTTGGACATGATCAAATCCTCATTATCCTTAGAATTGTCAACATGATCATCTAATTCTCTAACCTCTACTATACAGAAGTTTCTGAGTCGTTAACCGAAAAGATTTGGCCCACTGTGGACATGTCAATAATAATTATTTTACGTATATGTGCAAAGTTTATTAACTAGAAACTGTAATTAATAAATGCCACCCAAGATAGCACTAATCTTAGATTGCAATGACAAATACACCTCGTCCAGGGTGCAATGTTACATCCGGTGTGAAGCATTAAAGTGTTGCTACGGGCGACACAATTTTTCACCTAGACGTCGCCTTTGATCAAGTTTGCTATAAGTATATGTAGCTATCGATGTAGCTCTATGTCGCAAACTTAATCAGTACGAGGTAACTGAGAGAAGCCTTCAAGAAAAATCTGTCTACAATATCTTGAAAATTTTCCTTTTAACACTACTTTTGACGAAATCTGTGGCTCATGTGACTTACGCGTTGGAGCTCAAGCCGAAGATTATGCGTTCGAATTTCGCCGAGTGGACTAAAATTTATTAATATTCTCGGGCCATTATAGACGTGTGTATATTAAATTGGACATCTTATATGAGAAGATTTTCGTTGTCTGAAACCTGTAGTTTCCACACCACTAGTTCTTCAAGAGTTGGCCACGAGGCCAAACTGATATTGTGGTGTGAGGCGTCCATATCTTAAAATTTATGGTACGATACTTTTTATTCAAACATGCAAATGATCTCTGAATCTTTGAATAGTAAATTGAAATTGTTCTCTACGCCGTCTACGCGTATTAAGAGGAAGAAACGATCACAAAAAGTAGTTGTAATTACATTTAAAACCACACACCGTGTATAATACATTGATTATTTTCAATACGTACATGGTTAGATGTAATAATAGATAGGCAATACGGAATTGATTTTTTGCCGCCATTTTCATCTATACTTATTTGCTTTTTAACACTGACAACCTTTTTTTCGCCAAGATGGTAACTACTTACTGGTTTAATTAAAAAAAAAAAGATTATATAGATTTAAGGTATTTATAGTTAAGTGAAGTTACAATGATAATCTTCATTATTTTTTTCTACAGGAACCGTCTAGTAACCATCCTATAAATCATTATTCTATAAATCATTATCCTATAAATCAATAATTTTAATATCATTTATTTGGTAGTATGTATCCAAAGCCTAAGTAAGCTACATCTACGCTTATGATTCAAATCTGCTTAGTAGTTTTTGCATAAAGAAAAATACTCGTAAACTTTTGCCTTCAAAATATAAGTAGGATCGTTGCAGTTAAGAAAATATAAATTAGGTTTGATCTATAAAGGTTTACAAAGTTCGTATACCTTTACAGTATTCTAAAATATGAAATATCAGGTCTCGTATTCCCGAATATAACTTGTTTTAAGGCGCTTCGCCCTTCAAAGTTTTGACACAAATGTTGTTAAACAGCTTCTAAAAGCGCCGCATTTTTGCTTTTAATGAAACTCTCATTATTTAAATTATTACTCTTTTTTTCTCATCAATTAAGAGTTTTAAAAGCTCTAATTTTGTTTATCGTTGTTCATTCATTAGTTTTTATGAAAAATTTGTTATTAAATTTGTATTTAATTACAAAATATTTTGTACCTCCTTTGATCTTTCGGCGCCATCGCGCGTGGCTTCACCTAGACGTAACAGTACCTGATGACACCCGCAACTCTCTTGTGCCAAAATTCTTTTATCCCGGGAACCGCACATTCTTCCGGGATAACAAGTATCCTTTGTCTATTCCTGGGACTAGTATAAATATGGATTCCATGGTAAGACTATACCTACTTGCTTAAGAGCAGTATTTATCCCGTTAAAAAGCTCCTAGTCATAAGGAGTCATGTTATCAGTTATGTCCTAATCTTTGTTGTAAAGCTACATTGTAGTTGTTACTAATATGTATTCTGTGACTCTAGTACCTTCTTCTGTAATTTGTAAGTTCATAGGAACTTAGGAGCCATTGACAGCTACATACTCGTAGCATACTCGACAAAGAGTATAAGTCACATTACGTCGCAAGCAGTGCAGCAGCAGCGCTGCAGCCGCGCGACTTATATATGTTACGCTCAAAGACCGAAATCGCTCAGTGAGCGAAAAAATAGCTCACAACGCGTTGTGGTCACAGTGAAACAGCCACGACGCGAATTTCGCCTCGTGGTAGAGCCACGACCACGGCCACGACGCGTTCTGGCAATCATAAAAAGATCATAATGCGAAATTCGTATCGTGACTCGTGGCTAATATGCTATTCATTTCTCTTGATTTGTTCTTGATTGATTAATCCTCCATAGGTATGGAAGATTATATTTGAATTACCACGCGTACTACAAAATATTTTTTCTTTTACTAAATCACTGCATAACGTGCTTGTCATTATATTATTTATAAAATATCTATAGTTCCATACTATCTGTACTAATATTATCTGTCTGTCTGTCTGGCGCAACGTGTTGTTGTTTTTTTTAAATATATGTATAAGTAAAGTAATCTGATCTCAATAAATAATAAAAATATAGTTTTATTTTAATTAATATAATTTAAATATAATACTGCTAGTTGATGTCCGCTACTACGTTGCGCAGAGAGACAGACATTAATAATAATTATTAGTACGGATAGTATGGAACTATGGATATTTTATAAATAATATGATTTAGTAAAAGAAAAAATATTTTGTAGTACGCGTGGTAATTCAAATATAATCTTCCATACCTATGGATGATTGATCAATCAAGAACAAATCAAGAAAAACGAAAAGCATATCAGCCACGACACGAATTTCGCGTTATGGCCTTTTTATGATTGCCAGAACGCGTCGTGGCCGTTTTCATTAGAGCCACGACGCGAAGTTCGCGTCGTGGCTGTTTCACTGTGACCGCAATGCGTTGTGAGCTATTTTTTCGCTCACTGAGCGATTTCGGTCTTTGAGCGTAACATATACAAAACAGAGTCGCGCGGCTCGTTTTAGTATAGAAGACTTCTATAAACGAGCCGCGGCAGCAGCGCGACTTCTATCGCGCTGCTGCCGCGCTACTCGCGATTTAATGTGAAGGCAGCCATACGAGCATGCCCATACATTCAATGACATCCGAAATCGAATATATTGTAATCAGTCGTGCCCGCTCGGCCCTCTCCCATCACTATTACGCACGACCGATCACGCATGGGACGTAATGGCTTCTCTTAATTTCGATACAATATGATAGGTTGAGGGATCGGCCGGGAAGTCATAACCCTCGCTCCAGTAGACGCTTTGTCCACATCGATATACCCGGCCACGTGGAAAGCCATTAAGACTTATTGTATACGGATAATGCGGTATTTGTCCGTTTCAGGACAACAATTACTTTTATTGAATAAAATGGGCATCGCACTACCTTAAGAAGTTAGGTCGACTATTTAGTAATCTGTGATAGCTGATATGCCGAATGTACAAGTGATTATGCTAAGTAGATGTAGCGTGAAATAAACAGAGACTATAAAGTCGCTGGGCTTTTTCTACCTACGCAAAAATCTTGATGTTCCTGTGGCTTTGGCACGGTTGGTGCTGTTGGAATACTGGAGGAAACTCGGAGGGGATTTTGATAGGTAGGGTACCCACTTATGGTAAGTACCCTTTGCCTTTTCGGGCATAGCGAGTCCTAGATATTCACGGTGGGAGCGCCCTACTTTCCGCGAAATGCGGAACGGCATTTACCGGCAAAAAAGGCTTTTCTCCCTACCCATTTCCTCCCGATATTTCATCTGACCTTGAAGTACTCCAGCATGTGGTCAAATATTTAGTGGTATATGGACAATTTCGGTAATGCCCCACACTGGGGCGGAATGGGGTTAACAATGGGGTCTTATCGGCCCGCCGCAAACAATCGTAACAATACTGCCCGGATTGGCTCTCCAAGTATTTAAGCCAATTCGGTATTAACGAGATCTGCGTTTGCCTTACTGTATGAGTTATGATCATATTCTGTAGAATGTGCCCTATTTATGTGTACAATTTCACATATTCGCGTCGCTATATTATATTATGTACATAATATATGCTTAGCCTCTTTCTTGAATGTTTTGGAAGCAAAGAGAATGTTAATGATATTAATGGTATACCGTACGCTAGGAGCTACAACTAAGTACTAAATAGAAAATAAATTCTGCTAAATTATATTCAAAGAAAGGTAGCTTTGATCTTTGATAAATAACGTAGGGTAGCATAATGGAGTACTACGTATAGTAACTATTTAGTTATCTGTGGTACTACTACCAGCGACTACGAATGTGTAGCCTTCGACGTTTATGATTACACATGATCGACTTCGATTGTCCATGCGATAGACAATTTCACAATCATGGTTATCAATCTTGGTCCGTCGCGGCGTCCTTCAGTTTTGACGACACTTTCTTAAAATATTTTTGTTAATAACCCAAAATCGACAACCCTATCGTACAAAGTAGATCCGACTCGATGAGACATTTAATTCTTTTAGTTGTACAATCGATAAATAATATCGATTCCACAAACGTTTGTTGGCTTTGTCCGACCGAGTAATCCCATTGTCCCGAATGACAATCGATTTTTTTGGACATATCCTGCGTGGAGTTTTTGTAGCTCTGATTGCTTTTTGTGCTTGTATTTAAGCAATGAATTTATAATTTCAGTTCGTTCCCCACGTCCATCCTAGTCATGATGACGTCGGGGTATTCTATTTGTTCTTAAAACGCTTTTAAATCTTGAGTCTTGATCAAATGTGTACTTGTAAATTGTAAATAGGGTTGAACATTCATTTTTAATTAGAAATTCTAATTTGGTTTAAAATTACTTATGGACGTTATTGCGTAATTTAGCGTATTATGTACCTACAATTTAATTTTCAAACTAGGATGTATGTACGTAGCATGGTTTATCAAATTACATGCTAGATATTCAAGAGGCTTAAACCAAAATTGTAGCATCCCGCCTAAAAGTAGAGTCTATTAAAAATTAATTTACCTTTGAGTTTTCGATACGATCCTTTTGAACTTGACCAATCCATGGTAAAAATATGAACCAGTGGTACTTATTGTTGACACAATATAAAGAATAGGCACTATCATCTTGGGACCTCGAACACCCAAAAAGGCGGACGCACATGAATTAAACGTTATTTCAGATAATCAAGAGAACTTTTTTTTTTCAAATTTGTCCCTGTAGAGTTGGTTTCAAGGAAACGGCTGACTTAATCTACTGTATAATTTTTATATTGTGGTTTTATTTATTGTGACAAAATACGCATTGTCCTCATTGGGCGTATCTAACACGACATTATCAACTATAAAAACGCTTCGTCCAACCATTAGTGAAGTTATCAACGCTAACGAGCGGGTTAAATGCAAAAATGTCGGATGTTTACATACGTACGGTCGACGACATGTGTAGCTTAGCATAAAAGAACTTTATCGCCCTAATAATAAGGGCGGAAAGTGATTTCGTACATGGGTATTTATTAGTTATTACCCCAGGATAATTTGTTGCAGTAATTGTTGATGTGGGTTACAAAGGTTAATGTTTAAGTGAATGTGTTATTTAAAGTCGTTTTAACGTTTAAATCTTCGGCATCCATCATTTGGGAGAGTCACGACAGCTTGTTTAAATTGTACTATTATTGCTTTAAAATAATATGCACAGCGGTGGGGCGTCCATTAGTTAGGTGAGACATTTAGGAAGGGGGAAGAGGGGAGGTCTAGGTCTAGCTAAATGTTGCCAAATCTCACTTGGGAGGAGACTCTCAACAAAATATATTTTAGCATATATGCTATAATTTACTTTTAAAAAATCTTTAAATGTGAGACTTGTCTTCTAACTTACATTTCTAGAAAATTCACTTGCACACGTCTGTCTCATCTCTTTTATTTTCAATACATAAAAAAAAACCTTCATGTGATTCGGAGTACCGAACCTAACCAAGAAGGTCGAAAAATCCTCAAAAATGTCTTACGAGTTACGTAATTTGGACGCCCTCTTGGGACGTCTAAGACCGTGTACTTCATTTCAAACTCATTAGGCTATTGACCTACCGTATATAATGCTATTGTTGTAATAATTGTATTCTCTAATTTAGTTTCAATTTATTGGCCCTGGTCCACAAAAAATGCACAAGGAAATAGGTAATTGTTTTTCAATTACCTGGTTAAATAGACTTTAAAATCAGTATCGTCTAAGAAATTTTGTTTAGAAAACATTAAATAACTTATAATGCAGTCTCTCTACATTGGCTCATGATGGACTAATACAAGCGATTACGAACGTACAGACAAACATATTCGTCTATACTTGATGTCGATTATTTGGTAGATATCTTTGCAATCATGGTGGCATGGTCATCCATCATTATCCTTCATGGAAATGGACCTTAAGGCGCTTTATTGAAAAAACTGTCCTTTTTGACGTAATACTATAGGATCGTCAGAAATGTTGCAAATCTGGTAATGAGATATACATATCTTCATAGCCTTATCTAGGTTTGAGAAGAACCAGAAACACGATTAATGTATTTTGTCTCGATACATTTCTCGATCGAAATGACCTCTTAAAAATACGAAATTTGAAGATTATTTTTAAACGAAAATAGATGTATTGTAGGAAATTAGTCTAATTGATAGACACTTTTGCAACTCAAACCCGTATAGAAGCATTTTGCTTAAATGCTCCTAGTTATTTTTTAAATAATTATAATTACGTTTTTCGCATGTTTTCCGAGCGAGCCGATAGCTTCTGGCCGCAGCGTATTCACGACTTTATAGTCATACAAATTAAGTATAAAATTGCCCTTGCGGTAAAATTACTTTCAATATAGCGCCTTAAACGACATCCTATTTATTTCACCATAACCGAACGCTCTACAAGCGACTGGCAGGAAATCGCGTTTCTTGTGATGTTGCTATTTTGACAAGTTTTCTTTTGTTGATTTTGATTGGCGTTTCTGACGGGGTAACGTGACGGACAGACTATTTGTTATGTGGGCCGTGCGCATGTGACATGTCGCCACCGATACAAAGGAATTTATTATTAGTATATTTTAATAGCGTTATTCCGCTATTTCTTTATCCTCATTTGTTTGATTAAAGTGTAAAAAATTAACAATATATTATTATACGTTCATAATTCTACCTCTTCCAATAAAGACGTTTAGGCAGAAAAATGATTGTAACACTCGAAAAAATAGCTTGTGTTGCGAGGAATACGATATCAATGATTGAATTTAAATGTTCACTTTGTGCCAGAATACTAGACCAGATATTATCGATATTTTATTTTTTCACCGTAAATTATAAGTTGCCTTAAATATGGACTGCGTTTATCCGAATGTGCCCAAATATCGCCTAAATAGACATATTTTACTTCACTGGGATTGTCCATTCACAGTGCTGGACGAGTCGTGAAGGCAACCAAAAATATTTAGACAGTTCAGTTCATAAATCACAAGTTCGATCTCGTCTGACCCCTTTCGTCGGAGTTGGACGAGACTTAACTGACGACGAAACACTCCTCGTCGTCGACTCGACGTTTTATTTTGGTCGGAATGTTTGATTTTTTTTTTACCATTTATTTCAGGCATCTAGGCCCATAATACAAATACCTTACAGACTAACATACATATTTTATGCAGCGATATGAGCTTTTTTATGTACAGTCACGAGCATTTAAAAAAATAATCGTGTAGGCTTTTTCTTAGTGAGTTTACTAAGTAAATGAAACAGTGAGCACAATGAAAATTATTATGAAAATAATTAAAACTAGCTGCTATTTATTTTGCTAATGTTACTCAGTTAGTTCAGGAAAACGTTGCATTTTTAAGAATGCGAGGAAGCAGGTAGAAATATTAACTTGTATTATTGCAAGTGTAACGGCCTGTTTCACCACTTCCTGATAAGTGGCGGACAGGCTATCCACAACTTATCTGACAGATACTCTATACTTCATCTGTCAGATAAATTGTGGATAGCCCATCCGGCAATTATCAGAAAGTGGTGAAACAGTCCCCTAAAATTGTATGCTTCACCATGTAAAGTAGCGCGGGACCGCGTCTACTCGCGTCTTATTTCAATATATTTTGAACCCTCAAACACATTTGGCGTATGAAGATCCATGACCTTAGTTATGAAGGTACAAGAATACATTATAATGTTTAACTTTTGTCCGCAGGTATTAGTGCAGTGCACCCGGTTCCATGCTAGCGCGGCGATAGTGTCATCGCGCTGGCGTGGTACGGCGGGAGCGGGGGCATGCAGGCGGGCGGCGGCTGGTTCGTGCCGTGGATGGGCACCATGGGCATGCAGAAGTTCGCCGTCGCGCTGCCCATGGGCGGCGTGGTGCCGCTATGTCCGCCCCTGCTGGCCGCCCTGCCGCCCGCGCCGCCGCCGCTGCGGCTCATCGCGCCGCCCATGCACCAGCAGCGGAAGGTAGGCTGATGATGATATGCCTTAATGTACCATCAGATAATTCATGGTAGACTTACATTATTTGTTCAGGTTATGTGAAGTCAATGTTATTCGTGTTCTGTCGGCTAGGGCCCTGATTCATAATGCGCATTTCGATTCGAATTCGGAAAGTTCATCGCGTGACATCCAATAAACGCTCGCCGCGCCAGGCATTGTAGTCCATTGAAATGTTACAATTTTAGGACCGAATATTGCATTTATTAGAGGACGCAATTTAATTTTTAGGATATGTTGGGGGGGTCAATAGAAGCTTAACCTCAAGTTTGTGGGGTCGCCGCTCTTGTGCCCCGGCCGCCGTCTTGAAAAAGGGGTGACAACAGTATTTTCGTGATATCTCGGAAACTATAAGTCTTACGAAAAACTTGTAAGAACATAATTTGTTGCAAATTATTTTGCCTACAAATACGTTTCTATAACTTTTTACCCTAAATTAAAAAATGTAAAAGTTATAAGCAATAAAGTGATAAAATAAATTTAAAAGGTTTTTTATAGTTCTTTAACTTTGTTTAATACATTTTACAAAAAAAATACCTTAGATCAACCTTGTAGATGATCTTTTAAGAAAAAAATCCTCCAATCCCCCCGGATCTCATGAAATTAATTTTTTGCAGATGCAAAGGAAACTGTAAAAGCATGTGTGGCTGCATAAAAGCAGGCCTAAAATGGTCTACAGTATGCCTACTATTCTGTAAAGCATTTCAGGCCTGCTTTTCTGCAGCCACAGTCTTCAGTAATGCCTACTATACTACAAATATATATGCATACTATATTATAGTATGCCTACTATACTAGTCTGCACATCTGCACATGCCTACTATACTGTAAAGCATTTCAGGTCTGCTATTCTGCAGCCACACATGCTTCCACAGTTTTTTTTTTTTTTTTGTATCTGCAGAAAATTAATTTCATGAGATGGGGTGAGATCGAGGGATCTTTTTCTCAAAAGATCATCTACAAGGTTGGTCGAAGGTATTTTTTTTTTTGTAAAATGTATGAAACAAAGTAAAAGAGGGATAATAAACCTTTTAAAATTTTTTATCACTTTTTTGCTTATAACTTTTTAAATATTTAATTTAGGGTAAAAAATTATAGGAACATATTTGTAGGCGAAATAATTTGCAACAAATTATGTTCTTACAAATTTTTTGTAAGACTTATAGTTTCCGAGATATCATGAAAATACTGTGTGTTGTCACCCCTTTTTTCAAAATGGCGGCCGGGGGACAAGAGCGGCGACCCCACAAACTTGAGCTTCTATTGACCCCTCCAACATATCCCAAAAAATAAATTGCGTCCTCTAATAAAGGCAAAGCAAATGTAACATTTCAATGGACTAATTGACCGTATGGTAAAGTTTCCGAATCTAGGTTTGACATACTTCAACCGAAGTGCGTAGCCCCCAGGATATCGATTTTGAAACTTATTTCGATGACAAAGACAACGCAGATAGCACGTGGGTTTACGTGCAATGCGATCTTACCTGCTTTATTTTATCATAATAAAACGTTATTTTATCGGAACATAATATTTTGACCCACATTAGTTAATTAAGCGACTTATTTTTAAAACTTTATGGAAAGGGATGATGACAAGGTCAAATATTAGCGAATTTTGTTAATAAAATAAAGAAATCACGGTAAAAAATAAGTGTTCCAAAAATTTCAGCTCGATAGCATTTGTATTTTTTTTTGTTATGCGCCTTCAAAGTTGGATAATCAAGTCAAATTTTTTTTTTTTTTTCAATTAAATTTCTTAATATTTGTATACCATTCGATAACTTATGCAATTAAAAGCAAATTTTATTATGAAACCACTTTCATAAACGCAATATTTAATATAACTATCGAACAAAGTTCTCTCCCGATCCGTACAAACTACGGAAGAGTGACGTCAGTCTTTCGTAGCACTTTGTATGGAGCGTTTCGGGCAGGTCTATTTTATGAGATGTTTGAATTGTCATATCTTTGTGAATTTTTAAGCTATCAGAGTCATTCTTTCGGCGATGTTTCTATTTTTTAAGGGTCTTTCAATTACCAATAAGAAAAAAAAAAAAAATAGTCATCAAGCCGATTATAGTACCTTTCTGCCACGCACAGTAACTAGTAACACTCTGGAATGAACTGTCACCAGCAACATTTCCGGACTATTAACTGCAAACCTTCAAGAAGAGAGCGTATTCCCTCTTAAAAGGCGGGCAATACACTTGCAAATCATATATATAAAATATTTTTCAATGATTCCATATAAAAATAAACAATAATCGGCCAATAGACTTTTACTATCAGTTATTACGTAACGCTCTATACATAACGACAAGTGGAGCACTACAGCAAATGGGATTATGACCGGAACCGGACGTTGATAAGGGTAGAATTAGTGGGATGTTCATAACGGGCCCGTTTTTCCGGGTAACCTTTTGCGGGTATTGTTTTGGAAAGGTTATTGATGATGGAAAGAGTTATACTAAGACGCCTAAAAGACGTCATAGTTGATAAAAAACTCTTACCTGACGAACAATTCGCATTCCGCGAATTCCACAGCTGTCCCGCTCAGGTACACCGCCTAACGGAGTACATATTAGAACAAAAGAACAATAGGAGACCGACTTGCGCTGTTTTCTTTGATGTCGCAAAAGCATTCGACAAAATTTGGCACAATGGGCTAATTTATAAACTTTTTAAAATCGGCATTCCCGATAGTCTTGTTATAATAATAAGTAACTACCTCAAAAACCGTAAATTTCGTTTTAGAGTCGAAGGCATTCTGTCTTCACTTAGAGATCTAGAGGCTGGAGTACCGCAGGGCTCGGTTCTCTCCCCGACCCTCTACAATCTCTACACGTCCGATTTGCCCACCCACCCTCGAGTACAAAAAGCGCTATTCGCAGACGACACGGCCCTGTTCTTTGCTCATCGCCAAATAGCTTTCGCGTCCAAAAAACTCCAAGAAGCAGTTACCGAACTCGGTAAATGGTTCGCAAAATGGAGAATCGAACTAAACCCCGACAAAAGTCACGCTATATTATTTAACGGACTAAAACGTAAGAAAATGCAACCTATTAGTCTGCACGGAAAATTAATTCCCGAAGTCACGGCTGTCAAATACTTAGGAGTAGTACTAAACAAGTCGATGTCATTCACGAACCATATATCGAATACCGTACGTAAAGCGAAATTTGTATTATACAAATTATATCCTTTACTCAACGCGAGTAGCAAAATGTCCTTAAGACATAAGCTCACCTTATACAAAACATGTATAAGAACGATACTCACTTATGCGTGCGTCTCTTTCGCACACATAAGTGACAATCAGATGAACCAATTGCAACGAGTTCAAAACCGTTTTTTGCGCATGGCAACAGGTGCCCCCCGTTACATGCGAAACATCGACTTGCATAGAGACTGCGAGCTTATCACTATCAAAGCCTATATCAAAGAACTCTCGGAGAGATTCTTTGAGAAAGGAAAAGTACATCCCAATCCGCTCATTCGTAAGGCTGTGGACTACGAACATGACGCACGGACATTCCGATACCCCTTCAGGCGGCCTAAGCATATCTTAGCCGACCCTGTAGATCCCATCACAGAATACGTAACGTACTGTGTACAGTTACGCAAACACAAATCACACTCACCCGCGTGGTTAGTACTGCACCGGGGACGACGCCGGCGCCTTCCCCGAGGACTTAACACGACCCGAACGACAAACAGACAGACCGACCGAAATCCGGTGCCGAGCTCGATCCCGGGTTCGAGTTCGCATGCGGATAGCATAGGAACACACCTAAATCATGACCGCGACCGCGACATTGTCGTAGAGAGCTCTACCAATTACTTTGACATTAGAACATACACGCGTATGTCACCCCAACCGGACTCGGAAGGGGAGAGGGACGGCCCTCTTTTATGCAATAACATTAATAACTTGAGCTCATCTACCGCGATAACTCGTACGCAGCTAGTTTGTGCTACCGCGCGCGAGCAGCCTCACTCGTCAGAGAGTGAGTAAGGGGTCGGACCCCTTAAGAGCAGGGGGGATCCGTGTCCCCACGTCAGATGAAAATAGCTTATTTTCGTAGCTCTCCCCAATATTGCCCGATTAGAATGTCACACGTGTGACTTTAGGGGAGGGGGCCAGGCCCCCTCATTATTTATCTCCAAACCAACTAGCAACAGACTAGTTATAGCCACGATTAAACTACCATGGTCTTAACCAGACCAGTAGCTTAGACCCTTTCGAAAAAAAAAAAAAAAAAGATGATGGAAATATGGAAAAATGAAATATTCAGCCGTTTTCGCAGATTCCATCAGGTGAAAAATATGGATTTTTTGATGTTACCTGTGACTTTGTTGTTCTTTTTGTATATCGTGCGAGAGCAATACTATTATTATTATTATTATTATTGTTATTTTGCCGAGATGAAAACTACCCTACGTTCTTTCCCCGGCCTCATGGTCTGTAGTTTACACTATTCCAATCCAGCGCTGAGTTGGATCACTGGAATGGAATAATGTAAACCGGCCATCAAAGTATACCGTGAAGAAGTAATAAACAGACATGCTTTCGCATTTTAATACTAGTACGGAGCCTTTTGGCACATCATAGGCATGAATTGCATGGTATAAAAATTTAGATATTCTTTAGATTAAAAAAAATCGGCCAATGCGAGTCGGACTCGCGCACGAAGGGTTCCGTACCGGTATAGAGTGAAGAAGGCAAAAATTGGGTATCTTGTATGGGATCCCCCTTAAATATGTACTTAATTAAATTTTTATTATTAATTATTATTAAAGTATGTATATAATTACGGATTTTGTGAAAATTTCAAGTGCCTAGCTGCTACATTATTGATTGCGAGCGAAATAACACGTTTGTTGCATGGGATTAAATAATCCCACACAACCCCCTTAAATATAAATTTTATTGCGTTTTTAGTATTTCTTGTTATAGAGGCAACACAAATACACAATCTGTGAAAATTTCAGAAGTCCAGCTGTAGCGGTTCTCGAGATAAAGCCTGGAGACAGACGGACAGACATCGAAGTCTCAGTAATAGGGTCCCGTTTTTACCCTTTGGGTACAGAACCCTAAAAATTAAAAAAATATTCTAACTTTGTATTTTAGTAGCGTAAAAGTGAAACATTGTAACTATGTTACTGGGTTTAGCATACTTAAAGCTTAGCCTGGAGGTTAATTTCTAACCGCCGTATACTTAACTGATAGTTACGGGTTAAAAATAACCGATCTATTCCCGTTAAATCCATTACCCGCGTCTAATAACACAGGTGGGGAGATTAGCAGTTTTTCTCTTATTTGTTGCCACTGTATAAGGAGAGACAGAAGGTTAGAATGTGTACCTTTGGCGGTTGTGGATTGTGAGCAGTGCGATGTAATAATGTTTTTGGATGTTCAACTGGTTTAAAATTATTATATTTAGTTCTATGTGTCAAGGACCAAGGTTGACTTAGCCCAGTAAAACTGAAGATTTCTTCAATTAAGGTAGAGAAAATTGTCTTCTTTTGCCTCCAAAAATAACGTACATTTTGGCCAGCCTGACTTCTAAATTTGGTTCTTTATAACGCTGTGGTATACAATAAAAGAGCGTCCGTGGCCTAATGGGTAGACCTTTGGTTCGCACTCGCAAAGGGTGCAGGTTCGATCCCGGGTGGAGGCGTGTACCAATGAGACATTTTCAGATCTCAAGTACACAATACGGACGCTCGTACGGTGGAGGAAAACATCGTGAGGTAACCCGCACATGGTTGGTCCCAGACGTATTGACTAGTTCTTTCCTCTGGACTAGGCCGACTATGTTACGAGAATGCCGTATGCGCTTGGGCAACCCTACAGGCATTTAAAATCTTGTCCCAGGCACTACAGTGTATTTGAAGAGTGGTTACTTTGCTCTGAAAATACTGTATAAATCATCCACAATGGATGTAAAGGCCTAGTTTTTTGTGGTATACAATAATCTACAGGAAGAACAGGGTTCTGTATTTCAGAACACTGTTCCTTCTATGGATGATTGAGCATAGAGTATGGACCACAACACGAGTATTAGATAATATGTGCTTTATAACTTATAACCCAAGAGCCAGCGACAATCAAACTTTCGCCATTTTATAAAAACTGAAACTCTTCCATAATAATTGTTGGTCATTGTTATATCCATTGGGGTCATATACTGGATAACTTTCAACTTTTATAAAATGACGAATGTTTGGCCGTCCCTGGCTCTTAGGCTATTAATATGAAGCTAACCCTCTGTCTCTCGTTATTCTGTGTCGCTATCTACAGAAGATGCGTTCCTGCTAATTATATTTCGAGATTACGATAAGCGTATGAATGTGATTAAATATTTTTAAATTAGTCGTCCTGCAACAACATCTAGACATGCAAATCTTTTCGTGTCTGGAATTAATTGATAAGAATACATGCGCATTTTATTTCAATGTTTATCATTGCGTCTGAGTAGCAAAAAGTTTATGCTCAGATATGAAACTTTTAAAGGTAATTCGTAATTAATTTTACTTGCCTACTTTGGTAAATGTATAAATGTCTTCTACAATTTAATTAAGTACGTATAATTGTTATACGAAAATAAGATATTGCATGCAACTTTTTTGCAACACCTTTCGTTATTTGCGTAAGAACTGTACATTTTTAAGGAATAAAAACTATATTTATATACGCATATCCATTTACGTTTACCAAGTTTACAATTATGGCGGTTTTGGACTTTGGTTTATTATCATCGTCGTCTCCATTAGACATCTTCGCTAAAGGCATATCCTTTACAAAAATGCCCTATACTTTACAAAGAAACAGTTTTGAAGCTTTTCAAAGCTTGAAGCTCTTTAGTTTTTTCATGGAGTCCAATGTCCATACTAAATGTGTCTATTCAACATACGAGTAAAGTGGAGCCAGGGGTCCAATTCTCAGCTGGAATGTCGCTTTCGATTATGCGTACTATCTCACGTACGAGTAAAGACCCCCATATACGGAAATGCCGACTGTACCGATCGATTGATCGCAGGCCGATCTGACCGGACTCGTGTACACACGGAAATATTTTCTTCCAAACGCCTATAGCATTGCTGTTGCAAAACACATCGTCAATCACCCATCGATCGATCTTTCCGTATATGGAGGCTTGTCATCTGAGATTGAAGCGACATTCGAAGTACAAGAATCCGACCCCAGCACGTAATATCCTGCGCAATAATATACTATCTAGGCGCGCTGGCAACAAATCGAATGTTATTAGTTTTTATTTTATCTAACCAATTTCAATGGCCGCTTTGCACCTGCTCCGCAGGAATCTCACACGAAGATTACGGGCTGTATATAAAATGTAAATAGGACTTCGCTTTCTACAGTATTAAAAGCTTTTATCGTAGGGAATATTAGTTAATTCGTATAAGGCTGTGTCTTCTGTTTAGTTTTATTTTGTTGATTTTCAATAAATACTCTGTTATCTATAATGTGTGTAATGATTTTCTTTTTGCTATTCTTTGCCCAGACGTGAGATAGAATAGGCTCTTACAAAAAAAATGAATGTAATAAGGATGACGAGGAAAATAGTGAAAATTATGGGGAATTTATTGTTTGTAGCGATTTTAAAACTCTAACGCATCTTTGATTGAAATTACAACAGCATTTTTGGGCTCAAATAACATCCCAACAAACTCGACGATGCACAAGGCAATACAAAAATAAAATATGTAATATTGTAACGCGCTTGACATTAAAATTTTGTATCACTGTTAAGCATCGTCACGTCGCGTCGCGTATAAGTGTTAACTGACCCTAAAAGGACATTAGAATATTATAGTTCGAAAACAACAACACAATTGGGATAATTTATTGGCTTATAATCTGTGACCCATCTTGGTCCTGTGTTATCTTATTACCTCTATTAACCCTTCCGGGGTACTTTGTGTCACTTTGACCCATTTTATCTAATCCTGTGTAATCATCATCTTCTTATATATAAAATTCTCGTGTCACAATGTTAGTCCACGAACTCCTCCGAAACGGCTTTACTGATTTTTACCAAATTTTACATGCATATTCAGTAGGTCTGAGAATCGGCTACTCGGTACTTTATATATTGATAAGTGCATTTGTTGAATAAATAATAGTAAATTATTACAACCTGAGACTGACGGCGACCATTAAGTTTGTGCGACGGGATAGCGATCGACGTTGCCATGGTGACATACTTATTTAGTCACTTCAATAAAATAATATGGCAAATATATTATGGCAAAGCAACGTTTGCCGGGACAGCTAGTGTTCATATAAAATTGTATTAATATATTCCGTATACCCGTATACCCGTTAAAAAAATGTATTATTATTGTTAATTTTTCCGAGATAACACTATCAATATCCTTTTGTGTGATTCAAAAAATAGAGATACCACACCACATAAAAGTACCATCCAAATCGGTTCAGTGGCTTAATTGTGAAGAAGTAACAAACAAACTGACACTTTCGCATCTTTAATATTTAGTACGGATTTTATGACACAAAAATATAATAACGTGGTTTTTGAAAAGAAAATCCAACAACATTTTATTTCGCAGCAACCTTTTGTGTTAATTAACATCTAACCGCGCATTTTACATTTAAATTTTGCGTAGCATCTAAACTTTTACTCTTGTTGCACGTCAGTGGATGTCCGTCTGTCCGTCTGTCCGTATTAAATGAACATGTATCCGCACCGGGGTTTGCTCGCCTTTATAGCGGTATTTAAGTTATAAATCACCCTGTAATTACTCACGTGAAGACCGACCCGCAAATTAAGCCCGTGTTGCTTGACCGATTTCGATGTTAATTTATTGTTTTCAATCTATCCGGATCGTGTTGCGGTTTTTATTTTTCGTCCGAGTAATTACTATGTTTTGACGTCTTTAACGCTGCGTTAAGGTATACGAGTTTTCGACCCGCAGATTGCGGTATTAAATCTTTTAATAGGCGAGCATTTTAGTGTTAAGTATGGTTAAGTATAAATTACTCGTGGGATGTAATAATTAATTTGAAGTCTTCATTCCGCGGTAAACTCCGGGCGGCTCGCTTGATTCTTCATTTTATGTACCTAGATATACCATACAGAAGATTGTTGCTATTTTATTACCTAACCTGTCCTAGGGTTTAATTTTTTGTCTTTATAGTTCTGTGCCTCGCTCTAAAGTTTCAACAGATTGCATTTGACTTTTAAGCTTGTAGAATTGACTTAGTCGTGAGAGTAAAATGTTATAAAGGAGACAATTTTCTTGCAAACCATATACGTAAGATAGTAAAAAAAATATCTAACTTAAGATAAGTTACTTATGTATTTGCGTATTTAGATATAAAACAAAGCCAAAGTAATGAATCTGTCTCGTCCGTCTCAGAATATCTGCGTGGCAATATGTTTTGTCTAGGAGTCCTATAGGGCGTCCCCTGGAGGGCGGCCAAAAAAGCGACTGCGTATGACATAGGGTTGATACGGCAGATAGGCTACATGTAAATACCTCGTAAATCATCCCATGTTGTACGGAGATAAGTTTGAGAATAAAAATATGTTTTATTACATTTGGATACGACTGGGAATATTTATTTGGTATGAACTTAGAATAAATACCCACTACTTACTAGAAATGTCACTTCGTAGTTAAATATGTTTTATTTTATTTAAAGTATGTTTTTGTAATATAATGCTGGGGCCTCGTATGCCGTATGCAGTGCTTAAAAGTTCGGCTTTTCCACATTTCCACGTCGTAACGTGACTCGTTACGTTGTCGCAACGTGCAAATTTACGTCAACGTAACGTGAAAATGCACGTCATGACGACGCAACGTTGCACGTCGCTATGCCTTGTAAAACTGCTACATTATTCACTACTGATCTGAATGTGGACCGCACAATACGTAATAACGTACGTTAAAAACGGAGAAAGAGAAGAAAAAAGACGTGCATTTTACGTTACGTTGACGTAAATTATCGCGTCACGTCAACGTACCGTGCCACGTTACCGCACCGTTCCACGTTGACGACTTCGTGACGTGGAGATGAGGACAGGCCCTTACGTCGGCCGACATGGCTCGATCCGTTGTGCTTGCTCAGTTAATACTTAATGCACAATAGGTAGAATTTTACAAGGCACGGTGACGTGCAACGTTGCGTGGTCGTGACGTGTATTTTCACGTTACGATAACGCCACGTTACCGCACCGTTCCACGTTGACGACGTCGTGACGTGGAGATGAGGACAGGCCCTCACGTCGGCCGACATGGCTCGATCCGTTGTGCTTGCTCAGTTAATACTTAATGCACAATAGGTAGAATTTTACAAGGCACGGTGACGTGCAACGTTGCGTCGTCGTGATGTGCATTTTCACGTTACGTTAACGCCACGTTACCGCACCGTTCCACGTTGACGACGTCGTGACGTGGAGATGAGGACAGGCCCTCACGTCGGTCGACATGGCTCGATCCGTTGCGCTTGCTCAGTTAATACTTAATGCACAATAGGTAGAATTTTACAAGGTACGCCGACGTGCAAGGTTGCGTCATCGTGACGTGCATTTTTACGTTACGTTAACGCCACGTTACCGCACCGTTCCACGTAGACGACGTCGTGACGTGGACATGTGGACAGGCCCTATGGGCTAACCACAAAATCAAAGTTTTCTATTTTATATTAGGTATCAAACCCTAACCTTTAGATTTTATATGTTGTAGATATAATAATTATGTCTATAGTAGCCTCTGTATTTCTTTCAAGTTTCTGAGATCTCCAAATAAGACTCTATTCGAATAATTATGGGTCTGAGTTTCAATGAGGCATTCAATTTAATAGACAAATAAATTAAATACGATTTAGTACTTATTCTACTATGGCATAATAAACTTACTAACCATCGCGTAGGGTAGATTTAAAAAAATGGTAATCATTAAAACCGCGATTAAGTTAGTAGTTAAGAATAACTAGTACTTCCTACTCCTATTTTCTGCTGATTAATTTCGTTTCGGGTCCCAAGCCCACTTTAGCATATCCCTCGGGCTCCCTGAGATCAAAGGGTCAAAAAAAACATTATGAATAGATTAGCAAACAGTATCAAACAAAACCAAATAATGCATAATAACTTGTTAGATTGTAACGTTGTCTTGGAACAGACAAAATGTGATTATGAGGCCGATGTATCCAGCCTTCAGTTAGAAATTTCCTATTTACATGATACTTTAGATAGTTTAACAAAAAAGTATGAATTTTCACAAAAGGAAATACAGGCACATATATTGGCAATGGATGATTTGCTTGAAGTAACTCGATACAATGAAGAGCGTGTTCATTCTTTATTGAGACTTAACGGTTCTTCGCTTCGGGCAGATCATTCAGTTTCTAATATGTTAAATATGTCAAATATATGTTCCACTGAGAAGGCACATACTGAAAGCCAATCAAATATTAGGTTATTTAGTGATGAGTTAGGGCAGAACTTAGGTACTTATTTGAGTAGAATTTGCAAAGGACAGGCAGTTTCTAATATTTGTATGCCCGGAGCTACTTATAAGGATATAGTACAAAGGGCACTAACTGAAAAATATTGCCCTAACACAACACTTATTATTCTAGTTGGGAGAAGAGGGAAATTAAACAAATACCAAATGACAGTACTTTTAGAGTCCTTGTTTAAAATTGAAAATATAAAAAAGTTGGTATTGTTTACTTTTCCTTACATAAAAATGTTGCCACGAACTAATAAGGAGGAAAATGTATGTAGATATAAGTTAAACAGCCTACTATTTAATGCTGTAAATAACAATTGTATAGTTATTAATGACCCACAACCACAAAAATATCAGGTTGTGGATATAAATAACTTAAGTTTTAAATTAAGTAACATGTACTTGGATAAGTATTTACTATCCAATTTCTGTAAGCGACATGTAGCTAGTATGCTATATAATATTTTTATTTTTTCACAAGCCAAGAATTTGGCTTCTACGACTACTGCTTTTATTGAGCAGGATACTAACTATAGTATTAACGAATTGGAACATGTTCCAAACAATCATTTAAATTAGAGAATAAGACAATAGAGAATGTCTCTGGCAGTTATAATAACCTAAGTTTTAGTACCAAAAATTTTATAAATTCCAAAGATTTAAGTATTAATAATTGTTGTGTAATCAATCTGGTGCATCAAAACCTACAAGGAATGGTAGGTAAAGAACTTGAAACTGAGTTATTTTTAAAGGAATTTGACATTGATATTTTGTGTATTTCTGAACATTGGTTTAAAAAATATGAACTCATTTTCAATTTCAGTGACCACCAGATTGCCAGTTCGTTCAGTAGAGAAAAGGCCATAAGAGGTGGCTCTTTAATATTAATTAGAAAAAAAATTAAATTCAAGGAACGTAAAGACATTATTAGTCTCTCCACTGAACGAATTATTGAGGTAGCCTGTATAGAGTTGAGTCATCTTATTATTGTGAGCGTATACAGGCCACCATCAGGATTATATGATTCCTTCGAACAAGTCATGGAACAAATTCTATCTAAAATATGTGCATCTAATAAGAAAGTTATAGTCTGTGGTGACTTTAATATAAATTTACTAGACTCAACTCCCACCACTATTAGATTCACATCTTTGTTTAAATCATATAATCTTTTTAATCTATTTTATGAGCCAACTAGAGTATGTGATACAACGGCCACTTGTATTGATAATATTTTTACTGACATTACACCGCATAAAAAAGAAATAATAAATAGGCTTAGCTCTGATCACTGTGGACAGTTAGCTTCTTTCGATATAAAGTATGATAGTAACTTAGAGGAAAAGCTTGTATTTATTCCTGTGAATAATAAACGTATTGAGAAGCTTAGAAATAATTTAAGTTCAAGTATTCAACTATTGAATGGGTCGAATAGCTCAGATGAAGCTTTTAATAAATTATTTAAGACAATAAGAACCCAATTTAACAATGTGTTTACCACAGTAACGGTTAGAAACAATAATAAAAATAATAATAATTTTACTAAATGGGCGACTGCAGGAATCAAAATAAGCAGGCAAAAATTGTATAATCTGTATGAAGAAAAATGCTTTAATAATAGTGTAGCATTTAAAGAATACGTTAAAAACTATTCTAAAACGTTTAGAAAAGTTTGCAAAGCTGCTAAGGCTATGTACATAAAGAAAAAGATTAAAAATTCCAAAAATAAAATTAAAACTACTTGGAAGGTAATAGCTGGTGAGACTGGAAACGTCACCTGTCGTAGCTCGGATTTTCAACTGTATTTTGAAAATAAAAAAATTACCAACGATTTAGAAGTTGCGACGGCCTTTGAAAAGTTCTTTGCTGACATTCCGGTCTCAACTACGAAAAACTTGAACTCCTCACCTGCAGCTGCTGAAAAACTACTCAAAGATAATGTAAAGGAATGTAATGTCAATTTTAAGTTTAAAGAGATTGACCCCAAAGACATTATCGATACTTTTAAATTATTAAACATTAAGAACACCACTGATCTTTGGGGCATGTCTACAAAAATTATTAAATCAATAATTGACATCATAGCTCCTCATCTAGCAATGATTTTTAATAACTGTATAGAGAATGGTGTTTTTCCTGACTTAATGAAGCACAGCAAGGTTATACCTTTATTTAAAGCGGGAATTAAGTCTGATCCGACAAATTACAGACCTATATCTATTTTGCCGACTCTTAGCAAAATATTTGAAAAGATAATTTTAAAACAGCTATTGGTACATTTTAATTTAAATAATTTATTACACGGAAATCAATACGGTTTTACTAAGGGTCGTTCCACAACGGATGCTGGTATAGGTCTTCTATGTAGTATATTTGAAGCTTGGGAGGAATCGCAGGATGCCTTAGGTGTCTTCTGTGACCTCTCTAAGGCCTTCGACTGTGTCGAACACGCTACATTAATCAGGAAATTGCACCACTATGGCATAAGAGACTCAGCACTCAACCTTTTGACATCTTACCTTAAAAATAGGACTCAAAGGGTTGAAATTAATAATAAAAGATCTAATGGAACCAAGATAGAATTAGGTGTCCCACAGGGATCTATTTTGGGCCCATTTCTTTTTCTCATCTACATAAATGACCTACCTTATCTAGTTAAGGACAATGATAATGAAATAGTACTTTTTGCTGATGACACTTCACTTATTTTTAAAGTGAAGAGACAACAGTCTAATTACGACGAGGTAAACAGTACTCTTTCAAAAATAGTACATTGGTTTAATGTTAATAATTTACTTTTGAATTCTACTAAAACTAAATGTTTAAAGTTTACTTTGCCCAATGTACGGCAAGCTCAAACCAATGTACTTGTGGGAATAATGCGTGGCGGCCGAAAAGGAAGATCTTCCGACCGAGCGAGGTGTTATGCTCGGTCAGGCCGAAGCCCACGTGATACATTTCAGCTGTCGTATATATACCGACGCGCTTAGAAAACTTCGATAGCGCGATGCAGGAAATGTTAGGCGAATTGTGGGTACCGCCACATCACTCCCCCCCGAAGACCGGAGGTCGAATCTTGAAGTCTTGTCGCTTGAGTCGCCAGTGCCAGTGAGTTCCAGTGAGTCGGAACTGTTGCAGTGAGTCCCAGTGAGTCGGAACTGTAAGCTGCTGCACGGGATCCAGTGAGTCGGATAAGCTGCCGTGCGGGGCCGATGCTACGTGCTGACCAGGAGAGATGTGCTCTGCTTGCTGACCGGTCGGTGTAGTGAGAAAGCCCGATGATGCCGATGCGGAGTCGCCCAGGCCGCGGTACATTGCGGCTAGTGGACGAGGTACCCGATGAGGCGATGCTGGCTGGCGCGGTGCGGAGGGGCGGGGAGCGATGATGATGAAGGAGGCGTGTTCTGTCGAGGGTCACCAATGTGGGAATAATGCGTGGCGGCCGAAAAGGAAGATCTTCCGACCGAGCGAGGTGTTATGCTCGGTCAGGCCGAAGCCCACGTGATACATTTCAGCTGTCGTATATATACCGACGCGCTTAGAAAACTTCGATAGCGCGATGCAGGAAATGTTAGGCGAATTGTGGGTACCGCCACATACTATTAAATGATGAGAAAATGAATTTGGTGGACACTACTGTGTTTTTAGGTATTACACTAGATAGCAAATTACAGTGGGGTCCTCATATTGCTAAACTCGCAGATAGACTCAGTTCTGCAGCATATGCAGTCAGAAAGATAAGGGAAATTTCTGACGAAGACACTGCACGATTAGTTTATTTTAGCTATTTTCACAGTAGAATGGCATATGGTATCCTATTATGGGGAAACGCTGCCGATTTAAATACTATTTTTGTGCTGCAGAAGCGAGCTATACGTTCGATTTACAAAATGTCTACATTTGAATCTTTGAGAGAAAAGTTTAAAGAAATTGGTATTATGACAGTAGCTTCTCAATACATTTTGGATAATGTATTATATGTTAGAAAAAATATTTGTAAATTTAAAGCCAAAGGTGACATTCATTGTAGAAACACCAGAAATAAGCACAAGCTAGATTTGCCAGTGATCAGACTTAGTAAAGTCAGTAAATCTTTTAAAGGTCAATGTATACGCCTTTTCAATAAAATCCCAGAAAACGTTCAAAATCTTTCCATTAATAAATTTAAAAAAGTAGTCAAAGAGCGTTTGTGTGCCAAAGCCTATTATAAGGTCAATGATTTCATAAACGATGGCACATCTTGGGAGTAGGATGGCTGCTTGCAAGGCTACTTCTACATTATTATATGACTTACAATAATTATGTAATTTAATTATCAATTGACATTGTATATTTTTAAGTTACAAATTTTGTAAATTTTATTTTAAAAAGATTAATTTTTTTCTCACTTTTTTGGTAAAAAGTGGGACCCCGTGCGAGTTTCTTACGCCGGTTCTTCTCGCCGGGTTAGTTCCCGAACCGGTGGTAGGCACCAGTAGTATCAACGTTCTGAAAGTATTTTTTTAAAATCTATTCAGAAATAAAACAATTTTTATTTATTTATTTATTTTTATATAAAGAAAACTTTAGCCTTTCATGTTTTCAGCCCATAAAAAGTTATGTTATCTACTTTTAGTTATAACTGTGTAGTCGTTTATAGCTGGCAGCTATGTATGTTAGTATTTGTATACTTTATGTAAATAGCACGATAATTTTTCTGCGTACCTAACTACCAGCAAGTTTATTTTATAAACTAGATGACCCCCATCCGTTGTGCCAAAATTCGTTTATCGCGCAGGAGCCGTACATTTTTTCCGGATAAAAAATATAATTTCCCGGTAGGTACCTACTCAAAGTGTCTCGTTCCAAATTCCCGTTCCGTTGCAAAATCGGTTTAGCGGTTTGGGTGCGAAGAGGTAACAGACAGACAGAGACACTTTTGCATTTATAATATTAGTAACGATGTTAAGAACGCGATAAACCAGCAACTTTATCTTATAAATTGTAAAAATGTTAGCACAAGATCTGAGCGCGCGGATCGCTATGTGTTCCCACGATTGTAAGTTTTCATGTTAATATTATTCAACTGTTTAATGTTTATTATAGTTATCATTTATTTTATTTCTTCTATATTTTATCTTCACGTGCTCGTAGTTATTTTTCATAACTTTTTTGCTCTTACTGTGTAGAGCAGCGAGTTTGTTACGCCGGTTCTTCTCGCCGGGTTAGTTCCCGAACCGGTGGTAGGCACCGTACTATCAACATTCTGAAAGCATTTTCTTAAAATCTATTCAGAAATAAAACAATTTTTATTTTTGTTTTATTTTTTATTTTACCTTTCTGCGTAGAGCTGCTTCGATTATGTTTAGTTTTATTTGATAAAATCGACAGAATTCGCGAGTTTCGATCCAAATATTATTTAGCATAGGTACTAATACTATTATTTCGGGCAAGAGGAAGTAATAATATCATAAAGTTGAATATTATTATACCAAAATAATAATAATCATCCATGGCATCAAGAAAGATTTACTATCTGGATTCCAGTTGCATTAAAAAATATATTTGCGAGTTTTTGCCACAGGTTTGAAATAACAAATAATTAGGTTTACGTTAATCGGAATATAAATAAGTGACATTTAAACCTGAATCGCAAAAAAAGCAAAACATAAAAACCTAGAGAACTTTACGCGAGTAATTAAAATGCGTTTTAAATTCATCGAACACTCGAGATTGTTGATAGCACTACAGGATTAAGGCCTGGGGCTCGAATCTCGAGCTTCGAATATCGATCGAAGGCTATCCTACCTGCGTATACAATATAGATTACATACATACAGGTCGCCTCCTTCGCGCGACAGTTCCTACTCGCGAAGGAGGCGACCTGCGATCGAAATGATTCGAGGCTCGAGAATCGGGCCCCCAGAGAGGCCACCTGGATAGGCCATGGCCCTCGAGGCCCAGGCCACTGTTTATGATAATATCAGGCCTCAATTTACGCAACGCCCGCACGCTAAAGCGGTCAATTTATATGGACGTCAGCGTAATACTGGTTCCATACACAAGATTCTCACGTTGTATTTGCTGTACACTTTTTTATTGCGCCCCCGTTCGAATTTCAACCCTATCGATGGACACTAAAGTCGATATTCCCACACCTGCGCTAATATTTTCCCTGGATACGAATTATATCCTGCATTGTGAATTCAACTCTACTTGTTTACAATAAAGTAGATGTTCCTCCACTTGTGTCTACCTGGATGAGAAACAGCTGATACAAGTCAAATATATCGTGTGTCTAACAAGTGTTGTGTCAGGATTATCAATCGCTTGTTGATTTCTCCAACTTTTTCAACGTTCTCCCCCGTACAGATTGTTTAAAAGTTTTTCCGTGGTTTCCGGTGTACGAAACTGGTTAATATTTCTTAAATTCTTACCTAGACTTTGAAAATTATATCTACTTACGCTAAAATATTAAAATATGTTTGCGCATTTTTTTTCTTTTTCGGATCAAGAACAATTTTTACGGAACCACACTACCTACAGACTACTAACCATAGAACTTGGCTTAAAATTTTATTTATAGCAGGTGCTACACTATGATTTCATAAAAATATATGACATGCAATTATTCAGTATTTATCAAATCGAATAGTAATATTTTATGCTGACTACTGTGTATCAGAAATTGTAGCAAGTGTCCGTTGATATTTCAGTAGGTGATATTTTCACATTGTCAGAGTTTATGAAATGTCAATGTAGAGCACGTACTGCGTCGGACAGCGACGTACAATTACATGGATATCGCAATTCAGCTCCGCTCCAGTAAGCGTATGAACCGGACATTGATTCATACTTAATTCTTTTATTACGGTAATGCCTAAAATGGGTGTGTTCTTTACAAATAACGAATTATCAACGACTTTTTTCTCTCTTTATTTAATATACATAGTTTGGTTTATCACAATATATTTAAATTATCCATCCATACATTGTATCGAGATAAGAAGTATCCTATGACCTTTCCCTGGAGTCCAAGTATCTCCGTACAAAATTTCAGCAAAATCGGTAAAGCGAATTAAGCGTGAAGTACGTACCTAACAGACAGACAGGCAGACACACTTTCGCATTTATAATATTAGAATTTATAGTTTTTAAAATATCGTTAGTATAGAGCGTTTAAGGTAAATCGGATGTGGCCGATTGACCGATAAATATGTTTAGAGAGTAGCGAGTGTCCCTTTGTTTGTGTTGGGTGGCTTTCGCCCGTAGTGCGGTAATGTATTATATCTATTATCCAGTTGTAAACGTCAATCAATCATTTGTTTGGTTTCTTGATTTATTATACTTATTACTAGAATAATATGTTGCCCGTAACATCGTTTTTTGCGCAAAAAACACTTTTAGGGGATTTAAAACTATAATTTGTTCTTTCTTCTCTACATTTTATCCAAATATATGGAGTGGTTAAGGAGTGAAGATAGAACAGTCAAACAGATAGACATACAGAAAAACATCATCGCATTCACAATATGAATATATTACAATTTATATGTATAAGGGCCGGGACACAAAAACACGGCACGGAGCCGTACGGCGCCGTACGGTGCCGCGCCGTGAGAATTCACGGCGCGCGTCGTAAAAAACTACGGCACGGCGCCGTGCGGCGTCGTACGACGTCGCGTCGTAGAAACTCACATAGAAATTCAAGATGAGTTTCTACGGCGCGACGTCGTACGACGCCGCACGGCGCCGTGCCGTAGTTTTTTACGACGCGCGCCGTGAATTCTCACGGCGCGGCACCGTACGGCACCGTGCCGTGTTTTTGTGTCCCGGCCCTTACCGTTAAGGCACATTAAAAAAAATACCATCATGCTTCTTTATTTTTCGACTCGATTGTGACTGAATAATAATATTTACTTAATCGAATAATTTAAAAATCGATAAAAGTGAAAATCGAGTTATATCTAGAATCGATTAGATAGTCACTATTCCGTTCACGCGACGTCACTCGTCAAACGTCGTGTTCGTGCGCTGAATCGTAAGAGACCGAGCCCTTTTCAGCGTTTAAGGCTTTATTGTCTGTATAATGACCTTTATGTCAATGAAATATGGTTCATGCCTATAGAAGCTAGAGGTAAATTGATTATGAACATAGTGTATGCGGGAATATTGACAGTCTAATCCACCGTGGGCTTCCGAGGGGGGAATTATTCATGTATTTATCAGTAAATAAACTGGGAAGGATTTGTAAAAAACTACGGGAGTACCGGCTGAAGTAAAATTGAAACATTAGATTGTATGTACCATCGAAGAAATTGATTCCTAGGTAGTTGACGGACCTGCGTCAATTGGTCGGATTATGTCAATTCAATGATAGCTGTAATCTGTTGGATGGTTGACATTGGGTGACACAACGCGACCAATTTACATAGGTCCGCCATCTGCCTATGGTCAATTTCTTCGATGGTACCATGCTACTGTTTCTAATGAAGAAAGAGGGGGTATTTCTTCCTCTCCAAAACCGCTTTCAGCTAAGAGCGCTTACAGACGAACGGCACGTGTCGGCGGCACGCGTCGGCGGCAGTCGACGGCAGACGACGGCACGTGTCGGCGGCAGTTGACGCCAGTAGGCGGCACGTGTCGGCGGCAGTCGACGGCAGCCGTCGACAGTTTATCGCGCTTGCAGTTGTGACGTAGCGCGTAAAGGTAAGCGTTCACAGGTCGGTATAGTACGCAGCGGACGTCTCGCATCAAATGGATATTTTTTTACAGTATGTTCACTGTATCGGCAGCGTACGGATTACCGACTAGCCAGTATGTTCATCTTCAAATTACTTAGTTTCAAAGTCAAAATTTCTGCTTTCGACTTTTCCATCCACATCCCCCTTTTGAGCATTCATTTACTAGGCTAATCGGTAATCCGTACGCTGCTGATTCAGCTGACGTACTATAAAATAAAAGACGGGTTGCACTCCGGGAGTGCCGGCAGAAGTGAAAACTTGATTATTAACGTTGTGCATTTTTAACCCATTTTTTATGAAAATCGATTTTTAAAAAATCGATTTTTTTTAATTAATCGAAATCCTTACAATCGATTAAATTTTTAACCCATTTTTTATGAAAATCGATTTTTAAGAAATCGATTTTTTTAATTAATCGAAACCCTTACAATCAATTCGAGTTCGAGTTCGAGTTCGACACAAAACACTACTCTCCAACCGTCTTATGGTTTTTCCAAGGTTTTTCGATCAGCACGAAAATCTGACGCGAGTTTCACAGTTTTTACCCATCCCACAAAAGTGCTCAACGCCGCTAAAGAAGTTTTCACTTCAAAAAATATCCGTTTGATACGAGACGTCCTTTGCGTACGATACCGACCTGTGGTCGCTTACCTTTAGGCGGTACGTCACAACTGCGGGCCTACCACCACCTCTACTAAGCGACACCGTTTGACAGATAAGAATTTATTACTTTAACGTCAAGCTAGCGATCTTAAAAAAGTTGATATTTCACAGCGGATTTAACATTGTTTTGCATTTTTTACTATTTTTAGTAAAATTATATTTCAAAAGTAAGTACGGTAATGTTATTGTAATCTTACAACAAAGACGTGTTCTGGAAACATGATAGTCTTAGGAAAGGTCGTGTTAGGCCCCCTGCAAGCGTCATAAACTGTCAAAGGCTGCCGTCGACTGCCGCCGACTGCCGCCGACACGTGCCGTCGTCTGCAGTCGACTGCCGCCGACACGTACCGCCGACTGCTGTCGACGCGTGCCGTTCGTCTGTAAGAAGCCTTACTTCAATTACAGTAATGTAATAGATATCCACTGCTAGAACTAATTTGTAGAGTTTTGGTGGCTTTTGCGGCTTGTCTCTACTGTCTACTTACTCTACTATGTAGTAGCACTGCGAAAATTTCGAATAGATACTAATTTTATTATACATGAGACTAACAAATAATAACTTACGTACAACAATTCTTTAGAGTTTCGTGCTTTATAATGTTTTCCATAAATCATAGAAAGTTGCCACGCAACAAACTGGAACCAAAAACATTATATCTTGAGTGAGAACCCGAGGGATTTGCCACAAGGGCACTATATACTTTAACAAGATTAGGCAAACATGAAATGGAATGTCGGTGGTTAGTAAACCTTTCACGATATTAAACTTAGCCGTAACGTGGTTTAATTCAATATTTTGGTAAAAAACGTGAGGGAACGAAGTTATTGGCTTGGCACGGTGCCAACACATCAGGTGTTCGGACTGATTGATGTCAACCACTTACCTGAGTACCACTTCACTTCACTTCCCTTCATGCATGGGGAAGTTTATTTGTTAGAACTTAGAGATAGCGATTTGATAAGAGTGCATAATTCGTTGATACTTGAATTGAATTTTATTCAAATTTATTGTTTGCCACTAAAGGCGCTATTTTGATGTAGTTAACATATTAAGACTCTGACAACTGCCAATGACCTTGATCTCGCGTCACTCTCCCACCACTTGTTCTCATCTCTGGGCAGGGGCGCCAAAATACCAACTGCTCCCTCTGGATCGTATCCAACGAAGGGCCGCTCGAATTGTTGACTGCCATAGTGTTTCAAACAGCTTGGACCCCTTGGAATTACGCCGAGATGTGGCTTCACTCTGCATCCTCTATCGGTTGTATTACGGGGAGTGTTTTGAGGAATTGTTCGGAATCATACCACCTGCAACTCTTCGCCATCGTCCCACGCGAAAAACATACCATCCTCATCACATTGATGAGTGGCAGTCTTCCACAGTGCGTTTTTCGCGTAACTTTCTGCCGAGCACTGTAAAACTCTGGAATGAACTGTCGCCAGCAGTTTTTCCGGACCTATACGACCTGCAAATAAAAGAGCGTATTCCCTCTTAAAAGGCCGGCAACGCACCTGCAGCTCTTCTGATGTTGCGAGTGTCCATGGGCGACGGTAGTTGCTTACCATCAGGTGACGTTTGCTCGTTTGCCACCTTATGTAATGAAAAAAATAAAATAAAAACACTCGATTTTCATGCCAGAGAGACAGAGATGTGAAGTGTTCACTCGGTAGCGTGGATACATTTTTCGTTTGTTAGAGGAAAAAATAAATATTATGGGAAATCTAGATGTCAGAACCGAAAATGAAATCTGGCAATCTTTGGATTTTTGTAAAAGGTATCAAATAAACAAATTTTTAAAACATAGATTGTATTATTACTTTAGTTAGAACTGTTTTAAGTTCCTGAAAGATGTGACTTTGGTATTTTTTTTCATCCAGTAGGAGTACATTATTTTTTTATTTAAATTCGACAAGCTTTTCTAAATATAATCAAAAATCACATATATTTTTTGTGCCAATCAATGAAATACATACGTCTAGTAAACTGCACAAAGATGTCGAATTGGCAGCTGTCTTCCCCTTAAAGGCGTATACAGACAAATATTACTAATCAAAAACAGTAATACCGTGTCAACATACTACGCTAGCAGTCTCTAAGAGTGCGTCCACATTTGTATTATTTGCGCGATCAGATCTCCGATCAGATCTCCGTCGCGTATCATCGAAGCGTGTCAAAATGATACGCGTATCATGATACGCCCCGATCGCTATTAACCGCGTATCTGATACGTGTCGTATCAAATACAAGCATGATCGGCAGAATGATCATAGGCGTCCACACTATGATACGCATACTTGATACGGCGCCATGATCGCGACGGAGATCTGATCGCGCAAATGATACAAAAGTGGACGCACCGTAAGCTCTAGTCAGCGGCATGTAATAAATGTTTTAAAGTAAAAATAAGTGTTTAATAAAGTAGTAAAACAATGAAACATTAATTGATCGATATGTAGATTTTTGTTTCTTTGTTCACGTTTAGAATAAATAACGTTTGAAGCTACGGTTTGAAGAAATAAATTCCTTAATTCAAAAGTCAGCAGCAGTTGCTTAGTGGTCTGAAGTATGCAATTTAACTGTAAAATATATGTCTGTTTTTAATAAAATACACGAGTTTTACTTAATTACGTAGAAAGAGTTAAACGCAATTAGCGCTTTGAAAAATCGCACATTCGACGCCAGTCGCCACTCCAGCGACTTGCTAATTGCTACTAGCCTCGTGTATATATATAAACGTAAGCCAAATACGTACAGACAAATTGGCAACCTCTTGTTTCCAAGTTGTTTAAATTAAAAATACATATTTTCTTATTTAACACTAGAGAAAATTACGACTCATCAAGGTGATGAGGATGGTATATTTTTCGCGTGGAACGATGGCGAAAAGTTGCATGAGGCATGATTCCGAACAATTCCTCGGAGCACTTCCCGTGATTATTATCATTGAAGCTACAGATAGATTTACTATCTAAGTAACATAGTCCGGGAGCCCTAGAACAATTTTTTTGAGATTACTAACAAGCTAATTTTTTGTGAGTAGCTTCATTTTCATAAGACAAACAACATCTTGAAAGTGGTAGCTAACATAGAAAGGATTTCATTCTTTGATTTGATGGTCCCAAAATATGGATTGTTCTATTTGTGGGACAATGTTACTCTTAAATTACATAACTATTAACCTGCTAATATATAAAAAATCATCTGGTTAGGGTTCCGTTTTAGGGTTCTGTAATCAACAAAACTTGGTTGACTACGGTACCCTAAAACGGAACCCTGACCAGCTGATTTTTTGTATATTTGTAGGTAATAGTCAGGTATATAATTTAAGAGTAACATTGTCCTACAAATAGAACAATCTATATTTTGGGACCATCAAATCAAAGTATGAAATCCTTTCTATCTCTGTTAGCACTTTAAAGATTTTTCGCAGATAAAAAAGTTCTTTGTCTTATCAAAATGTACTCATAAAAAATTAGCTTGTTAGTAATCAAAAAAAATGTTCTAGGGCTCCCTCACTAACATTTATTTTATTACGCGAGAAAAAAGCTTCATCCAAATAAGGCGATCGTAGAATTTTGTCTGGCAGGTGTGCAGGACAATACAAATACATTTTATATCCTGAATTAATGAGCTAAGAACGCATATCGGTTTTTAATGCAACCGGTATTAGTTATACAAAGGATTAATAGTTATACCAAGTACTAAACTGTTCATGCGTTGATTATGTGATAAGTACACTTTTTGTAAGATATAATGGGATTGACATATCCACGATCATATCATAGGATCATGCTAATATGGGATTGACAATAATAATAAATCAAGATACTACATTGATTGTAGTATTCTTTAATAAAATTATGAATCTAACTTGGAGTTCAGACAAATAGGATATTTTACTGCAATGTTGTCACGCTAGAGGCAGCACCAGCATAAGGCCGTGTTCACACCAAACTGACTATACGTCGCTGAATGTGAGCGAGCGTTACGCAGTTTATTGTATTTTCATACATATTCTCTTTTTCGTTCACACCTGTGACCTAACGGATAATACGACATTACGCTAGGCGTAGGCGCGGACATTCGATAGCGTATATTTTGTATGATTTTCACGTTCACACTGGGGCTCACAGTGAGCCTGCTCACATTCAGCGGCGTATAGTCAGTTTGGTCTGAACAAGGCCTAAAACAAAAAGTTGACATGTTGCACAGATAGGATTTTGGTCGGATTATTTACTGTATGTGGTGTAGGAGCGCCCTGTGCCTTTGCATAATATTCCCTATTCAAATGTATTCAAATTTAATAATTTGTTAGCACTTTACTGCTACGCTTTAAGCTTACTTTGCTCAAAGTAACTAATGGCTTGCACTGAATACCTTATTTGTCGAGAACACCTCACCCTTTCAAACAGATGCCCTCCATTCATAACCAAATAAATCTTATCTTGCAAATCAAACGAATCACAGCAGAAAAGGACGCGCCCTGCCACTCATCGGCATTGAAAAATGAACCCTCCCCTTCGGTTCCAGGGTTGAAAATCGAAGTGATGGTACATCAGGTATAATTGGAAATATTGAATGTTTGGAAAGCAATTTCCGGGTTCCTTTTATATTGTAATGTGACTGGTTCTAGCGGTGTCTGGCGCGTGTCTGCTCGTGTGTTGAGTGTCTGTCAGTCTGGCACAGTCTGCCAGTCTCGATTGCAGAATTCGAAAAGATGCCATTAACGTAGTGTCTCGAAGGCTATCTGTTACGCCTAATAAATTGATATGTCACATGATATTACTTAATGTATGGGCATAAATGGATATACATATTTCATGATTATCAGAACGCATGTTATTGATACTTGGTTCTATAGACAGGGATTCAAGTATAATGCGTTTGCATTGCGTGCCCTACAAGAACATCAAAATAAAGTAAATTAACAAAAAGATTGTTTTGTAAAACAAAAACAATGCGTGCACCCAAGCCACAAAAACTTGGCATAGTTCATTTCACTTTGATGGAAACCGAGCCAAACTTCTGCGTCGGTCGAATTGCCTACGTCGAACTTTCCCGATTAATTTTGCTCCAAATCATTATTCTCTAGATCGATTATTCTCTGCAAACGTATTAAATTTTTGCAAGACGTCATTTGCAACCAAGTTAAAACTGCTGCAAACTGCTTTGAGTTATACCAACTGTAAGAAAATTTACAAAATATGTCTTCACTATTTGAATAGATTGAATATAATAATTTATAATAACACTGCAGTAATAATAATTAAGTTCCCGAACCAGTGGCCATGTAAAGGCCGCTAACAAAATCAAAAGCAAGTAGCTATGTAAAGAAAGAAATATATAAAACTTTACACACAATTTCTTGCGATTGTGCAGCGGCCGGGCCGCTCGGTCGCGAGAACCTTACAGTCAGGCTTAGTCTGGGTCCACCTTTAGACTTTTTATTAAAAAGAACTAAAATTATGTGGATATTGCAATTCGGACGACGGTTTTCAACACACCGGCTCTACGCCCGGGGCTATTTGCCCTCTGTATACGATGCCCGACGGCTCCGCCCACATAATGACAGGCTAAAAATATGTGATTTGTTGCCAGCATTTAGTAGTAATGGGTGTTTGTTAATAGAATATATTCAGGTGAGGTCGAGTACGCTTCTTAAATGAAGACTCGTGAATGTAAGTTTAAAGTCTTAGATACTAATATGTTATTAAGTAAGATGAAAAAAGACTAAAGACCGTTGGGTACATTTAAGCCTCCTAAAGTTTAGGTAATTTTTCTAGTAATCTATCGATCATTTAGAAATTCATATCAACAGAATGCAAATTATGACAAACGCCTCATGAAAAACCAGTTCATGCAAGTTCGATTTTTTTATTCGAATTAGAAACGAACCAAAATAATCCATCGCAAATTATTCGATCTCTGTTACGAAATTACAGCATTCAAAATTTGTTTGTTAAATCCCATGCAATTCATAATTTAGCATTCAAATTTCGCAGCGAAAAATATGTCATGAATACTAAATTCTGCATCGGAATTTGTGCGATTTTTCCCTGCAATTACTTGGCCATCGTGAAATTATCTCGGCTAAACGCCAGGCTTACCTGTGTCCTAAACGTCAGGTATACCTGTGTGCTAAACGCCAGGTATACCTGTGTGCTAAATGCCAGTATACCTTTACTGTATATTCCTCCTACGGGCATTTATGGCCCCAAAATAATTTCGTCCACAGACACTTTAATGTTTCCTGAGTGGAACAACACGTGCATCCTAAATATGTAAACTATAGTGAATAATTTTGTGATCATCTTTTATTCCATATTGTTATAGTAAATTTTGGATATTGTAATTATTTAGCCCTCGTGCATGTAAATGGTTGGATTTTTGTCCAATTTCCTTTTTGTGGGTTGTGCCTGCTGACTTTTTTATTAACTTTAATTATTTTTTTAGCTGTAGCTTCCTTACTTCTAAACCATTACCATAGAAAACAAATGTTTGTCCTTTTCTTTTACATAAGCATTCAAATTTAATTTATATTCAACGCTTATTTATTAAAATCAGCCGGAATTAATATCAGCCATAATGGTTTGAAACGCATTGATTAATTATTATTTTAGGTATTGCAATATTATGTCGAATTGTCAAAACGGAATATTGATGCGCCTATCAGTCACAGCCAATGATATCCTATGTTACCAATAATTGTTACATAGGTTAGTGATTAATCAAAATACCGATGCTCTAAATTTTAAACAAATTTTAACATAATGTGAAGTTTTGCGCCTGGATTTGTCGTTTGGACTTTAGTTCTGTGAATTGTCGTACAAGGCGCGATGCTGTGCCCTCGCGTTTTCGTATAAATATTTGTGGGCCTCGCTGTTTTATTTCCATTCTTGTCGCCGTCACAGTTTAGCATTGTTGCCCTTTTTGCGACGTATTCGTTAGCGGCGCTCTTTTACGTTTTGTCGATCGTATTCCGCTGGATTTCGGCGAAACATTTTTTGCGCCGGTCTGTTTTATTGCTTTTGATCTTTTGTTTTGCGTGAATTTGCGAGGCTTTCTTTCGTTTATTGTTCATATTTTTGACTCGCATCAATTTTCGGGAGGAGAATTTGAAATGTCCGAAAGAATCTCATCAAAAATATTTTTAGACGAAGAACTCGTATTGCTTAGTACTTAAATATGTTTCCATATTTTTAGTCCGTGTAATAGTTTTTTACTAACCGTTGTTGTCTCCGCCATATATCATGGTGTTCAATAGGTCGTGACACGAAAACGGATAAAAGTTATTTTCTATCCCAATAAATCTTTCACCATTTTCATTTTGCCGGTCGGCGGGTATTTTATTGTTACTGTCCATTATATCTTTTTGTATCGGTCTTTCGAGGTCTTTAAATTATAATATTATTGTTTCTGTTCCTGCAAATTGTATTAAAGCTCAGTATGAGCGGCGATAAGGCTACAAAATATTTCAACGTATTAACCGTGTGATAGAGAAATATTTACATTGGCATATTATCAATCTGGTCGAAGTTTTGTTTACATTTTTGTCAGAATAAATTGGAACAGATCAAAAAAATACGGTGACAAAAATTATAATTTATATTAACGTGTTTTTAAGAAGTCTAAACATTTAACAACTTCCAAAGTACCTGACGCTTTATCTGCCTTGGTGGCATCCCGAAAATTCTTTATATACTTAGCACGGGAGTTGCTGACTTGCTATGATGCGTCCGTATTGTAAAATTCTGATAAACTGGCAGTAGTCTAGCATGGTAAACCAATCATATCCTAATTGTATAGCCGCGTCTCAGTAGTAATCCATGAGTCGGCTCGGTCAGTTTGCGGTGAGGCAATATGGTTTCGGTTTAACATCAGCGATCACTCAAGAAATTTACGAGCGATTCCGCGTATCGACGTTATGGCGGTTACCATTGTGTGTCGAAATACGGACAAACGTAATGATTTTCACGAAATAACAACGAAAGTATTTTATCTAAGGGACAGTTTGTACCTAAAAGCGACGCGGGACATATTTTAAGGATTTAAAAGTAAACAGGTTTACTTACATCGTATCGCTAAATAGAAGTTCGGCGGTTGATCGTAGTATCGTGACGATTTTCTACACGCACGAAAATATTGGCATCTTGCTTACACACTTTGTGAGAGAGTAACAAACAAACTTCTCTCTATTCTGCAACCGGACTTCACGTCGCATGTTGTGAGGGCTGATTCTAAGTTAAACACCGGCATACAGTAAAATGTGTGAAAAAGAGCTAGCTTAGTCATTGAACGGATTCTGTATACGCCAGCTTTAATGAAAAAAAGACCCAGGTGCTGCATGCTTAACGTGACCATTATTTTTTTTGTCAGAGCGGGACATCTATTTTATTATTAATTATGAAAGTAGGTATAGGGGTTAATACAATTGATTGAGTATTTTGTGAATATCTAGTGCCTATCTGTATAACCAAAATATTATGGCAAAATAACCACATTTGTTGAATGGGAGTGCGTTACTTCCAGGCATTACACACGCATTTCAAATATAAGAATAGTTTTAAATTGTCATTTGGTCTGCTTGCAAAAACGGGAAAATTTCGGCCTCGCGGGGGACAGCGGGACAGACTGCCTGAAAGCGGGACTGTCCCGCCCAAAGCGGGACGTATGGTCACGCTATGCATGCTTTAACAAACACATAGGCTTCTTGTTCAAAAATATTAGGTACTAGATATTCGGTAATGATTAGTGCTGTAAAAATACACACGGTATACTGAACCATAACTTTAAATTTAAGTCACAAAAGGAACGCAACTTCGCGCAACACAATCAGTTGCGTCTTATTGCGTTTCGTTAAAAAGTGTATTGTTTCGGCGCGCGGTACGCGGCCGCAAAGGACCGCTAATATCGTATTGTTCTTGTGCTAAAGTAAGGTTGTTCCTTTCATGTGCTCTTGTGACTAAAGTAAGGCTTTGGATGTTGGCATCAGATTTTAAATGTAAAAATGATTGATGGATTTTTCTGTTCTTAATGTTAAGTACTAAAGTGTTGTTATATTTTTTGTCATAAACTTCTGGAATTCTAGATGATGCCCTCAACTCCGTTGCGCTAAAAATTTCCGGGATAAAAAGTATTATATGTCCTTTTCCGGGTCTTAAAGTATTAGTTACATATCAAACTTCATTTACGTCGGCCCAGCGGTTTAAGGAAAGGTACCAGACCGAAAGATAGACTTTGGCATTTATAATATTATTTTGTCCATGTCCCATCCCTATTGCAAAATGTAAGTTATGATTGTTGTAAAAACACAGTAAACTTGTATTACCTGACGCGCGTTGTGGTGAGTCAGGCCGTGATTGAATATGGACTCTAACTTTTCATTTCTACATGATGTATGCGAATACGCTATGTGTCTGGTTTTTCTAGATCCTGGTAAGCAATAGCTATCTTTTTCTGATTCGTGTCGATCCTGAAGGGATATTTTTATACCGATTATGAGCTAAGTTGTGTAAGTCGGAAACGAGACTTGTATAGACATAGTTGTATTAATGTATATCTCAGTCCCTCATATCGATTGATCGCAGATGATCTGACATTATTTATTGCTGAATTCACAAGCAAACACATAATATCCACGACGGCAATAATTATCTATACTTATTATAAATTATAAAACAAAGTCGCTTTTTTTCCCTCATGTCCCTTTGTTCCTTTTAATCTTTAAAACTGCGCAACGGATTTTGGTGATTCTTTCAGTGTTAGATAGCCCATTTATCGAGGAAGGCTATAGGTTTTATTTTATCACGCTAAGACTGATAGGAGTGAAGAAATAGAGGAAAATTTGGAAAAAACCGGAAAATTATTTGAAAGGGCTAACTTGAACGCGCTAATCTCTGGAAGTACTGGTCCGATTTGAGAAATTCTTTCAGTGTTAGATAGCCCATTTATTGAGGAAGTATATAGGCAATATTTTATCACGCTAAGACTAATAGAAGAATGTGGAAAACACGGGGGAAATTATTTGAAAGGGCTTATCTCGCGAACTACTGGAGCAATTTTTATGTTATTTGGCACAGATAAGAAGTAGACCACGTGATCATAGGCTATCGATTTATTAATTTTTTCAGTGGCTTTTATTTTATACCCGTGCGACGCCGGGGCGGGTCGCTAGTATTAAATAAAAAAGATGTGGTTTTTAATATTGTAATATTCTTTTAAAAAAAGTGGCCATAGGAGCCCTAAACCCTCAGGGAGCACCGTAGTGAGCGAGGTCAGTGCTGTGACGTCACACGTACACGTTACACCGTGGATTAGGCTCGCCACACACTGACATGTTTTATTAAAGGTTTTATAGCCGATAACCGCTTTATTGCGCGCCTGATATTGATGTGCTTCATAGTGCTTTGACACGAATGGTCTGGGCATATATCGCGTAATTAAATCGCCGTTTAAAAGACACGGCAGATTCCATCGTAACGGTGCAGAGTGACAAAATAAAACTCACTATGTTCTGAGCTTGGATTATTACATAACTTCTAGCGCGTCGGTACTTATAAACTATTACGATGTACTACATATTATATTGTTATGATAAAAAAAAACCCGCTAACCCAGCGAGAAGAACCGGCGCGGCGTAAGAAACTCGCAGGGGGCCCACTTTTTTACCAAAAAAAGTGAGATAAAAAATTAATCTTTTAAAATAAAATTTACAATGCTGTAACTTAAAATTATACAATAAATAATATTATGATTAGATATATTTTTAAATGAGATTTGACTCTATTTAACTTTAGCTATAAACTGCACTATATATTAAATAAATTAGAAAATTTGTCTGCCTCTCACCTCTTTACGCCAAAACTACATCAATTTTCATAAACTTTTCGTGTTCAGATACTTTTAACTAGTAACATCCTGGATACTAATATTTTAAATGCGAAAGTGTGTTCAACTGTCTGTCACCTTTTACCTCTTCACGCCCAAATGGCTGAACCGATTTTGCTGAAATTTGAGTCTCGTGAATGGACATACGATATAAAAATGTAAGGCGAGATTTTGTCTAGTCTAAAACATATCCTTGGGATAGCATGTACGACTAGCAACTGTCGTTTGAATTGTAATGTTTAATACGACGTTTTTGGCGTCCACGTTGAATGCAAGTTCCTCCAGTGATTGACACATTTGGCGGTCGCCCAAGTGTTGAATAACTGTGTCTTGTGCGATCGGAATCGTTGGAGTTGATTTTGAAGGCCGTTCCTACTGAATTTGAGGTTAGAATATGTCTCCAGTTTAAAATATTCGTCTATTTGATAAGAAAAATTGATTTTCTCATATCTGAATGTATTAAAAATCTGTTACGCTTACACATTTGTGAATACACACTCCTTTGGACTTTTGTGAAGTCCAAAGGAATATTGAGCCTTTATTAAGGCGCTATATCGAAAGTAATTTTACCGCAAGGGCAATTTTATACTTAATTTGTATGACTATAAAGTCCTGAATACGCTGCGGCCAGAAGCTATCGGCTCGCTCGGAAAACATGCGAAAAAACGTAATTATAATCATTTAAAAAATAACTAGGAGCATTTAAGCACAATGCTTCTATACGATTTTAGGTTGCAAAGGTGTCTATCAATTAGACAAATTTCCTACAATACATCTATTTTCGTTTAAAAATAATCTTAAAATTTCGTATTTTTAAGAGATCATTTCGAAAATTAAATGTATCGAGGCAAAATACATTAATCGTGTTTCTAGTTCTTCTCAAACCTAGATAAGGCTATGAAGATGTGTATATCTTATTACCAGATTTGTAACATTTCTGAGGGTCCTATAGTATTACGTCAAAAAGGACAGTTTTTTTTTCAATATAGCGCCTTAAATAGAACTTTATACTCGTACAATCTTTTTGTGCCTGTTAACGGGATTATATTTCAAGACGTCTTGCCTAAACAGTCTTAAATTGCTTGTCTAGCAACTGCTTTATTTATTTTTAAGCACGTCTTGTCAATATTCTTTTCTCAGTTATTATTAGGTATGGCTCCCGTGCAGTGAATAAATTTATACGCAACGAATTAGTTAGCAGCATCTAGCCATTAATAAATGATAGTAAATGTAGGACATAGGCATAGAAAAGTCTAGTAAAAAGTGTAGGATCCATAAACAACGGCCTAACGGCGCGCATACATGCCGCGAACTGCGCTATGCCCGTGTAGGGTTGTCATAAGCTTGTAATGAAGGTTTTAGTGCTAATTTACATTGATATAGAAGGGGGATCCAGATGCTTTATGCTGGGTTGAGTTGAAACGAAGTAATTAATATTTTTTTAATATCTATGGACGCTTCACACCACGTCAATCTGGCCCCGTGCTAAGTACCTGAAGGACTTGTGGTACGGGTACCAGACAACGGAAATATATATTTGATAGTTTTGTGTTATACATAATGTATTTAAGATTTTTATTATATCATACACATATTTAATACACACCCATGACCCAAGAACATTGAAAAACTTTTTTTTTTAAAAAGCTGGTTATTGAAAAATACCCAGTTTGTATTTTTCAATAACCAGCGAGTGGCAGCCCTACTTCCGGGCAGAACATTACTCGTCCAGTTCCGCGCACTAAATCTGTGTTTGCGGAAAAACTAAACAAAATAAATGGACGCGTTTGTTTGTCGCTCCGATACATATAATATTAATAGGATCGGACACGCTTTATGAAATTGTATTAGATCTGCGGAGAGGTCCAATCGCTTGTATTACTGAAATCGAAAGGTTTTATGGATCTTTTTTCGAAAATAATATTTCTTTTTTTGTCACTTGGGAGAAACGTTGGACGCTTAAAAAGCTGCAGAAGACCTTTGTCTGAAACCTATTTAGGTTTTAACTCTATTTGGGTTTGATCTGCTAGGAAAACTGAGAGTGACCCGATTAGTGTACGCATAATTTTTTCATAGGCTAAAAAATTGGCTAAATATCGGCTTAATCTAAGCTTAATATTTTTTGTTTCGATTGTTCGACACAGTATTCCTATCTCAATGTTTGCTGACAAGAAAAATTTCATCTATATATTCGATCCGCATTTCTTTTGTGTATACAATAATACGAATAATTCGTCGTCGTTTGTGGACTTAAAAAATCTTTTTTCGCCAACGTAAACTTAATGCCAAAATAAATAACGCGTACAAAAACAAGTTAAACGTTAAATTGCGCGTCCTCTCCTGATGTTTATCGGCGTCTTTAATGTGGCAGTCAGATTATACGCGACGGTAAAATATCTTGTAATTCACTTAATTAATTGAAGTTATATGTGAACAAGTTGCATCCCCGGTTAATTTTTATGACGGTGGTCGTATGGGTCGAGATCTCAGAGAGGCAGTGCAAAAAATAAAAGAATTTTTTTAACTAGGGTCTCCTCTAAAAAGAGCAGCCCGTTCTGTTCTTAGGGTTCATCCATAAAGTATGTGACACCTAAAGGGGGAGGATCTAAGTTTAGTAGTCGCATTTTAAATTAAAGAAATTACATAGCGAAATCTGAAATATTGAAGTGGTTTTAATTTTTAGATGTAAAATTGCATATTTGTGACGTCACACTTTCTCAAAAATGTGTCGAATACTTGTAACAAAAAGGGGGTCTAAAAATTATGATAATCGTGTGAAGTACTTTATGGATAGTCCCTTACCAGTTCATTTGCTACGAAACGAAACGATCATGAGTGGTTGCCCAAGCTCCTTCTTTCCGTTTCTTCTTCGCCCCAAGCATCTTTCTTCTAGAATCTTTCAATGAAAGGATCTAGAGATGGTGCGCTGGGAAAGTTAAATGAAAACGATCTATAAATGCCATTTTATTACGTAATTTTTACGACTACAATGAATGTCATTTTCTGTTACTGCAGCCCAACACTGCGGCGTCGTGCTCGCGAGTTACGGCCCGTATAAACCTCATAATCTCTTAAATATACATTAACTTGATTTACGTTGTTTCTTCGTGTTACGGCGTTTTTATATTTTTAATATTGTTCTCTTTTATGAGACATTTCGTATCTTCGGTTTATTGTTCATCGGAATTACGTTTTGCTACATTATAAATAATTGAGCGTTTTTTCAAGAATTTCATGTCCTACCACGTAAGGTCTTGTGCATGGACAACGTGAACATGGGTAGATTAAGAGAATGTAGAGAACAATTTCAATAGAAAATATATTATCTAAGCTTTGCTATAAAATAATGTAGATAATCTTATACGTGGGAGAGCCATGCTTGGGCACGAATGGGCCGGCTCGACCGGAGAAATACCACGTTCTCACAGAAAACCGGCGTGAAACAGCGCTTGAGCTGTGTTTCGCCGAGTGAGTGAGTTTACCGGAGGCCCAATTCCCTAAACTATTCCCTTCTCTACCCTCCCCTATTCCCTTCCCTTCGCATCCCTACCCTCCCCTATTACCCTATTCCCTCCTTAAAAGCCGGCAACGCACCTGCAGCTCTTTTGATGCTGCGTGTGTCCATGGGCGACGGAAGTTGCTTTCCATCAGGTGACCCGTTTGCTCGTTTGCCCCCTTATTTCATAAAAAAAAGATATCTTCGTAGTATTTTTTCACGTTATTTTTAATGCTAGTCTAAAAGTAACAAGAGCTATTGAATGTGCAGTTCTTATACTTTGGATAAATAATAATACAAGCGCAACTCTTTACAAATAAAGTTTAAATCTTATTTTAGGCTAAATTATATTATTGTTACGAAGCAACAAAATCAATAACATAGAGCCAAGTGACAAACCCTGATGGATCATGTTGTAAAGACGAGACAAATGTAAGTCTGTAGAGTGTAGATAGAGATAGATACCTATAGAGTGTGATAGAGTGAGATACCAAATACATCTTGTATTGGGTATTGTAAAGTCGAGAATCAAGTTATTGATGTTTTCTGAACTTCTAAGTTCTAGTTGTTATTACTTTTGATATGCAAGCCTCAACAAAGCGTAAGCTGTAGCTCAGTCACCAAAGACTTCGGACAGCAACAATTTGTCCCTTTCTGCTGAGAAAATATCGCTGTTGCACTTGAATAATATCTATAGACATTAAATAGCCAAATATCAGAGTAATCAGAACTAACGAGTAGGCCAACTCAGAAGAGATCTCGAATACGTTTGACGTCGTATAGCTATGTCCACATTAGGCTCTTTCGTCTTCAATTTTCGTCATCTTCTTTCATTCAACTTTCGTTTTGGCGCATTTTTTCGCGCATCAATTTGGGGCAACGAACGCAACGCCAACATTGTCATTTTTGAAGTTTTGGATACGGTCAGAGAGCATGCATCGCGGGCATGCCTCACGTTCGCTGTTGACTGCGCTATGACGCATGCCCTTGACGAACAGAAAAAGGCACAGTATGAACAAAGCTATTGTCATATCGGCCGGCGCACGCCGTACTAATGCGTAGGGGTCAATTTAGACCGCAACGCGACGAGGCGAGGCGAGGCGTGGCGTGGCATAAATTTATATGGATTTGACAGATTTGAATTGCATTAGAGGTCTTGCGAATCTGTCAAATCCATATAAATTTAGAAATGCATGTAGGTACGCGTCGCGTTGCGGTCTGAATCAACTCTTACACAGCATTGTGAAACATGTCGAAAGTGGTACTCGCGCCCAACTCGCATAGACTCGCCCGTTTGTTTAAAGTCTACTCTGCAAATATAGTGTTTATTCTAAATTCGACAGTTAAACAAAGGCATGTTGAGTAAGGACCCGTGTAGCATCGTAAACGGCATTTCCCTATAATGCGGCCCCGTAGTTTATTTATACATCGGCAGTAAGTTAAGACATCGCTGTGCTCTCAGCGGCGGGCGATAGTGAATAAGCAATGCGCTGGAAACGACGCAGCTTTATTTCATTTATCCAGTAAAATGTGAGTGGCTTTGAATTATACAAGTCGTTGATTTAAGGTTAAAGTAACACGAAGACTTACCTCATTTATTCGTTTATCAAAGTATCTTAATATTATTGTGTCTTTCCTTGTTGTCTACTTTATGTCTATGTATATAGTATCAAAATCGGCCAAGTACTTTCGGAGCCTATTCATGGCTAACTAACACTCAAATCAAATCAAAACTTTTTCTCTTCATAATATTATGTAAAGATTATTATGTGGTTTTACAAACTAGAAAATCCTACCATTTTACTACTAAAAAAGTTATGCCATGCAAGGTACATTGCGTAGATGTTACATACACTATACACCACGTGTGCTGTGTATAGTATATACGTATGTACTTCTATTACTAGGAATGCATTTTAATTATAAACCCCCGAACACATCATTAGTGTTCGCGCATCGTCGCGTCGCGCGTCGCTCGCACTTTTGTGCGCGACTTTAATTACGGCACTATTTCACACAAGCGACGAATCAAAGGAACGAGGGTGGATTTAATTGTATGTATGGCTCGATGTAGGTGTGTATTGTGACTAATATGATTCGAAATATAATTTTGAGTGACATTATAACATGTTTCTGTGATGAACTATTCGGTCTAATGCAATATGAATCATTCGTACTGCATTAGACTGAATTGCTTAATTTCATTTTAATTAAGTAACTTTATTAGTACATCCATAGTTTAGTCGCACGCACACAAATACCATGCCGAAGTCTGGCAACGCCGCACCGGACTCCGCACGTAGTGGGGTATTTTAGGTTTTTCTCGTTACGGATTTTCTTGATTCGGTCGCCGCGCTTTATGTCCGCGATAAAAGCTATGCTATTGCATAGCATTTATAATAGGTTAATAATCGTCAGTGTGCCCTCACCCCTATGCCCGTCGTAGCCGCGTAGCGCTACGTCGTAGACCGCCGTAGACCGTCGTAGGCGTATTGATCCGCGTTTCGACGCCCGCCCCATACATTTTCGAGTCTCATATTTTGTAGCAATATCTGCTCTATTGAAAGCTTTTATTTGTGTAAGCTTACTTAAATCGACGCTCGAGTGGACTGTCTTTGAAGTGTGTAAAAAGCTCGTAATTTGTATTTGTGGCGAGACTGGAAGCGAATGAACTCTGTAAACGAGCAAAGTTCGCAGCTTTTAATGAATGAATCGATAATATTATATTGGAAGAAACTAACATAAATGGCTTCGATATTAATGAACCTTTTATATTATTAAAACTCCGTTGCACCAAAATTTATTTACTCGTGATATCGTACATTTTTCCAGATTAAAAAGTATTGTCCTTTTCCGGGACTCAAAGCATCTTGATGTCAAATTTTAGCAGTAAAATTTAGTCAGTGGTTTGAGCGTGAAAAGGTAAAAGACAGACAGACACACTTTCGCATGTATAATATTAGTATGGATTATTGTTACAAGATACCTAAGATTCACACCAAATAACAAAGCAACATTTTATGCATCTATTATAAATTGCAATGTGTATAATATGTTTCTCATGACGAAGGTAAACATAAAAAAATCGATCGACTAATATTCAAAGTATCTCAAGAGGTTTTTTGGGTATTGGGCTCTCCCAATGCTATCCCAATCTAAAAGAATGCTAGCTATCCGCAGTACAAATATAGAAATTGATCGAAGATACGCACTTATTAGATTAAAAGTCATGGTTAGGTTAAGTATGGTAGGATGTTTGTTCGTCTTTAGAACAAATAGTAAGTACTAAACGAATTTTGGCGACGATATCCCTGACTAACCTTGTATTATGCTTTTTATTCAGAAACTAGCTATCCCAGTGAACTTCGTGTCACTTTAAAACCTTCCCTGGACTTCTACGAATATTTTAAGACTAAAATCAGCCCAATCCGTTCAGCCGTTTACAAGTTTTAGCGCGACTAACACATTTGAAAATCTATTTTTATATATAAGAAGAATACTACAGTGTTGAAAGAAAGTGTGTCTGTCTGTAACCTCGTCACGCCCAAACCGCTGAACTGATTGTACTAAAATTATTGTACACTACTGAAAGGTATGGAAATACTTTGAGTCCAGGGAAAGGACATAGGATACATTTTATCCAGTAAAAGTGTACAGCTCTCCCGCGATAAACTAATTTTGGCGTATCGGAGTTGCGGACTTTATCTAGTATACTGTATAGTATTAACACGGATTCAGCAATGTGTATAAACTAGTTTATTTTTTATTAATAGTTAATAGTATGACATAAAATTACTCTGCCCGTTGTAATTATACGAGCAAGTCTGCACCTAATGGAAAGTGAAGAAATTACCTTTGGAACGAAGTTGTGGACAACTTTATATGAACTTTGTTACAGTTTACAGTAAACACTTACTTTAAAACTTGTTTGTGTATTTAATTGGATTTTGTTTGCGATTTAAGTTTCGTTGATGTTGTTGAAAACAAAGAATAGATAAGATTTTCTTCTAGCTTTGTTTTTAACAAGATTGTTGACTAATAGGTTTTACTTTCAGTAAAGTAACTAAAGTTTAAAACTAATAAATATTAGTTGAGCTAGCCGTATATTGCGTTACCTGAGTTTCTATATACGAGTATCAGCTATATCATTTTTAATTAATGTATTTTTAGGCATCGTTGCATTTCGATGTGGACTGACCCTAATCTAGGTAATAGAAGTAATAGTAGTAGACCCTAATCTAATAATAAACCAGCAACAGCTCGTTCACCCTAAGCCAGGATCATAATATTTTTATCACTTTTAGCATCGATGCCAATCACAATTCACGTATTACCTATTCGAACCTTTTCTCAAGAAAGTCCACCTGTTATTAGGATCGGTTTCCGGCTTGTCAGAAGCCGGATGCCGGATGCCCCCGCGGTCGGACTCTATATTAATGCAATAACGTTGCGTAATGGAATTGTACGAATTTATTCATTCCTCCGAGTTATTGGACGTGGGCCCCACGTATTTTTCAATATCACCAATATTGGATATGACTTTTATTAGAATTATTTGTAAGTATAGCAATAATATTTATATGTCATACAAAAGTGAGCCGATCTGAATCCAAAGTAATATTATTAATGCAAAGCTGGAGCTATGTATCTAGCATTTGGTTACCTGCTGGCCGATTCTGTATCGTACATTTGTGAGTTAATAACTGAGTTAGTAACGAAACGAAGGAGTGAGCAACGGAAAGTCTCACTTTTGTATGCAAGTGAATACAAAAAGTGGCACTTTCCGTTACTGACTCCTCCGATTCGTTACTAACTCAATGATTAACTCACAAATGTACGATACAGAAACGGCCAGCTGCTCAATGTTCACGCTTTAACCGCTAGATAGATTTTTAAATTTGGTATGAAGATGCTTCGAGTCCTGTTGAAGGACATGGGATGGTTTTTATCTCGGTTTATATAGTTATTCGGTGCAACGAAGATGAGGAACGTCTAGTATAAAATATTCTCGACGAGAATTTCTTTTAGTTTAACTCTCCCTAATTCTTTGTGACAGTTTTTAAGTTCAGTAAATAGAATGAGGGTTTTTGATATTCAATTTGCCACCAGGTGCCGCTATGTAACCTTAGGGTATATCTTGTCAATAATAATTGGTGTTGTTATGTACATACATAATTATTATTATTGCATCCATACCTATTAGGTTGGAGCGATTTTGTATGAAGAAAAATAATAATAGAAAGTTGCCTTATGATGAGTAAATTCTGCATACAGAATATGGTTTACTTGTCTTGATGTTATGAGGTGCCCCAACCCAATTGAAAATTCGAAAAATATGAATATTTTGAAAACATTGGTTCAGTTTTGATAAATAGTATTTTTCTATATTTGCTGTTCCTTGTAAATAAAACTACATTGTAATATGTTAAATAAAAGACTGACCCCTTAGCCAAGACCTTTTCTTTATCGCTTTTCTATAGAATCGCCGATCAAAATGTATGGAATTGACTTAAAAATTCGCGAATATGACGTTGACGTTCGACTCGTCTAATGCCAATTCTATACATTTTGATCGACGATTCTATAAAGAAACGATAAAGAAAAAGTCTTGGCTACAGGCTCTAGTTAGTAGTATTGAATGTTTTTATCAAGAAAAATTAAATATTTATGACATATTATCAAGGAATGATCATCAGAAAAAAGTAGATTGTTTGGTATTAAATTGTTTTTTTTTTTATTTCACAATTAGGCATTTGAAACAAAAAACCTACTTTAATAGTTTGTTAATTACTTCTTCCATAAAACGAATAACATCTCCTTTGAAAACTATATTCACAACTGTACACCTTTTCTACCATCAAAATAATTTCTATGTATATATACTTTTATAATTGCGATCTACATCGTGTGTGCTGATATGTTTTTCATTATTTCTCATCGAATTTTTAACGATCAATGACAGCACTAGAATTCTTTGATGTAATAATACCAACAACCACCATCTTTTAACACAGACAAATCTATAATAGCAGCTGCTCTGTCAGAGACTCAGGTACGATCGCATACGAGAGCTAATGATGGAAAATTGAATCTCTTTTCCTTGGGTGGCTGAGCAGCTACTTATTATGGTGATTGATTAGCTTGGAGAAGCTACAAGAAGAAGCTACAATTGCTTGAACTCGTTCTTTCGGTTGTTAAGTCATCATGCAAAGAACGAGAACAAGACGTCTGGTTAGGACCCATTATCTCTTTATTACGCAGTGATTCTTTTTCTTGTATTTTAATTTTCTTCATATTTTTTACAGTCGCATTTAAATCTACACGGCCTATCATCATTTTTCTTGCAGTTCGTTAATCAAGTAAATAATATACTTCTTTTTTTGGGAAGCGACGCTTTTCGCCAGATATGTAGAATTTCCGTAGCCAGTCTTTGGGTTACATCATGAACTGTCGGCTCTTTTGTTGTTTTGTCAAGCTTTGATTCATATTTATGTGATATTAGTTAATAAATAAGTAATTTTATAACAGAATTTGTAGTTGAGACTTGAGACACTGGTAACTTCTCCGATAAACCAAAAACGGGACAACATGTCTCTTTTCGTGTTTTGACGACATATTTTGACTGGAATAAAGAGAAATACTAGGTATAAATTATATCGCAAATACTATTTTATCAACAATCAGTGAACTGGAAATTAAAAATGTTACTTACAGGAGTTTATTTTCTTGTGGGTAGTGCTTAAAATCATTGTTTCTCACAAGCAGACTTACATTAATAGCGCGCACTTTATGGCGTTTGAACAACGATTGAAAAGTGCAATTAAATCATCTCTCCTGCCTCAATCTCCCCATCTATATACGCAATATTCAAGCTTAAACAGTTACGAACGTAACGGAATACACATAACATAATTCAGCGTTAATTTGGCAATATTAGAAGTTGGTGGTTTTTGACAAAGTTTTTCGAATTTCTCTAAAGTTCATGACGTTGGGGGCACCTCTAAATTTATTGTGATTTAAATTAAATTTTGTACGTATATTTGTGAACAGTAACAGCAACTTTTTATAGGTATGCCGAAACGAATATAAAAAAAAATTTTCGCTCCACCGTAATACCTATGTGTTCGGGAGCAGGAAGTACTCTTCAATGAAGTTCTTTATTAACTTGTTGATTATTACGTTTATTGTACGAACAATTACAAAATTTAAAAATTAACGTGAAGACAGTAATTATAGCGACCATTACGCGTTCAGCGGTGAAGGGGAGTGAAGTTGCCTCCGATGCGGCGCGGCGCTGCGGGTGTCGACGTCACGCTGCTGCAAACCGCGCGGTGTTCACGTCACTGCTTCCGTTACGCCACTCTTTCGCTAGATGGCGTTATCAACCATCAGATGATATTATATTACTGAACATACCGGCCGCCTTGGAAGAACCAGGATCTTCCAACATATTCGTCTTCACAATTGTACAGGCAGCGGGCAGATCTTCGAGAAAGATCGTCGTATAATACCGTGCGCTGTACGAATTTCAGCTACACGGGATACTCCATCAGTCCCAGGGAATACTTCTGTTACTCGGCCCAATTTCCAGTTGAGTGGTGGAGTATTATCCTCTTTGATAAGGACCAAGATATTAGGTGTGATGTCCTCATTGTTGTCCTTCCATTTTGTTCGTTGCTGGAGCTCTGAAACATATTCTTTAGACCATCGTTGCCAAAAGTGTTGTCTAATTTGCTCCACACGGTCGTAGCGTCCCAGTCTCGTAGGCTCGATCGTCGTGAGGTTCTCGCAGACAGGCGCAGTCAGCGGTCGACCGATCAGGAAGTGTGCTGGAGTGAGTGGGAGGAAATCGTCAGAATCTGAGGACAGAGGGGATAAAGGGCGGGAGTTCAGAACAGCCTCTATTTGCGTTAATACTGTTTCAAACTCTTCGCGTGTTAATTTAGCATTACCGAGTACGCGTCTCAAATGGTACTTGCAGGACTTGACTCCTGCCTCCCATAACCCACCAAAATGAGGACTGTAGGGCGGTATGAATGTTAAACGAATTTGGTTATTGCTAAGAAAATCAGAAATATCTTTAGTTTTATTAAAAATTGCTGCCAATTCTTTTTCAGCACCCACAAAATTTTTCCCGTTGTCTGAAAATATTTGGTATGGCTTTCCACGTCGTGCTATAAAACGATTTAATGCTAAAATATAATCCTGCGTGCTCAAGCTACCTACTAATTCTAAATGTATTGCTCTAGTCGTAAAACATATGAACAAACAAATATATGCTTTAATTAATTTAGCACCTCTGCCTTTGCGATCCAGTATGAACAGTGGGCCCCCGTAGTCCACTCCACACTGGATGAATGGGAAGCTGGACTCCAGTCGCTCAGTAGGTAAATTACCCATGAGAGGAGTCAACGTTCTCCCTTTCATTCGTTTACATACGACACAGTTATGTACTACCTGTCTAGCCAAATTACGAGCTCCTAAAATCCACCACCTTTCACGCATAGAATACACTAAATGTTGAGGTCCAGCGTGAAGTAGTCGTTTGTGTTCATATTCACACAATAACCTCGAGAAACGATGTTTATTACTTAACAATACCGGGTGTTTCTTTTCATAATTAAATCCAACCGCGTTAGATAACCTTCCACCTATACGAATTATATTAAACTTATCTAAAAATATATTTAAGCCTGATATTTGTTTATATAATAATTTATTAGATTTATTGTTATTTTTATTACTACTCAACGGTATTTTATTTTTTAGATCACGATATTGCTCACTAAAACATTCTTGTTGAACGAGCCGCGTCAATGCATCGAGCGACCGCTGCAGCTCGTCTACTGATAACGGACCGGCTAAACGCGAACCTATACCGCCGCGCGAATTTACTCGCGCGTTAATTATAAAACGCAATAAATATGCACAACTTCTTTGCAAACGAATAAATGACGAAAACCGTTCAAAATCAATCAATGAAATAACTTGAATGGAATGTAAATTAATAGTATCAGGTTTAGTTTCGGGTAAATCGATAGATGACGATTCAATATTATTATTAAAAATTGGCCACTTAGCCACAGGTTCTCCTAAAAACGTAGGGCCACACCACCATTTATTATTATGATCATACTTTAATGTGTCTAATGTAGAACCTCTCGTTATGATATCAGCAGAATTTTCCGTGCCCTTAACATGGCGCCAGATGGTATCACCGGTCAATTCGTTAATTTCGACGACTCTATTTTGTACAAACGTTTTTAGTAGATGAGGTGACATACGAAGCCACCCCAGCACGATTGTTGAGTCAGTCCAAAAATAAACCTTGTTAAAATTTAAACATAAAGACTTTTTTATTTTACAATACAATTTCGCACCTATTAAAGCTCCGCATAGCTCTAACCTGGGAATACTAACAGTCTTTATCGGCGCCAACTTACTTTTAGCACACAACAAATGCACAGAAATAGGTATAGTAGTTTCACAATCATTGTGACACGATCTAACGTACGCGCACGCACCGTAGGCACTTTGCGACGCGTCGGTAAAAATATGAAGTTCTATGTAATTACCGCGAACCACGTAACGAGGTATTTTAATATCGCGTAAGTATTTTAAATCTGAAAGAAAGCTTTGCCATGCATTCGTAATATTTTTAGGAACTTCGTCATCCCAATCTAGTTTATGTAACCATAAGTTTTGTAACAATAATTTAGCTGTTATTACCGCAGGCGCGAGTAAACCTAAAGGATCATACACTTGTGAAATTGTCGATAATATTAAACGCTTTGTAACTACTGTATCACTATGTGTTATTTTAGTTGTAAAATAAAATTCATCCTTTTTTGTACACCACCCTAACCCTAACGTTTTTGACAAGCGATGTTCACCGACATTTAGGTCTTTACACTTATCAGCAGAAACGTCATGACTGAAAGTCCATTTATGTAACGGGAAGCAACCCTTTTTTAAAGTTGCAGATATTTTATTACACAACTGTAATAACGAGTCGAGGTCATCGGATCCTGTAAAAAGGTCATCTACGTAGAAATTATCCTTTATAGTCCTGGCTACTAAATCATCATCACATTCTAAAGCCAATTGTTGTAAGCAACGCATACTTAGAAAAGGAGCCGACGCAGTACCATACGTAACTGTGTTCAATTTATACAATTGTAAAGGTAAATCTCGACCTTCTCGCCATAATATTAATTGCAGGACACGTTGATCCTGTTCAACAAATATCTGTCTGTACATCTTCTGGATGTCGCTACACACTACATATTTATACTGCCTAAATCTAAGTAATATAGACAAAATATCATTTTGTAACGGTGGACCTACATGTTGTATATTATTTAATGATTTATTATTAGACGTATTCGCGCTCGCGTCGAACACAACGCGTAATTTCGTAGTGACACTATCCTCTCGGTAAACACCATGATGAGGTAATATATAATGCGGTTTACTTAGTATATCCGGGATATCTTTTGATGCAACTGGAGTCATATGACCGAGTGCCTCATATTCCCGCATAAATTCAAAATAAAGTTTTTTATAGTTAGGTAAACGATCTAATTTTCTTTCCAGACATAAAAAACGATTTTTTGCCATAGTGTACGAGTCCCCTAACAATTCGGGTGACTCCTTTAAAGGAATACGAACGGAAAATCTACCATATTCATCACGTTTAGTAGTCTCTGTAAATAGCTTCTCACAATAACGATCATCATTCGACATGATATTTGGTAAGTCAGTCAATTCTTCTAACTCCCAAAATTTTTGCAATTGATTATTTATTTGAACTAAATTACATTGAACTTTTTCAGGTTTAAACGACTTATTAATATGAAGAGGACCAGAGATGATCCATCCTAATTTGGAATCGTACAAATATGGACCACTGCTGAGTTTTATCTTATTATTATTTAAAAGATCCCAAAATATGTCCGCTCCTAACAATATTTCAATATCCGACGAGACGCTAAACGTAGGGTCCGCGAGCGAAACATGTTTAGGAATCTGTATACGTTTACAGTGAACGTCTAACGAAGGTAACTTTGATGTTATACGAGGAAGAACCCAACATTGAATATTAGTATTAAAATCATTAACTTTAGAACGAATATTTATTTTACAAGTGTGAGAACTTTTCGAAACGCTTTGTCCTACACCTGAAATATGAATTGTGGACTGTATAATAGGTAATTGTAAACGATTACATAACGATTCTGTAATAAAACAATTTTGACTCCCATTATCGAGGAGTGCTTTAACTGTATGATAACAATTATTTGTATCGGGAACAGCTATAAGTGCCGTTGATAACAAAACCGGTTGTACAGCGGCACTACACGTAAGTACATTGCGCTCGGACCGTAGGCTTTGCGCGTCAGCTGATTTGTTAACGCTCGCCGACGGATGCAAAATAGTCGACGTAGATGCAGCTTTACCTACGCTATCGCTGTTATTATTATGAAGTAATGTATTATGATTATTTTTACATATTTTACATGGGCCGTACGAACACTCACTTATTGAGTGACTATTAGAACGAATACAATTTTGACAAAGGCCTTTATTTTTCACAATGATATTCCTATCCTGCACAGACAAATTTAAAAATTTTGGACATGAATATAAATAATGATCTCCACCGCAGTTAACACAATTACGCCTAGATTTATTATTTTCGGAGTTATGTTTATTAGAACTTGAATTAGAAACGTATGAATGTGTGACAGGTTGCGAGTTTATGTGATTTGATTTACTTATATATTTTTTATTATAATTAGAATTTAACTTATTTGTATCACTGTAATTATGCTTAATTGTAGAAACACCTTTATTATTACTAGACTTAATCATTTCTAACATATCCGCACGGTTTCTTAAAAATTCTAACAGATCATTTAATTTAATGTTATTCGAATCATTCTTAGACACGAGAGTACCTTTATAAGTTTCCCATTCGCGTTCAGTTGACTGATCAAGTTTAGATACAATGAGATAGACAATTAATGTGTCCCAGGTCTCTGTCTGCTCGTTCAGTGACTTTAGTGCACGCAAATTACGTAATGTTGAGTCTATCAATTTTCTAATTTGAATATATGATTCACTTTGAAGAGCCTGGACAGTAAATAAAGCTTTAACATGATTTTGCACTAATAAACGATTGTTGTGAAACCTATTTTCTATAAGCTCCCATGCATGTAAGTAGTTTTCAGCAGTAAATTCCAACGCCGTTATAACTTGAGAGGCAGTACCACTAAGAGATGATTTTAAATAATGGAATTTCTGTATATCGTTGAGATCTTCACGATTATGTATCATGGTGAGATATGAATTTCTATACTCCAACCACTGATCATATGCACCGTCAAATGCTGGTAGTTTAATTTCTGGCAACTTAATTGACACAGGATTATGTAAAAGTTGACAAGGAACATGGTTTCGTTCACTATCGTTAGAATTTAATAAGCACTTCGCTTCAGCCATGATGGAGAAATATTGCTGTTCGAATGACTCCCGATATTCTAATTGAGTAGGTAAATCGGTTTCATCAATTAATTGTTCCATTTCACATTGAATATCATTAAAACTTTGGAACAAATTGTAAGCTGACTGAATTCGTAAATCTAATTCTGTTTTTATATTAAATTTTAGTGTTAATTTGTCTAGTTTCGAAATATACTTCTCAAATAACGTAAGCCTGCCTTTTAGCGTACCTCGCTGCTTTTTTAAATCAGCGAGACGTTTATTTGAGGTTGTGCTAATACCTAAGCGAGGAGATTTAGCCCTTTCATTTGTTTTCATAGGCCCCTGGGGAGGTTCTAACGCATTAAATTCATCGTCACTCATTTTGAAAAGTTATAAGAAGCAAAAGTACTTACAGTTTCCCGGCCACGCCTTGACGAGGCACTGGTGCCGCGCGATACCGCAACTAAAACGAAAAAAATAACAATATTAACGCAAATATTGGATAAGGATGGGGGAAAAGGGTTTTGTAACCTGACCGGATGCGACTTGACGACAATCCTGGACTGGATAATCCTCTTCTCCAAAGTAACGCTCCACGTTGCCGCCTGGCTCTTTGTATCTTGTATATGGCTCGGCAGGACCAATACTTGTTCGGGAGCAGGAAGTACTCTTCAATGAAGTTCTTTATTAACTTGTTGATTATTACGTTTATTGTACGAACAATTACAAAATTTAAAAATTAACGTGAAGACAGTAATTATAGCGACCATTACGCGTTCAGCGGTGAAGGGGAGTGAAGTTGCCTCCGATGCGGCGCGGCGCTGCGGGTGTCGACGTCACGCTGCTGCAAACCGCGCGGTGTTCACGTCACTGCTTCCGTTACGCCACTCTTTCGCTAGATGGCGTTATCAACCATCAGATGATATTATATTACTGAACACTATGCCTTGTACTATTATCTATTTTGTGCCATGAGACATTGGTGACCTTAACACGACGTGGTAATGATGATGATGACGATGATGATGATAATGATGAATTTGAATTGCACGGTAGCATATGCTTTCTGTTCTTAAAACAACGCCGAAACTCCCAAACGTGTATCTATAAAGAGTCAGGAGTTCTCTCAGCATCTTCGAAACCATGGTATACCTTGACCCAATATTTGACTTTTTGGTAGCATATTCTTAGTACACTTCACATAAAACCAAAATCACCATATGTTTCCATATAAATTTCGAGGAGTTCCCCATCCCATCATCAGGTCACCACTTTTGTGAACATGGTACCAAATTGGAGTGAAACCTAATACAACAAAACAAAAATTTCGAAAATCGGTTCACAAACGGCGGAGTAATCGTTGAACATACAAAAATAAAAAAAAATAAAAAAAAAATCCACAGCCGCGAACATATAACCTCCTCGTTTTTTGGAAGTCGGTTAAAAAGTCATATTATCGTGACACATGACAGCTGTATCGTGACATATGACAGTAGGCACAGGTGGCAAATAGAATATCAAAAACCCTCATTGATATTACTTATATAGGTTATAATCTAATATATACAGGGTGTAACAAAAACAAGTGATAATACTTTAGGGTGTGTACGTGTTCCCTGTAGAGAGTTCACTGTGAAAGTAGCAGCGCTGAAAGACCAAAAATTTTTTTCACTTTTGTATGCGGAAACTCGTGACGCTCGGGCCCTTGCCCATACAAAAGTGAAAAAAATTTTTGGTCTTTCGGCGCTGCTACTTTCACAGTGAACTCTCTACAGGGAACACGTACACACCCTAAAGTATTATCACTTGTTTTTGTTACACCCTGTATAATAATTATTATATCTATAAATCATATAATTTCGAGCAAAATAAACGAGGGAATCCACACATTTCTGCGTCAATGAGTACCGAAAATTGACATCGACAACATCCAGAAACACGAAAAAATTTTCTCTAATTTTTAATGTAAAAATCATATTCCTTTTAAATTTTCGTACCACGGTAAAGCAAAGTATTCCTCTGGGAATATATGTCTGGATGAAATTTCATCCGCAGAAAATATTAGACAAATCCTACCGATACGCCTCCCTAGAGGAGATATCCACATTTATTAAAGATAGAAATTATATTTTTTTTACTCGATTCTGATACGATATAAAACTAATAACTTCGGGGTGTATTTTAGAAATGTTTCTTGGAAAGTATTTTGTGTTTATGTGATAGCTTTTACGTTTTATTTTGTACTAGATGACGCTCGCAACTCCGTTGCGCCAAAATTTGTTTATCGCGCCGGAACCGTATATTTTTACGAGATAAAAACTATCTTATGTCCTTTTCCGGGACTCAAGGTATTTCCATGCCAAATTTCAGCAAAATTGGTTCAGCGGTTTAAGCGTGAAGAGGTAACAGATAGACAGACGGATAGACAAGACATGGATATGGATTTCTCTAAGAAGTTTGACTGATTCTATTATAACCAACCTACCACTTGCAAATCTGATATAAATTTTGATCTTGGGACTTGTCTCAATGCCATGGTTTTAGCCAATGGTGCTAAGCGAGCATAGATTTATAAAAGTATTTCGTTGTTTCAGGGCGAGAAGGATAATGGCAAGAACTGTATTCTGTCGTGTGAGAAGCGGAAGGCGGATGACATGGACATCAACAAAGACTTGAAAAAGGTAACATACAGTGTGTTTGTGTAAACACCGTTATCCTTGAAACCATCAAATGAGCCCGTCAAAATGAACAACTTTTTCTATGAGAACAATGCTGGGAACTCAAAAAAAAAGCCGTCTTCATACCCATACTGATGCCCGGATCGGCAATTTGTATGGGTATGAAGACAGATTTTTTTTAATTCCCGCCATTGTTCTCATAGAAAAAGTTGTTCATTTTGACGGGCTCATTTGATGGTTTCAAGGACAACGGCGTTTACACAAACATCTCGTATTTAATATTTCATTCAAAACTATAAGTAGAAATAGAAACTCAAAACTATAATATTTCAAAAATTTTGAAGCTTCGTGCAATTTTTATAGATTTTGGCTATATGAAAGTGTTGTATAGATATAGAGCTCACTTGTACAGGTTTAACTTATTGTATACTTACAGTATATGTTATGTTCTACAAATTTAACGCGCTACTGACGTTATACCGCCATTTAACATTTCCTCTTCAAAGTAACTTTGGAATAGTGGTTTTACATAGTAGATGATGATGCTATCAACTTGGCATTACTATTCCGGCCGTTACGCACATGTAAACCGCGTGTAAAGTGACATTTACGCCGCGAACGGCAGTTAAAACGCGGTTAAAAAACGATTCGTCGAACCACTGGGACTCGCGATATTAATGAAGACATTTTCCACCAGGGTCGGAAACCCACCGATGGGTTCCATCACGCGACCTTCCACGATAAAATCGACCGAAAACAACCCGTAATGGGTTTTCAACCTTATTTTAGTGGGCTATAGTAGAAATTCCAGTAGCAGAGCTAAACTACTAGCATGTAAACATCGAGTCGAGTCAATATTTTGTTTGAATAAATATCAATCTTCGAAGACAAAGGTTTCAAGGAGTACGTACATAGAAAGTTTTATATAACACTAGCTGTCCCGGCAAACGTTGCTTTGCCATAATATAAAGTATTTCCTCATATTTATTTTATTGAAGTGACTAAATAAGTATGTCGCCATGGCAACGTCGATCGCTATCCCGTCGCACAAACAATGGTCGCCGTCAGTCTCAGGTTGTAACAATTTACTATTATTTATTCAACAAATGCACTTATCAATATATAAAGTACCCATTAGCCGATTCTCAGACATACTGAATGTGCATATAAAATTTGGTAAAAATCAGTAAAGCCGTTTCGGAGGAGTTCGCGGACTAACATTGTGACACGAGAATTTTATATATAAGATTATGCTAATGTTCGTATCTAGTTGGATGCTTTCTTTAGTTGTGTACTGTCGGAGAAATTGTAGGCAGTTGGTGGAGATACGTTATTTAGTCGGGTTATGTGCAGCCAAACTTCGTAGGTAGATGGCGACCCGCGACCTACGTTATTTGGCCGATTTATGTGCAGCCAAGGCAGATCACAACTAACATTATCTTGACATAAACCGACGAAATACACATAGGTCTGGATGTGAATTCAATTTCTCTGATAGTATCTTCTTCTTTGTCCATCCCATGTTCCCAGTTCATCTTGGGTCGGGTCTCCCTGCACGCTTGCGCCAGAATTTTCTGTTCTGGGTTGTCTCAATAGTTAGGCTTTCCTGGTCCATCTCTCTCTTGATGTTGTTCCACCAAGTTGCGGGTGGTCTTCCTGATCTCTTGTACCCGCTTGGTATATTGAGGACTTTCTTTACGGCGTAGGCATCGTCTCTTCTTTGTATGTGACCGTACCATCTCAGTCTGGACTCTTTGACTTTTTCCACAACGGAAGCTACCCTGAACGAGCCCCTTATGTACTCATTGCGGACTTTATCTATACGATAATTTATCTGATAGTATATTCAAGAATTCCGAGAATGATTTGATTGCGAAGAATCCATAAAAGTTTCAAATGTAACGAAATTTAACATTTTCATTTCATTCGGACGTGTATAACGAGAAATAATAGAAACTGTTTTTACCTGATTGCGCCAAAAAGGGGTTGTTTCTTGCTAAAGTGTTTGTTCGTAGTTATGACGTGTAGTAATCGACGGTTTTTACCTATTGTATAGCTTTGGTTTGAGATCCATACTCCATACTAATATTACAAATGCAAAAGTGTGTTTTTCGGTCTGTCCGTCACCTCTTCACGCTCAAACCGCTGAACTAATTTTGCTGAAATTTTGTATGGAGATACTTTGAGTCCCGGGTATGGTACGGAAAATGTACGGTTCCTGCGCGAAAATAAACATCATCTAGTATAAATATAATTTAATGATAAGTACATAAATATGCAAATATATATTACATAATATATTATTATGTTTGTCCATGAAGTTATGAATATTTATTTGGAAGACAATATCGATAAATTAGCGACACGGGGCATCGGCGCCGTGGCTTAGTTGGTTAAAGCGCCTGTCTAGTAAACAGGAGATCGCGAGTTCGAATCTCGCCGGGGCCTGAGTTAGTGTTCTTTTTGTATGACTTTGTTTTCTTCAGCCCCAATTTCACCAACGACTGAGGTAATGCTCGAATTAGAATCATTTTACCTATTTAGTTTTTCTTATGAATGAAAGAGAAGACATGACATTTTAACAAGCGGTTAAGGGTCTAAACACCAGGCTGAATTACGCCGGCGTAAATTCCGCCGCGTTTAAATTGCATACAAAATACGAGCCGAATACTAGGGGTGACACACTATTACGTCGCGTTTTGTATGCGTTTGACATTTGCGGCGGAAATTACGCTGGCGTAATTCAGCCTAGTGTGTTTAGACACTAACACTAACAGACGTTGGTGAAATTGGGGCATTCCTAATCAGATTAGTTAACATCGATTGATAGATTCTAATTATTAGTTATTGATTAGGTACTGATTAGTACAATTATTGCGATTACTAAGTAAAAGTGTACACATCGAGCCCGTTCGTCTAAGCGCAAAGTTTTAGATCCAACTAGGTGACCAGCAGCCCTAGCATGGCCACCAGTAGAAATGCGAAAGTATAGACAAACTGTGGAGATAAACTTAAGGTGTCGTTCCGATCTTTTTTCGTTCTGAAAAATTCAATTAAAATGCCACTTTATGACAGACTGTAGTCTTAAAAATTCAAATAATAACCTACTTGACAGACTACAGTCTATGACATAGACTATTATAGTCTGTCATAAAGTGGCATTTTAATTGAATTTTTTAGAACGAAAAAAGATCGGAAAGACACCTTAAGTTTATGTCCACAGTTTGTCTACACTTTCGCATTTCTACTGGTGGCCATGCTAGGGCTATAGGTGGTTAGTCTCCACTACTCCAGCTCGTCTTGCTCGCTCCATCTTTTCTTGGACCGACCACGGCGATCGGCAGTGCATCGGCAGAACTGCGAAAGAAAAGTCAAAATTCGTAGTGTGGACAGTCCCTAAATCTTATGATAGATATAAATTTTATTGGCCTACTGTTGTATTATAGAGATCAACTACGATAACATGGCGCGCCCCTCCAAAATTCAAAACGTTTGAAGTGCGTTGTCTTGCGCGGTAGGCTAGTTATGATTAGTTGACCAACAAATCTTGGTAATAAAGTGACATTAATTGAAATATTACGTGTATTGTGATTGGTTGAATACTTACTACATACAAACTCTTTCATAAGGATGTGAGTACATACATTGAAACAGTCATTTGGAGGGGCGCGCCATGTTCTCGTAGTTGATCTCTACCAATTTATTGCGAGTGCAACGAAATAGCAATTTGATAAAATTGAAGTATACGTACTTATATAATTTATATATTTATAGATCTTCGGCGGCTTTCATTGTCAAGCATTATAAATATTTATAATCGTGTATGAATAATTCATAGTGTCTCGCTATCTTATCGCTTGAACTCTTTATTGGGGCAAAGGTCGTGCGCCACTAAAATATTATTTATTCAGGTGTAAAAACACAATCTAAGGGTGCGTCCACATTTGTATCATTTGCGCGATCAGATCTCCGTCGCGTATCATCGAAGCGTGTCAAAATGATACCCGTATCATGATACGCCCCCATCGCTATTAACCTCGTATCTGATACGTGTCGTATCAAATACACGCATGATCGGCAGAATGATCTAATAGGCGTTCACACTATGATAAGCATACTTGATACGGCGCGATGATCGCGACGGAGATCTGATCGGAGATCTGATCGCGCAATTGATACAAATGTGGACGCACCGTTACAAGAAATATTATAAGGCGCGCCGCAAACGTCACACTTTTTGTGTGATTGAGTATGTGGCTTACATACAGTCTGCATGGCGCTCGCCATCAGATTGTATGTAAGCCGCAGACTTACATATCGCCTTAAACTACACACCACACGTCACATGAGGGCTCATGAGGGCTATTGATTCAAACTGTGGTTACCAAGGTGGCAATTTGATCGTGCATGGGAGGTACATACGGAACTTCTCAAAATTTATATGGAAACTTAGGGTGATTTTGGTTTTGTAAGAAGTTTTTTTAAGCGTATGCTACCAAAAAGTAAGATTTGGCACCAAGGTGTATCATGGTCCCGAAGATGCTGAGAGAACTCCTGATTCCTTATAGATACGAGTTTGGAGGTTTCAGCGTTGTTTTAAGAACGGAAAGTATGCTACTGTGTAAATGACATTCATCATCATAATCAACCATTAACACCATGCATCATCTCAGTATAATCCTATTACTTTTTTTTATCAGGAAAACTTAGTGCTTTGATTTACAACCTTAGAAACTACATAAATATTTAAGGAGCTATATTGAAAAAACTGTCCTTTTTGACGTAATACTATAGGACCCTCAGAAATGTTATATAATGAGATATACATATCTTCATAGCCTTATCTAGGTTTGAGAAGAACTAGAAACACGATTAATGTATATTACTTCGATACATTTAATTTTCGAAATGACCTCATAAAAATACGAAATTTGAAGATTATTTTTAAACGAAAATAGATGTATTGTAGGAAATTAGTCTAATTGATAGACACCATTGCAACTCAAAATCGTATAGAAGCGTTTTGCTCAAGGGGCCGGGCTACCCTCAAAATTCTCATACATACGTAATACCAAAATCATTTTCTCATACGAAAACATTTAACATGTTTGAGTTATTTTTCAGCTTAAAATAGTAATTACCTAGGTTCCTATACAAAAATAAACTTCAAAATATTTAAACACTAGAATTTTTTTTTGTATATAAATTTTTATTTACTAAATTTACTACTAAATATCTAAACACTAAAAAATAGAGTAAAACACTAAAAAATATATAAATAAATAGTAAATTTACTACAAAATATTTAAATACTAAAAAATATTTTTTAGAGTATAAATATTTTGTAGTAAATTTACTATTTATTTATATATTTTTTAGTGTTTTACTCTATTTTTTACTGTTTAAATATTTAGTAGTAAATTTAGTAAAAAAAATGTTTACACAAAAAAAATTTTTTTAGTGTCTAAATATTTTGAAGTTTATTTTTGTACAGGAACCTAGGTAATTACTATTTTAAGCTGAAAAATAACTCAAATATGTTAAATATTTTCGTATGAGAAAATGATTTTGGTATTACGTATGTATGGGAATTTCGAAAGTAAAATGGGGCCCGGGCTCTTAAATGCTCCTAGTTATTTTTAAATGATTGTAATTACGTTTTTTCGCATGTTTTCTGAGCGAGCCGATAGCTTCTGGCCGCAGCGTATTCACGACTTTATAGTCATACGAATTAAGTATAAAATTGCCCTTGCGGTAAAATTACTTTCGATATAGCGCCTTAACACTATTTACGCGTTTTCACAGTTAGACATTCAATAATAACAAAGGCTTATGATCTAATTAATTATTAATGTGAGGTAATTTATGTTTACGAAAGAAACTAAATATATTATACGCACTGAAGTATACCAATAAAAACATCGAGCATATTAACAAGTTAAAGTAACTTCTTATAGTTAAGAAACAGTCTCAAACGATTGTTTAGTGATTATCTTTTTTGTAGCGCTTACTGAATAATTAAATAAATCAAGATCCGTGAGTTTGCTATGTCGTTAAAAAAGTTAGCTGAACGAATAAAAAATTGCTATTATATTTCATTTAAAAACCGCGGGGCACATATTCTTATAATAATTTACTATATTATGTTGATACTCAACTAACTTAAAAAGGTTTTTTCTTATCAAAATAATAATATAATTTATTATTTTATAGTATTTTAAATATCAATATTTTGCTTTAGTCTATATCAATAAGCTTTGAAGATGAAAGTTAAAGTCTATGATAATAAATATGGGAGCCAAATTTTTATTTTATTCTGACACGGTTTGAACGAATCGAGTTTTCAATTGCTCCGACAACAGGCAGCTTGCCAAATGTGCTCGAGTGCAGCTGATGGTAAGTGATTACCGAAGGAAGGTAGACACTTGACTTCAAAAACAGATTTTAAGACATGCTTAACTATGGGTAGACTCTTGATTCTAAAAACTACTTGTTTAATATAATTACAACTACTTAATGGAAATCTAAAAAGGTCATGAGATATTATGGTCTTAACCTCAGAATAATAAGAAAAATAAGAAAAAAATAATAAAGATGGATTAAGCATAATTTGATATACCTATCCGTAATGTAAATGTCGGATAGCTTGGTTATAAAATTTTATCACTGTCATCCATAAATATCTCACGCGCTACCTGTTCTGTTCCAATCCCTTAAGGCTTAAGCAGTTCTAACGCTAATCAGTTCTAACCTTGTAATAATTATATTTAAGTATAGTCTTGTATCTTTAAGCTTTCTGAATAAACATTTGTATTTTTTACTTCATCCCTACAAACCTATTAAAACGTCTCGATATTATATTCCTGACACGGTATATCGTCCTCGTAAAATATAATTTTTTTCCTATCCCTACAAGCGCCTTAGATAATATCACAAGGGGCGCAGTTTTTGCACAGTAGACATAACGAACCAGTAGGCCGACTTCAAACAAAGTGACGAAGCGCGGGTACGGCTGTAAGCATGCTACGAACGGCTCACTATCGCGTCGCACCCCCCATCCCCCCTACTGGTAGTGTTGCTTTTAACGAAACAATGTAGCGTCATTAGTGCTGAGTCTTAATTCTCCTTTTTAGAAACAAACTAAGTTATTTATTATAAAAGTGAATTTATTCGAACCTAAACATACAGATTTCGAGTGTCATTTGATTAATTTTCGTCCCATCTTCTACCAAATCCTAGGAGTGCTGCTTATCACAAAACAGTGTCTTCTATCAAACTTCCATCTCTCAGTCATCAAAATCGAAGTTTCCGATGATCAAACTCAATTTATTTTGTCTCTAATACTATTTACCTATTACAGCACAATTTAGTTTACCTAATCACACCTAATTAATCGCGGGTAACATCGCGGGGCACAGCTAGTTTTTTTATAATCTCTACAGAATACCCTATAATTGCAGACAGAGATCGGAAAATGTTGGTACCGTTAGCTACCACTTGTAAATGCGAGAGCGGCCTCTCAACTCTTGGGGTAACAGGGTTTCTTTAACAGGCCTTAGGGGTAACAGCTCTAAAAAGGTTGGGAACCACTGCTCTAAATTAACGTGGCGAGAAAAGGAACTAACACTTCTATCATACAAAAACGTCATTTTTGACATGTGTTTAAAAGTCCGCGTCGCCGCGTCCACATGCATTCAAAGCCTTGGAGCACTATAAGTCGTGTTACTGGTTCGTTCTGTATATTGTGGTTTTGTGTGACGTCAAGACGTCGTTCCGTTTTCATTACGTCCGCAAAGAGGCGGGGAAGCGACTGACGAAATTTACGGACACACAATCATCACTTTATTTCAACTATTTTAGACTTGTCTCAAGAGAGAGTAGGAATATTACTCCTGCACACGATATATTATATTTTTCTAATATATATAGAGACTATCTGTCCCGGCAAAGTTGTTTCGCCATATAAAGTATTTTGCCCATATTATTTTATTAAAGTGACTAAATTATTATGTTAACATGGCAACGTCCATCGCTATCCCTTCGCACAAACAATGGTCGCCGTCAGTCTCGAGTTGTAATAATTTGCTATTATTTATTCAAAATGCAAAATGCACCTATCAATATAAAAAGACAAAAGTAGATATTGTCCGATTCTCCAGCCTAGCCGATATGCTCGCTAAGATTCACAAAAATCGGTCGAGCCGTTTCATAGAATTCAACCACGGACACCGTGACACGAGAATTTTATATATTAGATGTTTGGCTAAATGGACGTATCACTATCATAGTGGTTGGGTTATGTTACACATGTAACGGCTAACCCAACGTGTAGAGTGATTTCGTAAAGTAAAATAATTACAATACAGTTTCGCTGAAGACCCTATTATTAACGACAAATAATGGCGTTAATGTTTTGGATCAGTTCAAATCAATGTGTAACTCTTTAATCAGGGCGAGCGAAGCGAGCCCTAGTATATCCCACAAGCTGTACATTTTGCGGTACACTTTACGGAAAAACTATCACGCCTATTGATTTTTGCTTTAACATAGTAATTTTTATTTACTTATAATATGTGTTATCGTCGGTCAGTCGAGGTATTTTATAATATGTGTACACTGTACACATCTGTGTCATCATCTGTCGAGGTGTGGCGATGCGAGCTCTCACAAAGCTTGGCTTTTAGCTAGTAGTTAAATCAAAGTTCAATACGAAATTGGTCTTTATCTTTAGGTTTCGAACCAACAACTAAGCGAAATATCATTCATAACCGTAATATTTCAAATCTAAAACATGCATTAATTACAATCATTGGGATTAGTCTCAACAGTTCTGTACAACTTAAAAGACTTTTGAAAACTTCTCTTACATTAGCTAGTTGAAATTACCATTTGAATGGCTCAATCAAATCCCTAAGTTGAGCTAATTGGAGTCGGTATTTAGTATTAATTTCGCGGAGTTTCGGTGTAAAGTTGTAGTTTTGCGCAGTAAGTAATTAAGTTTTCTCGTTATTCGGAACTTTGGAGTATGATCCGGCAAAGTTGTGTAAGAATAGAGACCCTTCGGTTGCCAGGTCCGACGGTAAATTTCCAAATTAATTTTGTAATAAGGCTTTTTATGTAGAACTCGTTTATCGCGCGGGAACCGTAAATTTTTCAGGGATAAAAAGTATCTTGAGTTCTTTCCTGGGACTCAAAGTAACTCCATACCAAATTTCAGCAAAATCAGTCCTGCGGTTTAGGCGTGAAGACGTAACAGACAGACAAACAGACTTTCGTATTTATAATATTAGTATCCCTACAACCGTACCCATCTTAAACTTTATCTAACGGTACCCTGGGGTACTAGCGCACCCCAACAATAATAACACATTTTAAAAAGATATTAAAGTTTTTACTATTAAATCAACTTACATAGACTTTTTAACAATAATCTCAGTCTTTCTGAACATAATTAAATTGCATTAATTAGGTACTATAAAACAATTTTGGCATATTTTGTTCTGGTGAACACATACAAATTAAAGTTTTGCACGTCTCACATTGCGTACGTGATTTGCGGTCTTTGGACCTCGGGAAGACAAAACACCTTCCAGGTTTGAAATTAGAAGAAGCTATAGAAGGCAATGGACGTTTTTTCCAGTATATCAAAAAATACTTATTTGTAGATACGTTGGCAAAGTTCGGTATTGAAATCTGTCTCCTAGGTGCGGTTTTATGTGATCAAAAGCGAGAGTCTTCAGGTAAGTGCGCCTATTCTTGAAAAATTGCTTATTAGCAGCATCTGAAGAATGTAACAGTATCATAGAATTGATCCCCACAATGTTTAGTATTCCATAGAACATACAGAGGCGAGCGGCGAGTTTTGCGCGACACACTATAGGTATGACTGCTTTTCTGTTTTTTTTTTTGCCTTTACCACGTAAAATATCTGGAACGCTGAGGACAGTGACTGGTTATGCATTAGAACAGAACTGCAAAGATACTTCTTCTATTTCTTCGACTGAATCAGGAGGTGACTCTACTTCTAAACAGTGAGGACTCTGAGATAAAATGACGTCATCATGAAAATCTTGGATAACATCATCCAGCTCTTCATCAGATGCCTTACCTAAAAACAGATCTTCACCTTTTTCTTCTTCTTCCGATTCCAGAAGAATATTCTCTAAGTAGTTAATTTTCACTCAAATTACGTCTAGACGCTATCTGAAAAAAAGAAAATAAGCTAGGAGTTCGTAAACAATCCTATAATGCCATCAAAAACAAATAAACCCACAATATAAAAACTGCTTGAGGATCTCGATAAATTTTATGCCCACAAATAACCAAAAAAACAACAAAACGATGAAAATGTTCAAACAATAATACTTACGTTTAAAGTACCCTGGGGTACCGCTGGGGTACCCCACAAGCAATGTACCGCTTCCACTTGCAAGTAGGACCGTTGCCCGACTGAGGTTTCGGCGCGTCACCCCGCCCCACGTAAATACACGGACGCGCGAAACAAACCGCCGAACAGTAAAAAAGTATAATGAAATTTTTGTTTATTTGTTCATTTGTACCCAGGGTACGGTTCTAGGGGTATGGATGTAATGCGGTGTCCAGGTTGGCCTACAGTGCGTGATAAGAAGTTGGCCGTCTATGATTGCCAATCGTCGATAGCTTTGCCATCCCGTTGGCAATCATGGTTATTTATTATGGTCCAAGTTGAAGAGAGGTTTTAAAATATATCCTTTTGATTAAATAAAGGGGCTAAATGAAATGAAATACGTATTACATAATATTATATTATAAAATAAATTCAAGACGCTTTATTTTGTTATTTCTCTTATAATAAACTGTGTATAAAAACATACGATATGTTAGATTCATATCGTATGTTTTTATACAGAGTTTATTATTACAATAATATATGCAGACTGTATAAAATTGAAAACCGAAGTAGTTTTACGTGGTCTTTCAATGTTTTCATGGAAAAGTTGTACATTTTCCCCGCAACGTAAGTTTAGAACGATACATGAGAGTTTTTTTTTTTTTTGTTTCAGGCAAAACTGGAGACAAAAGCGAGATCTCGATAAATTTTATGCCCACAAATAACCAAAAAAACAACAAAACGATGAAAATGTTCAAACAATAATACTTACGTTTAAAGTACCCTGGGGTACCGCTGGGGTACCCCACAAGCAATGTACCGCTTCCACTTGCAAGTAGGACCGTTGCCCGACTGAGGTTTCGGCGCGTCACCCCGCCCCACGTAAATACACGGACGCGCGAAACAAACCGCCGAACAGTAAAAAAGTATAATGAAATTTTTGTTTATTTGTTCATTTGTACCCAGGGTACGGTTCTAGGGGTATGGATGTAATGCGGTGTCCAGGTTGGCCTACAGTGCGTGATAAGAAGTTGGCCGTCTATGATTGCCAATCGTCGATAGCTTTGCCATCCCGTTGGCAATCATGGTTATTTATTATGGTCCAAGTTGAAGAGAGGTTTTAAAATATATCCTTTTGATTAAATAAAGGGGCTAAATGAAATGAAATACGTATTACATAATATTATATTATAAAATAAATTCAAGACGCTTTATTTTGTTATTTCTCTTATAATAAACTGTGTATAAAAACATACGATATGTTAGATTCATATCGTATGTTTTTATACAGAGTTTATTATTACAATAATATATGCAGACTGTATAAAATTGAAAACCGAAGTAGTTTTACGTGGTCTTTCAATGTTTTCATGGAAAAGTTGTACATTTTCCCCGCAACGTAAGTTTAGAACGATACATGAGAGTTTTTTTTTTTTTTGTTTCAGGCAAAACTGGAGACAAAAGCGCTGAAAGCGAAAAGACCGGGATTCACAGACGACAGATACAACGAGACATCGTACTATATCGAGAATGGTAATGGTCCTGGAGATATTTTCTTACTATAACACTAAGATTTACACCAGGCACACTCAAAACTTCGTTTTGTAAAACTTAGTTCTCATTGAACGCGTTCACGTGGCGACGTGAATTTCGTTCCGTTTCAAATGGATTTCACAAACTTCTTTTTATCGCGATTAATAAATCTAAGTTTACGTGACGTCACGCGATTATTTTACATGTTTTCATCGTTTCGGAGCCTTGTCACGTTAATTTAACAACAAAATAGCAAGAAACAATACATAATACAATATAAACTAACCAAACGCATGACTGTGTCAAAACAGCTGTCATCTTGACATTTCTTCGTCTATGTTTTTCGTTCCGCCATGATATGACACTGACAGGGCTTAAACGGGTTTTATGACGTCAAACTTCGGACATTGGGCGTTCAGAAGATAAAACTCGGATGTACTGTAACGCGTTCAGTAATGTATGTTGGTGAAATGCAATTCGATATTATAATCACGTTTATACGTTTTGAACCTGTTCAGTGTGCATTGAACGCGTTCCATTTCTTTGGTGAAATCGCCCCTAAGGATCAGGTCATACCGAAATGCGATGCGTCGATGCAGCGATATAACATTAAAATTAAATTTTGTATAGTTTTTAAGCGTCTCGAATTCTCGCTTTATTAGGTACGTTTCTTTTCGGTGTCAACTAACCTTAAGGCGACGTTACGAAGTAGGTTATGGGTTTATCAAATAAAATGTAACTTTATGAACTACGCTATAAGGTTTCATTTTCTGTCGACATTGGTCTAGCGATACCAGCATGAGTCGTAGAGCAAAATCGCTTCTTTCGTCGGTCGCGGTCGCTTGCGGCAAAGATCGGAAAAGAGGAGGAGGAAAATTATGAGGAGCAAGTAAAAAATAAACACAAAGTGGAAAATCTTTCAACCGAGCATTTTAAAGTTGGGCGGAAAACAGTAAATAATTTTTACTACTAATTATACTCAATAAGCGTCGTAATTCTAAAATATAACCGACGAAAGTTTTTACTGGCTATAAATTTTATGTTTTCGACGATTATCTAAATTGTTATTCGCTACAAATATAAATTATTAAGCGTTAATTGATCTGTTAATGAGAGTAATGAAATATTATTACGATCGTTTAATAGATAATGTGCCGTAAATATCTAAATTGTTTTTTATTCGCAATTTTTCTAGTAAAGTTATATCTCGATTCTCGACGCTCAAAGGAAGTAATAATTTAATTTATATTCCTTTTTACAAAGGGAAGTTGCTATATCAAACACACTTTTAATTGAGTTAAAAGAATTCGCTTTTAACACGTAATACAATTTAACAAATAATAAGCAACTTCTTACTTCACAAAACACAGCCGGCGCTGCCATATTTGGTTGGTTGGTGATGAAAAAGTCACTCTTTCCCACCGCCGCGCTGTTACGCAAAATGCCCAGATATTTTTAACGATAACTGAATGAATATTTCAGGTCTCAGAAAAGTGTACCCCTACTACTTCACATTCACGACATTCACGAAGGGGCGGTGGGTCGGGGAGAAGATTCTGGATGTCTTCGCGAGGGAGTTCCGCGCGCATCCCGCGGCGGAGTACGAGCGCTGCATCAGAGCCGGGACCCTCACCGTCAACTACGAGCGAGTGGACCCCGACTACAGGCTCAAACACAACGACCTGCTCGCCAACGTCGTCCACAGGTAAACCTAGCTTCTGTAGACGTAAACCCAGCTGCAAAGATACCTGCAGGGCGATTCACGATTTCCCTTTGACTTGGATTCGGAGACTTTTCTGTGCGGTCATTGGTGAGCGAGCGATGCGTGAAGTTTCCGAATCCGAGTCGAGTCATTGTTAAAGCCCCTAACACTCCATGGAAATACGTAACACGACACAGTTGCAATTAATAACTCGGGTTACGAGCATACACCTAGCTTGAAGCGCGGACTCGAGCTTGTAAGCCGAAGGTCGAGTATACGGATCCTCCGATGCATCAGATGAGCATGCGAGTGCACTTTTTCTTTACAGCGTCAGAGCTACCGAGCCTGCGATCCACCTGAAAATTGACGACGATCTCGGAGGAATCCGTTTCTAAATTAACAGTAATGTCATCTTCTTCACTAACTACTGTAATACTCGCAATGTACATAGCTGATAAATCTATCGACTCACTAGCTGACCTCTCAACTCTGCCCGCGCATGTTCATTTGTTGCGGCCCCGTTATCACGCGGGATCTCCGCGGCGCACGGGACCCCGCGCAGATTTAATACTACTTCCTTACTCGGATACTTAGCGACCGCCCGATGGCGTGCAACACTACACGCTAAAATAGCGAACGTTTACTGCAAATTAATTCCTGACGGCGAACCATCTCGTAGGATTTATCGTAGGACGCATCTTATCTCGGATCGCACGAAACGGCGCAACTCATAACTTAGAAATAACGTCCCGCTGCATTTAACCGCAGGAGTGTACCCGTAGCGGTGGTGTCCAACCGATTAGCGGATCTAACACTGTGTCGCTTGCCCGGCCGGCTCCGGCAGACCGGCCGGGCGCCGCCTGACGTGTGTATCGTTGCAGGCACGAAGTACCGGTGACCAGCCAACCGATCACCCTCGTTCATATCGACGAGGACATTGTGGTCGTCAACAAACCGGCCTCCATCCCCGTAAGTGGCAATCGAGACAGCCATGCTTGTACCTCGCATGCGACGTCGCCGCCCTAACACTTATACTGCCCATAGACGGACCGCAAGTTTCAGTCGGGAGCGACTGCTCTGGAGCGGTCGCGTTGAAATTTGAACCGACCATTCGAGAACTGCTCGAACGGTCCGTGTGTTGCGAATATGAATTTAGTATGAAAACTGCAGATCGCCTCGCGGCTAATGCGGTCCGTCTATGGCCGGCCGTAGACGTCATCCCCCGCTTGCACTTTTATTCGGTGATGGTATCTAGCCTGCAGGTAAGTCGGTTTCGACCTTTTTGAGTTTCCTTCACCCGCTGTTTGTACGAGGAATAACATAAATGGCTGAGACTGAAATCCGCTTTTCCAGTAAAAGCTTCGCCGAGTCCTTTGACGGTTACGCTAAGTGGCTTCTCTGACGGAAATATTCGTCCGCCGCTCTCCCTCCGAGTGGCGCTACATGCTCCGTGTCGCGGCAAAATTACGCTTACATAATAATAATTATATTAGGACTAAGACCCAGTTTCATCAAGCAATGTTAAACCAGTTAAAGGCCTGTTAGAGCTAACGAGCGTTCCACCATGCGCTAATGTCATGTCAAATCACCTAACACTGTTAAATTTAATTCCTGCTGTGGAGGTCCGTCAAATATTTAACAGGTCATTATATTAGTCAAAACAACAACTGTCAAAGACAATATCCAATATCAATAAAAGAATCTGTTTTGACTTTTTAGTGTTTCCGCCACATCCTTGCATATTACTTATTATTTTTCATAGTGATGAATAATAATTTATTTTCATTTTGTCAAAAATTCATCCCTCGGATTTTCTTTGACATTGCAAATACACTAGCTTGTATCAAAATTACCAAACAGAAATAAGTTAATAAAAGTTTGTATTATGATTCAGGTTTTCAGCTTTGACAGATGATAATTATTATTAACATGGTAAATTAAAAAGAACTGTTGTAGTGTAACAAATGTATGTGATCAGTGATATTTTGATTTGGTCGCATTATCTACCAGATGACGGAATAAGGAAGAAAATGACACATTGCAGCAAACATGTATTAAACTTGTACATTGCAATTTCGTCGCCTTATAACAATAACGAACGAATTGATAGTTGTTCACTTAACATTGCTTTTACTAATCCGCTGTTAAACTTTTACTATGGGACATAAGTATTTTGACAGTCTGTTTAATTTTCTAAGGTCCGTTAAGTAATGCCTTGTTAGGATTTAACAAACAGAGGTTGGTGAAATTGGGTCTAAGGCTTTGTCAAAACCAACCGGGGTGTTAAATATCATCCCCGCTATGTATTTGAAGTTGAGTCGAGTTTTCTAAGAAAACGAAATTGATTTTCTCGCCCCGGCGTTTCAGAGTGCTAACGCTTCGTTTTACGAATCGTCTAATGAATTTTACAATTAATTAAGCCCCTAATTAATCGCTTTTAAATCGAATACCCTCTTAATATAGAAATGAATCGTATTTCGCTCCCGGCTCACGTATAAATTTAATATTTTCTCTCCTGTTCATAACTCGCAATAAAGGCGTGATATGTTGGCCGCGAGCTCGGCGCACGTATGAAGATCTATCTTATCTGATATCTTACAAGTTTTCTAACGATGTTTTCATTTACTACCGTATCTTAGTAGTGAATAGCGTCATATATAAATGACAAAATCATCATTTCTGCTTCATCATTTGCTTTATCATATCGATTCTTTAGGAACATGTCGTAAATGAATGTTTTACTTAACCACTAATAGAAGCGCGACATTTTTTTCTCAGCTCAGAAGGTTTTCTTAGCCATTCCCGAAATTGTAAAAGGAGCTACTTTATGAACTGCCTTTACATATAAATAAGGTAGAGCAGATATCAAGCGTGATAGAATTTAAATAGAGCGGTATTAAATAGGATATTAGGATATCTGCAAGAAGAGCTTATGCAACGATGACTTAAATCTAGAAATACGTTGTAATAGCCCCTTTCTGACTGACCTTGATGGATGACCATGGTCGCCACCAAAGCTACAGGGTATAACAAAACTAAGTGATAATACTTTAGGCAGCTTTAGGGTATGCATAGGTCCCCCTATATAGAGTTTGCTGTAAAAGTATAGCAGCTCTGGAAGAGTAATTTTTTTTTTCACCTTTGTGTGAAAAAATTAGATCACAAATAAATTTTGCTCTTTCAGCGCTGCTACTTTCACAATGAGCTCTTTATAAGGAACACATACACCCTAAAACATTATCAGTTTTGTTACACGTTGTATACAATACACAGTCGAAGTCGAATTAGACGAATATAGGTACCTGTCTACGCGTTCGTAATGCCTTGGCCATCGTGAAAAGGTCATATAATATTATAGCTCCAAAAATAATCTGTATGAAATTCTATTAAGCGTCCCATGCAAATTGACGCCAATCTCCAGGGATAAATTCAAAAAGTTTTAAATTACTATTTGCAATTTATCCCCTGTAAGGTACACCGTTGATACACTTTGACAACTCTTTTAACTTGTTATTTTAAAGACCCCACTGAAAGTGACTTTTAAAAGCTTATCGCATTTAACTTGTCGCTATAAACGCAATATACATGATAAATAGTAGATCGTCTTTTTGCTGGACCGCTTGAATCGCGCCCACACAAATTTGGTTGATTTTAGATGGATTAAAGAAGTGAAGCAACATAGTATTCCGTAGCACGCTATATACTTGTTTCTAGGTTGAGCGGGCTTGAAGAATATAGCTTAGTCAACGTACCTACTGTATCATATTTATACTGTGGTCGACGCAAAGGTCGTTTAGTAAATATAATAGCAAGCTGTAAGTGAGTAGCTGGGGTCATGAACTGCTCCCACTCAGTGCTATAAAGAACGGAATTAATTGTTAAAAATATTATAAAAAGCGTCCATTCATACTTTGTAGAAAATAATATTTCTCTGAAAGTTTTTATGCAAAAACCTAGGCGTCAAAATGTTAAGAGACTTTAATACCTACTCTTTAGAAGGCCTAGTAGACTTAAAAATTAGAGTTAGTTAATATTAGGTACTTATTACAATGAGCATGGCCATGCAGTCGCCGTGAATGGTTCCATAATAATATTTCAAATGCGAAAGTGTGTCTGCCTGTCTTTGTCTGTCTATCTATTACCTCTTCACGCCCAAACTGCTGAACCGATTTTTCTGAAATTTGGTATGAAGATACTTTGAGTCCTGAGAAAGGACATGGGATACTTTTTATCCAAAAAAAATGTACATTTCCCGCGCGTTAAACGAATTTTGGCGCAAGTGTTGCGGGCGTCATCTAGTATAACAATATAATATATTATGGTAAGATAATATGAGGATATATCCTTACAGCATTTGAATTTGTTGATACTAAATTTTTTGCGTCTGCCAGTTTTTTCTCGTTTTTTCTGTTCCATAAAAAATGATTGGCACGTCAAAATTGGACACGGGCTCACAATTGATTTTACCGCGGCTACACCAAAAGCACGAAACATCATAATATTATACTCTACTCATCACAGAGACATTCAACACGTTAAATTAATCAATCAACTTGCAAATAAAAAGGTACGACCAAGTGGGAACCGACCACACGTGAGCTCAAAAATTATGACATATTATTATTACTATTACTAAACTTATGCAGACAAAATGCAGAAATTTTACTTTTCTGTCGCTCGTGATGCGTCGATCACGCGTAAAAGCTTACTTGCGACGGATCGTATGGAAACGCCCCAACGCGAATAGGTAGCCCTTGCTCAAACTCGTACGTAGTGCATAGTTATTTTGAACTTTGATAGCATTCAAATCTTCAAACTTCACAAGTAAAACTTCTACTGATTTCGTATTTGTATCTCAAGTCAAAACTTCCCAAACTCTTCCTCAATTACGTCGATTCTCTTTGAACTATTTCACCGTTCCCTCCACGTTTGTGTTACGTCTCTTTGAACCCTAAAATATGGCACATAAAACGCGCCCACTTTGATTTATGAGTCCGAACTATTTTTACTTTCACGAAGGTAATGTAATTAGGCACGCTTATCAGCCGGCCCTGGGCGTTTTATTAAATTAACTCAATCAGAGCAGCATAATGGCTACCGAGAATTCTGAAGGCGAAGCTAATATCTTTGATATTATGAAGATGCAACGGATTTTGCAAATCCGCCGGCTCGATTAGGCGCCAAACAAAGGCAGGATTTCTTGATTATATTCATAATTTTTATTACTGATTGGCGATTGCAATATTTAATTTAGTTTGTCACAGTTTTATTGATGATACACAAAAATGTTCGAAAGATTGATGATGATTTGAAAATGTTTCTGCGAGCTTTTAAGTGATGCGCATACATTGATAAATTATTGTTCCACCTTCTCGTGTGAAGATCCACCGCATTTTCTGAAACATTAGCCCGCTACAATTTCATTATGAGCGTATTACACACATCAGGGTTTTGCAATAGCCACAACGTAGCCTGTATGTTTAATGAATCAACAATCTGCATATTCATCAACACACGGCCATACACCAAAATGAACGATCCAAAAATTACACAAACAAGCAATTAATTTTATCACAAACTGTATCTTGTTCATTTTATAGTTCAGTATCGAACGAACTGAGTTCGAATTTGAAAACTGCGCTTTTGTTCTGCGATTATTATAGCGATATTAATATTTTCTTTTTCTTTGCAATTATTGCGACTTTTTTTAGGGTTCCGTAGCCAAAATGGCAAAAAACGGAACCCTTATAGATTCGTCATGTCTGTCTGTCTGTCTGTATGTATGTCTGTCTGTCCGTCCGTATGTCACAGCCACTTTTCTCCGAAACTATAAGAGCTATACTATTGAAAATTGGTAAGTAGATGTAGTCTGTGAACCGCATTAAGATTTTGATGCAAAAATGGTTTGCGAGAGAGACTCTTCCAAAGTGGCAAAATGTGTGTCGTCGTCCCCCCCCCCCCCCTCTAACTTCTAAAGTAGGGCATGATAATTGTAAAAAAAATATATGATATACATTACTATAAAAACTACCAATGAAAATTGGTTTGAACGAGATCTAGCCAGTAGTTTTTTTTATACGTCATAAATGATAAACCTTAATTTAACTTTCATTATATCAAAAATTAAATATTAAAATAAATCAAAGACCTTATAATTTCATAGAAACAATTCTTATTGCTGCTGCGGAACCCTTCATGGGCGAGTCCAACTCGCACTTGGCCGGGTTTTTTTTTGTATTTATAATATTATGTGCGCTGCTTTCTGTTATTTCTATATTGTTTTTGTTTGCTTTTTCTTTCTTGTGTATATACTATGATATATTTTATTATGTTGCTTGCAATCTATGCTTTATTTTCATCAGCAGCCTTGTATATCATATATTTATTTATATATTCAATATGCTAAGTATAGTAAAAATGTATTTTTTTTATTTTGTAATTTTATGCTTTTATATTTTATTACCGTTGATATAATAATCTGTTTCATTTTTGTAAATTCTAAATAAATTAATGGCGACTATAATTTATTATACTTAATGCATTTTTGCAAATTAAATTATTATGGTTTATCTTAACTATAATTATTTAAGTAGACTAAATTAATTTTCTTCCAACTAATACATTTTTACCGTGAAATGAGCTTTAATATGGAAGTCCATTCTTTTGACAAATTAAGTTGTTTTAACTATCATGGACGCTTTTAAGAATATAATTGGCGTGGAAATAATACATAAATTTTTAGTCCCATAAGTTTTTGTCGCTAACTATTTGATGCTACATCAATATTTCCAAGAAATTGTCTCTTTCTATTGCATTGTATATAATAAAATCACTTAACACTATGTAACAGTTTTTAGAAACGTATCTAATATGTAATCTGTTTAGAACATCCGATCCCTGTCAGGGGTGGTCAACCGTCTCTCGCGTTGTAGCTTGTAAAAGTTGGCCACGTCTGCTGTATGTCATTCGATGCCACATCATAGGGCTAATGTATGTTCTCTCCGGTGGGCCAGGCACGAGACGCCAGTGCTCGCTAGTCCCTTGCGCATCATACACGTGGATGAGGAGCTACTCGTGCTAGACAAGCCTTGCTCGTTGCCGGTGAGTCAGCGTTGGGACCGTTTGCGTCACGTCAGACCCCGTCAGCCCGAGATCAGCGAATGGAGCAGCACTTCGAGCCATGACCACATTAGGCGATTTTGAACCGAAGGGAAGTACGACACGGCCATGATATTTGTCAGAAATTTTAAAAGTAAAGACGAGTGGTCTTATTTCAGTTTCTCAGCCGGACAGTTTCGCTTAGTGTGGTCGAAATTTTAAGATGTATATGTACAAAACACTATTTATAAACTTCACTTTGTCGTTTGTTGATCCCTCGTCGTGAAAACTCTAATGTTGCCCTTCGACTTGAAACAGAAACGACTCCGGGGAGTTGAAAGAAAGTTGGCCATCAGGGTCTGACACATGATTATGATCAGCACAAAAATTCGGAACTGTGAACTCCGAACAGATTTGAGATAACTTTGCGGCCTCGTTGAGAATGCCACTTAAAAGTGGTTCGGATGATAGGCGAGTCCGAGGAATGCCTTTGTCAGTCATCGATACTTTTGTAATAATCTTGTCAATGTTTATTAATGTTGTTCCTCCTTCAATTTTATTTTTGCACAAAACTTTGCTGTGACAATTTCCTTGGTCGTTTTCTTTTGTTCGATGGAGATTTTCGCCGAGTTTAAAGTGCCTTTTGCTGTTTTGTTATCCACAAATTTGAAGGAAGAATCGATGAAGCTTTTTAACTTATTAAACATCACTGGCTATTTTTCACACTTTTTGCATGAGGTGCACATTTTTTATTAATTCAAATTTTAGTTTTATAATAAACAGAAAGAGACATTTTGAATAGATTTTTGAAGCTTTCTGGCAAAAAGTGACAGTTGTGCTTGCTTCGCCGAATAAGCTTACATCGTTTCATATTGCTTGAAATTACGAAAATAGATTTATCATCGTTAAAATGTATTAAGTCATAGTTAACTGTAACAAAGTATAAAGTAATATATGCTCGCTTCCACAGGTACACCCATGCGGTAGATACCGACATAATACTGTTGTGTTCATACTCGCTAAGGAATATAACCTCAAAAACCTTAGGACCATTCACAGACTCGACAGGCTAACGTCAGGTACTTATTTTGTTTTGTGTTCTTTTTTTTACTAAATATAATATGTAACCAGTTATTTCTATAAATTTGAAACCTGAATTTTGTACAGTTTCTGTCTTTATTTTAATAATTATAATGTGACAGTATAATTATGTTTATCAGGTTTACTACTATTCGGAAGAAGCCCGAAGAAAGCCAGACAAATGGAACACCAGATCAGAAACAGACAAGTGCAGAAAGAATACGTATGTAGAGTCGATGGGGAATTCCCTGAGTAAGTTGTACATACTTTATAATGAGAAGATTTACTTTAGGCTTACTTGAAGAAAATAAACTCTAAAAACTAGCGCAATTAATTTTCATCAACGTGTAGCCATCACCCTCGTAACTCTACGAGGACATTGCCCGCTTTAAACGTAAAATTCAGATACATGTTATTATTTTGCATCCATTTTTATTATTTTTTGTTATTTTTAGGGGGGAAATAGAATGCCAAGAGCCGATAGAGGTGGTGAGCTACAAAATCGGCGTGTGCAAAGTATCACCGAAAGGGAAAGATTGTTCGACAGTGTTCAAGCGCTTAGGCTATAACACTCAATCCAAGACCAGCGTTGTGCTGTGCCGACCAAAGACTGGGAGAATGCACCAAATAAGAGTACACTTACAATATTTAGGTAAATAAGGAACCAAGCTAATGAAATTATATGTTCCAAGACTTTTTCTATCTATATTCTATACCCATTATCCATATTTTTTCCATATACTTACTCGCCGCTGCCGCAAAAGTAGTTAATAAAGATATTGCAATTTCAGGTTATCCCGTAGTTAATGATCCTCTATACAACCATCCGGTATTTGGACCTCTTCGTGGTAAAGGCGGTGATACAGGTGGTAAAACAGATGAACAACTCGTAAGGGACTTAATTGCTATACATAATGCTGAAAACTGGCTTGGAGTTGATGCTGCAGATGACGACATGTTGTTTTCCAAACCAGTATCAGATGACAAAGGTAAAAACAATATCGAAGATACAAATGGTATTGAAATTGCAGAAAATAAGTATGTTGACATTAATATTTCTTTACTTATAGTAGGAGAATACGAGTGTGACACGGGACCAGCATCGAGAGAATCATCACCTAGACTGGAATCTCCGGCACCTGGACTTACTCCTTCGTCTGTGATGACGCGTAAGTGTTTACTCCTAAACGGATATTTGGATATCCTTATTACTGATATACCGATCTATATGAATAAACATTTGAATTTATTATTTGACCCAAAACTGAAACTCATTATAGATAAATACTACAATTATTATACCCGATGCCTAGTTGGTTTCGAGTCTAAAGACAAAAAAACCCTCCAATAAAGAACGATTTAATGCAACTACGTGTTTGGCCTCGAACATTACATGCATAGCATCACATAAGAATGATGCTTCCACAAATTTACAAGTCCTTTAAAAATTACTTGATAAGCATGACACACATCCTTTTAGTCCTCAACCCTTGACTATTTTAAATCTTTATCGATTTATACTTTGAGACATATGTTTGAGTTATTCCTATCGACTCGTAAATGAAATTACGGAGGTTTTGACTGTGGGATGTTTTACCAGCGACTCTAGCGAGCCCCACGAGTGGTGCTGAAGCCCCAATGGAGGAGAGGTCCCCGGCACCGCCGTCGCCAATCGCCTCACTGAACATCAACGAAGACTCTAGCGACGCAAAGGTGGGTCGTAAAATTGAATCATCCACGAAATTTTTAGTACAATTTGAAAGGCTCCGTAAAAATGTAAAACATTTTAGAGATCTCGAGCACGACCTTAAGGAATCCGAGCGGTAAATTGGGCGTCAGGAATAAAGGCGAGAATATTATACGCATAATGTGGCGGCCATTAATATTTTACGTAAACATTTAACCGCCATTTGTCCGTTGTAATTTTTTCTTAAAGCACCTCTTCGTTTAATATTAGCATAAACAAATATTTTTATACCATTATATAATCTTAAGCCCAGAATAATGGGCGCATTTATTAAAACTTTAATATAAGTTATTAGACTGCCACATTGTTTAAAAAACATTTTAATTTAAAAGGATTCGCTGATTTTGACTACACACCAGCAGATCCAATAACACAGAAATAGCAGCATTGATAATGGAAAAATATCTTGCAGTCGGACAAAGTGACTGTGGCGACACAGACTGGTTGCACCCCCGTGACCATAGTGCCAAGTGGGTCGAACACCGCACCCGCTGCTACGGTCAGCCAGAGCCCCGCTGCCAACGTCGCGGGGGTTGAGGCCATAACCCCCGACCCCCACTGCTATGAGTGTCGGGTGCGGTACCGCGACCCGAGACCCAGGGATCTCGTCATGTACCTACATGCGTGGAAGTACAAGGTATAATAGTGATTTTTTTTAGATCTGAAAATCTTGATTGAATCTGAAAATCTAACATTTGGTATTAAACCTAACATTGTTCGATTTTATATCTGAGTTAATAAAAATACGTATTTAAGTTATTTTTTTAAATTGAGATCTAAAAATATCTGAAAATCTTTAAAAGAGAATTGAAATATTCGTTGTTATGAATATTAAATTATTTGTACCAGCTTTTTACTACGGTTGTATTATGTATTCAGGGACCAGGCTGGGAGTACGAGACCGAGCTGCCCCAGTGGGCGAACGTCCAGTGGGAAGAGCAGGAGAACTCATAGTTGCAGATACTGACACCGCTGCAGAAGCGCCTCGCGTCTGCGCTGCACATTACAAGGAAGTGAATGAGACTCTCGATTAATGTGTAAGTTCGACGAGAAACGATACTGAAATCGTCGCAGATGATGACAATGAACATATAATATCATAACTTATTATAGTAGTACGTAATGTTGACGAGTTTGTATATACGATATACGAAAATGTTTTTGATATATTTATGTTTCCGAATGCGAGGCGCGCACCGACGGGGCTCCCGAGCCCGGCCCAGTAACATCTCGTATAAAAGTGGCTGTTATATCTTATAATAAACTAAGTTTATCGTTAAGTAGATTTAAGGCGATCCTACGTTCTGCGTTATTTGCGACAGTTGCACTTCTGTAACCTGTTTTCTAAATTTTAAGACTTTGTAGCACTTTTATTGTTTTAGCGTGTACTAGGATTTATTTTATGAGTTCAGTTCCTATCGGCCTAGACGTTTCGAGCTGCTTAGTGTAGTGTATGTGTAAGACGATTTTGTAAAAATATCAGTACCATTAATTGTATATCGCTTTAACGAGGCAGGGTCTGAAAAATTGAAAAATTTAATATATTGAAGCATTTTATGGATGCCGAATGATTGAGCAGTAACGTTTGTTTTCGAGGCGAATAAATTAAAATATATTTTAGAGGATAACGGACTTCAACGAGAAGAATATATTTTCGAATTACGTTAAGGTTTTCTCTCCCTCTTTCGTAGATTTCTCGGCTTAGCGATATCGCTTGAAATTGTAAAATTTCGGACCACTGCTATATTTTCTTACTTGAAGTCATATTTATAGTACCTACTCTTAAACTTTTTATGGGAAGGCTATCTCTGTAATATAACGCGTTTGTAATAATTAAACTTACGGTAAAATATTAATGCATTTTTGTAGGCGGTGGTAGTTATCCGTCACGTTTTGGCTTCCATAGTTTCGGGGTAGAATCTAGGTATTCTCGAGAATTTTGTACTTTAAATAAATTAAGAGTATCAGTAATTTTGCTACGTCTTATATTCATGTCGCCATCTCTCAGTCAGCCGTTTGTTTTGCATTTACTCCCCGTGTTTTATTATCTAAAAAGACATCTTAATCTGATATCGTTTCCGTTGACGTGACCAAAGTGATATATTTAGTTTCCAAAGACAGTTTTGTTACATATTTAGTGTCGAGTGGACGATCGAGCAGCACACTTAAAGACATGATCCAGTGTTTGTTATTATATATTTCGTAAGTTTTGAGTGAATCTAGTTTTAAGCGAAGCAGTTTTTCAATTTTGTTTGGAATGTTTTCGATTTGGACATTGTTTTGATTTATATTTTGTTTTCGTTTATTTACTAGTTAGTTTAATGATTAAAAAGACAATCGTAACTCGATACTTTCATGAGCTTTGATAAATTCTATATAAAATTATATATTTTTCTTACTCTAGCTATTAGTATACGTAATTCATATATTATGTAAAATATTTGTTAGTACATATGTATTATTTGTTATAGAACTAAGATGTTTAAGAATGATGTGTAATTGTCTATTTAGTTTTCGTGTAAAGAAAACTTCAAAAAATAAAAGAATGTTAATCTTATTCATTTGAAATGACGTCAAGGTATAAACCCTAACAAAACTTTACACTGAGATTTAAAATGAAACAGACAAGACGTGGTCCAAGTTGATTCAGATGATTTTGTTATGAATTGTCCATGTGACGTCAAGGGCACTATCAAAGTTTCACAAATGCCAGGAATGTGTGAAATGCACAAAATGGTTACATAACGTTTATATGTAAATTTTGCGTATCTATGAAAGCGCTCCTAAAAATATCGTGCTCGAATTTGCCATTTGTTTTTGTAAGCTTGACAAATATTGATGGGGCTTATGGAAAACCCAATACTTAACTCAAAATATAACCGTGTAAAATATAATAATAATCTCATATTTTACCTACCATTACGTTATAAAAGAATTATGATATTTATTTTAAACACGCAATCATGAGCTCCCTTTTAAATAATTTGCATGATAAAGTTTTTTTTTCAGTGCCACTCAATGATATTCTACTTATACAGATCTGTTACGTTCATACTATTTTCCGGCTTAAATCTCTTCCGAACAATTTCCAAATTCAAAATTGGACTTTGACAGATAAGTGAAACAAAAGATACGAAATGCCATTTACATAAAAGAGACAGACTAAATAAAAGACGACCCAATTGGGTCGTATTTGAATCTTCACAACGCGCGCGGTAGTAACATATTAATATCTGCTTTGAGTTTTTTATATAATATCATTGGTGCCACTCATCAAATTTTCGTTTGTGTAACTGGTTAACCGTAAAGAGGGGGATGACGTAAACGATTTCTCACTTAATGTAAACGCGCATAGTTGTTACAAGTATTTTATCAGACAGTTTTGGGATCAAATTATATTATTATTATTGAATAAGTGAGCGTTTCCTCTCTCTCATCTCATACTGCATACATTTGTGTCGATATATTTGTCTATTGTAATGAGTTACTTGTTAATTTTAATTTCTTGATTTAACAAAAGGCTATTTTCAAGTACATTTTAAACACATTGTAGACATTTGAGGCCATGTTATAGATTTATAATATCTACGTATATTAATAAATTGTCATTAATTTTATTCATTTCATTTGATCGGCACTTTTAAAATTGACATTCTGTAATATAAACTGTGGCATATCACACGCGAAGCTGATTTGACTAGTCAAATGAGCTTCTCACATATTTTAAATAGGATAAGGTGTTAGATATTCGTTATTCGCATACAGTAGATTGGTGACAGACTGGTTATGGGGTAAAATGTTAGTGCTGGTGTGCAAACTAGTGATTAAACCCCATGATTGTAATAACAATAGAAATCCCGTGCAAATATTAGCTAATTTTACTGAACTTAACCTATAAACCCCCAAGCGGCAGCCGGCTGACGCATAATAATAGAACATATATTGTGTCTGCGACACCCACGATGGAGGTGTTGAGGACTATGTCAAAAATAATTTTAATGTTTCTGACTGGTCCATTTGTATTATCGTCAAACTTAAGTGTGCTAAGTAGCAGTGGCGAGGGGTGAATATTTTGAGAAGGGAAGCCGGAGTAAAAAATCTACTTACCAATTTTGGTAATTTATAATTGAATGACATGCTTTTAATTTTCAAAACTAAGTTTGGAAAACAAAGTTTCCTTCGACAACAAAATATAATCTGTCAGACAATAGTCTTTCTGAATTAATGCCATATTTTCCGAACTACACGATTACGTCGTACGATTCACAATTCACAAGTCACAATATAAATTAATTTAATTCACGACACTCTTCTAAGTTCTAACGCTAAAACAAAATTTAAATTCGACAAAACAAAACAAACGACATGTTGTTTACAAACACACTATCCGCCATATTAATATGTCAATCTAAAAACCAGCAAAATAAAAATGTATTACGCGCCTGTCATATTTAGTACCGCTAAAGGCATTCTTAATAAAGTCGTATTACAAAAAATCCTACCAAAATAAAATGTATTACGCGCCAGCAAAAGTATAATGTCGCTACAGTCATTCTTAAATTCGAATCATAACAATTTTACTTCATGACTCATCTATCTCGCTTGCACTTGTGCGTTGCTAATTAACCTTTCTCCGTAATAACTCGTCGGGCATCGAGTTATTTCCAAGTATATATCGCGCGTGCTAGAACGAGACAGAACATGACGACCAGTTCACAGGAATGAAAAGGACAGATGCTTACTATGAACTGTCGTTGTATGGAGAAATAAGCCGCTAATCCTGCGGCTTATTTGATTCTCTGCGCCCGCACATTGCATTGCCTTTTAAAATTTGTAGGCGATAGTTATTAATTCAAACTATGTATTTCAAGTGAGAGAAAAATTTATTGCATATAACATTGTGAATTCAAAGTTTTTTAAGTAGGTATGTAAAATATTTATTAGATAAATATGTCGTTGGCCCGTATATTCGATTTTTCTAAGCCCTAAGGGAAGCCGATGGGAATCGGGTTATATGGACGCTTCGCCACTGCTAAGTAGTCACCACGTCAATTTCACGTCCAGTTCCTTTTGAAGTGTGAACAAACCGCGGTTTTTCCTCTGTATTCAAGAATAAAAATTGCGTTTAGTTTTTGATTCACAACGCCGTGAGTCGTGTTGCCGCAGGCATAGGGGTAATGTAGTTACAGCGGCGTGTTCTCTAATGTCACACGAGCCTGAATAGAGGGAAAACTTCAAACAAACTCTCACAAACATCTGACCTTTCCAAGAAAGGGGTTCGCTCTAGTTGAGACCGCCTCAAACTGGATCTTACGCGGCAAATATTAAATATTCAAAACTTAAGAATCTTATTGTTAAATAACGATATTGCTTCTATTGCCTGTGCTTGCACGCCAGTACTAATTAATCGTAATTATTTCTAGAGAGCCTTGTAGTTTATGTGATAGTACAATTCAGTTGGCTTCGTTCACTTGACGTTTTGTAGAGCAGTTTGTTGCTTTATTTATAGGAAATTTTCATGTGCCTTCTGAAAAATGGAATAGTGAATTGTAAAATTTTTCAGTACGGTTATCGGTAATTGTTGATTAATTAGGTAGGTATATTCCGCGGGTGTTGCGAGAGTGGCTAAAGGTAGAATAACTTTTTTACAGAAAAGAAATCAAGCGGCCCTTTGGCTTTTGTATAGACAATAATGACGTTTAAATTGACATTGACAGATATCGCTGTCTCTTTCACTCGTATGCAGTTTTCGTACCTACCTTCAGTCACACCGTGTCGCGGACCGAACCATGTCATATTTTGCTGAGCGTGTTGTGTTATAGGTGCCATATTGTGGCGCAAACTTTGTTTTTTATTAGAAACATGACATGAAAGACATTTTGTTATTTTTACAATAAGTATGTCGTATATAAGAGTATTATAGTGTTTTCTTCTTTAGATTCGTGTTTCCACATTAATTAGAATAAAATTCATCTTTGAGATATTTTTGTTTTATTCCACTATTCCCTGGGTCGCCACCATACCATTACAAAGTCCTAAAAACCTTAAAGCTATTTAAAACCTAACCTATACTTAAGTAAGCGAAGTACAATCGCTGTTTTAACAAACTGAAAGAGCAGAAAAATTATCACAGCTGGCAACACTGGCTCGGTTTTTCCCCGAACTGCTGCCGGGTATTCCCCGACACTTCTAATCACGGCACATTCATATTCAGCGCTGTTCACTTGACGCTTCTCGCGGCAAAAGTTTGACTCTGCGGGTGCAAAATTATCCCAACAATGGAACGGCAACTTTGAAACAATAATTTGGGTTTATTTACGACCCGGTTAAAAATGACTGGTACGGTATGCAACGATTGTGTACTGACGTCTACACAATCGTTGCTCAGGGTCAATTCAGACCACAACGCGACGTGTAGATGCATTTCTAAAGTACTGAATTGGCAGATTTCGTGAGCGCGAGACGTCTTCGCAAATAGCTGTCAAATCCATACAAATCCATGCATCTTCGCGTCGGGTTCCGGTCTGAATTGACCCTTATAAACAAAAGAACAAACAAACCTTTCAAACAGTGGCGTAACTATAAAATCGGAGGCCCGTGGCAAATTGATGGGGTCCTATCAGTAAAAGTCGTCACGTTAATAATAAAACAATATTGTATAAAAAATGTCTATCCTCACGGTCTCTTGCGCTGGGGCCCTTTTGGGTAGGGGGCCCGTGGCACTTTGCCAGCCCTGCCACCCTATAGTTACGCCACTGCTTTCAAAGTGAACACAACAAACCTTTTAAGTGCCAAATTTTACGTGTTTGTCAAACAGTTTGATAGTGTACAGCTTTGTTTGAATCGTTTGTCAAACAAACTACGTGTTTGACCTGTTTAAAGAAAATTTGGCTTTGCGTAGCGTTTGACAAACGTGTTTGAACGTGTTCCGCTGTATTTGTCAAACAAGATCTCATGATCTCAAACTGATTTTAACTAATTGTTGGCCAACTTGTTTGATGCACTTTTGTTCGTCTGCGCTGCTGTTTGCTGAAAACGTAAATTACATCAAACATCTTTGTCAAACAAATTTGATCGTTTGCGGGGTACTTAAGGGTCCGTATACGAAATTTGCCAATTTCGCTGATTTAACAGACGTGATTTAACAGTTAAAATACAGTATTTCTATAAGATTAAATGCACAACATGTAAGATCATTTCAATTATAATCTAATGTTGGAGCTAGATTTTTTTAAAAAGTATTTTTAAATAATCCAACTCAGACCCGCGACAGTTTTGTGATTTTTGCTGTAAAAGGTTTAGAATATCACATGTTTATGGATTGTACTGACGTCTTAACGGTATGAAAAAAATACAATGTACTGTTGAGAAAGTCGTCTATAAAATGTTGCAGTTACTTTTTACCACTTTAATATGAAATAGTTGAGTAAAAAAATATGTAACTCGGCAAAATTTTAGAGAAAATGGGCAAAGAATTGCTGTTAATTTCGGCAACTTGGAGCTGTAATTCATAAAAAGAAAAAGACAGAAATAATCTATAGATAAAATTCTATCCAATTCGAGAAAAAAGAAAAAAAGACAAATTGTGCCAAAAAACACGATTCAAAACAACCTAAATCTCACATTATATTACTCGCCGCAAGGTTCGAGTCGGCTTTCCGGTCTTAAATATATTTTAAATCTAATAATTAATATATATTTTTTTAAGTCTAATAAGGGGAAAAACCTTATAATATTTCTGTAGCGAACCTTTTCAATTTCGTATTCATCGGCAAAATTTAACGAACGTATACTAAAATTGCAAAGGTTCGTTGCAGAAATATTATTAGGTTTTTTAGGCGAAATCGGCAAATTTCGTATACGAACTCTTAAAAACACGTTGGTTCGATATACAGTGTGTCAGTGTAACAAAAATAAGTGATAATACTTTAGGGTGTGTACGTGTTCCATGTAGAGAGTTCACTGTGAAAATAGCAGCGCTGAAAGACGAAAAATTTTTTTCACTTTTGTATGGGCAAGGGCCCGAGCGTCACGAGTTTCCCCATACAAAAGTGAAAAAAAATGTTGGTCTTTCAGCTCTGCTACTTTCACAGTGAACTCTCTACAAGGAACACGTACACACCCTAAAGTATTATCACTTATTTTTGTTACACACTGTATAACGGGAAAGAATAATTATTGTAGTCTGATAAGACTTACTAATTAGTTCATTTCACTCGATTTTCAATGTTGCATAATTTAGTACACGGTAAGATAATTTTACCGGCTTACTTGAACTTTTAAGGCGCTTTATTGAAAAAACTGTCCTTTTTGACGTAATACTATAGGACCCTCAGAAATGTTACAAATCTGGTAATGAGATATACATATCTTCATAGCCTTATCTAGGTTTGAGAAGAACTAGAAACGCGATTAACGTATTTTGCCTCGATACATTTCTCGATCGAAATGACCTCTTAAAAATACGAAATTCGAAGATTATTTTTAAACGAAAATAGATGTATTGTAGGAAATTAGTCTAATTGATAGACACCTTTGCAACTCAAAATCGTATAGAAGCATTTTGCTTAAATGCTCCTAGTTATTTTTTAAATAATTAAAATTACGTTTTTCGCATGTTTTCCGAGCGAGCCGATAGCTTCTGGCCGCAGCGTATTCAAGACTTTATAGTCATACAAATTAAGTATAAAATTGCCCTTGCGGTAAAATTACTTTCAATATAGCGCCTTAACAAAACAAGGTGACTTTTTTATTTATATTCGTCCGTAGATCTAAGGTAAGGGTAGCTTTATGTAAAATAATGTTAATGAATACCGACTTTGAATTGCCTTATCGTAATAGAGTAGGCCATTTTACGACCGGCTCTTACATCGACTTCCCGCCTTTTTACAGTTTCGTAAATTACTTACAACAATCCAAATTTTATGACTCCTCAATGGGTCCTTTGCGAGTAGTTAAAAGGAAAAGGCATAAAAGAGTATGAAATTCATGTAGCCGCCATCTGGAACCTGTAATAAAATGCAACTTAGGTTGTCCTTTCTAGCATAAATTGAAGATATTTTCCAAGTTCAAAATTGCTCTAAGCTAGACTTTCCCAAAGTGGGTGATAATGCCTCCTCGTGGGTGATGACGCCCCGTCATGGGCGCTGAAGGCTTAAAGCCTAAAGGGTACGTTAAGGGACCCATAAAAAATGGGGGCGTTGTGTGTATATAATATGTGGTGATTAATAATTTCATTTAATGTGCTGATGCATTTTAAATCTATTCCCATCTATGCATTTATTCCCTCATATTAGTTTTAATTTTTGGCTACCTAGTAAGTTTTGGAGGCGACTTAATATTTAAAAAAAATTGTTACACAAAACTCCCAGAATTCCGGGATTGGAGAAAATTCGGAAATGCAAATTAAGTCGGTGATAATGGTTAAAAATATGATTTGAAAACGACAGCATTTTGTATTTATTTTTATAAAATTTGCGGTAAAAGACCCTTAATCCTTTCAAGCCCCATAAGAGCACGTCGGTGATCGCGACAACAATAGAATAAAAATAGATTTCCAAGAATCCGCGATCGTACGATTAATTTAAATAAAGATAAGAAAGTAGGTAGGTAAAAAAATTAAAACGCTAAAAATAATTTCTTCTCAAAGGCAGGCAGTAGACAAAATAAGTTTCCCAAACTTACTTTGTCTACTGCCTGCTGTCTACCCCTGCTCTAAGCTGATTTCTTCATTGATAGATTCCATTTACAGTTTGCTGAAAAAATGTATTTAGACCACCTTCTTATGGTCTTCTTAAATAGGATATGAGTAAACAAAGTGATAAATTACTTTATAGTTTGTATAAGCGCTTGGGCGCTTACCAGCGCGCCATGGATGTGCCCATACAAATCACATAAAAAACTTTTTATAACAGTTTGTTTTGTTAGAACTTGTGCATAAAGATCAAATAAAATAACATTTCAAATATAATTTATTGCAGGAAACTCAACACCTGTCATTTTCCGCCATATTTGAAATATGGGCATCCGCTTAAAACTAAAACCGTCAACACGGTCTATGCTAATCTGGGATCGACATGCAAATAATCGAGCATATTAAGGCATGTTCCGAAATTTAACCTGGTTAATATGATGTCATAATATATGTCTAGAATTGATTAACTTACTGTGTTGATTCGTTGTGTTAGTTCTGTTTACTCTTCTAGTACCTTCAATATGGGCTATGGCGTCGGTTACATGACGTTTTATGCACTAACCGAAGCGAGGCGTAACTAACCTAGCTCTACTCCCAAGTAAAGTCCAGTATACAGTACTCCAAAAGTGATAATGCGCATAGAAGTTTTCGAAATTTGTCGGCAACGGTCGTATTTCCCGAGCGACGGTAGATGATATTGCATTTTCTATTTGCATTGCGTTTAAGATACATGTATCAGTCAAAGTTCGTCGTGATATTCCTGTAGCTTTTGTAACACGGTCATTATTCACGGTCACTCATGCGCATTATTAATTTTGGATTACTGTACTAGTTTTTATTTCGGAACCTGGGCGTAATATTTTTGAGCCCATTTTCCCTATTACATAATTTCTGGACTGTTTATTTTACAGTTTTACACTGTTGCAGTAAACTTTTAAACGATTGTTGGTTTTGCTCGGAGGATTTATTTTTCCACCTGCAGCCTGCAATTACTATACTTATTTATTCATTTTCGGAAAGTTTGTAAAATTGTTTCAAAAGTTTGTAATCGCTAGTGAAAAATTTTATAAACGGGATCTGATTCTCAAGGCTCGAATGTTGTTTTGATTTCACTTGATATTCGGGCTGCTGGGATTTAGACTCTCTACTCAAATTTAGAAATCATCGTTACTTTTTTTGACAGAATTATTAGAACAAGTGACTCATGTGCTTCTTAATTAAAGTAGTATATTAAAAATACGATCAATCCATCAATCCGTGGCGTACACGATCAAATTTTCGTCAATCCGTACCAGATTGATGGATCAGATTGATGAAAAATTGACCGTGTAGCCGGTGACTATGACGACGGCACGCGTCGACGGCAGCCGTCGACAGTTGACGGCTGCCGTCGATTGCCATCAACTGCCGTCGACAAGCGCCTTTCGTCTGTAAGAAGCAGTGCATCATCAGACTTTGCTTACTATTTATATTATATGTACATACAGTAGTGTCAAATCATCTGAGTGGGAGGTTCTAATACTACTCGCCTTAAGGCGGGCATAAACTCCAATTTGTTATTCCGTGACTCCCGGTTTACCTAGTTCCAATATAATAACGAAATGTAAAAAATATAAGATATAAAGCACAATATTTAAAAGACTTTAAACCATAAACATTTTTATAAAACGTAATACTTTGGCTGTGATTAATTTACAAACTCACCTCCGACAAAAATCTAATTCATCGAAATATAAATATTAACTAGGATAATTATACATTTTATTTGAATAAATTGTTAGTAAATCTATATTAAAATATCCTTAACCGAACAATTTGGTTTCTTAATATTTATTTCCAAAGATATTTTACAAAAACATGAAAAATAGAGAAGATCCGCCCCTAGTAACTACAGTTTTATGCTAAGCTAAAATGAATCTTATTGCGATGCGTATACGCTTGGTCTTTTGTTGTGTACAAGGTTATCGTTTTGGATTGAGATTTATCCCTGCCTTAAATAAGTTTCTAGTAACTACCTACAATTTTAATGGCATCGAGATAAGCACAAAATAGAAAAAATAACTAAATCGACGCTATTCAAATTACATTTAACTTCTTGAACTCACAATAACCTACCAACCACTTGCACTCAAAGTTATCATCACTTCTTAGGGCCAACGCTAAAACTCGCGCGGGCGCAATCTCGCGTGTGTATAATGAATTATTTTTTAACAAAAATAAGTATTACTTTTGTTTTTATCTTGGAAGTCGGTTTTAATTTTTTGTTAAAAAATAATAATTTCACCCTTTTTAGTTAGGTACATAATATGAGACGACAAGGCTATAATATTATAGCTTGTTGTCTTAGAGTTGTACATATTACTAGCGGTCGCCTGCGGCTCTGCCCGCGTGGATGTCGGTTACGGCTGCAAAAAGCCTACCAAGGAAAGACTCTGTCAGCAAAATGATTCCCAGGTCAATTCACAGACTCCGACACTGACATCGACGACGCGGACGCAGTCATTATCCGAAGGGTGTATAACAGTGCACACTGCACAGATTGTCTTCCCGCAAGCGCATCCCTCTTCGTGACGCCCACTATCGTAATATTTTAATTTCGCCATAATTTCAAAACCAAACGTCCAATTTTAATCATTCAGAGACCAAATTTTATCTACATAAACTGTACTTAATGATGAAATAATTTATTTTGATAAGGATAAATGGCATGAGTAAAATAAACGCGTTTAATAGTTGTCCAAAAAAATTCAAGATTTTTAAATAAAAAAATGGTTATTGTGCCTCACTCGACATAGATAAGTATAGTGTGTCGCGGACTTTTTTGTAGATATTTATAAGATCTACAATACTTAGAAGATTTTATGGTTCTATCTTTCATAGTTTCGGCAGCGTACGCAAAATAAGTAGCTTTTCTCGTTGATTTTTTCACCTGGCGTCCGAAAAACCCAAATATCTTACGAAACCCTATTTTTTCCAAAATACAATTTAGCCTATGTTCAGCACAAATAATGTAGGATTTGCTTGGAGTAGTTTAAATAAAGCCAAAATCCTCAAACTTGTATCTATAAGGATTCAAAAGTTCTGTTGGGTACCTTCAGAACCAGGGTATATCCTGGTTCAAAATCTTACTTTTTGGTAGGATGTGCCTGAAATACTTCAGAAAAAATCGAAATCACCATATAAATTTCAAGGAGTCCCCTCGATTCCTCATGGATCTCATCATCAGATCACCACTTTTATGAACATGGTACCAACCTCGGATTCAACCCTGTACAACAAAAGAATCATGAAAATCGGTCCATAAACGGCGAAGTTATGGTTGAAAATACAAAAAAAATATATATATAAACAGACGAACGTATAACCTTTTTGGAAGTCGGTTAAAAATAGTATGAGCAGCGCAGGCGCGTGCGACGGGGCGCGGACGCGGGCGACAATCACACGCGCGGCGGACGGCGCGGGCACACGGCGCAGGCGCACACTTTTCGCAATCGACGTTATTTCCGTTGACGCCTTTTTGCCAAATAATAAATTAGTAAATAATACACGGTAATCTACTGGACACAACTGTACACGCTAGAGATAAAAATTATACCGCCGCGTGCGCCCGCGCCCGCGTCCGCCCGTGTTTTAGCGTTGGCCCTTATAGAAGTTAACTTCTATTAAAAAAATCGAATTATCTACTGGCAAAGAAAGATAAAAATTTGTTTGAGGTAAGTAAGTCACACCTTAATAACTTCTTCTAGGCAAGTAATAACAAAAACTCGCCCTCAGCACACCGGTGACCCGTGCGAGTGACAGGGCGCCGCGTCAGGGCGACAGGGCGTCAGAGTAGTCCGAGTTCGACCCTGACCCGTATCATCGACTGAATTATAATTTGACAGCTCGTGTCACTTGTTTATAGGCTTACTAAGGGTCCGTACTACGTGACGAGACGATGCGACGACTATAAATAGGAGATTGTGTCCGTCTTGTTTACATTATGACATACGATAGTTTTACATTCGACAAAACAGTAACGAAGCTATAAATATCTACTATAATAATTTTAGACAATAGTAGACTAGGTACTAGAGTAACATCTATGAAATTGAATATACGTAAAACGCTCCAAAACACTAACAGTAAACTATCTAGCTCAGTGGTTCCCAACCTTTTTAGAGCTGTTACCCCTATGGCCTCCCCACCAGAGTTGTGAGGCCGCTCTCGCATTTACAAGTGGTAGCTAACGGTACCAACATTTTCAGATCTCTGTCTGCAATTATAGGGTATTCTGTAGCTGTTTTTGTCCATAGTTTATACGTCATAGTTTATAATAGTGTTGGGTAGGACTTACAAGAGGCATTACAATTGTCCGGGACAAGACGGAAAAATGTAAGAGCGGCTCAGCATTATAACATGTACCGCTTCAAAATGATTGTCGCGGTAGTCTGGATTTTTTAAGGATTTTTTCAGGGATTTTTTGACTCTTTAATTTTTTAAATTTATTGTCCGACTTACGATCGAAATGATGGATCTTGTGTAACATTTAATCCATCCAATAAAATGTTTAATTTATTCAATGTCAACATGCATGTATCTAAAAAATCTGAATCTTAGGTGAAGACGAAATAATTTTAACTTTTAATAAAAGGATTTTGAAACGTATTATATTACAGTATATTATTTCTTAATCATGAGTGTATATTTATATATTTTTAGGCGAAAAATAGATAAATACAATGATATATTATATAAATATCATTGGATAAATATAAATTCACGTAATTCAAGTCAAACGTACTGCTACGCCTCAAACGCCTCGCGGCCTCGCCTCTTTTGAAGTGGGACACTGTACCGGCTCAGTACGAAAAAGTGGCACCTCTTACATCCTCGTATAAAATCCATGTCCTACCCAACACTAGTTTATAAAATAATTCTGCCAATTCGTCTATTTTAGGTATCTGTTACCCCTTTAGAATAGCTATTTTACCCCCGCGGGGGCAATTACCCCCAGGTTGGGAACCCCTGATCTAGCTTATACAAAAGAAAATTAGTTCTTAAATATCTCGAGCACGCCTGCAAGGTAGATTGCATCGCCGATGCTCGCCTATAAAATTCAATGTACACAATTTATCGCTAAATCGCTCCTCAAGGTTCCGCCATTTTTGAAAAAAAAGGGTCAATTTACACCGAGATGTAATGAAACCACGTGATGCGAAGATGCATAGAGTATAGTCAGCATACATCGTATGGTTCAAAATATTCACTTTATTTCATCACATAACACTCATGAAAAGGATCCAACGATTCCGCTTTCAATAAAATATGAAATTCAATTTAGTTCGGTAAACCGATTTGCAGAGTGTAAAATGATTGGGAGCTCCACAAAACGGCCTCAAAACTGAGAAGCGACGGCGCGATAAATAAAACCACAGGCTCATCCGCGCGCGATTTCATTTAAAACACATCAACCGACATCCAGTGTTGCTAGTGGAAAGGATCAATCAAAATTAAAATTTTTATGTATGTTTAAATATACCTTTCAAGTTATAGTAAATTAAAGACCTAATTTGTGTATGATTATCGCAAACTAGAAATGCCGCCCAGCATCTCAAGCGTCAGTTTTCAAATCGTACATCATTATGCGCAAATCGTACGGCCAAGTGCGAGTCGGACTCGCGCACGAAGGGTTCCATACCGTTATAGAGCAAAAATAGCCCAAAAGTTGTATTTTTTGTATGGGAGCCTCCCTAAAATTTTAATTTTATTTAAATATTTTTATTTATTATTAAAGTCCACATATTATAATTAATCCTTCAGGCCCCGCGCGACAACAATAGAATACAATAGCAATTCCTGGAAATTCCGACTGAAGTATTAAAGATTTTGTGAAAATTTCAACCAAAAAATGTTTGAAAAATCACGTTTGTTGTATGGGTCCTTTAATATTTGATTTATTTTGTTTTTAGTGTTTTTTGTTAAAGCGGCAACGGAAATGAATAATCTGTGAAAATTTCAACTCTCTAGCTGTTGCCGTTTTTTAATTACAGCCTGGAGACAGACGGATAGACGGACAGACATCGAAGTCTCAGTAATAAGGTCCCGTTTTTACCCTTTGGGTGCGGACTATGGAACCCTAAAAAGTATCCTAGTATGTACTTTGCATCTATGCCAAATTTTATCAATATCGGCCTAATAGTTTCGGAGCCTATTCGGTACAAATAAACTTCTCCTATTTTCAATTGGGGTAGATAACAATCTCAAAGTTAATTGCTAAAACGCTACGAACGATAGATCATACAAATTAAAAGTGATCTAGAAATCTAAGTTTATAATTGCCAACTTCTAAATTGTTCTATTGGAAGCGATATCGTTTGTTAAACGTTGAAATCAACGGGCACTTAAAAGATAACTTCCTTGCTACAAATCAATGAATTTACGTAATTATAGGGAAACGTAATAAAAGGTTGGCAACACAAAACACGGCCAATCGCAATTAGCTAATGAACGGTTCGGCCAATGATCGTGGATTCGCCACATTCCATTTTTAAAATCCTTTAGTCAACATTATTCGGGCGGTATTAAATTTCAAACTGCGCGTTGAATTGGAGAATTCGATATATTTTTATCCAATTGACTGGTTTTTCGTTTCAATTTCTATAGTTGGAACTTAAAAAGTGCAAATGTTCATTATTTATGATAATTATCTTATATATAAAAATGGATTTTCAAATGTGTTAGTCGCGCTAAAACTCGAAAACGACTGAACGGATTGGGCTGATTTTAGTCTTAAAATATTCGTAGAAGTCCAGGGAAAGTGACACGAAGTTCACCGGGACAGCCAGTGATATATAAAATAAGTGAGTAAGGTTGAAGTTGATTACATAGGTATGAAAGAATAAAGTAAAGTCTCAGCGCCGATTTTCAACTTTGAAAATTTGTATAAAAAAAAACTAATTGTATTCATAATATTTTATGGTAGTAAATTAAAGTGCGGATTTCATGTACGGAATAATACACAGTCAAGATGTCTTCCATCACGGCGAATGCACTCTTCGAACCGGACACGCGAATTTACCGAGACGCGCCGAAGGATGTCCGCTTATATGGCTCTCACTTCTGTCGTTATTTTAGTGACTTTGGGGCTGTGCAATGCTTTTTGATGTTTTTCTTTTGGATTGCTGGATGACCAGTAACGGCAATTTTGACGATTGACGTACCCTTCGAGGTGAAAATGTGACTCATCACTAAAATAAACGATGTCCATACCGTTTTCCTCCGAAAAAATCTCTAACATCTTCTGACAGAAAATTTTTCGCTTGTTGTAGTCGTCTTCTTTAATTTTTTGCACAATTTGGATTTTATACGGATGAAATTTTAAATCTAAAATCTAAAGAATTCTTTGAATGCTTGACCGATGGAGGCTTAAAGAGGCAGCATGTTTTCTAAGTGAGCGTCTTGGGAGCTCCGCGACCGCAGCGGCGACGCGGCCGATGTTTTCAATCGATCGCACAGGTCTATTGTCGTGGTCCAATTGAATGATTTAGTAAACATCCCGTCACAATTATTAACCTTATTTCCGTGGTGCTCCCCCTTAAGTTCTTTGACTTTCGGTCATTGCAACTTTGTGCTGTCTCCCGCTTTTATGGGGAGGGAAATTGGAATCTTCCTACTCCTCCTATTTTCTTCTGATTAATTTCGTTGCGGGTCCCAAGACAGTTTTAGCATATCCCTCGGGCTCCCTGAGATCATATCAAAGGGTTTTCGTGGTTGGATACCGCTGTCGATCCTGGCGACACAGGAGATACAGTGGTGGGAATGTGTGGTGGGCCAAAGCCCGTTAAAAAAAAAAAAAAAAAAAAAAAAACATCCCGTCTCTATAAACTTCTCTACCCACAACCTAATTAATTGAGTACTCGGGGCAACACTCAAACGGTGGATTTCATAACGACTACAAAATTTTCGCCGCACTGAAAAAAATACTCTCCAACTAAGTACTATTTTTTCTTAGTTGGCACCAAATTAATTGGAATAACCTTACTATTGTTCACGGAAAACAAGGTGATTGTAACAGCGAACAACTGGAGTTAGTTTTAACAACTAGCTAAATTTAGTTATAACATCAAAGAGGACACTTGTTAAATTGAAGATATGTTTTTATTAAAATGACTAATACTTCTTTGAGATTACACAACAACCTAGTCAAATTAACTATAACCTTGTATTTGGGTCTATAAAGACCCTGTGTATATATCAAAAGTTTATGTTTTTAATATTAACTAGGCATTTAGTTCGAATATCCACTAGATATGTTACATCACACAAGCTGTGAAGTAGAATGAAACAAGATAAAAAGTAAAACCTACAATTTACCCATATTAGCATCAACAAATTAATATCGCTGAAGTAATAAACTTAAATAATAACGGCAATCAACTAATGCGTTAAATTAAAAAAATGTCTTGAATATTCCGACAAAGTTCTTAGTAGACTCTAGTAAGCACTTGATTCGCTTTTACACAGTTTAATAAAGTTCTCTTAGTCACAGCAACTATGATCTTGGAAGGCTCATTCATTATAGGAATAAACAAGATCTTGGTTGAAGCAAACATATTTTTTGCTTCACTGAACGAAAACCAATTGCATAAGTACGCTTCTACTGCGTACGCGCGGTGCGCACCAGACCACTGCGCCATGGCGACCTGGCCATGGCAACATGGCGGCGAAAAAATCCGCACTCGTCACCTATCGAACGTTACCACTCCCCTCCAGCTAATCCCGAAGGTTGCCGAGAAAATCGTGTTTAAAGTTGAAAATCGGCGCTGAGACACCCTTTACTTTGTGCCCTCAGAATCAACCTATCATTAGAGGCAAGACGTTACGGCGGTTCTCAAACTTATTTGGTGGTGGATAACTTGAGCCAGGCAAAAAAGTGACGGATTTTGCACCGAAAAACATTGACTGGCAAGTGGCATGGTTTTGTAAAGTAACTCCATGCTGACGTTTCTAAATAAAAAATCATGTATCGCTTACGGAGCACCTACGCAAGCTTTGCGGAGCCCCAGTGCTCCGAGAAGTACACTTTGAGTATAAGATATACAGGGTGTTAGGTTTAACACCGTTATCCTTAAAACCATCAAAAAAGCCCGTCAAAATGAACGACTTTTTCTATGAGAACAATGCTGGGAACTCAAAAAATCCGTCATCATACCCATACAAATTGCCCGGACGGGCATTTTTTTTTTGAGTTCTCAGGATTGTTCTCATAGAAAAAGTTGTTCATTTTGACGGGCTCATTTGATGGTTTTAAGGATAACGGTGTTAAATCTAACATCCTGTATATGGACACTGTTATGCATCCCATAAAAAATTACGTATTGAGTTATGAATGTTCTTTAGATAATTTAGAACAAGATTAAATTCATAACTCTAACAAAAAAGTTTTTGTGGGTTATTACACAAATGCTTGACCATATTTATTATATGAGCTGTGAGCCAAGAGACCTCATAATATTTCTATCCGTCAAAATATTTTCACTGTCGACAAAGATAGCACCGTCACTATTTGTAGCACAAACTCCGCAACTCGCACTGAGTTTACCTTGTTGATGTACTTTTGACAAAATTACTCGGGAACTTAGCCCGGCGAACTTTCGAAGTATGAGCTCTATTTGCGTAGCAATAGGAGTTAGATTCGAACACGATTCCCGGCAAATTGAGTTTCAAAACTTTGCCGTACAGATTTGCAGTATTAAAATGTACAAAGTACTTAGTCGTTGAATTTGTATGCAACTTGCGCAGCCTTTTTTAGTGCTTAATGCTCGAGTGTCATCATTTTGTGGTTTTAATTTTATATTCGAGTACCATTTAGTTAGTATTCATTTTCTATCTTATTTCATCTCGTGAGCTTATTAGTTATTAGGTTAAGTAAGTAATCCCATGTGGCCTTGCCTTTATTTTAATTAATCAAGTAAAAGTTGCGAGAGGTTATACTCTTTTTACGTAAGTTTTCTCGCGATAAAAAGAATCTACTCTATGGCTATGCCAAATTTCGTCAAAATCGACACGGTAGTTTCGGAGCTATATTTATTTGTTCTCTTTATAATCGGTATCGACTAGCGGACGTATGCCCATAGTTTTGCAACCTTGTACGGCGTACCCTAATCCCTTGTACAGTAAGTAATACCTAACAGTTAATACTTCTCTACAGGAACTGTACCATTTTCTGATAAAAAAAAGTTTATGCTGGAGCAACTACCGCCCCTTCACGATGCATCGCGCTGTTGATTTTTCTAAGTGCAACCACCACCAGCATCAACTTGGCAAAAACCGACCAAATAACAAAGGTCCTCCTTCTGCCTATCAATAGTACTTCGATTTGATACTGCTAGATAACATCTACTTTTCGCCCGGACAGTGATTAATGTGGACATTAAAAACTCGCTAATGACGATGATTTTCATTGTCTTAAGTTTGAGCTCGTTAATATCACCACCTCCGACAGTCATACAAAAGGAAATTACGAGAGCCATAACTCAGGGATCTAAAGATTGTTATTATCATCAATCAAATGTAGTCGGCGGGAAAAAGTTATATCCGTCGCGGAAATCAACTCACTTACAGGAGTCGATTACGGGCGCGAGCCACTAGAGATAGCGGGCAAACCATCGAATATTATAAATGTGAAAGTGTGTACTGTTAACTCTTCACGCCCAAACCGCTGAACCGATTTTGCTGATATTTGTTGTGGAAATAATTTGAGTCACATTTTTTCATCGCGTAAAAATTTGCGGTTTCCGTGAGATTTTAAACGAATTTTGGCGCAACGGAATAGCGGGCGTCACCGTGTCATGTTACAATATGTAGTATTATTATTATACAGTTAAGAACGGTAGCTCTTCTACTCAAATATGGCTCTAGTTACTAAAGTAACAACAAAGTGACGGTGGATAGTTTTATTGAAAACAGGAATGGTGACGTCCAAGTGTGTGCGCAGTAAAAGACAGCACAGTGCTCTTCAATAATTTTTAAAATCTTCTCCCGATACTTTAAATACAAAAATGTCTTCTGCTCTACAAAATTGTTTCTTAACGTCAAACAGATCACGGTTTCGTGGGAGAAAAATATAGGATTGTTTTTACTGTCGCAAAATTTGTGATTTACTGACTCTTTTTTTAAGTCAGCTCTTGCCAATCGCTACCGCTCATACATTGAGCCACTTGCAAAATATTGCAAAGGAAATGAAAGTTGCGTTTTGGGCGTCAGAGTGAGACGCACAGCACCAGCCAATCACTCGCAGCCGGAAATGCACCCAGCTGATGATACCATCAGCTACCATCATTAGACTTTGGCTACTAGATTAAGCCTTTCGTACTATGATGGAGGTGGTTGTGAGGTTTCTATAACTCCATTCCTGTTGGCTTCCCTTGCCTTTTACATTGTGAGGACCGTATACATCGCCACATCTACTGTATACAGGCTATAAAATGAAATGAAAACAGTTTACATTTAATGGGTAGGTATTACTAGTATTATGAAGATTTTAAGAAGATCCAGCCTTCGTCATCGACAGTTATAATACGCAGACTATTATAGTTATCAGTGTTAGTACAATAATGGGCAAAAGCTCTGTACCCAATAATGTTTCCAACTGCTGCACTGCAGCTCTTGCAATGTGTTATCTTGATTCTAAGACTTGCCATAGACGGACCGCACGGCGATCTGCAGTTTTCGTACTCGACCGACCGCTCTAAAGCAGTCGGACCGCACGGCGATCTGCAGTTTTCGTACTCGACCGACCGCACTAGAGCAGACGGACCGCACGGCGATCTGCAGTTTTCGTACTCGACCGACCGCTCTAGAGCAGACGGACCGCACGGCGATCTGCAGTTTTCGCACTCGACCGACCGCTCTAGAGCAGACTGACCGCAAGTTGCAGTCGGTCTCGACTGCAACTTGCGGTCAGTCTAAGTTAGATTGTAAATAAAAAATAGGTAATATGAATCTTACGAATGCGTTTCGTTTTAGTGTTAGCTTACCTTTTAGCATCACGATGACTTTTATTTTTTAACCCGATACCACTTCAATTTGCGTACAAAAGACGGACGAAGTCAGGTGAAGCTCGTTAGCTACCGACGACGAAAAACGCAACCTCACTGTCAGCTTAGGTATACAATAAATAAATGTATTCATGGGAACGAAGTCTTTATACCCAGGGATATAATGCCTAGTATTGTGTCCAGATTTTGTTTATGGTAATGGATATGGTAGTGTTTGTTGACATAAAATTAGATGTGAAAATACTTGTACGGTAATACCTATATGAAGCATATACGATTATTCCCCTTTGCTTATAAAATAGTTTGATTATACTAGCTATACATCGTTTTGTATTTGTCTACTAAGGTACTAAGACATTTACCACTGTAAATAAAAAAGTGTGTCAGCTCCGACGCACGACTGGAGTTTACTCAATCTAACCATACGCAAAAAAAGTTTATTCAACTGAAAAAAGATTAATATCATATGAAATCAGATGTTCCGGCAATATTATCTACACCCCTTTCTGCCATAGTTATTTCAAAATACTTTTAGTTCACTTTAGCCAGTATAATGATAAAAATTATAACTTCACAATAACAATATTAATTATTGATATTTATAACAAAAATAGCAATATAAATACTTCGACACTGATAGAAACAAACAAGCCCAATAACATATAGTATATAGGTATAGTCGCCTATACAGCATACCATATGTACGTCATAAAGTTAATATACCTATCGGAATATAATATTATATAATAATATAATATAATATTCCGATAGTTATATTACACTCACAGCCAAATTAGAAAGTTGAGCACTAAAGGTGCGCACCAAAAACGTGGCACATTTTTTCGTTACTTGTTAGTAGGTTTTACCCCTCGGATTTTTCTCATACCGGGCGCCTTATATATGAAAATCGATTCTTAAGGAGTAAACTCCAAAAACACTGTAAAAGAGTTTTATTTCTTAATTTTATTTTTAGGTAAAGGAATAATAATTTCACGAAAGTTTACCTTTGCACTAATGACTGACTTCAACCTTAACGGTGCTAAATGAAGTGTGTAATATTATAATTAATAATAATATCTATGGACACTTCACGTCAATCTGGCCCCGTGGTAAGTACCTGAAGGACTTGTGTTACAGGTACCAGACAACGGAAATATTATACTTAATACTTTTATACTATACAGTATACATACAGGGTGCAATTAAACCTTCCTGCCAAATTTTTTCCAGGGCTTAGGTATCATTAGGAGAGTCCATTTAACCAAAAAAATTGGGTGTAATTTTTTTTCAATGACATATTTTATCCCATTTAAAATCGTTGCAGAAATGGTCACTCGCGGCGCGGGAGAATGACGGGAAGGGGCGCGCGCGGGGGCATGTCACGCGCGGCCGACGCATCGTGTCCATTGATTGTAGTGTTTTTTTAGGATAACTTTCGGAAGCTATTTCTCAACATTTTAGTACTGAGTGACTATAAAAGAAAAAATACTTGTATTTTTATTTTTAACAAGGATCAATATATCAAAATTTGGCAGGAAGGTTTAATTGCACCCTGTATATTCAAGATTTTTATTATATGGTACACATATTTAATAAACATCCATGACCTAGGAACATACGAAACTTGTTTATTGTTCCATCGGCGGGATTCGAACCCGCGACACCCGGCTTTAGCGCTGACAACGCGCTCAACCACTGAGCCACAGAGGTCGTCATTTAACGCATTCCGTAACAATATTTGGACATTACAAATATAATATGACAAAAGGGAATTGTACGTGTATTTGAATAATAAATATTAATTTTACTTCGGTTAAACCCTGGAGACTACCAAAAATGGACAGCGACCACGTGATAACCAGTTAGCGGGTAGAGATAAACTGCGATAACATGGCGCGCCCCTCCAAATTATTACTGTTCCAATGTGTGTAGTCACATCCTTATGAAAGAGTTTATACGTAGTAAGTATTCAACCAATCACTGTACTCGTAATATTTCACTTAATGTCACTTATTACCAAGATTTGTTGGTCAACTAATCATAACTAGCCGACCGCGCAAGACATCGCCCTTCAAACGTTTTGACAACGCACTTCAAACGTTTTGAATTTTGGAGGGGTGCGCCATGTTATCATCATAGAATTAGAACGTTAGAAAAGGCATTCCATACAATCGTCAGCGCGAAAATGTGTCACTCTCGAGATGAGTGAGGCTCACTCATCTGAAAGCAGTGTGCCTTAGGACGCGGTCGGCGGTGACAGCCGGACGTGTTTAATTAATTGATTACCGCGTTGTTTTTCGCTACATTTCACTGAAGAATGCCGTCGTGTGCCTTCCGACAGTGCAGTAACAACACGAGGAATACAAATAAGATAATAAAGATTTTTGATTTTTGAAATAAAGCCAAAGGTGTAATATTTCACAGGCAATTACTAAGATTTTATTAATATTTTAATTATTGTCTTCCATTTTACGAGAAAAATCAAAGCGAAGCGTAAAATGAGCGAAAGAGAAAGTAGTATATGCCATTACTGTAAGACAAAAAGGACGACAATCTTTTCTCCATAAACATTTTGCATGCAAAAACATTGCTACAGTTTTGACGCCATATGTCGTATCTAAGTATTTTGATATCGTTGGTTATCATAGTTGATCTTTACTTCTAATGTGAATAGTTAACTGAGGATAAGCGAACCTTGTTAGAGTGAAAGCACAATCCATACTAATATAATAAATGTGGAAGTTTGTCTGTCTGTCTGTTCTTTTCACGCTTACATCGCTGAACAAATATAAATGAAAATTGGTATACTCCATAGGTACCAGTTTGAGTCCCAGGAAAAAACTAGGCCTTTACATCCAATGTGGACGATTTATACAGTATTTTCAGAGCGAAGTAACCCATAAAGTTAATATACCTAGCGGAATAGAGAAACAAAGGCCTGAGCAAGCGAGATGCCACTATCAGTAACACTGCGTGGTAAAAAGAGACGTGTGATACATGACAGCAGCACTCTTTTTTTGACATCCAGTCGGCACGTGCCGCACGTTGACAATTTAATCTCATAGAATTGAAATCTCATGATTGAACCATGCTTGTGTAAGTGAATACGTACACATATTTTTCACACAGATGAAAACCAATTTTGGTTTCGTTTGACAGCTCGAGATTGTTGCTCTATTCCGATAGGTATATTAACTTTATGGACCAACTATGTGCGGGTTTCCTCACGATGTTTTCCTTCACCGTACGAGAGTCCATATTAATATGTACTTGAGATCTGAAAATGTCTCATTGGTACACGCCTCCACCCGGGATCGAACCTGCACCCTCTGCGAGTGCGAATAAAAGGTCTACCCATTAGGCTACGGACGCTATGTGATATGTCCCAGGAAAGGACGTACTTTTTTGCCTCTAGCGTGAACACAATACACTAATCTAATATAATATATTTTTTAGGCTCCAGTTTGTCGGCGTATAAAAAGGTTTCACTATTAGAGATAAACTACGATAACATGGCGCGCCCCTCCAAAATTCAAAACGTTTGAAGTGCGTTGTCAAAACGTTCAAAGTGCGTTGTCTTGCGCGGTTGGTCAGTTTTGATTATTTGACCGACAATTCTGGATAATTAGTGACAATTACGACTTAGAGCGCTTACAGACGAACGGCACGTGTCGGCGGCACGCGTCGGCGGCAGTCGACGGCAGACGACGGCACATGTCGGCGGCAGTTGACGGCAGCCGTCGACCACAATAGACATAATTCTGTCTACTCTGCGTCGACAGTTTATCACGCTTGCAGTTGTGACGTAGCGCGTAAAGGTAAGCGTTCACAGTACGCAGCGAGTAAAAAAATATCCGTTTGATACGAGACGTCCGTTGCGTACGATACCGACCTGTGGACACTCACCTTTAGGCGGTACGTCACACCTGGGGGCCTACCACCACCTCTACTAAGCGACACCGTTTGACAGATAAGAATTTATTACTTTAACGTCAAGCTAGCGATCTTAAAAAAGTTGATATTTCACAGCGGATTTAACATTGTTTTGCATTTTTAACTGTTTTTTAGTAAAATTATATTTAAAAAGTGAGTACGGTAATGTTATTGTAATCTTACAACAAAGTGTTCTAAAAACATAATAGTTTTAGGAAAGGTCGTGGTAGGCCCCCTGCAAGCGTCATAAACTGTCAAAGGCTGCCGTCGGCTGCCGTCGACTGCCGCCAACTGCCGCCGACACGTGCCGCCGACACGTGCCGTTCATCTGTAAGAAGCCTAACGAGTACTGGTTGATTGGTTGAATACTTACTACATACAAACTTTTCATAAGGATGTGACTACACACATTGAAACAGTAATTTGGAGGGGCGCGCCATGTTATCGTAGCTTATCTCTACAACTCTTCAAGAACCTTAAATGATTGTCTTAAATAATTATCTATATATTATTAAGTATGTAATAATATTTAGTCCTAATCGTGGGATTTACGATAATTAATCGAGGCAAGACAATATCTCATTACCGAAGTATCTTGTAATATTAATACTATTTATTTTATTTTATTTATTTATTGATACACAAAAATGAATAAACAGATAACAAATATCAGTGTTAAAAAGCCCATATTGGGCTTGTGCTAACACAGCTTCACGGTTACTACATTAATAAGTAACTAACTGACAGTAATAATGTAATCACTAATCAGTGGTTTTTGTGTAGCGACTGGCGGGTAGCAAAATATTGAATAAGTAAATAAATACGACCACCGCGCCGCGCCGGGAGGACACAACGGATTAAACGCGGCCGCACTCACACCATACTGTAACAAACAAGATTTGGTACGAGTTCGATTCCGGATATATGAATATCGGAAATTGGCGGATAAAAACTGAATGATTATTTAATTAAAACATTATTATGCTGTTAAGCATTTGTGTATCATCCTACGGAAAATAAATAATAATTTAGATTATGAATCATCTTCTTTAGATCATTTAGAACAAGAATGAATTCATAACTCAACAAAACAAATTTGGGTTAATACACAAACTTTGTGTATTAACCCACATTTATTTTTAATGCTTAACAGTTAACAGCGGCCTTTACTTATATCTTAACTTTCTTACAATTTCAGAATGTTTATAAAGTAAATTTAATTTCGTATAACTTACTCGCATAGACTTTATACACACATATCCATACATTATTAATCTTGTTAAGTAAACTGTGTAATGTATAAGATCATAGTAATGTTTCGCCCGTCGCATTATGACAGAATGAAATAAGGCACATTAATATTTTACTTCCGCGGAGAATATGCATTCAGCTCCTTCGGAGTTAGAGCCGTGAGTTATGAAATATACATTTATGAAGTTATATCGTTTTAATACGGATTAGAGTGTCTCTTATTTAAAATTTAATATCCATTAATTCTAATTTTAATATTATTATACTTAGTCACAAAATCAATCGTTAATTTTATACTATGTTATATCTCTCCTGGTGTTTGATTTATACATTATGAAAAAGAACCAAGATCTAATGCCCGTTTGCACTAAACTTGGGTTAGGCTTGTCCTAGTTATGATACACCTAAGCTTAAGAGCAGCCTAAATAAAAATTCGGTTTGCACTAACAATTTTGTCTCAGCTTTGACGAAATTAAGGAATTGCCTAGTAAAGTGAATGATAAATAAATGACGAACGATTGTAATGACAGATTGTTTATGGTCTATTATTTAAAAAAACAAAATCTGTTTGAATTCGTCATCGTCTAGTGTTTTCGACAGCATAGTCACCGTGTGGTTTTTAATTTTAAACATAAAAGGTCAGTGTTTATCTATATATCTATATCTATATACATATAATAAAACTGCAGAAATAAAAATTCTGTACATTAAAGATATTCAAAAAATAATAAGCGGGGGGTGTCACTACATCGCTATAGGAGCCAAAAATGTAGTTAGTTTTTTGTCTATCTGTCTGTCTGTCTGTCTGTCTGTCTGTGTGTCTGTATGTTTGTTCCACTATCACACGAAAACTACTGATCCGATTTGAATGCGGTTTTTGCAGATATATTTGTCTTCTTCCAACTTAACATCTGGTGTATAAAAAAATTCCTCCCACCCCTCTAAAGGGACGAAAGAGGGGGTCAGATTTTGTATAAGACTTTTTCTTTAACAAGAAAACTACTGATCCGATTTGCATACGGTTTTCGCAGATATATTTGTCTTCTTCTAACTCAACATCTGGTGTATAAAAATCACCCCCCCCCCCCCTCTCACCCCTCTAAGGGGACCAAAGAGGAGGTCAGATTTTGTATCAAACTTTTTTTCTTTAATGGACTTACTTCATATTATTGACCGTTTTTTCCAACTTAACATCTGGTGTATAAAAATTTTCCCCCACCCCTCTTAGGGGACAAAAGAGGGGGTAAGAATTTGTATCAACTGATGAAGTAGAAATACTTTAAATGGCAAAATAACGTTTGCCGGGACAGCTCGTCCTTAATAAAATGGAAAGTTTAAAACGCAAAAGAACTCCCAATTTCCCAATAAATAAGGAGACATGTTACTGGAAAATAACTATTTGATATTTACATCAGATCATAGATAGATACTTACCTATCACTTGTATAATATTCCAAATCCTGGGCGATTTGATCTAAAATCCACAATGCTGTACTTCTACAGATCCTATATCTTAGGATAAGGATACTCGTATCTATGCTGTGTAACGCAAAAAACACTACTTAAGTATCGCCTTACTCGTTGGGCGCTTCCTATTCGGACTCTTAAAGTTAGGAATCTCCTAAGTGGAGTTAGGAATGGCTTAAGGTTAGTGCACGCAAATTTTTCGCTAGGAGTAGCCTAAAAAAATTAGGCAAGGACTTAGGCGATTCCTAAGTTTAGTGCAAACGGGCATATATCAATATCTTTCATATATCATATATAAATATCTTTTTTTTACTTATACTTACCTCACTCAGAGTGAGGCTTACCTCAGGTATATCAACTCTCTGTATCAACAAAAAATGACAGATAATGCCACTAGATATGTAATTTATTACTCTTTAATCGATATTTTATGTCACATAGTTGTCGATTAGAGAGTATTAAATAAAATATCGTCGATTACAGCACGGTGTCATTGCAGAGGACTTTTAACATTTAATGAGAGACCGAAATGAGGAAAGTCTAGATTACAAATTATATCACCCAGACTTTTAATATTGAATTAATTAATGGCCAAAATAAGCTAGATTAGGGAATACAGCTAGAGTAATATTAAATTTAGGGCGAAATTCTTTAGGGCCAACCCACACGTACCACAACCACACGACAACCGCAACCACACGACAAACACACGACGTGGTCGGGCGTATATTTCGTATTGGAAATGAACTGGACCATTCACACGTACCACATTTTGCAGTCGTTGTCGACCACTTGTAAAATACCGACCACATCGCAAACACGTCGCAACCACGTCGCAACCACGTCGCAACCACATCGCAACCACATCGCAACCACAACGTTGCGTCGATGCAACGACACGCCGCCCGCGCTCTCTCTCCCCCCCCCCCCCCCTTCATTCATTTCTTCAGGGGGGCGAAACTTTAACGAGAAAGAAAGAGAAAATTCCGCGCCTCGTTTAAATTTTGAAATTGAATCGATGCGTGGAAATAATATAGTCCGGGAGCCCTAGAACAATTTTATTTGATTACCATCAAGCTAATTTTTTTGTGAGTAGCTTTATTTTGATAAAACGAACAACATTTTTATTTGCGAAAAATCTAGAAAGTGGTAGCTATCATCAGTCAAGGTTTTTTATATGTAGATACCAGCTGTCCCGGCAAACGTTGCTTTGTCATAATATATTTGCTATATTATTTTATTGAAGTGACTAAATAAGTATGTCACCATGGCAACGTCGATCGCTATCCCGTCGCACAAACAATGGTCGCCGTCAGTCTCAGGTTGTAATAATTTACTATTATTTATTAAACAAATGCACTTATTAATATATAAAGTACCGAGTAGCCGATTCTCAGACCTACTGAATATGCACATAAAATTTGGTAAGAATCAGTAAAGCCGTTTCGGAGGAGTTCGTGGACTAACATTGTGACACGAGAATTTTATATATAAGATTGTGTTTTCATAATTCATTAGAGCGTACCGGGGGGGGGGGGGGGCAGCTGCCCCCTGGAAGTTAAAATAAACGTCAATTTTCCTGGAAAGTGGGAATTCAAAACGTGTTATCTACTCTCTGTAAAATGAAGTGTTGGAAACAAAATATCTTTTAAGGCCAGGCCAGTTCGAAAAGACTGATTTTTAAGCTTCCATGACTTTAGGCAAGACGTGTTTCCGCTATAAAAGCCGGAGTCGAAGTACAATAGCTCGACTTGCACACGACGCAACCACATCGCAACCACGTCGCAACCACTGGCCGTCGTCATTTTGTCGGTACCACAACGCAACCACAAAATGCTGCAGCGACACCATTCACACGTAACCACAGCTCGACGACATTTTGTCGTTGCGATGTCGTGTGGTTGTGGTACGTGTGGGTTGGCCCTTAGTGGTTGTCTGATTGCTGTGAAAACCTGAAATCTTAGAAGTATTTATGGAAAAAAAAAGGACATTAACGTACGAAGTGGCGTTAAGTAGCCTAACATGAGGAATATGTACCCTTGAAACCGATATTACTAAGTCCGATATCCCATAGCGGGTCGATCATTAAAAAAGACTAAAACGTAGTAACGTAAATACTGCATCGTAGGGCGGCGTAGCAGCCATCAGCATACGTAGCGCGATGTAGCGTGTCGTAGCGACGCGTAGAGCGACGTAGCATATCGTAGCGACGCGTAGAGCGACGTAGCGGACAATCGTAGCCAATGTAGCATGCCGTAACCATTAATTTAGTTTCAGACAATTTTCGTATCCTTTTTCTTGACCTAAAAATTATCCAATACTATGATGGCATTGGATATTAGGATTTGATAGGATAGCATGGTGGCTTCAGTCGATTATGTCATTAACGTGAGTCCACAGAAAGCAATAATTCGAATCGTGTATACAAAAAACTAATAGCTACCACTCAGTCTTCTCGATAGGACAGTTTTATATATTGTGTTAACATGCGACGTAACAAAAATGTTAATAATTTGTACTGTGCTCGAGTAAAATGGCGAAGACATCAAAAGTTTAAAGTTCTATTTCCTATTTTATTATTAATCTGTTGTTACGCTCGTGTAAATATAATGAAGCTCTGGAACAAAATATTTAGAAACACCTTTTAAAACTCAATTGGGTTCCTTATTTATTACAATATTATACGAAAAGTATTTTTAAGAATAATAAGTAATTACCAAGTTAAATTTATGCATTTTCACTCGCCTGAAGTATTTAAAGTAACTCCTGTCAAAAGTTAACTTGAATAAAAAGGAATTATTAATTTTATCGTCGAAAGATAAAACCACAAATTAAAACAGTGGATGACATTAATAAAAAATAAAAGTGCTCGCAGACGGGACCAATAAGAAAAATAAATATTTCCGAAATACTCGACGAATATTCAAAACTCTTTTGCATAAAATTTCGCCATTCGACGCGAAATAAAAACAAACGAAAAATAGGGTTCCGTCGGTGAATGGAGCAATATTTTTAGATAATAATAAGACGTTTATTTACTATACATAATTGACGACATGAGTGGAAGAATCGAACAGGTAACATTTCGTATCATACGGACAATAACTCATTTTTTCCCGAATTATTTTAATAAAACTTGTAACTTATCTACTTCATAACTTAGCTAATTTATCTGGCTACACTTATGATCCATAGTTTTTCTATTTTAAATAATTTTTCCGGCTCTAAAGCGAAATTTAAGCAAAAAAACGGGAAGTTTTTTCATGTTACTTACCTTATTCTTCCATTCACGTCTTGAATTATTATAATATGTTTAGACAAAAGACGGAATGATACATATTATTAGGTATAGCATAAAATGTAATTAATGTAGCTTCTAACTTCTTAGTTAGTTTGCTGCAACCAATATACAGTAGGGCCTCGGTAGGTAGGTTCGGTGATCGCGGTAATCCGGCCGGCCAGTGGGAATCGCGGGGCAGGCTGGCGAGTGTAGGTGCGGGCTGTCATGAGCCAATGCGCCGTCAGTCTTTTGTTTATCGCCTTTCGCGTTAATAAAAAATTTCGTTGATACCACGCGAACGTAACCTAACCTGTCTAAACCCGAGTGAAGCATAGTGGCCGCCCGTGTAGGATGTGTGCGTGTCATTGGCGCCGTCACTCAACGTACAATGACAGCGGATTGTAGTACCTAGTTGCGTGTGTGAGTGTCGGTCACGTGTACAATTAACGAAATTGTTTATAGTGTTGCAATGTGCAGGCTTGGGAGACTAAAATGAAAGATGAGTTGTAACCGCGAAAGATGTTTAATAACTGACTTATGAACTAATTACATTATATTCTTATATAGCTAATAGCAGGGAGGTGCGCCGCACACTACAGTGTGATGCTCCGTCCGTATTTTTTTTAAGTCCGCGGTTGACACGTACAGCGTCAATTTAGCTTGTTCGCTAACATCATGGCGCCACCACGTAAATATTCGACATTGATATAAAAAAATTGATTAAAAAAACTAAGATTAAACATGTGTTCTATTAACATTAATATTTAAACTAGCTATTTGACCGAGCTTTGCTCGGTATTCGATAAAACACGAATAAAATGACATTTTCTAAAAATGATTCCTAGCTAGATCGATTTATCGCCCCCGAAACCCCCTATATACTAAATTTCATGAAAATCGTTGGAGCCGATTCCGAGATTCCAATTATATATTTATATACAAGAATTGCTCGTTTAAGGATATAAGATAATATTGCATACTATAATGCGGATGCCTCGATAATCCGAAAAGGGTCGTGTTTTTGCCTCTCCGGATTAACAAGGCCCTACTGTAATGATTATTGATTCCGTATAAATATAAAACAGACTTATATAATATTTTAGACTTTAGGCTAATTTAATGAACACAAAATCACATATACATATTTTAATTTTTCATTATTAAAATATGTACATGTGATTTAGTGTTCATTGCCGAGTAATGGCGGACTTAACCAATAATCTCATGATTTAAATATCACCAGCAAAAATTAAACAGTGTTGCTACGGAGCCCTGCGCCGCCGACGATCGGTGCTGGTCGGTTTTTATGGATTATAAACTGATTTATTCGTTTTTTCGAACACAACCTCATTCCGCCCCCACCCCGTGGATTGACATTCGAGGTTTGAATTACAAATGCCGCCATTTGTTACGCTCCGGACGCACAGGGAAGTCCCCTAAGGGCCAACCCACACGTACCACAACCACACGACATCGCAACGACAAAATGTCGTCGAGCTGTGGTTACGTGTGAATGGTGTCGCTGCAGCATTTTGTGGTTGCGTTGTGGTACCGACAAAATGACGACGGCCAGTGGTAGCGATGTGGTTGCGACGTGGTTGCGTCGTGTGCAAGTCGAACTATTGTAGTTCGACTCCGGCTTTTATAGCGGAAACACGTCTTGCCCAAAGTCATGGATTTCGAAGAGGACACTTTATTGTTGCTATCCTTGCTATATGTATTATTGATAAGACGACGACGGCGATGTCAGCGTAATCGTCTTTTCTTATGTTATGTTTAGTGTTTGTATTGTTTACAATAATATGTTTTAAAATAATATTTTAAGTGGACTCCAGTCGCTCTCCAAGGCGCAAATGACGACGGGCCGCCCGTTGCGACCATTCATGTACAGACTTGCCCATGCCCGCGGTAGTCTACCGCCGCTGCGCGCTGAGCCGATTTTGATGAATTGGGTATGGCGAGTTTGAGAGATGGGAAATAACATCTAAGGATAGTTTTTATAATTGCGAAATGTAAAGTTCCCGCACCATTATCCAGGCGACTTGGGTTATTACTATTTGCTTATTTTGCTATCGGTTAAAAGTATTATGAAGGGGACGGCGCGTACGCAGTCCCCACTACCAAAAATTACGCGTCCGAGTTATCCGCATTAGGGATAATCGCAGAGGTCAACCCGACCGCAGTGCAATGGAAGGGCCTCACTCTGGGGGAACCGCCTTCTTGATCACGGTATCCCCTACGCCAGGTAAGTATGATGTCAGTATCTCGACCCGGGGTAGTCATTCTACGTTTCGCGTTTTCGATACCGCGATGTAGGGACTTCAGAGTGACATCTAGCGGACTTTTAATGCACTACGAAGGATGTAGTGACGCCACATGTCAACAATTATAAACATAGATGGCGCTTTTGCTTTAGGTAGGGGAGAATTGGCTACTTTCCAATTTCCATACATTCGAGCACTTTGCACATATATTAAATACGATGTGTGATGTTGATGTGTTGTGTATTATATACTATATTAATTAATTGTTAGTTACTTTAAACTAATTTTAAGTAACTTATATGACGAACACGCCATACATTAAATTGTAGGAAAATAAGCACGAATAATATTTAAATATTATATTTTATAGCTAAAACTTAGCAGCGCATTTTTTGACTTTATTAGTTATCACCATTGAGTTGAGGACTGAGGTCAAAAAGTAAAAAAAAATGAGGATTTATATTTTATTTTATTTGAGCATAATATTATGTAATTTGTATTATTTTATTTATGTTTGTCCCATAATATACCGTATTATTTGTAACTTCGTATTGTATTATTACTAACTTAGTTATAGGTAAACTAGCTGACCCGGCAACGTTGTTTTGCCATAATTATAAATAATGTTTGGTATGAAAAATAGAATATATTGGCCGATTCTTAGACCTACTCAATATGCTCACAAAATTTCATGAGAATCGGTCAAGCCGTTTCGGAGGAGTACGGGAAGGAACATTGTGACACGAAAATTTTATATATAAGATTAATGTTAACTCCCGTGTAAAATTGGCACCGTTAAAATACCCTGAATATTTTATCAATTTCGTATATTTACACGAAGTTGACAAATTTATATTATACTATTAATCAAGTTTTTTCTAAAAGCTTCCAAACATTATCGTGACACCAATCGTTCATATTTTAATAAGAAGTGTAGTGTGCACGAAGGGTGCCCTAGTCACTTTTTAAAATTGTTTTTGTTATATTACTCAATATTATCTAACAAAAAAAAATCAAAAGTTCCGTTGAGGAAGGCCTTAGAGTTTAGACTTTAGACTATAACTAAACACTCATATAACATCACGGTGCTACCAATAACAGCGAAGAGTTAGGGGGAAACGTGGAAAAAACGTGGAAATTATCATTTGAAGTGCGCTAATCCCACGAGCTACTGGACCAATTCTTATGATATTTGGCACAAATATAGAGTAGCCCACGGGGAGGGACCTCTATCTATCCTCTATCTAACGTCTATCTATATCTGCTCTATAGTCTACAAAAACGATAAAGATGATGATGACAAGGGTTGTACTAACGCTTAAGTGCGTGGACGATTGGACAAATTAAGCCACTCGGGGCCCACTCCAGTGGCGGATATAGGTCACGCAATTTGCCGTCCGGGCACACACGTTCATTTATCATTTTAACTTTACAGTGGGCTGTCCCGCAACCCCACACCATTTATTACCTTCTGACAATGAAGGATTTGTATTTTTTTTTTTTAATTTTAAGTGGCTGTTAAAAGAGTTGTAGTAACTTGGACTTTCCAACATTAGTTTGGAGATCAAATTGAGGAATCTATACATAGTAATTATTATAAAACAAAGTCGCTTTTTTCCCTCATGTCCCTTTGTTCCCTTTAATCTTTAAAACTACGCAACGGATTTTGATTATTCTTTCAGTGTTAGATAGCCCATTTATCGAGGAAGGCTATAGGCTATATTTTATCACGCTAAGACTAATAGGAGCGAAGAAATAGAGGAAAATGGGGAAAAAACGGGGAAAATTATTTGAAAGGGCTAACTTGAACGCGCTAATCTCAGGATATACGTGGGAGAGCCATGCTTCGGCACGAATGGGCCCTTGCGCTGTGTTTCGCCGAGTGAGTTTACCGGGGGCCCAATCCTTACCCTTCCCTTCCCTATTCCCTTCCCTTCCCATCCCTACCCTCCCCTATTACCCTATTCCCTCTTAAAAGGCCGGCAACGCAAGTTGCTTTCCATCAGGTGACCCGTGTACTCGTTTGCCCCCTTATTTCATATAAAAAAAAGGAACTACTGGTCCGATTTGAAAATTTTTTTCAGTGTTAGCCCATTTATTGGGGAAGTCTATATATAAGTATAGGCAATATTTTATTACGCTAAGACTAATAGGAGAATGTGAAAAAAACGGGGGAAATTATTTGAAAGTGCTTATCTCGCGACTTACTCAAGAAGTAGACCACGTGAAGGATCATAGGCTATCCATTTTAATCATTTTTTCAGTGGCTATATATGCGACGCCGGGGCGGGTCGCTAATACTATATATAATATATTATGTAAGTTACAATAATAGTCATACTATTCAGACTTCAGAGCTACGGCCTTAATCTTTTAATCGTTTTGTATCTGTAACACAAAACGGCTATTAATATATAACCTCCTCCTTTTTGGAAGTCGGTTAAAAAGCCAAGGGAACATCGTGGAATTACGGTGATCCCACTTAAACTGAAAATCCCGGAAAACCGGAACAAAAAATGAAGATTTCTGACAGAGAAAAATGCCTTCTGCCCACAAGTTATCTTATTCGCAGACCATATGCTGCTTAGTGTAATATTTCTCTTGCCAACTACAGATACTTTAATGTAAGTACTAGACTACTAGTGTACAAGTAATTAATACTTTAGGATATGTATCTCTTATTATAAAAAATAGAGTTTACAGTGAAAATAGCAGCACGCTGAAAGAGTAAACTATAGCTTTCGCCTTTCAGCTGTATGATAAATGCCTTAACGTCATGAATTTAACCACACGATAATAATAATAAAAGTAACTCTTTAACTGCTGCTATATGTATACGCTGCTACTTTCACAGTGCACTGTATATACACAGAGTGTAGGGTGCGGCAGATAGAGCCTTAACGATGATGGTTAGGCATTGAATTATATGTTACTGTAAAAGCTCGAACTGCGGTAAATCCTAAGATTTACTAGTAAAACTAAGATCTACCAATTCCTAATGGTAAATGTCCGAAAAGGTTTGCTATACGAAATTTTACCACCATATAGTTGGTGAATCTTAGGATTTATGTTAGTGGCATGGTATATTATGTTGAAAAAAAATGGCAAAGTGAGAGTCAGATTCGCGCACGAAGGGTTCCGTTGTCGTTATAGCGCAAAATCAGGCCAGAAATTGTGCTTTTGGTATGGAAGGCCCCGTTAAATCTTTAATTTATTTTAATATTATTATAAATTATTAAAGTATATTTATTTTAATGGTAGTTTAACGGTAAATGTTCAAAAAAATAGTCGAATTATTAGAAATACTTACATTTACCAACTCATGCCGGTAAATCCTAAGATTTACATTTAAATATTAAAATTTACCGAAGTTCGAGCTTTTACAGTAACATATATATGCATATTATAAAATGGCAATTGAAAATGCCACTCTTTAAGCGATAGTGCATATTTTGGTAATTTTTCATTGATTGTGCTTATTTCAGTAGTATAATGCAGTAGCTAATCTCCAAAATACTGTAAAACTCTGGAACGAACTGTCACCAGCAGTTTTCCGTACCTATACGACCTGCAAACCTTCAAGAAGAGAGCGTATTCCCTCTTAAAAGGCCGGCAACGCACCTACAGCTCTTCTGATGTTGCTAGTGTCCATGGGCGACGGTAGTTGCTTTCCATCAGGTGACCCGTTTGCTCGTTTGTCCCCTTAGTTTATAAAAAAAAATAGCTATGATATAGGGTAGACTGGGTACGGTTGTGACAATTTTGGTTTGGAGGCTAATCATTTTGTAAATTTTACAGCTAGCTAGGAAAGTTTTATCATAAACCGTAGTTTATTTATTTGTCTACATAAAAATACCAATATATCATGCTAAAATGCAATGTATTTGTCATGGAATCAAATTTAAAAGAAAGAGGGAAACTGTTACAACCGACCACAACCCAAGGACGGTTGTGACAGTGGTTGGGGTCAGTAGTGATATCTACAAAATAATGTTTTATATGAATAGAATAGAATAGAATAGTCTTTATTTCCAGGAAATTTGTTTAACAATGGTTCTTAATATATTTTATGCAAGGTATCAAAATTTCTGCCTCATTGGCGTGGAAATATTGTCTAATTCAAAACATTATCTTCAAATCTTATTCTAATCAACATGCAAACGTGCCGTATGTAACTACTAATAATTTAAGCAGATCTTATTACATATTTTAACATAATATTGTAACTTATGAAAAAAATATATACAACAAGACGAAGGAGGAGAAGCTAAAATTTAGTGTCAAGCATGTGTCAACTTTACAATGGAGGTTATAAAATAATATGGCGCATATTACGTGGCATTGTGTGGTATCACAAGCACGTGATTCGTAAAACTTAATAATATCCGAATATGTATACTGAATTTGGAAACATTATTCTCTTCGAATGCATATATAGTTTTTCTTAAGTATATCAGGTGTACACAATTATTAAGGTATTTAATACATTTATAATTTAAAAATCACATTGTTCTGGGTCATACTTATGTCCTAGGTTTTTCTTATCTTATCAGTGTTTTGATTTGTATTTTAATAAAAATGTACCATAAAACACCATAAACTTATTCTAAACAAATTCATCTAGCGTATCAAAACATAGTCTATTTCTAAACGTATTTATCGACCAAAACAACGACATCCGATTCATTTGATGAATTTCGCCGTTCTTTGTAAATAAGTCCTACGTTTGACTTCTTCGTAAGTATTTTCGTATTGACTGATAATATCCTGCGCTCGTTTGATCTTCTGCAAGCGTTTTTAGGACATCTAAGAAAAAATATAGGACAAATGTATGTCACAACCGTACCCATAAGATTTGTCACAACCGTACCCAACACAGAATTTCAATTATCAAACAAGCGCCACGAATCGGCTAAACGTTTTACGTAAAAAATCATCACTTGTAGTTAACTACTAATGATCAACTTATAACAAGAAAATAAACGTCATAGGTTATTTGTATACAAAAAATAGTAAACATTGAAATTGAAAAAGATGATTGAAAAAGGCCCCTGATAACGTTATTGTCAAGTACTGGTGGAAGCATTGCTAGGAGAAGTATTCAGACTTGCAAGACGCATCTTTCTCTCTTAGCACCCATCCCCATATTCCGTATAGTTTCGCTGTTATGACGACTGTCACTACCGTACCCTTTTTTCTGATGCGCAGGGGAAACCCATTATGGGTCCCCCGGGTTGGGTATGTGCCTCAGTTAGCTGAAGCACCCCGGGGGTATGTGAGACTCCTACTCACTAAAACCACCTGCGGTTCGCCTTCAGCCGTATAGAGGAGGGATATCCCGGATCTAACAAACACAGGACACCCTCCACGGCTGGCCGGTCTACCTCGGACCGGACTTCCACAAAGTAAGGGAACGCTTAGGCCAACTAAAGCGTTCCCCTCGGCGCCGGGACTGGCTAAGCCGGGGAGGTTCCCATCCTCTCCCGAAGCCCCGTTAGACGAGAGTTAGGAGGTTCGCATAGCGTCGCCTCCGCACTCCCGTCCTACGCCGGCGGAGCGGCAGAGAGGTGGGATCGTCCTCTCTGTCCCGCTCCGAGGGTCACTACCGTACCCTGGCACAACCGTACCCAGTCTCCCCTACATACATCGCCATGAAACAGATACATACGAACTACGATACATCAAAATTCTACAAAAATATTATGGACGAAGCACAATTATTTAAAGACTTCTGCTGACATATCCGATACAATCTTCTATCATTTGACAACATTCGAAAAAAGATGAGTAGGTACCTAAGTTATTTAATATTATAAAAGTGCATACACTTTTATAATATTTGTTACGAAATTGCAAAATTTTGGTAGAAAATAATTTTTTGGATTATTATATGTCACCGTAAAATTGTAAACACCGCGAGATTGTAATATGGCGAAGTGATGGATTGTAAACAAACAGTTTTTCGGTGATTTTAAATTAATTATTTCGTATTTAAAATGACTTCAATTGCCTGAATATTTGATTAAAATTACATTGAATAAAATTTAGATATATTTAAAGTGCAGTTTGAATTATAAATTAGGTTAATAATTTTAATAACCGAACATTCAAACAGCACTTGAATTTTTAAATATATCTAAATTTTATTTTATGTTATATATCTCATACCATTTGGCATCCTACTAATATTATAAAGGCGAAAGTATGTGAGTTTGTGAGTTTGTATGTTTGTTACTTCTTCACGCTTAAACGGCTGGAGCGATTTCGACAAAATTTTACAAGGAGGTAGCTGACATCCTGGATTAACACAAAGGCTACATTTTTAACCGACTTCCGTAACGGAGGAGGTGTTATGTTCATTTTTTTAATTACTTATGTTCAACGATGACTCCGCCGTTTGTGAACCAATTTTCAAAATTTTGCCGTCTCCTACTTGGGGGGCGCAGCCCCCCCAAACCCCCTCACTCTCTTCCTGAAAGTGTTGCTTTTAACGAAACAGTGTCGCGTCGTTAGTGCTGAGTTTTAATTCTCCTTTTTAGGAACAAACTAAGTTATTAATTATAAAAGTGAATTTATTCTAACCTAAACTAAACATACGGATATCGAGTGTCATTTGATTCATAGGCTTTCGTCCCGTATCCTATTTGGGGGGGCTGTGCCTCCAAGCCCCCTCTCCTAGAAGTGTTACATAAAACAAAATTCGATTTTCAAAATTTTGCCGTCTCCTACTTGGGGGGCGCACCCCCTACTGGTAGCTTATAACGAAACAGTGTAGCGTCTTAAGTGCTGAGTCGTAATTCTCCTTTTTAGAAACAAACTAAGTTATTTATTATAAAAGTGAATTTATTCGAACATAAACATACAGATTTCGAGTGTCATTTGATTAATTTTCGTCCCATCTTCTACCAAATCCTAGGAGTGCTGCTAATCACAAAACAGTGTCTTCTATCAAACTTCCATCTCTCAGTCATCAAAATTGAAGTTTCCGATGATCCAACTCAATTGATGTCTTCAATACTATTTATCTATTACAACACAATTTAGTTTACCTAATCACACCTAATTTATCGCGGGTAACACTGCGGGGCACAGCTAGTTGTTATATATTTTAACTTTGATTATAATATAACTTTGGTTGTGCATATTTCGGTCATGTTTGGTGCATATTTGCATGCTTATTTCGGCACTTTGATCGCGCATGTAATCCAATGTCTACTGATGATAAATACGACTAAGCGGAAATTCTACAGGCATTTTAAATAGGAATTCCACCTGAACACATCGCCAGTAATGACCAAAATAAAATAGTCAAAACTCAATTCGGAATGCAATTCGTTACAAAGCTATTCCCGAAACGTTTGTCCGTCCGTAGGTAATATTATCCCGGAGTTTTGTGATAGTGACTCTTATGCTATTGGCATAAAGGTCTGCTAAGGGAAGTATAACCCCAAATTTATAGGCATTATACAATTCGTATTTGATTAAATGTTTGTATGTAGCTTTTAAGCTTTTTCTGTCTCTTTGAATGTTATTCGTTGATAATTCGTAAACGTTTTCAAAAACAGACCATGACAATATAGATACGAATTGATTATTCACAAAATCCCTCAAAGAAAGTGCAATTCAAATTATTTTTAAGCTTGCCGGTTTAAATTATTCCAATCCAATTCAGTCCATTCCATCACATTCCAGTTATTCCAATAGCAATCAAGCGCTGGATTGGATTACTGAATGGGAATAATGTAAGCCGGCCATAAATCGTAATTTGTTAATAATGGTGATTTGTAAACTATTTTACAGAGTACAGACGCAGTCACAAGTGAAAACACGTACTAAATAACTACTACAACTACCGTACCTACTAGTAGACAGACATTTTAATATTATGTATAACTAGATGACGCCCGCAACTCCGTTGCGCCAAAACTCGATTATCGCGCGGGAACCGTATATTTTTCCGGTATAAAAAGTATTCTATGTACTTTACCGGGACTCCAAGTATCTTCATACCAAATTTCAGCATTTGAAGCGGTTTGAACGTGAAGAGGTAACAGACAGACAGACAGACAGACACACTTTCGCATTTATAATATTAGTAAATTATAATATTAGTATGGATATCAATGTAATACTACTTACTATACAGTACCTAATATGTAGGTCTGGATTTAATAATATGTATAGGCGGTATAATTATAGGTATAACGTGATTACGTGACCATACGTCCCGCTTTGGGCGGGACAGTCCCGCTTTCAGGCAGTCTGTCCCGGTGTCCCCTGTGAGGCCGAAATTGTCCCGCTTCTGCAAACAGGTCAAATGAATTATTTTTACGTTCGAAATGCCTGTGCAACGCCTGGAAGTAACACACATCGGACTCCCATACAACAAACAAGATTTTTCTACCATAAGTACCATATTTTGCTTGATATCGATAATGGAAATAGATAGGCACTTTAAATATTCACATAGCACTCAACTTCGCTTATACTTTAATAATATTTCTAATAGAAAAATTAAAATTAATAATAATAATGTTAAAGAGGTTGCATACAAATAACACAATTAAAAGCATTGCCTAATGCCTATTTTTGTTTTATAATGCGGGACCTTCGTGCGTGAGTCCTACTCTCACTTGGCCGACTTTTTTATTTTATTAAGTATAATTCTGCAGATGTCCCACTCTTACAAAAAAATAATAAATGGTCACGTCACGTTAAGTATACTTAACGTAACCATTTATTATTTTTTGTATCAGTGGGTCATGCCATTTTGTACCACCACTATATTATGTATACCGGGGTATGTGGGACTCTCCGAGGAACTACCTACTAAAACCCCATGGTGCTCCACTCACCGCTTAGGCAAAGTTACCGGCAAGCGTCCGTCCTAGGATAGCGGCAGCTGAGTTCCTATATAATGGCGGCAAAATTAAAGTGGCCAATACTCATAAAAATATATATAAATCCAGCCCTGCTAATATGTTACTCTAATCCTAATACTCAGCTCATAATGTAAAAAAATACTTATTTTGAAAGCTTTAAACGTATTTTTTTGCCCCATACATTGACGTGCTGTTTATTCCGATGACATCTCACATCACATTTCGTGCCAATTTCGCGGGGATGCATCTGATCCCCTATAACCTTTGATCAGGCGTCACCTCCTGAGCGCGGGCTCAATTTCACGTGTTTTCACGGAATATGTTGTGCATTTTCACAGAATCCCGGTGCATTTGCTACCGAAAATATTCCCTAGAAAATATATCGGGAAAACCCCATTTTGCCGTATGGGGTTAGACTTTACGTAGACATAGATGGAATTTACAATTTATCTTCACTCGAGTGGCAATATTCGATCTAAATATTTTCAGCTTTTTTTGTCCATTAAAAAAAACTTAGACTCGTTTCTGATTATTTACAAAGATATTCCTAATATCATTCAGTGTATTTTTTACATTTTTACATCGAATATTTGAAACGTAAAACTCCATAAGCCCCCAATTCTTTAGAATCAATTAAATAATGAAATTTAATAGCAGCCACCGAAAAGAACATTTCATTATTTTATTTCACAAAAATGTCTCCACAGGAATTTTATGATAATTTTATTATGTAGCCCGCGTAATGCTTAATACATTGAGAACGATTGGATTTCGGTATTTTGTTTGTTTTTTATTTTTCTTTTGCTGGCATTATTTTAACAATTTTTTTTAAATGTCATCGGTGAGAGACGCCATCAATTTTCAATTTCCGCATTTCGGGATAAGAATGAAGATAATTTTCAAAGATTCCTAACAAAGTATTTTTTTTAACTTTTTCCTCCTTATTGTGAAGTAGAAAATGTTTGATGTAACATAAAACTTGGCGCCTACGTTTACAGTAAATCCTTAGCGTTCGAATGGGTAGGAAAAATTCTGGCACGTAAAATATAATTAGACAATTTTCTACGCCATTATCCTGCACGCCACGGCACGAAATGGCGGGAACGGTCTATTGTGAACGCCGCCATCTTGATTTTGTTGTATTAAAGAAATTTTCGAATTTGGGAAATTAGATTTAACAACCATAAATTTTATTATAAGGACGTACTTTCCAACTCTTCATTAACAATTAATTAAACCTTAAAATATATAGTATTAATATAAATCCAAACTTTGCCATTTTTATTCTTCGAGAATCGAGAGGACTCAAAATACCCTTTGATAGGTATATTCCTAAGTAAAATATCGTGAACTATAGAAACTTTTTTAACCCTACAAAATTTTATCTATGCATATTGCATAATATCGTATTATATGATTCTGAAATCACATGGTCCTTCGAGCAAGATTTCATTAAGTATTAATGCCTGGCGCCACGTGTAACCGCATACTGTTCGGAGAACAAAGAGGTGAGCCGAAATTATTCCAAGCAATTTGGTCTCATTGAACATAGTTTTGGATAGTTTGTGTCCCGCATTTTGAACTTGCTCATGTGGTTTACGAAATATTTTGTCTCGGTTCTGAATTGTGTTATCCCGGCGTTGCTAGAGTTGAATAACTGAGGTTGATGTTTAAATGATAACTAGGTTCCATAGATTAAGTAATCTAAAGTTTATTTTTGCTTATTTCGATGCGGGTTCTAACTTTCAAAACATGCGAAAGAGCTTCAAAATCTGTGATCGTCCTCCGGCAAAATCTTATCTTATTAAATTATAATGAGAGTGGTAATGGAAGTTGAGTGCCAAAAATTTGTTGTAGTCGATGAAACCGTAAGCCGTGAAAATAATACCAACGTAACTAACCTGTTTTTGTTGAACTTAACAGGTTTTCACACATCAAGCTTAATAAAAAATCCAATTTAAATTACAAAACTGGGGAGGTGTAACGTCGAAATTAGCATTTTAATTTACGCGGGCCGAGTTGGCCTATAAAAATCCATTTGGAGCTGGGCACAATTTGTCACTAGGGCCTAAATAAGATCAATTTATATGTAGGGCCGACTCTAAGTGGTTCGTGACGTGAATTGTGAGGGAAGTGAGCTCGGGGCAACATGCAAACTATCGCTTTTTACCGCTTCACCCTCGCTACTTTAACGGGTATAAATCGGTGATCGAATATAGTGCTTGTGTATGTTTAACCCTATATCATATTGTATGATTCTTGCATTCTTTCCAGGGGTTTTGACCGATCTTGGTCGCAATGAACGTGGGGCAGTATTCAAATAAAATGAAACAATATTGGAAATAATGAAAATGATAGAGTAAAAATCTGAAATTACGTATGAAAACTAAATGAAGCCAGCAACTTTCCAAAATTCGTTTATAGTATATATTAGTCGTGTGCGTACAAGACAAAAAAACGAGGAATACGGCTTTTGCTGAACCAAAGATTTCCTTTGGTAGGATTGATCTTTATATCCCTAAGATGGGTTTACGATGTGGAGCCACCTGAATATCTCATGCAGGTGGGGGAGGGGTTTTTTTTAGCTTTAACAAGGGATGAGGTCAATAACTGCGTGGGATTTAGGTATATAGTCGAGTTAGGTATCATTTTCGGTTGAATCGAATGTTTAAATGCCAATTTTAGAATAATATTTAGATAAAAGATAGTAAAAATAAAATAAAATAAAAAATTTAGAATAAGTATTTAAATATGATTTTCAACCAACGAAAACGCTGTTGACAGGGCTTAATTAATATAAGGAGGCTGATAGCTGCATTTTTCTGCATGCCAAAGACAAGGTGATGAATGGAGCAATAAACATATTGTTACGTGCTAGGGTTCGAGGATTCGGAGAGAAAAACCTGGTGACTCTCTTGAAGACTTTATTAGCAAACACTAGCTCACACAAATCACTAAGTCCAAACACTAAGCACTAGATCCAAATCACTGAGCACTATCACTGTCCTAGGTCGTAGCCGAGTTGTCGGTTCACTATCACAATCACTCACTATTGATCACTTGTTTTCACTTTTGAAGTCGCCTTGAAGATCGCTCGGATCGAACTGCCTGACTGCCGGCTTGTTTACCTTTTATATGGCCCGCGTCGAATTCTGGAGCGTTCTATTTTGGATTGTTTACGTAAACACGCAATCACATAAACAAGGGTCGGGCTTTTCTAGAAGGTACGCGCAACTGTCGCGCGCAGGTAAACAACTGCCCGTATTCGTAACACGTAAACAACTTCCCGTATCCGTAACACTACTCCCCTCTTAGAGATGCTCGTCCCGAGCATCGTTGTTACTGCCATGATAACGTGCCAAACGGTCTATGTGTACCACTTTGAATGTGCCTCTTGGTGGCTTTTGAATCCTGTAAGTCACATCATTCAATCGGGTAACCACTTTATATGGGCCGTCCCACTTGGTCTGCAACTTTGGAGATTTCCCTTTTCGGCGAGTTGGGTTATGCAGCCATACCAGTGACCCTTCTTCGAAGCCGCTCGTGTTCGCTTTCCGGTCGTATCTGGTCTTCATGTTCTCACTTGACTGTAACCCATTTTCCCGAACCATGGCGTGTATGTAGTGCATCTTTTCCCTTAAATCGCAGACATAGTCTGGTACGGTCTTTGGTTCCTCCGGTGACCCTCCTGTCAAAAGGTCTACTGGAACTCTTAGTTCCCTACCATAATTGACATACGCCGGGGTAGCTTTTATGCTTTCATGCTCGGCGGTACGGTACGACAGAAGGAAGAGTGGTATATACTTGTCCCAATCTTTTTGTTTGTCATCTACTAATTTCGCCAAATGCCTCTCAAGGGTCTGGTTAAATCTTTCGACCATTCCATCAGATTGTGGATGGTACGCGGTGGTCCTCGTCTTATGCATTCCCAAAATTCTGCACACTTCCTGGAAGACCTGCGATTCGAAGTTCCTGCCCTGATCGGAATGGATTTCGAGAGGCACACCAAAGCGAGATATCACTTCCTCGACCAGCTTAGAAGCAACTGTTGTAGCTTCCTGGTTTGGTATGGCGAACACTTCGGGCCATTTGGTGAAGTAGTCCATGACGACCATAAAGTACTTGTTTCCCGATTCCGTCACGGGAAATGGCCCAGCTACGTCAACTGCGATTCGTTCCCACGGTGCGCCAACGTTATACAAGCGCAGGTTCCCACGGCTCCTTGTCTGTGGTCCCTTGACTGCAGCGCAAGTTGTACATTTGCGGCACCACTCCTGCACATCATCTCGGCAATGCAACCAGTAGAACCTTTCTCTCACTTTTGTTAACGTCCTCTTGACACCTAGATGACCTCCTGATACGCCATCATGCATTTCACGGAGAACATCCGGTACTCTCGTTCTTGGGACAACTATCTGAAGATGGAACTCTCTGCCGTTAGTCTTCTCCCATTTTCGGTAAAGTATTCCATTTTGAAGTATCAGACTGTCCCATTGCGCCCAGTACGCCTTAGTGACAGCGCCAGTGGGTGCAACCTCACTCCAGATTGGTTTTTCGTCACCTCGTTTCTTCCATGTGATGATGTGCCGTAGGTCGTCATCTGTTTCTTGAGCCTCCCTCATAGCATCATTCTCCCATGGACCTAAAGGACTTGTTTTCGTTAACTTTAATGTCACTTCCTTAGATTCCTGCTTAACACAGTGTTTGCAGTCTTCTGAACACGGCCTTCGTGAAAGTGCGTCGGCATTCCCATGCGCCTTTCCGCTGCGGTGTTCCGTCTTGAAGTCGTACTCCTGGAGTTGTTCAATCCATCGAGCTACTTGGCCTTCTGGGTTCTTGAATTGCAGTAGCCACTTCAACGCTGCGTGATCAGTTCGCAGTAAAAACTGTCTGCCGATGAGATATTTGCTGAAATGTTGTAGCGTCTTTACAACAGCCAAGAGTTCTCTTCTTGTCACACAGTAGTTTCTCTCTGGCTTAGATAAAGATTTGCTGAAATATGCAATTACAACTTCTCTTTCGCCCTGTTTCTGAGATAACACCCCTCCAATGGCCGTGTTGCTTGCGTCAGTGTCGACTATAAACTGACCTTCAGGTTGTGGATACCCCAGGATTGGTGTTTCACACAGATGTTTCTTCAGTTTCTGAAAAGAATCTTCAGAAGTCTCGTCCCACATAAACTGTCGTTTATCTTCCGTCAGCCGTTGTAATGGCTTGGCTATCTCTGAGAATCCTTTGACAAAACGCCTGTAGTAGGAGCATAGGCCGAGAAATGCCCGCACTTCGGTTTTGTTCTTAGGGGTTGGCCAATTTTGAACTGCTTCCAGTTTCTCCGGGTCCGTCTGGATTCCATCACTGGAGATGACATGGCCGAGATAATTGACCTTACTCCTGAATAAACGACACTTTTTCGGATTCAACTTTAACTTGGCCCCCTCTATTTTAGCGAAAACTCGTTCTAGGTTTCGCAAATGGTCCTCGAAGTCGCGGCCAACAATGATGACGTCGTCCAAGTAGACTAAGCAAGCCTCTCCAACTAAGCCTGCCAGTACACACTCCATGAGTCGCTCAAATGTGGCAGGTGCGTTGCACAATCCAAAGGGCATGACGTTAAACTGCCATAAGCCTTTACCTGTGGAGAAAGCTGTCTTCTCCTTGTCTTTTGGATGAATTTCCACCTGCCAGTATCCAGATTTCAGGTCCAGGGTCGAGAACCATTTCATGCCACTCAAGGTATCCAGAGTGTCGTCGATTCGAGGTAATGGATAGCTGTCCTTCTTAGTGACATCATTGAGACGCCTGTAGTCCACACAAAATCTTGTGCTGCCATCTTTCTTCTTCACCAACACAACAGGTGAGCACCACGGACTTGCAGACGGTTCAATAATCTTATGCCTTCTCATGTCCTCCAAAAGGCCTTCAACTTCTTTTTCCTTTGCAATAGGTATCCGTCTTGCTCGTTGACGAATTGGGTTCTCGCTTCCGGTATCTATCCTGTGCTGAACCATCGACGTTCTTCCAAGGTCGCCTTCCTGACTGGAGAAGATATTCGCGTGGCGTTGTAAAAACTTCTTAGCTTTCATGCTCTGCGAATAAGTCAGATTACTCTTGCAGTCGTCGAGTAGCTCAGTCACTAATCCGTAGTTGCTGCTTGCTTGGGAGACAACGGTTATTGGGGCTTCCTCCGCGTCAGCCAGTACACGCCTCTTAGTCCTGGCTGAAGCCCCCTGCTTCTTCAGCTCCTCTACTTGTTGCTCGAGCCTTTTCATCCTTGACATCTGGGTCTCCTTCTGCGGGCAGTTGAGCTGAAGATGGCCCCTCTTCCCGCACTTATAGCACATGGCTTCAAATATTTTCCTTGCAGGAGCCTTTCCTTCGGAGACCTTGCGGATCTTATGGGTCTGCTGTATCTCATGGCGAACAGCCTCGACCTCCAAAGCATGTGCCAACGCTTCCTTTAGCGAGGTGTGGTGACGTAGCCTCACTGCAGCTCTGACCTCCAGATCCCTGATTCCGTCGACAAATGCTTGCACAATATTCGTGTCGACCATCTTGGAATCGGCTCCTGGATGTGCCTTCTTGACCAGTTTTTCAATTTCCAACGCCCATTGTTGTAGTCCCTCTCCTGAGCGTTGGACTCTGTCACGAAGTTGAGCACGGAACACGTGCTCCAGGTGTCGCTCCCCGTATCTGGATTCAAGGGCCTCCATCAGGTCTTGGAACCCATTTCCTGTATGTGCTTCTAGGACTGACAAAGCTTGCCCTCTGAGCGCAACAGTGAGAGCGGTCAGGCATTGTTCGTCAGTCCATCCGTTGGCAGAAGCAACCGTCTGGAATTGCTGACGATAAGCGTTCCATGAAGTAGTACCGTCGTATGGTGGCACTTTAACTCTTGGTCCTTGTACCACTTGCACCACTCCGGTAGTTCCACTAGACACCGCCACTCCTGTGGTTTCCAGGCGCACTACTTTCTTCTGTAGTTCAGTGAGGCCGGTTTTCACATTTTCTACATCCAATCTTAACCCCGTAACTCGTTCGTCCATTACGTCGACATCTTTACGAAGCTTTGTCACCGTGTCACTGACATCCTTTATAGCCAGAAGCGCCTTTTCTTGAAGGTCCTTTTGTTGCTCTTGTGACTCTTGCATAGCGCCGAGCTTGCGGTCTTGTGACTCCATCATTGCCCTTTGAGAATCTTGCAAAGCCTGAATATCAGCCCTTTGCAGCTCCATTAATTTAATTAAATTTTCTAAATGAAGAGCCATTTGAGGGGCCGTAGAAACTACGGGCGATGCCTGGTGGCTGGAGCCAGTAGACGGAGCCCGGTGGGCGGGGCCAGTGGGCGTGGCCTGAGTAGTCTGGTGGGCGTGGCCAGTGGGCGTGGCCACGCCCAAAGTGGGCGGAGCCTGGGGGGCGTGGCCAGTGGGCGGGTCCCGGTGGGCGGAGCCAGTGGGCGGGGCCTGTCCCTCAGTGGGCGGAGCTTGGTCCCCAGTGGATGTGGCCTCCGCAGCCCGTTGCGCCCTTGTTCTGACACTTCCCTCGAAGTCCTCACTCGGAGTCAATGGCATCTCCAAATCTCACTTCCGACACCAGTTGTTACGTGCTAGGGTTCGAGGATTCGGAGAGAAAAACCTGGTGACTCTCTTGAAGACTTTATTAGCAAACACTAGCTCACACAAATCACTAAGTCCAAACACTAAGCACTAGATCCAAATCACTGAGCACTATCACTGTCCTAGGTCGTAGCCGAGTTGTCGGTTCACTATCACAATCACTCACTATTGATCACTTGTTTTCACTTTTGAAGTCGCCTTGAAGATCGCTCGGATCGAACTGCCTGACTGCCGGCTTGTTTACCTTTTATATGGCCCGCGTCGAATTCTGGAGCGTTCTATTTTGGATTGTTTACGTAAACACGCAATCACATAAACAAGGGTCGGGCTTTTCTAGAAGGTACGCGCAACTGTCGCGCGCAGGTAAACAACTGCCCGTATTCGTAACACGTAAACAACTTCCCGTATCCGTAACAATATTAATTAATACTAGACGTTCCGCGCGGTTTCGTCCGCGTAAATCTGAAATTTCACGGAAACCGTATATTTTTCACAAATTAATAACCCATGTCTCACGTAGTCTACTATATATTCGTGTCAAATAACATAAAAATTGCTAACGTCGGAATAAATATGGATTTAACCATAACCGCTCATCTAATGTTTCACAGTGTTATATTTTTCCTGTCGATTATTACGGATAATTAATTTTTTTATACTCTCAATCCCATTACCTGTAGCTTTAAAAACGCATCCCATTACCTGTAGCTTTTAAACGCAACAGACATCTGTCAATTTCCATGGTCAAAGTTAAGGTTAAAGTTAAGGTTAAAGTTAAGATTAAAGCTAAGGTTAAAGCTAAGTTTGCCTTAACTATAACCATAACTTTAACATTAACTTTAACTTTTACTACGCCTCTGGTGCAACCCACCCTTAGTATATTATCCTTTCCTACGATTCAAAGCCACATAACAAACACCCGAAGATGTAACAAGCAGACAGACAGAATTTCGTACTTATGATATCCAGTATGGAATATTTACGTTGTAATGGCTGTCGCGTCGCAGGTATAATCTTAGACAAGATAATTAAATAGACTTAAGCCTCAGCTAGACTATAGTCTAGTGAGCTATGGCTAGTGAATGGCCTTGGATAACGAGGCTCATTCATCCTTTGAATATCGGCGGCGGTAATCATCCGCCCCGGGTGACTCATTGAAATCCGCTCGGAATTTGTGAGGAAATATCGCGCGCTCGATATTTTTGTGATTTCTCAGTCGTAGGTTACACGCTCAGTTTCTCATCAGTTCAGTCAATCAATCTGGTAAGATTGACAGAAAACTGAACGTCGTCTAACCATTTGAATGAGACGGACTGATCATTTTTTTCATTTCTTTATTATGTACTTTTCAGCTGTCAATCTATCAGTCAGTCTCACAAGTGAGAAGATCGGCTACAAATTAGAATTGATTTAGAATTTCTTTGTCTCATTGCATCACGTAATGTTTTTAATGGGATATTACGAGCAGCTTCCCGTGTGTTATATTCCCTTACTGTGTAGGAAAGGACTATAAGGGCCGATTTTTCAATCCTCAGATAAACAGACAGATAGTCTTTATTCGACAGATAGCAAGATATTGAATTTTTCAATAGTCAGATAGGACTTAACCGGCGAATAACCCTGTTAACTGAGGAATAAAACTATCCGTCGCGTGAACCACCAAATAACCGCTATTAGACAGTATTTAGCTTGAGGTTGTTTTTACGTTTATTTAATAACTAAGGATATTTACGATAAAACTGATGATCTGGCAATTGAATAAGAGCCCATAATAAACGAATATATTATGAATTGAATGAATCCTTTGGAAAGAAAAGAAAGAATCATCAGATCGAGGCCTGATCATTATAACATGTGGGATCCAAAAGATTTTCAGCGCCAATTCAGACTTTTAAAAGAATCTGTGCTACATTTTCTTATAGAATTTAAAATAAAGCACGAAACACAAACCCGAAACACAGTCAATAAATAGATATAGGTATCCTATCAGGTAGCCAATACAGTTGGTGCGGTTCAAAAAGTCTTTGTTCGTCACAGCATCTGTGTTTTTATTTTCAATCACAATAGATAAGCAATAAATGTGCACAGGCGTCCGAACGAAACAGACAAATAACCTAAAAACAATGAAACTGAGTCTGTCTTGCTCTAACAATAGAGTATTCAATATATTTGTTTCAACTGTGTAAAGTGCGAGTTGCCAGACTTCAAAAATTCGGTCAGATAGTTATCTATGGAATAAATGACATTTAAAAAATTTGACTATGACTTATTCGACGGTTAAACCACCGAATAACTTTATTCTTCAGTTAACTATCCGACCTTTTATCTCAGGATTGAAAAATCGGCCCTAAGTGACTTTATCTTTTCATCCTCGTTTTGAGGGCACATCTTTAACCATCTCCCCTAGCATTGAAATACTCGGCGTTAACATATCGAGCGAAGTCCAGTTCCGATATCATCTAGAGGGTAAGGCCAAGTTAGCCTCGAAGTGTGTGTTCTCAACAGAGCGAGACAATACTTCAGTCCCGACCAACGCCTACAACTCTACAAGGCGCAGGTTCGGCCTCATATGGAATATTGTTCTCATCTCTGGGCAGGAGCAACAAAATACCAACTGCTGCCTCTGGATCGTATCCAACGAAGGGCCGCTCGAATTGTTGACTGCCATAGTGTTTCAAACAGCTTGAACCCCTTGGAATTACGCCGAGATATAGCTTCACTCTGCATCCTCTATCGGTTGTATCACGGGGAGTGCTCTGAGGAATTGTTCGGAATCATACCACCTGCAACTTTTCGCCATCGTCCCAAGCGAAAAATATTCCATCCTCATCACCTCGATGATCCATTTGAAATTTTTGAAAATGATAAATGTTTACAGAGGTATTTAAGTCTTCTGTAATGTATTCTTTGTTGTGGTCGCTAAAGACCCTGATGTTAAAGCGACCTTAAATAAATAAATAAACTTTATTATTCGTAGGTGATATTATTATAAATTATTATCAAAGTAATATAAAAATTACACACGTAACGCTGCTGTTTTATGCTGGAACTTGGCTTGACCCGCTATCGCGTGTCTAGATTATATCTTACCAAAGAAAATGTATTTTGTAAAGCAGTTTCTTCGGCAAAGTTATCGATTGTATATAAAATTGGGAAGCATCAGTCCTCCCTGGGGAAATCTTAAACCAATGCCCACGTAAAATACCTTATAATAAATGTATTTACGAACAAAGTTATAGCTTTCCAGACATAATAAAACTGATACTGAATTAAGAGGGCGACTAACGCAAAAAATCAAACATCGTCCTTCTCTCTACACACTCACGCCCATCTTTCATAATTATTTATGTAAATGCCAGGTGAAAAAGGACGACGCGAATTTATCGCCAAATTAGTTTTTTCTCAATAACTCGATAAATATACTCATTACTTACAACATTTTAAAAATCTGCTAGGTCATATTCTCAATGATAGAATTTTATATACAATGTGTTTAAATGTGACGTTATCAGCGAGAAGGGACCTTATTGTCGGTATTGAGTTATTAGTATCCCCATAATCTACATTTAATAGGCTGTCGAACCATATAAATAACATGCGTGTGAGTCTGGAAAATATTTAAAAAAAAAATGTTTAAACTCGAAAGTCGTAAAAGGTGATATTGAGAAAATCGCATTCAAACTTCGACACCCAAAAAAAGTATGTTATTGTAGGAAGTTACATAGATATAATGTTTTTTGAAAAGTACGTTATATGGTATTTTAGAATTTAACTTCAATTATATAATTTTATAACTCTATTCCTGTTGTTTACCACTCCAAATTGCATGATGTAATGAAAATGCCCAAGATGGTTTTTATTAAGTACTTATTTCATTTATAGTATGTTTTCTACTGGATTTTATAAAAGAATAATATAAAACGGATCAGTTTTTACTAAAATATATTGTTACGTGCTAGGGTTCGAGGATTCGGAGAGAAAGACCTGGTGACTCTCTTGAAGACTTTATTCACAAACACTAGCTCACACAAATCACTAAGTCCAAACACTAAGCACTAGATCCAAATCACTGAGCACTATCACTGTCCTAGGTGACTTGTTTTCACTTCGAAGTCGCCTCGAAGAACGCTCCGATAAAACTGAACTGCCGGCTGGTCTGTCTGCGACTATTTATACGGGCCGGATCGAATCTCAGAATATTCCGGAACATTCCAGAATAAACCCGATATGCGTAAACAAGTATGAGATATTTCTAGAAATTACTCGTAGGTACACCTAGCGCCATCTAGTATCAAGTAGGGGATTTATGTTGCCTGTGTTCCCTTGGTAAGTTCCACTGCTTCGACGCTAGATGGCTCTGTGTGTCCGTAACAATATTAACTTTGAGTTTAATGCACGGTTATGGCAATACTTATATGAAAAATTCGTGAAAATTAGATGCAATGAGAGACGATAGAATAGCAATAGATTTCCTAGAATGCACGATCGAAAGATTAAGATATCGTGTTTTCGCTAGGTCGAATCCTCGGAAATTGAAATACTTATATGAATAGTATCTATGTTTAGAAAATGAAACAATTCGGGGCTTATTTTCAAGTATAAAAATCGGCCAAGTGCGAGTCAGACTCGCGCACGAAGGGTTCCGTACCGTTGTAGAGCAAAAATAGATCAAAAATTGTGTTTTTTGTATGGGAGCCCCCCTTAAATTTTAATTTTATTTTAATACTAGCTGTTGCCCGTGACTTCGTCCGCGTGGTCTTCAGTTTATAGCACGCGGTGTCAACAAAATTGGTGTTAAATTAAAACCCTGGTACCCCTTAAATCAAAATACCTACCCTAAAACAGCTGTACAAAATGCACTGTGCACATATTTCATTTTTAATTTAAACTTTATTTATACCAAATTTAAAGCTTATTTAGCCCCCATTACACAACTTTATCTTTATCCATAAACTATTTATCATTGGTAGGTTTAAGGTTACGTCACTGCATAGATAAAGTACCTACTGAATAGTAAGTTATTTAATAACGTGTATAACAATCGAAAAAATCGGCAAATCTGACTCAAGTTGGTTGATGGTAGTTGCCACCTCTTATAGAAAGACGTATGAGCAAGCGATAGCGCGATGTAGGAGACTCTTTGCGCCATCTGTTATGAATTTTTAGAACTAACTTATTTTGAACAAATTTACGCATTTTCACCCCCTTATAACCCCTTTTTCCAGTTAAAAAGTAGTCTATGTCCTTTCTCAGACTTTGGACTATCTGTGTACAAAATTTCATTACAATCGGTTCAGTAGTTTTGGCATGAAAGCGAGACAGACAGACAGATAGACAGACAGACAGACAGAGATACTTTCGCATTTATAATATTAAGTATAGATTATTATTAATTATTGAAGTACACATATAATTAGAAAAAATCAGTTTATCGCGCGGCAACCGTACATTTTTCCGGGATAAAAACTATCTTATGTCCTTTCTCGAGACTCAAAGTATCTCCATGCCAAATTTCAGCTAAATCGGCTCAGCGGTTTGAGCGTGAAGAGGTAACAGACAGACAGACAGACAGACACACTTTCGCATTTATAATATTAACCCTAGAAGCCTAATCTACGTCTGCGAGGCGTACACGAAATCGAATATCGTTTGTATTTTTCTAATGATTGAAGCTAGTGCGTTGTGCTCTTAGGCCAACTCATTGGAAGCCAGGAGCTATGCAGCGATCATACATCAAGCAGCTACGAGCATACGATGTCCTTATCGTGAAAATAAGTTCCACCATTTTTGATTTATCGAAGGATTGCACGCCTGCGAGACGTATGTTTAGGCTTTGTGTAAGTTTTAACTAGGCTTATTAGATTTTACTTTTACTTGTTTTTCGTACTTTTTATATTTTTTTCGGCGTTGTTTCCGACATAAAATGTCACAGTCTCAAAAATTAAATGAAGACGATATTTTATTATTAGTGGGCAAGATAATCCTTCTTTGGAAGATTCGGGTACCGAAGTTGAGAATGACCTAATTATCGACGACGTTCAAAGAGAAGAAATAAATAGTTATGTGACTGAATGTCTTTCGTCTTCACGTCAATATTGCACCTTTTACTTTTATAAAAAAAAGAAAAATATTCGGTTTGGTCTGTTATAAATGTTGAAAAACCTGTGTATAGCGAGCGCAAGATTCAAATATGTGTAGTCTGCTCTTAAGGTTTACCTAGTCTTTTGAAATCTCATCAGTTTATATGTTTGCTCTATGAATAAATAATTAGAATTAAAAAAACAAAAAATTCTTCACAAAAATAATATGTTTCTGTTAATTTTTGAGGAAGCTGATGTTTTGTTCCAATTTTTGCACATATTTTTATTGTTGTCATAAATAACTGTTGCTATAGAAATTTGTCATAAAATGTCGTTTTATTGTTAGCTTATACTCCAAATTTATATTTTTAGACCAAAAAAAATCGAAATAATGATATTTTTACATAAAAATTGTGAATTATAAGTGTACGCCTCTGAGACGTATATTAAGGCTTTGTGTACTCCTGAGATAGATTAGGCTTCTAGGGTTAAGTATGGATATGGATTAGATATTTTAAGAATGAAGGAATGCAGATACTTCGAGTCTCGGGAAAGGACAAAGGATATTTTTAGGGTTCCGTACCTCAAAAGGAAAAAACGGAACCCTTATAGGATCACTTTGTTGTCCGTCTGTCCGTCCGTCCGTCTGTCAAGACCCTTTTTCTCAGGAACGCGTGGAGGTATGAAGCTGAAATTTATATCAATTACTCAAGTCTACTGTCCCTTGAAGCTGTGAAAAAATCAAACTTCTAAGCCAACGCAATCAAAAGATACAGCCGTTTATGCCGCAAATTTTCGACACTTGCAAGGGAATCAAAACCTACAGGGTGCTTCCCGTGAACTCAGAATCTTGAAATTTGGTACGAAGCAACGTCTTATAGCATAGATAAAGGAAAAATTACGAAAACCATAAATTTTTAGTTACATCACATAATATATTTTTTTTTAATAATTTTAAACTTACTACCCATTTCCTCATAAACGCGTAGAGGTATTAAATTGAAATTCATACCAAATACTCAGGTCTATAATACCTTTAAGCTGTAACAAAATCAAACTTCTATGTCAACGCAATCAAAAGAAACAGCAATTTAAGCTGCATATTTTGAAACTCGCAAGTACTCGCAAGGGAATCAAAACCTAAAGGGTACTTCCAGTCGACCTAGAATCTTGAAATTTGGCATGAAGCAACGTTTTATAGCACACATAAAGGAAAAATTCCGAAAACCTTAAATTTTTAGTTACATTACAAAATATATAAACGATAAAGAGATCTTTGTCTTAAATTTATGCTCCTCCATCTTTCCCCATTGTAATGTTATGAATTTCATTTTGCAATAAAAATACCATAGTTATGACTCGATTGTCGTAATGAACGAACTTTGTAAACCTTGCAGGTTTGTACGGAACCCTCGGTGCGCGAGTCCGACTCGCACTTGGCCGGTTTTTTTATCATCACCAGTCTATTGTTTCTGGAAAATTAGGTCGACGAATAAATACAGTATTATTTATTTTATTTCATTATGTAAGTTATTACAGTTATTATACCTACTTAATATCTTCTATTTTAATTGTTGAATAACATCACAAGAACATTTATTTTAAATTGTACTTTACAATCGTTTTGGTAATAAGCAATAACTATACTCGACGATAAGTATTATTAATCAGGTACTTAGCTGTTTAACGTAAATAAATTATGAATAAAATAGAATAGAATAGAATTTATTTATTTCCAAGTTTGTTACAATGTGGTACACGTTTACTGTGGTATAAAATTTTTACCTCTCAGGCGTGGAAATAATGTCAGTTTTGCAAATTTAAAATCATAAATATTATAATAGATTAATCCAATTATAAAAAATTCTGTGGAAATTGTACAAACATTTGGAATCTCAAAACAATGCTTACTTAATACTTAGCGATATTCAGCTAACAGTCATAAAATTATTATTTTTTATGTTATGTTGTTCCACTATAAAAACACAATTACGACTCCAAATTAAGATTGCGCGGGTATAGTTAGCTCATATATTATGCATATTTGCTGTAATAGCAAATATTTTACGTAAAAAGTACTGTCGAAGACAATATAACAATATTGTGTACTTTTGATCTTTAGTCCTTAATTGCGAGGAATTATGAATAAGGCCGTAGAGTTGTTACATTTCATTTTCTTTTCGACTTACATAGAGTCCCCTTTATAACCGACTTCCAACTTTAAATATACGGACTACGAAGAAACATTCAATAGGTACATATTTTATAAAACAGGTGTACGTATATTAAAATATTTTTGTTAATTTTTAATGTACCGTCGAGGAAATTCATTCCTAGGCAGTTGACGGACCTACGTCATGTGGTCGACTTATGTCAATTTAATGTTAGCTGTGATCGGTCGGCTGGGTTTGACGTAACGCGACCAAATTACTTAGTTCCGCCATCTGCATAGAAATCAACTTCTCTGATAGTACGATGTTTAGTTCGGGTATCACCAAACTAAAATTATGAATAATCATAAACGGTCAAAAGTAGTGAGTCTTCATATTGTTATCACATGATATAGAGGTCAAGGAGATGATAGCTGAGGTCATGTTGTGAGAGTTGACTCGGACAGCTGATTAGAACATCCTGTAACTTTGCTCGGAGTCGTGAGCCGATAAAAGGTGTTTATTTGCTATTGATAAATTTGTGTTTGTTGTTATGAAGACGTCTACGGCATGGATGATTGTCTAGGTTCCTAGGGCCTCTAGAGTCTAGGGCAGGGGTCACCAAATGGCGGACCGCGGTCCGCATCCGGACCGCCGACCCCTTGTGTGCGGACCAAGCATGTTGAAAGATGAAATAAATTTCGGTCTCGACATCACGAAACGAACGAACATCTTCAGGACTTAATGTCAATAGCTTGCACCAATTTTACTCCAAACAAGCAGCAAAAATTATAAAGTATACCTCTGTAATTTCCGTAATTACCTTTGTTTTTTTTATAAAATGTGTGGACTGCGAAGGCCATTTCATTTCTTAAAATGGACCGCGAGCTAAACTAATTGGTGACCCCTGGTCTAGGGCATTGTTTCACAACTTTTGAGTCACGACTCCCTGGGAGGTCGCAAAGCTTCTGTTGGTCGCCAGAATATCGCCAAAATTATTTAATTAAAAAATTATAAAGATTAATATATGAGTAGGAGAATTTTAACAAAATACATTATATATAATATATATGTATTGTATAATATATAATATATATGTGATGATTGATGAGAGACTTTTCCGGGATAAAAGTATCTTAGTTATTTGACCTAGATTAAATGCAAATTGCAAACTACTTTTATAATTAGTAGACAAGTAGTTATTATAATAACTAAGTTCCTATTAAATGTTGTTGTCTAGATAATTGTTAAGGTAGCGAATAGCGATAACCTCTACGTCATTCAGAAGTCAGAACAAACTTGTTATATTATTACCACTGTTACATCATTAGGACTGTTATACACGGTTGTAACTACTTAATTCCATACTAATACTGAGGGAGCCCTAGAAATATATTTTTTTGTGACTACTAACAAGCTAATTTTTTGCGAGTAGCTTCATTTTGATAAGATAAACAACTTTTTTATCTGCGAAAACTTGAAAGTGGTAGCTAACAGAGATAGAAAGGATTTCATGCTTTGATTTGCAATGGTCCTAAAATATGGATTGTTCTATTTGTAGGACAATGTTACTCTTAAATTATATAAATAACTATCAAGTATCAACCTATCAATTTACAAAAAATTTGCTGGTTAGGGTCCGTTTTAGGGTGCCGTAGTCAACCAAGTTTTGTTGATTCAATCAAAAAGAACTCTGTTAAAAAAGGGATTCCTATTTTGCCAACAGAGGAGAGTGATTTAAGCTTCCAAAATTTGTACATAGATTGGTTCAATCATACACTTTAATTTACCCGTAGCTAATATGAAATGTATTTATGGTTTTTAAATTAAGCGACAAAAACCATTTTGTCGCTACGCCCTTTCCATTTTTTACTGTTCCAAATCTTTAACGCGGCGTCACCAATTTATACGAAACATATTTTCAATTGTAACTAAATGAGCAAATTATTTTTTCATTTTAATGATCAAAATATGATTAGGTGAAAGATTACACGATATTCTTTTAAATAAAAAGGAAACATGATGCACATTATCAAATTTGTTTTAGTAGTAGTAGAGCACTAGGACGTCACAAAATATGTAATAAGTGACAGCAACGACTGCAGTCTGCAAGCATGGTTAAAAGTATTTTAGCATGATTATAAAGCGCGCGCAATTCTAGGCATATTAAGCTAAGAACATGGTAGAACATTTTATCAGCTCAGGCAAGAAGTTACATTAACACAGTACTAAGTTAACGACCGCACTCAGAGAAGTCAGAGACATGAAACTTCAAGTAACTTAATTAAGAGTTTGACAGCTGATGTCTGTTTACGTCAAAATCTTCATGTAAAGTGCTACAAGGCTTTAACTGAACGTGGACGGAGCGCTGCTGGTAAAGAACTGTCAAAAATGACGTTTTTGTGTGATGGCAGCGTTAGTTCCTTTTTTCGCCACGATCATTTAAAGCCTTATCGAGCTCTGATTACAGTTAAATAATATTCGCCTCTACGTACGGCAGTAAGTGACAGACAATAGTGTAAACAGTGCTTAACATCTTTAATAGCGGTTCATTCAATACTCGGTGTGTTATAGACGTGATATCAAACGGTCGTGTTACTTATATTAATTATTATTTATTCCTACTACAACTAGGAATACATAGTTTACTACTAAGTACATTACTACTGCTCTGTGTTACGATGTATAAGCCTCTATTTCACCTGTCGGTGGCCGTGATCAATTCGTACGTGCTGTGGTACGACCAGAAATATGTGGAACTACCTTTCCCCACCAAGGAGATGGCAGGACTGCCTCTGAAGGCGCGCTCCGTGTTCCTCACCATGTGGTGTTTGGTGAGTATTCCTTCTCTAATCTGTCAGCTCAATGCGGAGTAGACGACGTACTTTAGAGCAGTGTTCCGCAAACTTTTTGTGTTCAAGGTGCAGCTAGAAAAATGAAAAATTTTTGGAGGTAGGTACACCACAAATTAATCAGCGTGTACGGGGGACGGGGATGCTCTGTTTCCAATTCCCATTCCTTTCGTCGATCGTCCTGAAATGTTGCCTTTTTTTGGTTCTTATAAACTAGGAATGTGTAGGTAAAATATAATTTTCTGTGGCACCAGGCCACAGGCAGGCACTGGCCAGTGGCCACACTACACCTTTGCGGAATATTGTTATAGACTATAGAGTATAGACTATAGACTATAGAGTAAACAAGGTGAAACAAACATAGTGATAATATTCCGCATAAATATGGAATAGCGCGAAAAAAATCGGTCCAGTAATTCGTGAGATTAGCATGTTCAAACCAACGAAAAACAAACTCTTCAGCTAACCTAAGCGTAAGTACAGTAAACCCAACGATGTCAATACAGTCAGTAAAGGTTATAATTCTATGAGTAGATAGACCCACGTTACTCCGACTTGAAACGTTTTGCATGGCTGTTTCCGAATTTGTCGGATTATAGAGTAATGCCTAGATTTTTATACATTACAAATCAAAATGATAAGATTATCTGAACTACAAATCATTTTCCTAAAGCTAGACGTATTATAGGTACTCATAAGCGAGCTGTAACCGTAACCGTTGCTGCCTCATAAAAAAAAGTTACGTCTACGTGGTTCGATTACCTTCGAACCACGTAGGTACACACTAGGTTTTTGTTTACACTTTACAGTGCATGCAACGGAGTTTAGTTTTCACAGAGCCAGTGCTGGCTGCCAGTCTTATTGGCAGTCAGTTAAAACTGTTCACACGCGGCATATACCAAGCCAATACTGGCTGCCAGTCTTATAGGCAGCCAGTACTGGCTCTGTGAAAACATGGTGAAAACTATACATAAACGGTTACAGTTCGCTAATGAGTACCCGCCTTAAAGTGGCCGGAAGTAGAAAGCTTATATTTGGAAGTTTAGTTTTCAATGTTGGTTTTCGTACTTAGAGAAAACCGGCCAAGTGCGTGTCGGGCCACGCGCAATATAGGGTTCCGTAGTACCGCTAGTTTTTGAAAAAAATTCTATGGTTAATGAATGTACATCTATAACGTGTTTTACACTACTAACAACATCATCTCAGTTACTTTCAAAGGAATTTGAACGAAAAGTTCCTTTATACTTCGCCGAATACATTTTATTTAGTTGATCGACTATTACTCAATAACTTATGAAGTCTTCTTAGCCGTGATAGTTTTCCTTTTAAATTCAGCATATTTCCTACTCCCGTGAATTTTTTCACATTTCCAGAAGCAACCGTTTAGCTGGTAGAAGGGGGGGACACTGGACTCTAACGATTTGTTCCACTTTTAAACTTAATATTTCACAAATGGATCCCTAAATCGGATCAATGTGTATACTCATAATATTTTTTTAAAAAACCTATCCAACGACACCCCACACGATGGGATGAGCGCGAAAAAGAAAATTCAGCCCCGCTTGATGTGTAAGTGAAAAAATATTTTTTTAATATTTCATGTACCATTTTGTCGGCATCATATATGTACATATATTCATGCCAAATTATAGCTTTGTAGGTCCTATAATCTCTGAGCAAAACTGCGGACAGACAGACAGACGGACAGACGGACGGACAGACCGAAACTATAAGGGTTCCTTGTTGATTACGGAACCCTAAAAAGGATCGGCCAAAATATTTTTATGGACCTAAATTAACCAGTGACAGGCATGTCGGATAACAAGGGGCGCCGGACTAGCCAGAGGCCGGTTAAGCGAGTGTCTACTGTAAAGAATATTATCGATGATCTTGCCTTGCCTACGATATTATCTGTGTCATTGTTTGTTACAGTTCCTACAAACGGTGTACTACTACGTCTCGTTTCTGTGCGACTTCCTGGCGGAGAACTCGCGGAAACGTCATGTGCTGCACAATATCAGAGACGTCATGTTCGCCGTCGCGTTTCCCTTTGCCATCTTCGTGGCGACGGCATTCTGGAGCATCTACCTGGTGGACAGGGAGCTGGTCTTTCCCGAAACCTTGGACAACATCTTCCCGCCGTTCTTCAACCATGTTATGCACACCACAATCGCAGTCTTCGTCGTTATCGAACTGTTTATCACGTACAGGGAGTACCCGGTGAGATCGATCGGATTCAGTCTCTTCATGAGCATATTCCTTGCGTATCTTGTGTGGACCCTGTACATCTTCGTCACCTGCAAGGCCTGGGTCTACCCCTTTCTTGACCTTTTCACCTGGCCGCAGAGGATCCTGTTCATAGCCTTCAGCTTCGTGACAGGAGCGAGCTTCTACATCGCCGGGGAAAAAGTTAACAGTGTAGTGTGCCCGAAACGGACCAAACAGAAAAATTTTATGAAGAATGGAAAATCAAAACACTCGTAGCAATGTAGGGAACCCTAATAATTAAAATTCTTTAATGCACTTTAAGTTTTTATAATTAACTAGCTGTCCCGGTGAACTTCGTGTCACTTTAAAACCTTCCCTGGACTTCTACGAACATTTTAAGACAAAAATCAGCCCAATCCGTTCAGCCGTTTTCAAGTTTTAGCGCGACTAACACATTTGAAAATCCATTTTTATATATGAGACTAGCTGTCCCGGTGAACTTGGTGTCACTTTAAAACCTTCCCTGGACTTCTACGAATATTTTAAGACTAAAATCAGCCCAATCCGTTCAGCCGTTTTCGAGTTTTAGCGCGACTAACACATTTGAAAATCCATTCTTATATATGAGACTAGCTGTCCCGGTGAACTTTGTGTCACTTTAAAACCTTCCCTGGACTTCTACGAATATTTTAAGACTAAAATCAGCCCAATCCGTTCAGCCGTTTTCGAGTTTTAGTGCGACTAACACATTTGAAAATCCATTTTTATATATAAGATTATTTGTTGTACCTAAATATACAATCCGTGTCAGTTTTTGTTTTTTAATCTTAATTTATATTTTAGCTGTGTGAATAAAGAAAGAAAGCATGGGTAGGTAAGTGTACCACCGTCCACCGACTTTTCTCTCTTGAATTTACAAAAAAAGCGGGTTTAAATATTTAAATCCAGTGATCCAATCCAGGGTTGGATTACTTCTGGAATAATTTAAATTCAGTGTATTCAAGTGCCCATTTACATTATACCAGAAGCAAACCGGCCATCAAGGTGAAACAAAAACTTAGATTACCTCATAGGGTTACCTACGTGGTTTACCCGACTGCGGACGGTAATATTTAACTTATCTGTCTATGCATATTGTATGTACTTTGTAGCACAATTTAAACCTTTGTGCCACTACACTCTTCAACTTACAGATGTTATTCTACATTATTCTACATTAAAAACACTAAACTACACGACTGGCAAAACAACTGCTTTTTAAAACTTTATATTGGCATATAAATTAAATCATAATTAATTTATATTAAATATATTTTAATATAAATTAAATCATAATTCACAACATGAGTATCTTGGTGAGCGTGTGTCTGGTCTCGGGCATCTGTTTCCCGCCGTGCATCGTACGGTTTCTCGGGTCGTAGGCGGCTCGCTCGTAGCACACGTTCCTGTGGACCAGGGTGGTGAGCTGGAGGATGTCCAGGGTCTGGTGGTGCTGCTCCACCACGTCACACAGCTCCTGGATCATGAAGGAGCCGTTGATGCTCCTGTACGATACGTAATCTGGGTAAAAATTAACTTTATTATAGTCCAAACCAAATTATATCATAAGTCCAAACTACGGTCCAAACCAATAATACTATCGGAGAAATTTATTTATAGCAAATTTTATCGCGCGGGAACCGTAATTTTTTATAAAAAAATAATAAGTATAAAAAGTATCCTAAATCCTTTGTTATCATAAAGTTCGTGTGGCAAAAATAGTGCTGACCATAATAAATAAATATCTCTAGTGCGGCTGTAAGAGTATGTAATATGACGTATTAATAAACTAGTGAGTTATATATACCTTCTACACTGGAGGTGAGTACTAAGAAATCGGCGAAACTGGATATGGTGACGGCCGCTGTACCGTCCAGTGCCAGCCGTCGCCCTGGGTCGTGCTGTTTACCTCTGCACGCCTGCAACAATAGAATAGTTAGCAAAACAAAAAAGAGAAAGATCCACACGTCAACACCTCCCATTTTGAAAGTAGCATCACGAACAGTGCTCTGTTACTTTCTAGTACCTAGCCGGTTTCTGAATTTATTTGACTGGAGCTTATATTATCCTTCAGCGATTTTTGGTTGGCACTTATAATTTACGTTTCCCATGGCCATCTACGTGGCTGCGCCATTGGCCAAAGGGAAGGTGGATAAATAATTGATAAACTTCAGTCAACTAAGAAACTGGACATTAATAGTTGGCATGACGAACAGCGCAGCTGCGATACTACGCCTACACGAGCGCCAAGTTTCACTTGCTTGGATGAAGAAGATCTTGGGTTTGCCGAGCAAGCTGGGGTGTCCGGTGGCCAGGAGCGACATGAGGTCCTGCAGCTGGTAGCGTCTGTCGGCCGCGTGCAGCTCGCCGCCGTGGCCGCCGTGCGTCAGCACCGCGAAACACAGGCATGAGGTGCTCGTGTGGTCCTCCTTGCTTACTGAAAATATGGTATAGGCCGTATAGCAGGGGTCACCAAATGGCGGACCGAGGTCCGCATCCGGACCGTCGACCCATTGTGTGCGGACCAAACATTTTCGAAAATGAACTGCGTTAAAAATAAATTTCGGTCTCAACTTAGATACTGATGAACATCTCCAGGATTTGATGTCAATAGCTTGCAACAATTTCACTCCAAACAAGCAACAAAAATTTACACTTTTCTCATTGATATTATGTTTTACCTTTGTATTTTCCGTAATTCCCTTTGTTTAATAAAATATTTTTTTTTTTATATTTCGTGGACCACGAAGGTCATTTCAATTCTCAAAATGGACCCCGAGCGAAACTAATTGCTGACCCCTGCCGTATAGGAAAACTAAGTGATATTACTTTAGGATGTGTATAGGTCCCCTATGTAGAGTTCGCTGTGGAAGTAGCAGCGCTGAAACAATAACTTTTTTTTCACCTTTGTATGGACGTCACGACGCGGGGACGCTTGCCCATACAAATCACAATTAAAATGTTGCTCTTTCAGGACTGCTACTTTCACAGTAAACTCTATATTTAAAGCGACACATACACACCCTAAAGTATTATCATTAATTATCACTTAGGCTGGTATAAATAGTCAGTACTCAAGATGCATCTCGGTCTCAAGACACGGTTCAGGCTCTGTGATTGGTTAGCTGTAAAAATTTGGACCAATCACAGAGCCGAACCGCGTCTTGAGACCGGGTCGCATCTTAAGTACTGACTATTTATACCAGCCTTAGTTTTGTTACCATGTCCGTTTCAATTTTCAAACAAAAAGCCTGAACGCAGCCTCAGACGCCTCAGTAAGTATCTAGATTGTGTTGAAAGTCTCAAAACAGCTTAAAAATTAACTCTCTATGTGACTTGGACTTGGATTAATAATCACGCCGACAAATGCCAAAACAAATTATGAAGTGAAAATGATTTACACGAAATCAACTTCTTTGATAGTACATTCGTTAGGCCTGAGAATACGGCTTATTCTCAGGCCTAACGAATGTACTATCAAAGAAGTTTTATCTACTTTTTATGTTGATATTGGTAATAATTTATACTTATGGCAAAACAACGTTTGTCGGGTCAGCTAGTTATGTAATAGGGAAGTCAATCTTACTGTTACTCATGGTGTCCATTATTTCGTCGTATTTGAGGTCGTTGTTGACGTGGGTCTCGTAGTTCAACTTCTGAAAGACGCTGGACAGCCGGCGGACGTCCTCCTCCGTGCCGTTGCGAGCAGGAGGGGCGGACTTCCTGGGGATTACAGTCAGGTTGGAGTTATTTTACCATTATGTTGTATTGCTTTGGCCCTTTTTTATGAAATAAGGAGGCAAACGGGTCACCTGATGGAAAACAACTTCCGTCGCCCATGGACACTCGCAACAGCAGAAGAGCTGCAGGTGCGTTGCCAGCCCTTGTAAGTAAGGAAATAGGGGATAGTAGGGAAGGGAATAGGGTAGGGCAGGGGTTTCCAAACTGTGCGCCGCGGCGTCCCGGTGCGCCGTGGAAAGGCAAGAGGGGCGCCGTGAGTCGATCCTCCATCATTGTCCATAACCACAAATACATATTATAAAATAAAATTTTAATATGAATTATTATACAAAGCAGGCAGATTTACTTACTTAACCTAACTATAAATTTATTATTAAAGGTGTTTATTTATGTATATTTTTGTAATAGCTAGGTAGAGTAGAGCGCCGTGACAAAATATTGACTTGTAAGTGCGCCGCAGGCTGAAAAAGATTGGGAACCCCTGGGCAAAGCCCCGGGGTAGGGGATTGGGTCTCCGGTAAACTCACTCACTCGGCGAAACACAGCGTAAGCGCCGGTTTTCTGTGAGCCCGTGGTTTTCTCCGGTCGAGCCGACCCATTCATGCCGAACGAACATGGCTCTGCCACGTTAAAAAAAAACATGACACTTTCTGACATTGGCGGCCTTCCCATTGCGAGGCTTCGGGCGGCAGGGCTTTGCGAGGCCCTTTGGCTGTCTGTCCACCGCCGCAGAAACCGAGACCTCGCCGCCAAAATTGTAAATAAAATGCCACTTTATGACCTTTTGCTTGACGCGAGGCCCCTGCAAAAACGAGGCCCCAGGCGATTACCCTATTCGCCACCCGCCACTGCTTACCAGTTACCTGCCACAAAAAAGCTACAGCTCGTCCCTTCTGCCGGACATCGTTATTTTTAAGCTTACCCAAAATATTTTGTTTTCTCATATTCTTTGTGGTTGAATATATACAAGTGCTTAGTTCCTGATGTGTCGTAGTAGAGCAATTCTTTACCATCGCAATTTCTGCCACCCGGGGCCATGCCCGGGGCGCTTTGCCTGCAAAAGATATCAACGTAAAAAAATACCTACGTATACTTATATAATAAAATTATAATATGTATATGCGGTATGGCGCTATAGCTGGCTTAATTGCCCATCTACCTGCTAAATGTCAAGGTCATCAAGTCCGAAATGTTCACACATAACGCAACTATAATTATGATAAAACGTCTAGACTCCAGAGTCTAAACTCTCGTTTTCGCTTCGGGTAACGCTTGCAAACAAAAGAAGGATAAATCATAAACTGTGCTTATAATTTGTGATATTAATAGTCATAATTATTATTATCCTTCCGCGTCCCGTATACCACTGAGTATAAGCGATATATTTATAATACTTACGGTGTTGAACCAATTGAATCTACACTGTCACTATCCATAATTTCAAGTTGTAGTCACTAAAGGCTTGGCAAAAATATAGCTATTAAAAAAAATAAACAACTGAATATTTATTTAGTACCTGTCCACTGGCGAATATTCGAAATTGAAATTGGTTTTACTGCACTGAGGACATCCGACTGATAAGATAATGTCCATAAATATGTATTTATCTTGCCGATAATGTTGCTGCTATGCAATAGCATTACGACTTTAATTTTTAAACTGCAACATGCAGGCGCCGATGTTACCAATGGCACGGCATTATGAGTAATATCATACGTTAGTATCCCTTAGTAGTCTGTGGTAATATCCGCCATAGGTACTCAAAGACATTTAATTATAATTAGCCTTCAATTTAATGAAGAGTTTGACAGATAATGTATGGGGCTTAAGTCAAAATTTTGAATTAATTACATTTTAAATGTAATTTTGGCAACTCACTGCCGCCATGAATAAAAAAATTAAGTAAGTAATGTTCCACTCTGAGTGCGGCGTTAGATTCATTAATTTAGGTAAGTATAGGAGTTAGGAAGGAGGTTTTGTTTGTTACACGCACTATAATACAGGCTGTTACAAAACAAAGTGATAATACTTTAGGGTAGCCTTTCCCAAAGTGGGCAATAACGGGCCCTTGTGGGCACTGTAGACTTAAAGGGTGTGGATGTGGGACCCGGAGGAGAAAATTCGGCAATGCATTTTTAAAATTAATTTCATATTTAAAGTCTTGATTAAATAAAAGTTTATTATTAATTTAATTGACAACTGACTGACAAATGAGAGACTTTTCTCTCAATGCGGCACAGGCACTAGCGCAGATCTAAAATGACCACTTTCCCTTTTAGGTGCTTCTATTTATTTTTAAGTCAATTTGACATTTTGTAATTATTTCCTGCAAACTTATCTATAATACATTACAAAGAAGTAAGAACAAAAAATAAAATACAGTACATAATATATAAAATATTATAATATTCATATTTTTTATATATCATCATATAGCAACATCAATCTCTAACCCTTTTAATAATTCTTCAATTTCATCAACTTTTTTTTGAACCCTTTTTTTCTTTTTTGGCAATGTTACAAGAGGTTTTATACAAATTTTATCCAAAAGAGAATTTAATATTGAGCATATACTTTTGTAGTATAATAACAATGAAGATGCTCCTACAAGGTATTGTGTCATAAAAAGTTCAGGATCTGTTTGCTTTTCCATTTTCAAAGCTAAATTATATAACAGTGTGCCATTGTAACATTTGTGGTATACAGTTTTCTCGTATGGCAACCCACATAGTGTGTTCAAAGAGTTGAACTGCAGCAGGCAACACTGAAATTGTGCAAATGAGTGAATTCTCTGTACATCATAAGTTTTTGGTTTCTTTCTTATACTATTGTCTATCTCAAAATGTTTTAGAAGAATGCTGGCTGCTAATAAGCAGTCGTCATATTGCACTTTATTTTTGTTCAGAAATAATTCATCCATCACCAAGTCAGAAGGTGGCTCGCCACGCAGCTGCTCAAGTTTCTTTGCATGCTTATTGTTAAACAGGAAATGTCCTCGTGCACCACCAGTCTTCTCATCAATAATTTCTAGAATTATGTACGATACCAACAGACTATGGACATGTGTATTAGGAACATTACAGGTACTAATCCACCACAACATAGAAATCATAAATAGTTGAAAGCTAGCTGGTAACAATGAAATCATCGCAGTATCTAATTTAGGCATTTTGGTTCTCAGGAAATGGTAAAAACATTGATGCAGCTCTTCACGTGTTAAATTACAGAATTTTTTATCTGCAAATCTTTCTATAGACATATCTTTTTCTATAAACATCTTTTTGTACATGCATTTTTCTCTGCCAATATAAACGCAGTAGTCATATTCAGAGTCCGTGAGAAGATCAAATGCATACCGAAGAATAGGTAATGTGCAAATGAAAGGATCATCATCAGAATAATCATCTGCCTGCGGACTACAGAAGTATATGTGATTTGTATACAGATTTAAAAATGAGAATGGGATTAGGTTATTTTGAACTTTACTATGGAACCATTCTGGTAATGTTGTACCTGCATTACAATCTGTATTTTCTTGTACTAACTGATCATCATAATTATTGTCATTCTCTTCATCTTCAGTACTTTCCTCTATGCTACTCTCACCATCTTCAAAATTTTCATTCGAGTTCTCCACAGATGTAGCCTCCAAGTTTAAGATTTTCTCTATTTTCATTTCAATGTCATTATATTCATTTGATTCATTTTTATCAGAGGAGACATTAAAATAGGACAATGATTGACACTTTTTTCTGTTGTACCCTTCAATACCTTTTCTTATGATTTGCAGCACCTTCCTTTTCTCATTATTTTTCACTCTTCCCAAAATTTTTACAATAGCTGTCTCCAGGGTCTCATTTTGTAGCCACTGAAATAACGTGTGAATGCTTCTCTGTTGACTGTTATTTCTCTTTTTAAACTTTTTCAGCTTAAGTTGAGAAAAGAACTTTTGAAACACTCTTTTTTCTATATAATCATTACCTAGTAATATAGCCAACAAAGGTAGAACATCATCCTGAATTTCAAAGTGTTCAGTTAAATTTTGAACTTTAAATATCTTGCATTTCATTGCATGTTTGCTTTCCCCTTCGATATTTATCAGCTTAGATTTCATTTCTAGTGTATTGAAAGGAATGTACAGAATGTTGTATATAAAAAAGTCGGAGTCGTAGCTCAACACTGGGCAATTCAAATGCCTAGCCAATGAGGCAATTTCATCATCAGCTTCAAACTCGCATATCATATAAGGCACGCCCATCTCCGCAAGTACATCTCTAAATACATCTCGCAGTAGAAGTGGAAAGACCTGCAAACTGTCTTGTGTGACTGGATCTAGTCTGGAAGCATTCTTTAGCTTCGATCTTAAGCGTGAAAACACAGTTTTTAGCTTTCTTCTCTCGTAGCTGCCGTCAAATATAACATAAGGTTCTACGTAACATCTCTTTAAATTTTTGAAGAATTTTCTAACAAAATCTGCATACTTGTCGTAGTCACCTCCGAATGCAGAAAAACAATTGAGCGACCTGTACAATTGCGAAGTCAAACTTAAACCATCGATGATAAGTTTCGTATTGTATAAATAAAACTTTTTCATAAAAATTTCTTGATTCGTGTTTATGTATGTGGTTAGGCCTCTGACTCCCATGATTTTTATTCCCTGCAATCTTTAGTCTTGTTTTTCTATTTATTAATTAGACATTTTACAGCCATTAATAAAACAGGGTGGTAAAATTAGAAAAGCACAAAATTTACAATTTAGTATTTTGACTTTTGAGGTTAATTTTTTTTGGTTTGATTCGTCCCATTCAGGACAGGCAAAGGGAACAAAGCCCATACAGCCTTTTTGAGGTTAATTTATTATTGTTTTTATGTACTACGGTTTAAGTGATTTAAGTCTTCTTCTTTAATTTTTTTTTCAGCTTTAATAAGTAATAACAGCTAAGCATAAAGGCTGATTTACATTGATACAGTAGCTGGCGCCAGCATCACTGGATTCCGTCGCTGGATCAGCACTATATCAATGTAAACATGTTTCAATCCAGTCCAGCACTGGATTGAAACATGTTCAATCAGCCTTTACGCTTTCTTCCTGAATGATGAATCTTGCAAGACCTTTATTAATAAATTTACTTTTATATAAACAATCACCAAAATTCAGACCACCATTTTAATGTAAAATGATCCAAACTAGAAATAGTAAATGATCACCAAAATTAGTAAATAATCAGTGATCACTAACATTAACTAGCATTTTATTGTAAAAATGTAAAATGATTACCAAAGATTTCACATCTCACTATCCTATATATTTATGCACAATGACTCCAAAGTCCAAATAAATCATTGTTAAACCAAAAGTAGTAAACGATGACCAAAATTATTAGTAAATTATCCAAATTATCACCAACATCTAGCATTTTTATGTATAATTATAACCATATTTTCATTTTGCAATCCAGTATAGAAAAACGAACCAAAAAGATTATTGCTAACCGGAAAATAAAAACCAAATTTGAACTACATTTTAATTTTAAAATGAGAAACAAAAGAATTACATCTCGTTTTTTGACTATCGTAAATAAATAATAAGTAATTAGGTATGCCACGCTCCATACAAAAAGGTTCGAACTCTTTTTGTACTTCCATGATGCTTACATTTTTTGTCAATCGTAATGTTTTATTTGGACAGAACTACGAATATTAAAAACTAGGACAGAAATATCGCATTGATTTGCTCGCCTTGGTGATCATTTACTATATTTGGTGATCATATTATATACAATATTTGGTGATCATTTACTATATTTGTGACGTTATCAGCGTGAAGGGACCTTATTGTCGGTATTGAGTTATTAGTATCTCCATAATCTGCATTTAATAGGCTATCGAACCATGTAAATAACATGCGTGTAGATCCGGAAAATATTTTAAAAAAAAATGTTTAAACTCGAAAGTCGTAAAAGGTGATATTGAGAAAATCGCATTCAAACTTCGACATCCTAAAAAAGTATGTTATTGTAGGAAGTTACATAGATATCATGTTTTTTGAGAAGTACGTTATATGGTCTTTTAGAATTTAACTTCAATTATATAATTTTATAACTCTATTCCTGTTGTTTACCACGCCAAAATGCATGATGTAATGAAATTACCCAAGATAGTTTTTACTAAATATTTCACTTATAGTATGTTTTCTATTGGATTTTATTAAATAATAATATAAAACGGATCAGTTTTTACTAAATAGAGACGTTTTCGATATTAAACAACATTGTTTATTGTATTAAAAAAAATTTTGAACAAATAAACATTGTGCTTCTACTAATCTTATTAATCAGTCAAAATCAACAAAAATATATATTTACTACACTTAAACATAGTCAAATGAAATCAAATATATAAACTTCTTTTTAAAAAGTAACTTTTTTCTGTCTTAAAATTCAAAGTCAAGTTTAGTAAAAAGCTGGTACAAACACTTAACACTTTTCAAAAGGGACCTTATTGTCGGTGATCAAAAGTTTAGTAATATCACATAAAAATAAATATACATTTTTATTTACATTGAAGTTCTTATTTTTTAAATAACTTTAATTATCCTTTAGTAACAAGACGTGTACCAAAAACATGTAACTTCTCATAGTTACCATAGAAGTATGAATATTATTATTATTTTTAACAAAAAATTAAAACCGACTTCCAAGGTAAAAACAATATTAATAGCATCCTTATAATATGAACTAAAAAGTATTAAATAATTTTTCCTATCTAATATGTAGTGCCTTTTCCCGAATTCGGCTAAACTTCAACTATTTCTGTACTCAATCTTCATCATTTTGAAGTCGGTACCAGATATAGCTGAATCTTTATTTCTTTGACAGAAAATTTGAAACTTTTGGAACTGGCACCGACTTCAAAATTATGAAGATTGAGTACAGAAATAGTTGAAGTTTAGCCGAATTCGGGAAAAGGCACTACATATTAGATAGGAAAAATTATTTAATACTTTTTAGTTCATATTATAAGGATGCTATTAATATTGTTTTTACCTTGGAAGTCGGTTTTAATTTTTTGTTAAAAATAATAATTTCACTCTTTTTAGTTACCTAGTAGGTAAACTGTTAGTGCCAATTCAAATTGTATAAAAAATAGTTTCATATTGTCTTCACTAGATGTCACTGAGGCGCTCCTGTGTCGCGCTATCGCTTGTACGTAGAAGTTTTATATAGGTAGTTGTAACTTATAACAGATTTTCGTTGTGTTGTTGAAAGTTTGTAAGCAACTGACGTCTGACAACTCAACAGTGAGCTTGGTGTGAGCAGTGAGCATTGAATTGACAACATAAATCATAATATTGAGTGGTAATTGATCTCGTATAATTGTTATTAAAGGTGAACGCAGATTTGGCCGCACCGCACGCACCGCAGTCGCCGCATTCGCAATTCTTCATATTATTATGAAGTTGCGAAGACTGCGGCGCGGGTAGGTAGGTATGCGAGCTTGCCTATAACTTCATATACAGAATTCCGAATGCGGCGACTGCGGTGCGTGCGGTGCGGCCAAATCTGCGTTCACCTTAAGTTGACCTCCGTCATAGTCCGCGAATTTATAAGTGGTCGTCGGTGGTACTGCGTATATTCTACGTATCTTATTACAATTTGTTAAGACTGATATGAGTCATACGGCAAGGCCCAAATATCAGGTAGATAGATAAATTTAAACAATACATTTAAAAAGATCTAAGTGAACACGTGCAAATGCTCGCAGCGCGGCATGACAATAGACATAACTACAAGTACTTCGACTGCTATGAGACTGACGAGTATTAATATCTGTCGTTTCTTTCGTGTTTCGCCAGGATAAGTTAAAGGCTGGCGCGCTGGCTGGTATAATTTAATTTTAAAAATAAGATTTTGAAATTGAATTCTGACAGTTTTCTTTGCATGTGCCAAAATATAAACAACTAAATTTGTAGGTTACCCTAGCGACGACTTTTGTCATAATACGTCAAACTTAAAAAAATTACATCAGTTCTAAGTCGGCATACTCTATCATTCTGTCTACTCTGGCGGCATGCCGCATGCCCTGACATTCCAGTTAGAACTTGAATACGATGTTTGCGTACGCGTCGCCGCGCGCCGCCGCGCGCCGCGCGGCGACGCCGTTGCCTCTGCGGCGCCGACCGCCGTGTATATTAAACAGCCTATAATAATTGGTGTTGTTATGTACATAATTATTATTATTGTAGCCATACCTATGCCTTGTACTATTATCTATTTTGTGCCATGAGACATTGGTGACCTTAACACGACGTGGTAATGATGATGATGACGATGATGATGATGATGAATTTGAATTGCATGGTAGCATATGCTTTCTGTTCTTAAAACAACGCCGAAACTCCCAAACGTGTATCTATAAAGAGTCAGGAGTTCTCTCACCATCTTCGAAACCATGGTATACCTTGACCCAATATTTGACTTTTTGGTAGCATATTCTTAGTACACTTCACATAAAACCAAAATCACCATATGTTTCCATATAAATTTCGAGGAGTTCCCTCGATTACTCCTGGATCCCATCATCAGGTCACCACTTTTGTGAACATGGTACCAAATTGGAGTGAAACCTAATACAACAAAACAAAAATTTCGAAAATCGGTTCACAAACGGCGGAGTAATCGTTGAACATACAAAAAAAAAAAAAAAAAAAAAAAAAAAAAATATCCACAGCCGAACATATAACCTCCTCGTTTTTTGGAAGTCGGTTAAAAAGGGACCTTAATGTCGGTCATTAAGTTAAAAGAAGATATAAAAATACTATTAATTTCGTAGGTGTAACATAATTTTTTATTTTTATTTTATTTTTTATTTTGTTTAAATATTTATTTAATTATATTTTTCATTATTTAATTATATTTCTGAGATTTCTTTATAAAAATAAAGGAACCTCAGACTTGGTATGACTTTGTCTAGATTTCATTATTTTTTAGGGTTCCGTAGTCAACAAGGAACCCTTATTAGAGATAAACAAGCAGCTCCATCGGGATTCGAGACTTTGCGAGTTTTTTTACAGAATGTTTTTGGTGGGATTTCACTTCTTTTTATAGAAACATATAGAAACAAATAGAAACATGGGCATATTGATTTTATAAGCTGAGCCGTAAGTAGTAGGTTTCATCATATCGCTCGTGTAGGATTGCGCGCTCGTGTAAACGTCACCATGAGCATCACACGTGTTACATACGCCTCCGTGGTCTAGTGGTTTAGTGCGTGGCTCTTGTCGTGAGTCCGATTCCCACGTTGGAAACGTATTATTTCCAAGTTTGGTTAGGACAATGCAGGTTGATCACCTTTAATCAGGATTAAATTGAAATTAAAATTTAAGGGGGGCTCCCATACAAAAAATCTAATTTCGAGTCCGACTCGCACTTGGCTAATTTTTATGGTTTTTCGGCTTTTCCCTATAAATGGCCATTAAACCCTAAACTCTGTGCTAAATTTTAGCTCTCTGAGTTTATGGGAAGTACTAGTTCTATTTTGATGATCTTGAGTGAGTGAGTGTCAAAAATGAGAAACTTTGCTTTAGCTTAACTTCGGAACTTAATGACCTCTAGAGATTCTCAAATAGGGGCATAAAATGCGGTGAAATGATTCCTGTAAATGATGGTACTGCAGTGTTTGCTTCGCGCTCTACTTGGCGGGGGCACTACCGTGCCCCCAGATATTCTAATCAATGTTACCGATTTTCAGCTTGGTGCAAATTACTAGTAGTATAACAGTAGATACCAGTCCGAAAGAAAGCCGCAATCGACTCTCGACTGCAGCACCGACAATAAGGTCCCTTTTTTACTAAACTTTAAGATTTATTTTAACCTATAAAAAATCGTTTTTAAAACCTGTGTCTTTGTCATATCAAAATTTAGAGTCCGTTTATTAATATGGAGCAAAAAAAGAAAAAATGATTTTTTTCGACACTTTACTTTAATGCGATTATCTCGGAAACTAAAACCCTCCATAAGGTCCCTTTTCCCAGATAACGTCACATTTGGTGATCATATACTATATTTAGTGATCATAAATTACTATATTTGGCGTTCGATTACAATTTGAAGTGTAGCCGTGACTAAAATAGCTGGTGCCTGGTAGTATTGCAATTTTAGACTTTCTTTTTTGGTGGTAAGTATATTTTTTTGGTAAACAAGTTTAGAGTATCAGAGCATTTTTTGGTGGTCATTATATATTTTGTTCCTTTAATTTATAGTATGTGATAATAACATTTCTCAACATGGTTTGTATATATATTTTTTTGTATTTCTACAAATTAACCTAATGTGCAGTCAATGAAACACATCATCGCAATTTTTATAAAAGTTTGTAGTGAGTTAGAACTTAGAATTAGAAATTATAGCTGCTGTTACTGCTGTTATTAGTGAACTAGTGAGTAGAGTGACTCTCATGCAGGGCTCGGAAACCTGGTTAATCTTCGCGATCATGTTAGTTAAAAACGCCATTTTATATTTCCAAAAGAGCGTTTTCATTTCGATTCCGCTCTGAACGGACCGAAATTATTCCTGGTTTTGTTCAAAGAGCAAAATGAAACTGCTCCTGCTCAAAATACCGGTTAGAAGTTAGAACCGTTCGCGATTAAATGTTCTCCCCGCCGGCTTGTATATATATTTTTTTGTATTTCTACAAATTAACCTAATGTGCAGTCAATGAAACACATCATCGCAATTTTTATAAAAGTTTGTAGTGAGTTAGAACTTAGAATTAGAAACTATAGCTGCTGTTACTGCTGTTATTAGTGAACTAGTGAGTAGAGTGACTCTCATGCAGGGCTCGGAAACCTGGTTAATCTTCGCGATCATGTTAGTTAAAAACGCCATTTTATATTTCCAAAAGAGCGTTTTCATTTCGATTCCGCTCTGAACGGACCGAAATTATTCCTGGTTTTGTTCAAAGAGCAAAATGAAACTGCTCCTGCTCAAAATACCGGTTAGAAGTTAGAACCGTTCGCGATTAAATGTTCTCCCCGCCGGCCGCCTACTCCACGGAGCTAATACAAAGTTTGTATTAGCTCCGTGGGCCGTGGCCTACTCACACACACCATGACCCTCATCCATGATTGTCCACACATTCGAAACAAATGGCCTATTGGCAACCTATTGCCTATTGGCTATTAGATGGTGCACTAAAAAGGGATAGAAGATATCACTGCACTAGTTACTTTCCACGAGGAAATAACCTTGGCTAATTTCAGAAGCAATACCGCTCACATCTCGGTTTCGCTCCGAGTGAACACTTATCCAAAAACCTGGTTAAAGAGCGTTTTAAGTTTTAACTTGGTTAAAAAATGCCGGTTCCGAGCCCTGCCCCATCTAACATACGCCAACGAGAAAATTTTGTCTACACGTTTTCTTTATGTTTGATGGCGTTTCTCTTCATCTCTATTGACCCTAACATGACATAATTTTTTTCTCATGTAGATCTGTCGTCAAAATCTATCGACTTCGCCCGAATACTGGAACGTCTCTCAAATATATAAATGCTGCTTAATTTTTTGAGTACAACTTATACGAAAATTTCGTATTCTCCAACGCAAATTTTAACTTCCAGTTAGTTTTAAGTGGACCTCCAAATAAGTTGTACTCAGGCTCCACATGAGCACCACTTAGCAAAAAAATTCGTATACTCGATGGTTACTCAACTTTTTTGAGCTGTCAAATGATCTGTCAAACTGATTTAAGCGTCACTTGCGTTTAAGAGTGGTCGAGAGGTCTCTTAAATCTATAATTACGGTAAAAAGTGTGTGTATAATGTTAAAATAATGTCTTTATCGTCGCTATCTAGTCTTTCTGACCATGAAAGGCCGACCGCGAGTCGCCGTCGAAATAAATGCTCAATGCGTTTAAAAAATACAACGATACATTTACGTTTTACAATACACAACTACATTTTCATGAAAATAGTACCTATATTGATATTAATGTTACTTGTAACTCACTTTTAAACTATTAGCATAATATCCTTTTCCGAGGTAGTATAATTACAACCATGTTTCTTTTTTGTCTCCTTATTATAATATTATCAAAATGTTTTCCACAAAGAGAATATAATCACTACGGTCGGTCTTCTTCTTCTTTTTGATAATGTCAATCGGTCGGTTTTCAAACATGTCAATTGTTAGTTGTCACTCAAAAGATCGTTCCATACTACGTATGGTTGCATCGTTTTAAACTTTAAAGTCGATTTCGGATTTTCTATTGTAATTAATCAGAAAATAATGTTAAAAATTGTCATATCTTTAATTAATTTAAATATATTTAATGAAAACTAATAGTAAACGGCAATTAAATGATTTTTAGTGAACTTTTTATTTGTACAATCAAGTTAGATCTAGCGTAAAATGTAATACTGTAAATGTTGCCATGATGTAAATATTTGACGGCTACTCACAGGGCTACTTACGTGAGTACCATAAGGAATTGTCTGAGTGGCGTTTGTGTATATCACTTAAATATGGGAAACGCTTACATTTAAATGCCCTTCAACTGATTAATGCATTTGAGTGACGTTCCAGTATTCGGCCGATGTCAAAAAATGATTTTGACATTATGTCGTTATCGACAATATAAAGAGAGATATCTCACTCTCACACGAGAGTGAGATATCTCGAGATTTTCTCGTTTGCGCATCTTAGGAGTGAGTCCTGAGTCAGTGACAAAACTTGAGCACAGAAAATATATTGTAGATAAAAGCTGTAAAAAACAAAACCTATGACTTTTGAATAGCGACTATAAAAAAAAGGGTTGTCATTGTCACTTGTCAATTTCAATTTTCACTGATTGTCAAAAATATCGATTCCCATTTCCCACGTGCAGCCTTGTTGTTAAGAATTAAAATAAACATGTTTTAGTAAAAAATTCGATAAAAATATAGAAAAAGTAAAGAATAACTTGAGAAGTTTCTATTATTGGTATGTACAATAAGATATTTGATGATTCTAATACGAGACTCTTAAAAATATCTTCTCATCAGTATCAACAGTAATTTAACCACGTTTTACAGATCAAACATCCCAAAATGACGGAAGAAAAAGAAATCATATCTGAAAGCAACGGACAAGAAAAGAAAGAAAGTAATGTTAATGAAGAAACGGACTTAGACAACGCAATTATACGCCAAGTAGAATATTACTTCGGTAAGTTATAATTCATTGTTTAACCCAAAAGCATGCGAAGACAACCCATAGTTTGCAGTGCATTGTCAATAAATGCCTCGCATGCCCCATAATCTTAAGGAAATTACGAACTCAAAAAATAGTTTTGTTTATAATTGGATTGCTAACCTCAAATTTCAAAAAACTAGGATTTTAAGTTGGAAAAACCAGGACAATTCAGTTTAAAAACAGGACGCCTGAGGGCTGAGACTGTCGCAGGAATAGGCATGATGACTATTTTTTTTTTCTTATTGGTAATTAAAAATAGAAACATCGCTGAAAGAATGACTTAAGCTATCAGCTTAAAAATTCACCAAGATATGACAATTCAAACATCTCATAAAATAGATCTGCCCAAAACACTCCATACAAAGTGCTACGAAAGAATGACGTCAATCTTTTGTAGTTTGTACGCATCAGCCAGGCTAGCACAGCCACCAGTAGAAATGCGAAAGTATGGACAAACTGTGGACATAAACTTAAGGTCCGTTCCAATCTTTACCGCGGCTAATCGCGACCGACTAAAATTCAATTAAAATGCCACTTTATGACAGACTATAATATATGTCATAAAGTAGGATATTATTTGAATTTTTAGGACTATAGTCTGTCATAAAGTGGCATTTTAATTGAATTTTTCGGAACGATAAAAGATCGGAACTTCACCTTAAGTTTATCTCCACAGTTTGTCTATACTTTCGCATTTCTACTGGTGGCCGTGCTAGCCCGGCAGGAGAGAATTTTGTTCGGTAGGTATATTAAATATTGTGTTTATGAAAGTGGTTTCATAACAAAAGTTGCTTTTAATTGCATAAGCTATTGAATGGTTACATACAAATATATTAAGAAATGTAATTGAAAAAAGAAATCGACTTGATTGGCAACTTTGATGGCGCATAACAAAGAAAAATACAAATGCTATCAAGCTGAAATGTTGGGAACACATATTTTTTACCGTGATTTCTTTATTGTATTAACAAGTCAATATTTTGACAATAGAATATCAATAGAAAAGCATTGAAATTTGAAACTTAAGTGCCTGAGACACATACGAACTTAAAGCACGCGGGTTTTATGTTCGCGAACTTGCTTGACTCGCATCGGTGACACATGAGAATTGCTCACACTGGATTACCATGCCCCCAGGCTCGCGGCGCGCGGCTCGCGACTCGCGGCTCTTTGCTGACACACAGGCGTCCGCAGTAAGTCCGTGTACTTACTTGCGTGTCTGTCACCCCCTTAAGATCGTCGAGCCATAAGTACGCGTACTTACTTGCGTGTCTGTCACCCCCCTAAGATCGTCGAGCCATAAGTCCGCGTACTTACTCCCCTTTAATTTAATTTTTTATTTGAGGTCGAATTTCGACCATTGCGAGATCTCTAGTAATTTAGAAATTAACACATTTACAAGTCTCTTTTTACTTTAATTTGTATTGCCTGAATAAGTACAAATTTTAAAATTTATAAACCCAGGACGCTGCTTAAAAACTATTCAGGATATCCCAGGTCACTACAAAAACTAGGACATGTCCTGGAAAAACAGGACAGTTGGCAACCTTACTTCATAACCTCAATTTAAATAAGTCTAAATAGCGCCCTTACTCTAATACGAAAGTGTCTTTTTATTAATTCCTCATACAGTCTACAGACATAAGAGTTTTTTATAAAATTAAAATATGTACAGTTCATATTATAACCTTTTACAGTGACATTACTATTTTTTTGTATGAAATCAGAATCTGCCAAAATGTGAATGTGAAAAATTGAAAATGATGAAAGTGATGTCAGCTACATATTACTCTCATAATCAGTACTGTTGGCTGCACAAAAATTTGTTTAATAGTGTTTGAGAATTAACCTATCAACTCTCAAGCGGCATCCAGGTGACACATAACAATAATTGAAAATCTATTGTGTCTGTGAGTCCCACGATCGAGATATCAATGTGATTTGTTATTTAGGACACAGGTCAGTTTTCTATAATTTCTCAATTACAGGAGATGTGAACTTGCCAAGAGATAAATTCCTCCGGGAGCAAGTAAAGCTTGATGATGGCTGGGTCCCGCTGGAGATTTTAACTAAGTTCAACCGTCTCGCCAAGCTCACCACCGACACTGAAGTGATTGCAGCCTCTTTACTGAAATCCACATCTGGACTTCTTGAAGTAAGTTAAATCATCAATAGTTAAACAATGTTAAAATTGGAATATTTGACAAAAATAAATCAAAATATTAACCCATCAATTCCCGAGCGGCACCTGGCTGCCGCATAACATTTGAAAATATATTGTGTCTGCAATTCCCACGATTGAGGTATTAATGCCTATTGCCTGGAATATCATATTATATTTGTAACATTAACAAAATAGATTATTATTACCTATTGTTATTATAGGTAATCAGGCAAGCAGTCGACCCGACTGATGTTGCCTGTATCAGGTTGTTTTCTGTGCATTTTAACAGTGATTTTTCATATATCTGTCAAGTCTGTTCTTGAAATTATTAACATTCTGGGCTGCTATAACATCCTCTGGCAAGATTATAATATAAAAATAGATGTAGAGCAGAAAACTTTTCAGGAGAAACAAAATATACTTAGTATTTTATTTTAAATGTATATGTTACGCTCAAAGACCGAAATCGATCAGTGAGCGAAAAAATAGCTCACAACGCGATGTGGTCACAGTGAAACAGCCACGACGCGAAATTCGCGTTGTGAATGAAAACGGCCACGACCCGTTCTGGCAATCACAAAAAGACCATAACGCGAAATTCGTGTCGGGGCTGATATGCTATTCGTTTTTCTTGATTTGTTCTTAATTGATTAATCGTCCATAGATATGGAAGATTATATTATTTGAATTACCACGCATACTACAAAATATTTTTTCTTTTGCTTTGTTTTGTCTGGCGCAACATAGAATTGCGGGCATCAACTAGTAGTAGTTAATATATTTAAATTATATAAATTAAAATAAAACTATATTTTTATTATTTATTGAGATCAGATTACTTTTATATACAAAATACAACAACATGTTGCGCCAGACAGGCAGACAAACAGTAATAATATTAGTACGGATAGTATGGAACTATGGATATTTTATAAATAATAATGATAAACATGTTATGCACTGATTTAGTAAAAGAAAAAATATTTTGTAGTACACGCGTAAGTATGGACGTTTAATCAATTAAGAACAAATCAAGAAAAACGAATAGCCTATCAGCCACGAGTCACGACACGAACTTCGCGTTATGATCTTTTTGTGATTGCCAGGACGCGTCGTGGCCGGTTTCATTATGTCGGCACTACAAATAGGCGAACGCGTTGGCCAACGTGTCGGCCCAATGTGTAGAACAGGCGTTCGCGCGTTCGCGGTAGGTATTTAGACGTTGGCCAACGCGTTTGCGAGCTTGCCGCGCGGTGTCGGGATGATCAAAGGAAATTTGTCGCAAGGCTTGCGTTCCATCCACACATAGGCCGCGCGATCAGTTCGCCCGGGCGCTGAGGGGTTTCCTTCTTGTGGCGAATTAACATCTAACTTGACGAAATATCGAACAATATAAGTATCGAGTAAACATTTAAATTTATTGAGTTAACTATCAGAGTAAATCTTCCTGTGGAACAAAAAAATCATATCAAAAGTGCTAAAAAAATAAGGTTCTTGGACATGCTTTTTTACTCATGATGTTTTTTAGGGTTCCGTACCTAAAGGGTAAAAACGGGACCCTATCACTAAGACTTCAATGTCTGTCTGCTTTTCTGTCTGCCTTTTTGTTCGTCCGTCTGTCTGTCTGTTTGTCTATCTGTCTGTCTGTCTGTCTCCAGGCTGTATCTCAAGAACCGCTATAGCTAGATTTCTGAAATTTTCACAGATTGTGTAAGTACTTATATATCTGTTGTCGCTATTAACAATAAATATTTTAACAAAAAAAACTAAATATTTAATAAATAATAAATAAGTATATATTAATCATGATAAATAAAATTATAAGGTAATAATTATTATATATAAAAAATAATGTAATTATAAGCGTTGAATAAATATACAGCTGCAGCTGTTAGCGACTCAGCATCCATTTCGAATCCGTCCGCACATTGGCGCGATCCAAAGCATACTGAATGACCTTCCAATGTGTGGATTACTCACAAGGGCCGTTGCAAGCGCACCGCTAACGCGTTGGCCAACGCGTTGGCAGTGCGTTCGTCTATATGGGGAGGCGGCTTTAGAGCCACAACGCGAATTCCGCGTCGTTTCACTGTGACGAAAACGCGTTGTGAGCTATACTTATAAAAAAATATTTCTTATGAATACCTAGGGCCCGGATTTATATGTAAATACATAATATTTTTATTTTACGCGATTTTCGGCCTAGAATGTGTTTTTTACACGAATTATCATGTTTGGACTGTGAAAAACCAAGTTATATTTTCCATAATTTTCCATATTTTAGGGTTTTACAAAGATAAGATAAGTCTATATTTTGCAAGAAAATGTCACAATCGTCCATATTTTCACTAAAATACAAGAAAAAATACGTTCCCGCCACCACGATCATTATTTTTAATGGAAAAAGGGGGCAAACGAGCAAACGGGTCACCTGATGGAAAGCAAATTCCGTCACCCATGGACACTCGCAGCATCAGAAGAGCTGCAGGTGCGTTGCCGGCCTTTTAAGAGGGAATAGGGGAGGGTAGGGAAGGGAAAAGGGTAGGGGATCGGGCTTCCGGTAAACACAACTCGGCGAAACACAGCGGAAGCGCTGTTTCACGCCGGTTTTCTGTGAGCCCATGGTATTTCTCCGGTCAAGCCGGCCTATTCGTGCCGAAGCATGGCTCTCCTATGTCAAATCATGCAGCATGACGTGCGTTACGTGCTGTCATGCTTACAATATGATGGCATGTCATGCAAGCTGCACAATTAATACTGTCATGTATGTTTATTCCCAAACCAACTATGAATAGGCAAATCCAGTATAGAATATTTCTGGCCTACCAAATATGTAGAGGCAAAGCCAGCATAGCATATTTCTGGCCTACGAAATATTTAGAGGCAAAGCCAGCATAGCATATTTCTGGCCTCTATCTATTTATTAACTGTCACGAGTGACTCTTTTCTTACCTACACTAAAACAATATTTAATTATTGTAAATTTATACATAATTTATACTCCATTGTCCATTGTCCATATTTCTATTTTATACTCCATATTTTTCCATTTTTTCGATTTTTTTGTCTTTTCAGATATTTTCCGGGCCCTACTTATGAAATACAAAGCTTTTGTTTTTTGTCTCCTGAAAACTTTTTAAATTTAACTTACCTGTTATTTTTACATTGTTGGGTGACATTGTAAAAATTTCGTATTATTTTATGTTACACTAGCTGTTGCCCGCGACTTCGTCCGCGTGGACTTCAGTTTATAGTTGTTCTCGTACATCGATTAAATAGTTTTATATGAAGGTACATTTTGTGAGAACCGTACATTTTTCCACGACAAAATATATCCTATGTTCTTTCCCGGGACTCTAAAGTATCTCCATACCAAATTTCAGCAAAATAGATTGAATAGTTAAGGTGAATATCATAAAAGTTTATTTAAATTGCTTTAGTAGTTCGTAAGATAAGCCCTTTCAAATAATTTCCCCGTTTTTTCACATTTTCCTCTATTTCTTTGCTCCTATTAGTTTAGCATGATAAAATATAGCCTTTAGCCTTTCTCGATAAATAGGCTATCTAAAACTGAAAGAATTTTTCAAATCGGACCAATAGTTCCTAAGATTAGCGCGTTCAAATAAGCCCTTTCAAATAATTTCCCGCGTTTTTCCACATTTTCCTCTATTTCTTCCTTGCTATTAGTTTTAGCGTGATAAAATATAGCCTGTAGCCTTTCTCGATAAATGGGCTATCTAACACTGAAAGAATTTTTCAAATCGGACCAGTAGTTCCTGAGATTAGCGCGTTCAAATAAGCCCTTTCAAATAATTTCCCCCGTTTTTTCCACATTTTCCTCTATTTCTTCGCTCTTATTAGTTTTAGCGTGATAAAATATAACCTATAGCCTTCCTCAGTAAATGGGCTATCTAACACTGAAAGAATTTTTCAAATCGGACCAGTAGTTCCTGAGATAAGCGCGTTCGAATAAGCCCTTTCAAATAATTAACCCCCCCCCCTGTTTTTTCAACATTTTCCTCTATTTTTCGCTCCTTTTAGTCTTAGCGTGATAAAATATAGCCTATAGCCTTCCTCGATAAATGTACTATCTAACACCGAAATAATTTTTCAAATCGGTCCAGTAGTTCCTGAGATTAGCGCGTTCAAACAAACAAACTAACAAACTTTTCAGCTTTATAATATTAGTATAGATAATATTACAATTACATAGCACTCAATTGCTTCCATTAGGCATTACAAAAAAGGAATAGCATAAAAACATAATTTAAAATCTAGTCAAGTTTATACTTGTTGGTCATTGCTGTAAAGCTTCAGCCAAAGCTACGCGACCAAAGCGACTGCGAAACGGGAGTGTCTGCAACGCGGGACGTTCGCGTCGGTAGAACGGGAAACGGGAAGCGGTACCGTCGCACCGTAGTCGCGGAGGTGTGCACATCAGTTTCGCGTTGCAGACGCTCCCGTCCCCGAGTTACTGCGTCAGTAGGTTTTGCCTAAGCCTTAATCCATAATATGTCCTGTCTCAGGTTTCAGATGATAACAAAAAGATTCGTAGGAGCCCTGAAATGCCATTGCCAGAGATGAACGAGGAGAGACGCAAGGAGCTTCTCGCTCGGACTATCTACGCCAAAGGGTTCCCCAAGGATATCACGTTGGATGAGCTGATGAAATTCTTTAAGCAATATGATGAAGTGGAGAATATCGTTATGAGGAAATATCAGGACAGGCAAACAAAGAAGCGAATATTTAAAGGATCTGTATTCGCAACATTCAAAACTAAGGAACAGGTAATACGTTATGTTATTTTGTTTCACTGATTTGAACTTCATGAGATGAGTATTTGTAAAATTGAATGGGACATCCTAGAGCTGTTGCCTGTTATGTGGTGCAAAATAACAACTTTATCATGAAATGTGGAAGGCGTTGTTGTTTCGTGTTGTGGGATGTGAAACTTTGAATGTGCTTATCTAAGATTTTTAAATAACACAAATTGATATAAAAAGTGATAAAGGCAATAAACAAGAGCTTAGAGATGTATTGTACAAGTTTTATTACCACCTAACACAAGGCACTTTAGGTAAAGATTTGTTTAATTATAGAAAAGTATAATTTATCAGGCTTAGGGCCTGTTTCACAGCTTCCTGATAAGGTGCCCGATAGGCTTATTTGAAAGATTCTCCATACTCTATCGGCCGTATGAATAAAAACTTAGCGAGGGTTTTACTACGTTTTTACTATGTTAAAACCTGTTATAAACCCTCGCTAAGTTTTTATTCATACGACCGTAAGTGTCAAGTTAAATGGTGGATAGCCTTATCAGGAAGCGGTGAAACAGGCCCTAAAACATTTAAGTGAACCCTTTTATAAATTTTTGAAAACTATTAATTTTGCTAACATCACTTATTATGATGAATTATTTTATAATTACAGGCCACAAAGTTCATGGAGGCTAAAGATGTCAAATATAACGACACAGATCTCATTATCCTCTGGCAAGAGAACTACCTCCAACAGAAGCAAGAAGAGTATGCTAGCAGGAAGGAGAAAAAGGAAAAGAAAAATAAAGATAAAGATGTAAGTAAGGACTAAAATGTCTGTATGACTGTAACCTCTTCACGCTTAAATGGCTGTACTCTATTGAAATGTTACAATTTAAGGACCGAATATTGCATTGAGTAGATGACGCAATTTTATTTTTGGGACATGTATGAAAACTACAGGAAATATGCCGGTAGCGGCGTTTTGTAGTTGTGGCCGGTGGCCCGTGTGCCCTTCAGGACACATACACGCTCTGTATTATCACTTTGTTTTGTTACACCCTGAATTAAATCACATACTTAGATTGGATTATACGCCCGGTATATTTAAACGAGCTTTTGCCCGCGGCTTCGCTCGCGTTAAGAAGTATTATATACAAACTTTCGTCCCCTATTTTAACACACACTATCTACCGACCTTCGAGAAGGTGGAGTTCTGGCCGATTGGAGTCGTCTACAGGAGGTTCCGAGGACGACTTCCGAACACGTCGCGCCCCACGTCGCAGACAATACGTGTTTAGTGTTAGTGTTAGTTTTTAGTATAATTGTATGTATGTTAGTATATAAGATATTTATAATATGGGCCAAGATGCCTGAGCCGGTAAATATAATAAAATAAATTAACCCCTTGGGGTTGGAATTTATCAAAATCCTTTCTTAGCGGATGCCTACATCATAACATCTACCTGCATGCCTAATTTCAGCCAGATCCGTCCAGTGGTTTGGGCTGTGCGTTGATAGATCACCATGTCAGTCAGTCACCTTTGAGTTTTATATATAGAGATTTAAATACTAGACGACGCCCGCGCGTATAGCGCTGGAACAGTACATTTTTCCATAATGAAAACTCTCCAACACTAAACTTGCTCAGTAGTTCATTGAAATGTTACATGAGCTTTGCATTTTTTAGAGGACGCAATTTTATTTTTGGGACATGTGGAGGGGGTCATAGAAGCTTAAGCTAAGGTTTGTGGGATCGCCACCCTTGTCCCCCGGCCGCCATCTTCAAATCATCAAAAAGGGGTGACAACACTATTTTCGCGTTACCTCGGACACATACGCGCTCAGTAGAGCGTCTATGTGTCCTTAAGGGCTCCCGCACACGGGCCACCGGCCACAACTACAAAACGATGCTACCGGCATATTTCCTGTAGTTTTCATACATTTTATATGGACTCGCTGCACACGGTTGACGCCAGTGACCGCCACACGCTACAACGATTTTTAGAACACGCGACAGCCACAATGGCGTTTGTGGCTGTCGCGTGTGGCCCGTGTGCGGCGACACTTATATAGAATTTACTGAGCAAGTAATAGAGCTGAAAGAATTACTTTTGATTTCTATTTATTTGTATATTACATCATCAATTTTTAGTAAAAAATCCATTTTTTATACTACGTGCTTGGGGTACGCGCGGCATTTGCCTAGTATTCCAAGTAAGCAATGGTACGTAGAGGTTCCCACTTCCTTTGAATTTTTCCAAATCATTGGCCTCTAATCTGTTCTATGACTCGGATAGGGACGTTGGGATCAATTACTTATTGCTTTTAATTAATGAAATAAGTTTTATTACATGTTATTAAAAAAAAGTTTGGCCTTGAATAACAACTCGGAGACTTGACTTAGAACTTTGGTGTAATAATAAAAATTATTCCTTAGATTATGTTCTATTAAAATAATGGATTTATTTGCGTTGGCCGGCACTTTAAAAATTAGCCCAATTTGGACCTTATCCCTTAATGATTTTCCAGGCAAATGAGGAGAAAGATGACTTCAAACTCCCCACAGGCACAGTTCTACATTTCACCCAGACTAATGAAAAGATGAAGAGAGAAGACTTGAAGGAATCCTTAGATACTTTAGGTATGTTCTTCATGTTGTCAAAACACTGAGAATGCACAAAAAGTTTTCACTCTTCGCACTTACAAGACGTGCCGTTTTTCTGAGTGTACGCGGTTTGTGGAAATATATGGATAATAATATAATATAACAAAAACACGCGTCTGAACGCGCTTTTACGCCCGTCATACATATTATATGACGGGTGAAAAAAAAAGAATCTGAATTGGCGCGAAAATATTTTTTCTTAAAATTTTGATAAATATGTATATGTTACGCTCAAAGACCGAAATCACTCAATGAGCGGAAAAATGGCTCATAACGCGTTGTGGTCACAGTGAAACAGCCACGACGCGTTCTGGCAATCACAAAAAGACCATAACGCGAAATTCGTGTCGTGGCTGATATGCTATTCGTTTTCTTGATTGAATTAATCATCCATAGGTATGGAAGATTATATTTGAATTACCACGCGTACTACAAAATATTATTTCTTTTACAAAATCACTGCATATCAAGTTTTTCATTATTATTTGTAAAATATCCATAGTTCCATAATATCCATACTAATATTATTACTGTCTGTCTGTCTGGCGCAACGTGCTATTGTTTGTTATTGTTTGTTTTTTTTTAAATATAAGGTAATTATTTAGTTTTATTTTTATTTAAATATGTCGCAGGGAAAAGAAGATATCAGGGATATCCCGAAATCCCTAGGGATATCAGGAAATCGCGGTAGATGCTGAATATTCTTGTTTATTACGTCTTCTTACTAAAAATATCTAGTGATATGTCATTTCACTAAACTAAATCTAGTGTAATGTCAGAAAAGCGGATACCGTCGAATAAAAATCGAGCTACGTATTTAAATATGATACTACTAGTTGATGCCCGCAACTATGTTGCGCCAGACAGACAGACAGTAATAATAATAGTGCGAATAGTATGGAAGTATGGATATTTTATAAATAATAATGATAAACACGTTATGCAGTGATTTAGTAAAAGAAAAAATATTTTGTACCTAGTACACGTGGTAATTCAAATATAATCTTCCATACCTATGGACAATTAATCAAGAACAGATCAAGAAAAACGAATAGCATATATCAGCCACGACACGAATTTCGCGTTATGGACTTTTTGCGATTGCCAGAACGCGTCGTGGCCGTTTTTATTAGAGCCACGACGCGAATTTCGCGTCGTGGCTGTTTCACTGTGACCACAACGCGTTGTGAGCCTTTTTTTCGCTCATTGAGCGATTTAGGTCTTTAAGCGTAAAGGTGCGTATCGATTTCGCGCGGCGGCCGCGCGAGCATTGTTCGACCGCGGCAAATCTGTGTTTTGGTTCGCGAGCCATTTTTGGCGCACTATTTCATTATAGCGAGCCAGCCGCGCGCGGCAGCCGATCGCGTTCATTTTGTGCGCGACAACCATAGACGTATCACGTCGGCGACTTGCCGCTGCTGCTTTTATCATTATCTGAGTGCACGGTAGTGCACCCGCCGAGACGAGCCAAGCGAAGCGCAAGGGCACTACCTACCTTTTCTCGAAGTGTTTCGCCGTTTTTTGAACCTTCATAGAATTGGTTTCCGTTGTAGCAGAAAGTTCATATTTTCAGAATATGATGTCATCAATAGACTTATTAAGCATATAAAGTTTCAATTGAATAGCTCTTATACTTTAGATATTATTGATATCTAAAATACGCCGATTTCGTCACTGACACACTGATGGTCATTAAAATGTTTGGCTACTTCCTGAAGTGCTAGAAAGCTGAAATTTAGTATGTAATCTAAGTTTAGTATACATCCAACGAAAAAAATCATAAACTTGTAATTTTCGTTCCCTATCCCCTAAAATTGGGGGGTGGAAATTTACCCTTATAAAGTTGGTTTCCGATGTGCCAGATAGTTTATATTCTCAGGATATGATGTTAATAATAGACTTATTAAACATACAAAGTCTCAATTAAATAGGTCTAATACTTTATATTTTATTAATATCTAAAATACGCCGAAATTTGGTTATAACTTATACGCCGTAAAATAAGTTTTGTAGGGGGTAATGGAAGTTTAAATGAGACTTTCACCAATTTTATGAATAAGGACATGAAAGTTTCCACGGGATGGATATTAACTTAAAAACGTCTTATTAAAAAATAAAAATAAAAACACTAAAAAGACTAAAAAGACTGCCTAGCAAGTAGCAACTTACAAAAAGGACTGAAATCCCACCAAAAACATTTCATGTAAAATGTCCTCGACGACCACAAAAGGTTTGCCCTGTAAAAAAGACTTCAGATCTAATGTAGAGCCAATCTTCTGAATCGACGCGGCCTAACTCTATCGACCTATAACTCCAACAAGTTCTACATAATAAAGTAACGAAACAGCCAAGCCATACATACATACTTACTGATATTATGTAGAAAGTGTTGGAGTTAGGGTCGGTGGAGTTAGGCCGCGTCGATTCAGAAGCTTGGCTCTACATTAGATCTGATGTCTTTTTTACAGGGCAAACCTTTTGTGGTCGTCGACGGTCGAGGACATTTTACATGAAATGTTTTTGGTGGGATTTATAATATTATTAACAAGCGATCGAAGCGAGAAGCTCGATGGTGGATGAAAAAAAATATATGAACAGAATGATACATGGTAGTTTGAGACTAATTGGAAGATATTAGATACTGATAATCACTACATTTACTGTTCCATAGAAATTGTTTAGTGCTATAATATAATCTAATTAAAGTATGACCCTTCTCGTTATCCATGTTTTTGCCGCGCGTATCCACTAAAAAAGCGTGAGGTCCGTCCCAATTGCGCGTGCACAACGCACTGACACTCCTTTGCCGCGCCGTCAAAAACCGACACAAATTGGTTCGTCGCGCGGCACGTTCGAGCGCGCAGATGTTCGAGTCGCCGCGCGCGGCGGCGCAGTACCCATAATGCGCGGCCGCCGCGCGAGCCAATGTTCGCTGGTTTGCCGCGCGAAGTCGATACGCACCTTTACATATACAAAATTTAAAAAATCCGCTTTTAAAATATACAGCCTCAAAGGCCTCAATCATAGATATTTTAATATTATGTATTAAACTCACTCTGTTTATTTATCTGTAGTATAATATATTATATAGCCTAAACAATTATCTTAATGTAGTACTTACATATTTTACTAATCCATTTATGACTTATAATTACCCTGCTATCTATTTATTTTTTGAACTCTCCTGCCTTGCATGGTTGCCTGGAAGAGATCGCTTATAGCGATAAGGCCACCCTTGCCCACATAACTGTCTTAGTTTTAAGTACTTTAAGTCTGATTGTATACCCATTGTTTATGTGAGCAATAAAATCTATCTATCTATCTCATTTAAAAACAAATATTCGTAAAAGTAGAAGCATCTTTCTTTGTGAAAGCCATACTCAATAGTTTTGTCCACACTGTGCCTTTTTTGTTTATCAAGGGCATGCGTAGCGCAGTCAACAGCGAACGTGAGGCATGCCCGCGACGCATGCCCTCTAACCGTATCCAAAACTTTCGCTTTGTTCTGTTCTGTGACGCATTCAATTATTGACCAAAACGAAAGTTGAATGAAAGAAGATGACGAAAATTGAAGACGAAAGTGCACTGTGTGGTCATAGCTATTATACTGTGGCGGTACCCACAATTCGCCTAACATTCCTACATCGCGCTATCGAAGTTTTCTGAGCGCGTCGGTATATATACGACAGCTGAAATGTATCACGTGGGCTTCGGCCTGCCCGAGCATAAAGCGGGGAATTGACTACCAGGCTGCCCGCGGGCCGCACGGTCTGGCACAAGTCTGCCGCTTGCCCCTATTGAACACACACAGAACGGGCATGTCAGTCGAATAGATAGAGGGCTGCAGCTCGGTCGTGGACTCATGGACTCGATATTCTTTTTAACAAATGATAGATCAGTATCGGCGTTGATTTTTTTTTTGGATTTTTCAATAAGTTCGGTGTAAGCGGCTTTACGTTATTCGGTGTTTTGAATGTTATCCTTGCTTTTAACTTTCCACAAACAAGGATGCGACCGGTAAATGGAAATAAACGAATGTCAAAATTGTTGTTATTGGTTTTTCTTATGTTTAGTGTTTGTATTGTTTACAATAATATGTTTTAAAATAATATTTTAAGTGGACTTCAGTCGCTCTCCAAGGCGCAAATGACGACGGGCCGCCCGTTGCGACCATTCATGTACAGACTTGCCCATGCCCGCGCGGGAAAAATGCGATCTCGCGGGCAGGCTGCGGGCACGGGCCGGCGGGCATGTCTGTGCCCGTACCTAGGAATTGACGAGCAGACATGCGACAGACCTGCCCGTGACGGGCGGCCCGTAGCGGGCGGCCCGGTAGTCAATTCCCTGCTTAACACCTCGCTCCACACATATTTCCCGCAATACTATATATTTAATTTTTTTTTTATGTGGCGGACCCACAATTCGCCTAACATTCCTGCATCGCGCTATCGAAGTTTTCTAAGCGCGTCGGTATATATACGACAGCTGAAAAGTATCACGTGGGCTTCGGCCTGACCGAGCATACCACCTCTCTCGGTCGGAAGATCTTCCTTTGGCCTCCACACATTTATCCCACATTGGTGACCCTCGACAGAACACGCCTCCTTCATCATCATCACTCCCCGCCCCTCCGCACCGCGCCAGCCAGCATCGCCTCATCGGGTACATCGTCCACTAGCCGCAATGTATCGCGGCCTGGGCGACTCCGCATCGGCATCATCGGGCTTTCTCATTACACGACCGGTCAGCAAGCAGAGCACATCTCTCCTGGTCAGCACGTAGCATCGGCCCCGCACGGCAGCTTATCCGACTCACTGGATCCCGTGCAGCAGCTTATAGTTCCGACTCACTGGGACTCACTGCAACAGTTCCGACTCACTGGAACTCACTGGCACTGGCGACTCAAGCGACAAGACTTCAAGATTCGACCTCCGGTCTTCGGGGGGGAGTGATGTGGCGGACCCACAATTCGCCTAACATTCCTGCATCGCGCTATCGAAGTTTTCTAAGCGCGTCGGTATATATACGACAGCTGAAAAGTATCACGTGGGCTTCGGCCTGACCGAGCATACCACCTCTCTCGGTCGGAAGATCTTCCTTTGGCCTCCACACATTATACCCACATTTAATTATAAAATTTACCAGAATAAAAATCCTGTAAAGTTACTTATTAATACTTTAGTCGAAATTTCCAGGAATTGCTATTGTATTCTATTGTTGTCGCGATCACCGGTGCTCGCGCGGGGCCTGAAGGATTAATAGTGTTACGGATACGGGCAGTTGTTTACCTGCGCGCGACAGTTGCGCGTACTTTCTAGAAAAGTCCATCCTTTGTTTATGTGAATTGCATGTTTACGTAAACAGTACCTGCGCGCGACAGTTGCGCGTACTTTCTAGAAAAGTCCAACCTTTGTTTATGTGAATTGCGTGTTTACGTAAACAATCCAATGGAACGTTCCAGAAAGCGTAGCCATATAAAAGGTAAACAAGCCGGCAATCCAGTTCAGTTTGATACAAGCGATCATCAAGGCGATTTCGAAGTGAGAACAAGTGATCAATAGTGAGTGATTGTGATAGTGACCTAAGACTCGGCTACGACCTAGGACAGTGATAGTGCTCAGTGATTTGGATCTAGTGCTTAGTGTTTGGTTTAGTGATTTGTGTGAGCTAGTGTTTGTGAATAAAGTCTTCAAGAGAGTCACCAGGTCTTTCTCTCCGAATCCTCGAACCCTAGCACGTAACAACTGGTGTCAGAAGTGCGATTTGATGATGCCATTGACTCCGAGAGAGGACTTCAAGGGGAGTGTCAGGACAAGGGCTCAGCGAGCTGCTGTAATTGACTTCGAGAGAGGAGTTGGAGGTGGGGCTGCCTGAGGCCACACCCACTGGGGACCAAGCTCCGCCCACTGCGGGGCAGGCCCCACCCGTTGGCCCCGTCCACCAGGCTTCGCCCACTGACCACGCCCCCGAGGCTCCACCCACTTCGGGTGAAGTCACGCCCACTGGCTCCGCCCACTGACCACGCCCCCAGGCCCCGCCCACTCTGGACATGGCCACGCCCACTCAGGCCACGCCCACTGGCCCCGCCTGCTCAGGCCTCGTCGACTAGCTCCATCCATCCTGCCACGCCCATAGTTTCTATGGCCCCTCAAATGGCTCCTCAATTGGAAAGCATAATTGGGTTAATTCAGGCTTTGCAGGAGTCACAAGACCGCAAGCTCGGGGCGTTGCAAGATTCTCAAAGGGCACAAGACCGTAAACTCGGCGCTTTGCAAGAGTCACAAGAGCAACAAAAGGACCTTCAAGAAAAGGCGCTTCTGGCTATAAAGGATGTCAGTGACACGGTGACAAAGCTTCGTAAAGATGTCGACGTAATGGACGAACGAGTTACCGGGTTAGGATTGGATGTGGAAAATGTGAAAACCGGCCTCACTGAACTTCAAAAAAAAGTAGTGCGCCTGGAAACCACAGGAGTGGCGAAGTCTAGTGGAACTACCGGAGTGGTGCAAGTGGTACAAGGACCAGAAGTTAAAGTGCCACCATATGACGGTACTACTTCTTGGAACGCTTATCGTCAGCAATTCCAGACGGTTGCTTCTGCCAACGGATGGACTGACGAACAATGCCTGACCGCTCTCACTGTTGCGCTCAGAGGGCAAGCTTTGTCGGTCCTAGAAGCACATACAGGAAATGGGTTCCAAGACCTGATGGAGGCACTTGAATCCAGATACGGGGAGCAACACCTGGAGCACGTGTTCCGTGCCCAACTGCGTAACAGAGTCCAACGCTCAGGAGAAGGACTACAACAATGGGCGTTGGAAATTGAGAAACTTGTCAAGAAGGCACACCCAGGAGCCGACACCAAGATGGTTGACACGAACATTGTTCAGGCATTTGTCGACGGAATCAGGGACCTGGAAGTCAGAGCTGCAGTAAGGCTTGGTCATCATACTTCGCTGAAGGAAGCGTTGGCGCATGCTTTGGAGGTCGAGGTTGTTCGCCATGAGATACAGCAGACCCATAAGATCCGCAAGGTCTCTGAAATAAAGGCTCCTGCAAGGAAAATATTTGAAGCCATGTGCTATAAGTGCGGGAAGAGGGGCCATCTTCAGCTCAACTGCCCGCAGAAGGAGACTCAGATGGCAAGAATGAAAAGACTCGAGGAACGCATTGAACAAATAGAGGAGCTGAAGAAACAGGGGGCTTCAGCCTGGACCAAGAGGCGAGTACTGGCAGACGCGGAGGAAGCCCCAATAACTGTTGCCTCCCAAGCAGAGGCAGCAATAGCCTTGTGGTTCAGGGAGTTATTAACGGGTCGGATTGCAAAATGACTCTAGACACGGGAGCCTCTAGAACAATAGTGAACCCAAATTTGGTAAAAGCCGCAAGGAGGCACAAGAGGAGAAGTGACTGTCGGCTTCTTACTGCCTCCGGTCAGCCAATACCCGTCCTGGGAGAAGTGTCAGTTACGATGAATGTAGGGGGATCCTTGTACCCTCATGACGTTATCGTGGCTGAGATTGTTAATGATTGCATCTTGGGTTTGGATTTCATGAAGAAGCACAACTGCAGAATTAATGTCGCTGACGGAGTTTTCAAGTGTGGCGAAGAAGAAATTTTCATTCTTGGAGGTGCCTGCGGGAAAGTCGCATGTGTAAAGGAAGTCATCATACCTGGACGAGCGGAAGCTAGAGTGCTCGTAAAACTACCGCCAGCTGGAAAGAAGAAGTCAAACAGATGCGTGCTGATCGAAGACATACCTACCAAGACATCAGCGCGAAAACTGATGACGGCGAGAACCCTTGTTAGTGGAAGCAGTAACGCTGTTGTCAGGGTTTTGAATCTGGGTGATCACGAGATCTGCTTGAACAAAGGTGACGTCATTGGAAAGTGCGAGGAAGTTGTCTGGATGAGAAAGTGTAGTTCGATCAGGGGCTCAGACTCAGCAAACAGCAGCAACTACGGAATAGTGACTGAGCTACTCGATGACTGCAAGAGTAATCTGACTTATTCGCAGAGCATGAAAGCTAAGAAGTTTTTACAACGCCACGCGAATATCCTCTCCAGTCAGGAAGGCGACCTTGGAAGAACGTCGATGGTTCAGCACAGGATAGATACTGGAAGCGAGAACCCAATTCGTCAACGAGCAAGACGGATACCCATTGCAAAGGAAAAATAAGTTGAAGGCCTTTTGGAGGACATGAGAAGGCATAAGATTATTGAACCGTCTGCAAGTCCGTGGTGCTCACCTGTTGTGTTAGTGAAAAAGAAAGATGGCAGCACAAGATTTTGTGTGGACTACAGGCGTCTCAATGATATCACTAAGAAGGACAGCTATCCATTACCTCCAATCGACGACACTCTGGATACCTTGAGTGGCATGAAATGGTTCTCGACCCTGGACCTGAAATCTGGATACTGGCAGGTGGAAATTCATCCAAAAGACAAGGAGAAGACAGCTTTCTCCACCGGTAAAAGTTTATGGCAGTTTAACGTCATGCCCTTTGGATTGTGCAACGCACCTGCCACATTTGAGCGACTCGTGGAGTGTGTACTGGCAGGCTTAGTTGGAGAGGCTTACTTAGTCTACTTGGACGACGTCATCATTGTTGGCCGCGAGGGCCATTTGCGAAACTTAGAACGAGTTTTCGCCAAAATAGAGGGGGCCAAGTTAAAGCTGAATCCGAAAAAGTGTCGCTTATTCAGGAGTAAGGTCAACTATCTCGGCCATGTTATCTCCAGTGATGGAATCCAGACGGACCCGGAGAAACTGGAAGCAGTTCAAAATTGGCCAACCCCTAAGAACAAAACCGAAGTGCGGGCATTTCTCGGCCTATGCTCCTACTACAGGCGTTTTGTTAAGGGATTTTCAGAGATAGCCAGGCCATTACATCGGCTGACGGAAGATAAACGACAGTTTATGTGGGACGAGACTTCTGAAGATTCTTTTCAGGAACTGAAGAAACATCTGTGTGAAACACCAATCCTGGGGTATCCACAACCTGAAGGTCAGTTTATAGTCGACACTGACGCAAGCAACACGGCCATTGGAGGGGTGTTATCTCAAAAACAGGGCGAAAGAGAAGTTGTAATTGCATATTTCAGCAAATCTTTATCTAAGCCAGAGAGAAACTACTGTGTGACAAAAAGAGAACTCTTGGCTGTTGTAAAGACGCTACAACATTTCAGCAAGTATCTCATCGGCAGACAGTTTTTACTGCGAACTGATCACGCAGCCTTGAAGTGGCTACTGCAATTCAAGAACCCAGAAGGTCAAGTAGCTCAATGGATTGAACAGCTCCAGGAGTATGACTTCAAAACATAACACCGCAGCGGAAAGGCGCATGGGAATGCCGACGCCCTTTCACGAAGGCCGTGTGTTCAGAGGACTGCAAACATTGTGTTAAGCAGGAATCTAATGAAGTAACATTACAGTTAACGAGAACAAGTCCTTTGGGTCCATGGGAGAATGATGCTATGAGGGAGGCTCAAGAAAGAGATGACGACCTTCAGCACATCATCACATGGAAGAAACGCGGTGACGTAAAACCAATCTGGAGTGAGGTTGCACCCACTGGCGCTGTCACTAAGGCGTACTGGGCGCAATGGGACAGTCTGATTCTTCAAAACGGAATACTCTACCGGAAATGGGAGAAGACTAACGGCAGAGAGTTCCATCTTCAGATAGTTGTCCCAAGAACGAGAGTACCGGATGTTCTCCGTGAAATACACGATGGCGTATCAGGAGGTCATCTAGGTGTCAAGAGGACGTTAACAAAAGTGCGAGAACGATTCTACTGGTTGCATTGTCGAGATGATGTGCAGGATTGGTGCCGCAAAGGTACTACTTGCGCTGCAGTGAAGGGACCTCAAACAAGGAGCCGTGGGAACCTGCGCTTGTATAACGTTGGCGCACCGTGGGAACGAATTGCAGTTGACGTAGCTGGGCCATTTCCTGTAACGGAATCGGGGAACAAGTATTTTATGGTTGTCATGGATTACTTCACCAAATGGCCCGAAGTGTTCGCCATACCAAACCAGGAAGCTACAACAGTTGCTTCTAAGCTGGTCGAGGAAGTGATATCTCGCTTTGGTGTGCCTCTAGAAATCCATTCTGATCAGGGCCGGAATTTCGAATCGCAGGTCTTCCAGGAAGTGTGCAGAATTTTGGGAATGCATAAGACGAGGACCACCGCGTACCATCCACAGTCTGATGGAATGGTTGAGAGATTTAACCAGACGCTAGAGAGGCATTTGGCGAAATTGTTAGATGACAGACAAAAGGATTGGGACAAGTATATACCACTCTTCCTTCTCTCGTGCCGTACCGCCGAGCATGAGAGCATAAAAGCTACCCCGGCATATGTCAATTACGGTAGAGAACTACGAATACCAATAGACCTCTTGACAGGAGCGTCACCGGGGGAACCAAAGACCGTACAAGACTATGTCTGCGATTTAAGGGAAAAGATGCGCTACATACACGCCATGGTTCGGGAAAATGGGTTACAGTCAAGTGAGAACATGAAGACCAGATACGACCGGAAATCGAACACGAGCGGCTTCGAAGAAGGGTCACTGGTATGGCTGCATAACCCAACTCGCCGAAAAGGGAAATCTCCAAAGTTGCAGACCAAGTGGGACTGCCCATATAAAGTGGTTACCCGATTGAATGATGTGACTTACAGGATTCAAAAGCCACCAAGAGGCACATTCAAAGTGGTACACCTAGACCGTTTGGCGCGTTATCATGGCAGTAACAACGATGCTCGGGACAAGCATCTCTAAGAGGGGAGTAATGTTACGGATACGGACAGTTGTTTACCTGCGCGCGACAGTTGCGCGTACTTTCTAGAAAAGTCCAACCTTTGTTTATGTGAATTGCGTGTTTACGTAAACAATCCAATGGAACGTTCCAGAAAGCGTAGCCATATAAAAGGTAAACAAGCCGGCAATCCAGTTCAGTTTGATACAAGCGATCATCAAGGCGACTTCGAAGTGAGAACACGTGATCAATAGTGAGTGATTGTGATAGTGACCTTAGAACTCGGCTACGACCTAGGACAGTGATAGTGCTCAGTGATTTGGATCTAGTGCTTAGTGTTTGGATTTAGTGATTTGTGTGAGCTAGTGTTTGTGAATAAAGTCTTCAAGAGAGTCACCAGGTCTTTCTCTCCGAATCCTCGAACCCTAGCACGTAACAATAGAATAGAATATTTTTATTGCGAGAACGTGTATTAATAATTATAAATCTAAATATTAAATCCAATAAAAAGAGAACTCCCACACATGTGGTAAACTAATTTTTCTTATTGTTTTTACAGGGGAAGAAATAGCGTTTATAGACTTCAAGGTTGGCGATGCAGAAGGCTGGATACGATTTGCAAAGGAGAACAGTGCAAAGCAAGTGGCAGAGAAAATATCCGAAGGTAAATTACGGATCTGTGACACAGATGTTGTGTTCAAACTTCTAGAAGGTGAAGAAGAAAAGAATTACCTGGTAAAGACTGTCGAGGAAATGGCTAAAAGGCGCAAGAATCAGAAGAATTTCAAACAGAACAGAGGAAAGAACTTCAAAGGGCGACAGGGGAGGAAAAGGAAGCAAGACGATAATGGGGACGCCACGCCTGTGAAGGTCAAAGCTAGTTAGTACATAGTATAAGAATTATTATATTCTAAGTATCATCCAGAATTAGTATTAAATACTTATGTATGTTGTGTAATAACATAACATTAAATTAATGTTAACTTTATTAAAATATTACTTTCTGGTTTATTCAAATTTTATTTCTCCCAATCTTTTTAAAATGTACATTAAAATGTATTGCACTATTTTATAGTATTCTGTAGTGCTTTCTTATGCCAAATACTATTATCTCTTCATCTTTTTTTCTTAAAAATAATAATTATATTTAATATAATTCGGACCGGATTTCGAGCAATCGTCGTCGTGGTACTAACTGCACGAATGCTCGCTGTGTAAGGGTGCGTCCACATTGTATCATTTGCGCGATCAGATCCCTGATCAGATCTCCGTCGCGTATCATCGAAGCGTGTCAAAATGATACGCGTATCATGATACGCCCCGATCGCTATTAACCGCGTATCTGATACGTGTCGTATCAAATACACGCATGATCGGCAGAATGATCTAATAGGCGTCCACACTATGATACGCTTACTTGATACGGCGCGATGATCGCGACAGAGATCTGATCGCGCAAATGATACAAATGTGGACGCACCGTAATAGGTTACATTAGAGCCAGTCCACACGGCGACGTCGACGCAGCGCTGCCGTTTGACGCATAGCCGGCCACACGAGCGCTGCGTCATGGCAGCGTTATTACGAAGCAGTCACGTCAATACCCCCTCCCGCTTCGTCTCGGGGGCTGATCACTCTGGTTATTTGTATGTAAAACAACGCAACGGCAGCGCTGCGTCGACGCATCGCGCCATGTGGACTGGCTCTTAGGGTGTACACAGACGGACCGCATTTCAACTGCAATCCAACTGCAAAGTGCAGTTCAAATGCAGTTTGAATGCAGTTGACACGACTGCAATAGAACTGCAAACCAAACGCGCAGTCGGATTGCAGTTCAGTTGCAGTCGGCGTGCAGTCGTGTGAACTGTTTGGTTTGCAGTTCTATTGCAGTCGTGTCAACTGCATTCAAACTGCACCTGAACTGCAATTTGCGGTTGGATTGCAGTTGAAATGCGGTCCGTTTGTGTAGACCCTCACACCGCGTAACGTTGATCAGTAGTCAGTACTCAGTACCCACCTTTAAAGGAGTGAGCAAACTATGCCGGGGCTCAGCGCAGAAATCCGCCTCCATACAACTTGTATGGAAGCGAATGCGCGTATCGCTCACTGTGCCGGGGCTCATCAGCGCTAATTTTTGCGTGATGAATTTCCGTCAATGCGAGACTGCCCGGCAAGACCCGCCACGCCCCGTCAACAGTGTGCAAGCGGCGGATTTCCGTCACTGCGATGGGCCCCGGCGCGGCAAGCCTCGACGATGACGGACTTTATTAATTTCGCCTTTAAATAATAAATGAATGAGAGTTTTTCGTCAGAGCTATCCATAGTAGCCAAGTAGCACGTGTCTAAATTCCGCATGATTATATGGCAATGATATTCTGTTTACAATTACTAATTGACGCATTACAATTTACAATATAATGACGCGACGGAATTTCGGCGTAGTGTCATCGGTTAAAATACGTTGCAGGCGGAATCATGCGGAATTTCAGCATAGTGTGTTTAGACACTGAGGCATACTACCGGCAACACACTGATCTCAAAATATGTCAATGCGCTGCGCGCCGAGCGCCGAGTGCACTGCCGACCCGCCCCAGCGGCCGGCACGCTCGCCCGGCACAGTGAGCGTTATTAAATCCGTCAATGCGATGCGACCTGATTCGACAATAATGTGCTATATACGCATTTTGCGCTGCGCTGGGCCTCAAGTCTCAACCCGCCCCGGCACGGTCCGTCAAAGTGTGCGCCAGCCGCCAAGCTTAAGAGTCCAAATTCTAGAATATAATATTGTTCAAAGACCTTTCGCCGTGAAACGTATTTAAAAAAGTATTTGTCAATGTCAAATAAGTTTTGTGGTTTTGACTTGGTTTTGACTTTGACAGTTGCTCGACAGATTGAGATAATGATAGAGCCTCTGCAATTCTACAATATACAAATCCTAGTAATCTGTGAATCTACATTAATAAACTACTTAACTGTGGATAGCTGCATCATGTAGTGTTGCCAACTTAGTGGAATTTCCACTAGATCTGGTGGTTTAGACGTGCCTTTCGGCGGGAAAAATTTGGTTTTAGTGGCTGGTGGATTTTTTAGTGGATTAGCTTATTTAAGTTAGTGGTCAGCATGGACGATAAACCACTAGTTTTTTTTTAATTATTTTTCAGATCTGAAGGGTTATGTCATCTTTAGTTATGTACCTATCTAAGTAATGTTCTCCTTTTTGTAGTATGTACTTTTCTCATAATCTTATATCTTTAAACGAGCAATTCTTGTATGGATGCACCTAAGTTTAACCACCAGTGTTCGGCTGTACCTAGTTCTAGCCGCTATAATGAAGGCGAAGGCTAGTTGTAACCGAAGATAAGTAGGATATACCTAAGTTTAACGGCATGTGGCGGGCTGCACCTAGTTGTAGCCGGGTAAAACTAGGTGTTGCCGCACTTCGGCTATTAGCCGTAACATATATTATGTATATAATATATAATTGGGATCTCGGAATCGGCTCCAACGATTTTCATGAAATTTAGTATATAGGGGGTTTTGGGGGTGATAAATCGATCTAGCTAGGAATCATTTTTAGAAAATGTCATTTTATTCGTGTTTTATCGAATACCGGGCAAAGCTCGGTCAAATAGCTACTTATAATAATACTCAACGTTGTTGTTGTTTTATTTTCAAATTATATTCAGGTAGGTAGTAGGTCTTTACGTTATTTAGTGGAATTCTGGTGGTTTGAGGGACCATTTAGGTTTTAGTGGTTTCTGGTGGTTTACGCTGCCGCATTTGGTGGGTTGGTAAAAATAAAGTTGGCAACACTGGCATTATGCATCCTTGAAGTAATCTGTGATGCTTGAATCTTGATGCTTTAATGCCAACTTGTTCATTGTTGTTTATTATAATAAAATACTATATTAATTTGTACTATACAAGTCTGCGAAAATAATTATTCAAATTATTATTTAGTTTACGATGTAAATAACAACGGCACAAAAAGTTTACTGTTATTGAAAAAGTGAAAACATACAAAATCAAGGACGCTATGAAGCCAGACGATTGTCAGGATTCCGAGGAGCATAACAACGTTACGGGTGATGTTATTGGCGACACGGCATACAGCGAGCGATTCGTTTTAAAACTGCTGCTTAAATTAACAGATTTAGAAAAACTCAAGGATGAAGTTCTTGAAAAAACATTTGAAGATGATCTCTGCACGCTGTGGGATATGACGGCCGAACGAGACGTTGTGCTATTCCTACTCAAACATGATGTACTGAATCTACTGAGCTTCGCATGGCCCGTATTCGAATCTGCCAGGATTGTAGAAATCGTAGTCGGCGTTATAGCAAATATGTGCTGTCAGAAGGAAGCACAAGACGCTCTGCTCAAAATGGAAACATTTGTCGCTTTCCTCGTTGAGTATTCCAAATCGGATGACAGCTTGGTTATAATACAAGTTTTACGACTCATCAATTCCAGTTTGTACCTGGCCGAGGAAACTCAAACTTTAGTCTGGATGAGGATATTTGTAAACGCCGGCTACTCGAATGCCCTGTATTACGTATTGAAAAACTCTTCCAAAAAGGACCTTTTGATCACTGCCTTAGAAAACTTTAATACGATTTGTTCATGTTGTAACATAGATCAATGTAGAAGAGACTTTTTTGGGCACTTTGTTACGACTGAGGCCCTGGAATGTCTGTCCACAGCATTCAGTGAAATTACTAACAATCAGAAATACTTGTGTCAAAAAGATGAATTAGAGAGAATACTGATAATAACATTACAAATACTATTGAACTTAGTGGGCTTCGAAAAAACCACAGAAATATTCAGTGAAAATAAAGTGAGAATACTCAAAATAATATCTTACATTTTCACGTACTATGAAAAGAAATTTGTTTCTCAAAAGGAGATAGATTTGGACTTGGTAGATATTATTGAGTCTACGAAGACAATCGTTACCATGTTAGGACTGAGTGAAATCAGCAACTTGGATACTTTTTTCTTACAGAGTTTCAATATGTGGAAAATTTTGAAGTGTATCTCAAACACTGACAAAAGTAGCAGCTTAAACTTTGAGGTGGAGGATAAGGAGGAATTACAAAATTTCTCACAACAAATGAAAAATTCACTAAGCAATTTAATTGCCGTGTACATGAATAAGTGCTCCGAAGACAATGTTTTGAAAGTAGTTGATAAAGTTAGTTTAAAACTAGACTATGAGGAAATACTGGGTTCATTACAAGACCCTTTACTGACTGAAGTAAAATCTAGGCTTTCACCATATCGTGGTAAATTTAAAAAAACTGAATCAATTTCAAGATAATTGAATGGAGTTATACTGAACTCGGCGAAACATGGCGGTAGTGGTCATTGACTCCCTGTCAAAAAACTTGTCATTTTCTATTTAAACCGAGATTGACAATGGACTAGTCACTAGGAACATCTGACACTTCATTGTCAATCTTAAAATATTCGTAGAAGTCCAGGGAAGGTTTTAAAGTGTCACGAAGTTCACCGGGACAGCTAGTATGGAAAATAACAAGTTTTTGACAGGGAGTCAATGGCCACTATCACCATGTTTTTCTGAGTACAGTAAGTATAGTTTTTGTTATTAGAAAATGAAGCACAATCCTTCAAAGACTTCTATTTAAATAAATATAATTCTTTGTAATCCTTTTGTTTACCATTATTTAAAGATTTCAGATTTTGAACAGGGTGTAAACAAATATAATTTATGCTCTAGTAAAAAATCTAAAAAATAAAGTGTTAATGAAATAATAAAATAAAATGCTTAGTAATGATTATTGTCTTTTATTATTATTGAAAGCTGTAATAGAAAATAAATTCAAATAATTTAATATTAATATTCTTGGTTTACACAAAAATAACAATATTATTTATATTATCCCCTACAGCAGCTTTCAAACTTTACGTGGCCCAAATTACGTTCACGTTCGCTGCCGCTTACGTCTGATGCGATACACTATGAATTACGCGAAGAGCCGAAATTTCGCGGCGTAATTTCGATTGCGGAACGCGCGCGTAAGTGAGTATTTAAAATTCTCAGATGTAAGGGTCAGACAGACCGCATTTCAACTGCAATCCAACCGCAAATTGCAGTTCAAGTGCAGTTTGAATGCAGTTAAAACGACTGCAAGCCAAACAGTTCACACGACTGCACGCCAACTGCAACTGACCTGCAATCCGACTGCGCATTTGGTTTGCAGTTCTATTGCAGTCGTGTCAACTGCATTCAAACTGCAATTTGCGGTTGGATTGCAGTTGAAATGCGGTCCGTCTGTATAGACCCTTTGGAGTTAGGGTCTATACAGACGAACTGCAATCCAACCGCAAATTGCAGTTAAAGTGCAGTTTGAATGCAGTTGACACGACTGAGATAGAACTGCAAACCATTATCAACTGCATTTGAACTGCAATTTGTAGTTGAAATGCGGTTCGTCTGTATAGACCCTTTGGAGTTAGGGTCTATACAGACGAACTGCAATCCAACCGAAAATTGCAGTTAAAGTGCAGTTTGAATGCAGTTGACACGACTGAGATAGAACTGCAAACCATTATCAACTGCATTCAAACTGCAATTTGCAGTTGGATTGCAGTTGAAATGCGGTCCGTCTGTATAGACCATTAAGGTTGGATTTGCTATGTTCGGTTTTGATAAATGAAAATTTCGTCGCGTATATTGTGTTGCTATGCAAAACATTACCGCCGAATCGCTGCCGAACTTTACGCTCGACTCGGCTCGACGGAAATTCGGCTCGCAACGGAATTCCGGCATAGTGTCACAGAATACATAATTAGTACCTTACGGTATAGTGCGTTTCATCAAATAGTTCCTTTGTCGTCATGTTGGCACTAATGCAAATTAATGTTGCCACATTACCCTTACTGTGCTACCTTAAATTAGGAGAGATAATATGTTATCACAAAATGCACTTAAAGAAAATTGTACATAATTCTAATAGCATTCGCTTGCGGCTGTGCCTACGTTAACGTCTATCCCTCGGGGACCGTTCTTTTTCCCGGGATAAAAGGTACCCTATGTCCTCCATACTCCAGAGTTCTAGACAACGTGTACCTATGAGAGTTTTATGATGATCCGCTTAGTACTTTATGTGTGAAGGCGTAACCAGCAAAGTCATTTTCGCATTTACTAGCTAAAAGCCGAGCTTTGTGAGGGCTCGCGTCATCACACCTTCACTGACTGGTGATAACACATTTACATGTAAATACTACGTTAAAGCACAAATCAATAGGCGTGATAGTTTGTCCGTAAAGTGTACCACAAAATGTACAGTTGTGTTGTGTGAAGTACTAGGGCTCGCTTCGCTCGCCCTGATAATATTATTGTACTAGCTTTTACCCGTGCCTTCGTTCGCGTGTATGTAGTTTTCGTTACTAGAAGTGCGTTTCATCAAATAGTTCCTTTGCCATTTATAGACACGCTCTGCATGTATTCATAAGTTTAACTGTGTTTAAGGGTGATTAAACTGACGCTGGTAACCCTATTTCACTAAGCCGTAATGGCGGCAACCCGAGTTTAATGGAATTATTGGGGCCTAGTTACGTTTTTCACGTTCACAAAACTCTTTCACTCTTAGCACCATCATTCTTTCACCACTCTTTAATGTTTTCGGCATGATTTTCTCACGAAATCACAGTAAAATTATGAAAACTCGCAGAGCATGTCAACCTTGTTTAGATTATTGACAGACAGGAATGCCAACATGACGGCAAAGGAACTATTCGATCTGATAATAGTGTGTCGTCTGTCGCGTTCTGTCCGTTGCGAGCTGAATTTCCGTCGAGTCGAGTCGAGCGTGATGTTCGGCGGCGATTCGGCGGTATTGTTTTGTATTTGTATAGCAACACACTCTACGAATAACAAAACTTAAAGTTCACTGAACACACTATACGCGACGGAATTATCAAAACCGAACATAGCAAATCCAACCTTAACTCCAACGCGTTAACGCGCCACATATTACATCTAAGAATTTTAAATAGGTACTCACTTACGCGCGCGTTCCGCAACGGAAATTACGCGGCGAAATTTCGGCTCTTCGCGTAATTTATAGTGTGTCGCATCAGATGTAAGCGGCTGAACGTAATTTCGGCCACGTAAATTACGCCGGCGTTATGCAGCCTAGGCCCTAGTGTGTTTAGACCTAAAGACCATGGATGATGGACTAAAAATATCTTATTTATGGCATTAAGGCGTAGTCAGTACGGTACCTACTCAAGATGCATCTCGGTCTCAAGACACGGTTCAGGCTCTGTGATTGGTTGGCTATCAAAATTTGGACCAATCAAAGAGCCGAACCGCGTCTTAAGACCGGGTCGCATCTTAAGTACGGTACCTATTTATACCAGCCTAAGAATTAACCGATTCAGTGCGGATGACACGGGAGCCGTGTCATACATGTTTTCAACGTGTGGCGTATGACACGTGAGCCGTGTCATTTAAAAAACGATTGATCTCCCTCAAATTACACTTTAGAAGGTTCGACTCTGAACAAAATCATCTTAATTTTCCAGGTAGAACAAGCATAATAGGCTTCGCCTCTGAATATTCTGTGAATTGAAAAAAGTAGGGGCCGTCAACCTTTTTTAATGGTGCATTCATTGCGGATTACACGGCAGCCGTGTCTTATGGGTTTTTAACGTGTGGCGTATGACACATGAGCCGTGTCATTTAGAAAGCGATTGTATCTAACTAAAATTACATTTTAGAAGGTTCTACTCCGAACAAAACCGTCTTAATTTTCCACGTAAAACAAGCCTATAGGCTTTGCCTCTGAATATTCAGTGAATTGAAAAGAGTTTTTTAGCCCGGCCGTATATTATCCGAAATTTCTAATCAAAAAAATTCGGACAGACAATTCGTTAGCATATGATCAAAGTTGTCCCCTGTGAATCAAAAAAGTCCCCTAGTACTTACCAGATATAGCTGAATCTTTGACAAAAAATTTGAAACTTTTGGAACTGGCACCGACTTCAAAATTATGAAGATTGAGTACAGAAATAGTTGAGGTTTAGCCGAATTCGGGAAAAGGCACTTCATATTATTAGATAGGAAAAATTATTTAATACTTTTTAGTTCATATTATAAGGATGCTATTAATATTGTTTTTACCTTAGAAGTCGGTTTTAATTTTTTGTTAAAAATAATAATTTCACTCTTTTTAGTTACCTAGTAGATAAACTGTTAGTGCCAATTCAAATTGTATAAAAAAATAGTTTCATATTGTCTTCACTAGATGTCACTGAGGCGCTCCTGTGTCGCGCTATCGCTTGTACGTAGAAGTTTTATATAGGTAGTTGTAACTTGTAACAGACTTCTATTGTGTTGTTGAAAGTTTGTAAGCAACTGACAACTCAACAGTGAGCTTGGTGTGAGCAGTGAGCATTGAATTGACAACGTAAATCATAATATTGAGTGGTAATTGATCTCGTATAATTGTTATTAAGTTGACCTCCGTCATAGTTCGCGAATTTATAAGTGGTCGTCGGTGGTACTGCGTATATTCTACGTATCTTATTACAATTTGTTAAGACTGTCAAGAGTCATACGGCATACCCCAAGGCCCAAATATCAGGTAGATAGATAAATTTAAACAATACATTTAAAAAAATCTAAGTTAACACGTGCTGCAAATTTTGCAGTGCAAAAAGCTCGCAGCGCGGCATGCCGCATGCCCTGACATTCCGGTTAGAACTTGAATACGATGTTTACGCACGCGCCGCGCGGCGCGCAGCGACACCGTTGCCTCTGCGGCCCCGACCGCCATGTATATTAAACAGCCTATAATAATTGGTGTTGTTATGTACATAATTATTATGATTGTATACATACCTATGCCTTGTACTATTATCTATTTTGTGAGCGTGTGTGTGTGTGTACCATGAGACATTGGTAACCTTAACACGACGTGGTAATGATGATGATGATGATGAATTTGAATTGCATGGTAGCATACGCTTTCTGTTCTTAAGACAACGCCGAAACTCTCAAACGTGTATCTATAAAGAGTCAGGAGTTCTCTCAGCATCTTCGAAACCATGGTATACCTTGACCCAATATTTTACTTTTTGGTAGCATATTCTTAGTACACTTCACATAAAACCAAAATCACCATATGTTTCCATATAAATTTCGAGGAGTTCCCTCGATTACTCCTGGACCCCATCATCAGGTCACCACTTTTGTGAACATGGTACCAAATTGGAGTTAAACCTAATACAACAAAACAAAAATTTTGAAAATCGGTTCACAAACGGCGGAGTAATCGTTGAACATACAAAAAAAAAATCCACAGCCGAACATATAACCTCCTCCTTTTTTGGAAGTCGGTTAAAAAAAAAAATTTTATCGTGTTATTTTTCGCATTACAGCAGAATACGGCATCTCGCTTTACCGATTTTGCTGAAATTAGGCACCGTAGGTAATGTAGGTATGGAAACGTTTTGATTTAGACAAGAAAGGTCATGCATGATTTTGGTTGCGGAAAAAATACGGTTGGTAACTACGAGATGGTTGGTAAAATACGAAATAAATTGGTGCTTCTTAAAAGTAAGTAAATAAAACTAACATCATTACAAAATAATTGAACGTTTATGAAGTATCGATTTTAAAACTAATCACAAACAAGAAACAAAACTAATTATACTTAAATTATAACTAGTAAGTTAGTAACACCTAATAATGCTAGCAGTTTTTCAAAAGTTCTTATAAGTAGGTACTTACCTACATAATATTATGTAGGTACTAGGTACCTACTTATAAGAACTATTATAATGTGAAAAAATATTAACAAAATCATTATAAACATAGTAATAATTAATAATACAACCATTTTAACAACTATTAATACTAAAATTTTTCGTAACATAACGTAGTATTAGGTACTCAATTTACAATTATTATTTCTATTGCAATGACAAAAGGGTAACGCTCAGTAACGCTATAGATTTTATAGAACAATGTGTTTTAAATTAAAGTAAATTATCAAATTTTGATCAATTCAGCTGTTTTTATTATTATTTGCAATATTTGCTCGTTTTCCCATAAGTGTTTCCTAGATCGTATTATTGTATTACTCCTACCCCAAAACGCGAGCACTACCCTGACTTTAACTTTTCTAACATGAATTGAGCAACCTCCCTAGTAGCAATTTGAAGGAGGGTTTTACCGGTACTGTCACGCGCATATAAAATAGCCTTGCGTAAATTATCTACTTCGAAATATTTTTCTTTTATTAAACTTTCAACCTTGTCTTTTTGATTAAGTTGGAGAGTTAGGAAAAGTCGATCGATGTAACTCAAAAGCATTTGAACGTCGCTCCCGGATTTGGCTACCTGCAATGGCGACTTCAGCTGCGCATTTTTTACATTATAGCAAGCACCGTTTTGTAACAGCACAACAGCCAGGTCGTGGTTCCCCTTTTGTGTGCAAATGTGGAGTGCCGTTGTACCTCCGACGTTAGTTTTAGCGTCGAGCAGCTCTGTGGATCTACGCGGATGGTGTTTTTTCACATGTTTTAGAATTTCTTCGACAACTTCCTTCATTTCTTTGGAAGCAGCAGTGTGCAGCGGAGTGTTACCTTTGTTCGTTACTTGGAAAACGTCTGCACCATTTTGTAGTAAGGTTCTAAGAATTCTTACATTGCCTGTGTTTGCTGCATAATGTAACGCTGTTCTTCCTTCACCGTCTTTCGTATTGATATCGAACTCGCTCGATAATATATCTTTAACGAGCTCCAAATTCTGATTACTCACTGCGGTGTGTAATATTGTATCATCTTCGACGATAGTAGAAATATCGTGCCCTTTTACTTTCGATAATTCGATTAAAGCATTCATTTTTACCATAATACTAACAACATTTTTATTGTTTTCGCCTAAAATTGCTTTCATTTGGTTGTAACACTGTTTGTAATTCCTAAGGGCACCATAGGCTTTACCCTGACGAAATAGTATTTCAGCTATATTTGTTTGCGTGATTAATGTATCTAAGTGACTCGGACCTAAATGACGTTTTTGAATATCATACACATCTTTGAATACATTTAGTGCTTTGTCGAAATCTTTGCTTTCAAGATGTACGGTACCGACGTTGTGCAGTGTTCTTATTGTGTCAGAATGGTAGGGACCTAAAAATATTTTTTTTCGTTCATATACGTCTTTGTATGTTTTTATGGCGTCTTCGTATTTTTTTTGGTGACTCAATACCATAGCGATGTTATTCTGAGACGACAAAGACATTAAAGTATGTCCACCCAGGATTGACATTTCAAATACTTCTTGATTATTCTTTAAAGCTTCATCGTGTCTGCCAATACTATCAAGCACCAAAGCCATATGTAGTTGGGTCTTCAAAGTTTCTCCATGGCATCTTCCTAACAACTCTCTTTGTTTTTTAAAAACGTCTTCGTATATAGTAACTGCCTTTTCATCTTCCCCCAATCTATGTAAAACCAAACCAATACTGCTTTTTGTGTCTAATGTATCTTCACAGTTCTCTCCTAAAATAGTTTTCTGTTTATCGTAGGTCTCAGTGAAAATTCTGTGCGCCTCTTTAAATTTTCTTTGTTTATACAATGCAGAGGCTATCAGATTTTGGATATGTAAAGTACTGGGACTGTGCAAACCAAATATTTCTTTCCGCTTCTGCAATATGTCATTTAATATATATATGGCTTCTTGACATTTTTCTTGTGTAATAAGTGATTCTGCCTTATTTAATTGAGTAGATACATCTACCTGCAATATGTTCTTTAACTGTTCTGTCAGCGGAGATTTTTTTAGGATGGCGACTACAAGAAGAGTTTGTTTAGTTCTGTTTTGTGCATTCATAATCGCTTTAATTGTACCCATATCTTTAACTGTTTTTAACATCTCGATTACTCTGGAACTGCTATTCTGAACGTTTTCGAAACAATAATTTATTAAATTCAATAGATTGACGATTGATTTATTTTCTGCAAAACATAATGGCGTTTTACCATTATGGTCAACTGCGTTATAAACAGCGCCATTTGACAAAAGCGACTTTACCACATCAACGTGACCAAATTTTGCAGCAAAATGAAGACAGCTGTAACCGTTTTTTCCACTTATATTAGGATCAGCATTATTTTTCAAAAGTGAAATTACAGTTTCGTTATAGCCTTTCCAAGCAGCATAATGTAGCGTTGTGACGTCACCAGTATTTTTTGCCTTAATAATTGCACCATTACGTATAAGGTTTTCAACGTCCAAATACTTATTTTGCTTTACACTTTCAAATAAGCTTTTGGTAGATTTTAATATACGTTTAATGTGTGCGTTTTCGGTTAAATCCGCCGGGGTGCAGCCAAAGTTATCAACTGCATTGTAAACGGCACTATTATCGAGAAAATATTGGACTACTTCTTTGAAACCAAATTTAGCAGCGAAATGTAGAGAAGTCCATCCATTAGCGTCCTTAACATTGACGTCAAAAGATTTCCCAATTAGAAATTTTATAACGTCCAATTTGTTTTTCAATGTAGCATAATGCAGTACAGTTTGATTAGCCGCTCCAGGGTCATACAAAGACAAGCCCTCGCAAAGAAATAAATCCACTAAATTAGCGTGGCCTTCTCGCGCTGCGATATGTATCGGTTTTGAACCTGATAAGTTTTTAGCGTGTATGTTGGCACCTTCTCGTATCAAATATCGTACAATATCACAATCCCCTTCTTGAGCAGCAATATGTAATAATGAATAATCATCATTCCCTTTACTGTTTATATTATCCTTTAAGCTTTGGAATAAAGTCTTTACAACTGAGAAGTGTTTATTTGCTATTGCAAGTTCAAGTGCCGTTCTATTCTTATCATCTCTAATTTCAGTGTCAGCACCATTATCTAATAAAATTTCAACTACATTAGTGTTTCCTCTTCCAGCAGCAATGTGAAGAGGTGTTGAGCCACCGTCGCATCGAATATTTACTTGGGCGCCACTTTTTAATAAAACACTAATAAATTCTACATTGTTAAAATATGCTGCTATATACAAAGGATATAATAAATCACCCTTATTGGGATCTGCTCCAAATTGTAAGAGAATTTTAATAATATTTCTATTACCGCTCACAGCAGCCAATGTAAGTAAGGTAATATTTTTGTACTTTGCATTTAAATCAAATGTTTGATATTTTAATATCGTTTTAACTACATCTGCATTACTTGCTAAAATTGCTGTGCATAAATTTTCTACACTAGCTTTCTCACCATTCTTCATTAAAAGTTCAAGTATTTCACTGTTGCCTTGCCGAACAGCAGAATGTAAATAAGACGCGAAGGTACTTGTGGAGTGTGCAGCATTTCTTTCTTTAAACATAAATTTAAAAACTTCTGAATGGCCCATATCAATAGCCACGTTCAATGGTGTGTAATTACCAAAACCAATCTCGTCAATATTTGCACCACTTTTGACTAAAGTTTTAACAGTATCTAAATCGCCAGTTAAAGCAGCACAATGTAAAGGCGATACTTTTCCTTCTTGAAAATTTGCTGTAGAATTGACATCTACATTTTGTTTTAGGAACATATCAACTATTTCGGCATGTCCCTCTGTAGCAGCCATATGTATCGGTGAAAAATTATAATTAGCGAAATTGACATAATCGGCGCCATAGTCTATCAAAGTCTGTACGCATTTTGTATGACCACATTGTGTAGCAATATGTAATGCTGAATATCCATCAATGTTTAAATCGTTAATTTTAGCACCCTGTTTTATTAACATTTCTAAAATAATTTCATTACCAATTGAAGCGGCCACATGTAAAGGAGTAAATTGTTTCAAACCACTTTTACAATTAATATTTGCGCCACAATTTAATAATAATTTTACTGCTTCTATATAGTTCCCTTTTATAGATAATTTTAGCGGAGTAGCACCGTCACTACTTTCAATGTTTATGTTTGCTTTTTGTCTCACTAACATTGTTAAAATTTTATGGTGGCCACGTTCCGCCGCATCATGTGACGCGGTTCGTCGGTTTTTTGTTTGTTTATTAATATTAACATTATATTTTAAGAAAAGTTCAACAATAGCTTCGTTGCCCATATAACATGCGTACGGTAAAACTGAGTTTAAGTTTTCGTAAAAGTTATCGTTCTTTTCACCAAATTCTAATAATACTTTGGCAACCGCCGCACTGCCATTTTCTACAGCATAATGTAAGGGGGTAGAACCATCTACTGATTTAACATAAACTTCTGACCCATTTAAAAGTAATACTTTGACAACATCAGCATGGCCTTTTAATGCTGCGCCATGTAATGGTATCCAATTATTATCATTTTTAGCATTAATATTTGCATTTCTTCCAATTAAATAATTTACCACATCTAAATGGCCGTGTTCAGCAGCTACATGCAAAGGTGTAAATCCGCCACAGACTTCATTCAAATCGACGTTTGATTCTTTTTGTAATAGGGTAATAGCAGCCTTCGTGTGATTGCAAATTATGGCAAAATGAACAGGTGAATAGCCGATTCTGTCTTTTACTGACACGTTTGCATTTTTGCCTAGTAAATACTCAATAATATTATTATGGCCGGCTAGAGCCGCTACATGTAGAATAGTTCTACCACTGTTATCTACATTGTCAATCGATAATTTTTTATCTTCTATGAAATATTTAACAATGTCCATCTTTCCATTTCTTACGGCCATAAACAGTGGGCTCTGACCATCCATGTCTTTGGATTCGATATCTAAGCCATTGGCTATGAGAAATTTTATGATATCTATATTCCCCCCACATGCAGCAATATGTAAAGTAGACATGGTTATAAAATTTCTACCTTTTATTTCTGCTCCTGCTTTAGTTACCTCAAGAAATTTGACAAAATTGCCTTCTTTTAAAGACTTGAACATTTCATCTTGACTTTTAATAATGTCAATGTTATGGTCGAAGCGATTCTTCATATCACATGGATTGTTTATTATTGGTTGACCTATAAACAAATTGTCTCTTATGATGGAGGAACCTTTTCCTTTTATGAATTTGACAGCATTACCAAATAATGATCTCACGGAACTATATGGAAAAATGTCAACTATAGCATTTCCGTGGGCTAAATGGTTTCGTAAGCATTTCCCAATTAAAATAGGACAGTTAGTATCAAATAACAATAAATTATTGCTCAAATAATTTTTGCTTATCTCTAAAACATCAAAAACTAAACTCTCTGTTGCAACTTGTACTTTAAGATTTTTACCAAAGGAATCAAATTGTTGTATTAACTTATAAGGTTCCAAATCATCAAATTTTAGTACGCTATATAGCGTTTGGAGCCGTTCGTTCAAGGAATCTTCTGGACTGTTATTTACAATAGTAGTATAGTCTGGTTTATTTTCTTCATATCTAATTTTTAATGCCTCCAGCCCTTTAACTTGGCTAAAGCTAAAATTTGCGCAATACGAAATTTTTTGAATTAGACATTTTATTTCTTCGTACTCGTCATGTTCTATAAGTGATGGATCGTCTAAAATTTGAAATAAAAGTTGACTGACGTTTTTAAGGCCACAAGAAAGTTTGTTAATTAATTTTTCACTTTGTACCTGTTTATTTTTTACATTAATATTATTATATAATATTGTAGATAAAGCGATAATTCGAGTTAAGCCTTCATTATCAATTTTTGGGGTCAACTTTTCAAGAAAATTGCTTATTGTTACTTTCATTCCTGCAACTTCTTTTTCGTGAAAATCAGTTTTACTCATGTTACTTAACCACAAAACACCAAATCTGAATAATTCTTTTGACGACTGTGCGCTGGTTTCTCCACGGTCAATTATCAAACTTATTTCTTGAAGAAGTTTCTCTTGTTGCAATGTTCTATTAGTTATTTTTGATTTCAACTCTCTTACCAATTTTTCTATTGTCTCGCGCTCATCAGATTTAATATTATTGTTTAAATCCGTTTCACTAATTTTTATATTTTTAAAAATACTAACCAATTCCATGATTTCATCGTAATCATTCAATTCAAGTATCTTCATCAAAATTTTTTTTACGGCGTTTGACTTGCTTTCTACCAAAATTTCGTTAATTTCTGTTTTGATCTTCTTAAGATCATTTTGAATAATACTATAAATGTTATTAGAATTATTATTTTGCACAGTGTCCATTCTATTCATTAATGATTGGGAGTGCGACAGGAAATTACGTATCGACCGTAGAATTAGAAGTGTATCATTTTGTAATCCAGAACAGAGTAGAATGTTACTAATACTATCAGATAAGTTAGGCGACTCCAAGCTATTTTTTAAATACTCTCCAGTTATTAGCAAGGCTCTCTCAATAATTAATTGGCCCATCTTTTCATGAGGGTCTGAGTCCAGTGCTAGCTCTATGTATGTTATAATTTTCGTCATAGAGTAAACGTTTCTTACTTCCTCGAAGTCTGTATATAAGGTGGTGAGAGCTTTGTTTTTATTTATAATATTCTGAACCACGACTTCTCGTTTGAGCTTCGGAATGTTGCTACCGACATCTGCGCCTTTTATGTTATGTTTTTCCTGATCTAGAATATTTATAAAGTGTTTTAGGTGGTCAAGAATAGTCGTTTTCTTTAGAACTGCTTTATATATCATGTTGATGATGTCGTAATTTTTTTGCCCCGAGATAAAACATATAAGACAAAATTCTATTTCTTCCCAAGGCAGTCTGTCGTAAGTACATTTTATCTGTCTTTTTAATACATCGATGTTCTGAGCTACGAAGCTAGCCACGTAAATGAACATTTCATCCACTTTCTTTTCACCGCAATATTCTGATTGTAAAAGTTCATTACATTGGATGACCAATTCTATACGTTTCTTGACTACACTGAGATTTGGTCGAACATTTCGATATTGCAACTGATTACCAGCATTGTGAAAGAAACGGAGATCAATTAATTTATATTCGATATAAAATTGAATTTCCTCCGAAAGTAGCACATTTCTAAATTTTAATTCAGCATATGCATTAGAAATAACGTCATCTAATTCCTGAAGATAAGTCGGTTCACTCTGATATGTGTACGGCCAATCACTGCACAGGGTATTGAGAAGTTCAAGGTCATTTTCAAGTATGGCGTAGTAAAAAGCGGTGCGTCCTAATACATCACGGTCTGTTAGTTTAAATTTATCCCTACTAATATCTACCGAGAAATTTAGCAGTATTCTATTTTCAGAGTGAAAAATATGCTTCAAAATGTTATACTTTTTGTATTTGCACGCTAAAATAATGACGTTACTATCATTAAAAGGATTGTTTTTGTGTTCATAAGTCTCTTGCAACCAGGTTACGTTTTCTATACTATTAATATATTCAATAATTTTGCATGCATTTTTAAACGTATCTATGTTTCCGATACGAATTGCCTCTTCAGTTACTCTTATGATACCTAAATAAAAATACTTGACACTTTCTTCCTCGTTACATATCTTCTTATATTCTTTACAAAAGTTTTTCTTGGACGGAAGCAGTATCGTTATTTTCGTTATATACTGCTTACACGATTGCTCTTTTGCGGGATCCATTTCTTTCTTCTGTAACCTGTGGATAAAATATATTTTCAATAAAAACATGTTTTTTTTTTATGGGCGAGGCCGCCAATTTTTGCTGATTTTGCAATTATTTTTCTCCGCCCTTTGTATTTTAAAAAGTATTGTGTTTATCTTATGCTCGAAAACTGATTCTAAGGAAGAAAACAAAGTACTCAAGCTTGCATTAGAATTATTTGAGTTCCAATAATAGTCTAAAAATATATTTACAATTAAACATAAAAAAGGTAAGAAAATAGCTAAAAATTACAATCCGCCGTGGAAGAGGTGCACTTTAACTGTCGCTGTAGCAGTATGACAGATTTGAAGATAAATCGGATATGTTATGAATACTCATATAAATGGCTATTACCTCATCTAATTCTTATAGTATTTTAAGATAACTTTCTTTATTAACTTTTTAAAATCAAATGAATCGTTAGAAACATCAATTCTACCCCACATTTTAAACGTCATCAATAATACCGATTTATTGTTATCGTTGGGTGTTAGGGAAGGTAAAATCGGGAGGTGGCAACGCTCAGTTTTTACGTATTCTATGGAAAATCTCGTAATATCCGCCATTTCTCGACAGTTCACATTTGAACCTCAGTCGGAATATGTACACAGTTTTTTCAAAGTAAGTTTTTTTGTGACACAAATGCAAGTATTACTGTTTCACATAAAACTATCAATGCATCATGTGAGTAGTCAAATGGGCCATGTTTGGGGCTATAATAAAAACCACATTGTGTATTATTTACAGAGATATGTTTGATTTTCTCAACGCTATGATAGCCTCCACGCTACAATTTTGGTGCCCCAACGTCACAAGCAGCGTATATTAGATATTCGCCAATTTTCTTTCTCTCGCAAAATTTTTCTGCGTCATATCAGCAAAAATTGGCAGCCTCACCCTTATAATAATAATAATTTTTTCCATATTATTAATAAGCTTAATCTACAGATAAAACATAAAAATATTCTAGTATTTTATTACTATAACTAGATCGCCTATGCATATGGCCGCAATACTTTTTAAAATGGCTGTTGCTCCTAAAGAAAAGCTCTCATATCATTTTTTTTTCTCAATTATTGAAGAGTTTGACAGATAATGTATGGGTGTCATTAATGTTCCACTCTGAGTGCAACAGTAAGAGCTGATTAACACGTATTAAACAGATATAAGTAGTTAACTAAATTGTAACTCAATTTTAAGTTGTAAACACAAAATTTAGTAGCAAGTGGCAAGTTAAAATTTTGTGAGTACTAAATTAGATAACAATTAGAATTTAGTTACTACTTATCTACTTAATATGTGTAAACCAGCCATAAGCGCGGCAGTAACAATAATTAATAAACATAAAATACCTTCTACACTGGACGTGAGTACTAAGAAATCGGCGAAACTGACGGTGACGGATATGGTGACGGCCGCTGTACCGTCCAGTGCCAGCCGTCGCGCCCTGAGTCGTGGTGTTTACTTCTGCACGCCTGCAACAATAGCTAATAGTTAGCAAAACATAAACAAATGAAAAAATTTACACGTGAACACCTTATAATGCTGCCTCCCCATATAGACGAACGCACTGCCAACGCGTTGGCGGTGCGCTTGCAACGGCGCTTGTGAGTAATCCACACATTAGAAGGTCATTCAGTATGCTTTGGATGATGATGAATGTGCGGACGTATTCGAAATGGATGTTGAGTCGCTAACAGCTGCAGCTAATAATAATAAATAATAAATATTGTTTTATTTCCGAATAGATTTGCAACAAATACTTTCAGAATGTTGATACTACTGGTGCCTACCACCGGTTCGGGAACTATCCCGGCGAGAAGAACCGGCGTAAGAAACTCGCACGGGGTCCCACTTTTTACCAAGAAAGTGAGAAAAAAAATCTTTTTAAAATAAAATTTACAATTGTAACTTAAAATTATTATACAATGTCAACATCCATACATCATTATTGTAAGTCATATAATAATGTAGAAGAAGCCTTGCAAGCAGCCATCCTACTCCCAAGATGTGCCATCGTTTATGAAATCATTGACCTTATAATAGGCTTTGGCACACAAACGTTCAATGACTACTTTTTTAAATTTATTAATCGAAAGATTTTGAACGTTTTCTGGGATTTCATTGTACAGGCGTATACATTGACCTTTAAAAGATTTACTAACTTTACTAAGTCTGATCATCGGCAAATCCAGCTTGTGCTTATTTCTGGTGTTCCTACAGTGAATGTCACTTTTAGCTTTAAATTTACTTATATTTTTTCTAACATATATTACATAATCCAAAATGTATTGAGAAGCAACAGTTAGAATACCAATTTCTTTAAATTTATCTCTCAGAGATTCAAAAGAAGACATTTTATAAATAGAGCGTATGGCTCGCTTCCGCAGCACAAATATTGTATTAATGTCGGCAGCGTTTCTCCATAAAAGGATTCCATATGACATTCTACTATGAAAATAACTAAAATATACTAATCGTGCCGTGTCTTCATCAGAAATTTCTCTGATTTTTCTGACTGCATATGCCGCAGAACTGAGCCCACCTGCAAGATTAACAATATGAGGACCCCACTGTAATTTACTATCAAGTGTTATACCTAAGAATACAGTGGTGTCTACCAAATTCATCTTCTCATCATTCAATAGTACATTGGTTTGGACTTGCCTAACATTGGACAAAGTGAATTTTACACATTTAGTTTTACTGGAATTTAAAAGTAAGTTATTAGCATTAAACCAATGTACTATTTTTGAGAGAGCACTGTTTACCTCGTCGTAATTTGACTGTTGTCGCTTCACTTTAAAAATAAGTGAAGTGTCATCAGCAAAAAGTACTATCTCATTATCATTTTCCTTAACAAGGTAAGGTAAGTCATTTATATAGATGAGAAAAAGAAATGGGCCTAAAATAGATCCCTTTGGGACACCTAATTCTATTTTGGTTCCATTGGACCTGTTACCGTTTACTTCAACCCTTTGAGTCCTGTTTATAAGGTAAGAAGTCAAAAGGCTAAGAGCTGAGTCCTTTATGCCATAGTGGCGCAATTTCCTGATCAATGTAGCATGATCGACACAATCGAAGTCTTTGGAGAAGTCGCAAAAGACACCTAGAGCGTCCTGCGACTACTCCCAAGCTTGAAATATACTACAAAGAAGACCTATACCAGCATCCGTTGTGGATCGACCCTTAGTATATCCGTCCGTAAAATGTACCAATAATTGTTTTAAAATTATTTTTTCAAAAATTTTACTAAGAGTTCTTCTTCTTCTTCTTTAATGGCAGTTTCGTGGGTTGCCAATGTCAGAGTGTGTTGGATAGACTGCTATATTTTAATGTCGGTCTGGTGAAGCAACAAGAGTATGGTTACATAATAATTTTAATAATATATATTTTCAAGTTGATTCACCTAAAATACTAAGAGTTGGTAAAATCGATTCACAGCTTATAATTAAGTACATTATTTTTTATAAAATAATAATTATTACCTTATAATTATAATTTATTTATTTATTTATTTATTTACAGTCAATTAAAACGGGTGACCCCAATTACATAAATTAACCTAAAAGTAACACATTAATAATACATGATTAAAATAATAACTTGACAGATAGACATTGATAGTAATTAAAAACTAATAATAATAATAACTTAACTCGTAGAAGCTCTTTCATACTTTCCCTCGCAGAATTTCACACATACTTTCTTTATTAACCGACTTCCAAAAAGGAGGAGGTTATATGTCTGTCTGTATATATATATATATATATATATATATATATATATATATATATATATATATATATATATATATATATATATATATATATATATATATTTGTATGTTCAACCATAACTTCGCCGTTTGTGGACCGATTTTCATGATTCTTTTGTTGTTGTACAGGGTTGAATCCGAATTTGGTACCATGTTCACAAAAGTGGTGACCTGATGATGGGATCCATGAGGAATCGAGGGGACTCCTTGAAATTTGTATGGACACTTATAGTGATTTTGATTTTTTCTGAAGCGTTCGAGGTAAATGCTACCAAAAAGTAAAACTTTGCACCAGGTTATACCCTGGATCCGAAGGTATCGAACAGAACGTTTGAATCCTTATAGATACAGGTTCGGGGATTCCGCCGTTGTTTAAACAACTGAAAGCATAAGCCAACACATCAATTTGATTGATCATCATCATCACAAGTATAATTATACCATGGGTCATCATATAATTGGAATCTTCCTACTCCTCCTATTTTCTTCTGATTAATTTCGTTGCGGGTCCCAAGACAGTTGTCCCTCAGGCTCCCTGAGATCATATCAAAGGGTTTTCGTTGTTGGATACCGCTGTCGATCCTGGCGACACAGGAGATACAGTGGTGGGAATGTGCGGTGGGCCAAAGCCCGTTAAAAAAAAAATGGGTCATCATTATGACCCAATTATTGGTACTTTTCATGATATTTTGCATCGAAGCAGATGTTTTTGATGATTGTTTCGCTGTTTGTGGACCGATTTTCAAAATTCTCGTATTTTTGTATAGGATAATATAATCTTAATTTCGTATAACAATTATGAAAGTGGTGAACTGATGATGGGATCTATGAGCAATCGAGGGAAATCCTTGAAATTTATCAAAACACTCATAGTGGTTAAAATGTTGTTTCTAGTAACTTACACTTAAGTTACGAATAAGAGAAATTTCATACGAAGGTGCCTCAAGGTGCCGAACTCAGTGTCTTTGGACCAAGAGGCACCTTCGTATGAAATTTCTCTTATTCGTAACTTAAGTGTATTTTAAGCTGAAAAATAACTCAAACATGTTAAATATTTTCGTATGAGAAAATGATTTTGGTATTACGTATGTATGAGAATTTCGAGGGTAACCTGGGCTCTTAAGCGCAATACACACTGAGCCCGCCGCCGGGCCGCCGTCCGCCGACAAAGCCCGGCGACACGTCAACCCGGCGGCCTATAAGGTGCATTGGGGTAACTTCGGAAGAAAAAAAAAATGGGGATATTTCGAAAATGGCAAATAATTACCAAACAGAAAGTAATTTTGAGCTCTGGCCACATTTACCGAGACGCCAATTCAATCACCTCCCCCGCTTCCTTTCCCTCGAGCCGTCAGCCGGGAGTGCGTGTGCGCTAAGTTCATTTTTTCGCGCCAAGTGCAATTTTATGATTTTTTGGGATTATCGAAATTACCCCGTTTTGTTTTACACAGAAATTAGGTAAGTTACGTAATAATTTGTTTGTTTTAAAGAAGCTTTGACGTTTTTTGCTTTCTTAAGAATATGTAATGTTGGTCTAGCTATGATTTTTAACAAACATTCTAAATAACCCCAGTGGGGTAAATTTGTTAACGAAATTTCCCCAATAATTTTTTCATAGTCTTTTGCAGGGGTGCGCAACATATAAAATATTTACCTGCCTTTACCAATAAACATAAACGAATAAAAATACAGAGTCCAAACTTGACTCGTACAAATCATGTCGATTTTCGACATTGAGAGGTTTAAAACGTATTTTTGAATAGACGTCTAGAATCAATTTTTATTGTTGTTAAAATAAAAATAAAAACAGTTTTAAAGTATAATCCGGGTTCCCAAAAACATTTTTTTTATTACTATCCAGCAAATGTTTCGTGAGTAGCTTCATTTTGATAAGACGAACAACAATTTCCTTTGCGTAAATTCTCGAAAGTGGTAGCTAACAGAGATAGAAAGGATTTAGCTAACAGAGATAGAGGATAGAAACGGGTGCTGATTGCTGAAGTGGTTTTTAAATGCAGAGCTAAGGCGCGCCTTTCCTCTGCAATTGAAAACTACTTCCTTTTTTTAATTTAGTTTTAATTTTGATTTAGCTATTTACGAGACTGGGTAAAAATAATTTTTATTTTTAACAAAAAATGTGTTCCTATTTTATTTCCTTAGTTATAGTTTTGCTGGATATTAAATTTAAATAAATACAATAATATTATCTAGTGTTGGCTTTTTTATTTTTCTTATCTATTTACTTCTTTGCTCCAAATGTTGAGGACATCTGCGTCCCCGATGGGGTAATTTCGAAAATTTTTCAGTCTAAAACTTAGTTTGGTGTCTTCTATGGCTTGTATACACAATGTTTTTGTATGGGGTAAAATAGAATAAAAATAAATGTGTGCCTTAAATGTATTTTTACATTAGGTCGCGTTTCGCTGTTATTCGAAATTACCCCTTGAGTTTTCGAAATTACCCATGAAAAGTAAAAATAGGGTTCATATTTTAAAGGGGTAGTTATACCAGAATCCGTAAATACTTTTGAACTAAAAAAGATAAAATTCACATGGAAATATGTTTATTATAACTGAAATGTTAGAGTTATAGTTAAAAATATTTACAATTCGTCTTCTAAAGTTGAAACAATGACACAATAGCCTCACTCTTCCAAAAAGTTTACGAGATTACCCCAATGCACCTTACTATGAAAAGAATGTTTTGTTTTTTTAATCTTTATTTATTTTAAAGGGATTTTTGTGCAAAAAGACGATGTCAATCCCATCGTACCTTATACTAAATATAACAATTTAACTTACAATAATTCTAAATTACAGTTGAAAAGAATGATGTCGGCAACATGCGTGTTACCCGCTGACATGTTGGCGGCTTGGGTACGCCTGGGTTGCCTTGGGTTGCCCGGCGACACAACCTCAAAGACACGCGGCAATCCACGGCAATCACTGACCAATCACTGACTGCCAAATAAATTTCTCATCTCAAGCCGCCGACATGCCGCCGACCAAATTTTCCGACTTGTATTAAGTGGGCGACTAACCCATAATTGTCGATTTTATAATTCATTTTTATACTTGAAAATAAGCCCCAAATTGTTTCATTTTCTAAAATTAGATACTACATTATAATTCCAAGAGTTCAATCTGAGCAAAAACACGATATCTTAAAATTTTCTCGATAGAAAAAAATCACAAAGATTCATCTAATTTTCACGAATTTTTCATTTATTGCCATAACCGTGCATTGAACTAAGTTAATATTTTAACACATTGTATAAAATTCTATCATTGAGAGATCGACCTAGCGGATTATTAAAATGTTGTATATTTATCGAGTTATTGAGAAAAAACTAATTTGGCGATGAATCCGCGTCGTCCTATTTCGCCTGGCATATGAAAGACGGGCGTCAGTGTGAAGAGAGAAGGACGATGTTTGATTTTTTGCGTTAGTCGCCCTCTTAAGTGAAGCCGCCAACTAGACCGCCGCGCCGACAAAAAGTTGAAGCATATTATGTCGGCAGCCTGGCGGGCTCAGTGTGTATTGCGATTTAAATATATTTTTAGGGTTCCGTAGTCAACAAGGAACCCTTAAAGTTTCGGTTTGTCCGTCCGTCTGTCTGTCCGTCTGTCTGTCCGCGGTTTTGCTCAGAGACTATAGGACCTACAAAGCTGTAATTTGGCGTGAATACACATATTAATGATGGCAACAAAATGTTACATGAAATCTTAAAAAAATATTTTTTTATGGTACCTTCCATACACATCAAACGGGGATAAACATTTTTTTTCGCATCCACCCATCGTGTGGGGTGTCCTTGGATAGGTTTTTTAAAACATGAGTATTCATAGATCATATTTTTTCGATTTAGGGATCCGTTTGTGAAATATTAAGTTTTAAAGTGGAAAAAATCGTTAGAGTCCAGTGTCCCCCCCCAAGGCTACCAGCTAAACGGTCGCTTCTGGAAATGTGAAAAAATTCACGGAGTAGGAAATACGCTGAATTAAAAAGGAAAACTATCACGGCTAAGAAGACTTCATAAGTTATTGAGTAATAGTCGATCAACTAAAAAATGTATTCGGCGAAGTATAAAAGAACTTTTCGTTCAAATTCCTTTGAAAGTAACTGAGATGGTGTTGTTAGTAGTGTAAAACTTACTTTCGCTTTATAACGGTACGGAACCCTTTGTGCGCGAGTCCGAGTCGCACTTTATAATTTCTTACCTTCTTATATATTTTTATATGAAGATAATATTATTCTTGTAGTCGTATCACGTACCTATATTATGTTTGCGCGGACCTCAGCTTCAGACTCTGACGGGCGACGCGCGACCTATCTTTCGTCACTTCAGAGTTCAGACTTCTTCACTTTTCACTTGTATCTGAAATATCAAAATATGTATAATTTTACCTTCGGAAACTAGAAGTATCATAATAATATTGTTATATAATATAATAATAATATCTATGGACGCTTAATACCACGTCAGTCTGGCCCCGTGCTAAGTACCTGAAGGACTTGTGTTACGGGTACTAGACAACGGAAATATATTTAATACTTTTATACTATACATACATATATTTAAGATTTTTTTATTATATGATACACATATTTAATACACATCCATGACCCAGGAACTTTATAAACTTTTTGTTCCGTCGGCGGGACTCGAACCCGCGACCTCCGGCTTGAGCTACCAACGCGCTCACCACTGCGCCACGGAGGTCGTCGAATTCGTCGTCGTTATATTCAACATCGACAACATTGATTCACATCACACATGCTGTTATATTATAATTAATAATAATAATAATAATAACAAAGTAATCAAAAAGAAAATATATATCTAATACATAATATTATTATATTTGTTTAAATAAGACTTTAAAGGAACTCGTTTATCTTACTGGGAATAAATTCAAGGCCAACAGACAACAAAGAAAAAAGTCGGCCAATTTGCGACGTGTCGGTCTCGCTTACGAAGGATTCCGCCATCCTATTCCGTCCGCGTACCTACATGTACCTACTGATAACTGACCACACCTACTAATAAGTTTAATAAATAATAATATTTAAATATTCTGTGACCACACTGTACCAATAGTAAGTACTTAGGTATTTAATATGATATATCTCAGTGACTGACCATGGTGTTTTTAAAATTATATTTTTAAGGGAGTTGGCCCCAAAAATACATAATTATTAATTTACATACCTAATGCTAAAATTCTTTTATACATGAACCGTACATTTCTCCGGGAATATTAATCCGGTATTGTACTGCATCTACTACTACTGGTACTGCATCTTAAGTAGGTACTTGGGCCTACTTGGTGGGTACCTGGGTACAGGGTAGGTATAGTCTAATGATCCGTTTTTAGAATTTCGTTTTTGGGTACGGAACCCTACCATGTCAAATTAGACATGGTAGGGTTCCGTACCTAAAAACAGTGAAGGGTGTCTGAATTTCGTGGAATCTACTTACTTATTATTATACGCAATGGAAAATGTGTATTGTGTAAGTACCTACCTAATAAATAAGTAATAACTAAGTAATAACTAAAGCCCTTATTCCACTTATCCTAGCTAGGTTCCTAGGTAGGATCCTAGCTAGGAACCTAGCTTTACTAAATCTTATTCCACTTGACTAAATCGGAAACGATTTAGGATCCTAGCTTTCTAAATGTTATTCCACTTGACTAATCGGAAATGATTTAGGATCCTAGCTAGGCTAGGAACCTAGCTAGGATAAGTGGAATAAGCGGATTAACGGGAGTAAATAACGGACGGACGGACGGACGGACGGACGGACGGACGGACGGACAGACAGACAGACAAACAAAAAAAACTAACTACATTTTTGGCTTCTATAGCGATGTAGTGACACCTCCGTTTATTATTTTTTGAATATCTTTAATGTACAGAATTTTCATTTCTACAGTTTTATTATATGTATAGATTTACAATGAGTAATTTATTCTTTGATTTTACTTTTAATCTAATAAAAATTTCCTCGTCGGTTCACGTACCTAGATAGGTTAGGTAAGGTAAGGTAGGTAGGTAGAATGTTTACAAATACCTACTAATAAATAAAACAATTTTGAGGTTGATCCTTTGTATAAAGAAGAGAAAAAGAATTATCAACTTACTTACCGTTATCGCTTGAAATGTTTTATCGGAGATAACTTTTTGATAAAAATGTTTTATTTACGTCGAGCGCCAAACGGGCACCGGCATCGGGCAGTGTTTATCACAACAAGTCACAGACTACTAAGGATACTACGCTACTGACTGATGGAACCGTGGGGACTGGGGTGGGGCGTGGACGGCTCACGGCACTACTCCCGACTTCGTACTCGGCAGATGACGAATACAGGGTTGCCAATTGCGAAATCAGTTTTGACCTAGAATTTAAGTTTCTGACTATATACAAATCATCTGGACAAGGTCAGCCTAGCGCTGAGTGCTGCTAAGGGGACACAATAATAATATAATTAGCTAAAAGCCGAGCTTTGTGAGGGCTCGCGTCGTCATGATGACTGATGAATGATGATAACACATCTATGATCTACATATTATAAAACCTTGACTGAAGATTAAACACACCTATAATAAAAAATATAAAAAATATTACTATGTCAAAGCACAAATCAATAGGCGTGATAGTTTTTCCGTAAAGTGAACCCTCTGTTACCGGTATATATTATACTATACCGGTATATACAGGATGTCCCAAAACTCAACGATAATCTGGGACTGGATGAATGGCCAAGTTATACCAGTTCCGTGAAAAATAAAATAAAAATTCCATATCACTCAGTTCAGCGATAATAGACAATTTTGTAAAAAAGTCGAAATTCGACACCCTTGGTCGCATTTTCAAGTCCTGTGATCACCAATGTCACAATTTCGCTGTGATTTTTTTAATTGCGAGATCTTTATTAACGATGCTATTAATCGCAACTACGAATTAATGTAAAAAACATTGTTAATTTAATAAAATAAGTTAAGTTTTAGGGAGTCGTGGTTCACAAAAATATTGTTAGTTAACTTTGACACTTCATTTTGAAAAAAAAATGTACTACACTACCCTTGGCAAGTTATTTCAAAAGATGGCGCATTTAATCAAGATTTAAAAATGATGCAACACTAGCCACTTTTCTTGCTACTAAAATTTTTATTTCTCATTTTTTCCAAATTGAGCTTATTTTGAACAACTCAAGATTAGGAATTTTTGTTACTAAAATTTGTTATTTTTTGTTTCTGGTCTTAAATCAAATTATTATTTTTAGTAAAGAGGTAATTCAGTCAGTTAATAACCAATCTTACTGTAAAAAAACATAATAATAATTAATAAAACAATGAAGGAACCGTCGTAAAACTTTTTATTAAATTATTCTCCTTAAACTACAATAAATGTTCGAATTGTTTGCCTCCGGCACGAATACAGGCTCTGCAACGCCTTACAAAAGACCTTTGCACCAGTCGTGCCAAATTTCTTGAATTTATTTCTTCTGACGCTGCAGCAATTTTTTGGCGAAGTTCTGATAGATTTTGTATTTTTTTCGAATATACTTTTTCTTTTATGCATCCCCAGTAAAAAAAATCAACTGGATTTAGATCGGGGGAACGAGGAGGCCATAAAATTGAGCCACCGCGTCCGATCCATCTGTCAGGATAATCAGCGTTTAAATAATCCCTTACAGCTCGAGCATAGTGCGCCGGACAACCATCTTGCTGAAACCACATTTCTCTGCGAATACTGAGCGGTGCGTCTTCTAACAAATTTGGCAAATCGTTTTGAAGAAAATGCAAATAGGTGGCGCCATCTAAATTTTGAGTTAGCTCAAATGGTCCAATTACTCGTCCGTTTAAAATTCCAGTCCACATGTTTACTTTGAATTGGTATTGGGATCGGTCTTCACGCATTAAATGCGGATTTTCGACGTGCCATTCATGAAGGTTGTGTAAGTTCAAATAACCGTCTCTTTTAAATGTAGATTCGTCGGTCCATAAAATTTTGTTTAGGAATTCAGGATCTTCTCGAATTTTCGTTAACATTGTTCTGCAGAAATTAATTCTAGGTGCGTAATCTCGTGGGAGCAAACTCTGGACGCGTTGCACATGATACGGATGAAATTCGTTTCGTTTTAAAATTCGATGAGCGTTACTTTTCGGTACTCCCGTTGCTAGTTCTATCGCACGTACTGAAGTGCTAGGGTCATTTTGAATTTCATTCAAAACTACGTCGTCGTAGTCTCTTTGCGGTCTTCCACCGGACGTACGAACACTGGGCAATCGTCCTTCCGAGTATGACGCGTGCACATTTTGGAATACGCGATAATCTGGGTGACGCTGCACATTGGGGTATCTCTCGCGATACAATCTGGCTGCGGCAGAGGCATTACAACGGCATTCACCGTAGATAAGATGCATATTTGCATATTCTTGTACTGTGTACAGATCCGGCATGTTGTTCACACACTATTTTCACAGCACAAAGTCCAGAAAAGCAAAGCCAATGTCGTCAGTACAAATGCAGTATCAAGTCCAAAGTAACACAAGCCAAAGTCGTCAGTACGGAAGCGGTATCAAGTCCAAAGTAATACAAGCCAAAGTCGTTAGTACGATAGTAACACGAATACGAGAGATGCGCAGTAGACGAAGAAACGATGCGTACTAAATGTTGTGAACGGACGACCCCTCAAGCGTCACTATCCGTCTCGCTCATTCTAAAAGTCGAATGTCGATCTGTCTTGCTCTAGAGTGAGACAGACTGTCAGCGTCACTATCTATCTCATTCTATCACTTTTGTTCATTACACACACTCAATACCCTGATCTTTTAATATAAAAAAGTATCAATTATTATTTTAGAAATGAGTTCAATTTGAAAAAAAATTGAAATAAATTTTTTAATGGTAAGAAAAGTGGCTAGTGTTGCACCATTTTTAAATCTTGATTAAATGCGCCAACTTTTTAAATAACTTGCCAAGGGCAGTGTAGTACAATTTTTTTTCAAAATGAAGTGTCAAAGTTAACTAACAATATTTTTGTGAACCATGACTCACTAAAACTTAACTTATTTTATTAAATTAACAATGTTTTTTGCATTAATTCGTAGTTGCGATCAATAGCATCGTTAATGAAGATCTCGAAATTAAAAAAATCACAGCGAAATTGTGACATTGGTGATCACAGGACTTGAAAATGCGACCAAGGGTGTCGAATTTCGACTTTTTTACAAAATTGTCTATTATCGCTGAACTGAGTGATATGGAATTTTTATTTTATTTTTCACGGAACTGGTATAACTTGGTCATTCATCCGGTCCCAGATTATCGTTGAGTTTTGGGACATCCTGTATATATTCTGTGCCTGTGTACCACAGAATGTAAATTGTAAAGGTTGTGGGATATACAATATGGGCTCGCTTCGCTCGCCCAGCGGGGCTAAAATGGTGGCTTTGTTGAATCATGATATGAATCATAATATGATTCAATTCTTTAAAATCGCAAAATGCAACTCTGCTTGCAATTCATTTCTGTATTTTTGTACTGATTTGAGATTTGTCAGTTTGACAGTTTTGACAATTCATTTGCTGAATTGATTGAGAGGAATTGCTAAATGTTATCATTTTAGCCCCGCTGATTAACTATAGGTCTACCAGAATCTGATGGCGGATAACAGATTTTCAAAAAATATCCTTGAATATCATCAGATCCTGGTAGATTTATATAGTATATACTTAAGGCGCTATACGAAAGTAATTTTACCACAAGCCTGCAAGGGCAATTTTATACTTAAGGCGCTATATTGAAAAAACTGTCCTTTTTGACGTAATACTATAGGACCCTCAGAAATGTTACAAATCTGGTAATGAGATATACATATCTTCATAGCCTAATCTAGGTTTGAGAAGAACTAGAAACACGATTAATGTATTTTTCCTCGATACATTTAATTTTCGAAATGACCTCTTAAAAATACGAAATTTGAAGATTATTTTTAAACGAAAATAGATGTATTGTAGCTAATTAGTCTAATTGATAGACACCTTTACAACTCAAAATCGTATAGAAGCATTTTGCTTAAATGCTCCTAGTTATTTTTGAAATGATTATAATTACATTTTTTCGCATGTTTTCCGAGCGAGCCGATAGCTTCTGGCCGCAGCGTATTCACGACTTTATAATCATACAAATTAAGTATAAAATTGCCCCTGCGGTAAAATTACTTTCGATATTGCGCCTTAATTTGTAAAGACGTGTTAACGACGTAAATAACATGAAAATCGCCGCGTCCATGATAGGGCGAAATAGGAGAAAAAACATTTTTAAGGCTTAATATAATACATATTTCAAAAAAGTAAAAAAACCAAATTATTAACTTATGTATTGCAAAGCAGTAGATATTTTTTATATATTCTTTTGACAAATAATGAAGGAGTAAAGTGCTTTCATTCAACGATTTGGAGGTGATTTGGTTTTTTATTTCTTTATTATGTGATACCGATAGAAAAAATATGGCAAAATCAAATAACGTATCATATCATGTAGATCACTAATCATTTTTTTTCAGATATAATTTCTCTGTTAATGCCGATGAAAAGTTGTTTCATGTGCACGCTTTTTTCGAAAGAGCAGCCTTAATAGGTATATTTTGTAACAGGTGCAAAGTTTTTAACTAAAATATTCTTATTCAGTATTGTTATCGTCCCAAAAAACCCATCACAAAAACTAGTACTTTTTACCTTTCACTCTTTAAAAGACAACGTAGGTACTTACCTAATTCTAAATTTAATAGAAAATTAATAATCAAACTCGTGTTATGTTAAGCTTTGTAATATTTAATGTAGTATTTAATGCAATGAAGAATTATTAATTATTATTATTTATTAATTAAGTAATTATTTTTAATTGTGTACCTATAAATTAATTTACATAATTATTTTACTTAATACATAAACATACATCTAGCTATAATAAGCTAGGTTCTGTAAACATAGATGCAAGTATATAAGGTATGGTCTTATTCGTATTATTTCTGGTTCTGTGGTGATCATACTGATTGTGTGGTGTCCATAACTGATTTCAGATGACCAACAAAACACCTTACGGTATGGTCAGTCTCTGAAGGTCCACACATCTGACATCAATAAGATTGTTTGACGAAATTATGTGTGTGTATAATAATTAGGTATACGGTATACTTACCTATTACCTATCAATGACTAAATTTTACCAAATCTTTAGACAAAATCCCGAATGTGGCAACACTGGATTAAATTTGCGAATTTACCAATGACCCAGTACCTATCCCAACTCATCGGCCCAGTGATGTTGCGAAGACTGCGGCGCGGGTAGGTATGCGAGCTTGCCTATAACTTCGGAATTCGAATGCGGCGACTGCGGTGCGTGCGGTGCGGCCCAAATCTGCGTTCACCTCAACTCATAATATTATCAAACCCGCATAACATGGTCCAAGGTATAGTAATTACTAGATGACGCCCGCAACTCCGTTGCGCCAAAACTCGTTTATCGCGCGGGAATCGTACATTTTTTTCGGGACAAAAAGTGTCCTATGTCTTTTCCCGGGGCTCAAAGTATCTCCATGCCAAATTTCAGCAAAATCGGTTCAGCGGTTAGGGCGTGAAGAGGTAACAGACAGACAGACAGAGAGACAGACAGACACGTCACTTTCGCATTTATAATATTAATCCTTCAGGCCCCGCGCGAGCACCGGTGATCGCGACAACAATAGAATACAATAGCAATTCCTGGAAATTCCGACTGAAGTATTAGTATGGAATATGGATTAGTATGGATATTAGTATGGAAGTATGGATTTAGAAGTCGTTCGAATGTACGCATTAGTCATTACGCAATCCAAATTTTAAATAAGGCATCAGGCATCAACATAAAACTTGGCCAGCTTCTGTCAAAGGTCAACTTGGGGAAGACCGGCATACTTTATTTGAAGTTGGCTTTGAGCTGCCCCTATTTCTTTTGTGATGACTCTAGAAAGACGGTGTTCACATAATTATGTATAAGCTCCATGGTGTTCACAGTAGATGACAAAGTAATCTTTTATAAACCTAATATAGACGTTAGATGTCCCCACGTATCAAAGTGGCAAATATTTAATATAGTTGATATTTCAAAGAAACATCTTGTAGACGGTCTTTCCCAGTCTTTGGGGCAAGTCCGTCTAACTAAGGCGATTTTCGACATCGTAATTATGTAAGTACACTACAAACTAAAAACCACATAGTGACGTCTGTAAGTAGGAGGTATTGAAAAAGAAACTATACTATAATTAGTATTTTATAATTAGCCTTATTTAGTTTTTAGTAGGTACGGGAGCCCTAGAACAATTTTTTTTGTGATTACTTAAACAAGCCAATTTTTTGTGAGTAGCTACATTTTGATAAGATGAACAACATTTTTATTTTCGAAAAATCTCGAAAGTGGTAGCTAACAGAGATAGAAAGGATTTCATACTTTGACTTGATGGTCCTAAAATATGGATTGTTTTATTTGTAGGACAAGGTTACTCTTAAATTATTTAACTATAATAACCTACCGATATACAAAAAATCAGCTGGTTAGGGTTCCGTTTTAGGGCACAGTAGTCAACCAAGTTTTGTTCATTACAGAACCCTAAAACGGAACCTTAGCCAGCTGATTTTTTGTAAATAATCTAGATTTTTTGTAAAGTCTAAAAATAAAATGCCCGGCGGGCCGCGGGTTGGGGATAGCGGGACTCTAGAGCTGGACTTTAGTGTCGAATACAATCTACATAGTTTAATGTAATATTATACTACCTAATAAACGATGAGTCGGTACACATTATCTTGATTCGCCTTAAACCATCTCATATTACAGCTGTATCGCCAGTATGAAGATTTCTTAGAAACAATCATATTATGTTGTGCAGTGTCAGTTGTTATTTCACTCCATTTCCTTGGGGAGTTGCAGTACCTACCGTTTACCAAAACATGTAATGATTCCCTAACTACTTTAATAGGAACACCGATTATTATGGGAACAATGAATAGGACATTTTTACTGAATAATTGTTATATATTTAGGCACGTAACAAATTTTTCAGTATTAATTGCTGAACACTACTAATTAAATTTTACCCTACACAGTACTCCCCACTTTTGTCAAGCGATTCGCGAAGTCGCACTACTACCGTACTTATAACTTATACACGACAACCATAACCACACCACAACCACATCACGTGGTCGGGTGTATAATTATTTCGTATTGTAAATGAACTGGACTGTTCACACGTACCACATTTTGCAGTCCACAAGCGAACTGGCCGACCACAAAGTTGCGTCGATGCAACAGCAGCGTGCACGCATAGTGGCATACCGCCCGCGCTCTTCCCCCCTCCGTTTCATTGACTTTCGTACGTAACCACATCGCAACTACTGGCGACAACGCAACCACGTCGGCATTTTGTCAGTACCACAACTACAAAAAGCTGCAGCGACACCATTCACACGTAACCACCGCTCGACGACATTTTGTCGTTGCGATGTCGTGTGGTTGTGGCACGTGTGGGTTGGCCCTAATTGTCTTGTGATAGGTTATCCTGACTCAGAAGATAAATAAAACTCAACATAAATGGGATTATATATTTCGTAGTACATAATAAAGCAACATTTACATTTTCATAAACTCGACCGTCGCGCCCTGGCGGCGGGCGGCGGGCGGCGTCGGAACTACATACTCGAATGTAACAGTAACACAACAAGCCCCACTCACTCGCACACCAATACTGTAGGGAGAACTATAACATACAACTATGTACTTACTAGCTAACCGCTGAGTCGCACTACATCGACTCTACACATTTAGATATAGAATAAAAACAGAATAGAGACTAGACTTTACACTGATCAACGCGGCGTCGAGCCCGCGACGCGCGACGACGCGCGGTGACTTCCCGCGCGCCGCCAGCGAGGCTCCAACGGACTCCATCGAGTTGTGACCATAACGAGCGGCCAGAGAGGCAAATAATATACAACGTACGCTACCTACTTAATAAATTACATAAATAATCTGAATATAAAACGAGTCTTAGGCTTCTTAATAAACATATAAACAGTTTCGAACCGATTGTGCCGGTGCGTTATATACACGCCGCGGCCGACTGCGCGCGGCCGCCGGAGCCCTTTGTACTGAAGGGATATGTATACGGCGTGCCGCCGCGAGCGCTCACACGGAGCTACACGACTGAGTGTCGACGACATATCACTAGTAACCTCTAAACAATTACTGTAGATTTACAATATCCTTAGTATATTACGGTATGTATTAAGAATAAAGTATAAACATTAATAGCATTGCGGATACATTTTAATATCGAGCATGTCAGCGCCCGCGGCCGCACCGTGTGACACTACAGCTCACACACACATCCATAGTATAAAGCTATATAGCACATAGCTATAATATATAGCTACATTCCAGCCGAAACGAGTGGTTCATTTTTGGCACAGTTCCGATTCAATAATACTTCGCGATGGGCAGTGTCTGATGGGTTGCCGTGTTTAACAAATATTTCAGCAACTTATACAGGGTGCAATTAAACCTTCCTGCCAAATTTTGGTATATTGATCCTTGATAAAAATAAAAATACACGTATTTTTTCTTTTATAATCACTTAGTACTAAAATTTTGAGAAATAGCCTCCGAAAGTTATCCTAAAAAACACTACAATTAATGGACACTACGCGTCGCCCGCGCGTGACGTGCCCCCGCGCGCGCGCCTCACCCCGCCTCACCCCCGATCATACCCACCGCCGCGAGTGAGCATTCTGCAACGATTTTAAATGGGATAAAATATGTCATTAACAAAAAAATAACACCCAATTTTTTTGGTTAAATGGATTCTCCTAATGATACCTAAGCCCTGGAAAAAATTTGGCAGGAAGGTTTAATTGCACCCTGTATTAGTGTCAGTTACATCTAGATGCGTTTCGGTGCTGCATTTCAAGATACACGTTTAGCTCCAAGAGCGGCATCGCTCAGCGCCGTAGGGATAACTCGAAGTTCGAGCTTCTGTTGCCAAAAATGGTAAAAATGCAGCGTCGACTCACATCTCGGTATGACCCGATCCTTAAATCAATGCGAAAAGGAAGAACTTGTGTGATCTCACTGTCACTAAGTCATTAAAAAAAAGCTGTTGCATTTTACCTCGATTTGGTTAATCCTACACTGATTTTAGTAATGAGAAACAATTTAAAACTAGTCATAAAATATTAAATCAATATTTCGATTAATGTTTCGGTGTACTCAAGGAACTTTTCTGTGAATTTTCATTCGCCCTAGTCGATCGCAGCCATAATTATTCAAAATACATTAAATAAAATAATATTTTACAACATCATTTGTTTCAATTTCATTAAGTTTTTGGAGATGAATAAAATCAGAACACATATTGTGAAAGAAAAAATATCATACTATACAGTATACTGCATTTCTTTACGAAAAGCCCTACAATGTGCCCAACCGTTTTGAGCAATATAAATGTCACAGAAGACGGGCCGTCGGCTGCGCGACTACATCGGAGTGAGGTCACACGGAACGTCAACATTTCATTGTATTTTTGCTTCATACAGCATGCATAGCGTCGTCAAAAATCCGTCAGCGTCCCGTAAATGTTCAGAGCGTACGACCCGAGTCCGACGCAGTAATCAAACGCCTTCAGCCTAATGGTTCGGTTACACGCTCAGTCTGGCATCAGTTCAATCCATCGGTTTCGTCAGGAATGACGGGAGAATGATCTAACCGATGGTGGGTATCATTCCGGCGTCAGTCTCAGACTGATGGACTAAACTGATGCCGGGCCGGCGGTGTAACCGGAATCTAATATACTGCCAATGCCAACGTATGAACCCACTATACTCGCCGGCGGCCGAGTGTCAGGCCGGCTCACTGGAATGTTCAGTCCACGGCTAAGCCAACAAGTATTGCTTTACTAAGCGTAATCCGAGAGAATACGACATCCATTTTGTACTTATATATAAACATCTATAAAATAGAAACAACCAACTTTCCCCGTTTCGTTGTCTGCGACGGATGGCGTTACTACGGGGGCACACAATAAATAAGGAATATCTACACAGTCTGAGGGCGGGACGACCGACGCGTCGGACGATATCGGCCCGACGTTGCGAAAATATATGCAGCCGGCTCGGCCAACTCGACTAGGACGTTCGCGAGTTTCATAGAAACCAATATGTTAATATCTCACGTAGCTCTACTAACGATGAAGAAACTAAGCATTTAAATTCCAAAAAAAAAAATACGTAAAAAATAAATAAAAACAAATTTAGCGAACCGACCTAGTCGAGTTGGCTGGCTAACAAACGGTTTTTAAAGGTTTTATGACCGAAGACTATTGAACGCAACGATCGGTTAGTCATTAGTGTTGTGACGGCCAATCAAAAGCGCCAGCGAATAGAGATAGATTTCTGTCCAAAAACCTCACAAACCGGGCACTCGTGCACCGTCGTTCGTCCCGACCGAAACAACAAGTCAAAATGGCGCACACAACACGCCGCGTGCGCCATTTCGAAGACACGTTCATACATCGCGCGATTCGACTTCAGATACATAATAATACTTTTGACACAACTGCAAGTTGCGAGTTACGAGACAGTAGAGTTACAGACTAACTGATAAACATTAGAATAATACGTCTTGAGATTTGAGCAGGGTTGCCGCGCTCTCGCGTCAGAACAGTGCAACCCTGGGTTGTGATCTTCGGGTCGGGGACCTATTGCGGGACCGTTCGGATGTTATGTAACGCAGTTTTTGAGGAGGGGGGACTTATAAAATGATACGACGGTAAGGGGAAGGTCGAACTTAATCTTGCTAAGAACTGCCCTGAACCTAGAAGGTTGGGTTAGCGTTATGACTTACACCCCCGGAGTGCGTTATTAACTGCGTCACGTAAGGGTACAATATTGCGTTTGACACGCAACTCCCCCCTTCTGTCCATTCAGACAGCAACTCGACGCGCAGATGCATTTATAAATTTGTACTGATTTGCAAGACGTCTCACGCAATAATAATTGAAATCTGACAATTTACTATCTGTAAATGCATGTACACGTCACGTTGCGGTTTGAATTAACCCTAAGGGGGTTACGACCGCCCTTTGATCATTCTCTCTCAGCTGCGTTACGTAGCACCTGATCGCCCCTAGATCAGCCAATCACAGCGGAGCTCCTACGCGCCGGAGAAGCCGTACACCTCCAGCACTCTGATCTCGAAGTCCCCGCTGGGACAGAGCGGCGGGTTGTTGAACGTCGAGCACCGGTCCGTCTTCCCGTACCGAATGTTCTCGTCCATCCATATCGCCTGGCCCTCCCTGTACACACACACAATACACGATTAAAGGAGAATCTAAGATAATTTAGGGCTAATCCATATTTCCATACTTAATATTATAAATGCGAAAGTGTGTCTGTCTGTCTGTTACCTCTTCACGCTCAAACCGCTGAATCGATTTTGCTGAAATTTGGCATGGAGATACTTTGAGTCCTATGAAAGGACATAGGATAGTTTTTATCCCGAAAAATGTACAGTTCCCACGCGATAAACGAATTTTGGCGCAACGGAGTTGCGGGCGTCAGCTAGTAATATTATAAATGCGAAAGTCTATCTGTCTGTCTGTCTGTTACCTCTTCACGCCCGTACCTCTGAACCGATTTTGCTGGGTGTGGAGATACTTTGAGTCCCGGGAAAGGACTTTTTATCCCGGAAAAATAAACGGTTCCCCGCGATAAACGAATTTTGGCGCTACTGAGTTGCGGGCGTCATCTAGTAATAAATAAAACATTATAATAAATATAGAAGGCCTACATTGAATGAACATTTTACAAATTCAAGCAGCCCGCCAAACTGCATGACAGTTTGTCGGCGCGATTTGTCTAATTGGTTAGGGACCAACGGCTGGCATATTTGAAATTTTCAATTGCAATAAGACCATTACAATAGTCATTTCGCCATTAAAGTTGATGCGGTAAACGCTTACCTACTTAAACTTGAATAAAAATAATATCTAAAGAAATGAACTAGATTTGGCAACCAGTGTGTCGTCTAAACTCTAATCTAACCGAGTTGTTAGTGTAGACCTGGAGTTACCACGGCAAGTGTAGACCTAGGGTTGCCACGTCAAGTGTAGACCTAGACTAGAGTTGCCACAGAAAGTGTAGACCTAGGGTTGCCACAGCCTATAGTTGCTCACCCGCCACCGATGGTGATCATAGTATTGTCGGCAGCCATGAAGAGCGAGTTAGCGTGCGTCGCGTCGTCTCTCGCGCATCCCACCCACGGATACTTCGCTCGGAGCGGGTGCAGGCTGGAACAGACCTCTGGTTGCCTACGGTTGCTATGGTTGCTAGTAAGTGGTTGCTCACCCGCCACCGATGGTGATCATCTTGGAGTCCGCGGCCATGAACAGCTCGGAGCCGTGGCCGAGCCGCTCCTCGCTTTCGGCGGCGCACCCCACCCACGGGTACTTGGCGCGCTCCGGGTAAAGGCTGCAAGCGCCGCGATATGACATGACATGACCCACGATACAGAGCTACAAGGATCTCGCGGCAGTTTGCTGACATCGGCGTAGATTCGAAATAAAGGTGAGACCGAACTAAGCGATACAACGCGGCAGCGACGCGGCTCTTTAAGGTACCGATCCGATCTTTTACGTGGCTAGCCGCGACTGAGAAAAATTCAAATAAAATACCACTTTATGACATAGGCTATAGGTTTCATTTGACTCTACGCCACTAGCTATTGCGACACAAGCGTCGGCAACATGGGTCGCTACTCGCTACCGGCTACATAAATGTCAGTAGAAAATGATACCTATAGTCTATGTCATTAAATGGCATTTTATTTAAATTTTTGTCGGTCGCGGCTAGCCGCATAAAAGATCGGAAAGTCACTTTTACATTCAATGGAACTGACGTTTTAAAACATCATTCCTATAGAATGTAATGTGTCGCGTCGCTCCGCTGCAGCGTGGTGTCGCTTTAGTGCAGCCGCACATTAAGGGTCCGTATACGGAATTTGCCGATTTCGCTGATTTAACAGACGTGATTTAACAGTTAAAATACAGTATTTCTTATTTATTTAAGTTTTAATGCACAACATGTAAGATCATTTCAATTATAATCTAATGTTGGAGCTAGTTTTTTTTTAAGTATTTTTAAATAATCCAACTCAAACCTGCGACAGTTTTGTGATTTTTGCTGTAAAAGGTTTAGAATATCACCTGTTTATGGATTGTATTGACGTCTTAAGAGCTCGGGTTACCCTCGAAATTCTCATACATACGTAATACCAAAATCATTTTGTCATACGAAAATATTTAACATGTTTGAGTTATTTTTCAGCTTAAAATAGTAATTACCTAGGTTCCTGAACAAAAATTAACTTCAAAATATATTTAAACACTAAAAAAAATTTTTTGTGTATAAATTTTTTTTACTAAATTTACTACTAAATATTTAAACACTAAAAAATAGAGTAAAACACTAAAAAATATATACATAAATATTAAATTTACTACAAAATATTTCAACTCTAAAAAATATTTTTTAGTATATAAATATTTTGTAGTAAATTTACTATTTATTTATATATTTTTTAGTGTTTTACTCTATTTTTTAGTGTTTAAATTTACTACTAAATTAGTAAATTTAGTAAAAAAAATTATGCACAAAAAAAAATTTTTTAGTGTTTTAATATTTTGAAGTTAATTTTTGTTCAGGAACCTAGGTAATTACTATTTTAAGCTGAAAAATAACTCAAACAAAATGATTTTGGTATTACGTATGTATGAGAATTTCGAGGGTAACCCGGGCTCTTAACGGTATGAAAAAAATACAATGTACTGTTGAGAAAAGTCGTCTATAAAATGTTGGAATTACTTTTTACTACTTTAATATGAAATAATTGCTGTTAATTTGCAATCAAAATATTGATTTAAAATGACAACTTGGAGCTGTAATTCATAAAAAAAACGACAGAAATAATCAATAGATAAAATTCTATCCAATTCGAGAAAAAAGAAAAAAAAATACAAATTGTGCCAAAAAACACGATTCAAAACAACCTTAATCTCACATTATATTACTCGCCGCAAGGTTCGAGTCGGCTTTTCTTAAATATATTTTAAATCTAATAATTAATATATATATTTTTAAGTCTAATAAGGGGAAAAAACCTAATAATATTTCTGTAGCGAACCTTTGCAATTTCGTATACGGACTCTTAACTGTCACTGAAATCGACAGTTCTATATTTACGTTTTGACCACGTGGTACTTATCCTGTATAAGAAGGTTTAATTGCACCCTGTATACCATTTAGATCAGTGTGAAACGTCTTTTGCGGGTGGCGTTATTTCTTAATTTGGCCACGCGCTACAAGATCCTTGCAAGATTAACCATGGACTGACACTGACACGTTTTTCCTCGGTTTTTTTGTTGCAACTAACAGCCTTTTTTCTCAATTGAAATACAGTCTTCTTTTCTTGATGAAAGTAATCAGATCAGAATAAAGAAAAATGAATCACCGGCTACGTGCTTATTCTTCCAATTATTTTTGTAACTTTTCTATGCATATAATGTAGTTACTCTTTTTATTACGCTTATAAAAATACATATTTAAACTAAAGTGTCAGACGTCAGTCCACTGTAGTTGTCATGATGGGATGAGACGAACACAAAATAATGTAAACAATTTTGCAAATGAGACCACAATGTTAAGAGGGGTAAGTGTAATCAGATTCTTTATTACAGGAACAACATGGTAACAGCTAGAAAATGACATTAAAACTGTCATTTTCTAGTCGAGTAATTAATTAAATAAGTGTTTTTTTCGTATCATAATTACATAAACAACATGTATTCAATAATTTCGATAGCGAAGTTAGAAATTAATCCTAATTAATCGATTGCGTTGGAAATTTATTGTTATTTTATTGTTGTCGCGGTCACCAGTGTCCTCTTATGGGGCTTGATAGGTTAAAAATGTATGGAATTAGACATAACGCATCACCAATTACTGATATTACGCTTGCGATATCCTATTACCTATAGCAAATTCCATAAATTGTTATTGATAACTTCGTCGCCGAAACTACCAAATTCTTTTTTTTTCTGTTTAAATTTCGAATATAAAAGTTTAATATACACTAGCCCCTCTTTGAATACACCGATGTCAAAATGCTTAACAATAACTCAATTTATATTCTTTAAACTTTACATTATCTATTAATTATTATTATTATTTTCAGTCTATAAGGTAGCTAGGTTACCTAACTGTCATTTTCATAATGCAATAGTTAGTTTTGAAGGCAAATATTAGTATTTTAAACATAGAAGGAAACAAGAACATAGAAGAGAAAAAGAAAGTACACAAGTATTAGTAGTAATTGTAGCAGGCAAGTTTTAAAACACACAAACGCACAAAACTTTTAGTAATAGTGAATACATCAACTCGAAACATTTTACTAATTGTTTATAACCTCACTCTGTTAATTAACATTCCAAACTCCAAAGTGACAAAATCTAAGAACTAACAAAATGTCAAATGCTAATTACCATCAAAAACTGCCAAAAATTAACTAAGTATAGGTTTACCAGAATCTGATGGCAATTTTTGACAGCAGATTTTCAAAAAATATCCTTGATCATTGGATAAATTTTTATATTTTCATGCTTCACACACAAAATAAGCCGCTAAAGGAATAAAAAAGGATGAAAATGTTTTATTCCTATTACCCCGGTATTGCTAGGGTCAATTTATTTTCTCACTTTTTGCCATCAGATTCTGGTAGACCTATACATTAAAATATTATTTTAAATTCCTTCACCTCTAACACGTGAATAAAAAAAACATAAAAGACGGACATGCGTTGTACATTCAAAGCTTTTATATCTCGGTATTTATTATTTTCATCTTTATGTCATTACCATAAAGACCTGTCCGAGTTAAACTATCTTTGAATGTATGGTCATGCAAAGATGAAGTAAGCGGTGTGATATGCAGCGGAAACCTTTACCCAGACGTGACAAGTACAGCTCAACTCATACTCAGTTTGTCTAATGACTGTACTATTACAGTCAGGAGTCAGGACAATATACGGCAAAATATTTTATTACATACTTACTTTAAAAGTATTTTACTAAAAAAATTGATTTTGCTTTGAAAAAAAAAGTAGTATATTTATGCGTTATTAATAATCGCAAATATTATGTTGATATTTCATATTGATTTTCTTATAATTATGTATGGTATGTTATGATGTAGTAAAAATATGTATTACTAAATAGTTTCTACTAAGCAGAGTATGAGTTGAACTTCTTATAAACAGTTTATAAAGATAGTAAAAGTACAATCACCAATAATTCTACATTACACATTTAGAAATATACAGTTGAAAAATTATTTCTGAGAAATAGACGTAAGGTAAACCTACACCTTGAAAGTAAAAGAAAGCATATTATTAAAGACACACAGTATATATAAGCAGAAATATATAAAGATAGTTATGAAAAACACAGTAAAGTAGTTACAAAATTTTGTGAGATAAGTATTATTTTTAAATATTTTAAATTAATTTTTATTTTTGTAAGCCATTAAGAAGTCACATTTGATATAAAAAGTCAAGTTTTATTTCACAAAACAACTATTGACAACAGACATACTGACACATCTAGAAAGATTAATTACTATGGTTGTTCGCGCCAAACTCTAGCGCGACGTTGGCAACACTGCAGCGCGTGAGTCTGCACTATGCGCTGTCAACTGTCATACGCGACACTGTGAAGTGACACATCCCGCTTTGAACTGTGACCGGCGCGCGTTCGTTAAAAGCGCGAGGATCCTCGGCTGGCCGTATCCTCATGAACTCAGCTCAGTGATAGTGATTATAGACCACGGTGACAGTGTGACTAACAGCTCGTCTCATCTCAGCCAGCCGCCAGCATATATCATCAACAGGTACCCATTTTTCATATTCCTCATCTCCTCCTCCCCAATCAGCTCACACAACGTCGTAGGGCTTCGCCCCTACAATGGTATTAAGAAAATATTTCTACGATCGTCATGCCAAACAATAAATAATATTCTTCATGCATACGCTAATCGACGTATTGTCTTTATCTGTCAAATTTTTCAATCGGACTATGACACATGGATTACCTCCATATGGGGAAGATGAAAATATTTATATCAAATATGACCTCTTATTTGGCTCGAAGGACCACGGGCCTCGGAGGACCACAGGTCTCGAAGGAGCACGGATCTCGAAGGACCACGGGTGTCGAAGGACCACGGTGGGTTACCTGAAGAGGAATGTCTCCCCGGTGCCGAAGTAGGCCTGCCGGTTGCCACGCTCGTCCTTCTGGTTGCGCTCGAACCACCGCGTCGAGCAGTACGCGCCAAACACCTGTAACGTCGGTTATAAAGGTGTTCAATGTGTTATGATAATTTTTAGACCGTAGTAACTGATGATATTTTATGCCAATTTAAATGAGAATAAAATAACTCAAAAACAAAGGTCAACATTGCTATTTTGAACTGAAAGTTAATTAATAAGTCACTGTAATTGTTTACTTATTTCATGGACTAATTCTACTTTATTATAATACTAGCGACCCGCCCCGGCGTCGCACGGATATAAAATATATAGCCACTGAAAAAATGATTAAAATCGATAGCCTATGGTCCTTCACGTGGTCTACTTCTTATCTGTGCCAAATAACATAAAAATTGCTTCGGTAGTTCGCGAGATAAGCCCTTTCAAATAATTTCCCCCGTTTTTTCGACATTCTGCTATTAGTCTTAGCGTGATAAAATATAGCTTATAGCCTTCCTCAATAAATGGGCTATCTAACACTGAAAGAATTTTTCAAATCGAACCAGTAGTTCCTGAGATTAGCGCGTTCAAGTTAGCCCTTTCAAATAATTTTCCCCGTTTTCTCCACATTTTCCTCTATTTCATCGCTCCTATTAGTCTTAGCGTGATAAAATATAGCCTATAACCTTCCTCGATAAATAGGCTATCTAACACTGAAAGAATCATCAAAATCCGTTGCGTGGTTTTAAAGATTAAAGGGAACAAAGGGACATGAGGGAAAAAAGCGACTTTGTTTTATAATAAATATAGATATTTTCTACGATTTCACTTTAAAAATATAATTAAGTGAAGTAAGTGTGAAAAATTACTACTCACTCCGCTACAAATATCCTGGCGTGAAACAAAGCCATTTTTATGTGAGAGATCCGGTCGAGCCGGTCCATTCACGGACATGCTCAGTATTCACGCTTGCGAACTGGACATACAAAACGTTTGTCTCAATCGCACACTACGTACCTCGTTGTTGCAGGTCTTGATCATGAGCAGCGTAGGCTCGTGGTGCTCCACCCGCACGTAGAAAGTGGTCAGCGAGCACCCGTGCTCCTCCGTCGTGTATAACAGTACCGGCTGGTACATCGTGATGCGGACAGGCAGCCACGACCACAGGGTGAACAGCTAAAATACATGAGAGTGTAAGTGAGACAGAATGGGGTAAGTGAGTGCATCGGTATCGGACTGACGCAGTTAGGCCCGTATTGATAAACCGCTCTCACACCAATCTTTGCTCGAACGCTTTTACTATTTTCATCTTAATTAATTATTATTTCCATATCAAAAACGAGCAACATTTAAATCAAGTTTTGACTAGACTCGAGAAACAGCCTCGTGTAACAGTTTCACAGCGTTGTTGACTTGTTGTTATCGCTCAGTTAAAACGAGACACATACATTTTATTAAACTGTACAATTTATTAACTAAAACAGCATCTCAAGAACAATCTTGAGCCTAATCTTAGCGATAAACACCGTTTATCAATATGGGATCTAGCACCTCATTTTAGGCCAACTACATCCGGGACGATACCGATGCAATCTACGCGTGAAACATTTTTGTCTACGGGGTAAGAGAACCATTATTTGTGACCCTCTTGTCCCAAAGACTATCTTACCCAATTTATACTCAAAATTTTATCACAGTCAGTATAATGACAACTGGCATCTTTAAAAGGTTATTCATTTTACTGACCGACATTATAAATGCTGATTTACATTGTTACAGTAATAGGGCCCAGTAATACTCTCGACCCTGGTTCGCACCAATTTAAATAACATTCTATCCAGCAGCTGGCATCATCTACTGTATCAATGTAAATCAGTAAACCAGCACTAATATTATAAAACTGATCGGCGGCCTAGCTATCTGTTGCTAGAATTTGAACCCTGTACAATAGTCCTAACCAATCTTCGTTGCTATTTATTAGCTAATCTACAAAAATACCTACACGTTACTACCAGAAACCTTAGTATGTAACCTCAGAAACAGGTGAGGCATTTTATTCCTACAAGTTAGTTAAAACTCACTAATCTAATCATTATGGCTTTTAGGTCCACTTTTAGGTATAAGTGGGCTCTACGACTATTTATATAATCTAGAAAACTTTTTTGGCTAGGCCGTCGATCAGTCAATGATCTACATAACAATGAAAAGATAAACAAATGTAAAGTTAAAATTGTTATTCCTCTAAAATGCTAACTCTTTCAACTAGTAAATCTAAGTTTGAACGACGAAATGATTTTAATACAAGCAAACATTCATAATTAGTCTTCTATACGTATGTCAGTGTGTCCTACCGAATAAACTTTACCACTACCTGTTTCTGTTAATTTAATACTTAAAAACTTTACTCCCGTTTTTACGGTCTTTAATGTTGGTGAATATTAAATATGGTAAATTATATTACTTATTTTTTCGTGCGATTAACATCTGTTGGCAAGTAGTAACTGAATCGTCTTGGAGCAAATAGAATTTCGTACATTGCCTGGTTGTCTGTCTCTTTCATTCGTACACAAATATAATATTGCTATTGCGCTTCTATCGCGTACTTTCAGTATTCAAGTGAAAGAGACAAACAAACAGCAATAGGTAATACGAAATTCTACGTCCTTGAAGACCTATAGTTATTTGAATGTTTATTCAGTAGGATTATCCACTCATACCTACTACTATATTTGAACCATGATATGACGTAAATACGTTGTGAGCTACGGTGCGAGTGCTGTCGAGATCACGTATTTACGTACAACACTTACACAGTGTACGGACAACGGACAACATGCAATGTCTATTTTTGGAGACATTTTTAACTATCATTTGTAACTAACAGCAAAAAAATATTAACTACATTTATGGCATCGCAGCAGCAGCGTAGTGATACACAATGGCAACTTATTTGATGGCATACAAATTGTTGAAACTTCGTCACGGCTAATTGGACCAAAAGCCTGAACCGCGTCTTGAGACCGAGATGCATCTTGAGTACTGACTATTTATACCAGCCTATAATTAAAATGTGCACGTGGTGCTATAATATAGTAAGGTTAGAGTGATGCTACAAGTTTTTTGAATAACACCATGTTAACTCGTAACTTGGAAACTATCAAAATCATAAATATGTAGGGGTTATTTGGATTTGAAAAAAATATTAAAACTTCAGTGAAGAATTTTTTATGAGCATAGGCGATAGTAAAAATGACTCCAATCAAAATGTAAAGACGATATTAATACAAGCTACGATACTGTATTATTTCAACATTAATTTCATATTAAACCTGTCTTTGTGAGAATATTTGTGAACCAATTAGACCTCGTGGTGCCCCGAAATCGCGTGCTGTGATCACTCCTCTCTTCGGCAAAACTATAGCCCTTTCCTTAGTCAAAAATTAATTCACAATAACAGAGTTTAGTATACAGCCAAATTAATATAAAACATATATGGAACGGACTATACCTTTGCGTCCAAAAAAGATAAACAAAAAAAAAAATATTCAAAAACGAAATCGCCGAAGAGAGAGTGTTAAGCAACATCAGTCCCATAGTGTCGTCCTATCAACCCAATAGTGTCCTATCGAACCTTCTGGCGGAGGTCTGAGGCGTGCTGATGGCGGTCGCTGAACACCGCGTTAGGGAAGGGAAACCACAGCGCCTTGTGCGCGGACCTTGGGCTCTGCGAAAATCTCCTTCCTCAATTTTCATCGATACAGTACATCACTATTTTATCGATAAATTTTTAAACTCTTGCTGAGGCTGTAACAATTTCTTGTCGATTTCATGGTTTACAATTAAAGCTCTAGTAGGGAATGTAACACTATTTTATCGATAAATTTAGGATTTAGACGTGTTCTTTGGTGCACCAAAATTAAAAAATAATAGATGAAACATTAACACACTAGCTGGCAGTACATGAGAGTAACAGCGAATTCATGCATGTCGGTTATGTCAGATTTTATTTACATCACCCGAAGACGAGGTCATTTCATAAAATGTGACACAACCATCGTAAAAACGCAAATAAAATATCGATAAAATAAACGAAGCGACGTACAAAACTCGACATTTCGGAGCTCAACACGAAAAAAAAACACCTAGGGAGAGGCAAGCGGTGCATCTAACATCGATAGTCGCAAGCTGATACATAGCGACACGTGGGTACTACTTCTCTTACTTCCGTCTGGTCAAGGATCTGCGACCGTATCGACTGAATGGGGTAAACGCCCATCGACAGGGCGCGCGGGCCCGGCGAATGGGAGCCCTAACGGACAATCACACTGTTAGCACCACAATCGACATGCCGGCACATCACTAAAATCAGATCATTGTTAATATACCGCCTCTTCAACTCGAAAAACGCATGCCTCGTAGAATTCTTATATTACGAAAAGATTTACACAAATAAATAAACCAAACATCGATACATTAAAATCGTAACAAAACCATTCAAAGCAGTCGAGTTCGTAGAAATGAATCGGATGATCACAGCGATCGAACACAACATTAGAGTCTGTAACACAGATCGTAACAGAACATAATATGAACTAGAGGGGAGATGATTTGTACAGGACTGTCACGTCTTCGTCGATGAATCGAAATCGAAGTTAGTAATGTTAGAAACGCCTAGATGAGAAATAAAAGCGAAAAGCCACGCCTAGTAAGTAGTACGATACCATCTGTTTGCACGTCTCCTCAGACATTCTCTGCAAACCAAGTAAAATCACATCTAGTACACATTATAATAAAGTTTCTAGTATTTCGCTGTACCAGCTCGTCTCGCTGAAGCTTTGCAGCAAATAAATATATCAAATAATTTTACAATGAACCAATGTAAGCATTTCGAATTGACTCTTAAGTTCATCCTACGGAGACCTAGTACGGGGACAATTATTTCTGAAACTAGGGCCACACAAACACACCAACGGCAAAGGCGACTCGCCGGGGACCGACTTGCCGTTTTAGGCTTGACATTTATGATTTACAGTCAAACAAATACACTAGGTATACGGTATACGGCACGTCAATAAAGACATAGTTACAGCTTAATACGTTTGGCCCCAGTTAGATTTTCAGACCATTCAGAGTAAATGTAATCTTATGTACTTAGTAAAACGACTCTTGAACAGTCTGTATTCACCTCTCATCACTATTTGTGTCAAAATTCGACAGCTGTCACCTCTAATTGACAGCTGTCATCTGCGTCTGACAGGTGTCTTTCTTCTTCTCGTGCTTACCTCGCGTATGGTGAGGGTGTGCGACATCATCTGTATGTTGACCTGCGACTGCGAGGTGGGCAGGTTGTCGGAGGAGCGGGAGCGGACGAGCCGCGCGCCGCACACCACGGCCTTCGAGTTCAGCGTCATCTCCGTTTTGATGAAAACCCGCGATATGTACTGGGAGCTGGAATGGTATGGTAGCTTGTTAGTGGTGTCTTTTTGACGGACAAAGACAAAGTAAAGGTATAATATTCTTACTAGCAAGGGCAATAGCTTCCCTAAAAGTTTGCCAAGAAGCGTTTTTTATTGCGGAAGAATTGACTCTTCCACAATGAAACAAAACTTACTTTCAGTAGATATGAATTTTAACCCATAATTATTATGAATATATTGAATGTTTAATTTGAAGACTTAGGCCAATTATTATGTTGTCTTGTAGCTCTAGTCTACCAAACAAGACAGAGACAGAGTGATTTGCAGCCTCACTTCCTCCAAGAATACGTCAAAATTGTATCTCCCCCTCTCTTTCTTTCTTACCTTAGCGCTCGTATGCTAAACGCAGTAGCCAGCAGTTTGGTGGGTGAGGCGGGCATGTTCTTGCAGAACTTGTCTATGGCGTGGTCGACGCCGTTTTTTGTGGCTTCGGCGTACCACTCCGAGCTCTGGTTCGACGAGTACTTGTGGAACAGGATCAGGATCGCCAACGCCACCCGGTAGAACACCTGAAACATGATGTGGCACAATGAGTATTGAGACGTTCTGATAGATATATCATATAAAGTTCACTTTGAATCCTGTATTGAGGTTTTCACATTTGAACAAAATATGTTGGTAGTATGCCAGTAAACATCTGAATTTACCATGTTCCAGAATCTAGTCAATACTTATACATAAATAGTCTTTTTAGCAAATATCACGGTTAACATTGCTCGTCGTCGATGACGCAAAACTGTTACATATTCACACGTACTGGTAGAAAGTTTTGACGCATATATCAGCTTCATTAGGATCACTTCTCGAGGATATTTTTGTGCTGTCCGAGATCAGCTCTAACACGAGCTCCGGCTCACACAGATACTCTCCTGCGAGCTCTGATAGAAGCGGTCGCAATCTGCTGCGAATAATCTTTCAGTTACTCACCTTGATCGTCGAAAAAACAGTCTAGGACGCGCACGAGGTGGAGGAACGGAAGCGCTGCAAGGACCCACCACTGCCAGTAGTATCCACTCCATATCAACCGGCTCACATCGATGTTCTTGTCAAAGAAACAGACTGAAATCACTATTTAAAGATGCTCACCTTAATGCCCTCGTGGAAGAAGCAGTCAAGCACGCGCACGAGGTGGGGGAAGGGCAGCGCTGCGAGGATCCACCACTGCCAGTCGGCGTATATCCGCTCCGGGGCGATGGTGCCCGCCAGCCGCGAGAGGTGTTGCGCGGCCGACTTCTGCAACATGCCACGCCGCTGTAGGGCCACTCTCTACAGTACATGCCATGAAAATAATAAAACAGAAAAGGTGATAACATGATGGGTGACCAAGAAAATAAAAGACGTCTAAAAATTTTGAGAACAGATTGAAGTGTCATCACTAGTCAAATTAAAGAAAAGACCAACAAGAATGCTTGGACGCTAAAACTCCGCCATCTTGTAAGGCTAGATTTATATACAGCGGCACAGTCGCCCTGACATTTACATATAATTGCTTGTTATCTTGCGGTGTAACCGCCAAATCGCGCGTTCGGGCGGACGCTGATAAATCGCGCCTTGGCACCTCCATCGTGGATATCGCAGACACAATAGATTTTCAACTTGGGGCTTGATGAGTTAAGTGCCACTTGGGATGGAAAACTGCTGTTTCACACCCAGCTAGGCTAGATAATGTAATTTACGTGCCAATCACCTTTGTAGGTCTGTAGCTAGCTAAACAACTAAAAGTATTGATGCAAATAACTGTAAAGCGTACAACGTATGTGCAGGTGTTTTATTGACTTGGCCAGCCCCAGGCTTTAGATTAAAAATGCGATAGCTCAACTCATTTATGTGTGCAGTGCTTATACTACTGGACTAACAGGCGTCCGGGCATTTTACCCAACTCTAGCGGTGCTATAAGTGCAGTGCACATGTTACAGCATGAATTTGTGTGACAGTGACGCGTCCCACAAACTATTAACAAGTGCCGTTGTGTGCGAATATATATATATATATATATATATATATATATATATATATATATAAATATATATATATATATATATATATATATATATATATATATATATATATATATATATATATATATATATATATTTATTAAATAAGGGGGCAAACGAGCAAACGGGTCACCTGATGGTAAGCAACTACCGTCGCCCATGGACACTCGCAACATCAGAAGAGCTGCAGGTGCGTTGCCGGCCTTTTAAGAGGGAATACGCTCTTTTCTTGAAGGTTTGCAGGTCGTATAGGTCCGGAAAAACTGTTGGTGACAGTAATTCGTTCCAGAGTTTTACAGTGCGCGGCAGAAAGTTACGCGAAAAACGCACTGTGGAAGACTGCCACTCATCAAGGTGATGAGGATGGTTTGTTTTTCGCGTGGGACGATGGCGAAAAGTTGCAGGTGGTATGATTCCGAACAATTCCTCAGAGCACTCCCCGTGATACAACCGATAGAGGATGCAGAGTGAAGCTACATCTCGGCGTAATTCCAAGGGGTCCGAGCTGTTTGAAACACTATGGCAGTCAACAGTTCGAGCGGCCCTTCGTTGGATACGATCCAGAGGGAGCAGTCAGCATAGTCAGATTTTCAATCACAGTTACTAAAATAAAAGAACGGCTAACGAAAGAAATGCGTAGAAAATAATAGCAATTAACAACGTTTGACTGAGATAAAAATCTGACTGAAATGTTGAAATGTAAAAACAAAAACAATGAAATTATAAATATAACATGCAACAACTAAGCGACCTTTACTTACAAAAAGCAGCTAAAATCCAACAATAAAAGTATGCCACGTGTATAAACAAAACTATATTTAGCTGCATTATTTATTAGGTTTTTCCCCATTATATTATTGTTATGGGGCAACTTGCTTGTGCGTGACGGGCATACAATTATGTGCGATGTTAACCGCGTTGGTGTTATAGTTTAGGGCATCGAAATACCATAATAGGGAAGACTAACTAGTGAGTCACAAAAATGACTCCACGTACAGGCATACATATTTTAGTAAGTCATACTTGTATCAGACATACAATTTCGTTTCCACAGCTTTTATGACACTGGAGCCTCTTAAAGCGGTCCTATATGAGAGTATCATTCTGTAGTATGGTGTTTCGATGGTTTAGGTGGTGTATATCGTATTGTCACGCGATAAGCGTCATGTTCGGAATGCTAGACTAATTACTTATTTAGGCTATTAGGGTAGCACAGCCTTTCGACGAAAGGCTTTCGTATTGCGTGATAAACCTTTGTATCCATACTAATATTATAAATGCGAAAGTGTGTCTGTCTGGCTGCCTGTTTGTCTGTCAATATGTTACCTCTTCACGCCCAAACCGCTGAATCGATTTTACTGAAATTTGGTATGGAGATATTTGAAGTCCCGGTAAAGGATATAGGATACTTTCTATCCCGGAAAAATGTACGGTTCCCGCACGATAAACCCATTTTGGCGCAACGTAGTTGCAAGCGTCATCTATAATATCACCCTAAAGTATTATTACCTACGTTGTTTTGTTATACTCTGTATAATATGTACCATCGAGGAAATTGATTCCTAGGCAGTTGACAGACCAACGTTATTAATTGATCGGATCTTGTCAATCCAAAGTTAATTGTGATCTGGCTGGCTGGGTTTGACGTAAGGGCCAGTCCACACGGCGCGTTGTGTCAGCGTTGCGTCGACGCAGCGCTGCCGTTGCGTTGTTTTACATACAAATAACTAAGGTGTTGACACGGTGCGCTGCGTCGTCACAACGCACACATGACAGCAGCCCCCGAGACGAAGCGGGAGAGGGTGCGTCGACGCAACTCTGACGGAACGCGGCGTGTGGACTGGGTCTAACGCGACCAAATTACGTAGTACCCCATCTGCCTCGGAATCAACTTCTTTGATAGTACATTGTACAGTATGTGTACTTACGGCATGTTTCTTGGCGATCTGCATGACGGTCTTCCACGTGACCTCGTTGAGCAGCTTGGTTTGTGTGATGAACCTCTTCTCCTTCGACGCGACTAGGCTGGCCATGCAGTGGTAGCATTCCTCCTCTGAAATTGACAAGAGAACTTGATAAAGAAATTATAGCAATTTTTCAACTTAGCAATATTCATACTTTGATGGGCAAACATTTTGGTTGGGATAGAGGGGTATATGCATCATTTTGGTCGATTAGGGCTTGACATAGTACGCCATCTGTGTAAAAAATTAAAAATATTTTCGATAGTACTTTCCTTTTCTATTTTAGTAGGTTTATCATCTTCAACTATCAGAAGATTTTCATCATGATCTGTTGATTAAATTTTAAATATTAGTTCTAGAGCAAACTAATATTAATTTTGTTTAACTCCTGCGTTTTCAGAATTTATAATCAAAGTAAACAAATATCAATTACTATCATATCCTATAATACATGTTTTATTACAATAAAATCTGTTTTTCCAGTATCAAATCTAGTGTGATTTATGATATATACCTATTTGCGTAAAGTAAACAAAGTCGATACATCTACTGGGCGTCCCCCATATCACAAACGTTTTTAGTATTTGCTGTTATAGCAGCAACAGATATACATAACCTGTGAAAATTTCAACTCTCTAGCTATTACCGTTCTTGAGTTACAGCCTGGAGACAGACAGACGGACAGACATCGAAGTCTCAGTAATAGGGTCCCGTTTTTACCCTTTGGGTACGGAACCCTAAAAAAGGCTGTTACAGGCCACGGCCTCGGGGCGGCAGCGTCCTAGAGGGGTAACAGTGCCCATAGAGGCCCTACAGATTTACGTACTTGGGCAGGCGGAAAGTAAGTTTCTTTTCTTACTCTACTCTTATAAAAATTATAAATTCGGCATTTAGACTCTAGAGAGTGGAGACCAAATACTAGAGAGGATTCAAATGAATAAATTAACAGTCGACAGATCTCTCAGATACGGCATAATAGTCATATTATTTCGGTCACTGAGGCGAAAAAACAACAATATCAATATGTGCCTGAATCCCAACAAGCACAGTTCTGTGGACATTAGCCAAAACTACACACGACAGAGTATACCTACATCATGATCGGCTTAGAACATCCTACAATGGGCATGACGAAATTTTTTCTCTTTGGTAAGTGAAGGACCATTCAAAAATAAAATATCAGGGAAAAAATGACTCTGATAGCGTAAAAACTCTCCAAGATATCACTACTCAAAACTCACATAAAATAGACTTTCCCAAAACGCACCATACAAAATGTCAGCTAACTGTGACGTCACGCCTATTTCGTTCGTTCGATAGCTATGTTAAATATTGAGCTTATGAAAGTGGTTTCATAAGAAAAAATGTTATAAATTGCCAATTTGCATAACTTATCGAATGGTATACAAAAATTAAGGAATTTTATAAAAAAAATTCGACTTAACTTGACGAAAAAACTTTGAAGGCTCAACAAAAAAAAATTACATATTAAGTTATGAAGCTGAAATTTTGGGAATACCTATTTTTCATCGCTATGTCTTTATTTTATTTAAAAAATCAGCTAATCTTTGACCTTGTCGTCATCCCTATTGGTACGATTCAGTTTTTAACCGACTTCCAAAAAACGAGGAGGTTATATGTTCGGTTGTGAATTTTTTTTTGTATGTTCAACGATTACTCCGCCGTTTGTGAACCGATTTTCGAAATTTTTGTTTTGTTGTATTAGGTTTCACTCCAATCTGTTGACAAAAGTGGTGACCTGATGATGGGATCCATGAGTAATCGAGGAAACTCCTCGAAATTTATATGGAAACATATGGTGATTTTGGTTTTATGAGAAGCATCCTAAGCATATGCTACCAAAACGCAAGATTCTGCACCAAGGTATACTATGGTTCCGAAGATACTAAGAGAACTCGGGATTCCTTATAGATACATGTTTGGGGGTTTAGGCGCTGTTTTAAGAACTGAAAGCATATGCTACTAGACAAATTACATTCATCATCATCATCATCATTACCACGTCAGGGTCATCAAAGTCACCAAAATTGAACATAACAAAATATTCAACCTTATCTCCAGAGCGTAAGGCACACATTTGACATTACTTCTGAGCAGTAAGTTGCTTCGATAATACAAGTAACATGCTAGAGTGCACAGCTGTCACACTTACCAGTCGCGGCCACGGGCGGCCGTAGACTTCACAAGCGATACTATGTATTACAATAATAAAGATAAAATTTAAAATCAAATGACACTGAAAGCCTCGCCGCTGCTAAAATTACGGTTTGGCGCGGCCCTAGCACGTGTCCACTTCGATTTTTTTAAATGTATTATTTAAAATTATCTGCAGCTGATATTATATTTTGTAAGTGTGACTGTTAACAAATTGTAATATGATACGTAGAATAGTATACAGGTGTATTAGGGCCAATTCACACCGGAATGGCGGAGGCGAGGCGAGCAGTTTCAGTGTCATATTATGATTTTAAAATTTATCTTCTTTGTTGTAATACATAGTATCGCTTGAGAAATCTACGGCCGCCCGTGGACGCTCGTCTCTACGCTGCTCGCCTCGCCTCTGCCATTCGGTGTGAATCGGCCCTAATCTACGTATAGTACGCGATTATTTTACTAGGTAACTAAAAAGAGTGAAATTATTATTTTTAACAAAAAATTAAAACCGACTTCCAAGGTAGAAACAATAATAACATCCTTATAATATGAACTAAAAAGTATTAAATAATGTTTCCTATCTCATGGTGCCTTTTTCCGAATTCGGCTACAACTCAACTATTTCTGTACTCAATCTTCATAATTTTGAAGTCGGTACCAGATATAGCTGAATCCAGATGCCAGAATATTTGAAACATTTGTAACTGGGACCGACTTCAAAATTATGAAGATTGAGTACAGAAATAGTTGAGTTTTAGCCGAATTCGGTAAAAGGCACCATGAGATAGGAAAAATTATTTAATACTTTTTAGTTCATATTATAAGGATGTTATTATTGTTTCTACCTTGGAAGTCGGTTTTAATTTTTTGTTAAAAATAATAATATTATTTATATTTAGCAAGTAAATTCTGATAGGATCGTAACAAAATAACACATACAGTAAATCTATTACCAGCACAAAATAGAGACATTAAGAGTACAATCTGTGTCCGGCACTCGGCAGGCGGCAGTCACGTCCGGCCCAATTACGTCGTCGGCGGTAGACAATGGGGAGGTAATTGCATCGGGCCACTCCAACTGCCCCCCATCCCCCTACCGCTTTATAAAGGGGAATAACAAATCGTGGGTCAACAGCTAATGCTGTATTACTATTACTAGCTATATGACCTAGCTTCGCTCGGTATTCAAAAAATTCAAAAAACACACATAAAATGACATTTTATGAAAATGATTCCTAGTTAGATCGATTTATCGCCCCCGAAACCCCCTATATACTAAATTTCATGAAAATCGTTGGAGCCGATTCCGAGATTCCAATTATATATTTATATATATACAAGAATTGCTCGTTTAAAGATATAATATATGAATGTGAATTTTTTTACAATAATTATTACAATTGGCATGAATCAATCTATTCGTTCTGAGTACTACTAGACGTCTGATCTTTTCTTTCATTAAAGGTATGTAACAAAATATTGTTTAATATCATGTAATTCGAAGTGTGTGTAATTGATTTAATCAAACACACTTTCTACAAAGCCAAAACAAAAGTGTAAAAACTGCTCAATTTTCGATAGGTATTTCAAAAAAAGCTAGAACTTTAGCAGTTCAGTATAGCTAAAACTCTACTAGCAAAAACCCTGCTGCTAAATAAAAGTTACTTAACTTTAAGTGGTATAATAACGAGGCTTAATTCCCAGTGTGAATGTAATTTTCGTGTGGATGTGAGAAAGCTTTTAATGTAACAACATTTACACCCGCGCCCCGCCGTGACATAACCGGACTATGACGCTCCGGGGAGAGGATATAGTGGAAATTCGAAATTTAAACACTGGTGGAAAATTCGGAATATGAATTTTTAAATAAGGAATGGGTTTGTTCGAGATATAAATCTGTCTACCAATTCGTTGTTTAAATTAAAAGTTTTTAATTAAATCTCACTTAAAATTACATGAAAAACTTAACTGTATGAGATGTTACTAAGTAGCCAAATTATGTTAAATTTTTTTTATAAGAATTTCGGTAAAGGTAGAACAGTTTTTATGGCGACGAAATGAATAAATAAACGAACGATGTTGTTGTTAAAAGTTAGTATTTTTCGCAAAAGCTAGATAATATAAGAAACTATCACTTGAACGAAAAATATGTTAAAAATCAAAGGAAAACCGCAATATCAAAATGAATTGAAATACAGCTTTAATGGAATTCTCATTATACATTTTTCTAGATCCAGGTCAGCTTCATCAAAAGCACTGCAGAGCTTTTCATACGCAGAAAAAATTCGTTTCGTTTTCTTTCTTTATTGGTGCAAAAGATTCTAACTACGAAACAAAAATAGCAATTCTGGAAGAAATTAATGGCAAATCTCTTTTTATATCCATATCGTCGAAGGGACGATTTAATTAAGCTCTCGAACAAATCAGTAACCCAAAAAAGGAAAATATTGGAAATATTATCCATTTTACATAAATCAAAGTAGGTATAGCTGTCTGTCCTATATTGTATGATTCTGTCCTATAGCTTCTTGACGCTTACCGCTGGAAAAATTTTAATGAAATAATGATAGCTTCACTTTGAGTACCGGGAAAATAATGTAGGATGGTTTTGTTGCAACAGCTTCTTACAGACGCACGCGTCGACTAGTACTCGATTTTTTTTTCATTGATTCTTTTGACCCGTGTCGACTGCAGTCGACGGCTGCTGTGGACTGCCGTCGACGCGTGCCTTCGACAAGAGCCGTCTGTAAGCGCTATAAATGGACGGTTTTCCCAAGACATACGAATTTCTGCACCAACGAAGCAACCTAAGTGCAGAGTGATATAATATTTTATGTCCCTCACTTCCAACGAGTGATAGACGAGTTATTCGCCGATTTTTTATCACCGGCACTCTGCCGGCACTCATATAAACATCCTGTACATAAATCACGTGTCGCGACCCCCGACCCTGTCGCGGCTGACGGCTGACGAGATAACAACAAAAATATACGCACAAGATAACAATGTTTTGAGTCATTTGCATTATTTCCGATGTAATAATCGTCTTAGATACGACGGATTATCTTAATTAGCAATTAAGGCCATTATTATCTACGTTTCGAGTATTTTCGGCATTCTTTTTTATCTCACAATAAACAGAACGAACCAGTAGACAGTAGATGTATTTTTAATCATTGTACCTTTTATAACGTACGTCCTTAAAGTCTCTAGATCTACTTATCGATCGAATGCTCGAAAAGTTACGAGTTTTGTTACTAACATAGTTTAGTTTTGTATACGGAAATTTTATTAAGTTACCTCACGAACGTTAAAAACCCAAGATCGATGGGGCACCACACGCAACTGTATTTATATTTTGTATTTTGTATAGCTCTAAATACTAGTTATACAATTGTATTTACTATTTAGCAACGCATTGCGTCGTTAATATAAAAATCAATAATGCTAATCCAACTACACTCACGATATAAGTAGGTAAAACATATTATTCTAGTATATAACCATCGACTAATCAAAACAGATATTATTAATTATACCGCCATTTAGGAGTGTACTGAGTAACCAATCGTGCGGCCTATCAGCTATCTTCCTTTTGTAGTATGTATATTGTAGGCCGTCAAATGAAACGATAAGATTTCTAGACAAAGACATCTATGAGACGCAAGCACATTTCATCTCTCCTAGGGCGTTTCCTGTCATTGTCACAGAATATATATTAGTAGTACCATCATTGTCTCCTGCGTGCAGCTATGGTTTGCTGGCAACATGCTTCTGGCCGCGCGCATGACAAGAAAACATCCATAAAATGATAGGTTGCGGGCAACTTGCATGTGGACCAGATCCACGCGCGGGCGATAACAGGCGTGACAGGAAAAGCGCTCTTACAACTCCCACATTCACTTAACAGTTGGATAGGAAATGCTATACCCATTCTCTGAGTCTATGCGTCTAAACTTTAATATAAACTGATTATAAATTTACGTGAACCAAACCACATAACATTGACAACATATCTACGCAACTATTACATATTATCCTTTTTCCGTTGGGGAATGCGTTTATGAATCCCCGGCCGTTTGGAAGGGGCAACCGGTGTATATGGGCCCCGGGTGGTGGAAGTCGCACTCGTGCATACCCACTAAAACCCCAACGGTGTTGCTTTTCCGCTTAAGGCGGAGCCACGGGATACGCGGAATACACAAGCGCGAAACTATTACATACTATAATAGATATGACTCGTTTATCGCGCTGAAACTGTACATTTTTCGGGACTCAAAATATCTCCATGTCAAATTTCAGCAAAATCGGTTCAGCGGTTTGGGCATGAAGAGCAAACAGACGGACACACTTTCGCAAGTAAAGTATGGATTATCCTGCGTCACAAAACACTATCATATTGGGTCTCGAGATACATAGTCTCGAGAATGTAATAACGACGGGATACAGGCGGTCAAGACGTTTCCTCTGGGGCGAGTGGCCCGCATTGATTCGCAATATAAGCTGATCGCACATTTGTCAGCACCGTACGCGTCGAACGCACCGCATAGTACACGAAATGCGGCGCGTACGGTGCGGACGAATGTGCAAGGTTTTAGATCATTTCATACAACGAATTCTTAAACGTTCGGCGCGTGCGTGCTGATAAATATGCAATCATCTATATGCAGCGTCCAATCAGCAAAGATCCAGCCCGGGCATGTAAGCATCTTTCTTTGTACTAAAACATACAGTGACCGCATCGACTGCAGAGTGCAGACATGTTATAAACATTCCACAATCGGTTTTTGTACTCGAATAGTTTGTTACCATATATTTTACTACATTACGCCAGCAAATCCGTTGCGCTAAAATTCTTTTCCCGCATGGAAACCGTACATTTTCTCGGGATACATGTATCCAGTGATGAGCAAAATTGTACTATACTGAACTGGGCGAAACATGGCGGTAGCGGTCATCCCTGTCAAAAACTTGTCATTTTCTATACAAAGCCGCGATTGACGCGCGCTGACAAGTTTTTTACAGGGAGTCAATGATCGCTACCGCCATGATTCGTCGAGTACAGTATAGAAATGAATAAACCAAGATTGTACTAGAAATAGCAAAAACAATACTGTCTTGGTCTTGTTTTGTTCATCACTAAATGTACCCTATGGCCTTCCAGGGACTCGAAAGTATCTCCATAGTCTATACCCAGCAAAAACGGAGCAAGTCATCGGTTTGAGCGTGAAGAGGTTGACAGACAGACAGACACTCTTTTGCATTTATAATACTACTATGGATTTTTGCATTAGAAAATACACAGAAAGTGCCCGCGTCGACTGCAGACACTTCAAACCAGCTTGTAGTCAACAGATTGCAGATTCGTCGTTCGCACACACATAACCGATCAATTTCGTATCAACCAAGATATAAAACACGTGAATAGTTAACTTATAATTGTAGCAATAAAATAGTAAACGATGTATAAGTATCAATAATATTTTACGTGTCTCACGTGAGAAGACGGATATAAGAACACGTTAGAGTATTTATCGAGTACTTGTTTTATAGTTGGAATTCACAGTGACATCACTAATACTGTAGTATAAAATACATATTATATTTTGAGATAGTAAATTATGACGTTTACGCGTTTGTAGTGAGTCATCATTTTACGTTGATGATTAGGTTTGTCCACACTGTGCACTTTCGTCTTCAATTTTCGTTATCTTCTTTCATTCAACTTTCGTATTGGCGCATTCAATAATTTACGCACGCACGCGCCGAACGCAACGCCAACATTGTCATAAAGAACAAAGAGAAAGTTTTGGATACGGTCAGAGGGCATGCGTCGCGGGCATGCCTCACGTTCGCTGTTGACTGCGCTATAACGCATGCCCTTGACGAACAATAAAAGGCACAGTGTGGACAAAGCTATTAGTATGGTTTATGTGAATACGGATTGAATGTTGTATCTCTCCCTCTTTCTATAGTAAAAGCTCTCTCTAATTTAATTCTATGGAGTTTTTGGAAAACTTCTATTTATAATCCCACTTTATCATAACTCATACTATAAATGCTATTTGTATTAATTGTTTGTTATCTCTACATGCTTTAAAAAGCTAAATCGATTTAGATGAAAGTTGGTAAAGAAATACTTGGAGACCCGGGAAAGGACATATTATAATAGTTTTTGTTACGGAAAAAAGTACGATTCCCTCGTGATAAACGAATTACGAGCGTCATCTTGTTTACTATAATAATAATTTATTAGGTACTATATTTATTAATCTAATCAACGAATCTACAAATCTACTACCTACACGAAGGCTAGGTCTACGGCGTAGTATATTACTACGGCGTAGCGCTACGAGGTTCTACGGCGTAGCGAGGGGTGAATATTGCTTGGGTCGCTGATTATAACGAGGTCAGGCGACTTTTGTTCCCTTACGGGGTCACAGTTATTGGAAATTCTGTCGATTTCAGTTCTATAATATTTGTGTAACTGCTCTTAATCAGTTTCATTCAAACTTAAAAAAGCTTAAATACATACCTAAAAATAAACATTATAAAGCAAAGAATGGAAAGAGAATTTGCAAAAAAAAATTGTTTCAATATAGAAAAAAAAAACTTGTGCCAAGGCGCCAAATGGAATAAAAATTTAAGATAAGTTAATTCGTTTTCTGAGATTTTGTTTTCAGAGTTTATCTAGTCACTAACCCTTATGACAGAACCCCTTTGAAACAGTCAACCAATCAAAAACGTTATTTAAAAGATAAACTCCTCTCAAAATACCTCAGAAACTTGCAATAGATGTAACAAATACATCAATATAACCATTTACTAAACAATCATAAAACATAAATCATTACAATTTGGCCAAGTTCTATGTTTACAATCTACTTTACAATAAAATCACCGATATGGCTTAACAATCTTACCTCGCGCCGGGCACCTGGCACCGCCTCAAATATTAATTACCGAATACGATACACTTTAATTGAACTTGGCATTGCCAGGTGCATTTCAATCGGACCTATTAGTAAAAAACAGATAATACATAAATTAACAATAATTTTAATAAACATATTAATTCTAAACGTTGCCTGCAACTTTGTAGCGCAGTACATTTTCCGGTATACAAAATGGTTTATAATCTGTGCCTATTGTACAAAAATACTTTAAATCCTGACATATAGTCAGGATTTAAAGTAACAGACTGACAGACAGTAACCGAGACAGAAATTTTTCTTTATAAAAAATAAATCGGTGCTGCGGTATCTTTGTTTGAGCAGTGGAATCAGATAGTCAGACTAGCACATTATGACGTTTATAATTAACTATGTGCGAATTCCGTTCCCAAGCACAGAATACATATTAATTTAACAACCCCAAGGTAGAAAATAGAAATATGCCTAAAATAAATTAAATACAAGATTTCTGTCTCTATATTTTTAAAACCATTCACCAGTAGATTCCATTCTTCCCGGTAATTTTGGTGATATCTATTTATTACAGTAATTCCTTGTAGTAGCTACGTGGAACCCTAAAACTCCAAGTCTTCAGAACATTTAGAAGCGCATAACGTCGATCTCGACGATAAAAGTGAAGAAGCGGATTATCCCAAATATATGACTTTCAGCTGCTTTGCGAATGAAGACCTTGCTGCTTTCATACTGAGTCTATTATAGAATAGCAAATGCACTGTTTATAAACATAACGTATTGACGTAGATATAAAACGTGACTATTTAGTAACGTGAAACGTACAAAAACTTATGAGACGAAATGGAGAAAGACAAATATTCTTAGTAAAGCTTAAACTAGAAATAACATAATATTCTATTTCCAATGATATATGAATGTGTGATAGGAAATATTTTAAATCTATAATTACTGACATTATAAAACTAAAGAGCTTGTTTGTTTAAACGCGATGATGTACGTCTACATCTACTGATTCCAAATGAAAAATAAAATGCTATTTTTTTGTTGGATAGTCCAGGATCGAGGAACTCTATATAGAAGTAACAACGCGATGCCACCGATAGGAGCGAAACAGAGATTATTATTTAAAAAAAAAATTAAAACCGACTTCCAAGGTAAAAACAATAGTAATATGAACTAAAAATTTTAAATAACTCTCACTCTTTAATAGTCGACTTCAAAGTAATGAAGACTGTAGTATGTACAGAAATAGTTGAGATTTAGACGAATTCTGAAAAAGTCACTATTAAAGAGTCAGAGTTATTTAATACTTTTTAGTTCATATTACTATTGTTTTTACCTTGGAAGTCGGTTTTAATTTTTTGTTAAAAATAATAATTTCACTCTTTTTAGTTATCTACAAAATAAGTATTTATGCGTAAATAACAAATACGAATGTTAACTATTCACATTATATTACTGTAATCGAAATTGTGGTAGATACATTGCTTGCAGTTATCTAAGCGATGCTGCAATTTCCAAACTTTTATCTTTAAAGGTTCAGGAGTTCTATTCAGTGACTTTGGACCAAGAGACACCTTCGTATGAAATTTCTCTTATTCGTAAAATATTATGTTTAACTTACTAGAAACAACATTTTAACCACTATGAGTGTTTTGATTTCAAGGATTTCCCTCGATTGCTCATAGATCCCATCATCAGATCACCACTTTTATGAACATGGTACCAAATTCGAAGAATTTTGAAAATCGGACCACAAACGGCTGAGTAATTGTTTAACATACATAAAAAAAAAACATACAGCCGAACGTATTACCTTCTCCTTTTTGGAAGTCGGTCAAAAAATGTGGAAAAACCGGGGAAAATTTTTAATCTTTGTTATTATGTGTTGTTGCGGACGAAGTCGCGGGCACAGCTAGTACCTACATTATATGGGCCGTAACATTTATTTGTCTTGTCGGAGTCATTTATATTAAATCTCTACATTGTATCGAAACTCAGTAACGATGAAATCACGGGACTTCCCATACATTGATTTCACAAGAACGTACATAAAACGTGATATATCATACAAGGTTGTTAGGTTTAACACCGTTATCCTTTAAACCATCAAATGGGCCCAAATCGCCGATCCAGGCAATTTATATGGGTATGAAGACGGCATTTTTCTGAGTTCCCAGATTGTTCTGATAGAAAAAGTTGTGCATTTTGACGGGTTCATTTAAGGATAACGGTGTTAAACTTAACAGCCTGTATAAGCTAATCGCAAACATAAAATATCTTCATTAGTAAAGGAAATATCATAAAATAGTCCATTTTTTACACACAGTCGTAATTTGTAACTTAATTTTGATATTTGATGTGATGACTCGTTGCAAGATTTACGCTAGTGGCCCTTGTAAGCTACTTATGTGTATAGTGTTGTGTAATAACTAATAATGCAAATAGGTATAATTATTAATTAGTATAATCTGTGACGTGAGTGACGCCATCAGCGTACAATGTCGTAGAAAACGTGACGCAAGCAGTGAGACGAATAATGATACAATGTACCGTAGATATGTTACCTTGGAGTTTCTATATTATTCTCATGTCGTTGGCGTAAAGGATCTAAGTTCCGAATATATTGTAGTATTATAGCGAAAAGAAGTAGTAGATAATATCATAAAATTATTGGAAGAAATGAAGTATAAACAGCCAAAAAGGGAATGTGTTTGTAACGCCACAGAAATTCACAGAAATTGTACCCAACCCTTATCATACAATGCTAGAGCCTATTTAACCGGTGAAAGAATTTTAACATTCTAAGAAAGTTTCTTCTGAATAGTTTGTTTGTTTCTTAAAGAAAATTGTATATTAATACTGATTTTTCCAGATTTCTACATAAATCACAAGCCACGAATACAGCAAATTGTAATTGGGCTACAATTCGGTAGCATCAAAAAGACCTGGCAGACATAGAATTATATTAATCAAACTTCATAATGACGATTGCTAAAATTTAAGATTGCACGAAGATTACAATAATAGCACAGAATATAATATATTAGTAGAACCAAATAATAGCGAAGCTGATACTTTATCTCGCTCACTCACTTAAATAGTATCGCGAACGCACGTAGATAAAACACACATTGTAAAATGTAGCATTTTGAGAGTAAACAGTGACGTCACAGTCGTCACGCTTACGTGAGTTCTTGCACGATTACAGCGCTGTGCTACGGCAGACTTTTAGATATACAATGAATTAGAACCTATAATAGTAATATAATAGATTGTCCGAACTCAGAAAGTTCAGGGAATTGATAAGACCACAAAAGTGTATACTAGCGAAGGCCCAGCAGTCTGACTGATTGTAGGTCGACCTTACTGCACCCGGGAATACTCCATACGAGACCAGTCAGCTCGGCCTGCAATCAGTCCGATCGAACCGATCGGCCTTCACGTACATAAGATATTATACCAAGTCAAATACCTCTAGTAGCATTTTACCGTTAGTACCAGTTAACTAGATGAAGTCAATTGTTATTGTTACTGAGCACGTTTGTTTAGTAAGCTAAATGGGAACATTTGGAAACTACGACGTCTTGGTACGTAGCGTGTAAATATTGATAACGTGTATGCCGGCCGGGGCCTGAACAGGGTCATCGCACGGGGCCTGGCTCTTCCCGGGGCCTTGCAAGGTAAGACAATGGCCTCGCGAAGACCTGTTGCCCAGGGTCTCGCTATGGGTAAGGCCGCCACAGGTAGAATATTTTGCACATAATAAGTATGTCTCTAGCCTGCCGCGGGCGTGATATCTCATTTCATGCGGTCTCGACTTATTGGTGCTAATTGGATGATTTGTCGCCTGACTTCACATCGAGTGTCGTGTTACTACAATACACAATATGTTGCGGGGAAAATTCTATTCCGACCATAAGATGTACGAGTAGTTTTGGATAGCTACCATCAGAAACAAAACGCCAATTTTCGTATTTGACTTTTCAATTATTATAAATTTTATAATTTTAAAAGAATTGTTTTGATACTAATTATCATAAACGTCGGTTTTACATTTTGTGAGAGTACCATTTCATAATTTTATTACATCGAGACACTGCATTGATACCTTCTTTAATCTGTGATTGATACCTTATCGACTGCATTGTTGTAAGATTATTCAGCGAAAACGTTCTGAAACATCTATTCTGAAATACCGGGCTGCTCTTCTAATTTAGAGACAGTCCTACCTTAATCGTTAACTGCAGGAAAACCTTTCCATGCATCTAATCTAATTCGAATTTAGAATTCTTTTTGGTAACGCTATAGTGGACCCCTAAACTCCGAAGTCCGAAAGTAGCTCATACATTTTAAACATAATATTATACCTGAACTTTGGCTCACATCACTCAAGGCTACTTAAGATATGAAGCTAACAAGCATACACCAAGACAATCAATACGGTGACGAATGTCCAGGGCGCGGCACTGCAGTATGTCATGCGACTTGGACAACATATTACCTACTATATCAATCATCACGCTGAGCTATTAATAAATATGTGTACATACTGGTAAAGGCTCGCCCATATATCTAAGTTATAGACGAGACATATCGTACATAATGTCTCCATATTATCTGCCCCACATTTGAAGTTGTTTGGGGTTATTGAATTTAGCGCTTGCAAAAGGATATCTAGCAACAAAGTGTCTCCATCTAAACTGCCCCAGTTTTGTAATTGTTTGGCGTTACCAAATTTAGTGCTAGCAAAACTTTGCCTTTGGAAACCAAACACTTTGCTAAATAAAAAAGTTTTCAAGAGATTACTATATCTCATATAATATAATCTTCTTATATATAAAATTCTCGTGTCACAATGCAGTTAGGCCGTTTACTTTTCCGAAACGGCTTTACTGATTTTAACCAAATTTTATATGCATATTCAGTGGGTCTCAGAATCGGCTACTGGGTACTTTTTATATTGATAAGTGCATTTGCTGAATAAATAATAGTAAATTATTACAACTCGAGCCTGACGGCGACCATCGGTTGTGCGACGGGATAGCGGTCGACGTTGCCATGGTGACATACTTATTTAGTCACTTCAATAAAATAATACGGGGGAAATACCTACTTTATGTGGCAAATAAACGTTTGCCGGGACAGCTAGTCTTATATATGTTACGCTCAAAGACCGAAATCGCTCAATGAGCGAAAAAATGGCTCACATCGCGTTGTGGTTGCAGTGAAACAGCCACGACGCGAAATTCGCGTCGTGGCTCTAATGAAAACGGCCACGACGCATTCTGGCAATCACAAAAAGTCCATAACGCGAAATTCGTGTCGTGGCTGATATGCTATTCGTTTTTCTTGATTGAATTAATCATCCATACGTATGAAAGATTATATTTGAATTACTACGCGTACTACAAAATATTTTTTCTTTTACAAAATCACTACATATCAAGTTTTTCATTATTATTTCTAAAATATCCATAGTTCCATAATATCCGTACTAATATTATTTCTGTCTGTCTGGCACAAAGTGCTATTGTTTGTTATTGTTTTTTTTTAATATTAGGTAATTTGATCTAAATAAATAATAAGTATTTAGTTTTATTTTTATTTATATATAATTTAAATATAATACTATTAGTTGATGCCCGCAACTGTGTTGCGCCAGACAGACAGACAGTAATAATAATAGTACGGATAGTATGGAAGTATGGATATTTTATAAATAATAATGATAAACACGTTATGCAGTGATTTAGTAAAAGAAAAAATATTTTGTACCTAGTACACGTGGTAATTCGAATATAATCTTCCATACCTATGGACAATTAATCAATCAAGAACAGATCAAGAAAAACGAATAGCATATATCAGCCACGACACGAATATCGCGTTATGGACTTTTTGCGATTGCCAGAACGCGTCGTGGCCGTTTTCATTAGAGCCACGACGCGAATTTCGCGTCGTGGCTGTTTCACTGTGACCACAACGCGTTGTGAGCCTTTTTTTCGCTCATTGAGCGATTTCGGTCTTTGAGCGTAACGTATATAAAATTCTTGTGTCACAATGTTAGTTACCGTACTCCTCCGAAACGGCTTTACTGATTTTTATCAAATTTTATATGCATATTCAGTAGGTCTGAGAATCAGCTACTTTTTATATTGATAAGTGCATTTATTGAATAAATAATAGTAAATTATTACAACTTGAGACTGACTGCGCGGCGACCATTGTTTGTGCAACGGGATAGCGATGCACGTTGCCATGGTGCCATTCTTATTTAGTCACTTCAATATAATATGGGCGAAATACTATATGGCAAAACAACGATTGCCGGGACAGCTAGTATTCTATAATATTGCTTCGCTACTTTATATCTGTGTCCATTGAGATTTATTCATTAGTACACTTTGAAGTATTGACGTATTTATAAATCAATGAAAAGCACTCACACCTGGCCATTGTTTACGGTAGCACCTGACTCATAACGACGACTAATTTCAGTTTTGGCAGGATCACCGCCATAAAAATATAACGACGAGGTCGCGTTACCACTGAGGAGCGTTAAAAATTCAAGTAGCGGCAGTTAAGTTTACGACAAATCTTTATCTTCGCTAGTTTAATGTGATATTGTTTGACTAGGCATCACGTGATTCGCTTAAAACAACAAACATTAAAAATTAAGAGTTTTTTGGAAGGTGAGTTCAGCCTGGACGCTTTCTAATTTTGATGATGTCAAATTCATGTTCAATAGTTACATTTCCTTACAAAACACAAAAGCCTGCAAACATGCTTAATCGATCTTAAGATATAGATCGTGTGGGGACTATCAATATCTCACATAGAAACCTTGTCTTCTATTTGATTCGTCTGTGGCAGGCTTATTCGTTCTATAAACCTTGATGAGAATATCATTTGTATATGTACTTACTAAATTATGAAAACATATTATTTAACTAAGCATTTGATAAAACATATCAGCAGCAAAATAAAACCCTACAGAGCCCCAAAACAGAATGTGATGAAACGATGATGATTATTGATTAATTTATAATCCGCTCCGACTATCACATTACAGAGAACAAAAAACAAATCGATTATACAATGGACAATGCTAACGACCTTCGCATTTATATGCGGTAAACAGCTGTGCCAGGTGGGACGCCGCGCGCGGCACACCGCGAGTGTGAGCCTGCCCTAAATGGCCACTGACTTTCAGCTTAGTCTTAGGGAGATCGAAGACGGGACACTTTTTGTGTGATCGAGTCTGCGGCGCACATACATTCTGCAGGGCGCGGTCATGCAGAATGTATTTGCGCCGCAGGCTCGATCACACAAAAAGTGTGCCGTCTGCGATCACCTTTATTGATTTATAAACGGCTTGAAATACAAATTATTGATGGTATTAGATATTCTATTTGCCACCAGGTGCCGCTATTTAGCTTTAGGGTCTATCGTGTCAAATAGGCATATTATCATGACACATCACAGCTATATCGTGACATATAATGACAGCAGTTTGACACGATAGACCCTAAGGCTTACATAGCGGCATCGTTGGGCGGCACCTGGGCAAATAGAATATTCAAAAACCCTGATTAATAAAAAAAAGCTAAATAATATAATAACGTACATTAGCGTACATGATTTCAGACGGCAAAAGAATGTGAAAATGTTTGTCAGAGCAAAATATTATGCGGCATTTTCGGGCATACCGCAGATACTATCTATTATTATCAGTAACTTGATGAAAAATGAAAATCATTGTTATTTGCTTTTCCATCAACCAGGTTATAAACCAAGCACATAACAAAAGTATAGTATATTTGTAAATTATACGTGGGAGAGCCATGCTTCGGCACGAATGGGCCGGCTCGACCGGAGAAATACCACGTTCTCACAGAAAACCGGCGTGAAACAGCGCTTGCGCTGTGTTTCGCCGAGTGAGTGAGTTTACCGGAGGCCCAATCCCCTACCCTATTGCCTTTCCTACCCTCCCCTATTCCCTTCCCATCCCTACCCTCCTCTATTACCCTATTCCCTCTTAAAAGGCCGGCAACGCACCTGCAGCTCTTCTGATGCTGCGAGTGTCCATGGGCGACGGAAGTTGCTTTCCATCATGTGACCCGTTTGCTCGTTTGCCCCCTTATTTTATAAAAAAAAGTATATCAAAGCCAGGCCAGATTCCTGAATCCTGACACTGCAACTTTATTGCTCTTAATAACCTTCTAGTTAGTCTACTGGGTTTTTTCTCTACCTGTCCTTACTCTACAATCTATCCTTATATTCTACAATGTTGCAGTTACATCACTCTTCATTGACAATAGGCGCTTTGACGTTTAAAATATTCCGTCTGATCTATCACGAGCTCTCGGACTAAATAGGCCAAGAGCCACGGGACTTGACCCATATTCGTGTACAGAGGGAAATTCCAATTCGTTAAAACCCTCGCAAATTATAAAGCTTCATATTTTAAAGACCTGTTAATGTTTTAATTACATTTTGATATGATGGGTTAATACTGAGAACAAAGGAATGGCTTTGAGACGGAGTTTCAGGAGGGCAATAATTTTAAGACCATAATTCATATTTACACCTTATTTACTACTAACGCCTTTGTTATAAAAGAAAAACTAATTTTCTCGTATTAAAATTAAAAATACTGTTAAAAACAAAATATGTATATTGTATATTTAAAAATACCGCTAAAAATAAATTAGAAACAAAATTAAAGACTTATTTTGGTTAGCCTGCACCAGACCTGGGGGGTGTGCCAAAATGTTTTCGTTTTCGCTCCGTTATAGAATCGCCGATGAAAATGTATGGAATTGACATAAGCGTTCGTTAATATAACGTTGACGTTCGACTCGTCCTACGTCAATTCCATACATTTTGATCGGCGATTCTATGACGAAGCGAAAACGAAAAAGTTTCGGCTAAATGGCCTTTACTAAATTTCTCTTAATTCTGATATGATTTTAGATTTATTACTTTATTATTTTTAGTTCATATTACATCTACCTACGATATTAAGACTTTAATAAAATAAAAATAAAAACATTTGTCATGATTTAAAAATGTGGAGCACAGAAATGGTTAGATGGCGTGTCAGCTGTACAAAATGCGGTGCACAGTTTGTACAGTAATCGATTTTTCATATTACGCCCATTGTTTGAACTCTACAATAGTTTTTTTTTTTTAATGTAACAGGAAAACTGTAATGACTGTAGAAATATACTTTCTCCCTTTGCATACACAAATTATTCTTTTGAGCTGTATGCATAAAACTTTATAGCTAATATAGTCATAGGTCACAGAGGACTGAGGACATGACCTCTCATAATCTAGGTAATGAATTTATGAATATTTTATTCCCTTTACTCTGTGACCTCTCAAATCTCATGTTATTCACAGGAGAGAGCGACCACGACAGCTAGCTGCAGTCTGAATCCACATAAAACCAAAATGGGTTTATTTCTACTCTAATACCTGTGTTAATACCACAATCCTGCATCGCGCTCGAAGTATCTTGCCGTTCTCCGAAAGCGGCAAGATACATACAACGTCTGAAAACGTCTGAAATCGATCTTGGTGTGATTTTTTAAAATAGTTTCGGCCATTCGTCAAAGAGTTACGATTGCACCTACAAGGTACCATAAACTTGTAATCCTTTTTTCGCGTCGGGAGTGAATAAAGGCCCAAGGTCCGGTCTAGCTATTTAGCCGCTCTGGGCAAAGATCATTTTCGCCGCCCTTTACATACAGAAAAACTAAAATTACTTAAAATTACATAAAATATAAAATTGGGCAGTGGATGGCTAGGTTTGAAGATAGGATAGGAACGAGTCAACAACACCACCACCCCCCCTAGATAGGCCCTGATAAAGATACAAATTGTCGCGTTTTTCAGTTCACGTGTCCACGTCGAGCTACGTGCAAAAACCGAGCAGGAAGCGTCACGCCTCAGAACACTCTGATCTAATATGTAATTGAGATGTTTTTATCGGCTCGACCTTTAGATATTAAGACATGAAAGGAAGTCGTTTGTGAGAAAATTGAGAATTTATTGACGGGATCAAAAGAAATCAAAATCATACGGGATCAAAATGAAGTCAGGCGTATTATTTAAATCCCCCAAGGTCTATATATGTATATCTATATAGGTATATCAAAATAAAAGGAAAGCAATTTAGACCACCGGGATAATTTTATCGCTCCCATGCCTCATTTAAGGGTTGGTTTGTGATAATTTGTTATATAGATTTCACTGTGAAAATGCGCTAAAATAATAACCTTTTAAAATTATTGTATGGCCAAATATATTACAGCATTCCTCAATCCTCATACAAACATAGAAGTCAAAAGTAATGTTATAAATTCTTCAGAATTAGTACCTCTCAAGTTAGTAGGTACATGATACAATATAAAGTATGTAAACCATGTTAAAACAATAGACAATCACATATCAAAAATGTACACACCTTTAAATAAGGTCATCAATCAAATAGGTACTTCATAATCATTTTTTACTGGAGATAAAGTTTGAACTTGTACCTCAATCGAGTTGGGACTGGAGTTGAATAGCTATCGCCGATAAAAAACCGGTGACTCACGACATTGGTTCATTGTACCTCGCGAATTAGTGCTAAACGTTATCTTCTTTTGATAACCTGATGTCCCGAATCCGAGTTAAATTGTTTAAGTGACACGAATATAGAGACGAAAGATTGAAATGTTTGTTTGGAATGGGTAGGCTTTCATCCTTACTAATATTATGGGAGATCGCAGACGGCACACTTTTTGTGTGATCGAGTCTGCGGCGCACATACATTCTGCGGGGCGCGGCCATGCAGAATGTATGGGCGCCGCAGGCTCGATCACACAAAAAGTGTGCCGTCTGCGATCTCCCTATAAATACGAAAATTTGTGTGTCTGTCTGTTAGCTCTTCACGCCCGAAACGCTGAACCGAATTGCTGGGTGTGGAGATACTTTGAATCCCGGGAAAGGACATAGGATACTAGGCCCTAATTTTTTATTTTACTTTATTGGAATTATTGACTAGAGCAGCAAACAGACATTAATGTTGTTAAAAAAATCTCTCCTTTCATATGCCAATTCAAGTTTTTACAGTAGATCTTGCCATCTAAAATCTAGAATTTCAATTGAACAAAACTATAAAATTTAAATATGAATTGCCAGCATCCTGCATGCTGGCAATTTTCCTTTGTTCAACTCATACAGACTCAACGTGAGGTGTAACTTGTGAGGCAGTATTCGGTAGCAATGCAAATCAGTAGCAGACGTGGACCATTATCCGTGAGATCATATCAGCGGTGCATCATTCAACACTAAACCTTGACACGGACGTCGAGAGTCCAAATTGGCGTCTCGGTAGATTTAGGACTAACCGGATGAGACAGATAGAGAAAATTACCGTCTACTCCGTTTAAATAGGGTCGAAATTCGGTCGTCGTCGGTCGAAGAGTCTATGCGGATTGACTGGCACAGCAATTTGCCTATTGCCGACTTCAATTATCGCCCCCCCGCACTCATTACTGAATTAAGACGGGAGCCGCTGTAAATTTTGTGACGCCTCTGCACTTCTAAATTGGAAGGATGTTTATATAACCGGTTTTTACCTGCCGTTTCCGATGTATATTATGTAAACAGTCTACGCGCGTTCTACTGCCTGCTCTGTGTTATATCAATTAGTTGTTTTTCGGGAGGCATCTTCCAAAATAATATAGCAAAATATGGGCAAAATCGGCCGAAATCCAAAAAAGCCGTGTTGAACACCTTTACCTTGTCATGTAGCCAAAAAGATATATAGAAAGTCTGTTGTTTATGTGGTCCTCAGAATTTAGATCGTAAAGAATAAGAAGCATTGAAAATATAAAAAGTCACATCTTCGTCCATCATAAAAATGTACATTTTTAACTGCACGAAATGTCACTTTCAAGTTGTATGTAGAGATCAACTACGATAACATGGCACGCCCCTCCAAATTACCGTTTCAATGTGTGTAGTCACATCCTTATGAAAGAGTTTACGTATGTAGTAAGTATTCAACCAATCACAGTACACATAATATTTCTCTTAATGTAAGTGACATATAACATCTCTAAATAAAAGCCTACTGAGCAATGTCCTAAATACACACATGCCACTGCAACACCTTGAAAAACAAGATTCTTATTCAAATTTTCTCAACACGATGCTAACGAAAAGGTAACTCATTCCTAGAGAGAGTTGTAAATTGTAATACTGTAACATATGTAAGGCAACTTTATTTCATTTTCAAATACGTTTATCATATGAACAATATTAACGACAAGTATGTCGTTTTCATTACTTAATACATCACACAGCGAAAAACTTTGCATGTTTGTATTAAATGAGCTACGAAACTAGGTACTGATCTGATTTTGATGTTTGACACAGATGTACAGTAGATCATGGGGAAGGTACCAAGCTACTTTTTACTACAGAAAAATGTCCGCAGGATTTTCTATTGTACGTACAAAGTTTCCTAAACAATAAACGCTTCTTTTTCATTTCAGCACTAAAATATTTACAATTTCCTACCGCAGCGGAACTCTGAATGAGTGTGGCGACAGATTTCACTTTTTACTACCAATTTTAATGAGTATTTCGAGGATTTAGTGGCGGTTTTCAGCACACGTCTATCAGCCGCACGACCGTCGTAAAATTAATGTCTTTATTATGATAAACTTTATTATTAAGCGCAGCAATTAAGTTGTGAGGTCGACAGTGGTATTTATTATTGAGAATGATATATTTTTTTATCCATTCTATAAACAGTATACTCATTTATTACTTATCCCCTCAAAGTTAGTATAATATTCTGAAGATTGTTGCAATTATAAGTGGTGACCTTGTAGATTCGAACGCATCCTTTATTACTAGCCTGGGATTTGTCATATTCCTTATGAAGCCAGCGGCTCTATCCTTGGACGTTTTTACTGTTCGAGAATTCTGTCGTTCGTGCCCTAAATCTCTGACATCAGTTTATAGCAATCGTGTTCATCAACACAATGTTATGCACATTTCGACTTTTTTAGTCACCAAACTTTTTTAAATCCCATCAATGTCTAGTGCAAATTGTCAGGGTCAGGGCTCCCCCTGACAATTTGCACACTGGGCTGCTGTGGATGGCCCTTCTCTACTATTACCCATTTCCTGACTCACTGATTGACCCCTAGTATTGCTGAGTAGCTGACTCACCCGGCATGAAGTGCAGCAGCGCCGCCGTGATTGGGTACAGGCTGGGGCTGTACGTGATGTCGGGGCACGCGTAGCCCAGCACGGAGACCACGCGGTCGGCGACGGCGCGTCCCTTGCGGGTCAGGTGGTAGCCCAGGCAGTGGGTCGCTTCGACGAACGGCGGCAGCATGATCGGCTTGTCCGGTAGCTCCACCGTGCCGAATACCTGCAAGACGACAAAGATTAGAACCAGGACAAGTACTTATCACATCACAAAATATAGCTCTTTTTATTTTGGTACACCCTAAATCGCTCCTAATATGGAGATAAACATGTCTTTGAAATCGACATTCTACATGTAGTGTATTAATAAATAAAGATGGCCGCACTACCAATCATAGTGGGGGTTGGGAGAATTGGCCGCCAGACGTGAGAGCTGTCGTCCACTTCTTTACTAGCCGCCGCCGAGAGTAGAGTGTTCAGTGATACAGTATTCTGCATCTAATTTACTCCAACTATAATGTACTAATTGTACACTACACACGCCGGCAGCGTTTGCAGTCAAATTAGAGCTTATAGAACACGTGTGACGGTGTGTAATCACTAATCACTAATCAGTAATATGTACTACAATAATAGGAGCAAAATTTCTTAAGGATATATTACGTGATATTACACATATTAGATGCCCCAAAGAATAACATAGCCATGTCTTTGACTCGGTTATGTTATTCATCATTGTTCGCTATGTTTATAAGCGAAAACGATGCTTACAACTTACAAGCGAACGAAAATTGGATGTACGAGAATTGGCCGCCAGTGCCTAACAATGCTGTCACGAACAAATATCTCTGTCACGGCGTTTAAGTGACGTGGAGGAAATTAGGTCCAGGGACAACTTCCCTGCTGGTAATATATGATTTATTATGTCAAGAGTTCATAACGAAGTTTAAGCCAATGTCAAAGGACAATTTCGGGTAATCTAGGTTATTAAAATGGTCAATGTTTTTTAATCAGGCGGGCATTGAATTTTGTCGTTTAAGACTGTACTAAATGCAAAATGAGATGAAGTATGTTTTTGTTCAGTTGGTTAGAAACGTACACTTTTAGACTGATCTACATGGTGCCTGCCACCGGTTCGGGAACTAACCCGACAAAAAGAATCAGCGTAAGAAACAACACTACTGTACAATATAAACTGCTATAAATAGAACAATCACATAAAATATTAACTTCTCAAAAACATTAAATAATAAGTCAATGCTACATCAATTAAATTAATTATTATCGGCCATTATCAGCTCCGCAAAAAGTAGTTTTATTATCTCAGTAACGACAAAAAACCTTCGTTAAAAAACCATAAATTTCTTTTAAAAAATGTGTAAAGTATGTCAAGTCTCTAGTATAGTGGATCATTAAAATATCTACTTGTAGTAGATTAATTGGTTTTGTGAACCAACGCCTTATATGAGTGAAGGAGCCTTATGGATGCTTTAAATACTGATTGAAACATTGACACTAAATTAGTTAGGCCTAGCGCAATTATAGGTCTTAACGTATTTACTAGAACTCTCCTATGAGGGCTATAAAAGTAAAAATATTGTCTTCTTTTAAAGCTTCCTGGTTAAATAAATAACAGGTGTTTTCTCTTTAAATCATTGTCTCTCTTTGATATCTACAACTTTGGGACACTCGTTTCACTATCTTTTTCACCGTTCCTACCCTTTCTCTTAGTATCTCTCGGAAGATTGTGTTTGTGAGTGAGTTTACCGGAGGCCCAAACCCCTACCCTATTCCCATCCCTACCCTCCCTTATTACCCTATATCCTCTTAAAAGGCCGGCAACGCACCTGCAGCTCTTCTGATGTTGCGAGTGTCCATGGGCGACGGAAGTTGCTTTCCATCAGATGACCCGTTTGCTCGTTTGCCCCCTTATTTCATAAAAAAAAGATACATCGCTGTTGACAAACCAGCTTTTGGTAGCAATCGTAGCTGCTTCATTCCCAATATAGTATCATTCGCATTTCGCAGTCGGTTCGCGAATTGGTATCGTCAACACATTTAAATCGGCCGTCGACGTGATTATCCACTTACACCGAGGCCGCCGGTCAATTGCGTGCTCCATCTAAAACTCCTTCGGCACGCCAAATATGATGAGAGCTGGATAATAAAATTAAGCCGGTTATTTACTGGGCTGGAGGCAAGGATTCCTGATCGGACACGTTTACGAATGCTGTAATAAGTAATTAAAAATCCTACCACCTACAGTTAGGCTGCGTTTCCACCAGAGATGTGTTGCGAGGAATGTGTTTTTGAGAACCAATAGAATCGCTTCATTGACATGACCTCGCCACGACATCGCTCAACGCGGCGATACTATTGGTTCTCAAAAACACATTCCTCGCAAGTCGCAACACATATCTGGTGGAAACGCAGCCTTATTGTGTGTTCTCTTATATAAAGTTTCGTAATTCGTACCCGCAATTTAAATCCGAAACTATATTGTGTCAAGTAAATTGATTTTTTACTTCAAATAAGTATAACTCCTTTGATTCCTGCGCCGCGTCGTCAAACTCCATATTTTATTACTTTTGATTTGTAGCTTCAATTTCAAAGGAGGCGCACTACGAGGCGCATGAAGAGTACTTTTTAACTTTACTTTTTCGCAAATCAATTCCTTATACCGACAATCGGAGTAATAAATAAAAGTTGTTTACAGGAAAATGGCGGAAAGAGAGTAAAGATATCAACAAGCTGAATGTAAGAGCACAAAAATAATCACAAAAAGAAGCCAACAATCTATTTTGGTTGCAGACTATTAAATAAATAGACCAAATATATTTGAATACATAATTGAGGTCATAAGCGGTCAAATTTCTTACGTCAAAAGAATTACATAATTATTATAATATTCTAGTTTTTATTACAAGAAACATTTTACTCACAATTACTCTAATGATATAGATTTATGTGTAAAATTAAGGTTTTTTTGGAGGTTAAAAGTCAGATTAGGTATGGTTCATAGCCACATATAATTAAATCACAAATAAAAAGTAGCAATTTAGTAACTTGTTGCGTACAACCATAGTAGTAGATTGTTAGTAATATCACATAATGTTCCCCAAAATAAAATGTTGTAAACATGCAGTGTGAGGATGTAAGAATAACTTTTAATACATAGAGCAGTATAAAAGTCGTTGACATGGCAGTGAAACAAACCTTCGGGACAGATGTGGCAAGCGGCCAGCGATCTAAATCATAGAGTATTTATTTTTTAGCGTTCCGGCTTGCAAGATGTAGTTATGAGGAGTAAACAGCGGTTCTACCAGTTCATAGTTTATTTCAGGGCTCGAAAACGTTATTTTTAATAACGGTTTTGATTCGTTCGGAACGGTTCATTGCAATAATGTTTTTGGGAACAAAAACGTATTTGAGAACGTTTTGAAAACCGAAATAAAACGGTTAAATCCACACAGCGGGCAGTCAGTAAAGGTTTTCGGTAAATCGATTTTCTTTGGTGAGTTTAAGGGGATAACTTAAGAGTCCGTATACGAAATTTGCCGATTTCGCTGATATTACAGGCGTGATTTAACAGTTAAAATACAGTTTTTCTATACTTATGTTTTAATGCACAACATGTAAGATCATTTCAATTATTATAGTCTAATGTTGGAGCTAGATTTTTTATTTTTTTAAGTATTTTTAAATAATCCAACTCAAACCCGCCACAGTTTTGTGATTTTTGCTGTAAAAGGTTTAGAATATCACCTGTTTATGGATTGTATTGACGTCTTAACTGTATGAAAAAAATACAATATACTGTTGAGAAAGTCGTCTATAAAATGTTGGAATTACTTTTTACTACTTTAATATGAAATAGTTGAGTAAAAATATATGTAACTCGGCAAAATTTTAGAGAAAATGGGCAAAGAATTACTGTTAATTTCGGCAACTTGGAGCTGTAATTCATAAAAAGAAAACGACAGAAATAATCTATAGATAAAATTATATCCAATTTGAAAAAAAAAGAAAAGAAAAAACAAAATGTGCCAAAAAACACGATTCAAAACAACCTAAATCTCACATTATATTACTCGCCGCAAGTTCGAGTCGGCTTTCCGCGCTTGAATATATTTTAAATCTCATAATTAATATATATTTTTTAAGTCTAATAAGGGGAAAAAATCTAATAATATTTCTGTAGCAAACCTTTGCAATTTCGGCAAAATCGGCAAAAAAAATTTCGTATACGGACTCTTAAGAAATAAAAGTGGCATACTACCTACTTGCGCTTTTATCCTGTGGGTGAATGCAACCCCGTCTCGGGGGTGAATTTTTTAAATAAAAAAGCCCTAGAAATCAATTTTTTTAACGATTCTTTTAGATTTGAAGCATTCTCTGCTTCAAATATTGCTTCAAATTGCTGCTTCAAATATGGGATGCAAATATTGTAGCAAAACGTGTCAATACGTTTTCTAATATAATATTATAAATGCGAAGGTGTTTTTGTCTATCTCTTACCTCTTCACACCCAAACAACTCAACTGGTTTACTGAGTATGAAGATACTTTTGAGGCTCGGGAAAGAACATATTAGAATACTTTTTATCCCGAAAAAATGTACGGGCGTCACTTATATTCCTTAGTAAATAGTAAATACACGTCATGTATGTGTCTTTTTAAAATTGAAAAAATAAACGGAAGTTAAAAATTGGAAGTGAATTTAGGAGTAACATTGTCCTACAAATAGAACAATCCATAATTTAGGTCTTAGGACCATCAAATTAAAGTATGAAGTCCTTTCTATCTCTGTTAGAGCCTACCATTATCAAGATTTTTCGCAAATAAAGATGTTGTTCGTCTTATCAAAATGAAGCTACTGACAAAAATTAGCTTGATAGTAATAAAAAAAATGTTCTAACTTCTAGGGAGCCCGGAAACGGCTTTACTGATTTTTACCTATGTGGACATATTTTTGTATATTATATGCATATTAATTAAAAGATAAAAATCAGTAAAACCGTTTAAGTTTAAAATAGATAGCAGCCGATTCTTAGACCTACTGGTCTGAGCATTGGCTACTATCTATTTTTCATACCCCTTAGTGGTAAGGGTTGTTCAGTGTTCACCCTTAACATTTATTTTTTATTTTTGGTCAATTATTTTTTTCTATAATGTGACATTAAAAATATATGTATACATCCCTTCATTTTATAAAATGTACATTCATTAATATACAAAAAATTGGCAAAGTGCAAGCAGAACTCGCGCACGAAGGGTTCCGAGTTCCGTACCATTAGGTACAGAGCAAAAATAGGCCAAAAATTGTGTTTTGTGTATGGGAGTCCCCCTCAAATATTTATATTATTTTAATTTTAAATGTTTTTTAAAATGTTTTTCACTCTATTTATAAAAATAAGGTTTTTATTTATATTAATAAAGTTTATTCGTGATGAAGTAGAAACACTTTATATGGCAAAACAACATATTTTGTCGAGAAAGCTAGTAGTTATATAATAAAAAATCATAAATACAAATATTAAAACATTTTTTTTTACCTAATTAAACACAATTAGTTAAGCCAGAATGATTAAATCTGCATTTTTAGGAAAAGGGGTAAAAAAAATTTAAAAACAAGGGGGGTAAAAAATCCATCCCTAAAAGCGCAATTACGTAGTATGACAATTTTAAATGAAAGGGTAAAACGTCATCGATCCCTTATTTAAATCTATGATGTACCTGATTTTTAGGGTTCCGTACCCAAAGGGTAAAATCGGGACCCTATCACTGAGACTTCGAAGGCTGTCCGTCTGTGCGACCGCTAATATTATAGCTGGACTTGATTTGATTGTGTATATCTGTTGCCGCTATAACAACAAATACTAAAAAACAAGATATATTTCATATTTAAGGGGGGCTCCCACACAACAACCGTAATTTTTTGGCCTTTTTTGCTCGATATCAATAACGATAATAGGTAGGCTCTTGAAATTTTCATAGAGTCCTTGACTATATGAGTTCTTCATTAATAAATAAAACTAATAAAAAATTAATAAAATTAATCCCATACAAAAAACACAATTATTGACCTTATTTTGCTCTGTAACGGTACGGAACCCTCCATGAGCGAGTCCGACTCGCACTTGGCCGATTATTGCCTCGCCGTGATACTGCAAACGAATGCCCGAAAAATAATAGTTTTTGTTATATATTTAACTTTTGATCGAGGAAACGGGAAAAACCGTTTAAAACCGTTTTAAGGATCAAAAACGAAAAAACCATTTCGTTCTCATAAAATGTTCCGAATAGCGTTCCGTTCCGAACGAAACCGAAATGAAACGTTCTTTAGGTATTTAAGGCGATAACGTTTCGAAAAATATAACGTTTTTCGAGCCCTGGTTTATTTCAAAACATATTAGAAGACCCAATGAAATTCGTATCACTTCCCTCATAACACAAACCTTCCCGAGGCTTCCGCGAATATTTCAAGACTGAAATTAGCCAAATCGATTCAGCCGTTCAAAGGTATCCTAAATATAATTATCCCAACAAAAAACATTTGCATGTAAAAATGCCGTCAAGATGAGAACATTATAGTTCGTGGTGTCAAAATGAAGTAAGATCTCATGTAGAGCCAAGTTTCAGATCATATTAGATGCTGTTGGCTGCAACGTATAGAAAGATAAGCAATTTCAAAAACTGAGAATTTCTATAGGTAAAATCTTATGTTTCATATAATATTAGCAAACACGAAAAAGCCGAGAATTCGTTAAAATATCGCAATGTGTTCAATGCCCATATTTGATGGTAATTACTATATTGTTGCAACTGCGCGCCCTAAACATTTCCACAGCATACAATGTCGGACGTAATGAGATTGCATTTTCTACACGTATTCTACGGAGTAAAGCAAGTTTAACTTGGCCACCGAGATGGTAAAAGATCTTTCTTCGGTAGAATGGACAAAGTCGCATATAGACAGAGAAACTCAGTTCGTTCCTAAAATCTATCAGCATTCCTATTTCATCTTTCCACGTTGTGCCTTGAGCTGAGGGATTACCATGATTGCGAAGCTAGATAGCCTATTTGTGTCCTGGGCCAAAGTGTAGTGGCCGAATAAGCGCAATTATGGGCCTCCACTAGAACAAGGCCCTTGGAGCTCTAGTCTTAAGCCCGATTCTCATACCTCGAATCCGCTCCAGTTCAACTCACGCGCTTGGGAGGTTCTAGGTTTATGAATCGGGCTTCACCCTCACTCAGTAAAGTAATTTAAGCGGTCATATCTCTGGTCCAACCCATTCATAAACAATTGGCATTATTATTTTGTACATTTTCTCATACAATGTAACAAGCATGCACTTGCATCATTGAGGTTTTTCAAAATGGCGATTGCATAACGGGTTCAACGCTCGTTAATCATCGCGATAACATGTTAATTCACTGGACGAGCGGTGCAACGACCGAAACGCAGTCTACCAAATAGATAACTTCCAAGTCATAGTACCTCCCTATACTATCACGTGACACGTGACGTAGTATGGGTAATCAGATCCATCCAGATATCACCAAAAGTCAATGATACCTGTAAGATTTTTAGGACCATCATCCTTAGGCTCCAGTATTTCCATTCTCTCGTATTTCTAGCGTGATCATGCTAAGACTGGTCGCAAACTTTATACCTTGCCTTTTTTTGAGTCAAGAGTAAAAGGATTTCTAACCAGATAATACATACGTATATGGGAGGATACGATAAATCAACTTTGTTATACTTTATTCGCGTTTAGTTTATTTCGATACTAACGCCCGAGGCGTCGCTATCCGCAATAATGCCCAGCAACTACTATTTAGTTAGCAACATGTACGTGACAGTTGCAGTTTTATCTGCATCGAGATAACAGCTGTAGCGAATTTAGTGGTAAAACCGATGAACAATCGAAAATCCGAACGCATGAAATTGGCATGCGGCCAGAAGTTTCATACAGCCGAGTTCAAATAATCACGTCGAGTACACAACATGTATTTTGTGGATAAATATACGCTGTAGAGTGCTCAAACACTGGAGCAATGTAAACTTTATGAAACAAGACTGTCGAGATGGATCGCTCGATGGTATGCTCTTACCGTCCATACATGTCTAGTGTCCACAACTAGAGGACCAGAGATGTTTAAATTCGCCCCTGGTCGTGATTTCTACAGTATCTAGCATGTGCGTAAAGAAGCTACTTAGTTAATAGAATAAATATCGGAACTTCAATTATTGTAATGAGTGACGTGCCATGAAAAGCAATAGCATGGCGTAGCGAAGCTAGCATTAAGCCGAAGTTCTAGTCGAGATTCTCTTAACAGCCCCCTATTACACGAAGGCATTGCTCATTCATCTCTATAACTAATAGATTTTTTTTATAAAGGAAGGGGGCAAACGAGCAAACGGGTCACCCGATGGAAAGCGACTTCCATCGCCCATGGACACTCGCAGCATCAGAAGAGCTGCAGGTGCGTTGCCAGCCTTTTAAGAGGGAATAGGGTAATAGGGGAGGGTAGGGATGGGAAGGGAATGGAATAGGGGATGGTAGGGAAGGGAATAGGGTAGGCTCACTCACTCGGCGAAACACAGCGCAAGCGCTGTTTCACGCTGGTTTTCTGTGAGAACGTGGTATTTCTCCGGTCGAGCCGGCCCATTCGTGCCGAAGCATGGCTCTCCCACGTATAAAATAGATATAGCAGAAGCTACGTTTGTAGTAACAAAACCACAAGAAATCCTACAAAAAGACCCAAAATTTTGTTTTCATCGAGCTTGCACAAATATTTTTCCATAACCTCGGTTATCTTCCTCGCCTTATCTGTTTGTACACGGATAGAGCGGAGCACAATAGTTGTTTTGGGTTTTGTGGAGGTTACGCGTCGCCACGCCCCCACTTGTGTAGCGACACCTGGGCAACTGGACGTCCTTCGATTTCAAGGTCATCTTTTGTCCGACTTCCTCGTGGGTAAAGGAGAGCAAAATAACAGGGGCACAAAATATGTGATACAGTTTTTATGATTTATAATGCGTACCGTTCTTGGGTAATGTAAACAAACAACGTTATGAACCAAATTGTATACACTCACGAAACAAATATACATGTATCATTATGTGTATGACCTACAATAAAGGTAATTATAACAAGAATTTACGTAAACATGAAGATAGAATATTATTGCATGGAAATATTGAAGAAAGTGGATAAGGCAGTAAATACTTTGCTAACATATTGAAGAAAAGGCTTCTGAATGAGCATAGGTAGCTTAACTTAAAACCTAGATTCTATAACAAGCTAAATGCTTAAACATACTATTTTCTAGTTGCGAAACGCACGAAGCGTGCCCCAGTGTTTGCCGACCAAATAACATCATAATTCATAACTCAAGATGTTTGGTCTGCATAATATGCTAATATAATTTTAATATATAGTATGACAGTATCAAAGTTTGCTTGTTATAAAAGTTTATGAGTGTGCAAAGATTTGCTACAGAATAATCCACTAATAATGTTTTGAGACATGTCTTTAGAAACACATGATAAAAAGGAATAAAGTGGAGAAATTTAGGATAAAATTTGTTACTTTGCAATTTTATGTAGTTCTTATACAATAAGACAAAAAAAAAATGAAATGCAAGATATTGTGCATCGCTAGCCTGTTGCTTTCTATTTCCATGAAGAATAACCAAAATATGTTATTAGCTTTCACATATAGAGATAACATACGTGCAGAATACACTTACACATCGTCGTAGATACTGACACAAAACTGTAGACGAAGAAAAACAAGCTGTGATAAAAATAGTTTGTTTAGTCAACACTTAGTTAATCTACTCACAAGTCATTGTTCAAGACTTATAATTACCGCCATCATAAGAAACAAAAGACCTTATTAAGAAATGAGAACGTGCTCTTAGTTATGAAGATAAGCCTGTAAATAATCTTCAAATAAAGAATTAGGGCCTAATGGTAAACCATTAAAATATTACTGAAAGGGTTTTACTATCGAATGATAGTGCAATCCACGAAGACGCGCCCCACTATTCCTCCTAATCGTTTATAGAATAAGCAAGCTTTCGCCAATGTTTGAGTATTATCGGTATACACTAACTACCTATAAGTGCACGCGCACACTACAATAAATAGACCAATTATTAAGAGACAGCGTCCTCAAAGGAAAGATGCTCACCCAAAAATTTGTGGGCCGCGTCTTCGTGGATTGCACGAACTAATTATATCACAAGACGTCTTAAAAAACTTCATAGGTCTTGAAGTTTGAGCATGTAAATGAACGACCGTTTTCCATTAACTAGAAGTACAGTTTCTGCTAAGCCAGATAAATATACAAAATTATATAATAACGACCAGAGCCGAAAAAAAATAATCGAATCTTTAGATTTGACGATAATACCCGGGAGACAGCCCTACAAAATTACAAAGGCATTGTGCATGAGGAGCGTCAAGTGCCTCAAGTTTGCAGATACAGGCCGGGGGACAATGAGCACGTGGGCTCTAATTAACGACCAGCTCGACGCGACCTCTTGCCACTGACAATTAACTGCTATGATTGGACAAATACTGCCGCTACACAATGCTGACGAGATTAAATACTCCCAACTCTGATTGACCATGTCACGCACACAAAATAATGGCAGAAGCAAAAGATACGTCACAGTGGAAATACTCATCTAGACGAGAGATCGTTCAGACTTTCTTGAAAATTGTACAAAAACAAGCATTAACATTAAAAGAAGCATGAACACTGAAAAACAAATATTATATCAGAATCCGAAATACTCATGTAGATGAGAGATCGTATTTAGATTTTCTTTAAAATTGTACAAAAACAAGTATTAAAAGAAGAATTAATACTGAAAAACATATTATCAGAATCGGATGATGAAATCCTAGAGCTGCTACTGGTGAAACGGGGACTAAATATATATGATGGTGAAAACTGGAAACGACAAGGTCGGTTATAGAACAGATTTGTGTTATACAAATATACACGTGTAAACGTATATTTTAGTGTGTCCGTGGGTCTGTTTTTCAGTGAATCTACGCACGCCAGTTCGTTATATGTGTGTTCATTTTCATTCAATACTACGATCCGTTTACTTGTTCGCAGGATCTTATTATGAAAAATATATCGAAATTTCGCCATGTACCTACTATGTAACATTGGCAACATTATTCTCACGGATAAGATCGACACTATTTCGGGCAGAGCAAATCCACAGGCAAATTCCGTCGGAAATAACTCCGCTTACAATCGTAAACACTGTAAATCTTTCGCGGCCGCGAGTCGATCGTGAAAAACACTTAGCTTATCTAGAAACCTGAAAGCACATGTAGAACATTGATATATTTACATCTGTTATTTCGTACCAATTTAACTATTGAATTCGTGAAACTGGGATAAAACAGGTCTAAGATAAGTGCAACTGTAATATATTAAACAAAACAGGCGCTCTATCAAATAAGATTTTGTAATACAATTTTACAATGTTAATGTGAAATCATCAGATTTCACATTAACATTGTAAAATGTTCATGTATCAGAAATTAAACCAAAACAAGACGGCACAGAAACTGAAGCAGTTCGTGACGACTGAATAATTTTACATATTAAAAGAAAAATTTCCACAGTTACTACATTGCATCGAATATCAGTCACAATGTGAAACGACAAAGAACTGGAAAAAACGTTAATGAATAACTTATGAAGGTCAAACCGGGACCAGATAAAATTGGAAAAAATGGGTCATGAGGGGAATAAGCCAAATATATCAAAGTTTCAATTATGGAGGAGGAGGAGTAGGGACTAGGGACTGTTATAACAGCCCCTAGTCCCTACTCCTATGGGAAATCATCGGGATCCCTGCATACATAAATGTAAATATGCAATATGTAAGAAGCGATAGATATCGTTTCTAACTGAATTCTATAAACAGCGGTGACCTTATAACCTTACGTCGGACTTGTTTACCGCGCCATATTTGATTGACGGAGTGATTAATAGAGATATAGAGTAGCACAGAGGTTATCTAATGCACTTAACATGCAACTTTTCAGTACGTTATGGACTAGGGTTAGAGAAAATCTTTAATTGTTGTTAATATTTTTGTGATTTTTGATTAATCAGGAGGTTCAAAATAAAATGCGTCAATGACGTACCATGGCTTACGAAAATGTAAAGGGACAGTTTTCCATGATTCACGTCGACTATTATTATGAATATTGAATACTTAATACTTCAGTCGGAATTTCCAGGAATTGCTATTGTATTCTATTGTTGTCGCGATCACCGGTGCTCGCGCGGGGCCTGAAGGATTAAGCCGTTGATGATTGTACCAAAGGTGAACTAGAAAAAGTTGTAAGTGGTAGTGGTTGTAGTGGTACATACCTTCTTTGCAACATTTACAAAACATCAACGCGGCAGCCATCGCGGTAAACATAGCTGACGTGACCCTAAATCGTCCATCTAAACATAGGAACGAGTGATTGTCATGCGATTCGCGGCTCCAATTCATACGTTTACAAGAATCATTGGCAATGCTCGCCGTGATAAAGAACTAAAATAGATCGACCCAATAAAGGAGTAGACGATAGATCTATTACACAACGCGGATGTTCCAGCCGCCTTGCGCAAACGATCAGGGATGCCACCGCAACGAATAACGATTGCGAAAACAAAACAAATCTATACTAACTGTACCACGATTCGTCTGCTTTATTCCAATAAGATAATTTAAAACTTTTTTTTTCTTTCTTTCTTCCAATAATTTAAAACTTTTTGCACATTTTCCAGCAGCGTTTCCTTCCAGCCAAACCTTAGGCTGATGCAGAGATAATGAGGTAGATACAAACACTCAGAGGATAACATTACTACAGCTTTGACTTTGATGCAGTCTAATCCTTAAAATAAATAATTATTGTTAACAGGTTCAATTAAACTATTATATTACATAGTAATCATCTTCGATGTTTGATCGACCGGAATCATCCATACTTCCATACTAATTAATATCCATACTAATATTATAAATGCGAAAGTGTGTCTGTCTGTCTGTTACCTCTTCACGCCCGAACCACTGAACCGATTTTGCTGAAATTTGGTATGGAGATACTTTGAGTCCCGGGAAAGGACATTGGATACTTTTTATCCCGGAAAAATGTACGGTTCTCGCGCGATAAACGAATTTTGGCGCAACGGAATTGCGGGCAACATCTAGTAAAACATAAACCAATGTAAAACCGTCTAGTTTGTCGTATATGAGAATAGAGAATACTATTTTGCTGTGTGATACTATCTAGATTCTAGGCTATATCGAAGTTGTATTAATGTTGGATTAAAATATCAGGGATATGTAGTGGTTGTTGCCAAATCAAATGATAAAGGAATTGGTCGCGCATTTTAGGAGCACTCTAACACAGAACTAGCTGCAAACTTACGACCTAAACAATTAAACATCTCGAATATTAATAAGGATAAACTTTTAACTTTAAATAATCTCAATTTATGTAACAGGACCAACAGTTATCTAGCATGTCACGTCAGCGATCTTATGAACACAAAACAAAATTAAATCATGTCGTCCATTTTCCTGATAGCTTATCAGTTTGTACGTATGTTTGTATTAATGCTAGAATATTGTATCTAATAACACGTTTAGACAACTAATTAAGGCAGAAGAAATTAACTTCTACCACCACTTCTAAAAACCATTACTTTTACCGACTGTAGGGTAGTTAAATAAAAACTAAATCCTAGTTGACTTTGATTTTAAATATTTCAGAAAGAGAAGAAAAATCTCTTGCTTCACTACAATCAAGACAAAAAAAATTGTCATTTTACTGTTTGATATTAAAAATCAGAGTATATCAACGTTACCCAACCCAGCGTGTTGACCTTATAACGTGGAGATAATGACAATAACATGCATAATTAAAACAAAACAAGCCTACTAATTGTATGAGATAACGTCGCGACCTCTCGGGTCGTTGATCCGCCGAATATCTTCTTAATTGATTTAAATATTGTATTTTATTTCATATTTTAATTAATAGTTTGTACCAATGATATAAAAATATCATCTTATTTACAGTCAATGGAGTTTAATGTGAGAGTTGTGTGATTTTTAATACCGATTACTGGTTTTTTGACATCTTCTTACAAGATAAAAAACATGATCACGATAATCAGCTACATAAAATTGAACCTCCATTGAAAATTGAATGAATCATTCAATAATGAAGCTTCTGAGTTTGAGTTACTGGCAAGTGTTTTATTACAACAATTTCATGATTTCAGTCTAATTTTTTCTCCAACAAACAACAAGAAAAAAATAGCTAATTACTCGCAGGAAAGAGGTATTAAATAAGTAAAAAAATGGATAAAACATAACACGAGTACAATAATTAACATAGAATCCGAGACCGTGAAACTCCGCAATCAGTGACGCCGCAATTGTTATACTCAATGGAACATCCAGATAACATTATAACATTTATTCCTATCATTTTCATAATTAACATTGTATGAATATACAAATGTAATTTCATATAATAATGCGTTTAAATATAATATGTGTAATTCCAAATGAGGTCCAATTTGGCCGATATAAATAGTCAGTACTTAAGATGCGACCCGGTCTCAAAACGCGGTTCGTCTCTGTGATTGGTCCAAATTTTGACAGCCAACCAATCACAGAGCCTAAACCGTGCCTTGAGACCGAGATGCATCTTGAGTACTGACTATTCATACGGGCCTAATTGCAGCGCGGCTGGAACGATCCTTTGACATTTCACTGCAGGAAGCGTGCGGGCGCGCGGGCGACGAGGGCCAGCGGTAAGGTCACGTCGAACCTCCAACGCGGAAGACCCTTCCGAGTTCCTCCCTTGATTCTGATTCAGAAGAAGGGCCAGAGAAAAAGGTTGCAACTACTAGAAATCGCTGAGATAACATCAGAGATAAAATTGAGAAATAAAGTTGATAATTTTGGTCAAAATATTGCTTAAGCGTGCAGGAAACCTACATTCTATCGTAGTCGCCCTATGGACTAAACGTTTCGACGTTACGGTTATAGGCATACGTACATATGTGGCGAAACTAATGGGTATAATTAATCAGAATAGCATTCCGCAAACTCAATTAGACTTCAGTAAGACGTATGCGTTCTGCGATATTAATGCACGCTTCGAAATACTGCATTTATTAACTTGTTACCATTGTAATATTTTGCGGTTGGAAGATTTTTCTAAGCTTGTTAGTCTTCTTAGCTGCAACGGTTTTCATAAACTTCCCCGTTTGAGTAAGTGGTTTATTTAATAGTCTAACGTTGCGCACTTAGCCTGACAGGAAAACAATCACAATAGTACCCACCGCCTTGTTTAAGATAAGCAAGTACTTTAATTTTTACTTTTCATAATTTTAATTTTTGTTAATCCTTAATTTTAAGAAACCGCTCCTTTTGTTAAATATATCATTTTATGTTGAAATTTCGGTGAACTGCACGACAGGCTTAGCCTAGTGCAGGCGCCAATGTAACACATTAACTGAAAATCTGTTACTTAAATAAAAATCCACACAATTTGTACTGTACTTCTCGTACTATGAAACAGATGTAAAGTTGTAAATAAACTATTTCTATTCTATTCTAATCATAATTCATCAATTTTTACGAGTTACCAAATAACCATTTCTAAACTTCTAATTATATGTTAGCGTAAAAAACCACTATGTAAAACATAATATTGTGATTGTTACTTTGTCGCATTTCATCATAAAGAAAGACATTTGCATGAGTCAAAGTCTTGAAAACTTAGAATTTACCTCTTATTAAAATTCGCATTACACAACATGGCGCCATCATGCAATCAATGGAAAATATTAATAACTTTAGAAGTACATAATATGTTTAAACTGCTCAAATACGTCCCGAGCGTATGTGCACAATGCCACAAATCTGTAGATGCCATCGATCCGGATGCGAGCACAAAAGATATTTCGTGAGGCGACGAATACGGAGGCGTTAGGAGCAACGCTCTCTGAACAATGATGTAAGAATGCAAATTTTATGGCAATTATAATTTGATTCCGCGTTTACAGCGTGAATCACCCGAATGAGGCTGATTTAAATAAATTTGTAGCTGAACGTCATGATTCGGACATTGTTTTCCTCGAGACTAGTGTGGAAAATGTACTGTTATAACTTATAAGTCAACGTCTAGGCGTCAAAGAATGTAGTTTTACATGATATTACGAACCAACTTTTCAATGAGTTATCTGAACGTGGAATGAGAGATTTCGAGTCTACCTCGTATTCCTAAACGACTACTTCTGACGAGTTGGATTTATTTAGAATTATCGGTTATGAAATCTATATCCGACAAACGATCCCAAGATAAGTGATTGTCCGGAAGAAATTATGTTTTCAAGGTGCGAAACCTCTCGAGTGCAGGAAACTTAGGCTATCTCCTGACTTCCTGCGCTTAGTCACAACCGGTTTCAAAGCCAAGGTCATCAGCTGACGCACAAGGACAAGCCCACTGGACTGGAACACTGGCCTGGGTGTTCGGTAAAAGTATACGATTACTTCGTGCAGAACGGGAAAAAAGTTTAATCGCTCTTTTTATTTACAATTGCGCACGCCGATAAACAAAGGCATCATTTTGATTGCAATTTTTATAAAAAACCGGCCAAGTGCGAGTCGGACTCGCGCACCGAGGGTTCCGTACAAACCTGCAAGGTTTACAAAGTTCGTCATAGAAGTTTGATTTTGTTACAGCTTAAAGGTATTATAGACCTGAGTATTTGGTATGAATTTCAATTTAATACCTCTACGCGTTTATGAGGAAATGGGTAGTAAGTTTAAAATTATTAAAAAAAAATATATTATGTGATGTAACTAAAAATTTATGGTTTTCGTAATTTTTTCTTTATCTATGCTATAAGACGTTGCTTTGTACCAAATTTCAAGATTCTGAGTTCACGGGAAGCACCCTGTAGGTTTTGATTCCCTTGCAAGTGTCGAAAATTTGCGGCATAAACGGCTGTATCTTTTGATTGCGTTGGCTTAGAAGTTTGATTTTTTCACAGCTTCAAGGGACAGTAGACCTGAGTAATTGATATAAATTTCAGCTTCATACCTCCACGCGTTCCTGAGAAAAAGGGTCTTGACAGACGGACGGACGGACAGACGGACAACAAAGTGATCCTATAAGGGTTCCGTTTTTTCCTTTTGAGGTACGGAACCCTCAAAATACATTTACTACAACTAGTCCATTGAAATGTTACAATTTTAGGACCGAATATTGCATTTATTAGAGGACGCAATTTTATTTTTGGAATATGTTGGGGGGGTCAATAGAAGCTTAACCTCGAGTTTGTGGGGTCGCCACTCTTGTCCCCCGGCCGCCATCTTGAAAAAAGGGGTGACAACACTATTTTCGTGATATCTCGGAAACTATAAATTCTACAAAAAAATTTAAGGACATAATTTGTTGCAAATTATTTTTCCTACAAATATGTTCATATAAATTTTTACCTTAATTAAAAATTTAAAAAGTTATGAGCAAATAAGTGATAATTTTTTTCTAAAGATTTATTATCGCTCTTTAACTTTGTTTAATACATTTTACAACAAAATTACCTTAGACCAACCTTGTAGAAAATCTTTTGAGAAAAAGATCCCCCAACCCCTCCGATCTCATGAAATTAATTTTCTGCAGATGCAAAGGAAACCGTGAAAGCATGTGTGGCTGCAGAAAGGCAGGCCTAAAATGCTCTACAGTATGCCTACTATTCTGTAAAACATTTCAAGTCTGCTTTTCTGCAGCCACAGTCTACAGTATACCTACTACACTACATAAATATATGCATACTATATTATAGTATGCCTACTATACTAGTCTGCACATGCCTACTATACTATAAAGCATTTTAGGCCTACTTTTCTGCAGCCACACACGGTTCCACAGTTTCCTTTGTATCTGCAGAAAATTAATTTAATGGGATCGGTGTATCTTTTTCTCAAAAGATCATCTACAGCGTTGGTGTGAGGTATTTTTTTTGTAAAATGTATTAAACAAAGTTAAAAAGTGATAATAAACTTTTTTAAAAATTTTATCACTTTTTTGCTTATAACTTTTTAAATTTTTAATTTAGGGTTAAAAGCTATATGAACATATTTGTAGGCAAAATAATTTGCAACAAATTATGTTCTTACAAATTTTTTGTAAGACGTGTAGTTTCCGAGATATCACAAAAATAGTGTTGTCAGCCCTTTTTTCAAGATGGCGGCCGGGGGACAAGAGTGGCGACCCCACAAACTTGAGGTTAAGCTTCTACTGATCCCCCAACATATTCCAAAAATAAAATTGCGTCCTCTAATAAATGCAAAGCAAATGTAACATTTCAATGGACTAAACGTATTGATAAAGAAAAATTGTAAATAGAGGAAGTATAGACATTTTAAAGAAGTTCACCCAGCAAGGTGACATGCGTCCAATGCAATTTGTATAAAAAAAGAACTTCTACCTAGTACAAACTGATAGAGCAACCAGTGATGATTCATCGTGTAATAATGACACCAATATATATCACTATATTTAAATTATCAATGTTCATTATTGATGCGACAGTAGTATTGACCGGCCTTCAACTATTACCTCCGTAGAGTTCAGATTTAAATATTATATCGACCGTAATATTCTTCAATTATTTAGCCTCATTGCTATGCATGTTAAGTGCAAATTGAATTTGAATTTCATAAACACGTAAGGTCAGTGGGGTCGCAGTCGGTAGGAACTCTGAATTAGTACAATATTCTTCATATTAAAAAATCTCGATTGAAAAGAATTATTATAACAAAATAGTTACAACTTCACAAGAGCTATGTTCTGGTAGAAACATTCAAAATGATAAGATTTCTAGACCACAAGGTCACTAACATACATTACGTAGAATATGATGATTATTGATTACAAAAGACCCTTGCTCAACCCGTGGAGACAGCGATGATAAGACGTCTAGAAGTGATGATAAAACTTCTAGAACTCGTGATACCATTGACGCGTTAAATGATGATTGCGATACAATGCATCAGGCTGCTGGCCGTGGGCGGGAACTGCGCACTGTGGACGTTATCCGCACGCGAGCTAATGATATCACGTCCACTTAACCGTATTACGCTGACAATAACTTCATGCGCCAAAATTATGCAATATGATGTTGCGCAGATTTTTAGAGTTGATAACACGCATTCTGAAGAAATGCTTTTGTACATTCTTTAATAATACTTAAATACATAGAACTTGCGCTTCTATACATATTATAAAACAAAGTCACATTTTTTTCCCTCATGTCCCTTTGTTCCCTTTAATCTTTAAAACTACGCAACGGATTTTGATGATTCTTTCAGTGTTAGATAGCCCATTTATCGAGGAAGGCTATAGGCTATATTTTATCAGGCTAAGAAGAAATAGAGGAAAATGTGGAGAAATGGGGAAAAATATTTAAAAGGGCTAACTTGAACGCGCATAATCTCAGGAACTACTGGTCCGATTTGAAAAATTATTTCAGTGTTAGATAGTCGATTTATTTAGGAAGGCTATAAGCTATATTTTATCACGCTAAGACTAATAGGAGAATGTGGGAAAAAACGGGGGAAATTATTTGAAAGGGCTTATCTCGCGAACTACTGGAGCAATTTTTATGTTATTTGGCACATTAAGAAGTAGACCACGTGAAGGATCATAGGCTATCGATTTTAAGAATTTTTTCAGTGGCTATATATTTTATACCCGTGCGACGCCGGGGCGGGTCGCTAGTTATGTATAAAACATACATAAAAGCGTAACTAATTCATAGATTGGTAAGAAGCAGTTTAATTTCATTAGCAACAGTTTCTACTGTAGCAGATAATTAAGTTTAATATTTTTGCTCTAGCATGTAGTAACTTTATAATGAGAGACCACCAAGTTGTAATGAGGTCTAGCAGGGTGAAAAACAACAATTACTCGGGAGTCGGGTACCTACTAAATTAAATTTTACATTTCTCTTTACATTTATAGTACCCTTGCCTACAGTTTCAAGCTTTTCGCGAGCTACGAGAGCTTGTCAGTTGTTTGCGATGCTTTTATCATTTCATCATCATCATCAGGCTATTGCCATTCACTGCTGAATGTGTAGGCCTCCAATGAGCGCTAACCGCCTTACACCAATTATTATCATGTTTAGGCTATGAAAAACCAAGTTTTATTTTCCATATTTTTCCATATTTTAGGGTTTTACAAAGATAATATTCACGAAAATACAAAAAAAATCGTTCCTTTCGCGTTCTATCGTCTTATTTTGTGTCCAAAGAATATTATTGAAGAAATAGAAAATAAAGTTTCAGATGCTGAAGGTCCCGTTGCTGACATGGCTAAACAAAACTGACGTGATGGGTAAATATAAAAAATCGGCATACAAAATTCTGTGCCGATTTTTGATATTTACCCATCGTCATGTGAATTGTGACGTGCAGAAATCATTTAAAATTAAAATTATTATTATTACTTTTAATTTTGATAATTTGAAGAAGCACGTCATTGTGTATTTCAACGAATTTAATAAGGTTAATGTAAGGGTAGTTAAAAAAAACTGTTCTTTTTTTCTTGAAAATAATATCTTTTTTATAGTTTTTTTTGTCATGTAGCCGTAACTATGTAGATGTACACTGTACAGTAATAATCTCCTATATTTAAGACTTTCATTCCCAAACCAAATATGCATAGGAATAGCCAGCATAGCATATTTGTGGCCTCTATCTCTTTGCTTTTAACTGTGACGAGTGACTCTTTTCTGACCAACAGTAAAACAATGTTTAATTATTGTAATAATTCTATACTCCATATTTTTCCCTATTGTTATTTCATACACCATATTTTTTCCATATTTTCGATTTTTTTCGTCCATATTGTATGTACATATTCTGGATTTTTTAATACGTATATTTTTCCAGATGCATGAATAATGATTCATTTAAATAACATGTCCGCCAAAACTCTTTCAGTTGTCAGTTTTCAGTTTGACAATTTGCGTGTTCCTAAACTGTTACCAGTATACTGGCCTAATCGCTTAGGCCAATGATCGCTTAGGTTTAAGATATTTTGATTTGATACACACACTTGACAGTACACTGATTATTTTTTATTGAGTATTTGTACTGAGTATTTTTTAGAAACACAACCAATATTTATTCGTGATGCCAATCTGCAGATAATTTTAGATCGGTGGGGAACCAATAGAAAATCTAGAAGTGTCTATCGTCGCGCCGTCTGGTGGAGATTAAAAGTAAGAAAACCTCTCATTGGTCATAATACGAAAAATACTACTCAGTTCACAATGGAGCAGTGTGTTTTGTCTATGGTTTTGTGCTAGTTTTGTGTCACGTGACCGCTGGCTGGCTGGAAAATGACTGGAAAATAGAGATCATAATACCAAAACGACAGCCAGCCACTTTAAGGGCGTAAACTGGCTGGAAATAAGAGGTCATAATAACCCCCTGGACTTCAACTGGAGGTTTTAAGTCACAAACGAAGTACAAATATACTAATACATTTAGCGCTATTAGCATACAGGTTTATACAATTTTTGCACGACACAAACATCATGATTATCAAGTATTGTAGTGTTAATGAGTCAGACACGCTCCATTTACATATGATATTATATTGGTATTTGGTTCTATATTTCGTTCGTAAGCAAACATTTAACAAAACAAACATTTAACAAAACAGGAACTGCGAATAAAATGAACATGTCTACACAACCAGGCAAGAAATGCACACCTTGTCCAAACTTTTAAAGATTTTAGTCAGAGTTGCCAATGTATATTTTGTTTTTTCTAGTAGAGACGGAGATGATGCCAATGATGCCAATGATGCATGATACAAAGCCGGCAACAACCTCTATTTTTATATATATTCATTCTTTAAAGTGATACTGTAAAGTTAAGTAGGATAGATCCTACTTACATACATTTTGAAATGTATTTGAAAATGTATTTTATTACAACTAACCAGTGGCGAAGCGTCCATATAACCCGATTCCCATCGGCTTCCCTTAGGGCTTAGAAAAATCGAATATATGGGCCAACGACATATTTATCTAATAAATATTTTACATACCTACTTAAAAAACTTTGAATTCACAATGTTATATGCAATAAATTTTTCTCTCACTTGAAATACATAGTTTGAATTAATAACTATCGCCTACAAATTTTAAAAGGCAATGCAATGTGCGGGCGCAGAGAATCAAATAAGCCGCAGGATTAGCGGCTTATTTCTCCATACAACGACAGTTCATAGTAAGCATCTGTCCTTTTCATTCCTGTGGACTGGTCGTCATGTTCTGTCTCGTTCTAGCACGCGCGATATATACTTGGAAATAACTCGATGCCCGACGAGTTATTACGGAGAAAGGTTAATTAGCAACGCACAAGTGCAAGCGAGATAGATGAGTCATGAAGTAAAATTGTTATGATTCGAATTTAAGAATGAATGTAGCGACATTATACTTTTGCTGGCGCGTAATACATTTTATTTTGGTAGGATTTTTTGTAATACGACTTTATTAAGAATGCCTTTAGCGGTACTAAATATGACAGGCGCGTAATACATTTTTATTTTGCTGGTTTTTAGATTGACATATTAATATGGCGGATAGTGTGTTTGTAAACAACATGTCGTTTGTTTTGTTTTGTCGAATTTAAATTTTGTTTTAGCGTTAGAACTTAGAAGAGTGTCGTGAATTAAATTAATTTATATTGTGACTTGTGAATTGTGAGTCGTACGACGTAATCGTGTAGTTCGGAAAATATGGCATTAATTCAGAAAGACTGTTGTCTGACAGATTATATTTTGCTGTCGAAGGAAACTTTGTTTTCCAAACTTAGTTTTGAAAATTAAAAGCATGTCATTCAATTATAAATTACCAAAATTGGTAAGTAGATTTTTTACTCCGGCTTCCCTTCTCAAAATATTCACCCCTCGCCACTGCAACTAACACAAGTAGGCCTTAAGGCCGTGTTCACACCAAACCGACTGTGAGCCGCCGAATGTGAGCGAACGTTACGCGGTTTATTGTATTTCCATACATATTCACTTTTTCGTTCACACCAAACCGACAATACGCTATTATGCTAGGCCACAGAATATATATTAGTTGTACCAAGCTAGGCGTAGGCGCGGACATTCGATACCGTATATTTCCACGTTCACACTGGGGCTCACAATAAGCCTGCTCACATTCGGCGGCTCAGTCGGTTTGGTGTGAATACGGTCTAATAGTTTCAGAGCTATTCCTCCTCTATACCAGTATTCTGACCGTTACTTCTTGCCATGAATTTTAAGGTGAGATACGAGTTTGCACCTATGTACGAAGGCACATGACTATAGGTGTTGTAGTTGAGTGGTTTATTTCGAGTTTGGCTCGCGGCCACGGCACGTTTTTCCTATGTTTGTCAATAGTCTTTACAGAAAATTTTAAGCTCATCATTATCGCTGTGTATATCTTAAACCTTGACAAAAAAAATTATAAGCAAATACTTTTAATGCATTTGCCTTCATCTGGCAGCCATGACCATTTTAAAGATTTCGAGTCTCTTTAAAAATATCATCTAGATTCTAGATCGTAAAAAGACCATTTAACAGAAATTAGGTAGTGTTTTAAATCAACATTTATTACGACCAAAAAAACTTAAAAGTTTAATAGTTAATTAGCAAATATATCAAATCATACATATTACATATTCGTTATTTTAAATGTGATGATAATAATTATTGTTTACTTTGGTTTTACCCAGCACTTTGGCTGTAGTTCGAAGTCCGCAAGCCATTGTTGAGTTCAACTCCGTATTGCTAATTATTGTAGAGCCAATGGATTATTATTAGTTGACTGGATTAAGAGAGTTTCCTATCCTATCTCTAGTATTTCTTTAACGATTCAACTCCCATAAAGCCCAAGTGGGCCGCGAGAACAATAGATTTCCAAGAATCCGCGATCGAAGTGGAGACACTGTAGACTGTGGAGCCTTATCGTATTTGAGCGTGAGAGGTTCTTGGAACCATTTTGGTCGTATAAGTGACACAAGGTACATAGTTCATTATTTTTTTAAAGAAATGCCTAAGTAATTATTTCAATAGCTCAGGCTTCGTAGCCTGAACGTCTGATCCGATTACTGTGAGGCTCGACGGCCGACGGCATTGGGCTCGCTCCACAGTAAACAAATATGACGCAAGTTATTCATTAACATTCAGCGCGCATTGAGAAACACTTAAATGAGAAAGGTTTACCAAAAACAAACCCAAATCGGCTATGGAAATTTTATGCACCGCATAAACTTAATATAACCCTTTGCACGGTTTAAACGCCAATAGAGCAAAACTAACTTGCATTTTATTAACAAAACATATTATTATGTACAGTTATGTACACATAATTGTATCAATATAAAATGCAAGAAAATACCTTGGACATCGAAGTCTATAACGCATCTTGAGAAAACGTGACTTAGCTTGTCGTGTGATAAGGCAGTAAATATTTTAAATTAACGTGTATTGTTGTAGGTCATGTTTGCGGGCGCCATGTTGTTTTATGGTCTCCTTCTTCTTTTGGCACGATCAACCCCGATAAAATTTGCCAGCCCAAAATGAATCGATGAAGGATTACTGACAGTGGAAACAACAGATGCCAAATAGCAATATTACGTTCCATTGTTATGCATCTGTTGATAATGAATTATTTCGTACGTGTATTTCATTTGGCTTGTAACGTTGTTTACTTTGTGCTCAGATCCGGAAGCAAATAGCGAGGGTACTAAAAGATCGCTTTTGTGAACATAACATTGTTTTTCGCATAACCAACGCTTACTTCTTGAATACACTGTTCTGTGTTGATTAGGAAAATAATCTGCACGATCACATCGCGAAAGCTTTGTAGAGAAAATAGAGTATTGGCACTTGGCACTTATGTAGAGCTGCAGATGCATATTTTGCTCGTCTCACCTGGCATTTTTAGTGACTGCTCAAACTTGGCAAGCATTTTTATTTTTCTACGCATTCTATGGTTGTAACGAAATCATACTTCTCATAGTTCTTGCAATCTACGAGTGCGCGTAGCCTTTATTTGTAGTTGGAAATATGAATAGACATTTTCGTTAGTGTGCGTACCTGACGGAGCAGTCAGTAGCGAGCGAGCCATGTACGCATGTATAGATATGGTCACACACACAACTAAGGGCGACGCGCGCTCGTAGATTGCAAGAACTATACATTAAGAGGCTGGGCTACCCTCGAAATTTTCATACATACGTAATACCAAAATCATTTTCTCATACGAAAATATTTAACATGTTTGAGTTATTTTTCAAAAAATAGTAATTACTTACCTAGGTTCCTGTACAAAAATTAACTTCAAAATATTTAAACACTAAAAAAAATTATTGTATATTTATTTATTTTTTACTAAATTTACTACTAAATATTTAAACACTAAAAAATAGAGTAAAACACTAAAAATATATAAATAAATTTACTACAAAATATACTCCAAAAAATATTTTTTGGTATTTAAATATTTTGTAGTAAATTTACTATTTATTTATATATTTTTTAGTGTTTTACTCTATTTTTAGTGTTTAAATATTTAGTAGTAAATTTAGTAAAAAAATTTAAACACAATTTACTTTTGTGTTTAAATATTTTGAAGTTAATTTTTGTACAGGAACCTAGGTAATTACTATTTTAAGCTGAAAAATAACTCAAACAAGTTAAATATTTTCGTATGAGAAAATGATTTTGGTATTACGTAGGTATGTATGAGAATTGCGAGGGTAACCCGGCCCCTTAATATCTCCATTAGTGATCTGCGTCAACGTAAAAAAAAATAACCTAAAGAAACCTGCGCAAGGCTTCACTTTATTTACAAGTAACAACCAGTGATCCGTAATCGCTAACCCACATGCGAGCGAGCCGCATATGGCACACCTGTCTCGAACATTCTATCGGTTACTGAAAAAATGCGCTCAGTAGCACGGTAGGTAGCACGTGACATTTACCGTGTGCGCGTGCACCTTGAGTCGCGCGGCGGGGGGAGCCCCTCTGGCCCCACTACCCCCTAGGCGTGCGCCTAGGTCAAGGTGCGGCAGTCGTTGGCACCGCACCAGCCCAGACTCAGCGGCATAATATGTCACTCCGGCGTTGTCATATCAAAAGCGCGGCGACATTGCATTATTGTGCGGCCATTTTGTTAACAATTTCATTAAGGCCGCCTTCAAGTGAATATTACGCATTACAATGTGTTAGCAGATAGAAAGAATAAAGAAGGAAATGTATCGTTCTATACTCTACCATAAGATACTCTACCATTGAGAACATAATAAACATTATTAACACTAGTAAACTGTCTTTGAGCCACGAGTTCGAAGCAGAAAATTAAGGAAGCTTCGTTATCTACTAACATAATATACAATGTAAAGATGTACACGAACAAAGCGAACAGTAACAAATATTCAAAATGCAATTGCCACTTAAAAGTATATTCAACTCTACGAAACAATTTATATCATACAATAATTGTATACCAAATTATTTCAACAGCACCACGCCGCGGCCTTCGACGTCATAAGTCGGAAATACTTGAAATTACGTATATAAAATATAACGATGGGAAGTCAACGTAGTGATATCACGCTCATCCGCTTTTCACCGAAGTATTTGTGCCTCTAAAACCGGAATGTTGGCACTACTGCGGAGCCACGTGGCCCGCTTTTGACTCACAACAAATATTTTCAGAGTAGAAAATTTTCCGCTAATGAGGAAAACGATGAGTCGCGGGAAAATGAATTGGGAAATTATATCTGTTATCATGGGACTTATCAGTGTTCTAACGTGAAGTGATAACGACCTGCATTTGAGTGGTCGATGGACATCTAGACACGTATTAATAGCCGCTCTCATACTCTCAATACTAATCTTGGCTGATTCGCTCTTACTGCCGCACTCAATAATGAAGAGTTGGACAGAATAAATATTGTATGGATCTTATGTCAAAATCTTAATTTACTTACAGTTAAGTAATAAATATTCGTCTCTGAGTGCGGCAGTTAGTCTTGGTCTTGGTCTTAAATTATTATAAGTTTGATATTAGCAACAGCGGCCACCACTTATATTAAGGTTTGACCACACTCAAAAAACAACCGATTTTTACTTATTAACATGTTCGCACTCAGTTGATACATAATTATTATTATTAATTACGATATACGTAATTGTAAAAACAGCATCCCACGAATGATCTTGACTCTTGAGCATACTCTCAGCGTAGCTCTCAGCAGTAAGAGCGGTTTATTAATACGGGCCTAGAATAGCAGCCATAAAACAAAGCAGTCGCCAATTTTACTCTACAACGACCCATTACACTGGCCTTAATTGAACGACGGATTAATTGATAACCGAATACGACAGCAAATGTATTAGAAGCCAAACATCAATAGGAATTAAACAAAACGGTTTTAGACGGGCATTATTTTATTTTCGAGTTGCAGGCCAGCGTTATTTTCGAGTCCCAAAATACATGACATAAAATTGTTATCGTTTAAAGAATTCGTCACATTTATAAATGCATAATATATTTGTTTCGTATGAGAAAAACATTAACCACGTTATTTGATGACAAATATTTAATTGTAAAACTAAGCAATTCGTGTATGCCCGTTAAAAATGTTAGTAATTTGTACAAATCCGGTGTTTCGGTCAAAAACAATTAAAAAATCTTCAGAATATACCGCGTTTTTTAAATTATTACTTCGAATTTCGCGTTTTGGCTAAAATACAGAGTTATTAAGTAACTAATATAACTCATGAACAGATTTCTAAATTATCTTTTGTACTTTTGAAGTGTTTAAAATTTCGCGTCTTACTCGGAGGCAAGAAATGGTCGAAGTAACCGGATATAGTTAACGACTTGGGCAATTAACGCAAACTAAGTATTAATTACAATTATTTGTAGATAAGGAGCACCGATAGAGGCACGCTGGACAGTGCATGGACACACGTGGGATGACCTAAGCCCTAAGGCATCCATTAGACGGTAGGTTTTGCTGTCAGTTTTACCACAGTCATGACTCATGACTGTGACTGATGGGTAACCTACCATGTAAGAGCGTGACTGACGGTGATTGACGAAAATCTGGATACATTCGTCAGTCCATCAGTCACCATCAGTCAAACATAATTCATGATTGATGGAATTGACTGACGAGGAACCTACCGTGTAATGGATGCCTAACAAAAGATTAAAGGTTTGTGCTCTAATTTGTAAACTATCTTGTTAAACAGGATTAAACGATTTTTAGGGCTTACTGCATTATCTTGCATCAATAGAGCATAAGAAACTAGAAGCACAAAAATGGAAGACCTTAATAATTTAAATTATAAATAAAAATTTAATAATAATAATGGTTACAGCAATCGAGTTTAAGGTAATGAAAATGTTACATCTGAAAAGGAGCCAAATATTACAGCAGTCGCCAGTCATGTTTAAACAACTAAAAGGAAGCCATAATGATCAGAACAGTTTATTTTCAGGTAGGTACACGAAACGGACGTTTCTATATCGATATAATATAATATACTAGCTGTTGCCCGCGACTTCGTCCGCGTGGACTTCAGTGTACTTACAGCGAAAACCCTGAAAAACCTGAAATCAAAATAGCCAAAAACAGCTGTGCAGTGTGCACTGTGCACATAATATTTCATAACTTTAGCTTTACCCATTAACTATTTATCATACATTGGTAGGTTTAAGGTTACGTCACTCATCACTACATGGATAAAGTACTGAGTAGTGAGTTATACAGTGTTGTCACATCTACCAACTTTATGGTAGATCTACCTATTTCACCTCCCTTCTACCTATCTACCAACTTCGATATCAAATCTACCTATTTTTCAACATAATAATTATCATTGTTCACGTACAATCAATAAACGTTACAGGCTACTCGGATAGCATTTTGGTATATTGAGTCGTCTTGGCACAAAATTAAACACTAATTCCTTCAGCAATTATCATTAAAAAAAGCGGACCGCTACTACACCAGCTGCTGCAGCCAGCTGTTGTGAGTCGTTCACTCACTTTCGAAACTCATATTAGTCTGTGAATGGTCCGAAACGTGAAATTAATAGTTGATTAATTATTGATTCTCAAATAATTATAACTATTATTATTATTGAAATTAAAGATTATATGATCCTAAAGATGAAATAATATTTCAAGATAAAAATCTATCAGGATAGTTTGAATATCGTCGAGGAGACAAGTAGGTACTTGCACTTCCACTTAACAGTGCAATGTTTAGCGACTGTACTCCTCTGCCAACAATTTAAAGACATGTCAGAGAAACTGACTCAGCACTGACACATTAGATTACAGTGGTCCTCAACCTTTTTTTCATGCGGGCATTGTACAAACAAATTTTGGTCTTGTGACGCGGGCCGCAACAGAAAAAAATTAGGGTTAAAAAATAACATTCTTCAAAATTAACGATTTAAAAATGGAAAAAATTTCACGACTATCATGACGACTTTAAATTATTTTTTCGGTGGGCGTGAATTTCAAAATGGTTTAACATCTTGCGGGCCACAAATACAGTCCCGGCGGGCGGGCCGCGGGTTGGGGATAGCGGCATTGGAAGGTTTGCTTCATACGTTGCTCTTCGTTCGTTCTTTGAAATGAACCTAATTGTTCATTGCGCTGACTGCTGTTAACGGCTTTACTGATTTTTACCATTTTATATGCATATTCAATAGGTCTGAGAATCGGCTACTCGGTACTTTATATATTGATAAGTGCATTTGTTGAATAAATAATAGTAAATTATTACAACCTGAGACTGACGGCGACCATTGTTTGTGCGACGGGATAGCGATTGACGTTGCCATGGCGACATCACTTCAATAAAATAATATGGGCGAAATACTTTATAATATTATGGCACAGCAACGTTTGCCGGGAGAGCTAGTATGTGTATATTATTATAAATTAAATAGATTAGTATAAAAGTGTAACTTCATTTCTTATAAAAAAATATTTTAAAATTTTTGGCACTATACACAATATTTTGTGCATAAAATTAAACCTCAATGAAAAAAAAAACACTACGAAGAACACTCTCTCCAAATTTCATTTACAATCACTGGTTTAGGCCGTGGCGTGATTCCATTTTCATGTCATTCAGGACAAAGCCTTTTATATAATGATATAGATAATAATAATATCTATGGACGCTTCACACCACGTCAATCTGGCCCCGTGGTAAGTACCTGAAGGACTTGTGTTACAGGTACCAGACAACGGAAATATATTTAACACTTTTATACTATACATATATTTAATCCATGACCCAGGAACTTTGAAAACTTTTTGTTCCGTCGGCTGGATTAGAACCCGCTACCCCCGGCTTGAGCTACCAACAGCCCACCAACTGAGCCACAGAGGTCGTCTGATATTATATGAATACTAGCTGTCCCGGCAAACGTTGCTTTGCCATAATAATATTAAGTATTTCGCCCATATTATTTTATTGAAGTAACTAAATAAGTATGTCGCCATGGCAACGTCGATCGCTATCACGTCGCACAAACAATGGTCGCCGTCAGTCTCAGGTTGTAATAATTTACTATTATTTATTCAACAAATGCACTTATCAATATATAAAGTACCGAGTAGCCGATTCTCAGGCCTACAGAATATGCATATAAAATTTGGTAAAAATCAGTAACACCGTTTCGGAGGAGTTCGTGGACTAACATTGTGACACGAGAATTTTATATATAAGAAGATGTACCATCGAAAAAATTGATTCATAGGCAGATTGAGGACCTCCGTAATTTGGTCGCTTTATGTCAAACCCAGCCGGCAAATCTTGGCTTGCTCAATCTAGCATTGAATTGACAGAAACCGACCTATCTGCCTATGAATCCATTTCTTCGGTGGTACAATCAATGCGCTAAAACAAATGGAACTTATGAGGAAAACAAGGTTATCCAGCTACAATATTACAATACTATCGATGTAAATATGACAATGAAAATTTATTAGACCTAGTTGTGTAGAATCTGGAGAGAAGGCGAACCGTCGATGCGTTGCCAGATCTCGGAGCTCGGATTGATAAACTAAACAAATATAAAACCCGCGTCGATTGTTTCATAAGCTACGGTACTAAAATACCGCATTCCGTTTTACGATCTAAATTTTTTCATCATAACAAGAAATGTTGCCAAAAAAACGAGATGTACAAGATCAATGGCTGGATAAAATTATAAAGTCCAATCGATCTATGATGGAAGGCGATTCAAATATGTACAACATAATATGTGTACGGTGTACCTAATAAATTATGTAATCTGACCTGGGGCCTTACTCCCGGAACTGATTTCGATTTTCGATTTCAACGGTTTTTGACACTTTATACATGCTTTAGACATCTAAAATAGCGCACGATCGTGCTGCGGATCGGTTTGAAACTAATTCAACCTCAATGGATTTTGCTATTCCTGACAGCTATGCTAGCGCACGATCGGGCTGCGGCTCAATTTGGAACTAATCAGCATCGAAACATTCGCCAAATCGTAATCTTAGGTGCTCGCGACAAACAAAATTGTCTGAGAATCGACTTACAGATCGTTTACAAACGTCAAATTTCACGGTAGCAACAGAGGCATCGACATCGATTGAGATCGATTGTTGCCGAATTAGGTATTGTAAACGTTTTTTAGGGTCACTAGGGTTTCGATTGGTGTGGTGTCGTTTCATTTTTTGTTGATAATAATTATTAATTCATTATTATTTTAACATAATAATATAACTCGTCTGCAAGCATTTTTAATGTGATTGATGGCACCTCCAATGGAGTTAAGCTCTACAGCTATACGGACCCATTTAAGTTTGGTAGATCGTGCTTAGCTTGGCTCGCCAGCATGTACCCTTTTACGATTCCTGGATTTTCTTCCAGGAATCTCAACAACATCTGCATGGACCATTAATTTTTAAATAAAAACTAACTTTTAATGTCGGCATGCAGGGGATACAAATTTTATAAATACTAGAACACTTACTAGAATTACATATGTATGGAGTTGCTATTGCCAACAAAAAACATGTCGCACTTGAAGAATGAGCGGGATGAGAGGCGGGGCGGTGATGGCTATAGATCAGTACCGCAGAAGTGACAAAGTTTTGTGCCTACACTCGAATGAACGCAGACTCTATTTGAAAGTGGATAAAATAAAATAAATATTTTTACTAAACATTATTAAAAGTTTTTATTTAACTTGCTCTGTATATTATTATTTAGTTATTTACATTATTATGTAAGTTCGGGTGGAATTTTTGAACTCAATTTCGAAGTAAGTTTGTATGTACATATAATATTTTAACCGATTGAGCTGAAATTTTGTATACACTTTTGGTTTGAATGACAATGCACGATACAGTAAACGGCCGACCATCCAAGACAGCGGAATAGTTATTTTCTATGCCGTCCTATAATAACAGTATGGATAATAAATGAAAGAACTTTTTGAGAATAACTCGAAAACGAATGTAATGTCATTCTACATCCAATATGGCGGCTCATCTAAAATAGGGGAATACAAACAAACTTTCGTTTATTTCTGCATGACTAAAGAATTGGATTTCAGTTAAAAATAGTTAAGTGAAATCCAACTTTTAAGTCAACTACAAGTCGCTAAATATAGGCACGGTTTTTTCACTAATCAACATCAAGTACGATTTCTCAAGGACATAGAAGTTAATTAGATTTTTTATCTATACTAATATTATAAAGCGGAAGAGTTTGTTTGTTTGAACGCGCTAATCTCAAGAACTACTGATCCGATTTTAAAAATTCTTTCAGTTTTATAAAGCCCATTGATCGAGGAAGGCTATAGGCTATATTTTATCACGCTAAGACTAATAGAAGCGAAGAAATAGTTGAAATTGTGGAAAAAACAGGAGGGAATTATTTGAAAGGGCTTATTTGAACGCGCTAATCTCAGGAACTACTGGTCCAATTTGAAAAATTATTGCAGTGTTAGATAGCCCATTTATCGAGGAAGGCTATAGGCTATATTTTATCACGCTAAACCTAATAGGAGCGAAGAAATAGAGGAAAATGTGAAAAACGGGGGAAATTATTTTATAGGGCTTATCTCACGAACCACTGAAGCAATTTTATGTTATTTGGCACACATGAAGAATAGACCACGTGAAAGGACAAAAGTTTCTTTTTTGCGGAAAAATGTACGGCTTCCGTGACATTCTTAAATTACGCGGGCGAAGCCGCGCGGAACATCTAGTATAAAATAACGGGGCAAACGGGTCACCTGATGGAAAGCAACAACCGTCGCCCATGGGCACTCGTAACGTCAGAAGAGCTGCAGATGCGTGGGAATATGCCTTCTTCTTAAAATGCTTCTGGCGATAGTTCGTTCCACAGTTTTGCAGTGCGCGGAAGAAAATTACGCGAAAAATGCACGGTGGAAGACCGCCACAAGGTGATAGGATGGTCCTCAGAGCACTCCTCGTGATACAACTGATAGAGGATGCATATAGCCAAACGTATTACCTCCTTTTTTGGAAGTCGGTCAAAAACCTATTACATACCAAAATTTTGCAAAGCCGTTACAGCGGCTTAGGCGTGAAGAGGTAACAGACACAGAGAGAGACAGACAGATAGACGGACGGTCAGACAGACGGACAGACAGACAGATGGAGGACAAACCGACTGACGGACGGATAGACAGACAGACAGAAATACTTTCGCATTTATAATAATTATATTATAATAAGTATGGATCCAAAGTCCACTACATACTCACTAAATTCAAATTACTTATATATTTAGAAATACAATTATAATATACGCATGTACAATGTATACGTAATACCGTATTTATATTATTACCAAAATACAAACTCGTCTACGTGAATACTTCAAGTATTCATCGTCGTCTCATCATAGATATCTGTATTCTGCCTACATTTCCCTCTGAATCTACTACTCTATGACAATGCGAAATGGCGCGCGTCTTCGCCTAGTAATTGAATGTTCGTATTTTAATTGAAAATAATTAAATAAGAATACTAACCGATGAAATGTTATGCCGTCGCATTTGGAAGTGTTTTTTTTAAATTATTTTTACAATATCCTAAGACAAACCAAGGCATTTTTGTGACTTTTATTTTGTTTTTTTATAATTGTCATACGTCAAGTGCGCAGAAGAGCTCGCGGCCGACTAAGTGCACTGCGGCTATATAGCGTCTCTAGAATGTGACCAAGCACTGCGTTGCGGTGTCAACTCCATACTAGTGGTGGTTAATATAACGTATAGCTGAAAAAAGTAGCGCGCTATTTCTTCGCAACGAATAGCGCGCGCTATAAAACTATGCACAAGACGCTACGTTATAACATATCGCGCGGTCACTGACCTAGCGCGGCGCCGCTCGCGCTGCCGATCGCGCGCGAGTCGCGACTTTCGTTGGTTCGTTGCCGTATCGTTCGGGCCCAAATCGGGTGAATTCGGCTGTCATCATTTTTTCAGTGTTGCGTTGCGTGCATAGGTAAATTATAATGTTTTATAATCCCTGCTCCGAAGAGCACTGTACTGTAATATAATGGTAACTTCCGTTCCATGTGAATGTATTTTTTCTAAATCTGGATACGTTATTATATTTTTAAATGTAAGTAAATAAAATGTTAATAAAGATCTAAAAATAATTTAAGTATATTACCAAAAAAAAAAAAAAAAAAAATTAAAAACCATTTAAATAAGTTATAAAAAAAGAATTGCACTTATATAAAGCGATTCCTTTCAATTTCAATATAATATTATTATACAATTATATTGTATCATTTTAATTTAAATATTTCAAACGTAATAAAATTAACCAAATAAATAATAATGCCTTCAAACGATTATATTATTCTAAGTTATCTAACAAACACGTTATATTATATTAACTCACCCACCGCGTTATAATTATTATTAGCGAATGAATTCAATAACGTCGGTAACTTTACAACGTGTCCAATCGATCGTTATAACGTATCATTCGTTATAACGTAGCGTCAAAACTAGCGCGCTTGAAAGAATAGAGATTTCATTCGTTTTAACTGTTATAAGTTATAACGTAGCGTCAAAACTAGCGCGCTTGAAATTCGTTATAACGTAGCGTCAAAACTAGCGCGCTTGAACGAATCGAGATTTTCTTCGTTATAACGTAGCGTCAAAAATAACGCGTTTGAAAAATGTAGCGTCTACCATCTAGCGCGCTATGAAAATATAGCCGTTAGGAACACCACTGCTCCATACATCTCAATGACTAGAATATGTATGACAATGTTAAGTGTAACTACAAAAGAGAATTTACATATTTGCTTAATGTTAAGATGTTCCTTAACGAAAATAACCATTATAAACCCACTGAAGTAGAAAATGGGCACATCCATCTTAAGTTTCTAAAGATAATATTATGTATTTTTATGGTACGACGAAAAAACACAAACATTATTTCATATTTTTCGTTATTTTTCGATATAACCTTCTGCTACTTTATAACAATCGACGTTGCTATAACGACGTTGACAAGACGCTATGGCAACATCTCGATTTTGATACGATTTTGTTCCGGAATTCCTACGCATTACAATGACATAAAAAACGAAATCGAAATCACACTCGTATCAAGTTAATATCAGTTTCAGGAGTAAAGCCCCGTATTCACTTTGATTAGTAATAAGTGCAAGTGATTAGTGCAGGTGATTAGTAATCAGGTAAAAGTACGTGTGGACAGCGACTGATTAGTGCAAGTCCTTTGATTTCTACTAATCACTAATCTCTTGAACTAATCACTTGCACTCGCACTAATCAAAGTGAATACAGGCCCTAAGGCAGCTGGGTTAGGCATTATAATTTACAATACATTAATTACAAGATTAATCATCAGCATCCAGATTAATGAATAAACGTTTTAAATTTATTTATTTGGCAGAGGTTTTTTAAAGGTTAAAAGCATTTTATCGATTTGAAATATTTCAGAGTTTGGACTATGTCGTAAAAATGCTTGTATATTGTATAGTGTATACAGAACGTTAAAGGAAATACCCATTCCCAACGCAAATAACCAAAACTTTGGTTCCCGTCATCAAAATTAGAATATTAATATTTGCACGTGACCGGGGACGGATGTGAGATGACGATGATTGTCCATGATTCATGGACCATGATACGCGAAGAACCACCAGCAGCAATACAAACGAGCAATGAGGTTTTATTGTGGGCGCTGATGCCCGATAAGCGTTTGCTATTGAATTATTTTCTTTGCATGGGGCACTTTTATTGTCTAACTGCTGGGCGTGGTGTCCGTCTATACTCGTACACATAATATTATGTAATGATACTCAATATCAATAACTCTACCTCATAGGTCCTACATTTGAAGCGAGATAAAAGCATGCTCAGTTTGTTATAGACCTACCGTTTTATTAGGAACATTTCTAAAAGTTGATTTAAAATAGGTACTGTATATATTTTTGAGTCTAATTTACAAAATCTGGATTCTGAACTTAACTAACAAAGCCACAATACCGCAAAGCTTTGTAAGCTTATGACAAATCTACTATCGCCCTCTTCTACTAGTACCTATGAGGCTTGCACAGGATGATGCGTATCATACCGAGAAGGTAAAATTTGCCTGTCACCGTGAAACACTATAATTGTGAGGCAATTTTCACTATATTGGGGTAATAGATAACCGAGTAAACTTAGCGATACCGAGTCATATCGAGCAGTACGTGAAACTAGTTTTTTATTCGCAGCTGGGTATCTGGCATTGTCTCGGCCGCTAATTACGATGCAGGCGGCGCGGCGCCCGCGCGCACGTTGATGTCGAACGCAAGGACTTACGACTCTTACGAGCTACGCCGAGCCTTACCGTAGTATAACGCCTTACCCTCAAACTCTACACTTTGCGACAGTCGGCGTCTTTACGAGGTGCGCTAATGATACTAAGAAATTAACATGCTAATTTATTCTGAACTGAAATAAATTTTCCTCATTTCCGACGTTCCTCAAAAATTGCTAATTAGTTTTCATTGCATCGATCGTAGCGCCGAAGCGTCGTAAATTTTACGAGTTATGGACACCGCGGCCCGGGGCAACTACACCTGCGATTGTTACCGTTGTTTTATGAGGTGTCCCACGTGGGCGAGCGAGCGCGCGATCAACCCCGCTCGAATTGAATGTAAATGTGAGCGCGACCTTCGCGAGTATCTCGTTATCTCGGCGTTCGTACATCACAAACATTCGGGCGTCGTTAAACAAAGTAAATACATCCGACCTTGGATATATTAGGAGCCCACCGTCGGCAGATAAGAGCCGGCGAAAGAAAATATTCGCGCGGAGCGAGCGCGGTACGGTTACATAACGAGGCGACTGACCTGCGTGACCATGTCCCAGTAGAAGCCGTCGAGCATGGACTTGCCGTGCTGGTGCTGGCGGCACAGCGCCGGCCACAGCGCCGCGCGGATCTGGCTGTTGATCGGCCACGAGTTCTCGCGGATGATGAGCTTGAGCTCGCGCTTGCGGCCCTGCTGCAGCAGCGGCTGGAGCTCCTCGAAGGTCTTGAGCGGCGCCTTCTTGCCTGCGAATAACGGGGTGGGTAAGCACTGGGTCCACACGCGCACGGCCTCGGCCGAGGCGAGGGATTCGGCGCTCTGCGCGCGGAACGCGGCCGGGTCTATGTACATCGCGGCGGGGGCGCGGAGCACATGCTTTCGGTGCGCGCGCGCCTGCGGCACTGCCGGCCGGCCGCGCCGCGCGCGCCAGCCTCCGGAAAATGTGATAGCGCCCCGCGGCTGTCACACGACATTGTTGATCTGACCGCCCGACACCGGGGAGGTCGATAAGATCCGCCCGCCAGTTTTCCGAGGAAATTATCACCGGCGGTCGGCCTCCCGCGCCGGGGGTATAAACACGCCCCGGAGACATATATTTGCGATTTTACGCGGTTTCTAAACTTTTCCTCCCGTATTTATAGAATATAAGTAAGGCGTGTTTGCACATATAAATAATATGCCGCTTTACCGGGCCCGCCAAAGTGCTCCGTGCGGGAGTCATGCAACAATAATTATAACAATTGTAATTTCTGTAGGTAGTTCCGATTGTAGTTTACTTCATAAATTACCGCCGGCTTTGAGCGAGTGCGTCATTATTTATTTATTGGAATAGCTTTCGGCTATACTCCTGAAAGCTATTTCCTGAAATTTAATGCAACGCAATTACATGAGCACTTGCAGTTCGGGCATAATTTCAATTGTTAAACTTCTCAACTTCTCAAAGAGTAATAATTAATATATTTATAAATAAATAAAAAACAGAGGGCATTACAGGCCCACGGCGCGCACTCTAGTGTTTAACAACTGATAAGGTGAGGGTTATCTAACTGCAGGTTTAAATGATAAGTTAAAAATTATTTTTAACACTTTGTATTACTTTATTGCCGGAGACTAAGGACGCTATCATATTTTTTCACAAATATCAGCGATTTTCAGGTACCATTTTAAAGAATTAGGAGTCACACTGCGAGGATATTTTGGTTTCAAATGAAAGATAATATCTCCACGTCTACGCCATAAATTTTTTATAGCCGCATACAAAATTTTTACATAAATACGTTTTAACCATCACAATAATCGCAAAAGATAAAAAAAGGGGTTTGATTAGGTACCAGTAAACTAAGCTAAATACACTGAACTAAGGAAAATAAAAGTACCTACAAAAAAATTATTGCTTACTAGCTGTCCCGGTGAACTTCGTGTCACAGGTCACTTTAAAACCTTCCCTGGACTTCTACGAATATTTTAAGACTAAAATCAGCCCAATCCGTTCAGCCGTTTTCGAGTTTTAGCGCGACTAACACATTTGAAAATCCATTTTTATATATAAAGACTAGCTGTCCCGGTGAACTTCGTGTCACTTTAAAACCTTCTCTGGACTTCTACGAATATTTTAAGACTAAAATCAGCCCAATCCGTTTAGCCGTTTTCAAGTTTTAGCGCGACTAACACATTTGAAAATCCATTTTTATATATAAAGACTAGCTGTCCCGGTGAACTTCGTGTCACTTTAAAACCTTCTCTGGACTTCTACGAATATTTTAAGACTAAAATCAGCCCAATCCGTTTAGCCGTTTTCAAGTTTTAGCGCGACTAACACATTTGAAAATCCATTTTTATATATAAAGACTAGCTGTCCCGGTGAACTTCGTGTCACTTTAAAACCTTCTCTGGACTTCTACGAATATTTTAAGACTAAAATCAGCCCAATCCGTTTAGCCGTTTTCAAGTTTTATCGCGACTAACACATTTGAAAATCCATTTTTATATATAAGATTTAGTCCCCTGTACGAATAGCTACATATTTTATATAAAATATAAATTTTATATAAAATATTTATTTTGTATTGTTTTGCTATATAAAGTACTAGATGACGCCCGCAACTCCGTTGCGTCAAAATCCGTTTATCGCGCGGGAACCGTACATTTTTCCGGGATAAAAACTATCCTATGTCCTTTGTCGGGTCTCAAAGTATCTCCATGCCAAATTTCAGCAAAATCGGTTCAGCGGTTCGAGCGTGAAGAGGTAACAGACAGACAGACAGACAGACAGACAGACAGACAGACACACTTTCGCATTTATAATATTAGTATGGATTTCGCCCATAGTGACTAAATAAGTATGTCACCATGGCAACGACCATCGCGGCTATCCCGTCGCACGAACAATGGTCGCCGTCAGTCTCGAGTTGTAATAATTTACTATTATTTATTCAACAAAATATGCACTTATCAATAGCCTATAAAAAGTACCTACCCAGTAGCCGATTTTCAGACCCACTGAATATGCATACAAAAGGAGAATGATCATAACTCTATGGTACTCTGTACTATTTTGCGTCATTACGAAACTTGGTTTTTTAAAGTCTATGATTATCATTTTAGCTCCTATAAAAATTTCTCTGTAAACAAAACCGGGGTTTTAGAGTAATTTGATAAAATCGAAAATAACCTCAAAATCTTCAAAGCACTTTTTTATTGACAAGTCATACACGAGCGAACGTTATTGCTCTAAAAACAGAGTAAGGCGCTTATATCCATACTAATATTATAAATGCGAAAGTGTGTCTGTCTTGTCTGTCTGTCTGTCTGTCTGTCTGTCTGTCTGTCTGTCTGTCTGTATGTCTGTTACCTCTTCACGCTCGAACCGCTGAACCGATTTGGCTGAAATTTGGCATGGAGATTCTTTGAGTCCCGGGAAAGGACATAGGATAGTTTTATCCCGGAAAAATGTACGGTTCCCGCGCGATAAACGAATTTTGGCGCAACGAAGTTGCGGGCATCATCTAGTTAGTAAGAAATCATCACCGAAATCTCCCGCATTCCGTGTTGTGACTAAAAACCGCCGCTATAATATCTACTATTCTAGGTGTATTTATTATTATTGTTATTGAATACATTCTCATAAGCAATTTAAGCAAAAATGTAAGTAACATTTTAGTCACAATACTTTTCACAATGGACACATTAACGGTTAACCCAATAGCCGCGTACTGACCAAGCGAGCCGCCTTGCGAGGCAGCCTCGGACATTTGCCGCGGTACGCATGCCGCGCGAGGCGGCTTCGGTCTGTATAAGGGTGGGTTTTAGGGGTGAGTCCGCAAGTTAGAAATATTACCATCGTACGTAGGATCTATAAGTTTACTAGCATGAATTTGTTTAGAATTTTCAATCACTGTGGTGTGGGAGAAAATCGACTTTGAATTTTAAGGGTGGGTTTTAGGGGTGAGTCCGCAAGTTGAAAATATCACCATCGTATGTAGGATCTTAAAATATACTAGCATGAATTTTTTTAGAATTTTCAATCACTGTGGTGTGGGAGAAAATCGACTTAATTTTAAGGCTGGGTTTTAGGGGTGAGCCCGCAAGTTGGAAATATTACCATCGTATGTAGGATCTATGAGTATACTAGCATGAATTTTTTTAGAATTTTCGATCACTGTGGGGTGGAAGAAAATCGACTTGGAATTATAAGGGTGGGTTTTAGGGGTGACTATTTTTTGAATTAGAAATAACATTTGCACCATCTAAACGTGTCCCCTTATCTCACTATGATACATCTTATATTTTGGTACTCAAGATAATTTGTTTTTGTTTTGTAGCTAATTCGTTCAGTTGAACGTTCGGAACTTCAGGCACATCCAAACTTCACCGAAATGGGTTGACCAATTCCTGAAGCTTAACGGATAGGTCTGAAATACGGCAGCTAGTATAAATTTCTACAATTATATGTAAATAATTTACAATCTAAACATAAAACTATGTTAAGTAATGACCAATAAAATATTTTCTAGAAAACAGAGAGCTATAAATAATCTGGATACTTGTTTGTTACACATAAGTTGCATTCTAATGAGCATATTGATAACCTTCGCTTATCAACAGCATAACACTTGAAATTACGGCCCAAGTAGGTACTTAGCACATGGTTGATACTGACCGAGCTATACAACTAGATTTTGTCCGCAACTTTGTCCAAAAATTATCAGAGATTGATTTGGAAGTTTGAATCGGAATCGAAAACTTGCTGCGTGGTTACTGGTCAACGTTGACTTGAGATTAAGCGTTGACCCATAGACCACGCGATTAATCGAATTCAAGACAAATCGTCAAACGGCCTCATGAGTGACGTAACGATAAATGGCAACCCCTTTGCTCCTAATGCTCACTCATCATTAAAATTTACTATTATTATTTTAACAAAAAAATTAAAACCGACTTCCAAGGTAAAAACAATAGTAATATTATGAACTAAAAAGTATTAAATAACTCTTACTCTTTAATAGTGCCTTTTTCAGAATTCGTCTAAATCTCAACTATTTCTGTACAATGTACATACTACAGACAGACACACTTCATTACTTCGAAGTCGGTACCAGCTAATTTTATCGTGAGTTCAGTCAATGTCAGAATATCTGAAACTTTTGAAACTGGTACCGACTTCAAACTAATGACGACTGTAGTATGCACAGAAATAGTTGAGATTTAGACGAATTCTGAAAAAGGCACTATTAAAGAGTAAGAGTTATTTAATACTTTTTAGTTCATAATATTATACTATTGTTTTTACCTTGTAAGTCGGTTTTAATTTTTTTGTTCAAAATAATAATTTCACTCTTTTTAGTTAAGTATCTACAAAATAAGGCTTTATGCGTAAATAACCAATACGAATGTTAACTATTCACATTATGTTACTGTAAGCGAAATTGTAAATGCTTGCAGTTATCTAAGCGATGCTGCAATTTCCAAACTTTTATCTTTAAAGGTTCAGGAGTTCTGTTCAGTGCTTTTGGACCAAGAGACGCCTTTGTATGAAATTTCTCTTATTCGTAACATAATATTATGTTTAATTTACTAGAAACAACATTTTTACTACTATGAGTGTTTTGATAAATATCAAGGATTTCCCTCGATTGCTCACAGATCCCATCATCAGCTCACCACTTTCGTAATTGTTCTGTATGCAAAATTAAGATTATATCCTATACAACAACACGAGAAATTTGAAAATCTGTCCTTAAACAGCGAAATCATCATCAAAAACATCTGCTTCGATGCAAAATATCACGAAAAGTACCAATAATTGGGTCATAGTGTGATGACCAATGGTATGATTATGGTTGTGATGATGATGACCAATCAAATTGATGTGTTAGCTTATGCTTTTAGTTGTTTAAACAACGCACAGTGTTTCAGAAATCCCCAAAATCGGACATGACTAAGTTGACTCACCCCTAAAACTTACCCTTATTATTATTTTTAACAAAAAATTAAAACCGACTTCCAAGGTAAAAACAATAATAACATCCTTATAATATGAACTAAAAAGTATTAAATAATTTTTCCTATCTCATGGTGCCTTTTTCCGAATTCGGCTAAAACTCAACTATTTCTGTACTCAATCTCCATAATTTTGAAGTCGGTACCAGATATAGCTGAATCCAGATGCCAGAATATTTGAAACATTTGTAACTGGCACCGACTTCAAAATTATGAAGATTGAGTACAGAAATAGTTGAGTTTTAGCCGAATTCGGAAAAAGGCACCATGAGATAGGAAAAATTATTTAATACTTTTTAGTTCATATTATAAGGATGTTATTATTGTTTTTACCTTGGAAGTCGGTTTTAATTTTTTGTTAAAAATAATAATTTCACTCTTTTTAGTTACCTAGTAAAATCATCGCGTACTATACGTAGATTATGGCCGATTCACACCGAATGGCAGAGGCGAGGCGAGCAGTTTCAGTGTCATATGATTTTAAACTTTATTGTAATACATAGTATCGCTTGAGAAATTGACGCCGCCGGCGGCCGCAAGAGTCCACGAGCATCTACGGGCGGCCGTAGATTTCTCAAGCGATACTATCTATTACAACAATGAAGATAAAGTTTAAAATCATATGACACTGAAACTGTTCGCCTCGCCTGCGCCATTCCGGTGTGAATCGGCCCTAATACACCTGTATACTATTCTACGTATCTTATTACAATTTGTTAACAGTCACACTTACAAAATATAATATCAGCTGCAGATAATTTTGAACAATACATTAAAAAAAAATCGAAGTGGACACGTGCCAGAGCCGCGCCAAACCGGAATTTTAGCAGCGCGGCAGCGGCGAGGCTTTCATTGTCATATGATTTTAAACTTTATCTTTATTTTTGTAATACATGGTATCGCTTGAGAAGTCTACGGCCGCCCGTGGCCGTGATTGGTAAGTGTGACAGCTGTGCACTCTAGCATGTTACTTGTATTATCGAAGCAACTTACTTCTCAGAAGTAATGTCAAATGTGTGCCTTACGCTCTGGAGATAAGGTTGAATATTTTGTTATGTTCAATTTTGGTGACATTGGTGACCCTGACGTAAAAATGATGATGATGATGATGAATATAATTTGTATAGTAGCATATGCTTTCAGTTCTTAAAACAGCGCCTAAACCCCCAAACTTGTATCTAAAAGGAATCCGGAGTTCTCTTAGTATCTTCGGAACCATAGTATACCTTGGTGCAGAATCTTGTGTTTTGGTAGCCTATGCTTAGGATGCTTCTCATAAAATCAAAATCACCATATGTTTCCATATAAATTTCGAGGAGTTCCCTCGATTACTCATGGATCCCATCATCAGATCACCACTTTTGTGAACATGGTACCAAATTGGAGTGAAACCTAATACAACAAAACAAAAATTTCGAAAATCGGTTCACAAACGGCGGAGTAATCGTTGAACATACAAAAATAAAAAAAAAAAAAAAAAAAAAAATATCCACAGCCGAACATATAACCTCCTCGTTTTTTGGAAGTCGGTTAAAAATTCAAAGTCGATTTCCTCCCACACCACAGTGATTGAAAATTCTAAAAAAATCATGCTAGTATACTTGTAGATTCTACACAGGATGGTAACATTTGCAACTTGCGGATTCACCCCTAAATTCCACCCTTTTAGAGCGCCTTCACATTACGTCGCAAGCAGTGCGGCAGCAGCGCTGCAGCCGCGCGACTTCATACAAAAGAGAGTCGCGCGGCTGCCGCGCGGCTCGTTTTATTATGGAAGTCGCGCGGCTGCCGCGTGGGTGCCGCACCACTGGCGACGTAATGTGAAGGCAGCCTTAATCCTTCAGGCCCCGCGCGAGCAGCGGTGGTCGCGAGAAGAAAATAATACAATGGGAATTCCTAGAACCTCCGATCGAAGTGTTAATTCAAAGTTGATTTTCTCCCACCTCACAGTGATTGAAAATCCTAAAAAAATTCATGCCAGTATATTTTAATATCCTCCATTGGATGGTAACATTTGCAACTTGCGGACTCACCCCTAAAACCCACCCTTATGATTCAAAGTCGATTCGTGACGACACGTGAACTTAGATTTTATAATCGCGATCAAAAGATTGTGAAATCCATTTGAAAAATGCGAGATTTACGTCGCCGTGTGTACGCGTTCAATGCGAACTAAGTTTTATAAAACGAAGTTTTAGCGTGCCTGGTGAAATCCCACCTAAGTATTAATTTCGACTGCATATTTTTTAACTAAGTATAAAAGACATTCAACTGTTTTAAATACATTTAATGAAATGTTATTTATTGACAAACACAGTATTAAGTACGTTAGTAATAATTAAATATAATTAAATTGTACAGCTTAAAATTCAGTTGAAATACATATTACAAACGTAATCAGTACTGCTATAAACATTCCTTGCTGTCTCGATATATGCGCACTCCCTCTACATTGCGGTATCATTTTCATATCTAGTAACAAAAGTAAGTGATAATGTAAGGTCCCCCTGTATAGAATTCGCTGTGAAAGTGGCAGCGCTGAAAAAGGCGCCCCGGTTATGCGTAGTGCGGAGGGACGGGGAGTGTTGATGATGTCCATGATGAAGGATGCGTGTTATTGTCGGTGGTCACCAATTTAACGATGTTCGTGGCGGCCGAAAAGGAAGATCTTCCGACCGAGAGAGATAGCATGCTCGGTCAGGCCGAAGCCCACTGACGTCATTTCAGACGTTGTATACTATATAATATATCTTGCCAGTTGCCGTTCTCCGAAACTTCAATAGCGCGATGCAGGATTGTTAGGCGAATTGTAGGAACCGCCACAGCCTATTTTTGCTCTTTGGTCAAATGGTTAAAAGGTTAAGAACCACTGCTTTAGACATTCTGTGTACAAAATTTCAATACAATCGGTTCATAAGTTTTGACGTGAAAGCGAGACAAACAGACAGACAGACAAAATAAATTTCGCATTTATATAATAACAATAAGTATATATATTTTTTTATGAAATAAGGGGGCAAACGAGCAAACGGGTCACCTGATGGAAAGCATGCCCATGGACACTCGCAGCATCAGAAGAGCTGCACTTGCAGCGTTGCTGTCCATTTAAGGGAGGGAAGGGAATATGGGAGGGTAGAGGATTGGGCCTCCGGTAAATTCACTAACTCGGCGAAACACAGCGCAAGCGCTGTTTCACGCCGGTTTTCTGTGAGACCGTGGTATTTCTCCGGTCAAGCCGGCCCATTCGTGCCGAAGCATGGCTCTCCCACGTATCAAATTACAGATAGCTGTTGCCCACGACTTTGTCTGCGACTATTTCATTAGTGCATTGCACATGTTACCATCCTGTGTAGAATGTATAAGTATACTAGCATGATTTTTTTTAGAACTTTCAATCACTGTGGTGTGGGAGAAAATCGACTTTGAATTTTAAGGGTGGGTTTTAGGGGTGAGTCCGCAAGTTGAAAATATCACCATCGTATGTAGGATCTAAAAGTTTACTAGCATGATTTTTTTAGAATTTTCAATCACTGTGGTATGGGAGAAAATCGACTTTGAATTTTAAGGGTGGGTTTTAGGGGGTGAGTCCGCAAGTTGGAAATATTACCATCGTATGTAGGATCTATAAGTATACTAGCATGAATTTTTTTAGAATTTTCAATCACTGTGGGGTGGAAGAAAATCGACTTGGAATTATGAGGGTGGGTTTTAGGGGTGACTATTTTTTGAATTAGAAATAACATTTGCACCATCTAAAAGTGTCCCCTTATCTCACTATGATACATCTTATATTTTGATACTCAAGATAATTTGTTTTTGTTTTGTAGCTAATTCGTTCAGTTGAACGTTTGGAACTTCAGGCACATAAGTTTGGCAACAAAAACAGCGACACGAGAATTTTATAATACGAGAGGGGCAAAAGGTAACGTATCTATCCATACTCCATACTAATATTATAAATGCGAAAGTGTGTCGGTCTGGCCGTCTATCTGTCTGTCTGTCTGTCTGTCTGTTACCTCTTCACTCTTAAACCACTGAACCGATTTTGCTGAAATTTGGCATGGAGATACCTTGAGTTTCGGGAAAGGACATAGGATACTTTTTATCCCGAAAAAAATGTACGGTTCCCGCGATAAACGAATTTTGGCGCAATGGAGTTGCGGGCGTCATCTAGTACATATCTTCTCTTCTGTATCTATATCTATATAATATATAAAACTCAAAGGTGACTGACTGACATGGTGAGCTATCAACGCACAGCCCAAACCCCTGCACAGTGTACGGAGGAGACAAAAATCGGAAATTTTCTATTTTCTTTAATTTTGAATAGGCATTAGTGTAATGAATGCGGGAGTAGAACACCCGTGTGTCAATTCGCAATAGTTTTGATGCTACGAGCTACCAAAGTTTAGCGATTTTTTGCGGCCCGGAAGCGAAAAATCCATATTTCTCCAAAATTTTTGCGTAATAAATAAAATTTTGTATTCCACCTGAAAGCCTGTTAAATAAGGTATATTTCAACCTTTTTTCCTGATCCGCCGAGTCGATATTTTACCTACAATAAAATAATTTTCATTTTTAGGTTTTTATTTTTTTATCCAAAACTAAACAAAATGCGCAATCGAAAATATCGACAAATTAAAGGTATACAAGCATTCTATATGCACAAAAAAGTCACTCATCAGATCCGTTTACTATTGGAGATATTTAAATCCTACGCTAGGGCTGCCACCATACGTCTTTCAATGGATGGCTGTCAATAATGCAATAGAAATAGTTACATAATACATGAACATTTATAGTATGAAAGTTATAAACGCTACTAATAATGAGTATAATTAAAAATTATAAAAGAAGTCTTAGAAAAAAAGTCTTAGAAAAAACCTCCTCTTTTTTTAGAAGTCGGTAAAAAATCGGATGTCAGTTCGTAATACTTCAAACAATTAATATTGTTTCTAGTATTTATTAAAAAAAATCAAGGTAAGTCTGCCCCGATATGAAGAAAGGGCGTAACTTCCACAAACACGATTTTGAGATAATCGCATTTTAGTAAAAAGAGTATTTCAAACTATTGGGCTAACATTTTTGATATGACTTGCTTTTGAATTATGTATAAAAAAAATATTACCTTCTTTTTGCATATTTACTTTTGTAATAATGGAGGAGGTTATTTAATTATTTCAACTTTCCTGTTTCACTTTATGAAATAAAATATTAAAAATATGTTCATACTAAACAGAAAAGCCTAGGAAGTAAGAGCCTTTCTTGTTCAAAACCGAAATCATGGCTTTTCATACTATGGATGTTGTACCTAAATAAGTGTATAATAAATTATTTTTAAACAAGATTTAGGCTGGTATTTTTTTAAATAATGATATTTTCCTCCAAATAATCAAAATAATGTTCAAAATTCAGCGTGGCAAATAGCTGGTTAGTGGTTATGATGGGAAAATGTCACCTACTAGTACTGAGTATCACACTTTTGACTTGACCATTTACAAATTAAAACACACAGGTACAGTTATAATTAGTAATGAAGTGGCACTTAGTAAAAAAATCAAATTCTTAGTAATAAGAAATAAATAAACATCGGCCAAGTGGGAATCGGATCTCGCTCACGACGGGTTCCGTACCGTTATAGAGCAAAAGTTGTGTTTATTGTGTGGCAGCCCCCCTTAAATATTTTATTTTATTTTTATCTTAAGCGCGGAAAGCCGACTCGAAATTGCGGCGAGAAATATAATGTGAGATTTAGGTTGTTTTGAATCGTGTTTTTTTGGCACAATTTGTTTTTTTTTTCTTTTTTCTCGAATTGGATGGAATTTTAGCTATAGATAATTTCTGTCGTTTTCTTTTCATGAAAGTTGCCGAAATTAACAGAAATTCTTTGCCCATTTTCTCTAAAATTTTGCTGAGTTACATATTTTTTTACTCAACTATTTCATATTAAAGTGGTAAAAAGTAATTCCAACATTTTATAGACGACTTTCTCAACAGTACATTGTATTTTTTTCATACCGTTAAGACGTCAATACAATCCATAAACAGGTGATATTCTAAACCTTTTACAGCAAAAATCACAAAACTGTCGCGGGTTTGAGTTGGATTATTATTATTATTTAAAAATACTTACAAAAATAAAAAATCTAGCTCCAACACTAGATTATAATTGAAATGATCTTACATGTTGTGCATTAAAACTTATAGAAATACTGTATTTTAACAGCTGTTAAATCACGTCTGTAAAAGCAGCGAAATCGGCAAATTTCGTATACGGACCCTTAAAACTACGCAACGTATTTTGATGATTCTTTCAGTGTTAGATTGCCCATTTATCGAGGAAGGCTATAGGCTATATTTTATCACGCAGCACGCTAAAACTAATAAGAGCGAAAAAATAGAGGAAAATGTAGAAAAAACGGGGAAAATTATTTGAAAGGGCTAACTTGAACGCGCTAATCAGGCGCGGTCCGAAGGGTGGGCTCACAGGGGACATGACCCCCCCCCCCAAAATCTAAGGCCAAATAGAAAAAAGAAAAATCTCAAAATCTTGCCAAATAATAAAAGGAAATTTCTATCTATCCCCTAACCACCAGTAGGTACGTCCGACCTTAGGCCGCGTTTCCACTGAAGCGGAGCGGAGCGTAGCGCGTAGAGGAGCTTAGCGGTGCCGATTTGACCAATCTCCATACTCGAAATCTTCGCTGTCATTCCGCTGGAATAGCACGATTGGTCAATTCGGGCACCGCTAAGCTCCTCTCCGGTCCGCTCCGCTTCAGTGGAAACGCGGCCTTAGACAGCTGTGACTGTCAACCCAGAACCGTCCGAGGGCGCAGATAAAAACAATATACATATTGTTAGTGACTAGTGAGTGATCCCCCCAAAATTTCAGCCTGCGACCGCGCCTGCAGGAAGTAGGTCCTATTTGAAAAATTCTTACAGTTTTAGATAGCCCATTTATTGAGGAAGGCTATATTTTATCACGCTAAGACTAATAGGAGAATGTGGAAAAAAACGGGGGAAATTATTTGAAAGGGCTTATCTCGCGAACTACTGGAGCAATTTTTATGTTATTTGGCACAGGCTCATAGGCTATCGATTTTAATCATTTTTTCAGTGGCTATATATTTTATATCCGTGCGACGCTGGGGCGGGTCGCTAGTTAACAATAATTTATTAATCTGTGCTAACAGTATATTTACAACTTTATTTGAATTAGTACGCTATTCAATTTTGTGATAAGAATACACCCTTAAGAGGTAAGGCGATGATGGTGATAACTTGATAAGTGATAACGCTACAAAATTCAATTTGAAATATGGACGGGTACACACTACACACATATTTTAAAATATATACTTACTGAAAGTTGACATAATAATCTACGACATTTTAAAAGAGTTTTTTTGAAGTGAAAACTTCTTTAGCGGCGTTGAGCACTTTTGTGGGATAGGTAAAAACTGTGAAACTCGCGCCAGATTTTCGTGTTGATCGAAAAACCATACAAAACGCGTAAGACGGTTGGAGAGTAGTGTTTTGTGTCGAACTCGAACTTGAACGAAATGTACAGTCGGAGAAATGAGTTGTTTAGCAGAAATGTACAGTCGGGGAAATGAGTTGTTTAGCAGAAATGTACAGTCGGGGAAAATTGTGCTAAGCAGAAATGTACAGTCGGGGAAATGAGTTGTTTAGCAGAAATGTACAGTCAGGGAAATGAGTTGTTTAGCAGAAATGTACAGTCGGGGAAATGAGTTGTCTAGCAGAAATGTACAGTCGGGGAAATGAGTTGCTTAGCAGAAATGTACAGTCGGTGAAATGAGTTGTTTAGCAGAAACGTACAGTTGTGTGCTAAGCAGAAATGTACAGTCGGGGAAATGAGTTGCTTAGCAGAAATGTACAGCGGGGAAATGAGTTGTTTAGCAGAAATGTACAGTCGGGGAAATGAGTTGTTTAGCAGAAATATACAGTGGGGGAAATGAGTTGTTTAGCAGAAATGTACAGTCGGGGAAATGAGTTGTTTAGCAGAAATATACACTCAGGGAAAATTGTGCTAAGCAGAAATGTACAGTCGGGGAAATGAGTTGTTTAGCAGAAATGTACAGTCGGGGAAAATTGTGCTAAGCAGAAATGTACAGTCGGGGAAATGAGTTGTTTAGCAGAAATGTACAGTCAGGGAAATGAGTTGTTTAGCAGAAATGTACAGTCGGGGAAATGAGTTGTCTAGCAGAAATGTACAGTCGGGGAAATGAGTTGCTTAGCAGAAATGTACAGTCGGTGAAATGAGTTGTTTAGCAGAAACGTACAGTTGTGTGCTAAGCAGAAATGTACAGTCGGGGAAATGAGTTGCTTAGCAGAAATGTACAGCGGGGAAATGAGTTGTTTAGCAGAAATGTACAGTCGGGGAAATGAGTTGTTTAGCAGAAATATACAGTGGGGGAAATGAGTTGTTTAGCAGAAATGTACAGTCGGGGAAATGAGTTGTTTAGCAGAAATATACACTCAGGGAAAATTGTGCTAAGCAGAAATGTACAGTCGGGGAAATGAGTTGTTTAGCAGAAATGTACAGTCGGGGAAAATTGTGCTAAGCAGAAATGTACAGTTGGGGAAATGAGTTGTTTAGCAGAAATGTACAGTCGGGGAAATGAGTTGTTTAGCAGAAATGTACAGTCAGGGAAATGAGTTGTTTAGCAGAAATGTACAGTCGGGGAAATGAGTTGTTTAGCAGAAATGTACAGTCGGAGAAAATTGTGCTAAGCAGAAATGTACAGTCGGGGAAATGAGTTGTTTAGCAGAAATGTACAGTCGGGGAAATGAGTTCTTTAGCAGATGCGCTGATTAAGGCCGTGTTTCCACCTGCAAGACAACTGTCGCGAGAAGTGTCTGACAGTCTGTCTGACAGCAGCTTTTTTTTTCGATTGTCGATAGTTTTAATCGATTGTAAGGGTTTCGAATAATTAATTAAAACGATCGTTTTTTTTTATTACTCTTTTTTTAATCGATTTTCATAAAAAATGGGTTGAAAAAATAATGCACAACGTTAATAATTTTTTTAATTTATTTTAGGTCGCTCAAAGTACTACACGGTCATGTTGGTCTGATTGAATCAAATTTCAGTTGGCACGGGCGCGGGCCAGAGACATAGAGTAGGCTACCTAGAAAAACGTACGAGTACAAGATTCGATTTAGACTTTAGAGGATCCTGGTCAAATTTTAGTCCCGAAAATTTCGGGATTGTAATTTAATAAATCCCGGGATTTTCGGGACTGATAAATGTTTTTAATTAAGTTGATAAAATGTCCGTAAAACAAAACGCACTTACTTTTTTGACGTTATGTTAATTATGTTATGTCTTGTTAATACACTTAATTTCATTTGTTTTGGCTAACGACCGGTTTTATTTTTACCAAATGCAAGTCATACTCGCGAACGAAGGGTTCCGAACCGTTGTAAGTTAAGAAGTAGTTAGGAAGTAGGCAAAAAAATGTGATTTTTTTATGTGAGTCGCCCTCAAATAATAATTTTATTTTAACTTAATTTTTAATAATTAAAATACAAAAATAATTATGGATTTTGTGAACATTTCAAATTCCTACTTGTTTCCATTATTAATTACGAGCAAGAAAAATTTTAAAAAATCAAATTTGTTGAATGAGAGCTCGCTCAAATATTAATTTTATGTTGATTTTTTTTTATAGCGACAACTAAAATACACAAACTGTGTAAATTTCAGAAGTCTAACTATAGCAGTTCTTGAGATACAGCCTGGAGACAGACATTATACCGATGGACCGACGGACAGATACCGAAGTCTCAGTATTAGGGTCCCGTTTTTACCGTATAGGTAACCCTAAAAATAGCAGTGTATTGATGAGTCTTAGTCAATATAGATCCAAAACGAGGAGTATTAGCTGATGTCATTTTCTATTACCAATATAATCCCGGGATCCCGGGATTCATTGTAGATAATCCCGAAATCCCGGGATTAGAAATATCGGCCGGGATCGAATCCCCTACGTGTACGAGGCGCGAGCTCCGAGTGCGCTACGCTTCTCTGTAAAAAAATACCTCACACCAGCATTTTTGACAATTTCTTGGAGATCGCTCGCGGTGTTTAAATTTACGGTGTTCAGCAGCAAAGTAGGTCAATGTAAATTAAGTTGTAGAGCTATGTAAAACTTAAGACATTTTTGCCAATAGGGATTAGATTGATTAGATAGAAGCTGGGATGCTTTCTGGTTTAAGAGGAAGACAATAATTAATTTATTCTACAGTCTACTCATATTATTTTATGCAGCTATGTTAAGGACGAAATTGCACTGACAGAATCCTAATATTTCAAAATTAATTCATTAAAGTCTTTTCGGAGCTTTTTTTACTTTTGGTAGGACCTTACACCAACAGGCAAGAAAATAATAAAAGGAACAATTCTCCGATATAATAAAATAAGTTTTAACCCTGAACGGAGTACTTAACTACAATAGTTAGTTATTAATCTAACCTCAGCCGCCGACATCTATCGGATGTGTTTACGAGTTAACTGCCGCGATTGTCTGTAATTATTACTAGATGGAGCCAATCGCTCGAACTCACTTGTTTCTATAAAGAGAAGTTAGATAGCCCATTTATTGAGGATGGCTATAGGCTATATTTTATCACGCTAAGACTAATAGGAAAATGTGGTAAAAACGGGGGAAATTACTTGAAAGGGCTTATCTCGCGAACTACTGGAGCAATTTTTATGTTATTTGGCACAGATAAGAAGTAGACCACGTGAAGGATCATAGGCTATCGATTTTAATCATTTTTTCAGTGGCTATAATAGTCGCTAGTTAATAATAAAATTAGAATAAGTACTTAAGAGGGGATCCCATTGGCCAAAAATTGTGTTTTTTACACTATTTTCGGCCTATTTTTGCTCTATATTATGTATAACGGTACGTGCGCGAGTCCGACTCGCACATGGCCGATTTTTTCTATGGTAGGTTACTAGGTAATATCAAATTTATAAAAACAATGTGAGTCACTGCCCAGTAGAAAAACGGGTTCTATTTTACTATGAGTATGAATTAAAAATTGTGCAATAATATTTTTTTAGAATGAGCTAGGCAATAACAATAAAGGAAGTTTACCTTTAAATGATATTTGATCCGTCGCGTTTCCTATGTTTGCAGCTTTATAGTTGAGACTTGAGACATAATATCGGAAATCAATTAAAACCAGTCAAGAGCGAGTCGGAGCTGCACACAACTTGTGCCCAAAATTAAATAGTTCGTTCTCCAATTACTTAATATTTTTTAGAAGCAAAAATATGATCTATTTATAAATTATAACCTTTACTAGATGTTGCCCTCAACTTCGTAGAAACTTGCGACGATTGGGGTTTCCGGAATAAAAGTATCATCAAAATAGGTTCGGCGGTTTAATGAGTGAAGAGGTGTAAGATCTAATCACTACATTTTAAATACTGTATGATTTCATTTCTTCCACTTTCTGGAAACGAAATCAGAAATAAAATCCTTTATCCAATCTTTATCAGAGTCAACAAGTTATCAGTGTAAACATGTAATTAATTATATTTTATCTATTGTACGACGCCTATCTTACGTGGTAACACAGATTTACAAAACCATGAGACTTTAGGCTGGTTTATATGCGGCGGCTTTGGTCACTAATTCACCGCAAAATCACAAGCAAATAAGGCTGCCTTCACATTAAGTCGCGAGTAGTGCGGCAGCCGCGCGATTTCCATAATCCATACTAAAACGAGCCGCGCAGCATGTGAAGGCAGCCTAAATCTCGCAGTGTAGCTGCCACACCGCGCGTTCAAGCGGACGCAAATAAAACCAGCCTTAAAAATAGGAAAGTCCAGGAAAACATGAAAATGTAATTCCAACAACAACGCAAAAAATGTAATTCCAGGAAAATGAAGAAACTTCAGGAAAGCAGGAAACATTTATAAGATCATCACATGCGCCTTGAAATTATTTCCATTTACGTTGTTATAATAACGATTTCATCAGCCGTACGTTTTCCTCGTATTTCATTGCTCACAGAATTAATCTTTAATAATCCGTTGCTGAGCTGTTTCAGAAGCTGGGGTAGGTGAGACTGTCTGTATTAATATTTACTAATAGGTATTATAAATGCGAAAGTGTGTCTGTCTGTATGTCCGTTATCTCCTCGCGCTTAAGACGCTGACAACTGTCAATGACCTTGATCTCGCATCACTCTCGCACCTGTGTCGATTTTCATGCCAGAGAGACAAAGATGTGAAGTGTTCACTCGGTAGCGTGGATACATTTTTCGTTTGTTAGAGGAAAAAATAAATATTATGGGAAATCTAGATGTCAGAACCGAAAATTAAATCCGGCAATCTTTGGATTTTTGTAAAAGGTATCAAATAAACAAATTTTTAAAGCATATATTGTATTATTACTTTAGTTAGAACTGTTTAAAGTTCCTGAAAGATGTGACTTTGGTTTTTTTTTTCAACCAGTAGGAGTACATTACTTTATTATTTAAATTCGACAAGCTTTTTCAAATATAATCAAAAATCACATATATTTTTTTTATGCCAATCAATGAAATACATACGTCTAGAAAACTGAACAAAGATGTCGAATTGGCAGCTGTCTTCCCCTTAAGCTGTACCAATTTCGATGAACTTTGGTGTGGGGGATGGGAAATTGAAAGACGGGAAATGACATTTAATGATTGTTGTTGCGGAAACTGTACGATTTCAGAGCGATAAACGAATTTCGGCGCAACGGTGTTGAAAGCCTCATGAAAGTAAGCTCATAAATGTTACCTTTTTGTATGAAGAAAGCACAGCCTCTGAAGGTAAGGCCCTAATTGACCACTGTCTCCCCTCTACTTGTTAAACTAATATGTATTCTGTGCCTCTACTCGGTAGTTGTTACCGAGTAGAGGCGAGACAGTGCCAATATACGTTTATCGCGCGAGAACCATACATTTTTCCGGGATAAAAAGTATCCTGTCCTTTCCCGGGACTCAAAGTATCTCCATACCAAATTTTCATCAAAATCAGTCCAGCGATTTAAGCGTGAAGAAGTAACAGACAGACTTTCAGATATTTTATAATATTAGTATGGATGAACTTTTCGGCTTGGCTATTGATATGCAATGCGCTACATGTAGGTCATGATTATATGTTAATACGAAACTGTTACTCCAAACATTATGTTATTTACATATACCCTAGTAAACGAATGATTCTGGTTGGAAAAGTCGAAAGCAGAAATTATGACTACGGAACTTTGTTTGGACTAGTTAGGAGATAAACATACTAAAAGTCCTGACCCATCCGGGGTGCGCCGGAGGGGAGGGGGGGAAAAGAAGGACCCATTTTTTGGTTTTTTTGACTAATTTACGGAAACGGTGCTTCGTACGTAATTTTATTGTACTACATAAGAAAAGTTAATAAAATTCTCTACAACTTTGTCCTTTACACTTTGTATCTATATCCAATCGTTGCCTAGCTATGAGCTTCTAAAAGTGGTAGATTTTCAAATACACGACATCAATACGACCTAAGGATATTTGTATTTTCTGAAATATCAGAAATTTTTTAAGACAGTTAATAGATGAACGATAGCTTATTTTATGGTCTTTTATAAAAGAGAAAAAAAAACTGGATTTTCTTGTCTCTAAGAAAAAAACATTGATTTTTCAATGGCCATAGAAATGTCGTTTACCAACAAATCTTTATATTTCGTTTTATAAAACTGAAAATTTCATTCTAATGAGAAAAAAACTTCTACATTTTTATTGTCAATAGTCAAATTAATAATAATTAATCCAAATCTATGGTTAGTGCAGACTATTTTACCTAAAAATACATTTTTTGAGTCTTTCTGCGGTATGAGGTTAAAAATTCTTTGTGATTTCAAGTAATAATTTTTCCTGCTATCTAAATTATTAGAAAATCTTTTAAATGCCTGTTCTAGTCATAATAGATCGAATTTATGTCAGACCAGCCTGGAGACCAGTCCAAAACCAGAATAATGTTGTCAAATCAACCCAAAATGAAGCCGATGCGATCAGTAAAAAGGCTCCAGGAGAGCAACCAGTTTCTAGTCCAGTACAGTCGAAGAAATATCAGGCTTACAACTTCTCGCCTTTATTTCTTGGTAATAACATCTTTCTTTAGCCGTACATAGCCGGTATTTGTAATCATTGTTTGGATTACCTTATTCATAATAATGTTTAGCTATTTGCGAAATGCGAATATTCCACGATATCGCTAGACCTTCTCTTATAAATGACTATTATAAATGAAAAAGTCTGCAAGGATGAATGGATGCCAATCTTTCACGGAAAAATTTAAACCATTTTTGGGTATGCTTGTAGTTTTACTACTTTAATGCCGTAATACTACACCACGGGATGTTCACGGATGTAACTTCTTCCTATTTGCTGAAAATTCTACGCTATGTCCCTAAACTTCGTTCGCACCAAATTTCATTTACGTAAGCACTAAACTATCCTACGCACTTCCCGGGACATAAAATGCACTGAATCAGTTGAGCTTAACACTTACGTATTTAAAATGCCCATCTAAAACCGTTCGTGCATTATCGCATTTATAATATTAATACCACAATTAATACAGTACTATGTATGCTTAATCTCAGGCGTGTTATCGTTATCAAGTGTGCCACATCTCGTGGTCCTTATCGGGAAATCGCGGTTTAATGCTCATCCACAATCCACATCTCTCGAGTGCAGGAAATACGTCGTTAGATGAGAAGTGAACATCGTACTAGTAACTAGAGAATAATAGTCATAGTAGGGATTACTATTCCCCTTTACTATCCATACTAATATTATAAATGCGAAAGTCTATCTGTCTGTTAACTCTTCACGCCAAAGCCGCTGAACCGATGATGTTGAAATTTGGTATAGAGATACTTCGAGTCCCGGGAAAGGAAATAAGATAGTTTTTATCCCGGAAAAAATTACGGTTCCAGCGTTTAACACCTCCATTCTGGGCATCGCAGACACAATAGATTTTCAATTGTTATTGTATCTAGCTAAAAATATTTGTAACAAAGATTAAAAGGTCCGTTTGTCTTTCTCTCGCATTGAGAAGTCACCTGTGACCTGACAGAAGAAGATAGCGGACTGTAAAACTCTGGAACGAACTCTGCCCCCGATAGTAATTGAAGGGCGCATCTAACAAAGTCAAAATTGAGTTATATAATAATATATTGCCGGATTCAGGAAGAAAAGGCGCATATTTCTGTATTTTTACTTTTTTTCTATCTAGTGCCGTTTCGATTTCGAAAAGGGTCGCTTCTGTATGCATGTTTATAGTTACTGTCACCAGTAATATAAATTCCGGACCACTACGATGTGCAATTTACAAACTTTCAAGAAGAGAGCGTATTCCCTCTTAAAAGGCCGGTAACTTTTAATGTTGCGAGTGTCCATCGGCGACGGTAGTTGCTTTCCATCAGGTGACCTGTTTGCTCGTTTGCCCCCATAGTTTATTTTAAAAAACCTTGAATACGCTGCTTACACATCTTTATAAGGCGGGCTTGTGTTTTGGGCGTTTTGGCATGATTCTCATGCTCGAAAATTCTCGATTTTGTCCGTTCGCTCGTTTATCGCTCGACAATCGACTGTATTTTAGCCAAATAAAACTATCCAATGCCTTTCCCGCGAACCAATGTGTCATATACATGGACGTATAAAAAAGACGGACGGAGTCCCAACTCCCACCATACACAAAACTGTGTCCTACAGAGTCGGCCAGCTGACTGCATGTACACGGTCCGCACGCACACATTATTACGCTAGTACATACCATTTGACCGGCGTCAGAATGTGTGCGTGGCCGACTCTGTAGACACAGTTCTGTGAACTTCTGTGTATAATAAAACTCCGTCCGCCTTTTTTTCTACGTTCATGGTCATAATATATAGCAAATTTCATCCAAACTGGTTAGCAGTTACTGCATGAAAAGAAAATCGAATAATTTATTATTATTAAGTATTCGTACATGGATGAAAACCTTCTTATGATTATCGTTAATCTAATCTTCGGCACAAATGGAACGGTTTGGATCAATCAGATGGTATCCAAGCCTTCAATATCCAGGTAACACATAACTGACCATCGCAAACAGTACACTCATTACACAATAACTCAATAAGTGACAAGCACAGACTACTTAGGTATACTACGTGACAAGAGAGCCGTGTAGCATTGTTCCTCATGTTTAGACAACACCACAAAGTATAATTACAAACATACTTGAAACAAATGACAATCCTTGGTCTCTTCGTCACGACTTTTCCATTCATTTAGATTTTAGATCTATTTTAACTGCCTAATACCTACTTTTTAATCTTTGCACAAACAAATTTTTATCGAAGATCTTTTTTCTGTTCTATTTTTGATTTACCTAACCGCTTCTTAAAAAATCATAGAACTCAATCTTATGTTGACCACCACCACTTCTAAAAAATGCTTTTGAATTTTGTGGCAGTTGTACATAAACGACCATAAAGCTAGCATGACAAAATAACTGGGGATTGCGTTATCAATTTAATGCTAACTGAGTGCTATTTTAGTGCAAAAATCGCGAATTTAGCGCTCCACGTCTTGGCTCAGCTCCGACCAAGCCTACTAATAATATGTATATTCTGTGACCAAGCTTAAGAAACTATCGACGGCCTCGACGGGGCTAGAACTAGAGAATAGTGATTTCAGACTTTAGTGCTAGATAAAAAACACTAACATTTTTCCTTCTTGCTTATCACTGTCCTTTCGAAATACGTAACAAATTAATTGTTAAACTACTATTTCCACACGCTATTGTGATAAGGGCATTGTTTAATTAATTTATAAAACGATCCATTTTAAATATTTCATTAGTTTCAATACCTGAGTCTTACAATAATTTCAGACATCAGCGTTTTTAGGCTTCGTGAGTCGTGACTTTGATGTAAACAAAATTCAAAAGCATTTATTAAAATATTTTGCCGCTATTCCCGCTACACGTAGATTCCTAAGTTCTTTTAGGAGAGACATTCTTACAATTTACAAAACAGACTTATGAGTCTGTGTTTAGATTCTAGATCTAGATATTATGCACAGTTTCTTTTACCACTGACATAATAGTGGGGTTGTCACTTGTCATACTTCAGCTGTTTTGTAGGAAACATCGAGTCTGACTCTAATTTCAGCCCTTTTCCAATAACGTAAACATACTAATATTATAAATACTCAAGTGTGTTAGTCTGTCTGTCTGTATGTCTGTTACCTCTGAACGCCTAACCCACTGAACCGATTTTGCTATGTTTTGGTATGGAGATACTTTGAGTCCCGGGAAAGGATATAGGATAGTTTTTATCCCGGAAAAATGTACGGCTACCGCGCGATAAACGAAATTTGGCGCAACGGAGTTGCGGGCGTCATCTAGTCATTCATAAATCATTCAGTATTCACACACACAGCAACTACAAAATTAATGAGACAAAATAATGTGTTATTAGGAAAAACCCCGATAGTAAATAAATAATGCGCGATCGACAATAATTATTTAATAGGTTGTTAAATATGCAGTAGGTACTTGTTGCAAAAATGAAATCAAACGCTGAATAGTTATTGAGTCGTATTCAAAGTTATGATATGCATGAGTGTTTGTTACTTTTTATACTTCATAACCGACTGGTTTTGAACACGCCCATTTATTGTTTAGCTCAGCGATTCTCAATCTAAGTATTATGCTAACGGCGTTTAAAAAAATAGGTACATCCGTCATCCACATCAAATATAATATGAGATGATGATAACGTCTTCACGCTTAACCCGTTGAACCGATTCAGATAAAATTTAGTTTTAGTAGTCTATTAATATATTCTTTGGGCCCTGGGAAAGGAACTACGACAGTTTTTATCTCGGAAAAATATACGGTTAACGAACAACAAACGTATTTCTGCGTAAAGCGGCCAAAATCTAGTCTACAGCAGTTTTATCCGGTATAACATTAATATATTTTAATTAGTTACTTAAAATACTATCCATCATCCAGACTCACGCGCCACTACCTATAGAGACGAGCTTCCCGATATCAACATGGGTGAGATTAGAATAGCTCTCAGTCAGCTTAATAATAATGAAGCACCGGGAGATGACGGAATAACCACAGAGCTTCTCAGAGCAGGAGGGACTCCTGTCCTAATGGAGCTTGTTAAGCTCCATCATCCACACAGGCACAACTCCCGAAGCATGGTGTGGTGGTTTTACTTTTCAAAAAAGGCGATAACACGCGACTTGAAAACTATCGCCCCATTTCGCTCCTGAGTCATGTGTATAAGCTGTTCTCGAGGGTTATTTCGAATCGTCTTCAGGCCGGGTTTCGTAAAGGCTACAACACTGTGGACTACATACATACACTAAGGCAAATTATTGAGAAGACAGAGGAGTATAATCAGCCTCTTTGCCTAGCGTATGTGGACTATGAGAAAGCCTTTGATAGCGTTGAGATCTGGGCTGTACTGGAATCCATGCAGAGATGCCTAGTAGACTACCGCTATGTCGAGGTGTTAAGATGTCTGTACAAGGCCGCAACGATGACCATCCAAGTGCAAGAAAAGAGCACAAGTTCTATCCAATTACGCCGAGGAGTAAGACAGGGAGATGTTATTTCTCCGAAACTGTTTAATAACGTGTTATAGGACGTTTTTAAGAAGCTTGATTGGCACGGACGGGGTCTAAGAGTTAACGGCCAGCACATCTCATATTTGCGTTTTGCGGACGACGTCTTATACCTTTAAACGAGCAATTCTTGTATATATATATATATATATATATATATATATATATATATATATATATATATATATATATATATATATATATATATATATATATATATAATTGGAATCTCGGAATCGACTCCAACGATTTTCATGAAATTCAGTATATAGGAGGTTTCGGGGGCGATAAATCGATATAGCTAGGAATCATTTTCATAAAATGTCATTTTATGTGTGTTTTTGAATTTTTTGAATACCGAGCGAAGCTCGGTTATATAGCTAGTAGTCATTATGTCAGAATCTCTGCAGGATCTGGAAGAGATGCTGAACAGCCTAAGCGATTTTTCTGGACGGGTGGGACTCGGGATGAACCTAAAGAAAACCAAAGTCATGTTTAATAAACATGTTCTCCCGAGACCTATTGTCGTTAATGGTGCCTGTCTCGAAGTTGTGCAAAAATACGTATATATCTTGGCCATACAATTCAACAAGGGCGGCACAACTTTGGGAAGGAGTCGAATAAAAGTATACGCTTGGGCTGGGCTGCATTTGGGAAGCTCCAAAATATCTTTGAATCGTCGATTCCACTATCCCAGTCCAGGGTTTTTAATCAATGCGTTCTACCGCCTACCGGTACCTATGACATACGGATTACGGAGCTGAAATGTGGACACTCACGGGAGAACTAGTTCACAAGTTTATGGTTGCTCAGCGTGCTATGGAAAGAGCTATGTTGGGAGTATCTCTGGTGGACAAAATATAGTCATTCCCCAGAGAACTAAAGTAACCGACATCGCTCATAGAATTAGCACGCTGAAGTGGAAGTGGGCTGGTCATGTCTGCAGACGGGAAGACGGTAGATGGAGCAGACAAGTGTTAGAGTGGAGACCATGCTTAGGCTTAAGCAAACATAGTGTGAGACGTCCCGCAACACGGTGAACCGACGATTTGAAGAAAGTGGCTGGCTGAGGATGGATGAGGGCTGCCCAAGATCGGGATGGTTTTCTCTCATTGGGGGAGGCCTAAGTTCAGCAGTGGACGGCAATAGGCTGATGATGATGATAATATACTATCCATAATAATTTATTTATTTCGCACTGGATGTCGCATAGCGTCGCAGCCTAAAGTTTGGGAATCCCTAGCTTTGTTTATGTGATAATGAAATTCAGCCTTTTTCCTTGTTACAATAATAACTCAAAATGTTTCTTGTATTCATATACCCAACATCATAGCATAATACACAATGCAAAAAAACATAAGACATGTCTTAAAATGGTGTCATGCAGTATGTACTTGAAATAATTAACAACCTAATGCTTCAGTTGTCTTTCGAACCCCCAAAAAATATATTAATGAGTCATGCCAAGCCATGTGACAGTAAAACTACTGCTGCCCTCGGCAATCATAATTTTTCTATGAAACGGACAGAATAATATTATGTATGAAAAGCAATGATTTTCATATATATTATGTTTAAAATAACAATTACATGTGATCAATTACTTTTTGAATTCATGCTCAAGTTTCAATTGATTTATATAGAACTTACTCGAGTATGACAAGGACTCAAATCTTTTATCTATTAGAGTACATTGTCTAAATAAATTTTCCAGTTTTCAATAACAATGTGGGCATGTATCACAAATTAACTGTGGCATGTGAAAAAGACAATACAAGTCTCCGTTTACATTTTGCACTGAATGAAACAATCAATTTTAAATTGTTTCTTTGAATCTAGTACTCTTGAAATCTACAATGTATTCCATTTTAAATTAACATCATTAATTGTAATGTATTAAGTATGTCAATTAAATTAAATTTTATAGGGATTATGCTGATTTAAAATTTAGTAAAATCGAATCATGATGAAAATTAAGATTTGAATGCTACAATTAATATCATAGGATTGAAAATGATTAGATAGCATAATATTCTTGATTGTAATATTATTTATCAATGAAATAATCAATATTATATGTAACATAACTTGATGTTGACTACATTCACTAATATTGACGACCTCCGTGGCGCAGTGGTGAGCGCGTTGGTAGCTCAAGCCGGAGGTCGCGGGTTCGAGTCCCGCCGACGGAACAAAAAGTTTATAAAGTTCCTGGGTCATGGATGTGTATTAAATATGTGTATCATATAATAAAAATCTTAAATATATGTATAGTATAAAAGTATTAAATATATTTCCGTTGTCTGGTACCTGTAACACAAGTCCTTCAGGTACTTACCACGGGGCCAGACTGATGTGGTGTGAAGAGTCCATAGATATTATTATTATTATTATTGAAATGATAAAACTGCCAAACACATCTAAATGATGTTTTTTCTTATGTAATATAAAATAAAATTTTAATTCAGCGCCCAGCTGACGAAGTTTAAATTTTATTAGCGAATTTCTTTACTATTTATATTTGCCTACTATTTATATTTATATATGCCTAGAAATTTTTATAGTAATTAGATTTTGAGCCCATAACATAAAATATTAAAGCGTGTTAGGAATATAAAATACTTGATGATGCCCGCAACTCTGTTGCGATAAAAATTGGTTTAATGTGCGAGGACCGTACATTTTTTCAGAACAAAAAGCATCCTATGTCCTTTCCTGGGACTCAAAGTATCTCCATGCCAAATTTTAGCAAAATCGGTTCAGCAGTTTGGGCGTGAAGAGGTAACAGACAGACACACTTTCCCATTGATAATAAGTATGGAAAAATAATAAAGAATGGAAGTATGGATTTAGCCAACAATCCTTATTTTTTGGATTTTGGTCCATATACAAACTTATTTATGAAACTAAATTTACAACAATTTTCACCATAATTAAGATAATGGTAAAAACAATGTTATTGTATTGTTGCTTGTGAATATTTTATAAAATTGTTAATGGACAGTAATTATGTTATTGAATAATTAATATATGTTTGTTTACGGAGTGTGATAATGTTTATAAATTCCAACACTCACCGGGAGGACTCTCAGTGAGTATAGTGATTCCGGAGGGATCGACATGTGGAGGGAACGCCTCGTACAGGTCGGGCTCCTCTTCTAGCACCGCAGACAACATCACGGAAGGCATTCCGGCCTGGCAGCCTTTCACTCGCCTAGACACTTCACAACACTACACTGAACACCGATGAATCAGCCTGTCTCACACTTCGGGAGCTTCACACACCCATCCCACCGTCACTAGCACATCCGTGGTCCGGCAGCCTAAGTCAAATCCTGCTGCACCATCTTTAGATCTGAAACAGAGGGACGTACTGAAAGTGTGAAGACCGTTCGGTGATTTTATATTACTCTAACGGCGATAATGCGTTATCGGCGTTAACAATTATCCGGAGCCGCAATATCACCCCGCCTGCGGCATTATTACCTAATTGAATATTTTAAACATTGCCGAGATCAGCTGATCGCTTCGGCTGCCAGGAGGGGCTCGTTATTTTAATGGCTATTTTAAGACTATACGGCAGCTGATCGGGCGCTACTCAATGTCAGTGCAGCTCCGCCCGATTTCCGAATGCGAAAATAAAAGCCCGTCTAGTCGGCCGAGGTACTCACCGAAATCTTGGCGATAAATGATACGGTGGAAGATTTGCGACTCCGTATTTACCACTTTGGAGTCCTCGCGGCGACTAAACCGACCGACACGCTCCCGGCGGAACGTAATCACGGATGGGATAATACTGGCGAGTGGGAGCCGACGCTTTTGCTTTGTCACTTAAACGATCCCAGCAGTACATCACACGGCTATATCGGTAGCTGACCATACGCACGGATACATAGTACGATCGGTCTACTTGATACTGAATGGAGCAGAATGATTTGCAGACCCTGATTCGACTTAATCGAATTATCGATGTATCCGGTGAAAGTTCTAAAATAACTTATTAAGAAAACGGTGTGTTAACATTAAAGGATTTAGGCCCTCGTTTTAATTTAGTAACCAAACGCTTATTATATTTCGAGGAATTAGTTTGTTACAATCCACGATCCACGATTTTCACAAAAACCAATATTGCAGTAAAAATAACATCGCCCGTCTCCGCCAGGGGTGTGACAGTGCAGTTTCCAAATGTGCCGCTTTGGCGCTGCGATCGCCCAACTCATAATCTGTGACGTCGCCTCTACTATAATATAACTCTTAATCTGTGACGTCGCCATTTTGTGACGTATTTTGATTATTGTGTTGACTAACCGCGTTGAGTGTGCTGATACTTTGTAAATCCTCGCTTCTTGCTTGAGTTGATCCAAATTAATCAATTACTCCGCTGTTTTTTGATACAATATAGCAGTCTTTTATGTTTTATGCTACTGTAAAAGCTTGTTTAATTGTCGTTATGGGACTATTGTGTTGCTCCTCAACCAGCGAAACGCATCGGCTTTTTTCTTTCCCAAAGAATGACAATTTAAGAACCCTGTGGATGTCCTTCCTGGTGCCAACTAATTCTATCCTCATCGGCCTATCTAAAGAGCAACTTCTTCGGAAACGTGTTTGCGAAAAACATTTTGATATAGATCAATTTGACGAAGAAGGCAAGAGACTTAGGTATTCCTATCCATGTCTCTTTACGGATGTTGAAATAGAACACGGCGTACCCCTAATGCCCAGCGAATCTGGTAAGTTTAACTTCTAATTTTTATATCTAAGTAGATAAAACTACATAATATTTTGTCAGGTATGTCAGGTTTCAACTCATGTAGATGCATTCAAAGACATGTCACAGACAGAGCAGGTAATGTAAAGATGTAAATTATAGCATGATACATCTCGATACATCTTTCTATAGAAATCGTCAGGAGACCACACACAACAGCTATAATGTATATTTTTACATCTTCGTATCTTAAGATACAGAGCTATATGAAAATATTATATATGTATTTACATTTTGATACATCTAATTACATTTCCGTGTAAAATATACATCTCTTCTCTTCATAGGATGTTCAAAAATTTGCAGCTGAAATGTGTTTCAAGGCTACCATTGAAATGTAGGGAAAGATACATTACATTACCTGTTGTGTGTGTGATAGATTAATATAATGTAAAGCTATACATCCCGGGATGTAATGTATATTAATATACATTACCTGCTCTGTGTGTGGTCTGTGAACCCCTTAAGACTTTATTAGCATTGAGATTTAAGTTGTGTAGATGCTTGTTAACTTTACCAATGTTTTTTACATATTTTGTGTACCAATAATCTGAAATGCACTCAATTGTTTCAGACCGAAATGCTCTAAGTGATCACAATTATTGCAAAAGAAACTCCGATGAGGATATAAATGTTACTGATGAAATATTGGTCCTCGGAATAGCAGGTAGGTATTCTGTACTATGGCATGTTCAAATTAATCTCATGCTTTTCAGGCTTTTCGCTTGCGTGTCCGGCCAAAATTAAAGAGAGTCCGGCTTTTGTAGAGCCTAGAATCTATAACTTTATATAAAAGTCCTACTTTTAGACGGTTGATGGACACCTAATGAGATGTAAAATTGTAGAGCTATTAGATGTTAAATTGTTTTAACCTAATACTTAGATTTATTGAGCTTTTGATGTTTAGAGCTTTTATGTACTAATGTCCGGCCAAGTTGACTGCCGGCGTTTCGGTCTAGCAACCTGGCAACGCTAAATCTATATGATCATATCAGATCTCTTCCTATGTTTGTTATGTTGTTTTGGTCATCCATTACCATAACCCACTAGGTCTGACTAAGGGCAAGGGCATACGGGGCTACTGCTGTATATGACAGACTAAAATTAGACAGAGTGCTTTTGTGTACTACAAAATAAGGAGCTAATATTAACTTTTAGGCATTCATGTTAATAGAAATTAACAATTTATCTTTTTGTTGTTGTAGGTGATGATATTCATGGACATCCATTATACATACATGAAGTTAATATGGCTGTTAAAAGACAAGGAGGTATGTAAAATAATAACAGCTCGTTATTCAGAACCTTCATTCTCCTAACTTCTAAAATTCTTTATAAATGTGTGTTCTATTTAATGTTAATAATTGTTATTGAAGTGAAAACTTCTTTAGCGGCGTTGAGCACTTTTGTGGGATGGGTAAAAACTGTGAAACTCGCGCCAGATTTTCGTGTTGATCGAAAAACCATACAAAACGCGTAAGACGGTTGGAGAGTAGTGTTTTGTGTCGAACTCGAACTCGAACGAAATGTACAGTCGGGGAAATGAGTTGTTTAGAAGAAATGTACAGTCGGGGAAATGAGTTGTTTAGCAGAAATGTACAGTCGGGGAAAATTGTGCTAAGCAGAAATGTACAGTCGGGGAAATGAGTAGTTCAGCAGAAATGTACAGTCAGGGAAATGAGTTGTTTAGCAGAAATGTACGGTCGGGAAAATGAGTTGTTTAGCAGAAATGTACAGTCGGGGAAATGAGTTGTTTAGCGGAAATGTACAGTCGGGGAAATGAGTTGTTTAGCAGAAATGTATAGTCGGGGAAATGAGTTGTTTAGCAGAAATGTACAGTCGGGGAAATGAGTTGTTTAGCAGAAATGTACAGTCAGGGAAAATTGTGCTAAGCAGAAATGTACAGTCGGGGAAATGAGTTGTTTAGCAGAAATGTACAGTCGGGGAAATGAGTTGTTTAGCAGAAATTTACAGTCGGGGAAATGAGTTGTTTAGCAGAAATTTACAGTCGGGGAAATGAGTTGTTTAGCAGAATGTACAGTCGGGGAAATGAGTTGCTTAGCAGAAATGTACAGTCGGGGAAATGAGTTCTTTAGAAGAAATGTACAGTCGGGGAAATGAGTTGTTTAGCAGAAATGTACAGTCGGGGAAATGAGTTGTTTAGCAGAAATGTACAGTCGGGGAAATGAGTTGTTTAGCAGAAATGTACAGTCGGGGAAATGAGTTGTTTAGCAGAAATTTACAGTCGGGGAAATGAGTTGTTTAGCAGAAATGTACAGTCGGGGAAAATTGTGCTAAGCAGAAATGTACAGTCGGGGAAATGAGTTGTTTAGCAGAAATGTACAGTCGGGGAAATGAGTTGTTTAGCAGAAATGTACAGTCAGGGAAAATTGTGCTAAGCAGAAATGTACAGTCGGGGAAATGAGTTGTTTAGCAGAAATGTACAGTCGGGGAAATGAGTTGTTTAGCAGAAATTTACAGTCGGGGAAATGAGTTGTTTAGCAGAAATGTACAGTCGGGGAAAATTGTGCTAAGCAGAAATGTACAGTCGGGGAAATGAGTTGTTTAGCAGAAATGTACAGTCGGGGAAATGAGTTGTTTAGCAGAAATGTACAGTCAGGGAAAATTGTGCTAAGCAGAAATGTACAGTCGGGGAAATGAGTTCTTTAGCAGAAATGTACAGTCGGAGAAATGAGTTCTTTAGCAGATGCGCTTGTCAGAAATGGCTTAGGCTTGCTAAATAAAAGTATTGTATAAATCATAAACACCAATAAATAAAACGTAGTTTATACGTATTGTAAATACGTAATACAATTATTCACTTAGCTTTTCTTCATTTCCAATTATTAAGCTGAAAGAACTGATATTACACAAAAGGCCAATAGCGTTTTAACCAAACAAATACTTATCTTATAACGATCTTTGTTCGAAGTACTCAGAGCCAATTCACATTGACAGGAGGCAGAGTGACGGCTTACGGCAAGACAGAGAGAGTGAGTCCCTTCCATCAGATAGCCCGCCTTAAATACTGCCATATCAAAAACAACCCCACCGCCAACATCACTCCACCCCACGTCTGACTACCAAGATTTGCATCTAATATCATAAATACAATGATTCATAGTTACAATCATCCTGAAAATCATTATAAATCAAGTATTTAATTATAACACTTTTATATTAATTTATTAACTGTACTATCTTTTGCAACAAAAGTATCATAACCGGAAACAACAATAATTATTGTCTGTTTAAAGATTAATTGACGTGTTCAAAAATAATGTTATAATATTATATTTGTTGTCCAAATATCATGAATTAATTATTAATAATAATTAGTTCAACTCACATGAATTATTGAAATATGACAAGCTAAATAACAAAACAATAAGACAAAACCATTGTTACCATTATACATCATGTTATTTATGACTATTATTGAAATAATAGTCATTTATATTCATCTATATTTTGAGTAAAGTGGGTCGTACCTCACACGGCCATTCTGACGGACACTTCGTTCTCGAAGTGTTTTTAATAACTTTTCTGAAAAGGAAAAAATCTAAGTTCTGGAAAGTAAAAGTCAAAGTCCAATTAGTCATCGGGCTGTCATGATCAATCCCATTACCTACTGCCATGTAATGTCCAAATTGATTCATCAGTCCGATTAGGCAGTACCATTTTTGTCAAACTCATGTTTCATCATCATCACAGTAGGCTAACCAGCACAGCATTTACATCTCTCACAAACTGTCGTGTTTTGTCCCACTACATAGTGTCCAGACAACACACCAGCTTCACGGCATTAACATACCTCACACGGCCAGTCACACCTGTCATGATAGATCCATCGTTAGAATCTTACACCAGGTTGACACCTCACAAGGAAATTAAATTATTCCTCTAAGAAAATATTAATTTATGTACCCAGAGCTCAGACCTAAAAGATCAAGTCGCCCAAAACAGACTATAGTCAAAATACTGAGGAATACCATCATTAGCAACTCATTTAAACCAAATGCAAATTTTAAAATAACTCATCAAAATATAACTTCACTTGACATTACAAAAACAGCTCGGTCATTCTGCCTCATTACCACAACTTATTGATACTGTATTTATTACTGTGTGATTATTATCAATTTGTTTTATCTATCAAACACCATCTCTGTCTAGACTTTGATACCAATATAAAAAGTAAGTTAAACGTGGTTAACCTTCGTAATTCGTATCACTTCCTTTCCAAGATACTTTGTCAACTTACTCCTAGCCTTCATCAAATACTTCAAGGCTAAAACTAGCCAAATCGGATTAGTGCCTCTCGAGTTTCAACAGTCTTACAGAATTATTGAAAATTCACTTTTAATTAAATAGGTTTTATAACTTCTGAAAATTCTGAAAATTGTGTCATAACAAATCCATGGATAATATCCCTTTAGTAATTAATCTATAATAAAACAAAGTAAAACCCGTGTAAAACCAGTCGATTGTACTCATCGACCTGTAAAAGGCTTTTAACACAATGATTATTACAACAACCAGCAAGCTATACATACTCCTTTTCACAACTTTAATTATTTTTAAATTCGAACAGTAAAATTTGCATCTTTTACCCCAATAATTGCGAGATTTGTATATCGCCAATTATTTATTATAGCTCCATTAATTGTAATTAGTACCTATTGAAAATTACAATCCTGAAATGAAATTTTTGTTTGTCGAAGGCTTCTTGCCGACCATATTATAATGTCAGGAAAACTTATTTTCAATCATTGAAGCCCTTATCAAAACTGATAATCGAATTATATATATTTTTAAAATGTATGTTGTTCTCCTTTTCAATTATGGCTCCTTATCTAACTTGTAAATTCGAATTACGATGAATATCGCTTTGCAAAACAACATCAATTTTAAATGTACCCATATTAATTACTTCACAACAGTTTTCTCACCAAAGTATATTTTCTTTACAATGGATATACAAGTACAAACCCATGGTCTTATTTCCTAAAAACCTAGAAGTTGGAAACCACTCGAAACTTTTTTTTTTTTTTTTGGGGACCTACATTCGATTAAAATTTGGGTTCAACAACTCTCAATCTCATAAACATTATGAAGAAAATCTGAAAACCAGGTTAGGTTAACCTGACCCAAACCTAACCTAACCTAACCCAAACTTAACCCAAATCTTAAGTTAGATTTAACCTAAACCTAACTTAACCCTATAACCATTAAATGAAGAGAAGACCAACCTAGTATTGGGATGCAGATGGCTACTGCGCCGCCCCACCGGGTGGACTACCCATTTACACCTTCCACGGATCACACAGAGACGCCTAAACAACAACAACCCATTGGAAGAACATTATATGGACTAGAGTTGCTCTCACGGCCTTCCCAACCTCCAGCCCACAATATATAAAACAAGTGCCATAGCGTGGTTCTAGATGTCCCCCATAACCTTAGAGAAGCACAAATAATATTATGTTGGATATTCTATTGTTCAAAATTATTTTCTCTATTTTTGACAATACTGGTTTTCAAGTTTCCTTGCTACACCTGATCTAACCAGAAATAATGTTCATTATTAGCAAAAAATTGTATTATTACAGTTATAGAAGGAATTATCAGTCTCTTTTTCTCTTTACATTTACTTGTGTGGGTAAACTGATTCAACTATACTTTAGAAGATGGGTCTCTAAATACAATCCGCTATTGTTTGAACGTTGTCTAATACAATCCGCGATCATGGCACTAAATAACTATAAAATTGTTAACACTATAAGGCCCATAAAATGTTAGGATTCGTCCTAAGATCTAGCTCCTTCACAACACATTACAGTACTAATATTCTGACATTGCTCCCTCGTGTAATATTTAAGCACTTATTCCAGTATAATATACTGTGTGGCACCCATACAAAACATATTATAATTATAATCTCATTTATTCAAAAATATCTATCAAGTTTTAACACTAAACAAAAACCTCTAAGGTGAACAATTATTGTGAAACACCACAATATACCTAACATTCTATACGTTACATAATAAATAATGTGTACCTGGATAAAATAGCACAGAATTATTATTAAATTCTTTTTATCCTTGTCTATAATACTAATGTTTTCCACCAACAAATGCAGATAAAATATATCAGCCTGTTTACTCAATGTAAAAGTAACTCTTTATCAGAACTGCTAAAATGAATAATTTCAGCGACAATTAAAATATTGGCTTATTCAGTAACAAGCAAAACAATAGTAAAGAAAAACTTTTTATTCACAAGTTTTTATCAGATTCTCAATTACTCCTATCATCACGGCAATTATTTTGACTAAATCCATGAATTACTCTTTCCTGTTTAAATATTCATTTTCCATAGCTTTCTAAACATTTTTTTTACGCCTTTTGATAAACTAAACAAATTAAACAAAACAAATACCACCAAAGTATTACGTACAACAACGTAATAATATTAGATCGTAGTAATACCGTACGACATCTATGGCATTCTATTTTTACGCAAATTTTTACAAACTACCCTCACTACTTGTAATTATTTTTTTTCTTATTGGAAAATAAGTTATTTGTATTTGTAATTAAAAAGTAAATTACATATTATGTTATTTTTTGTGAAGTGATATTTTGTACCTTTATGATATTTTGTGCCAACTTAAATATTATCCATAATCTCGTACACACAATACGTTTACAGTTAGCGAATAAGTGTACAGTTTTTTTTTTGTTGGCAAATAAGTAATTTGTATTTGTACTAAGTAATTATTCATTACATTATTATTTGTGAAGTGTATAATAACTGTGCTAAGTTTATCACTTAATATACTATCCGCAAGCCCGTACAAACAGTACTCCACTCGCCAGTAATTGTGATTTCTCTCATGTTAGTGATTTATTGTCGTTTGTGAAAGGAAAAAAAAATTCTTGGACAATACAATATGTAAGTACATATTTTATATTATACAAATACTTTTTAAATGGTCTATGGCTATATTCTTAGAAATCTTGTAAGTTGTAAAAATAATTTTTCGGGAAGAATATTCTCAATAATTGACGAGAATGTAAGCAGCTTATTAACACCAATGACAGATCTATTAAAATTGCCAAACCATGATTTATATCGCATATTCCACACTACACAGTAGGTACACAAGTTAAAATAAACTTGAGCTTCCGTTAATGACATTGTCCGTTACAAAACAAAATCGTTTCACGAACATAATTATTTAGATTACGATTCAACGGAGTCGACTGTTTAAAACAAAATTATATATTTTTAAGCAGAACAAAGATTTTCACATACGATTTAAAAGTTCTGTAGTCTCCGTTTTCTATTTTCAAACCACGTTAAACAAGAGCCCTTCAGGGCCTTACCTGCCTTTTCAATCAATTGAATTAACCTTCACCTGATAAATTTAAAATCCACACCTCAATACTATACTTTAGCTCAACCGTCTTGTTTCTTTAGTTGGCATTTGGCATCGTTATTAGATTTAGATTTGATGTAACTGCCTCAATGTTGGGTTCGAAAATACATGTTAACCAGTTGGCATCCATTTTGTTCTCGCTTATTGTTGGGTTCAGAAAATTTTTAACCACTTGGCATCCATTTTGTTTTTACTGGAAGGAAAAAAATGCATTAAAATCCATCGGCGTAAGGGCCGATCCCACTTCTGATGTCAGAAATGGCTTAGGCTTGCTAAATAAAAGTATTGTATAAATCATAAACACCAATAAATAAAACGTAGTTTATACGTATTGTAAATACGTAATACAATTATTCACTTAGCTTTTCTTCATTTCCAATTATTAAGCTGAAAGAACTGATATTACACAAAAGGCCAATAGCGTTTTAACCAAACAAATACTTATCTTATAACGATCTTTGTTCGAAGTACTCAGAGCCAATTCACATTGACAGGAGGCAGAGTGACGGCTTACGGCAAGACAGAGAGAGTGAGTCCCATCAGATAGCCCGCCTTAAATACTGCCATATCAAAAACAACCCCACCGCCAACATCACTCCACCCCACGTCTGACTACCAAGATTTGCATCTAATATCATAAATACAATGATTCATAGTTACAATCATCCTGAAAATCATTATAAATCAAGTATTTAATTATAACACTTTTATATTAATTTATTAACTGTACTATCTTTTGCAACAAAAGTATCATAACCGGAAACAACAATAATTATTGTCTGTTTAAAGATTAATTGACGTGTTCAAAAATAATGTTATAATATTATATTTGTTGTCCAAATATCATGAATTAATTATTAATAATAATTAGTTCAACTCACATGAATTATTGAAATATGACAAGCTAAATAACAAAACAATAAGACAAAACCATTGTTACCATTATACATCATGTTATTTATGACTATTATTGAAATAATAGTCATTTATATTCATCTATATTTTGAGTAAAGTGGGTCGTACCTCACACGCTGATTAAGGCCGCGTTTCCACCTGCAAGACAACTGTCGCGAGAAGTGTCTGTCAGTCTGGCTGACAGCAGCTTTTTTTTTTTCGATTGTCGATATTTTTTAATCGATAAAGGGTTTCGATTAATTAATTAAAATTTAAAACGATCGTTTTTTTTTATTATTTTTTTTAAATCGATTTTCATAAAAAATGGGTTGAAAAAATAATGCGCAACGTTAATAATCAAGTTTTCACTTCTGCCGGCACTCCCGGAGTGCAACCCATCTTTTATTTACAGATGTGACAGACCAGCCTTCATGCTCCTTCAGCAAGCCTTTAGATATAGAAATCCCTACTCTTTCTGAACATACAGGTTAGTAAACCTTTTTGTTCTGGTCAATTATAATAATTTACCTGAACCCTGCACAACATACCCCGTGGAGTCTCTCGGACTCCCAGAAACAAAATGGTAAACTTAACCCATCAATCCCCAAGCGACAGCCGGCTGCAGCATAACAATTGGAAATCTATTGTCTGCGATTCCCACAATGGAGGTATTATTAATATGAAACAAGAACATTTTAAAAGTGAAATACTTATTATTTTTGTTAATTATTTAATTGGTTTTAATCTACGAAAAATAAAAACTAAGGAAAAGTAACTCCGTCAAAAAACATATTCTACACCTTTTCAATACATTTGCAATATTTAGGTGGCCTTCAGGCTGATGTTACATGGCAGTTTAAAAGGAACCAAATTTAAAATGGTAATAGTATGGGAGTTACGTTTCCTTAGTTTTTATTATTTGTAGGAATATTAAAATTTAATGCCATTGTTTATTGCACTATGGAACAATAAACCAATATTTTTTTCAGAAAATGAAATTGTAAAAACTACAGAAAGAAAACGCAGTTATGAAATAAGGATTAAGAGGTTTAAAGGTATTATTTTTATTACTTTATGCATATCAGTATTATAATATTATGAGAATGAGTGTCTGTCTGTATTTTAACTATTGAACTTCTGAACTGATTTAGATAGACTTGGTATGCAACTGCTAAACATACTATGTAGAAATTTCTTCTGTAGATACTTTTACTTATAAAAAGTATTTAAAGTAATAATAAGCATGTTTACAAAAGTGTTAATATAATGATGGGATACATGAGGAATTTAGAAAACTCCTTGTAATTTATTATATCTATGATAAAAAATGAAATGCTAATTTATGTGTGTACAAAGATCAGATTTAAAATTTTCCTAAAGTAAACCAAGCATAAAATTATAATAGACGGTTCACATTATCCCTATCCATGGGGTATTGTATAGTGCCTAAGCAAATTATAAGTTGTCTAAGCATTGTTTAAAATTCCATGTATAATATGCATTATGCATGTAACATATGAAAAAAATTTATACAGGTATGCTTTTACAGGTTTGGCTGTGAAAACAAACAACTTCAGGGAAACCAAATTTGTCAAGCGAGTGAAAGAAATAACTTCAAATAGATCTATAATATTTAAAAACTTTGGCTGTCTAAGCAAACAGGCACAAACATTTTTATTTATGCAACTGAAGCTATGTAGCAAAAATAAAATGGCGAGAAGATTTAACTTGGATGAAAAACTAACTGCCTTGGTATTATGGAAGCAAAGCCCAAAATCTTACAGATTATTGGAAACTATGTTTGCTTTGCCAAATAAAAGAACATTAAATCGCCTTACAGAAAAAATGTTTATAGAACCAGGCGTTCTAGAGTTTTTAAATATATTGAAAACAAAATAAGGAATTGGAAGTCGCAACAGAAATTATGCACAATAGTTTTTGACGAAATTGCATTAACGCCACATTTAGCATTTAATGAAAAACATGATGAAATATTCGGGCTAGTTGATGTAGCTGGAGACAAAAAAATGCGATTTTGTGACCACGCTTTAGCTTTTATGACCAGAGGAGTGTGCTCATCGTGGCGCCAAACTGTCGCATTTTATTTTTATGAAGGGACTGTGGTCTGTGTCACAGCTTCACTGCAAAATATTTTAAAACAACTTGTGGAGCAGGTGGCATTATGTGGATTGATAAAACTGGGACTAGTATGTGACCAAGACACAACATTTAGATCAGCTATTAAACATCTAAAAGAGATGACCATTCAATATTGTATAAAACAAAATGAAAAAGATGGTAAGTGTTACATTTAATAATAGTTAACAAAATCTTAAAGTAGTTAGACTGTTTTCTGCAATAATAATATAATGGTCAGGGCCCCCGCTACCATTTATGTGCAACGTGTGCAATGCACACGGGTGCCATCCTCTAGGGGCGCCAAATCGCCATCTTTAAGGGCGCCAAAACCAAGGACCCAAAAAATTTGCCTAAAAGGGCGCCAAAATCCTTTTTTTACACACAGGCGCCAGTAGCCCTTACGGGGGCCTTAATAATGGTTATTTAAAATTTATTCAGCATAAAGTATGCTGTGCTGCTATGTAGTATGCACTTAATAATGTATGTTTACATTTCAGATGGTACAATTATCATAGCTGGGTACAGCTTGAGTGTACAGTACTCCAAAATTAATAATGCGCATGAGTGACCGTGAATAATGACCGTGTTACAAAAGCTACAGGAATATCACGACGAACTTTGACTGATACATGTATCATAAACGCAATGCAAATAGAAAATGCAATATCGTCTACCGTCGCTCGGGAAATACGACCGTTTCCGACAAATTTCGGAAACTTCTATGCGCATTATCACTTTTGGAGTACTGTATTTTTCGACCCACCTCATCTTTTAAAAGGTGTAAGAAATAACTTCTTGAATAAAAATATAATTTGGAAGGGTAAAACAGCCACATGGAAGGATATCCAATTTATTTACGATTTGGATAGCAAGGGCACTACCTAAACTAACGGCTCATCATGTTCAGCCAGAGAAAATTAAAAAATGAAGGTCAGTGTGGCTGCCCAAGTGTTAAGTGCTTGGACCGCAGCCATGCTAAAATATACAAATACACTCAGTAAGTGAATATCAAACTTATTTTCTAACATGAGAGATGGATAGAGTAAGTTTAAAATAAAGCAACAC